>CM059834.1:10119414-11492747 GCA_030444775.1 Atalantia buxifolia | reverse complement strand
ATTAATTAATAGCTTCGTGCTTATCGTTTATATATAATTTTTGTGTATATATAAAACATTCAATGACATGATATTTTGTGTGGTTAATTATTGCGTCGAACCTTTTTCATTTTCATATTGCACGTGCGAAATATTTTGCAGCTGACCACAAAATACGTGCCGCCGGCGATTCATTAATTTGGATTGATTTTGACACTTACAATTTTGCCCATTAACATTTGGGTCTGTCCTAAAAAAGTTTTGTGACAAATGATTAGACTAATCAGTATACATGCACATTAATTCCACATCAAGATTCGAAGTTTACGATTTTGCACAAACTGTGATTTGCTTTAATTTATAGATACAAAGTAAAAAAGTACCATAAATAATCCTCGTAGTTAATGTTAGTTGTGGCACTTAAGGTGCATATATATCTTACTTGAAAAACCTAGATAATGATATATTATAAACAATTATTATAAAGAAAGGGACTATTACTTTTATATTAAAACTTATGTTTGTTAACTTTGAAGGAGATCAGTTTCCACATAATTTGGGTAAGGAAATTACTAAGATTTCGATGTTAATATTTTTATAGCATCTTTCATAACGTGTGTGGATTGATTTGTCATTTGGGACTTGCTGTCATTCGTCAATAAGTGCCTTAAATTTGTGAGTGTTATGTGGAGCCAAGCCAAAAGTTGCTGTATAATCCTTCAGAGATCACCAAAAATAAAGTATAAGGTAGTAATTGCTTTAATTTGTTAGGTCAGGATAAGGCCGGGGCATTGTAAAGTTTACGTGCAAATCCTAAATGCTAAATGTAGCCTCATTTATCAAAATCATCCATTCATCCTCCTCTCACATCTAACTTATGTAAGCTTAATTTCCATTTTTTTTTTGGTTAGTTCCAACTGTTATTTCCTTTTCATTTTATTATTATTTTTGTTTAAAAGGACAAACATATACGATATGCAAAACTTGTGGCAGCAAATTGTTACATTTTAGATTTAAAATAGATATGATTATCATTAATTACATTCAAATTAAATCTATTTGATCATATATGATCATTAATCAAAACTATCATGTCTCTCCGCCGGTTTGGTCTATTTGGCACAAGTGCATTTACATTATTATGATCAATTATGTGCACATGATACAAAGTTTTAAAAAATAAAAATAAAAATTCAAGAGACTTTGACGAAAAAATGACCTCAAGGACATCCTATGATTTTGAATTTTAGTCCGAAGACAAGAATATAAAATAGAAATCCTACACGATCCACAGTACAATCCCCTCATACAAGCTGACAAAGATTAAAATGCATTTTTTTGGCCCCCAGAAAGTTCTTTAAAAAAAAAAAAAATCCACCATACCTTGTTGTTGAAATCTCATTGCTTTATCTATCAGGTCAAGTGTTCAAGTATCTTATTCATGTACTTATAAGAATATAATTTTTTCTAATTTGGAATTAGGCTCTCTCTATTCACTCTTCAGAGGAGATTTTTAGATTCAATAATGCTACATATTCTAATATTTGAATTCAAACTTGATTTTCAATATTATATGTCACTTGTATATTGCATGATGAATTTCATAACTTATAAAATTATTTATTTACAATCTAACAGATGAATGTGAGATGTCATATCAATTGGGATTTAAGTGTTGGGATGCTTAATTAATATTCAAGTTTAGCTTTAGATGAATATTAAGATAGGTCTTGGCAAACTTCTTATTCTAAGGTTACTAAACTTGTTGTTATATTAAAAAAATTGTATAAAAAAATATTGCACTTTTAATTGGTAATGGAGTTACTGGGGGACTAGAAAACCTCGTTTATATAATCAAAATAACAAAATAATAGTTCATTTGAGAAATAATACATACTAACTCAATAAAATAATTTCTATCTAATATATATATATAAATTGAAGTTCCACTATCTTAATTTTATTTCTTACTGACTCAACTAAATTTTTTAAATTAAATATAGAGTCGTGCTCAAGTACAAACATAGAATAAAAAAATCATGAGTTATTAAAAAAAAAGAGAGAGGGAGATACTACCACAAATTTACAAATTACAATGATATGACTTGGTCCTTTCGTAGAACATTTGGTCCAATGCATTGCAAAAGTGTAACTAGGCCTTGTTACGCATTGCAGGCCTAGCCACAGATGTGGGACGACCTTTGGATGGGTCAATGGGCAATTGGGCATCTACCTCTACGAGATCTTTTCGGTGGGCTTAAAGGGGTTCCAAAAGGACCAAACTCCCAAACCAATTCGCTATGCGCACCCACCCCTTCATCAATCTTATCTATGATTATTGAGTCCTGGGTTGCATGACCTTTCATCGTACAATTTCTTGATAATTATTTGTCATGCATTCCCATCAATTAATATAAAAATAATAATCAATACATGTGATTATATAATACAATACATATATCTTTTGAAAGGATATTAAACATATGTAGGAATTTAAAAAAAAATGAACGAATGAACTTTTAGCTTAAATTTTAATACAAGTTTTGAGTGATTGATTCCATACAATCATATGGTATATATTCAGCGTGAAAAGTAGTATTTAATGAAGTCAAATAACCTAACATCAAATTACATTAAATCAATGGTTCAACAAAAATTGTATAAAATTTTTAAATAAAAAATTACCTGTAAAGAAAAATAACACATCAATAACTTATCTACGAAATATAGATGAACTGATGAAGTCCGTATCACATGGCTAGTGTTTCAACAGCAGAATCATTGCGAAATTTTTCAACCCTTCATTGGAGTCACAAGATGGGGGGAAAAAATTCAGAGTCTATTGAAACAATTTCCAAAATCATGTTTTTAGAAACAAATTTTGTGGAATTCTAACTTGGGCCTTACAGCCATTTCACAAACGCATCGACCGAGGCATCAAACCAACTGAACCGTGTTTTACAGCATTGCAAAAAATAGTAATGAGACCTTAATAAGTTCTTATTAATTTATCACAGTAAGTTTTTCTTTAAAAGACCATTTCTAAAATTTCATTTACTTGAGAATTAATTTTATACTTAATATAATTATATATATATATATCTTATAAAAATTTAAAATTATTTTTATTAATTAAAAAATAAAATTATTAACTTTGAAGAGATTATTATTATTATTATTATTATTATTAAATAAAAATAAAAATAATAATATAAAATATTTATTTTAATTATCAATCATTATATATGTACAATAAAAATATTTTATATACATATTTATAAATATATAAATAAATTTTATTTAATATTATATTTAATTCAATTATTTATATTTTTTATAATAATTTAATAATAAAATTTACCAAATATATATAGCTACTTTTAAAATTTATAACACTTTTAAAAATAAATATTATTAAAATTCTCTACATAGTTAATAATTTTTATAATATAAATAACATTAATTATTTTAAAAAATAAAACATTTTCAAAGCTCTTTACAGAAACCATTTGTATTTTGTAAAAAAGGGCATCTCCATAGCCAAAGATCGACATTTGGACGGTCCAGATTAGCGAAACATTTTTATACTGTAATCTCGCCGTTAGCAAAACAACTCCGATTTCATCAATTTAACTTATAACGCAAACCTCCCTTAACTAACTAGTGTCTTGATTGATACATTTTACGTACCAAATCGAAAATAAATCTTTTAATTTTTTTCAATCGAAATTAGCTTTTGATCTAAGCATTGAATCAAAATCGACCTGATTCCAGCTACTCTCCGTTGAACCGACATCTTCCGATAATCTCACTCGCCGGTGCATGGACGCTTCGTTGATCCTCATCTTCTAGGGCACCAATTTCATCAGATTCACAGTCAATGGCTTCGTGGCTCAAAGCCGCTGAAGGTCTGCAAATTAAATTCAATTCGACTTTCATTTCTTTTAGTATTTTCGTTTGTTTGTTTTAAAGTTATTTTGAAGTCTGATCTGTTTATGAAATTTTGGTTATCTGTTGTCTGAATGTGCGATTATAATATAGTATGATTGGAAAGTATGTCAATAACGAATGCTAGGTTTGTTTTAGATTACACAGTTGGAATGTGCTTAGCTACTATCGAATGCAATGTTAGTGCTGAAATGACAACAAACAAAGAAATTTGCAGCAGCTGCTTACTATATGACTAGTTGGATTTCTATGATAGCGAGCCAAGTTGGTTTTTTTCTATGCTATGAGAAATTTTGTTTCACTTAATGAAAGACATAACTTGTGCCACTCTTTATCTTCAATTTATAAAAGTATTGAGCAAATTATTTTTTTTTCCTATTACATGTAGATACTATTTATCAATGGCAAAGTGTTCCTATTTAATTTGTGCTCTGATGGTATCTCAAATTTTGAGTTGAATGGCGATGTAATTACTTACAAATTCCCTTTATAAAATGCTTACTTAAGATATGGCTCAAGTGTCCCTCTTTTATCCCCATTATTGTTTTATTCTTTCTTTTTGTTTATACTCATTGTTTTTTCATACAGAGCCTGATATCAATTTTTTTTTTTAATAGTCTAATGGCAACTCAATTCCCTCCCTATCTATGTAAATGGGATTCGAACCCCATATCTCTTGTTTACACTCAAGAGATTTTACCAATTGAACTAATGAGCTACTACACGTAGTTTTATTTTTTATTTTGTAAAGCTCTAGTTCAATATTATTAATCATTGTGTTTTTCTGGGATCAGATTTGTTTGAAGTTGTAGATCGAAGGGCGAAGTTGGTTGTTAATGAATTGGCAGATGAGCAATCTGATTTCCAGACACCAGGTATCAATATTATATTTCTAGGACATTTTTTTAAACATACTTTTTGATGGAAAACAATGGTTTGGTATCTAGACTTTGAATTGAACTCCAACTTTTAATTCATGGTTGCATCAATTCGGTGTATGTTTACTTGGAGTACTGAACAGGAGCAGCGCTGACGGTCTGTTGTTGCAGACTTGCAGTCTGCCATAGAGAACTTGTAATGAAGATCTCAATTGTGGTTGTTCGCTTAGGTGTAAAAATGATTCTCAAGAGCTTCAACTCTTTGAGACTTAAGTGATGGAGATCGTTGTTCTTTTGATGTCCATTTGACTTTTTAGGTTACTTCTTAGATTTGAATAAATATCCATGGGTCGGATGAGACCAGTTCAGCAAAGTTATATATGGTCGTTTCACATCTGTATGGTTAAGTTATGTTTAATTTCCTGAAAAAATTTCAAATTTTTCAACAAGGTCAAGTTAATGCTGTCTTTCGAAGTTAAAATATTGATAATTGATCCTTCCAGTGGAGGTGAGAAAGTATAATTATAATGGTTGGAAGGGGTGGGAACTTAGATCCTAGGAATTTTATTTAGTGACTAAGTGAAAACTGGGATTCTGCGTTTGAATATGAAGTCTGAGATAAACAATGTACCTTGTCTGTCTTTCTTATTGTGGAATTAGATCATCAATGTAGAAAAGTTTTTATTTCTGTATCACCCAATAACGAATTTCCTTGAATTTCTTCACCGAATACAAATTGTGTTAATGTGAACTCCTTTTTTTCCTTTTTAATTCATAAGCTTCCAATGGGCAAGGATCTCAAGCAAAGAAGATAAAGTCAAGGATAAAGGTAGCTAACATATTTTTTAGTAGAAGTGTAGTTTTTAGTATATTCATGTTGATTACCTGGAACTATGTGCGTTAACTTACACATAGGCTGCTGCAGGCTCAAAGGAGACACTCTGCGGATGAATCCCTTAAAATAAATGATACTGCAAGGGAGCAAGCTAATACACAAGCTTCACCAGTAGATGTGACACCTAATAAAGATACGGCTACGCGTGCAGTTGAAAAGGAAACAATTCCTACTGGTAATACTCAGAAGAATGGTGAGCAGCAGCAGACTAATGAGAGAGATGCCCTCAGCATTCCCTTAACAGAGCAATCTAAGGATATGTCTAAACATGATGCCGATCAAGTAGAAATCCCTGAAACTTTTACCAATTTAGACATTGCTACTCCAAATGGTGAGCTTCTTAATGAGAATGATTCAGATGTTCATTTAAATCATCCTCCTTCACCATTGCCTCCCAAAGAAATGGGGATTGTCAATGAAGACCGTATAGATGATGCTGGCCAAATTACCAAATCAGCAGATGCTGATGTGCCGTTGAAGATTGATAGTAAGATTCAAGTTGTCGATCCTCCTGTTAATAGTGAAAGTTCATTGAAGGATGCTGATGTTAAAGTTGAAACTCCTTCCAATAAGAGGAAGCAACAAGCTCTTAAAGCTGATGATCCACCTACAAAAGTACAGGACCAACTTGATGAGGCTCAAGGGTTGCTCAAAACTACAATTTCCACTGGTCAGTCAAAAGAGGCTAGGTTGGCTCGGGTAAGCTCTCTGAATTTGTTGAAATTTTTATAACAGGAGAATATGGAGAATACGCTGTATGTTGCAAAGAATAATAATCTACCTGGACTGTTTTAAGGATAGGAAGTCTACTGTCTGACCAGTGGGGGTTTGGTGATTGTAGAACAGCTGGCATAAGTATGTAATCTCCCATATGTACCTTTTACTTTTTAGGAACTGAAGGATACTGAGATAGATTCATATTAGGACAGATGTCACTATTTAATTTGTCTCTGTTATTTCGTTAGGATCCATTTGATTCACTCTTTTTTAGTTTGCTGTTAACAGATCAAGTAGATTTGATGTGGATTTTTCCTTTCTCCAACCCAGTAGGCTGAAAATTCTAAAACAATTTGACTTTTCTTTTTTCATTTTTCTCCCTGCATTGATCACTCTTGATATGTTTCCTTCTCCTTTATGTTAAAAGATGCTGCTCAGTCTATTCCTCATGTACAAGATACTCAAAAAATTTGGAATGACCTTGTTTGAAGGATATTTTGTAGAGCAATTACTTTTACTAAAAGTGTCAACTCAGTCGTAACAGACTTATTCCTCAAATGAAACATAAACTAGAGCCTTCCATGTTTTCCATTGCTCTGACAATTTGCTTTTTGGATGCTTTTTTAATCTTTATTTCATCAATGCCTAGGTTTGTGCTGGACTCTCATCTCGTCTACAAGAGTACAAATCTGAAAATGCACAACTAGAGGAACTTCTTGTTGCAGAGGTAAATTTTTATCCATGTTTCTTACTAATTGAGTGAACATTCAAGTGCAGTTATTTGTACATGTTACTAATTCTATTGTAGAAATGTTTCTTTTAATCCTAAAAATGCCGCGTTCACAGAGAGAGCTGAGTAGATCATATGAGGCTCGCATAAAACAGCTACAGCAAGAATTATCTGTATATAAAAGTGAGGTAACGAAGGTGGAGTCAAACCTGGCTGAGGCTTTGGCAGCAAAGAACTCTGAAATTGAGACACTCGTCAGTTCTATAGATGCACTTAAGAAACAGGCTGCTTTATCTGAAGGAAATTTGGCTTCACTTCAGGTTGGCCACGTTCCTATTTCAGCAATTGATGCATGATCTTGTTTTCCTTTTTCTTTGGATTGCTGAATTCAATGTGAAGTGACAGTCTCCATCAGATTGCCATTGTCTGCGTTATACATCACTTTCAAGTGGCTCATTGATACTATGAATCTGAGATTTAGAGTTGACATTAACTAAGAGTTTATTTTTCCTCATTTTAAGATGTGTTCGAATTATTAATAACTTTATATCATTGTGGATGCCAGCTAGTTTGGTTGGTAAAACCTCTTGGGTTAAAACGGGATTCGAGTCCCACTTGCATGAGTGGGGAGGACATATAATAACCAGTTGTGTAATGCTTTAAAAAAAAAAACACTAATCTATATCTCAAATTACATTTTTTTTTTTACTTGAATTTTTATTTAATGATGTGTAGGTTTTGACATTTACAAACTTGATTGTTTTTCATTAGATGAACATGGAATCCATTATGAGAAATAGAGAGTTAACAGAGACTAGGATGATACAGGTAAATTGCTTGTTTTTTCTTGTAGCATCTTTTGCTATTGACATTTCCTTTAACATATTATTTCTAATATGAGATTTATCTGAGCATGGATATCCTTCTTTACCAGGCTTTACGGGAGGAGCTTGCCTCTGTAGAAAGGAGAGCAGAAGAAGAGCGTGCAGCACATAATGCTACCAAAATGGTTTATACGTTGCACAAATTGTTTATGTATTGTCTTTCTAGTTGTTTCTTCACTTTATGACAGTAACTACACAATAAACAGGCTGCTATGGAAAGGGAAGTGGAATTGGAACATAGAGCTGCTGAGGCATCAATGGCCCTTGCTAGAATCCAGGTAATGTGAGGACATATCATGTTCCAACTCATCTCAAAATGTGAATAATTTAGTAGTTAATATGCATGTGATGTATATATGTTTATTGAATAGTTTACCATCTTTATCAATGTTAGGCCCTTGAGCTTTTTATCCATAGATATTTTTGGAGACAAATTTATTAAATGCGATGTGGATGGAAGTTAATGTTGACTATTCCCTTTTCGAGATGATTAGATTGACTGTTTAACATCAAAACTTACCAGGCTTCTTTTGGAGAAACCGTCATATGCAGTACATGTGCATTTTTTTCCATCAGGCTCTTAATATCCATAAAATTCTCTCTTGTCATAGCTCAGTTATCAGCATACATATCCTGTTAAGATTGTAAAGGTTGTAGGATTCATGTGCTCTCAGTTCATAAAATTAATGTTCTCGATGCATTTAAATACAAGTAACCACAAGTTGCATTACCTGAAAAATTCTACCAGACCTGTTTTGTGAGTGTATATGCTCTTCTTACTTGATAAGTTTGTTAATTATTATTTAGTTCATAAAATTAATGTTCTCGATGCATTTAAATACAAGTAACCACAAGTTGCATTACCTGAAAAATCCTACCAGACCTGTTTTGTGAGTGTATATGCTCTTCTTACTTGATAAGTTTGTTAATTATTATTTAGTTCTGATTTGTGCCTGTTGCCCTGTTAGCACCAAGCCTGTTAAGTGCTTATTCATTAGCACAATCTTCAGTCTAAGGATCAGATTATGAATACGCCATCAATTTTTGCTTCCACTCTGTTTCCATTCAACATATTTAGCACTCTATTAACATGTTTACTGAATGTTTTTGAAATTTTGGGATTTTCAGAATACTAGGATAATTTGGAAAATGATGTTTTAACTTTCTTTGGTAGAACAGAAAGCCTTTCTCATAGTCTGACCTTATTGTATATAATGCTTTATTGAATGTTGGTAAATGCTTCCATATCCAGAGAATTGCAGATGAGAGGACAGCCAAGGCTGGGGAGCTTGAGCAGAAAGTGGCTATGCTTGAGGTATAGAGACTCGTGGTTAATAATCTTTTCATGTACAATGCTGTTTCTATCAAAGGGTTGAATCAGCAGTTTTAAATTCCTGAACTATGAGATCAGGTTGAATGTGCAACTTTACAACAAGAACTACAAGATATGGAAGCTCGTCTTAAGCGTGGACAAAAGAAGTCCCCTGACGAAGCAAATCAAGCGATTCAGGTAAAGATTGTAAGGTTGTACATTTTGCATTTGTGGTTTTGATTTTGATGTTTCCTGGTAGATATTACCTTGGGTGCTTAATTAACTATAATTCATTCTACCTAATTTGGAAGATGTTCACCTGGTTCCTTAGTTTATGCGTAATGTCTATTATTTCTGATCTGACATTCTTTCTGGAAATTCGTATTATTAGAAATCAGAATTTGTCATATTTGAACTTCAACCTTCAATACGCTATTTGTAATCATTGGTATATTGAAACCTAACTTTTGTTCAGCAGTTTAAACTATGCTCTTATTAGTCTTTTGTACTGTAGTACCAGCAGAGGTATCAATTATAATGTGCTGCAATCCTTCTTATCATCCATATAATCACAAAAGTTTTAAATATTTAGATGCAGGCATGGCAGGATGAAGTTGAACGTGCACGTCAGGGTCAGAGAGATGCTGAAAACAAGCTTTCTTCTTTGGAGGCAAGTGCTAGTTGCTTGTTCCAATTGTGTTGTCACTAATTCCCTGAATAATAGAGTAATAATAAGTCCTGAGAATATATACTAATATTCATGAAGATTTTCATGGCAGAGCTTTCTTTGAACTAATAATAAGTTTTTATCTGTACGTGAACTTTTTGTTTGTGTATTTTCAGGCTGAAATGCAAAAAATGAGAGTTGAAATGGCGGCCATGAAGAGGGATGCTGAGCATTATTCACGTGAGGTGACCTCTTTGGTTTATTCAGCCCATTGCTTATGTATTTTCCCCTTGTTGATATAACAATTCTTGGATTAGGAGAACCAACAACCTTGAATCTGTGGTTTCAGTTTGGTGGGTGTCAATACTTGTAATATCTCAAAAAAAAACCTGCCTATGCTAAGAACCCCATTTAGTATATCCTTTCGGGATCCACCAAAGAAGTTAGATTGACTCACATCCTTTACATTTTTTTTTAATAACTCTATTGGTCACCCCCCCCCCCCCCAAAAAAAAAAAAAAAAAACAAAAAAGAAAAGGGAGGAAGAAAAAAAATCTTCCAGATTTGCAGAAGACAGGCTGTCTGATCACGAGTAGATAATATTAAAATTATTTATATTCCTAAGTACATATATTGTAATTGAATGATAGAAAAAAAGGACATTGCTTTCTCAAAGTGGCTGATTCAACTAAAGTGGAAATTATTTTGTAGTTTTTATATCATAAAAGGAAATTTTTAATATCAAGTGACTAGTATCTTCTCTCTCTCTCTCTCTATATATATATATATATATATATATATATATATGAGGTTCAGTTTGGTGTCTTTTATTGTTTAACTGAAGCATGATCTCTTATCCACTTTGTTATACATTTTATTGAAGTGTAATGAACTGATTGATTATATCTGCCTTTCAACAGGAACATATGGAACTAGAGAAACGCTACCGTGAACTAACAGATCTTTTGGTAATGTAAAATCCACTTGATATACCTTTATGTTTAAAACTTCTGCACCATATAATTCACAACTATGATGCAGTACTACAAGCAAACACAGCTTGAAACCATGGCCAGTGAAAAGGCTGCTGCAGAATTTCAGTTGGAGAAGGAAATGAATCGTCTTCAAGAAGTACAGGTCTGTCATCGTGTACTTCATTCTACTCCAATAGAAGTAGTCATCTATATTCTTCATTTACATTTTATATTTTATGATCCCAATCCTTGTTTCTCATAATATATCACTTTAATCCTGATCAGTCAGAGGCAGAGAGAAGTAGAGTTTCTCGTCGATCATGGTCATCTTGGGAAGAAGACGCTGAAATGAAAAGTCTTGAGTATGTTAAAATCCATTTTTTATTGCAATATTTCCATGTTGGTGTCAGTAACTCTTCTGAAATATATAGGTTGGAAGCAATGTAGAAGTATGACTTAGTGTTAGTCAATGAACTCAACTAAGCAGATGCTTAAGCAATAGTGCACTGCCACTTGGGATCAGCTTTACATATTCTGATTATAATGCCAATGAATTGGAGTTGGGTTTAGTCATGGCTTTTCCTAATCTTGAACTTAGTCATCTATTTTAGCTACCTCACGGACTCTATGTACATTTCCATCTTATTGCAAGTTTTTTGGGACTCCCATCGCTATTCGAAGTTTCATTTTTTAAGTTATTAAATTTGATATCAAACCGAATCAAAATGCCACCACTAACCCATTCCCACATCCTCTGGCCTCAAATTTTTAACGTTCATTAGTTTCAGTGTATGTGTATTGGGGCTTTATCTCAATCTATTTCATGTATACCATCTTCAATGAATATTTTCTTATATAGAAATAATGGCAGGCCTCTCCCATTGCATCATCGTCACATTGCTGGGGCAAGTGTGCAGGTATCCCTGCTTTCATATCTCATATCTCATACCTCAGTTGCCATATCACTTTTCTTTAACTTGATACTTCAACCTGCTCATGCAGCTGCAAAAGGCAGCAAAACTTCTGGATTCAGGGGCTGTAAGGGCCACACGATTTCTTTGGCGCTACCCAATAGCACGAATCATTTTGCTTTTCTACCTTGTAAGAATCATTCACGATGTTTATACATATTTCATTACAAATTAATTATATGAAAGAATGCAAATTGCTTGATGAAGTTGTTTGATAACCTTTACAAGAAATCATTTGCAGGTATTTGTACATCTCTTCTTGATGTATTTGTTGCACCGTCTTCAGGTACGTTTGTCTGGCTATTGGTTTGACTGTTGTAGGGGTTGGTTTATTATTTAGCGGTCAACCGCGAATCAGAAACCATCTTAGTTTTGTTTGAATGAAACATAGCGTCATAAGCAGATTGAAGATGCTTGGGTATACATAATTTTATGTTACGTCAACTCCGTGTGCTTTGCACCATGCAGGAACAAGCAGATAATTTTGCTGCAAGAGAAGTTGCTGAATCTATGGGTCTCACCACCTCTAACTTACCATGATTGGGTGGCTCCTCAGGGTGCTGTAGCTTTCTGAATGGTTGATTTCATGTCTGCAAGGGCATGTGTTCAAGTTTTCAACAAACACATTCGGCTTAAAAAATGCTTTCAAATTGTAAAAATTACAGAAGTCGAAAACCTATTTACGTCCTCATTATAGAAGCAGAATCCCCAGAGGAAATAGTCAATCCTGGGGAAGCTGCTGCGGATGAGAAATAGTCAACTGAATTCAGGTGACGGTACAAATTCAGTTGTGTGGCTTGTCTAGGAGCCTAATGCCCATGCCCATACGCTGTTTATTAACATTTTCTGGTGATTCGTTTGATCTTTTTTTTTTCCTTTTTTTCCCCTTTTTTTTTTGAGTTTTGGGGTCACTGAAATGACAACTGAAAATGAGACTACTCCCAAAAAATATTGTAAAATTGTAGATCTTTATACTTTGAATAATCACGAATGGAATATTCTTTAATTTATAAATGGATTTACTACATTATTGGGTTTACTTATGCCAAATTAACGAGCGGTGTCAGGGGTTTAGTCTTATGTACAACCTAAAATTAATCAATTTTTATGTTAGAAAAATTACATTTACCTTTCAAAAGAAATCGTCACTCTTCACGTTTCAAATTTTAGATTGAGGCCTTGGTAATTTAGTTGGATAAACTGTTATAATTTACTAGTTAAGATAATTTTGTTTCATATGTATATGATAAAAAAAGTTATATTATGTTATTGTCACTAAAATTATTATTTAAAAATTATATCTACTCTACATTATTAATAACTATGCTATAATTTTTTTTCTCAACGATATATTTAAGCCGCAAAATTAACTTAATTTGATAATTAAGACATGACTTCAAAGACGTTTTATAATAAAATTTTATTATAAAATAACAAGTAATAGGAGCAGCCACTTTCATAGTCGATTCATTAAGGTCTTGATCTTCTACTACGGGTAGGTAATATTTAGTTAGGTTCGGTTTGGCTCTAGAACGGAACCAAACTGAAACCAAATGATTCATGAATTTATGAACCAAATGCAAACCAAATTATAGAACCGAACCGAACCAAATTAATTTGGTTCAGTTCAGTTTGGTTCTATAATTTGGTTTAGTTCAGTTCAGTTTGATTTGGTTCTATCATATATATTCATTATTAAAAAAAAATGATAATAATACACTATTAATCCAACAATAATCTAATACAAGAAATAACATATCCTTTTTCATTTTGAACTTTTTTTATAGAAAACTCTAAATGCATCAAAGGCCTTATCCTTATTAGTTAAGAACAATACCCATGTGTATCTAGAATAATCATCCACAATCACAAATGCATAATATTTGCCACTTACACTAGCATATCTAGACGGTCCAAATAAATTCATGTGAAGAAGTTGAAGCGGGTTTGAAGTAGAAATATGATTTTTGTTTTTGAAAAAAGTTTTGATTTGTTTTCCAAATTGGCCAGCTTCACAAATTCTATCCTTTTGAAAACTGATATTTAGAAGACCTGTAACTAAATCATTTTTCGAAATTTTTGAAATCAAATCCATGATTGCATGACCTAGTCTTCTATGCCATCACCATCTGTCATCATGCAATGTCGAGAAATATTTATCAATAATAGATGTACAATCTATATTAATGGTGTAAGCATTAACATATCTATTTCCTACAAATAAAATCTTGCCATCACATGCATTCTCAATAACACATTTCAATTTATCAAAGATAACTTTATATTCTTTATCACATAATTGAGTAATGATAAGTATGTTATGCTTCAAGTTTTCAACTAAACACACATTTTTAATAAGAGTAGATAATACATTATCAACATTGCCAATACTAACAATCTTTCCCTTTGAACTGTCTCTAAAGGAAAGATCTCCACCGTTCTCGATCTTGGTAAAGCTTGAAAACCAAGAATAATTCCCTGTCATGTGGCTTAAGCATCCGTTGTCCAAGTACTATTTTTTTTCTTCTTCAAACCCTGCAGAAGAAATCTTAAGTCTTAGTTACCCAAAACTTTTGGGGTCCTTGAGTGCTAGCAATGATTCCTTTGGAACCTAAATACATTTTACTCTACAATATGCATTTCTTTTAACAAGACATTCAAGCTTCATGTGACTATTTTGATTGCAATAATGGCATACAACCTGATTGTTAATGGAGGTACTCTTCAAAAAGTAATTTTTATAATACTTTTGTTTCAAATTTGGCTTATAGCCAATATCTTCGTCGTCAAACACACATTTTTTTGTGAATTAAATAAGTTATCCAACATCTTTTGTCCATTTGTAAATTTTAAGACAACACCACTAAGTTCAATATTATTTTTCTTAAGCATCTCATTTTCCTTTTTTAAATCATCTACTTGTGATTTTTCATGCTCATATGAAATAATTTGTTTACCTTTTAAAGAAGTAATTTTATTATGCAACAATTTATTATCTAACTCTAATTCCTTAATCTTTTCATTTAATGAATCATTGCATTTTTGTAGAGCATCCTTTTCATTTTAGGTTTCTAGTATTTTCTTTTTAAGGGATGCATTCTTTTTACATATTCATATTCAATCATCATGCAATTCTTTAGAAGCATCATACAACTCATCATAAGCAGAAGGATCATTTACCTCATCAAGTTTATCATCATCTTCTATTGCCATACGTGCTAGGTTTGGTACTTCGCTACCATGGCTTTCTTCTTGAGTTTGTTGAGAAGTTGGTACTCCGATCTTATATGGCCAGGCTTTTTGCATTCATGGCATATGATTACTTCATTCTTCTTCTTTTGGTTCTTAAGGTTTCTAAATTATCTTCACTCACCGATTTTCTTGAAAATTTTTCTAAACCTCGTTGTTAGCATAGCCATCTCTTCATCATCCGGATCACTTTCCCCATCACTCTCATATTTTGGGGCTTTGAGAGCAATGCTTTTCTTCTTTTCCTCATTACCTTTTTTGCTGCCAAGTCTTCCTCATAAGAAATAAGAGAGCTAATTAAATCATCAATAGGGAAGGTATTTAAATATTTGGCTTCCTCAATGGCAGTTCGCTTCGATCTCCATTCTTTTGAAAGTGACCTAATAATTTTCTTGACTTTCTCGCTATTCGAAAAAGTTTTCCCAGAGCTCTTAGAGTATTCACTATGTTGTAAATCTTGTATACATAGAATACAAACTCTCATTTTGTTCCCTTTGAAACAATTCATATTGTCGAGTGTATCTACTAATTTTAGACTCTTTAACTTGATTTGTCCCTCCATAGTCAACCTTAAGTTTGTTCCATATTTCTTGAGCACTCTCACAACTTGGCACTCTATGAAACTCTTTTTTATCTAGAGTACAAAACAAAGCATTCATTGCCTTGGAGTTTAAAGATATCTTTTTTTTTTTATCTAACTCACTCCATTGGCTTGAAAGTTTTGGAATATCCTCTCCTACTTCATTGTTAGTCATAGGCATGAATGAACTATCACAAACAACTTCCCAAATTTCATAATTTAAAACTTATAAATAAATTCTCATCATAGTTTTTCAATATGGGTAGTCACTACCGTCAAAGAATGGTAGTCTAGTTGTAGACTGTCTTTTCCTAAAGGTTGAGTCATTATGGATTGCTATGGATCTTTTATTCTAAACAGTTAAGTCCGAATAAGAGAATCAAGCTATGATACCAAATGAAATGCTAGTTATGCAACCCAAGAGGGGGGCGAATTGAGATTTTAAAACTTATGCAAAACAATTTGCACAACAATTTAATCTATTGTCTTAATCAAATAAAAAATAATAAATTCAATAAAACACAATAATAAAAAGGAGTAAGGGAAGAGATAGCAAATACAATAATTTTTACTTGGCTCGGTAATCCCTATCTACGTCTACGCTTCTAAGCCAACCAAGCTTGAGGATTTCACTATCCAAGCCTCCCAAGGCTTCAAGTTCTTTACAATTGATTTACAGGGTGTCAATAAACCTTTACAACCAAGAGATTATCTTCAAATCTCTTCACTCAAGTATTTATCACACTTATATACTTGTAAATTTGATGAGAAAATAAAGATTACAATAAAGAAACACTCTATTAGAGTAGATATATAAATTATAGCACAATGATGATTCAATATATGATGATTTGCAAAATGGAAGTTCAATATATATTGTATGCACTTATTTATGCTTGCAAAAGTCTCAAAATTAAAGTTGGAGTTGAGTTTTTATTGCTAAAGCCCACTTCAGAACAGTAAGAGGTTTCCTTATAGAGAAAGGCGCTAGGAATAATTTTTTTTTTACTTTTTTCAAAATTATTATTTCAAGAAAATATTTTAAAACCTTGTTTTAATAAAAGAAGAAATAAATTCATTATGAGTACGTAATGCTGGGTCATGTGTTTTCGATGTGTGAATTGGCTTTGTTTTTTGTATACATATCGTTGAATCAATCTATGAGGGGGAAATCTATTGAAATACTAATAATGATCAAGCGATCATTATTATTGTGCTTGTACCATTTGTAACATTTGAATATTAAGTTCATTTTCTTTTGGGTTGAGGCTATTTGCATCCCAACCAAAAAAAGAAAAGAAAAGAACGTTGAACCTTATATTTTATTAAAATCTTATATTACAAAACTGTCTGAATTAATTTAAAGAGTGAACTTTAGTTTACCCTCGTGAATCTTCAATTTACCCCTAAAAAATGTGAAAACATCAACTTACACTCATTTACTGCAAAGAAAATAAATTGAAATTTTATCAACTTGCCTGCTATTTACGCTCATCTTCTGAAAAAAATTAAAATAAATTGAGGTTTTCATTATTTTTTAGGATAAATTGAAGATTTTTATTGGGAGGCAAATGAATTGAAGTTTACCCAAATTAAGAAAATTTTTCTTATTATTTTTGACACGTATTTGCCCCATATACTGAACAAACAAAATTCTTTTTTTAATTAGATTAATATTGTGGGGGATGTTGTAACGGTCAATTTGCAAGTTGCATTCAAAAAGGAAAAAAATTATATAAGGGAATGGACAATTTTTTGGCTAATTACAATTATCAGGCAGCACAAGACAAGTCACACTATCACAGTAATCAAAAAATTCTTTTTTGTTAGCTGAAAATAAAAAATCGGCTTCTTACTTCCTTCTATTTTAATTTTATAACTCACTTAAATACTGAAATGGCACTGTACTTAGCTTCAAATGATGACACTGCAAAGAAGGTAGCTCCTTATGGCTTGTAGCCATGATAATCATAGCAGAAAAGGTATTGCCCTAAAGGCCATTAGTCTCAGTAGAAAAATATAGAGCCTCGTGATGAACATTTGATGTTACAATTACTTATAGTGATAAACTTGTTGATTTCGCAAATGAGGGTTACATAAACTAAAGAAAAAAGGTTAAAGTTAATTTAAACCAAAACATTTAGCTAATGGAAAACACATGCGTATATAGAGTTAGTAAGGGGGAAGAGCACGTATCTTGCGATACTTTGTTAGTTAAGATGCTCAAATATCACCACCACCATTCACAACAAGTTTTCAATTTTTTTGGCTACATGTATAGACTTTTGATTGCCCAATATGTGCAAGCATTTTTTTTTTTTGGCCGCCACTATCAACAATTTGATACAGGGGGGAAAAATTTTAATCACTCTATTGGAAGGATAAAATCAAATCCTCTAAACGGTAAGGAACATTGATGATTTATTCAGAGTTGTTGAATGAATTTTACTAATGGATCATAAGGGCTGATATATCAGTATCTTAATCTCCTCATTCATACAAGCCAACTTAACTAAGTGTACGTAATTGATTTTTTTTCTACAATAATTTCCTTGCAATTTAATGCAAAGTCTTATGCACGAACCACCTGATGAAACGAAATGAAAGGCAATATAGACTTGTCAAGGGTCTTTACCTTAAAAAATAACTTGACGATTGATATAAAGAGTAAAAATCTAATAATAAACTAAACAAAATAATAACACTAAAAATGATAATATTAATTAAATGTATATCGAAATTGCTTTTATAATGCAACACGATATTAATATAAACAGTTAATGCAAACAAACGCAGCATGTTTTATTTTCCTTATTTATGGAATCCTTCAATTGCATTAAAGTCACTGTAGCAAGTTTCTCAATATTCATTCATATAAATAAAGGCTCATGACTTTCCAATTTCTATACATCTCCTTTAATTCTAATTAAGTTGCCTACAATTAGCATAATAAATAGAAAATGTCGAAGAGACTTAGTTTCATCATCTTGACTTTGCTTGTACTGGTAAGCACTAAAAGCACACTTATTACAGCCAATCGTTTTAGCCAAGGATACCACCCAGATGCTTCATTTTCTAGTAATCCCGTAACATCACCTGAAATTGTTGAATGCTCAGGGCTTACAAGGGAGGAGTGTTTGATCGAGAAGTAGAAGAACGCTCTCGGAGACTATAAACACTATTGTCCCCCGGGGGGATGCAAATGATTTTGACAATCAATTATTTCTTTTGTCTTTTATGGGTGCTTTTGCAATAATGATCATTTGTAGTGAAATTAAAACTGTGTTTTAATAAAAGAAGAAATTAATTCATTTTGAGTACGTAATGTTGGGTCTTGTGTTTTCGATGTGTGAATTGGCTTTGTTTTTGTATACATATCGTTGAATCAATCTACAAGAGGGAAATCTATTGAAATAGTAATAATGATCAAGCGATCATTATTACTGTGTTAGTACCATTTGTAACATTTGAATTTTAAGTCTATTTTTTTTTGGGTTGAGGCTAATTGCATCCCAACCAAAAAAAGAAAAAGAAAAAAGACTTTAAACCTTAATATTTTATTAAACATTTGCAAATTGCATTAATATATATATGAGTGTGGTATCTGAGGTTCCACATCCATACCCAAGGTAGGAAGAAATTTGTACAAAAACAAAGAAAATGGGGGAATCTTTTCTCAGACTCAGAAGGCTTATAATGGGCTTTGAAAAGATTTAAACATTGGATGGCATTTGGGGTCAGGATATCTAGTATTGGGCCAAAATAGTTCCACCACTGTTGGAACCAATTTGGAAGGCTTTGTACGGTTATTTTAGAATTAAAAAAAAATAACCAAGAGTGAGATTTTTAGGATTTTGAATAATGAATGTGTTAAACCAGGCTTGTTGGTAATCCCAATAGGAATAGGTCAAACAATGTGGCAGACACATTTGAAAATTGGCGGGGAATCTTTTTTTATTGTGGAGATGGTCATTCCACTCTTTTGGGCTCAAGACTTTTAAAATAGTAGCAGTGGAATAGGCAGGTTCTTTATGGGTTTCACTGAGAAAGAAATGTTTAAATTTTACTGACTCAGTGGCTTCAAGAATGGATTCATAGTAGGATTGAGGCTTTGTTAAATCCCATGGTTTAAAAAGCTTAAGCTGATCTTTATTAAAAATTTTGAGTAGGAGAGGATGAAACCAATAGTCCAATTCAAGATGCTGTTGCTACCTTGATTTTGACTATATCCCTTCATTTTATAGGGGACCCTTCTCACCTCAGAGACAAAAATGCTGAGCTTCTACATAACTTGAGATGTAGAAAACTTAGTGAATTCCAAGATTATAAAACCACTTTCTTTACCAGACTTTTCCTTAGGGATGACGCAAATCATATAACTTGGAAGGAAAAATTCTTTGCAGGTTTACCTACCCTATTAGGAGAAAAAGTTAGGAATTCCATTAAAGCCTTATACGATAACCGTATTCCTTATGATGAGCTCACCAATGGTGAACTTGTCAGTTTCGTTAATAAAGAAGGTTTAAAGATATGTCAAGATTTGAAATTACAGAAACGACTTAAATGGGAGCTTAGAAAATCTAAGCAAGAGCTAGGAAGTTTCTGTAAACAATTCAATTATGACCTCTTTAAAACAAGTTGAGAATAATAAAGAACAAGTAGTACAATATGTTTCTGCCCATTGGAACGAATGTCAGAAAAATTATTCTACTATTAAAAAAGAAATTTTATCTATTGTTTTATGCATTTCAAAGTTTCAAAGTGATCAACTAAATCAAAAATTTCTACTTAGAATTGATTGCAAGGCTGCAAAACATGTTTTAGAAAAAGATGTTCAAAACATTGCATCAAAACAAATATTTGCACGTTGGCAAGCTATTTTAAGTGTTTTTGATTTTGATATTGAATTTATTAAAGGCGATACAAATTCACTCCCTGATTTTCTAACCAGAGAGTTTCTTCAAAACAGATAATGCCTCTAAAAAAGACAAAAGATAAAGGGAAATGGATCCTCAAAGACCCTGTGTCCCAGACACCTTCCAAAGCCTCTTCTCCCCCTAAAGAAAAATTGTTATCATCAGCCATGCCGATCAGATCTTAGATTGACATGATTGAAGATGATGAATCAAGAGTTAAAGCCCTTGCCTCACAGGATCAGGTAAATGAATGGATGAAATCCATTTCTAATTCCCCTGATTTTTTACTTGCTCTACAAAGTTTTTCACAAAGCCAAATTTCTCCAAAAGAAAAACCTGTTTCTAAAGAAATTACTACAAAACTCTCTTCTCAAAAAGAGGGTTTTGTAGTAGGAGAGGATGCTTAAAAATTGTAAATCCCACCAGAAATTTTCTTTACTTCAAGTTGTAAAGGCGAGATCCTTGACAAATATTTTTAAGAACCTATTTTCCAGCCTATATACCTTTCTTTGATTGATTTAAAATTTTATTAAGGCTTTAGCAATCTTGTTACCACAAAGGGTGATATATATCAAGCCTTCTTTAAAAGCATCTATATCTGAAGAGGCTATAGAGGATTGATCATGTTCTAATACTGCAATCCTGCTTGATTGAACACTATCAGGTGCAATCTGGACTTTAGAAATATGAGTAGAAGAGGATGCATCTTTAGAAAATTGAGTAGGAGAGGATGCTTCTATTCTATCAAGTTGTTCTTTAATAGCTTTAGCAAAATCTGATTTTGATAAATTGTATTAAGACTTTATCAGCCTTAAGTGATAAAGAATCAAATTCAGAAGGTGAAAAAGAAATTGATTTAAAACTTGAAAACATTGAATCTGTACCCAATGATTTTCTTTTTGTTTTAAATCAAATTACCACAAGAAAATATTTAATAAAGATCACCTTAGTCTTTTCCAAAGATCTTGAAATTGACACGATTGCCTTATTATATATATATATATATGTATGTATGTATGTGTGTATATATATATATATGTATGTATATGTATATATATATATATATATATATGTATGTATGTATGTGTGTATATATATATATATATATACACACACACACACATACATATAAGGGAATGGACAATTCGTTGGCTAATTATAATTATTCGGCAGCAAAGAAAAGTCACACTGTCACAGTAATTTGAATTTTTATTTTGTCACTTAAAAAAAAATATGGGCTTCTCACTTCCTTCTATTTTATTTTGTTTTATTTCATTTTAAAATTTTTTTTTGAAAATCACAAAATGGTTTAAATCAATTGTTTCTAATTGCAAATATATATTCTTTTGTTTATATGAGACGGCAATCATGGCTTTAATTTAATATATGTTTCTATAAATGAAATTTAGATATTTCTTTATTTTTTTATTTGACTAAATAATGTAATATTCTTACTTAATTGATGACTTAAAAATGATAATGTATTAATTTGTTAATTTTTAAGGAGCCAGCCAGTAAGATAAAAAAATTTTTTGATAAAAAACAATGAAGCGGGGATAGCAATTAATTTATAATCATTTGATGATGGCACTGTATTTAGCTTGAAATGATAACACTGCAAAGAAGGTAGCTCCTCATGGCTTGTAACCATGATAATCATAGTAGAAAAGGTGTTGCCCAAAAGGCCGTTAGCCTTAGTAGAAAAGTGTATAGCCTCGTGATGAACATTTGATGGTACAATTACTTATAGTGACAAACTTTTTGATTTTGCAAATGAGAGTTATATAAACTAAAGAAAAAAGTTTAAGGTTATTTGAAGCAAAATATTTAGCTAATGGAAAACACATGAGTATATAAGTTTAGGAAGGCAGATGAACACGTATGTTGCGATACTTTTCTAGTTGAGATGCTCAACTATCACTACCACCATTCACAAGAAGCTTTCAAATTTTTTTTTTTGGCCTAAATGTGTAGACTTTTGATTGCCCAATATGTGCAAGCCTTTTTTTTTTTCGGCGCAGTCAACCATTTGATACAGGAGGGAAAAAAATTAATCATTCTAATGGAAGGATAAAATCAAATCCCATAAACGGTAAAGAACATTGATGATTTATTCAGAGTTGTTGAATGAATCTTACTAATGGATCATGAGGGCTGATATATCAGTATCTCAATCTCTTCATTATACAAGCCAACTTAACCAAGTGTAGGTAATTGATTTTTGTTTTCTACAATAATTTCCTTGCAATTTAATGAGAAAGTCTTATGCACGAATCACCTGATGAAACCAACTGAACGGCAATGTAGAATTGTGGAGGGTCTTTATCTTAAAAAATAGCTTGACGATTGATTTAAAGAGTAAAAATCTAATAAAAAACTAAACAAAATAATAACACTAAAAAGGATAATATTAATTGAATGTATACGGAAATTGCTTTCATAATACAACACAGTATTAAAATAAACAGTTAATGCAAAGAAACGCAACATGTTTTATTTTCCTTATTTATGGAATCTTTCAATTGCATTAAAGTCGCTAAAGCAAGTTTCTCAATATTCATTCATATAAATAGAGGCTCATGACTTTATGATTTTTACACATCTTCTTTAGTTCTAATTAAATTGCTTATAATTCATCTAATAAATAGAAAATGTCGAAGAGTCTTAGTTTCATCATCTTGGCTTTGCTTGTAGTGGCAAGCACTAAAAGCACACTCATTACAGCCAGTCGTTTTAGCCAAGGATATCACCCAGATATTTTATTTTCTAATAATCCCGCAGCATCACCTGAAATTGTTGAATGCTCAGGGCTTACAAAGGAGGAGTGTTTGATCGAGAAGTTGAAGAACGCTCTCGGAGACTATAAATACTACTGTCCCCCGGGGGGATGCAAATGATTTTGACAATCAATTATTTCTTTTGCCTTTTATGAGTGCTTTTGCAATAATGATCCGTTGGAGTGAAATTAAAACTGTGTTTTAATAAAAGAAGAAATTAATTCATTTTGAGTACGTAATGTTGGGTCTTGTGTTTTCGAAGATCGAATTGGCTTTGTTTTATGTATACATATCGTTGAATCAATCTACGAGAGGGCAATCTATTGAAATAGTAATAATGATCAAGCGATCATTATTACTGTGTTAGTACCATTTGTAACATTTGAATTTTAAGTCCATTTTCTTTTGGGTTGAGGCTAATTGCATCCACACCAAAAAAAGAAAAAAGAAAAAAGACTTTGAACCTTTATATTTTGTTGAAATCTTATATTACAAAACTGTTTGAATTAATTTGAATGGTGAACTCCAATTTACCCCTAAAAAATTTGAAAACATCAACTTACCCTCATTTACTGCAAAGAAAATAAATTGAAATTTTATCAACGTGCCCGCTATTTATGCTCATCTTCTGAAAAAAATTAATGTAAATTGAGGTTTTCATTCTTTTGGAGGGTAAATTGAAGATTTTTATTGGGAGGCGGATGAATTGAAGTTTAGCCCAATTAATAAATTTTTTCTTATTATTTTTGATGCGTCTTTGCCCCATATATTGAACAAACAAAAATCTTTTTCTAATAAGATGAATAATGTGGAGATGCTGTAAAGGGCCATTTGCAAATTGCATTAAAATATATATATATAAAGGAATGGACAATTCGTTGGCTAATTACAATTATTCGGCCGCAAAGACAAGTCACACTTTATCAAAGAATTAGAATTTTTATTTTGTCACTTAAAAAAAAATATGGGCTTCTCACTTCCTTCTATTTTATTTTGTTTTATTTCATTTTAAAGTTTTTTTTTGAAAATCACAAAATGGTTTAAATCAATTGTTTCTAATTGCAAATATATATTCTTTTGTTTATATGAGACGGCAATCTTGGCTTTAGTTTAATATATGTTTCTATAAATGAAATTTAGATATTTCTTTATTTTTTTTATTTGGCTAAATAATGTAATATTCTTACTTAATTGATGACTTAAAAATGATAATGTATTAATTTGTTAATTTTTAAGGAGCTAGCCAGTAAGATAAAAAAAATTTTTGATAAAAAAACAATGAAGCAGGGATAGCAATTAATTTATAATCATTTGATGATGCAAAATAAAGACTCCATGATGTTGGCTCCTACACAGTTCAAGACCCGAATGTAGTTACCACTAAGAATAACATGTTACCACAATATCATAAAGAATAACGTGTAGGATTAATTAGTACAAGGAATCTTAATCAATGCCATCAGTTTTTAGCTTTTCTTGCTTTGTCTTTCTTCTATAATGCTCTTGGGATGTTATGAATTAAACAAATACAAGTTCCTAATCACGCACTTTTATCATATATGAAGCATCATAAAATGAAGAAACAAATTCTAACAATTGGCGACCAAGAAGACAAGAGAAAATGAAAAAGTAGGGGATTAAGCACTGTTGTGTAGACTGAATAGAGATGTAATAGCAGATAGATAAGGCGTCCAATGAAGCCAGCAGCTAATGCTCTTGTAATTTGATCGTATTACTGGGGGATTTGGAGGCATACTATTGGCTAGCCTGCTGATGAATTTCCTTTTTGCCCGTTTGAGCAATTACCAAGGCAGCAAATATGCTTGATGTGAGCAACACTATGAAAACCGAGCGACCCAGAGCATTGAACAAAATCAATAAGGCTTATACAATCAATATTGATTTACTGATATAGTTACTAGCTTTGTGCTATACAGAGTAGTGGGGCCTTGGGCAAAATTTTTTTAGGAGGCCTTTGAGTATTAACACTTAAAGAAATGTAAAATATCTTAAAATGCAATCAATTTTTGGTATCTTGAGTACTGATAATCAACAACATTGTAAGAAATTTAAAAATACATTGTCAAGAAAAGATTTTTTTCTTACTTTTTTCAAAATTATTTTTTCAAGAAAATATTTTATTTTACTTCAAAAGTAAGCCAATAAACATAATAGTTTTCTTTATAGAGAAAGGCGCTAGGAATTTTATATGCTAAATAATCAATTTTTTTAAAATCAGAAAACCTTTAATGATTTTTCTCAGTATAACTAGTAACGAAAAATATTATTAACGATAGCTCATTAGCAATAATGCTATCAAATATAGAATTTTTGTAAAAATTCTTAATAACAGAATAATTATTAATTAAAAAGAGGCCAAAAAATAAGCTTTCCTCTTGTAATTATAACGTAAAATGTCTTTTAATTTGACCATATCAAGAAAATACTGAAAGAAAAAATATCTTCTTAACATATAGAGGCTAGACAACCACGATTGGGCCATTCTAACATATGTTTAAGGCCCTAGGCAACTGTCTGGTTCACCTATGTTTAATACCACTCTTGTATGCTGGGCAAGAGGCTCCTACCACATACAAAGGATTAAGTAATCCCCAAATCAGACAATCTCAAAGGAATAAACATAACTATAAAGCCATAGATGCTTACAGCTACATTTGCTATTAAAAAATGCAAATTAAAAAACCTAACGATAATTTATCAAGCATGCATGACATTGAATTTAAATATATAACCCACTTAAATGCTGACATGGCACTGTATTTAGCTTCAAATGATAACACTGCAAAGAAGGTAGCTCCTCATGGCTTGTAACCATGATAATCATAGTAGAAAAGGTGTTGCCCAAAAGGCCGTTAGCCTTAGTAGAAAAGTGTATAGCCTCGTGATGAACATTTGATGGTACAATTACTTATAGTGACAAACTTTTTGATTTTGCAAATGAGAGTTATATAAACTAAAGAAAAAAGTTTAAGGTTATTTGAAGCAAAACATTTAGCTAATGGAAAACACATGAGTATATAAGTTTAGGAAGGCAGATGAACACGTATGTTGCGATACTTTTCTAGTTGAGATGCTCAACTGTCACTACCACCATTCACAAGAAGCTTTCAAATTTTTTTTTTTTTTGGCCTAAATGTGTAGACTTTTGATTGCCCAATATGTGCAAGCCTTTTTTTTTTGGCTCAGTCAACCATTTGATACAGGAGGGAAAAAAAATTAATCATTCTAATGGAAGGATAAAATCAAATCCTATAAACGGTGAAGAACATTGATGATTTATTCAGAGTTGTTGAATGAATCTTACTAATGGATCATGAGGGCTGATATATCAGTATCTCAATCTCTTCATTATACAAGCCAACTTAACCAAGTGTAGGTAATTGATTTTTGTTTTCTACAATAATTTCCTTGCAATTTAATGAGAAAGTCTTATGCACGAATCACCTGATGAAACCAACTGAACGGCAATGTAGAATTGTGGAGGGTCTTTATCTTAAAAATAGTTGACGATTGATTTAAAGAGTAAAAATCTAATAAAAAACTAAACAAAATAATAACACTAAAAAGGATAATATTAATTGAATGTATACGGAAATTGCTTTCATAATACAACACAGTATTAAAATAAACAGTTAATGCAAAGAAACGCAACATGTTTTATTTTCCTTATTTATGGAATCTTTCAATTGCATTAAAGTCGCTAAAGCAAGTTTCTCAATATTCATTCATATAAATAGAGGCTCATGACTTTATGATTTTTACACATCTTCTTTAGTTCTAATTAAATTGCTTATAATTCATCTAATAAATAGAAAATGTCGAAGAGTCTTAGTTTCATCATCTTGGCTTTGCTTGTAGTGGCAAGCACTAAAAGCACACTCATTACTGACCCGTCGTTTTAGCCAAGGATATCGCCCGGATACTTTATTTTCTAATAATCTGCAAAGATCACCCGAAATTGTTGAATGCTCGGGGCTTACAAAGGAGGAGTGTTTGATCGAGAAGTTGAAGAACGCTCTCGGAGACTATAAATACTACTTTTGTCCCCAGGGATGCAAATGATTTTGACAATCAATTATTTCTTTTGTCTTTTATGAGTGCTTTTGCAATAATGATCCGTTGGAGTGAAATTAAACCGTGTTTTAATAAAAGAAGAAATTAATTCATTTTGAGTACGTAATGTTGGGTCTTGTGTTTTCGATGTTCGAATTGGCTTTGTTTTATGTATACATATCGTTGAATCAATCTACGAGAGGGCAATCTATTGAAATAGTAATAATGATCAAGCGATCATTATTACGTGTTAGTACCATTTGTAACATTTGAATTTTAAGTCCATTTTCTTTTGGGTTGAGGCTAATTGCATCCACACCAAAAAAAAGAAAAAAGAAAAAAGACTTTGAACCTTTATATTTTGTTGAAATCTTATATTACAAAACTGTTTGAATTAATTTGAATGGTGAACTCCAATTTACCCCTAAAAAATTTGAAAACATCAACTTACCCTCATTTACTTGAAAAGAAAATAAATTGAAATTTTATCAACGTGCCCGCTATTTATGCTCATCTTCTGAAAAAAATTAATGTAAATTGAGGTTTTCATTCTTTTGGAGGGTAAATTGAAGATTTTTATTGGGAGGCGGATGAATTGAAGTTTAGCCCAATTAATAAATTTTTTCTTATTATTTTTGACGCGTCTTTGCCCCATATATTGAACAAACAAAAATCTTTTTCTAATAAGATGAATAATGTGGAGATGCTGTAAAGGGCCATTTGCAAATTGCATTAAAATATATATATATAAAGGAATGGACAATTCGTTGGCTAATTACAATTATTCGGCCGCAAAGACAAGTCACACTGTCACAGTAATTAGAATTTTTATTTTGTCACTTAAAAAAAAATATGGGCTTCTCACTTCCTTCTATTTTATTTTGTTTTATTTCATTTTAAAGTTTTTTTTGAAAATCACAAAATGGTTTAAATCAATTGTTTCTAATTGCAAATATATATTCTTTTGTTTATATGAGACGGCAATCTTGGCTTTAGTTTAATATATGTTTCTATAAATGAAATTTAGATATTTCTTTATTTTTTTTATTTGGCTAAATAATGTAATATTCTTACTTAATTGATGACTTAAAAATGATAATGTATTAATTTGTTAATTTTTAAAGAGCTAGCCAATAAGATAAAAGAAATTTTTGATAAAAAAAACAATGAAGCAGGGATAGCAATTAATTTATAATCATTTGATGATGCAAAATAAAGACTCCATGATGTTGGCTCCTACACAGTTCAAGACCCGAATGTAGTTACCACTAAGAATAACATGTTACCACAATATCATAAAGAATAACGTGTAGGATTAATTAGTACAAGGAATCTTAATCAATGCCATCAGTTTTTAGCTTTTCTTGCTTTGTCTTTCTTCTATAATGCTCTTGGGATGTTATGAATTAAACAAATACAAGTTCCTAATCACGCACTTTTATCATATATGAAGCATCATAAAATGAAGAAACAAATTCTAACAATTGGCGACCAAGAAGACAAGAGAAAATGAAAAAGTAGGGGATTAAGCACTGTTGTGTAGACTGAATAGAGATGTAATTGCAGATAGATAAGGCGTCCAATGAAGCCAGCAGCTAATGCTCTTGTAATTTGGTCGTATTACTGGAGGATTTGGAGGCAAACTATTGGCTAGCCTGCTGATGAATTTCCTTTTTGCCCACTTGAGCAATTACCAAGGCAACAAATAAGCTTGATGTGAGCAACACTATGAAAACCGAGCGACCCAGAGCATTGAACAAAATCAATAAGGCTTATACAATCAATATTGATTTACTGATAAAGCCACTAGCTTTGTGCTATACAGAGTAGTGGGGCCTTGGGCAAAATTTTTTTAGGAGGCCTTTGAATATTAACACTTAAAGAAATGTAAAATATCTTAAAATGCAATCAATTTTTGGTATCTTGAGTACTGATAATCAACAACATTGTAAGAAATTTAAAAATACATTGTCAAGAAAAGATTTTTTTCTTAACTTTTTCAAAATTATTTTTTCAAGAAATTATTTTATTTTACTTCAAAAGTAAGCCAATAAACATAATAGTTTTCTTTATAGAGAAAGGCGCTAGGAATTTTATATGCTAAATAATCAATTTTTTTAAATCGAAAAAACCTTTAATGATTTTTCTCAGTATAACTAGTAACGAAAAATATTATTAACGATAGCTCATTAGCAATAATGCTATCAAATATAGAATTTTTGTAAAAATTCTTAATAACAGAATAATTATTAATTAAAAAGAGGCCAAAAAATAAGCTTTCCTCTTGTAATTATAACGTAAAATGTCTTTTAATTTGACCATATCAAGAAAATACTGAAAGAAAAAAAAATCTTCTTAACATATAGAGGCTAGACAACCACGATTGGGCCATTCTAACATATGTTTAAGGCCCTAGGCAACTGTCTGGTTCACCTATGTTTAATACCACTCTTGTATGCTGGGCAAGAGGCTCCTACCACATACAAAGGATTAAGTAATCCCCAAATCAGACAATCTCAAAGGAATAAACATAACTATAAAGCCATAGATGCTTACAGCTACATTTGCTATTAAAAAATGCAAATTAAAAAACCTAACGATAATTTATCAAGCATGCATGACATTGAATTTAAATATATAACCCACTTAAATGCTGACATGGCGCTGTATTTAGCTTCAAATGATAACACTGCAAAGAAGGTAGCTCCTCATGGCTTGTAACCATGATAATCATAGTAGAAAAGGTGTTGCCCAAAAGGCCGTTAGCCTTAGTAGAAAAGTGTATAGCCTCGTGATGAACATTTGATGGTACAATTACTTATAGTGACAAACTTTTTGATTTTGCAAATGAGAGTTATATAAACTAAAGAAAAAAGTTTAAGGTTATTTGAAGCAAAACATTTAGCTAATGGAAAACACATGAGTATATAAGTTTAGGAAGGCAGATGAACACGTATGTTGCGATACTTTTCTAGTTGAGATGCTCAACTGTCACTACCACCATTCACAAGAAGCTTTCAAATTATTTTTTTTTTGGCCTAAATGTGTAGGCTTTTGATTGCCCAATATGTGCAAGCCTTTTTTTTCATCTCACAACCATTTGATACAGAGGGAAACAAAATTAATCATTCTAATAGAACGATAAAATCAAATCCTATAAACGGTGAAGAACATTGATGATTTATTCAGAGTTGTTGAATGAATCTTACTAATGGATCATGAGGGCTGATATATCAGTATCTCAATCTCTTCATTATACAAGCCAACTTAACCAAGTGTAGGTAATTGATTTTTGTTTTCTACAATAATTTCCTTGCAATTTAATGAGAAAGTCTTATGCACGAATCACCTGATGAAACCAACTGAACGGCAATGTAGAATTGTGGAGGGTCTTTATCTTAAAAATAGCTTGACGATTGATTTAAAGAGTAAAAATCTAATAAAAACTAAACAAAATAATAACACTAAAAAGGATAATATTAATTGAATGTATACGGAAATTGCTTTCATAATACAACACAAAGATTAAAATAAACAATTAATGCAAAGAAACGCAACATGTTTTATTTTCCTTATTTATGGAATCTTTCAATTGCATTAAAGTCGCTAAAGCAAGTTTCTCAATATTCATTCATATAAATAGAGGCTCATGACTTTATGATTTTTACACATCTTCTTTAGTTCTAATTAAATTGCTTATAATTCATCTAATAAATAGAAAATGTCGAAGAGTCTTAGTTTCATCATCTTGGCTTTGCTTGTAGTGGCAAGCACTAAAAGCACACTCATTACAAAAAACTCGTTTTAGCCAAGGATATCGCCCGGATACTTTATTTTCTAATAATCCTGCAAAGATCACCTGAAATTGTTGAATGCTCGGGGCTTACAAAGGAGGAGTGTTTGATCGAGAAGTTGAAGAACGCTCTCGGAGACTATAAATACTTTGTCCCCTGGGGGGATGCAAATGATTTTGACAATCAATTATTTCTTTTGTCTTTTATGAGTGCTTTTGCAATAATGATCCGTTGGAGTGAAATTAAAACTGTGTTTTAATAAAAGAAGAAATTAATTCATTTTGAGTACGTAATGTTGGGTCTTGTGTTTTCGATGTTCGAATTGGCTTTGTTTTATGTATACATATCGTTGAATCAATCTACGAGAGGGCAATCTATTGAAATAGTAATAATGATCAAGCGATCATTATTACTGTGTTAGTACCATTTGTAACATTTGAATTTTAAGTCCATTTTCTTTTGGGTTGAGGCTAATTGCATCCACACCAAAAAAAGAAAAAAGAAAAAAGACTTTGAACCTTTATATTTTGTTGAAATCTTATATTACAAAACTGTTTGAATTAATTTGAATGGTGAACTCCAATTCACCCTTAAAAAATTTGAAAACATCAACTTACCCTCATTTACTGCAAAGAAAATAAATTGAAATTTTATCAACGTGCCCGCTATTTATGCTCATCTTCTGAAAAAAATTAATGTAAATTGAGGTTTTCATTCTTTTGGAGGGTAAATTGAAGATTTTTATTGGGAGGCGGATGAATTGAAGTTTAGCCCAATTAATAAATTTTTTCTTATTATTTTTGACGCGTCTTTGCCCCATATATTGAACAAACAAAAATCTTTTTCTAATAAGATGAATAATGTGGAGATGCTGTAAAGGGCCATTTGCAAATTGCATTAAAATATATATATATAAAGGAATGGACAATTCGTTGGCTAATTACAATTATTCGGCCGCAAAGACAAGTCACACTGTCACAGTAATTAGAATTTTTATTTTGTCACTTAAAGAAAAAAATATGGGCTTCTCACTTCCTTCTATTTTATTTTGTTTTATTTCATTTTAAAGTTTTTTTTTGAAAATCACAAAATGGTTTAAATCAATTGTTTCTAATTGCAAATATATATTCTTTTGTTTATATGAGACGGCAATCTTGGCTTTAGTTTTATATATGTTTCTATAAATGAAATTTAGATATTTCTTTATTTTTTTTATTTGGCTAAATAATGTAATATTCTTACTTAATTGATGACTTAAAAATGATAATGTATTAATTTGTTAATTTTTAAAGAGCTAGCCAATAAGATAAAAGAAATTTTTGATAAAAAAAACAATGAAGCAGGGATAGCAATTAATTTATAATCATTTGATGATGCAAAATAAAGACTCCATGATGTTGGCTCTACACAGTTCAAGACCCGAATGTAGTTACCACTAAGAATAACATGTTACCACAATATCATAAAGAATAACGTGTAGGATTAATTAGTACAAGGAATCTTAATCAATGTCATCAGTTTTTAGCTTTTCTTGCTTTGTCTTTCTTCTGTAATGCTCTTGGAATGTTATGAATTAAACAAATACAAGTTCCTAATCACGCACTTTCATCATATATGAAGCATCATAAAATGAAGAAACAAATTCTAACAATTGGCGACCAAGAAGACAAGAGAAAATGAAAAAGTAGGGGATTAAGCACTGTTGTGTAGACTGAATAGAGATGTAATAGCAGATAGATAAGGCGTCCAATGAAGCCAGCAGCTAATGCTCTTGTAATTTGATCGTATTACTGGGGGATTTGGAGGCAAACTATTGGCTAGCCTGCTGATGAATTTCCTTTTTGCCCGTTTGAGCAATTACCAAGGCAGCAAATATGCTTGATGTGAGCAACACTATGAAAACCGAGCGACCCAGAGCATTGAACAAAATCAATAAGGCTTATACAATCAATATTGATTTACTGATAAAGTTACTAGCTTTGTGCTATACAGAGTGGGGCCTTGGGCAAAATTTTTTTAGGAGGCCTTTGAGTATTAACACTTAAAGAAATGTAAAATATCTTAAAATGCAATCAATTTTTGGTATCTTGAGTACTGATAATCAACAACATTGTAAGAAATTTAAAAATACATTGTCAAGAAAAGATTTTTTTCTTACTTTTTCAAAATTATTTTTCAAGAAAATATTTTATTTTACTTCAAAAGTAAGCCAATAAACATAATAGTTTTCTTTATAGAGAAAGGCGCTAGGAATTTTATATGCTAAATAATCAATTTTTTTAAAATCAGAAAACCTTTAATGATTTTTCTCAGTATAACTAGTAACGAAAAATATTATTAACGATAGCTCATTAGCAATAATGCTATCAAATATAGAATTTTTTAAAAAATTCTTAATAACAGAATAATTATTAATTAAAAAGAGGCCAAAAAATAAGCTTTCCTCTTGTAATTATAACGTAAAATGTCTTTTAATTTGACCATATCAAGAAAATACTGAAAGAAAAAAAATCTTCTTAACATATAGAGGCTAGACAACCACGATTGGGCCATTCTAACATATGTTTAAGGCCCTAGGCAACTGTCTGGTTCACCTATGTTTAATACCACTCTTGTATCTTTGGGCAAGAGGCTCCCACATACAAAGGATTAAGTAATCCCCAAATCAGACAATCTCAAAGGAATAAACATAACTATAAAGCCATAGATGCTTACAGCTACATTTGCTATTAAAAAATGCAAATTAAAAAACCTAACGATAATTTATCAAGCATGCATGACATTGAATTTAAATATATAACCCACTTAAATGCTGACATGGCGCTGTATTTAGCTTCAAATGATAACACTGCAAAGAAGGTAGCTCCTCATGGCTTGTAACCATGATAATCATAGTAGAAAAGGTGTTGCCCAAAAGGCCGTTAGCCTTAGTAGAAAAGTGTATAGCCTCGTGATGAACATTTGATGGTACAATTACTTATAGTGACAAACTTTTTGATTTTGCAAATGAGAGTTATATAAACTAAAGAAAAAAGTTTAAGGTTATTTGAAGCAAAACATTTAGCTAATGGAAAACACATGAGTATATAAGTTTAGGAAGGCAGATGAACACGTATGTTGCGATACTTTTCTAGTTGAGATGCTCAACTGTCACTACCACCATTCACAAGAAGCTTTCAAATTATTTTTTTTTTGGCCTAAATGTGTAGGCTTTTGATTGCCCAATATGTGCAAGCCTTTTTTTTTCGGCGCAGTCAACCATTTGATACAGGAGGGAAAAAAAATTAATCATTCTAATGGAAGGATAAAATCAAATCCTATAAACGGTGAAGAACATTGATGATTTATTCAGAGTTGTTGAATGAATCTTACTAATGGATCATGAGGGCTGATATATCAGTATCTCAATCTCTTCATTATACAAGCCAACTTAACCAAGTGTAGGTAATTGATTTTTGTTTTCTACAATAATTTCCTTGCAATTTAATGAGAAAGTCTTATGCACGAATCACCTGATGAAACCAACTGAACGGCAATGTAGAATTGTGGAGGGTCTTTATCTTAAAAAATAGCTTGACGATTGATTTAAAGAGTAAAAATCTAATAAAAAACTAAACAAAATAATAACACTAAAAAGGATAATATTAATTGAATGTATACGGAAATTGCTTTCATAATACAACACAGTATTAAAATAAACAGTTAATGCAAAGAAACGCAACATGTTTTATTTTCCTTATTTATGGAATCTTTCAATTGCATTAAAGTCGCTAAAGCAAGTTTCTCAATATTCATTCATATAAATAGAGGCTCATGACTTTATGATTTTTACACATCTTCTTTAGTTCTAATTAAATTGCTTATAATTCATCTAATAAATAGAAAATGTCGAAGAGTCTTAGTTTCATCATCTTGGCTTTGCTTGTAGTGGCAAGCACTAAAAGCACACTCATTACAGACCATCGTTTTAGCCAAGGATATCGCCCAGATACTTTATTTTCTAATAATCCTGCAGCATCACCTGAAATTGTTGAATGCTCAGGGCTTACAAAGGAGGAGTGTTTGATCGAGAAGTTGAAGAACGCTCTCGGAGACTATAAATACTACTGTCCCCCGGGGGGATGCAAATGATTTTGACAATCAATTATTTCTTTTGTCTTTTATGAGTGCTTTTGCAATAATGATCCGTTGGAGTGAAATTAAAACTGTGTTTTAATAAAAGAAGAAATTAATTCATTTTGAGTACGTAATGTTGGGTCTTGTGTTTTCGATGTTCGAATTGGCTTTGTTTTATGTATACATATCGTTGAATCAATCTACGAGAGGGCAATCTATTGAAATAGTAATAATGATCAAGCGATCATTATTACTGTGTTAGTACCATTTGTAACATTTGAATTTTAAGTCCATTTTCTTTTGGGTTGAGGCTAATTGCATCCACACCAAAAAAGAAAAAAAAAAAAAAAAGACTTTGAACCTTTATATTTTGTTGAAATCTTATATTACAAAACTGTTTGAATTAATTTGAATGGTGAACTCCAATTTACCCCTAAAAAATTTGAAAACATCAACTTACCTCATTTACTTGCAAAAGAAAATAAATTGAAATTTTATCAACGTGCCCGCTATTTATGCTCATCTTCTGAAAAAAATTAATGTAAATTGAGGTTTTCATTCTTTTGGAGGGTAAATTGAAGATTTTTATTGGGAGGCGGATGAATTGAAGTTTAGCCCAATTAATAAATTTTTTCTTATTATTTTTGATGCGTCTTTGCCCCATATATTGAACAAACAAAAATCTTTTTCTAATAAGATGAATAATGTGGAGATGCTGTAAAGGGCCATTTGCAAATTGCATTAATATATATATATATATAAAGGAATGGACAATTCGTTGGCTAATTACAATTATTCGGCCGCAAAGACAAGTCACACTGTCACAGTAATTAGAATTTTTATTTTGTCACTTAAAAAAAAAATATGGGCTTCTCACTTCCTTCTATTTTATTTTGTTTTATTTCATTTTAAAGTTTTTTTTTGAAAATCACAAAATGGTTTAAATCAATTGTTTCTAATTGCAAATATATATTCTTTTGTTTATATGAGACGGCAATCTTGGCTTTAGTTTAATATATGTTTCTATAAATGAAATTTAGATATTTCTTTATTTTTTTTATTTGGCTAAATAATGTAATATTCTTACTTAATTGATGACTTAAAAATGATAATGTATTAATTTGTTAATTTTTAAAGAGCTAGCCAATAAGATAAAAGAAATTTTTGATAAAAAAACAATGAAGCAGGGATAGCAATTAATTTATAATCATTTGATGATGCAAAATAAAGACTCCATGATGTTGGCTCCTACACAGTTCAAGACCCGAATGTAGTTACCACTAAGAATAACATGTTACCACAATATCATAAAGAATAACGTGTAGGATTAATTAGTACAAGGAATCTTAATCAATGTCATCAGTTTTTAGCTTTTCTTGCTTTGTCTTTCTTCTATAATGCTCTTGGGATGTTATGAATTAAACAAATACAAGTTCCTAATCACGCACTTTTATCATATATGAAGCATCATAAAATGAAGAAACAAATTCTAACAATTGGCGACCAAGAAGACAAGAGAAAATGAAAAAGTAGGGGATTAAGCACTGTTGTGTAGACTGAATAGAGATGTAATAGCAGATAGATAAGGCGTCCAATGAAGCCAGCAGCTAATGCTCTTGTAATTTGATCGTATTACTAGGGATTTGGAGGCAAACTATTGGCTAGCCTGCTGATGAATTTCCTTTTTGCCCGTTTGAGCAATTACCAAGGCAGCAAATATGCTTGATGTGAGCAACACTATGAAAACCGAGCGACCCAGAGCATTGAACAAAATCAATAAGGCTTATACAATCAATATTGATTTACTGATAAAGTTACTAGCTTTGTGCTATACAGAGTAGTGGGGCCTTGGGCAAAATTTTTTTAGGAGGCCTTTGAGTATTAACACTTAAAGAAATGTAAAATATCTTAAAATGCAATCAATTTTTGGTATCTTGAGTACTGATAATCAACAACATTGTAAGAAATTTAAAAATACATTGTCAAGAAAAGATTTTTTTCTTACTTTTTTCAAAATTATTTTTTCAAGAAAATATTTTATTTTACTTCAAAAGTAAGCCAATAAACATAATAGTTTTCTTTATAGAGAAAGGCGCTAGGAATTTTATATGCTAAATAATCAATTTTTTTAAAATCAGAAAACCTTTAATGATTTTTCTCAAGATAACTAGTAACGAAAAATATTATTAACGATAGCTCATTAGCAATAATGCTATCAAATATAGAATTTTTAAAAATTCTTAATAACAGAATAATTATTAATTAAAAAGAGGCCAAAAAATAAGCTTTCCTCTTGTAATTATAACGTAAAATGTCTTTTAATTTGACCATATCAAGAAAATACTGAAAGAAAAAAATCTTCTTAACATATAGAGGCTAGACAACCACGATTGGGCCATTCTAACATATGTTTAAGGCCCTAGGCAACCTGTCTGTTCACCTATGTTTAATACCACTCTTGTATCTTTGGGGGCAAGAGGCTCCTACCACATACAAAGGATTAAGTAATCCCCAAATCGACAATCTCAAAGGAATAAACATAACTATAAAGCCATAGATGCTTACAGCTACATTTGCTATTAAAAATGCAAATTAAAAACCTAACGATAATTTATCAAGCATGCATGACATTGAATTTAAATATATAACCCACTTAAATGCTGACATGGCACTGTATTTAGCTTCAAATGATAACACTGCAAAGAAGGTAGCTCCTCATGGCTTGTAACCATGATAATCATAGTAGAAAAGGTGTTGCCCAAAAGGCCGTTAGCCTTAGTAGAAAAGTGTATAGCCTCGTGATGAACATTTGATGGTACAATTACTTATAGTGACAAACTTTTTGATTTTGCAAATGAGAGTTATATAAACTAAAGAAAAAGTTTAAGGTTATTTGAAGCAAAACATTTAGCTAATGCAAACACATGAGTATATAAGTTTAGGAAGGCAGATGAACACGTATGTTGCGATACTTTTCTAGTTGAGATGCTCAACTGTCACTACCACCATTCACAAGAAGCTTTCAAATTTTTTTTTTTTTTGGCCTAAATGTGTAGACTTTTGATTGCCCAATATGTGCAAGCCTTTTTTTTTTGGCTCAGTCAACCATTTGATACAGAGGGAAAAAAATTAATCATTCTAATGGAAGGATAAAATCAAATCCTATAAACGGTGAAGAACATTGATGATTTATTCAGAGTTGTTGAATGAATCTTACTAATGGATCATGAGGGCTGATATATCAGTATCTCAATCTCTTCATTATACAAGCCAACTTAACCAAGTGTAGGTAATTGATTTTTGTTTTCTACAATAATTTCCTTGCAATTTAATGAGAAAGTCTTATGCACGAATCACCCGATGAAACCAACTGAACGGCAATGTAGAATTGTGGAGGGTCTTTATCTTAAAAAATAGCTTGACGATTGATTTAAAGAGTAAAAATCTAATAAAAACTAAACAAAATAATAACACTAAAAAGGATAATATTAATTGAATGTATACGGAAATTGCTTTCATAATACAACACAGTATTAAAATAAACAGTTAATGCAAAGAAACGCAACATGTTTTATTTTCCTTATTTATGGAATCTTTCAATTGCATTAAAGTCGCTAAAGCAAGTTTCTCAATATTCATTCATATAAATAGAGGCTCATGACTTTATGATTTTTACACATCTTCTTTAGTTCTAATTAAATTGCTTATAATTCATCTAATAAATAGAAAATGTCGAAGAGTCTTAGTTTCATCATCTTGGCTTTGCTTGTAGTGGCAAGCACTAAAAGCACACTCATTACAGCCAGTCGTTTTAGCCAAGGATATCGCCCAGATACTTTATTTTCTAATAATCCTGCAGCATCACCTGAAATTGTTGAATGCTCAGGGCTTACAAAGGAGGAGTGTTTGATCGAGAAGTTGAAGAACGCTCTCGGAGACTATAAATACTACTGTCCCCCGGGGGGATGCAAATGATTTTGACAATCAATTATTTCTTTTGTCTTTTATGAGTGCTTTTGCAATAATGATCCGTTGGAGTGAAATTAAAACTGTGTTTTAATAAAAGAAGAAATTAATTCATTTTGAGTACGTAATGTTGGGTCTTGTGTTTTCGATGTTCGAATTGGCTTTGTTTTATGTATACATATCGTTGAATCAATCTACGAGAGGGCAATCTATTGAAATAGTAATAATGATCAAGCGATCATTATTACTGTGTTAGTACCATTTGTAACATTTGAATTTTAAGTCCATTTTCTTTTGGGTTGAGGCTAATTGCATCCACACCAAAAAAAGAAAAAAGAAAAAAGACTTTGAACCTTTATATTTTGTTGAAATCTTATATTACAAAACTGTTTGAATTAATTTGAATGGTGAACTCCAATTTACCCCTAAAAAATTTGAAAACATCAACTTACCCTCATTTACTGAAAAGAAAATAAATTGAAATTTTATCAACGTGCCCGCTATTTATGCTCATCTTCTGAAAAAAATTAATGTAAATTGAGGTTTTCATTCTTTTGGAGGGTAAATTGAAGATTTTTATTGGGAGGCGGATGAATTGAAGTTTAGCCCAATTAATAAATTTTTTCTTATTATTTTTGACGCGTCTTTGCCCCATATATTGAACAAACAAAAATCTTTTTCTAATAAGATGAATAATGTGGAGATGCTGTAAAGGGCCATTTGCAAATTGCATTAAAATATATATATATAAAGGAATGGACAATTCGTTGGCTAATTACAATTATTCGGCCGCAAAGACAAGTCACACTGTCACAGTAATTAGAATTTTTATTTTGTCACTTAAAGAAAAAAATATGGGCTTCTCACTTCCTTCTATTTTATTTTGTTTTATTTCATTTTAAAGTTTTTTTTTGAAAATCACAAAATGGTTTAAATCAATTGTTTCTAATTGCAAATATATATTCTTTTGTTTATATGAGACGGCAATCTTGGCTTTAGTTTAATATATGTTTCTATAAATGAAATTTAGATATTTCTTTATTTTTTTTATTTGGCTAAATAATGTAATATTCTTACTTAATTGATGACTTAAAAATGATAATGTATTAATTTGTTAATTTTTAAGGAGCTAGCCAGTAAGATAAAAGAAATTTTTGATAAAAAAAGCAATGAAGCAGGGATAGCAATTAATTTATAATCTTTTGATGATGCAAAATAAAGACTCCATGATGTTGGCTCCTACACAGCTCAAGACCCGAATGTAGTTACCACTAAGAATAACATGTTACCACAATATCATAAAGAATAACGTGTAGGATTAATTAGTACAAGGAATCTTAATCAATGTCATCAGTTTTTAGCTTTTCTTGCTTTGTCTTTCTTCTCTAATGTTCTTAGAATGTTATGAATTAAACAAATACAAGTTCCTAATCACGCACTTTTATCATATATGAAGCATCATAAAATGAAGAAACAAATTCTAACAATTGGCGACCAAGAAGACAAGAGAAAATGAAAAAGTCGGGGATTAAGCACTGTTGTGTAGACTGAATAGAGATGTAATAGCAGATAGATAAGGCGTCCAATGAAGCCAGCAGCTAATGCTCTTGTAATTTGATCAGACATCGGGGATTTGGAGGCAAACTATTGGCTAGCTCACTGATGAATTTCCTTTTTGCCCGTTTGAGCAATTACCAAGGCAGCAAATATGCTTGATGTGAGCAACACTATGAAAACCGAGCGACCCAGAGCATTGAACAAAATCAATAAGGCTTATACAATCAATATTGATTTACTGATAAAGTTACTAGCTTTGTGCTATACAGAGTAGTGGGGCCTTGGGCAAAATTTTTTTAGGAGGCCTTTGAGTATTAACACTTAAAGAAATGTAAAATATCTTAAAATGCAATCAATTTTTGGTATCTTGAGTACTGATAATCAACAACATTGTAAGAAATTTAAAAATACATTGTCAAGAAAAGATTTTTTTCTTACTTTTTTCAAAATTATTTTTTCAAGAAAATATTTTATTTTACTTCAAAAGTAAGCCAATAAACATAATAGTTTTCTTTATAGAGAAAGGCGCTAGGAATTTTATATGCTAAATAATCAATTTTTTTAAAATCAGAAAACCTTTAATGATTTTTCTCAGTATAACTAGTAACGAAAAATATTATTAACGATAGCTCATTAGCAATAATGCTATCAAATATAGAATTTTTTAAAAAATTCTTAATAACAGAATAATTATTAATTAAAAAGAGGCCAAAAAATAAGCTTTCCTCTTGTAATTATAACGTAAAATGTCTTTTAATTTGACCATATCAAGAAAATACTAAAAGAAAAAAATCTTCTTAACATATAGAGGCTAGACAACCACGATTGGGCCATTCTAACATATGTTTAAGGCCCTAGGCAACCTGTCTGGTTCACCTATGTTTAATACCACTCTTGTATCTTTGGGCAAGAGGCTCCTACCACATACAAAGGATTAAGTAATCCCCAAATCAGACAATCTCAAAGGAATAAACATAACTATAAAGCCATAGATGCTTACAGCTACATTTGCTATTAAAAAATGCAAATTAAAAAACCTAACGATAATTTATCAAGCATGCATGACATTGAATTTAAATATATAACCCACTTAAATGCTGACATGGCACTGTATTTAGCTTCAAATGATAACACTGCAAAGAAGGTAGCTCCTCATGGCTTGTAACCATGATAATCATAGTAGAAAAGGTGTTGCCCAAAAGGCCGTTAGCCTTAGTAGAAAAGTGTATAGCCTCGTGATGAACATTTGATGGTACAATTACTTATAGTGACAAACTTTTTGATTTTGCAAATGAGAGTTATATAAACTAAAGAAAAAAGTTTAAGGTTATTTGAAGCAAAACATTTAGCTAATGAAAACACATGAGTATATAAGTTTAGGAAGGCAGATGAACACGTATGTTGCGATACTTTTCTAGTTGAGATGCTCAACTGTCACTACCACCATTCACAAGAAGCTTTCAAATTTTTTTTTTTTTTTGCCTAAATGTGTAGACTTTTGATTGCCCAATATGTGCAGGCCTTTTTTTTTTCATCTCTCAAACCATTTGATACAGAGGAAAAAAATTAATCATTCTAATGGAAGGATAAAATCAAATCCTATAAACGGTGAAGAACATTGATGATTTATTCAGAGTTGTTGAATGAATCTTACTAATGGATCATGAGGGCTGATATATCAGTATCTCAATCTCTTCATTATACAAGCCAACTTAACCAAGTGTAGGTAATTGATTTTTGTTTTCTACAATAATTTCCTTGCAATTTAATGAGAAAGTCTTATGCACGAATCACCTGATGAAACCAACTGAACGGCAATGTAGAATTGTGGAGGGTCTTTATCTTAAAAATAGCTTGACGATTGATTTAAAGAGTAAAAATCTAATAAAAACTAAACAAAATAATAACACTAAAAAGGATAATATTAATTGAATGTATACGAAATTGCTTTCATAATACAACACACGTATTAAAATAAACAGATTAATGCAAAGAAACGCAACATGTTTTATTTTCCTTATTTATGGAATCTTTCAATTGCATTAAAGTCGCTAAGCAAGTTTCTCAATATTCATTCATATAAATAGAGGCTCATGACTTTATGATTTTTACACATCTTCTTTAGTTCTAATTAAATTGCTTATAATTCATCTAATAAATAGAAAATGTCGAAGAGTCTTAGTTTCATCATCTTGGCTTTGCTTGTAGTGGCAAGCACTAAAAGCACACTCATTACAGCCAACTCGTTTAGCCAAGGATATCGCCCAGATACTTTATTTTCTAATAATCCTGCAGCATCACCTGAAATTGTTGAATGCTCAGGGCTTACAAAGGAGGAGTGTTTGATCGAGAAGTTGAAGAACGCTCTCGAGACTATAAATACTACTGTCCCCTGGGGGGATGCAAATGATTTTGACAATCAATTATTTCTTTTGTCTTTTATGAGTGCTTTTGCAATAATGATCCGTTGGAGTGAAATTAAAACTGTGTTTTAATAAAAGAAGAAATTAATTCATTTTGAGTACGTAATGTTGGGTCTTGTGTTTTCGATGTTCGAATTGGCTTTGTTTTATGTATACATATCGTTGAATCAATCTACGAGAGGGCAATCTATTGAAATAGTAATAATGATCAAGCGATCATTATTACTGTGTTAGTACCATTTGTAACATTTGAATTTTAAGTCCATTTTCTTTTGGGTTGAGGCTAATTGCATCCACACCAAAAAAAGAAAAAAGAAAAAAGACTTTGAACCTTTATATTTTGTTGAAATCTTATATTACAAAACTGTTTGAATTAATTTGAATGGTGAACTCCAATTTACCCCTAAAAAATTTGAAAACATCAACTTACCCTCATTTACTGAAAAGAAAATAAATTGAAATTTTATCAACGTGCCCGCTATTTATGCTCATCTTCTGAAAAAAATTAATGTAAATTGAGGTTTTCATTCTTTTGGAGGGTAAATTGAAGATTTTTATTGGGAGGCGGATGAATTGAAGTTTAGCCCAATTAATAAATTTTTTCTTATTATTTTTGACGCGTCTTTGCCCCATATATTGAACAAACAAAAATCTTTTTCTAATAAGATGAATAATGTGGAGATGCTGTAAAGGGCCATTTGCAAATTGCATTAAAATATATATATATCTAAAGGAATGGACAATTCGTTGGCTAATTACAATTATTCGGCCGCAAAGACAAGTCACACTGTCACAGTAATTAGAATTTTTATTTTGTCGCTTAAAGAAAAAATATGGGCTTCTCACTTCCTTCTGTTTTATTTTGTTTTATTTCATTTTAAAGTTTTTTTTGAAAATCACAAAATGGTTTAAATCAATGGTTTCTAATTGCAAATATATATTCTTTTGTTTATATGAGACGGCAATCTTGGCTTTAGTTTAATATATGTTTCTATAAATGAAATTTAGATATTTCTTTATTTTTTTATTTGTCTAAATAATGTAATATTCTTACTTAATTGATGACTTAAAAATGATAATGTATTAATTTGTTAATTTTTAAGGAGCTAGCCAGTAAGATAAAAGAAATTTTTGATAAAAAAACAATGAAGCAGGGATAGCAATTAATTTATAATCATTTGATGATGCAAAATAAAGACTCCATGATGTTGGCTCCTACACAGCTCAAGACCCGAATGTAGTTACCACTAAGAATAACATGTTACCACAATATCATAAAGAATAACGTGTAGGATTAATTAGTACAAGGAATCTTAATCAATGTCATCAGTTTTTAGCTTTTCTTGCTTTGTCTTTCTTCTATAATGCTCTTGGGATGTTATGAATTAAACAAATACAAGTTCCTAATCACGCACTCTTATCATATATGAAGCATCATAAAATGAAGAAACAAATTCTAACAATTGGCGACCAAGAAGACAAGAGAAAATGAAAAAGTAGGGGATTAAGCACTGTTGTTGTGTAGACTGAATAGAGATGTAATAGCAGATAGATAAGGCGTCCAATGAAGCCAGCAGCTAATGCTCTTGTAATTTGATCGTATTACTGGGGGATTTGGAGGCAAACTATTGGCTAGCCTGCTGATGAATTTCCTTTTTGCCCGTTTGAGCAATTACCAAGGCAGCAAATATGCTTGATGTGAGCAACACTATGAAAACCGAGCGACCCAGAGCATTGAACAAAATCAATAAGGCTTATACAATCAATATTGATTTACTGATAAAGTTACTAGCTTTGTGCTATACAGAGTAGTGGGGCCTTGGGCAAAATTTTTTTAGGAGGCCTTTGAGTATTAACACTTAAAGAAATGTAAAATATCTTAAAATGCAATCAATTTTTGGTATCTTGAGTACTGATAATCAACAACATTGTAAGAAATTTAAAAATACATTGTCAAGAAAAGATTTTTTTCTTACTTTTTCAAAATTATTTTTTCAAGAAAATATTTTATTTTACTTCAAAAGTAAGCCAATAAACATAATAGTTTTCTTTATAGAGAAAGGCGCTAGGAATTTTATATGCTAAATAATCAATTTTTTAAAATCAGAAAACCTTTAATGATTTTTCTCAGTATAACTAGTAACGAAAAATATTATTAACGATAGCTCATTAGCAATAATGCTATCAAATATAGAATTTTTTAAAAAATTCTTAATAACAGAATAATTATTAATTAAAAAGAGGCCAAAAAATAAGCTTTCCTCTTGTAATTATAACGTAAAATGTCTTTTAATTTGACCATATCAAGAAAATACTGAAAGAAAAAATATCTTCTTAACATATAGAGGCTAGACAACCACGATTGGGCCATTCTAACATATGTTTAAGGCCCTAGGCAACTGTCTGGTTCACCTATGTTTAATACCACTCTTGTATGCTGGGCAAGAGGCTCCTACCACATACAAAGGATTAAGTAATCCCCAAATCAGACAATCTCAAAGGAATAAACATAACTATAAAGCCATAGATGCTTACACTACATTTGCTATTAAAAATGCAAATTAAAAACCTAACGATAATTTATCAAGCATGCATGACATTGAATTTAAATATATAACCCACTTAAATGCTGACATGGCACTGTATTTAGCTTCAAATGATAACACTGCAAAGAAGGTAGCTCCTCATGGCTTGTAACCATGATAATCATAGTAGAAAAGGTGTTGCCCAAAAGGCCGTTAGCCTTAGTAGAAAAGTGTATAGCCTCGTGATGAACATTTGATGGTACAATTACTTATAGTGACAAACTTTTTGATTTTGCAAATGAGAGTTATATAAACTAAAGAAAAAAGTTTAAGGTTATTTGAAGCAAAACATTTAGCTAATGAAAACACATGAGTATATAAGTTTAGGAAGGCAGATGAACACGTATGTTGCGATACTTTTCTAGTTGAGATGCTCAACTGTCACTACCACCATTCACAAGAAGCTTTCAAATTTTTTTTTTTTGGCCTAAATGTGTAGACTTTTGATTGCCCAATATGTGCAGGCCTTTTTTTTTTTTCTCTCACAACCATTTGATACAGAGGGAAAAAAAATTAATCATTCTAATGGAAGGATAAAATCAAATCCTATAAACGGTGAAGAACATTGATGATTTATTCAGAGTTGTTGAATGAATCTTACTAATGGATCATGAGGGCTGATATATCAGTATCTCAATCTCTTCATTATACAAGCCAACTTAACCAAGTGTAGGTAATTGATTTTTGTTTTCTACAATAATTTCCTTGCAATTTAATGAGAAAGTCTTATGCACGAATCACCTGATGAAACCAACTGAACGGCAATGTAGAATTGTGGAGGGTCTTTATCTTAAAAAATAGCTTGACGATTGATTTAAAGAGTAAAAATCTAATAAAAAACTAAACAAAATAATAACACTAAAAAGGATAATATTAATTGAATGTATACGGAAATTGCTTTCATAATACAACACAGTATTAAAATAAACAGTTAATGCAAAGAAACGCAACATGTTTTATTTTCCTTATTTATGGAATCTTTCAATTGCATTAAAGTCGCTAAAGCAAGTTTCTCAATATTCATTCGTATAAATAGAGGCTCATGACTTTATGATTTTTACACATCTTCTTTAGTTCTAATTAAATTGCTTATAATTCATCTAATAAATAGAAAATGTCGAAGAGTCTTAGTTTCATCATCTTGGCTTTGCTTGTAGTGGCAAGCACTAAAAGCACACTCATTACAGCCAGTCGTTTTAGCCAAGGATATCGCCCAGATACTTTATTTTCTAATAATCCTGCAGCATCACCTGAAATTGTTGAATGCTCAGGGCTTACAAAGGAGGAGTGTTTGATCGAGAAGTTGAAGAACGCTCTCGGAGACTATAAATACTACTGTCCCCCGGGGGGATGCAAATGATTTTGACAATCAATTATTTCTTTTGTCTTTTATGAGTGCTTTTGCAATAATGATCCGTTGGAGTGAAATTAAAACTGTGTTTTAATAAAAGAAGAAATTAATTCATTTTGAGTACGTAATGTTGGGTCTTGTGTTTTCGATGTTCGAATTGGCTTTGTTTTATGTATACATATCGTTGAATCAATCTACGAGAGGGCAATCTATTGAAATAGTAATAATGATCAAGCGATCATTATTACTGTGTTAGTACCATCTGTAACATTTGAATTTTAAGTCCATTTTCTTTTGGGTTGAGGCTAATTGCATCCACACCAAAAAAAGAAAAAAGAAAAAAGACTTTGAACCTTTATATTTTGTTGAAATCTTATATTACAAAACTGTTTGAATTAATTTGAATGGTGAACTCAAATTTACCCCTAAAAAATTTGAAAACATCAACTTACCCTCATTTACTGAAAAGAAAATAAATTGAAATTTTATCAACGTGCCCGCTATTTATGCTCATCTTCTGAAAAAAAATTAATGTAAATTGAGGTTTTCATTCTTTTGGAGCGTAAAATGAAGATTTTTATTGGGAGGCGGATGAATTGAAGTTTAGCCCAATTAATAAATTTTTTCTTATTATTTTTGACGCGTCTTTGCCCCATATATTGAACAAACAAAAATCTTTTTCTAATAAGATGAATAATGTGGAGATGCTGTAAAGGGCCATTTGCAAATTGCATTAAAATATATATACATAAAGGAATGGACAATTCGTTGGCTAATTACAATTATTCGACCGCAAAGACAAGTCACACTCATCATCACAAAGAATTAGAATTTTTATTTTGTCCCTTAAAAAAAAATATGGGCTTCTCACTTCCTTCTATTTTATTTTGTTTTATTTCATTTTAAAGGTTTTTTTGAAAATCACAAAATGGTTTAAATCAATGGTTTCTAATTGCAAATATATATTCTTTTGTTTATATGAGACGGCAATCTTGGCTTTAGTTTAATATATGTTTCTATAAATGAAATTTAGATATTTCTTTATTTTTTTTATTTGGCTAAATAATGTAATATTCTTACTTAATTGATGACTTAAAAATGATAATGTATTAATTTGTTAATTTTTAAGGAGCTAGCCAGTAAGATAAAAGAAATTTTTGATAAAAAAACAATGAAGCAGGGATAGCAATTAATTTATAATCATTTGATGATGCAAAATAAAGACTCCATGATGTTGGCTCCTACACAGCTCAAGACCCGAATGTAGTTACCACTAAGAATAACATGTTACCACAATATCATAAAGAATAACGTGTAGGATTAATTAGTACAAGGAATCTTAATCAATGTCATCAGTTTTTAGCTTTTCTTGCTTTGTCTTTCTTCTGTAATGCTCTTGGAATGTTATGAATTAAACAAATACAAGTTCCTAATCACGCACTTTCATCATATATGAAGCATCATAAAATGAAGAAACAAATTCTAACAATTGGCGACCAAGAAGACAAGAGAAAATGAAAAAGTAGGGGATTAAGCACTGTTGTGTAGACTGAATAGAGATGTAATAGCAGATAGATAAGGCGTCCAATGAAGCCAAAGCAGCTAATGCTCTTGTAATTTGATCAGACATCGGGGATTTGGAGGCAAACTATTGGCTAGCCTGCAGATGAATTTCCTTTTTGCCCGTTTGAGCAATTACCAAGGCAGCAAATATGCTTGATGTGAGCAACACTATGAAAACCGAGCGACCCAGAGCATTGAACAAAATCAATAAGGCTTATACAATCAATATTGATTTACTGATAAAGTTACTAGCTTTGTGCTATACAGAGTAGTGGGGCCTTGGGCAAAATTTTTTTAGGAGGCCTTTGAGTATTAACACTTAAAGAAATGTAAAATATCTTAAAATGCAATCAATTTTTGGTATCTTGAGTACTGATAATCAACAACATTGTAAGAAATTTAAAAATACATTGTCAAGAAAAGATTTTTTTCTTACTTTTTTCAAAATTATTTTTTCAAGAAAATATTTTATTTTACTTCAAAAGTAAGCCAATAAACATAATAGTTTTCTTTATAGAGAAAGGCGCTAGGAATTTTATATGCTAAATAATCAATTTTTTTAAAATCAGAAAACCTTTAATGATTTTTCTCAGTATAACTAGTAACGAAAAATATTATTAACGATAGCTCATTAGCAATAATGCTATCAAATATAGAATTTTTTAAAAAATTCTTAATAACAGAATAATTATTAATTAAAAAGAGGCCAAAAAATAAGCTTTCCTCTTGTAATTATAACGTAAAATGTCTTTTAATTTGACCATATCAAGAAAATACTGAAAGAAAAAAAATCTTCTTAACATATAGAGGCTAGACAACCACGATTGGGCCATTCTAACATATGTTTAAGGCCCTAGGCAACTGTCTGGTTCACCTATGTTTAATACCACTCTTGTATGCTGGGCAAGAGGCTCCTACCACATACAAAGGATTAAGTAATCCCCAAATCAGACAATCTCAAAGGAATAAACATAACTATAAAGCCATAGATGCTTACAGCTACATTTGCTATTAAAAAATGCAAATTAAAAAACCTAACGATAATTTATCAAGCATGCATGACATTGAATTTAAATATATAACCCACTTAAATGCTGACATGGCACTCGTATTTAGCTTCAAATGATAACACTGCAAAGAAGGTAGCTCCTCATGGCTTGTAACCATGATAATCATAGTAGAAAAGGTGTTGCCCAAAAGGCCGTTAGCCTTAGTAGAAAAGTGTATAGCCTCGTGATGAACATTTGATGGTACAATTACTTATAGTGACAAACTTTTTGATTTTGCAAATGAGAGTTATATAAACTAAAGAAAAAAGTTTAAGGTTATTTGAAGCAAAACATTTAGCTAATGAAAACACATGAGTATATAAGTTTAGGAAGGCAGATGAACACGTATGTTGCGATACTTTTCTAGTTGAGATGCTCAACTGTCACTACCACCATTCACAAGAAGCTTTCAAATTTTTTTTTTTTTGGCCTAAATGTGTAGGCTTTTGATTGCCCAATATGTGCAGGCCTTTTTTTTTTCATCTCTGTCAACCATTTGATACAGGAGGGAAAAAAAATTAATCATTCTAATGGAAGGATAAAATCAAATCCTATAAACGGTGAAGAACATTGATGATTTATTCAGAGTTGTTGAATGAATCTTACTAATGGATCATGAGGGCTGATATATCAGTATCTCAATCTCTTCATTATACAAGCCAACTTAACCAAGTGTAGGTAATTGATTTTTGTTTTCTACAATAATTTCCTTGCAATTTAATGAGAAAGTCTTATGCACGAATCACCTGATGAAACCAACTGAACGGCAATGTAGAATTGTGGAGGGTCTTTATCTTAAAAAATAGCTTGACGATTGATTTAAAGAGTAAAAATCTAATAAAAACTAAACAAAATAATAACACTAAAAAGGATAATATTAATTGAATGTATACGAAATTGCTTTCATAATACAACACAGTATTAAAATAAACAGTTAATGCAAAGAAACGCAACATGTTTTATTTTCCTTATTTATGGAATCTTTCAATTGCATTAAAGTCGCTAAAGCAAGTTTCTCAATATTCATTCATATAAATAGAGGCTCATGACTTTATGATTTTTACACATCTTCTTTAGTTCTAATTAAATTGCTTATAATTCATCTAATAAATAGAAAATGTCGAAGAGTCTTAGTTTCATCATCTTGGCTTTGCTTGTAGTGGCAAGCACTAAAAGCACACTCATTGCAAACAAATTTTTAGCCAAGGATATCGCCCCGATACTTTATTTTCTAATAATCTGCAGCATCACCTGAAATTGTTGAATGCCTGGGCTTACAAAGGAGGAGTGTTTGATCGAGAAGTCAAGAACGCTCGGAGACTATAAATACTACTGTCCCCCGGGGGGATGCAAATGATTTTGACAATCAATTATTTCTTTTGTCTTTTATGAGTGCTTTTGCAATAATGATCCGTTGGAGTGAAATTAAAACTGTGTTTTAATAAAAGAAGAAATTAATTCATTTTGAGTACGTAATGTTGGGTCTTGTGTTTTCGATGTTCGAATTGGCTTTGTTTTATGTATACATATCGTTGAATCAATCTACGAGAGGGCAATCTATTGAAATAGTAATAATGATCAAGCGATCATTATTACTGTGTTAGTACCATTTGTAACATTTGAATTTTAAGTCCATTTTCTTTTGGGTTGAGGCTAATTGCATCCACACCAAAAAAAGAAAAAAGAAAAAAGACTTTGAACCTTTATATTTTGTTGAAATCTTATATTACAAAACTGTTTGAATTAATTTGAATGGTGAACTCCAATTTACCCCTAAAAAATTTGAAAACATCAACTTACCCTCATTTACTGAAAAGAAAATAAATTGAAATTTTATCAACGTGCCCGCTATTTATGCTCATCTTCTGAAAAAAATTAATGTAAATTGAGGTTTTCATTCTTTTGGAGGGTAAATTGAAGATTTTTATTGGGAGGCGGATGAATTGAAGTTTAGCCCAATTAATAAATTTTTTCTTATTATTTTTGACGCGTCTTTGCCCCATATATTGAACAAACAAAAATCTTTTTCTAATAAGATGAATAATGTGGAGATGCTGTAAAGGGCCATTTGCAAATTGCATTAAAATATATATACATAAAGGAATGGACAATTCGTTGGCTAATTACAATTATTCGACCGCAAAGACAAGTCACACTGTCACAGTAATTAGAATTTTTATTTTGTCCCTTAAAAAAAAAATATGGGCTTCTCACTTCCTTCTATTTTATTTTGTTTTATTTCATTTTAAAGGTTTTTTTGAAAATCACAAAATGGTTTAAATCAATGGTTTCTAATTGCAAATATATATTCTTTTGTTTATATGAGACGGCAATCTTGGCTTTAATATAATATATGTTTCTATAAATGAAATTTAGATATTTCTTTATTTTTTTTATTTGGCTAAATAATGTAATATTCTTACTTAATTGATGACTTAAAAATGATAATGTATTAATTTGTTAATTTTTAAGGAGCTAGCCAGTAAGATAAAAGAAATTTTTGATAAAAAAACAATGAAGCAGGGATAGCAATTAATTTATAATCATTTGATGATGCAAAATAAAGACTCCATGATGTTGGCTCCTGCACAGCTCAAGATCCGAATGTAGTTACCACTAAGAATAACATGTTACCACAATATCATAAAGAATAACGTGTAGGATTAATTAGTACAAGGAATCTTAATCAATGTCATCAGTTTTTAGCTTTTCTTGCTTTGTCTTTCTTCTGTAATGCTCTTGGAATGTTATGAATTAAACAAATACAAGTTCCTAATCACGCACTTTCATCATATATGAAGCATCATAAAATGAAGAAACAAATTCTAACAATTGGCGACCAAGAAGACAAGAGAAAATGAAAAAGTAGGGGATTAAGCACTGTTGTGTAGACTGAATAGAGATGTAATAGCAGATAGATAAGGCGTCCAATGAAGCCAGCAGCTAATGCTCTTGTAATTTGATCAGACATCGGGGATTTGGAGGCAAACTATTGGCTAGCCTGCAGATGAATTTCCTTTTTGCCCGTTTGAGCAATTACCAAGGCAGCAAATATGCTTGATGTGAGCAACACTATGAAAACCGAGCGACCCAGAGCATTGAACAAAATCAATAAGGCTTATACAATCAATATTGATTTACTGATAAAGTTACTAGTTTTGTGCTATACAGAGTAGTGGGGCCTTGGGCAAAATTTTTTTAGGAGGCCTTTGAGTATTAACACTTAAAGAAATGTAAAATATCTTAAAATGCAATCAATTTTTGGTATCTTGAGTACTGATAATCAACAACATTGTAAGAAATTTAAAAATACATTGTCAAGAAAAGATTTTTTTCTTACTTTTTTCAAAATTATTTTTTTAAGAAAATATTTTATTTTACTTCAAAAGTAAGCCAATAAACATAATAGTTTTCTTTATAGAGAAAGGCGCTAGGAATTTTATATGCTAAATAATCAATTTTTTTAAAATCAGAAAACCTTTAATGATTTTTCTCAGTATAACTAGTAACGAAAAATATTATTAACGATAGCTCATTAGCAATAATGCTATCAAATATAGAATTTTTTAAAAAATTCTTAATAACAGAATAATTATTAATTAAAAAGAGGCCAAAAAATAAGCTTTCCTCTTGTAATTATAACGTAAAATGTCTTTTAATTTGACCATATCAAGAAAATACTGAAAGAAAAAAAATCTTCTTAACATATAGAGGCTAGACAACCACGATTGGGCCATTCTAACATATGTTTAAGGCCCTAGGCAACTGTCTGGTTCACCTATGTTTAATACCACTCTTGTATGCTGGGCAAGAGGCTCCTACCACATACAAAGGATTAAGTAATCCCCAAATCGACAATCTCAAAGGAATAAACATAACTATAAAGCCATAGATGCTTACAGCTACATTTGCTATTAAAAAATGCAAATTAAAAAACCTAACGATAATTTATCAAGCATGCATGACATTGAATTTAAATATATAACCCACTTAAATGCTGACATGGCACCGTATTTAGCTTCAAATGATAACACTGCAAAGAAGGTAGCTCCTCATGGCTTGTAACCATGATAATCATAGTAGAAAAGGTGTTGCCCAAAAGGCCGTTAGCCTTAGTAGAAAAGTGTATAGCCTCGTGATGAACATTTGATGGTACAATTACTTATAGTGACAAACTTTTTGATTTTGCAAATGAGAGTTATATAAACTAAAGAAAAAAGTTTAAGGTTATTTGAAGCAAAACATTTAGCTAATGAAAACACATGAGTATATAAGTTTAGGAAGGCAGATGAACACGTATGTTGCGATACTTTTCTAGTTGAGATGCTCAACTGTCACTACCACCATTCACAAGAAGCTTTCAAATTTATTTTTTTTTTGGCCTAAATGTGTAGACTTTTGATTGCCCAATATGTGCAGGCCTTTTTTTTTTCATCTCTGTCAACCATTTGATACAGGAGGGAAAAAAAATTAATCATTCTAATGGAAGGATAAAATCAAATCCTATAAACGGTGAAGAACATTGATGATTTATTCAGAGTTGTTGAATGAATCTTACTAATGGATCATGAGGGCTGATATATCAGTATCTCAATCTCTTCATTATACAAGCCAACTTAACCAAGTGTAGGTAATTGATTTTTGTTTTCTACAATAATTTCCTTGCAATTTAATGAGAAAGTCTTATGCACGAATCACCTGATGAAACCAACTGAACGGCAATGTAGAATTGTGGAGGGTCTTTATCTTAAAAAATAGCTTGACGATTGATTTAAAGAGTAAAAATCTAATAAAAAACTAAACAAAATAATAACACTAAAAAGGATAATATTAATTGAATGTATACGGAAATTGCTTTCATAATACAACACAGTATTAAAATAAACAGTAAATGCAAAGAAACGCAACATGTTTTATTTTCCTTATTTATGGAATCTTTCAATTGCATTAAAGTCGCTAAAGCAAGTTTCACAATATTCATTCATATAAATAGAGGCTCATGACTTTATGATTTTTACACATCTTCTTTAGTTCTAATTAAATTGCTTATAATTCATCTAATAAATAGAAAATGTCGAAGAGTCTTAGTTTCATCATCTTGGCTTTGCTTGTAATGGCAAGCACTAGAAGCACACTCATTACAAACCACTCGTTTAGCCAAGGATATCGCCCGGATACTTTATTTTCTAATAATCCTGCAAAGATCACCTGAAATTGTTGAATGCTCAGGGCTTACAAAGGAGGAGTGTTTGATCGAGAAGTTGAAGAACGCTCTCGGAGACTATAAATACTACTGTCCCCCGGGGGGATGCAAATGATTTTGACAATCAATTATTTCTTTTGTCTTTTATGAGTGCTTTTGCAATAATGATCCGTTGGAGTGAAATTAAAACTGTGTTTTAATAAAAGAAGAAATTAATTCATTTTGAGTACGTAATGTTGGGTCTTGTGTTTTCGATGTTCGAATTGGCTTTGTTTTATGTATACATATCGTTGAATCAATCTACGAGAGGGCAATCTATTTAAATAGTAATAATGATCAAGCGATCATTATTACTGTGTTAGTACCATTTGTAACATTTGAATTTTAAGTCCATTTTCTTTTGGGTTGAGGCTAATTGCATCCACACCAAAAAAAAAAAAAAAGAAAAAGACTTTGAACCTTTATATTTTGTTGAAATCTTATATTACAAAACTGTTTGAATTAATTTGAATGGTGAACTCCAATTTACCCCTAAAAAATTTGAAAACATCAACTTACCCTCATTTACTTGAAAAGAAAATAAATTGAAATTTTATCAACGTGCCCGCTATTTATGCTCATCTTCTGAAAAAAATTAATGTAAATTGAGGTTTTCATTCTTTTGGAGGGTAAATTGAAGATTTTTATTGGGAGGCGGATGAATTGAAGTTTAGCCCAATTAATAATTTTTTCTTATTATTTTTGACGCGTCTTTGCCCCATATATTGAACAAACAAAAATCTTTTTCTAATAAGATGAATAATGTGGAGATGCTGTAAAGGGACATTTGCAAATTGCATTAAAATATATATACATAAAGGAATGGACAATTCGTTGGCTAATTACAATTATTCGGCCGCAAAGACAAGTCACACTCATCACAAGAATTAGAATTTTTATTTTGTCACTTAAAAAAAAATATGGGCTTCTCACTTCCTTCTATTTTATTTTGTTTTATTTCATTTTAAAGGTTTTTTTGAAAATCACAAAATGGTTTAAATCAATTGTTTCTAATTGCAAATATATATTCTTTTGTTTATATGAGACGACAATCTTGGCTTTAATTTAATATATGTTTCTATAAATGAAATTTAGATATTTCTTTATTTTTTTTATTTGGCTAAATAATGTAATATTCTTACTTAATTGATGACTTAAAAATGATAATGTATTAATTTGTTAATTTTTAAGGAGCTAGCCAGTAAGATAAAAGAAATTTTTGATAAAAAAACAATGAAGCAGGGATAGCAATTAATTTATAATCATTTGATGATGCAAAATAAAGACTCCATGATGTTGGCTCCTACACAGCTCAAGACCCGAATGTAGTTACCACTAAGAATAACATGTTACCACAATATCATAAAGAATAACGTGTAGGATTAATTAGTACAAGGAATCTTAATCAATGTCATCAGTTTTTAGCTTTTCTTGCTTTGTCTTTCTTCTCCGTAAATGCTCTTGGAATGTTATGAATTAAACAAATACAAGTTCCTAATCACGCACTTTCATCATATATGAAGCATCATAAAATGAAGAAACAAATTCTAACAATTGGCGACCAAGAAGACAAGAGAAAATGAAAAAGTAGGGGATTAAGCAACATTGTGTAGACTGAATAGAGATGTAATAGCAGATAGATAAGGCGTCCAATGAAGCCAGCAGCTAATGCTCTTGTAATTTGATCGTATTACTGGGGGATTTGGAGGCAAACTATTGGCTAGCCTGCTGATGAATTTCCTTTTTGCCCGTTTGAGCAATTACCAAGGCAGCAAATATGCTTGATGTGAGCAACACTATGAAAACCGAGCGACCCAGAGCATTGAACAAAATCAATAAGGCTTATACAATCAATATTGATTTACTGATAAAGTTACTAGCTTTGTGCTATACAGAGTAGTGGGGCCTTGGGCAAAATTTTTTTAGGAGGCCTTTGAGTATTAACACTTAAAGAAATGTAAAATATCTTAAAATGCAATCAATTTTTGGTATCTTGAGTACGATAATCAACAACATTGTAAGAAATTTAAAAATACATTGTCAAGAAAAGATTTTTTTCTTACTTTTTTCAAAATTATTTTTTCAAGAAAATATTTTATTTTACTTCAAAAGTAAGCCAATAAACATAATAGTTTTCTTTATAGAGAAAGGCGCTAGGAATTTTATATGCTAAATAATCAATTTTTTTAAATCGAAAACCTTTAATGATTTTTCTCAGTATAACTAGTAACGAAAAATATTATTAACGATAGCTCATTAGCAATAATGCTATCAAATATAGAATTTTTTAAAAAATTCTTAATAACAGAATAATTATTAATTAAAAAGAGGCCAAAAAATAAGCTTTCCTCTTGTAATTATAACGTAAAATGTCTTTTAATTTGACCATATCAAGAAAATACTGAAAGAAAAAATATCTTCTTAACATATAGAGGCTAGACAACCACGATTGGGCCATTCTAACATATGTTTAAGGCCCTAGGCAACCTGCCTGGTTCACCTATGTTTAATACCACTCTTGTATCTTTGGGCAAGAGGCTCCTACCACATACAAAGGATTAAGTAATCCCCAAATCGACAATCTCAAAGGAATAAACATAACTATAAAGCCATAGATGCTTACAGCTACATTTGCTATTAAAAAATGCAAATTAAAAAACCTAACGATAATTTATCAAGCATGCATGACATTGAATTTAAATATATAACCCACTTAAATGCTGACATGGCACTGTATTTAGCTTCAAATGATAACACTGCAAAGAAGGTAGCTCCTCATGGCTTGTAACCATGATAATCATAGTAGAAAAGGTGTTGCCCAAAAGGCCGTTAGCCTTAGTAGAAAAGTGTATAGCCTCGTGATGAACATTTGATGGTACAATTACTTATAGTGACAAACTTTTTGATTTTGCAAATGAGAGTTATATAAACTAAATAAAAAAGTTTAAGGTTATTTGAAGCAAAACATTTAGCTAATGGAAAACACATGAGTATATAAGTTTAGGAAGGCAGATGAACACGTATGTTGCGATACTTTTCTAGTTGAGATGCTCAACTGTCACTACCACCATTCACAAGAAGCTTTCAAATTTTTTTTTTTTTGGCCTAAATGTGTAGACTTTTGATTGCCCAATATGTGCAAGCCTTTTTTTTTTCAGCTCTGTCAACCATTTGATACAGGAGGGAAAAAAAATTAATCATTCTAATGGAAGGATAAAATCAAATCCTATAAACGGTGAAGAACATTGATGATTTATTCAGAGTTGTTGAATGAATCTTACTAATGGATCATGAGGGCTGATATATCAGTATCTCAATCTCTTCATTATACAAGCCAACTTAACCAAGTGTAGGTAATTGAAGAAACAAAAGATAATGTATTAATTTGTTAATTTTTATGGAGCTAGCCAGTAAGATAAGAAAATTTTTTGATAAGAAAACAATGGAAGCAGGGATTACAATTAATTTATAATTATTTAATGATGCAAAATAAAGATTGCATGATGTTGGCTCTTACAAATTTCAAGACTCGGATGTAGTTACCACTAAGAATAACTTGTTACCATAAAGAATAACGTGAATTGCTAGTTATGTAACTTACGAGGGGAGTGAATTGAGATTTTAAAATTTATGCAAAACAATTCACACAACAATTTAACCTGTTGCCTTAATCAAATCAAAACAATAAATTCAATAAAGCACAATAATAAAAAGATTAAGGGAAGAGAGAGCAAACACACTAATTTTTACGTGGTTCGGCAATCCTCGCCTATGTCCACGCCTCCAAGCCAACCAAGCTCAAAGATTTCACTATCCAAGGCTCCCAAGCTTCAAGTTCTTTACAATTGACTTTCAAGGTATCAATAAACCTTTACAACCAAGAGATTATTTCCAAATCTCTTCACTTAAGTGTTTTTCACACTTATATACTCACAAATTTGATAAGAAAATAAAGATTATAATAAAGACTCTTTTTTAGAGTGGATATACAAATTATAGCACAATGATGATTCAATATATGATGATTTACGAAATGGAAGCTCAATATATGTTGTATCCACTTGTTTATGCTTGCAAAAGTCTCAACTTTGAAGTTGGAGTTGAGTTTTTATAGCTAAAGACAAAAAACAAGCCGTTATAGGCAAATTCTAGCACGCATGCGGCTAGCTGCTTAATTAAGCCGACTATCCACTTCAGACCAGTAAAGTTACTGTTAAATTTGAATTACTACAGTAATATTGTTCAAAAATTACATTTTCCCTAAACTTTTTAGAATTATACTATGACCCAAAACTTCATAAAACTATACAAACAGGTCCAATTTCAGAATTTTTAAATAATACTTGTTATTACCAAAATGTTCCAAAATTTTTATATGGCCCAAAACATGTCAATATTTTTCGAATTGGTCTTTTTAAAAATTTAACATAATACTTATAAATTTTAAAGTTTTCAAAACTTTTTCAATTTAATCCAAAACTTGAAAGTATGAAATTTTCCTCAGGTGGTTAGCGATTAGCCCTCAAACGGTTCGCCGCTAACTCTCTGTCTATTTTTAATATTTATACTTTGTCCCCAAAACTTTTAAAAATTATAGTACGACCCAAAGTTTCAAATGTTTGCAAATAGGTCCAACTCCAGAATTGACAAAAATACTTATTAAGATAAAAGATTGTAAAACTTTTTCATTTTGGTAAAGAATTCTCATTCAACATGGTTCTAGCCATTTCTTGAATAGACTTATTCTTTCTCTCAATGCCAAAATCATTACAAAAATTTTCAAATACATGATTTTCAATTTCTCCATTACGATCACTTCTAATACAAGAAATAACATATCCTTTTTTATTTTAAATTTTTTTACAGAAAATTCTAAATGCATCAAAGGCATTTGTTAGCCTATATGGCTATAAATATTGATTTTGATGATAACAAACCACGTGTGTAAATTAAAGAAAATTGAGAGTAGTTAAAAATAAAGTTTTATATATTGTGCTTTTAAAACAAGAAAATGATTTTATGGAGTTAAGTTATTCCTTAAAGTTGTGAACTAAAGTGAAAGAATTTTACAATCTTTGTTTTTAATAAATATTGTTTTTGAATTTCGGATTTGAACTTATTTGAAAATATTTAAATATTATGGGCCATTCTAAAATTTCACAAAGTTTGGGCTTGTTCATAATTTCAGAAAGTTTTGGGATTCACATAGTATTATTAAGAAATTCTGAAATTGGACTTAATTGAAAATTTTTATAACGTTTTGGGCCATAGTGCAGTTATGGAAAGTTTTGGGGTCAAACTGTAATTTTTGCAAACAGTGCACTGTACCGTTACTGTAGCAAGCGGCAATCCGGATATGCTAAACGGAAGTCCGGTTACGGGCAGAATTCATCCGAATGGAAAGCGGCAATCCGGTTGTGCTAAACGGAAGTCCGGTTACGGGCAGAAAGCTTCTGGAGCATAAACGGCAATCCGGATATCACAAGCGGCATTCCGGATACTCAAAAATTCAAATTTTTGCCTTAACGGTAACATGCAAGCGGAATTCCGGATACCATAAACGGTAATCCGGTTATGAGTAAAAAGTGAATAACGGCTAGTTTTTTAGCTCCAACTATAAAAACTCAAAGCCAATTCATTTTCAACCTCTCTAGCAAGCACAAACAAAAAGCATACAACATATCTTGAGCTCTCAATTCGCAAATCTTTATTATTTGAATCATTCTTGTTCTTGAATTTGTTCATCTACTCTTTAAGAGAGTTTTCATTGTAATTTTCATTTCCTCATTCAAATTGTGAGTGTTTGAGTGTGTGAAACACTTGAGTGAAGAAATTGAGATATAATCTCATTGTTGTAAAGGTTCATTGACACCTTGAAGTCAATTGTAAGCACTTTAAGCCTTGGAAGGCTTGGATAGTGAAAACCTCGAGCTTGGATCGCATGGAGGCGTGGACGGAGGCGTGGACGTAGGCGTGGATTGCCGAACCACGTAAAATTTCGTGTGTTTGTTTCTCTTCTCTCTTACTTATTTATTATTGTGCTTGGATTGAACTTATTGCTTTTGAATTTATTAAGGCTTTAGATTGGATTGTTGTGTGGTTTTGTTAGGAGAATTTCTTTTAATACCAATTCACCCCCCCTCTTGGGTTGCACACTTGTATTTCATTTGGTATCATAGCGAGGTGCTCTTATTTAGATTTAACCATCTAGAGCTAAAGATCAATGGCAACTCATAATGATTCTACATTTAGGGAAGGACAATCCACCACTAGACCACCATATTTTGATGGAAACAATTATCCTTATTGGAAAACTAGGATGATAATTTACTTGCAAGCTTTAGATTACGAAATTTGGGAAATCGTTAATGACGGTCCTTTCATGCTTTTGACTAAAAACGAAGTAGGGGAAGATATTCCAAAACCTTCACTGAATGGAATGAATTGGAAAAGAGAAAAGCTTCTCTAAATTCCAAAGCAATGAATGCCTTATTTTGTGCACTTGATAAGAAAGAGTTTCATAGAGTGTCTAGTTGTGAAAGTGCTAATGAAATTTGGCACAAACTTGAAGTTGTGTATGAAGGCACGAATCAAGTGAAAGAGTCGAAAATTAGTAGGTACACTCGACAATATGAATTGTTCCAAATGGAACAAAATGAGAGTGTATATTCTATGTATACTAGATTCACGGACATAGTGAACACTTTAGGAGCTCTAGGAAAAATCTTTTCTAATAGCGAGAAAGTTAAGAAAATCATTAGGTCACTACCTAAGGAATGGAGACCAAAAAGGACTGCCATTGAGGAAGCCAAAGATTTAAATGTTTTATCTATTGATGATTTAATTGGCTCTCTCATTTCATATGAAGAGGATTTGGCAGCAGAAAAAGGGCATGAGGAAAAGAAGAAAAACATTGCTCTCAAAGCCTCAAAACGTGAGAGTGATGAGGAAAGCGAGATGGATGATGAGGAGTTGGCAATGTTGGCTAGAAGATTCAGAAAATTTTACAAGAAGAATAATGAGCAGAGAAAGTTCAGAGGTTACAAGAATAAAAAGGAGAAGAAAGAACCAATCACTTGCTATGAATGCAAGAAGCCCGGACATATACGACCAGAATGTCCTCTCCTCAACAAACTCAAGAAGAAAGCTTTGGTGGCCACATGGGATGATAGCGATGAGGAAACAAGTGATGAGGAAGAACAACAAGAAATGACCAACTTAGCTCTCATGGCCTTTGGAGAAGAATCATGTGATGAACTTGATGAGGTAAGTGATCTCCCTACATATGATGAATTACATAATGCCTTTAAAGAATTGCATGATGAATTGATGAAAATGGGTAAGAAGAATGTTTGCCTTAAAAAGAAAATGGTAGAGCTTCAAAATGAAAATGAATCATTTAGTGCAAAGATTACTTGCCTAGAATTAGAGAATAAAATATTGCATGATAAAGTTGCATTATTTGAGAATTCTAGCACATCACATGAGCATTTAGAATCACATGTGAATGACTTGAAAAATGAAAATGAATTGCTTAGAAAGAAGAGCAATGATCTAAATGAGATTGTGCTAAAATTTACAAATGGGCAAAAGATGTTGGATAACTTGCTTAATTCACAAAAGTGTGTGTTTGACAAAGGAGGAATTGGTTACAAACCAAACTTGAAACAAAAATATTACAAGAACTACTTTGTAAAGAATACATCTATTAACAATCAAATTGTATGTCATTATTGTAATCAAGATGGTCATATGAAAGATAGATGTCCAAAAGAAAGAGAAATGCATATTATGGTGTGAAATGTGTTTGGGTTCCAAAAGGAACCATTGCTAACTCTCAAGGACCCAAAAAGGTTTGGGTACCTAAAACTTGAGACTTTTTCTGCAGGGCTTGAAGAAGAAGAAGAATAAGTGGTACTTGGACAGCGGTTGTTCAAGACACATAACAGGGAATTATTCTTGGTTTTCAAGTTTTACCAAAATCGAAAATGGTGGAGAGGTATCATTTGGAGATAATTCAAAAGGCAAAATCATTGGCATTGGCAATGTCGGTAATGTATCCTCTACTCTTATTGAAAATGTATGTTTGGTTGAAAACTTGAAACACAATCTTCTTAGCATTAGTCAATTATGTGATAAAGGATATAGAGTTATCTTTGATGAATCAAAATGTCTTATTGAAAATGCATGTGATGGCAAGATTTTGTTTGTAGGAAATAGATGTGTTAATGTTTATACTATCAATATAAATTGTGCATTCTCAAATGATAAATGTTTCTCCGTATTGCATGATGATTGTTGGTTGTGGCATAGAAGATTAGGTCATGCTAGTATGGATTTGATTTCAAAATCGTGAAAGATGATTTGGTTAAAGGTCTTCCAAAAATCAATTTTCAAAAAGATAGAATTTGTGAAGCTTGCCAATTTGGAAAACAAATCAAAACTTCTTTCAAAAGCAAGAAAAATATTTCTACTTCAAAACCTCTTCAATTACTTCACATAGATTTATTTGGTCCTTCTAGATATGCTAGTTTAAGTGGCAAATATTATGCTTTTGTAATTGTGGATGATTTCTCTAGATTCACATGGGTATTGTTCTTAACTAATAAGGATGATGCTTTTGATGCGTTTAGAATTTTCTGTAAAAAGGTTCAAAATGAAAAAGGATATTCAATTACTTGTATTAGAAGTGACCATGGTGGAGAATTTGAAAATCATGCATTTGAGAAGTTTTGTAATGAGTTTGGCATTGAGCATCAATTTTCATCACCTAGGACTCCTCAACAAAATGGAGTTGTAGAGAGAAAGAATAGGTCTATTCAAGAAATGGCTAGGACCATGCTAAATGAAAATTCTTTGCCAAAATATTTTTGGGCCGAAGCCGTCAACACCGCATGTTATGTTTTGAATCGTGTGTTGATTAGACCTAATCTTAATAAAACTCCATATGAACTTTGGAAGGATAGAAAACCCAACATTGGCTATTTCAAAGTTTTCGGATGCAAATGTTTTGTTTTGAACAAAAAAGATAATCTAGGTAAATTTGATTCAAAATCCGATGTTGGTATTTTTCTTGGTTATTCAAACTCAAGCAAAGCTTATAGAGTGTATAATAAAAGAACTTTGGTTGTGGAAGAATCTATGCATGTCACATTTGATGAGTCTAATCCCTCCTCTGCGGAGAAAGGAGTTGTTGATGATAATGCAGAAGAAGAACATCAAGAAGAATCATCAAATGATAACCAAAAGGATGCACCTCATGGAATTAAAGAAGAGCATCATGAAGAATCAAATGCAGAGCAAAATGAAGGTACATCTCAAACACTCCCCAAGGAGTGGAGGTATGTTTCTTCTCACCCTAAGGATGTAATTTTAGGAGATCCCTCACGAGGTGTTACAACTAGATCATCACTTAGGAACACATGTGAACATGCTGCATTTATTTCTCAAATTGAACCAAAATCCTTTGCAGATGCGGAAAATGATGAGTATTGGATTATGGCAATGCAAGAGGAGTTGAATCAATTTGAGAGAAACAATGTGTGGGAATTAGTCCCTAATCCGGAACATCAATCCGTTATAGGCACTAAATGGGTATTTAGAAATAAAATGGATGAATCCGGTGTGGTTGTAAGAAACAAAGCTAGATTAGTGGCTCAAGGTTACAACCAAGAAGAAGGAATTGATTTTGATGAAACATTTGCACCTGTAGCTAGATTAGAATCCATTAGGATGCTGTTGGCTTATGCATGTCATAAGGATTTCATTTTATATCAAATGGATGTCAAAAGTGCTTTCTTAAACGGTTATATTATGGAGGAAGTTTATGTGAAACAACCTCCTGGTTTTGAAAATGAAAAATTTCCAGACCATGTGTATAAGTTATCTAAAGCTTTGTATGGTCTTAAACAAGCACCTAGAGCATGGTATGATAGACTTAAAAACTTCTTGTTAGATAACGATTTTTCGATGGGAAAAGCGGACACAACTTTATTTGTTAAGCATAAAAGTCAAGATATACTTATTGTTCAAATTTATGTTGATGATATTATTTTTGGTTCTACTAATGAGTTGTTGTGTAAAGATTTTTCATCTTGTATGAGCAAAGAATTTGAGATGAGTATGATGGGAGAGTTAAAGTACTTCCTTGGACTCCAAATCAAACAAAACGAGGAAGGAATTTTCATAAATCAAGCCAAGTACGTGAAAGATCTACTCAAAAGATTCGGCTATGAAAATGGAACGGCAAAAAGCACTCCAATGAGTACTACAATCAAGCTGGACAAAGATGAGAAAGGTAAGGAAGTTGATATCAAGACATATCGAGGTATGATCGGATCCTTACTCTATTTAACTGCTAGTAGGCCTGACATTATGTTTAGTGTATGCTTGTGTGCTAGATTTCAATCTTGTCCTAAAGAGTCACACTTGCTTGCTGTTAAACGAATTTTTCGTTATTTGATTGGCACCATTAATCTTGGTCTTTGGTATCCTAGGGGAACACATATTGACTTAACTTGTTATTCGGATGCTGATTTTGCTGGTTATAAGGTTGATAGAAAAAGCACTAGTGGAACATGTCACTTTCTAAGTCATTCACTTGTCTCTTGGTTTAGTAAGAAACAAAACTCAGTTGCGCTTTCAACCACCGAGGCCGAATATATAGCCGCAGGTAGTTGTTGTGCACAAATTCTTTGGATGAAACAAACCCTTAGAGACTATGGCATTAAACTCGATCAAATACCTATCTTGTGTGACAATACTAGTGCTATTAATCTTTCCAAGAACCCAATTCAACATTCTGGGACAAAGCATATAGAAATTAGGCATCACTTTCTTAGAGATCATGTTCAAAAAGGAGATGTTATGATTAAATTTGTTTCGACTGAAAATCAACTTGCGGATATCTTTACAAAACCTCTTAGTGAAGAGCTTTTTATAAAGATAAGACATGAGCTTGGAATGTTGAATGTTGCATCTTGAGTTATGAATTGTTGATATGTTTGTTATTCTATGGATTTATACTTCATGAATTAAATAGCTTGATATGTTTATTATTTTATGTTTCATGTATTAAATGGCTTATTGAAAAATTTTGAATCTCAAAATGATTTAAAATTGATCAATTTTTAAGCCAAAAATAAAATGGTGTGTATAATACAAGTATAAGAGCTTGCCAATTTTCAATATGTGGTAAAAATTTTCTTTAAGTCTAAACCGGAATACCACTTCCTTTTAACCGGAAATCCGTTTTTCTTCTTGTTGCTCTCGGGTCAATATTCGGCTAACCGGTTAGTGAAATCCGGAAATCCGGATTCAAGGAATTCCTTTCTGGATGCAACCGGATAACCGGTTCTGTCATTCGGAAAACCGGATTCGCGAGGGTGCTCTCTGGATGCAACCGGATAACCGGTTCTGTCATCCGGAAAACCGGATTCGCGAGGGTGCTCTCTGGATGCAACCGGATAACCGGTTCTGTCATCCGGAAATCCGGATTAGCGAGGATGCTTTCTGGATGCAACCGGATGTCCAGTTATTCACATCCGGTAATCCGGATTCGCATAGATACATACTGGAACACAACCGGATGACCGGTTGTTGGCATCCGGAATGCCGAATTCGCAAAGTTTCTTCTTGTTCTTCATCTCCTTCTCTCATTCGGCAAACCGGTTCTCCTCTCTCTCTAAAGCCGCTTCTCCCTCTCTCATTTTCTCTTCAAAATCCATCATTTTTCATGTGTTTTTGATGCAAATCAAACCATCAAACTTGCTCCCCATCCGTTATTGTGTCCAAAATCATCTTTAAAATTCATTTTCAACCTCAAAAACATCAAGATCCGAAATCAACCTAGGTTTTTTCAAAATTTTCTCTCTCTCTAAATTTCTTCCTCTCAAGTTGTTTTTGAGCCAAATTGTTTCTCAAAATTGGTTCCAATCTTCATTATCTTCATTTTCCGTAACTCATTTCACCTCAAATCACTCAACTTCACCATGTCAAGCTCACGGCCGGTTCGAAGAAAAGGCAAAGAACCGGTTCAACCCCCCAAGCGGTCACGGCAAGCCGACGACACCACCACTTAATCCACTTTTGAGTCCTCACACCTTCGGAACAAGCATTTGATCAACCGGTTTCATCAAAATTTCCGGACTCGAGAGGTACTCAATACGTTTTATATTTCCGAACCCAATTGGCTTTATAGTCTTCATATTAGTCATAGAAATTTATTTCAATTGCTTGGTGATGTTGGTTGGAATGGTGCTCTTATGATTAACGATCATGTTTATCCCGACTTGGTGAAAGTGTTTTACTCGAATATGGACGTTTCCGAGGAGAAAAGAACTCGAGTAATCACCAATGTTGGAGGAGGTATGATTGATTTTGATGAGTCCTTGTTGAACTCTATCCTAGGATCATCCGATTCTAGTCTAGAAATTTTTTCGCCTAGGAAATCTCCCAAAATCGATAGATATGTTCATATTGACGTCGTTCGAAATATTTGTCGGCGTAGAGATCTTTCTGTTGAAGACTGTACCATTCATTTCCGTACTCGCTGTCTTTGTCTTCAAACTCGTATTTTACTTCGCTTTATTCAGTCCATTGTTCTTCCTAGATCAGGGCATTTGGATGAGGTTTCTCATATGGACGTTGCTTTGATTGACTGTATTCTTCATCGTCGTCCGGTTAACTTAGGTTATCTCATCATCCGAAATATGTTGACCATACCTGCCTTGATTTCTCGCTCCCTTCCATATGGTCAATTAATTACCCGAATCCTTAAACACTTTGAAGTTCCGATTAATGAACCATCGTTTAGGCCTTCTAAGGGTATAGGGGATGATTCTGTTATTAGCTTAGGTTTTGAGTGGCGTGATCGCATTTGGGTCAAAGTCACTGAAAACAATTACACTTTCCTCGCTCCAAGTGATGATCGGCAACTCAATGATGTGATTCTTGCTGATCAACTACCTGATTTCTCACTTCCGTTTCGAGGCCAGCGTCGTCGTCGAGAGTCTCCAGTGTCTACCTCTGCTCCTACTGCCTCTGCACCTGCATTACCACCTCCCGAGCATCCTATTTCCGATGAGGTTACACTTCAGCAGATTATGGATGAGGTGAGGATGCTCTCAGTCAAAACAGACCGAGTTTCAAAGAAAGGCGAAGAAGCAGCTCATTCACGACCAGTGCCTCCTTTTTGAGCACTTCGGTATTCCATATCCGTATCCACCTCCATCGCCACCATCCTCACCACCTCAGTAGTCTCTTATGCTTGTATTGGACACACCTACATGTTATTTACTGCTTTATGTATTTTCTGTTTTCGATTATATGGATGGTTGTTATGACTTTGGATTATGTATTTGATTTGGATTATATGCATTTGCTTTGCATATGTATTATGTTCTTTAATTTAGTTTTGGATGCTATGAATTTGTTTTATTTGTTGGTTATGATATCTTTTCATGCTTTGGATATTTTTGAACTAACGTGCTTGTATTGAGATTTTGATGATTGATAGGGGGAGCTCTTGTTCTTTTTGATGATGAAGGGGGAGATATAATATATCTATGTGTTATGAAAATTGATATGCATGTATGCAAGGGGAGCTTTTAAATCTTTTTGAAATTATTTCTTAACCTTGCATTGATTAAGGGGGAGCTTTTCATAACTAAATCAATTTTCTTTAATGTGCTTTGTCATCATCAAAAAGGGGGAGATTGTTAGCCTATATGGTTATAAATATTGATTTTGATGATAACAAACCACGTGTGTAAATTAAAGAAAATTGAGAGTAGTTAAAAATAAAGTTTTATATATTGTGCTTTTAAAACAAGAAAATGATTTTATGGAGTTAAGTTATTCCTCAAAGTTGTGAACTAAAGTGAAAGAATTTTACAATCTTTGTTTTTAATAAATATTGTTTTTGAATTTCGGATTTGGACTTATTTGAAAATATTTAAATATTATGGGCCATTCTAAAATTTCACAAAATTTGGGCTTGTTCATAATTTCAGAAAGTTTTGGGATTCACATAGTATTATTAAGAAATTCTGAAATTGGACTTAATTGAAAATTTTTATAACGTTTTGGGCCATAGTGCAGTTATGAAAAGTTTTGGGGTCAAACTGTAATTTTTGCAAACAGTGCATTGTACCGTTACTGTAGCAAGCGGCAATCCGGATATGCTAAACGGAAGTCCGGTTACGGGCAGAATTCATCCGAATGGAAAGCGGCAATCCGGTTGTCTAAGCGGAAACTGCAGTTCTGACTGACGAAAAAGCTTCTGGAGCATAAACGGCAATTCGGATATCATAAGCGGCATTCCGGATACTCAAAAATTCAAATTTTTGCCTTAACGGTAACATGCAAGCAGAATTCCGGATACCATAAACGGTAATCCGGTTATGAGTAAAAAGTGAATAACGGCTAGTTTTTTAGCTCCAACTATAAAAACTCAAAGCCAATTCATTTTCAAGTTCTCTAGCAAGCACAAACAAAAAGCATACAACATATCTTGAGCTCTCAATTCGCAAATCTTTATTATTTGAATCATTCTTGTTCTTGAATTTGTTCATCTACTCTTTAAGAGAGTTTTCATTGTAATTTTCATTTCCTCATTCAAATTGTGAGTGTTTGAGTGTGTGAAACACTTGAGTGAAGAAATTGAGATATAATCTCATTGTTGTAAAGGTTCATTGACACCTTGAAGTCAATTGTAAGCACTTTAAGCCTTGGAAGGCTTGGATAGTGAAAACCTCGAGCTTGGATCGCTTGGAGGCGTGGACGTAGGCAGGGATTGCCGAACCACGTAAAATTTCGTGTGTTTGTTTCTCTTCTCTCTTACTTATTTATTATTGTGCTTGGATTGAACTTATTGCTTTTGAATTTATTAAGGCTTTAGATTGGATTGTTGTGTGGTTTTGTTAGGAGAATTTTTTTTAATACCAATTCACCCCCCCTCTTGGGTTGCACACTTGTATTTCAGCATTATCCTTATTAGCTAAGAACAATACCCATGTGTATCTAGAATAATCATCCACACAAATGAATAATATTTGCCACTTACACTAGCATATCTAGACGGTCCAAATCAATTCATGTGAAGAAGTTGAAGCGGTTCTGAAGTAGAAATATGATTTTTGTTTTTGAAAGAAATTTTAATTTGTTTTCCAAATTGGCAAGCTTTACAAATTCTATCATTTTGAAAACTGATTTTTGGAAAACCTTTAACTAAGCCATTTTTCGAAATTTTTGAAATCAAATCCATGCTTTCATGACCTAGTCTTCTATGTCATAACCATCCGTCATCATGCAATGCCGAGAAATATTTATCAATAGTAGATGTACAATTTATATTAATGGTGTAAGCATTAACACATCTATTTCTTACAAATAAAATCTTGCCATCACGTGCATTCTCAATAACACACTTCAATTTATCAAAGATAACTTTATATCCTTTATCACGTAATTGACTAATGATAAGCATGTTATGTTTCAAGTTTTCAACTTAACACACATTTTCAATAAGAGTAGATAATAAATATATTATCAACATTGCCAATACCAACAATCTTTCCCTTTAAATTGTCTCTAAGGAAACATTTCCACCGTTCTCGATCTTGGTAAAGCTTGAAAACCAAGAATAATTCTCTGTCATGTGTCTTGAGCATCCATTGTCCAAGTACTATTTTTTTTTTCTTCTTTAAACCCTGCAGAGGAAATCTCAAATCTTAGTTACCCAAAACGTTTTGGGTCCTTGAGTGCTAGCAATGGTTCCTTTGGAACCTATATACATTTTACTCCATAATATGTATTTTTTTAACAGGACATTCAAGCTTCATGTGACTATTTTGATTGCAATAATGACATATAACCTGATTGTTAATGGAGGTACTCTTCACAAAGTAATTCTTATAATACTTTTGTTTCAAATTTAGCTTATAGCCAATATCTTCGTTGTCAAACACACATTGTTTGTGAATTAAACAAGTTATCCAACATCTTTGGACCATTTTTAAATTTTAAGACAACGTCACTAAGTTCAATATTATTTTTCTTAAGCATCTCATTTTCCTTTTTCAAATCATCTACTTATGATTTTTCATGCTCATATGAAATAATTTGTTTACCTTTTAAAGAAGCAATTTTATCATGCAACATTTTATTATCTAACTCTAATTCCTTAATCTTTTCATTTAATGAATCATTGCATTTTTGTAGAGCATCCTTTTCATTTTAGGTTTCTAGCATTTTCTTTTTAAGGGATGCATTCTTTTTACATATTCCTATCCAATCATCATGTAATTCTTTAAAAGCATTATACAACTCATCATAAGCAAAAGGATCATTTACCTCATCAAGTTTATTATCATCTCCTATTGCCATACGTGCTAGGTTTGATACTTCTTGCGAATATTCTTCATCACTCGATTCTTCATCGCTATCGTCCCAAGTAGCTACCATGGCTTTCTTCTTGAGTTTGTTGAGAAGTGGGTACTCCAATCTTATATGGCCAGGCTTCTTGCATTCATGGTATATGATTACTTCCTTCTTCTTCTTTTGGTTCTTGAGGTTTCTAAATTTTCTTCGCTCACCGGTTTTCTTGAAAATTTTTCTGAACCTCGTCGTTAGCATAGCCATCTCCTCATCATCCGGATCACTTTCCCCATTACTATCAAATTTTGAGGCTTTAAGAGCAATGCTTTTCTTCTTCTTCTCATTATCTTTTTCTGCTGCCAAGTCTTCCTCATAAGAAATAAGAGAGCTAATGAAATCATTAATAGGGAAGGTATTTAAATATTTGGCTTTCTCAATGGTAGTCCGCTTAGGTCTCCATTCTTTTAGAAGTGACCTAATAATTTTCTTGACTTTCTCGCTATTCGAAAAAGTTTTTCAAGAGCTCTTAGAGTGTTCACTATATCCGTAAATCTTGTATACATAGAATACAAACTCTCATTTTGTTCCATTTGAAACAATTCATATTATCGGGTGTATGTACTAATTTTAGACTCTTTAACTTTATTTGTCCCTCCATAGACAACCTTAAGTTTGTTCCATATTTTTTTAGCACTCTTACAACTTGACACTCTATGAAACTCTTTTTAATCAAGAGTACAAAACAAAGCATTTATTACTTTGGAGTTTAAAGATATCTTCTTTTTTTATCTAACTCACTCCATTGGCTTGAAGGTTTTGGAATATACTCTTCTACTTCATTGTTAGTCATAGGCATGAATGGACCATCACAAACAACTTCCCAAATTTTATAATTTAAAGCTTATAACTAAATTCTCATCATAGTTTTTCAATATAGGTAGTCACTACCGTCAAAGAACGGTAGTCTAATTGTTGACTGTCTTTTCTTAAAGGTTGAGTCATTTTAGATTGACATGGATCTTTTATTCTAAACGGTTAAGTCCGAATAAGAGAATCAAGCTATGATACCAAATGAAATGCTAGTTATGCAACCCAAGAGGGGGGTGAATTGAGATTTTAAAATTTATGCAAAACAATTTACACAACAATTTAATCTATTGCCTTAATCAAATAACAAACAATAAATTCAATAAAGCACAATAATAAAAAAGAGTAAGGGAAGATAGCAAACACAATAATTTTTACTTGGCTTGGCAATCCCCACCTACGTTCATGCCTTCAATTACATTACATTTTTGCTCTAAACTTTATATAATTATAGTATAGCCCAAAATATCATAAACCTGTACAAACAGGTCCAATTTCAGAATTTTTAAATAATACTTGTTATTCCCAAAAAGTTCTGAAATTTTTATATGGCCCAAAACATGGCAGTATTTTTAAAAGTACTATTTTTCAAAATTTAACATAATATTTATAAATTTTAAAGTCTTCAAAATTTTTTCAATGTAGTCCAAAACTTTAAAGTATGAAATTTTCCTCAAGCGGTTAGCCGCTAGCCCTCAAGCGGTTAGCCGCTAGCCCTCAACCTGTTATCCGCTAACTCTTTGTCTATTTTTAATATTTATACTTTGGCCCTAAAACTTTTAAAAATTATTTTATAACCCAAAATGTTTCAAATGCTTGCAAATAGGTCCAACTTCAGAATTCACAAAAATACTTATTAAAATCAAAGATTGTAAAACTTTTTCACTTTGGAGCAAATCTTGAAAAGTAGTAAATTTTATAAAATACGTGGTTTATAATTGTAAAAACTTTGATTTATGAAAAAATAATGATTTATTAAGCAAAATCTTGAGCTTCTCAAATGCTAATACATACATATATTAAATCAGATCGGCTTTACAAGCATTGTCGCAATATTGGTCCGTTGAGCTCTAAACTTTATTCTTGATCGCACTGTTGCCCGTTGAGTGTCTTGAACTTGATTTCACGTGGTTCACTTCATCATAAATATTATCCATGAAGAACTAGTGAAAATGTGAAATATAATATTTACCAAATCACTTAAGACACATGTTTGCTATTATCAAAATTACATTATGTATAGCTCTTTAAGTTAACATAATGTGTAGGATTAATTAGTACAAGGAATCTTAATCAATGTCGTCAGTTTGTCTTTCTTCTGTAATGCTCTTGAGATGTTATGAATTAAACAAATACAAGATCCTAATCACATACTTTTATCATATAGGAAGCATTATAAAATGAAGAAATAAATTCTCACACTCGGCGACCAAGAAGACATGAGATAATGAACAAGTAGGGGATTAAGCACTGTTGTGTAGATTGAAAAGAGAAGCAATGGTGGGTAGAGTAGGCGTCCAATAAAGACAGCAGCTAATGCTCCTATGATTTTTCGTAGTACTAGGGGACTTAGAGGTAAACTATTGGCTAGTCTGTTGATGAATTTCCTTTTTGCCCACTTGCGCAATTGCCAAGGCAACAGATATGCTTGATGTGAGCAACACTGTGAAAACCGAGACACCCAAAGCATTGAACAAAATCAATAAGGCTTATACAATCTCAATTTTGATTTATTGATAACGTTACTAGCTTTGTGCTACTCAGAGTAGATTCTAGTTTACGTTGGGCCTTGGGCAAACTTTTTTTACCAGGCCTTTGAGTTTTCATACTTAAGGAAACATAAAATACCTTAAAGTGCAATCAATTTTTGACATAGTAAGAAATTTCAAAAAGAAAAATTGTCAAGAAAATGATTTTTTTTACTTCTTTTAAAATTATTATTTCAAGAAAATATTTTATTTTACAATAAACAACATAATAAAATCTAATAATAATAAATTAACATAATAAATTCCAAAAATAATCTAGAAATCCATAAATAATAACCAACATTATAAAATTTAACAATAATAAATTAACTTAATAAAGTTCAACAATAATGTAGAAATCAACTACATATTAGAAATTTATTGCCAATGAGTACTTTCTCATTCACTACTTTTTCATCCTTTAACTTCCACATTCACAATGCTTACATTATCTCTCAAAGTCAAAGCGAGCCATTAGCAAAGTATTAACAATTAAATAAAATGAAGTGTATGCTATGACATATATAATCACATGTATTAATTAACAAACAAAAATAAAAAATGATAAATTCTGAAACATTTTTTAATTTTAATTTTTTCTTGAACCATTTGGTTCGGTAATCAAAACCGAACCAAATAAAAAAACCAAATGGTTTAGAATTTTTGAACCATTTGGTTTTTATGCTCCGAATCGAACTGGCATAATATGGTTTAACTCAGTTTGTTTCAGACTGAATTAAACCAAATGCCCACCCCCACCTTCTACCCAATTAGTGGCAATATACATTCTAAAGAAAACTGCAATCGTAGTTTATCAATCTCTCACAAGACCATCGAGATTTTCGACTTAGCTCCCGAAGGTAATCCACCCTAAATGTGGCCAATGGGTCCTGTCGGCCCATCTGTGCTTGGGCACGACACGGGCCCACAAGGGCACGGCCCACGCCCATACGAACACATGGCACGACACGACCCACTTTGTTTGGGCACATGGGCCATGCTTAGGCACAGCACAGGCCCATCATGCCGACCCACTAGGCACACCGAAATTTAATTTTTTACTTATTCATTTTTTTGTCATACAAAAGATAAAAAAAAAATAACACATAAATTTCAAATTTTATATTGTCTTCTAAAATATAAATTTCAAATTTCAAATTTTATATTGTATTCTAAAATATAAATTTCTAATTTCACATTTATTTCTTTAAAATTAATACATTCTCACATTGATAAATATATTAAATGAGTTAATTTAACTTTAATTGAATGAATTTACATTTTAAATGATGAATGATTTAATCATTATTAATAATTTAAAGGACAAATAGAAATATTACTCAATTAAATAAAATATAATATTATTGAGAGATAAATAAAATTTATTTTTATGAGATAAAAGCTTCAAATTACAAGTAAAATTAAATATGGTGTAATTTGCATCACTATAGTTTACAGCACATCACAATTAGGTTGCCACCTACTGAACTATCTATCATTTTCATTTTACAACCCTTTCAAGCATTAAAATTATTTATAAATTTTAATCGTCATCTTCATTGTCATCAACTTCAACACGAGCATCGTCGTCGTAGTCGTGAGCATTTGGACCACAATCAGTTGTAACTAGTTCCATATTCAAAGATAACATCTCTTAACTAATTCATTATGCCAACGTTGTTGTGTACAACGATCTACAGCCTCTCAATCTTAAAGACACATCAAATGGTTTAATGTCTTTCGGACTAAATTTGATCGACGGCCATCTAACACTCTGCCACCTATACTAAAAGCAGACTCCGAAGCTACAGTTGAGACTGGAGGGGTTAGTCAATTACGAGCCATTATAGATAACACAGGAAAATATGGTGACATTTTCTTTTCAAAATGCAAAACATCAATATTTGCAAATCGTGTATTTAATATCTCTTGAAACTTAAAATATTTTTGTAGTTCATTTTCAACAATATAACTATCACTTGTGCCACTACTAGCTAGGGCCTTACCTTTTTAAATCAAACGCATTGCTGCATTTTCAAATCAAGCAGGAGCTGCTTTAGATGGTTGATTGTGATCCATTCGAGCTCAATCCACATTTTAGTTCATAACCATGAAAAAATGAGTATTAATGTTAAATACTCACTCATACTAAAATGTTGTGTCCAAGTTTTCAACTATCCCTTCAACTAAAGCTTATGTTCCATGTAGACTAAACTCAGGATTTATAAGAGATGCATAAACAAATAAATGTGAAATATTTTTCCAATATTTCAAATATTTCTCTATCATTTTTTCACATGCATTTGCATCATATACATCATTTTTGTGATGGGCTAAAGCATCACTGATATTATATAAATGACTCAACACTTTAGATAAAGATGGTTCATAAATTGTTGAACATGCAAGAGTGGCATTATAAAACACTTTTAAAAAATTCAAAAATTAAAATGCAATATTCCAATCATAAGTAGTAGTACTACCCTCACCTAACTTAAAATTAACATAAGTAGTAAAGGCATTGCTATAATCTGCACAAAAAGCTAACATTAAATATGTGGAGTTCCAATAAATTTTAATATCAAGTTTGAATTTTCTCTTTCCCAATCCATAAAGGGGTAATGTGTTCTTACAAAATTCTTGATATCTAGAAGGTGATTTTAACATGCGTATTACTTCTCTAATTTTAAAGAGACTACCATTCATAAATTCCAAACCATCTTGAACAATCAAATTAATAATATGACAAAAATATTTGATATGAAAAAATTGTGAACCACGTGTGGGTGTGATATTGTGCAAAAAAGAGTCCATAGAAACATCATTTGCAAAAGCATTATCAAGTGTTATACTAAAAATTTTGTCAATAACATTATATTCTCAAAAAATATTCAAAATAGCATTAAAAATTTAAGCTCCAATATAAGGGTAATCTATTTCACAAAATGCGAGCAATTTTTTCTCCAAATTCCAATTTTATTAATGAAATGTGATGTCACTCAAATATAACTCATATTATTACGTCTAGTAATCAGAAGTTACAAAAATAATACCTTTAAAATCAGAAAAAATTGAAACCAAATTCATTTTCTTTTTTGCAGAAACATTCTCCATATCATGTTTAACTGTATTTCTAGGAAATCTTCTAAATTGAAGTTGAGCGTACCTTGTCATATAATGTTCAAAGTGCACGTCCTATGAAAATAGCAACAGTTCTTCAACAGCTGCCATGTATAGTGCCAAACCAGTTCGGTTCTCCTTGTAAATATATAAAAATGGCTTCATCTGCCCCCCCAACCCCGATCCATGTTGTGAAAGCTCATTTTGCTGTGGGTCTTTTGCACGACACTTATCAGAATGGTGCTTGAGATGTCCGATGCCACCATTAGACTTGCAAGACAAAGAACTATTACAAAATACACAAAACGCCATTTCTTCTTTTTTGTCCTTGGAATTTACTCATTCCTTAATTGTAAAATATTTCCAAACATTTGAAGTTTTTGCTTTTTTGTAGACTTTGAAGAAGTACTGCCAGTAGTAGAAATAAATGCACATGCACTTTGGACTCTTTGGACTTATATTCATTTAAACATTGATTATATTGATCCCCCATCATTTCTACATCTTGCCCCACTTGAACAAAATTGAAATTTGGATCAAGTTCATAATTTCCAGAATGAGCCATATGTTTTGTAATAACAAAAGAAGAATTCAAGAATAAAAGAAAATGAGTTGAGAATATGTGTTGGAAAACTGATTCAATCGGACTTTAATATACTAAATTTGGCAACAGTTATAATTTGTTGTAACAGCTAGAAGCTACAAAAAAACATAAAAGAGAAAGAGAGAGGGAAACGAAATGATGATTTGATGAACATAAAAGAAAAAATTGATGATTTCACGAGGGGTCTGGCTATGTTGCAACAGGTGTACCATACAACTGTTGCTTTTAAGTATTGGATCTATTTTATGGTGACATATATAACTAGATCTAATGATTGGTTGCAGCAGGCAGTTGTATGGTACAACTGTTACAACATAACTTTAACTTTTCACGAGTTCACACTTTTTTATTTAAAAAAAAAAAGGAAAAAGAGCATGTGTAAATGTGTAATATTAGTAAAATATTTTTTTTACAAAATTTACTTAGCTAACATTTTTTTTCAAACTTACTTTTAGAAAAAAAGAAGTTGAATTCAAATTGTCATTGTCACAAAGTTACGCAACCAGTTACTATTAGCCATGTGATAAAGTGACAATGACATGTTAAAATAATAAAAAGTAATTTTCACTTTTTTTTGTCATCTTTTACTTTTTTTAACATTTAAAATTAAGATAATGAATAATGTGATACTAATACATTATATATATTAGTTATAACTATAATATACATTTTCAAAATGTAAGTTCTTAAATTACTAAAAATGGGTTATATTTAAATTACTAAATATAACCCATACTACTAAAATATACACACCACTTGTCGACACGTTTTAAACATATATTTTTAAATTCACTATAAATACGTTTACCTCGATTCCTATTACTCATTCGTTCACCTAAAGTTCTAAACTCCTCCTATTACTCATTCACTTTAAATTTTCAATGGAAGATAATAACAATCAAAATGAGTATCCTGATCTTGAGCAAGAAGGCAATGAGCACCATCTCCTCAAGGCAATGAATTCTGAAGTCCTTGTCCTCGCCCAAAAGTTTTTTTTATCATTTTACATTAATTGAATCGGGGGCGAGTTGCGAAAGCTTCAGGGTATCTATTGCAAAAACGTATTTCACTATAGAATCTGTAATGGCACAGGATCCTTAAAGCGTTATATTAATCGTTGTAAACCCATATATGAAGGTATTAGCAAGTTTAATCGAAAGATGGGAGGTGGTGCTAACACACCTCATTAAAAATATTTTGTTATCATGTATTACTTATATTTTGAATTTAAGTTGTTAAGTGTTTTTAATTTCTAAGATGTTATTATTCTATTGTTTATCAAATATCGGTATTTTTCTTATTATTATATCTTAATTGTAATCCAACTTGGTAATTTTAAATATAATTAATTTTCAAATTACAATCAAAATTGAATTTTTTGTTTGAAGAAAAATTGAATTTGTTTAACAAATTAGAGTTTTAATATTTTTAAAACTAAAAATTAATGCCATTAAAAAAATTATAATTAAATACAAATAAAAAAAATATTAGGCCCAACGATGGGTAGACATGGCCCACGGCCATGTGTGCCTTGCCCATGGGTCGTGCCGGGTCTCAATTGTTTTTTCTGTGCCAAAATTAGTGGTCGTGCCTATGTTGGCCCACGGCACGGATGAACATTTTTAAATGGTTGGCACGGTTTATTGGCCACCTCTAATCCACCCGTCATATTTTATTATAAACTATGACTGCTATTTTACTGAACATTTTTATTTTACGAGAATAATAAAATAGAAAATGTGTTTGGTAGGGGCTTTTGTTAACTACAATGGGAAATTGTATTCCATTCTTTAATTTTTCTTAACAAATGCACAAAACGCAATATTTGCGTTCTCTAAATTTTGTTTTCTATCTTGCATACATTAAAACATATGGGACCACATTTTTGTGACTTCTGTGACATTTTACGATTAAAAATTTATGAGCTCGAAAACTTTTTATAAATATAAACTTTACACGATAAATACATGATAGATCTTGTTATGTTTATGCAATAATTTTGGTTTAAAAATGTTTTAAAGTAAAATAATAATTATTTTTTGTTGCAATAGTTATAGATGTTGTATAAATTATTATATAATATTTTATTTAATTAAACTTTGTGATAATATAAAAAATACTACTTACAATTTTATATCAATATTCATTGTTACATTATTTTACTTGTTTATTCAATTTTTGCAAAAATATCTAAAATAGCAAAAAGATAAATTTAGAATGGTATACATATAATGTAACTATTCCAAAATAATTTTTGTAAAAATTATATAAAATGCATTTTCACTATTTATATTTTTCAGACAAACTACCAAACACATTTTATTATTTTTCATTTTTTGATGTTGGTTTCAAGATAAACCACCCACCAAAAACTAATCTTCTTATTTTCTAAATGAAATTCAAAAATACCATTTGAAAAATAATTCCAAATGTACCCAAAGTTATAAAATTTTGACATATAAGTCCATATTATTTTAATTTTTTTACATTATTGAACTGGGTTGACAATTAAATAATTTATTTTTACATTTATTAATATATGTTATATTAATAAATTTTCTTATTAATCAATTTAATACATAGTTAAACTATGTATATTATTTACTAACCATAATTGATGATAAATGTAAATATAATTTCTTTTTTTTTTAATCTAATGGCAACTATTTTTTTCTCACCCGTGTGGGCAAGATTCAAATCTAACACCTCGTATTTTTAGCACAAAAGTTTTTACTATCTCAAGTAGTGGAATATACAGAATATGATAATGAATTTAATTTCATATTCTATTAATGTTTTTTTTTTGCAATATAATATTTATTTAACATGCTATCAATTATTTGATCACGTAATAAAAATATATCAATTTACCAATAACAATAAAAGTCTTAGTTTATAAGTCTACAAAATTATTTTTGTTTGTTTGAACAAATACTTTCATATTTTTTGTTGAGTTTTTGTCCTTAAAAAAAAATTTAATTGTGCACTTATATAAATTGACATTTGGTTCTCTATTCCAAAATTTTAAATAGTCATTGGCGCATATTCATGTGGTTAAGATATCTCGTTAACTTAACTAAGAGAAGGGTAAAAGAAAAATAAATCTAAGTAGCTACTCTAATTTTAAATAATTTCAATATTTCTTTATTAAAAGTAAACAAAAAATAAATATTTTCTATTTTTTCTTCTCTCTCACTAACATCGCACATGAACAACAATAGAGGTGGCAATTCAAGTTAGTGAATTGTGTTCATATCGTGTTCCAAAATTGGAGCCAATCCAAACCCGAACTAATTTATTAATTGTGTCAAAAATCTCAATCTTAGCCGACCCATTCATTATCTTGTCATAATTGTGTAACCTATCTAACAAAATTTTAATTTTTAATTAAAAATATATTTTTAATAATTTTTTATTTTTTATTAGTTTTTGGAGTGCTATCTTCTGAAACTCTAATTAATTTTTTTTAAATATAAATAAGTGATTTTAAAAATACAAAAAATCAACACATATCTATCGATTAAAATATAAGCCCATTAATATAATTAATTGAATAATGAATTGTGTTATAAACAAATTATCATATCAAAAATTTTAAAACTGAACTCAATACAGTTATTAATCGAGTTGACAACTAGGGAGTAGGGATAGCAAGCATATCTATTCAAGTGGATATTCAAGTATCCAATCTAAATAGATGTATAATATCTATTCAAAATACTATGGATTTGGTTTATCTAATATCTATCTATGAACTTGAATATTATTGATATTTAAGTGTATGAGACTAAAATCAAATATTGTAATTAATATTTAAGTTTTACAAATTGAATGAAAAATCAAAATAACATTGCCAAAATTTATTTCCGCCATCAACGACAACAATGATGGCACCATCGCCGAAAAATAGAAGTGACTATCCACAAATTTGAAATTCTCTAATCTGTGTAACGGTGGTAACATTGGCAGATAAAAGGTTATGCTAGGGTTGCATGCCTCTTCCACTGCAACTAACAATTGCAAGAGCACCATAGTGTTTCAAGGTTCACCGCTGCCTTAAACAACCAAATTAGTTGTCTCTGAAGAGGATAAATATGGTAGTGTAATGTAACTCGCAATGGTTCTGTGGTGTAATTACGATGGTAGCCTTTTTTTGGAAGGCATGTGCGACCCTATATACCACCATTTCCTAGCATTGAGATATCATTATGTAGTAATCAAATTTCGAGTCCAATAGTACCTTTTATTGCCCCCTTTGATCAGTAATGCCATCACCAGCGATGGAGCAAAGGTCCATTAGCAATTATCTATATTTTTTTTAATGTAAAATATTTTTTTGTAGTTAATTGAAAAATAAAAGTAATAACTTTGTTTTTGTTATTCTATTTCTATATTAAAAATAATTTTAACGATCTTTTAATATTAATAGTTTTAGGAAATTAAATAAAAAATAAATTTATGTAAAACACATTAATTAGCTTTTTTATATTATATATTGAACAGTGATTTGTAGTAAAAATTATATATCTATGTCTATTCATGCATGTCCATATATATTTTGATAATTATGTATTTATATATGAATGGATAATAATTATATTCAACGGAATATTTATCATTATTAGTTATTACGAATATATTTTTTTAACTCTTATTGGATTAATGGTAGTGAAATAAAATTTCTTTTTTCATTTTTTTTTATAAAAAGGAATTTTTTTTTTGTAGTTTTAATAAATTATGCATTGTCTTCTCTACATATATTGCATTATGTTAGTGAATAAAATATTACTAGCATAAATTAATGAAGTATAAGCCTAGTGTGCAAGAGTGGCCAGGTGTTGGATAATAAAAAAAACAGAAGTATGTGCTGCAGAGTTAAGGTATTGGCATATGTAACTTGTATTGACACCTGTAATAGATAAGCACACGATGATCTATAAAAGAGGCAACAGGGGAAAGCAGCAAGGGGGGATTGAATTCGCAAAGGCCAAGGCAGCAATGGAATAAAAAAATAAAGACAGAGCAGGACCAAGAGATAAAAGAAAGACCACGTGAGATAGAACTTCAAAGAAGCCTTAAAGTCAAGAAGCCAAGAAGAAAAAGAAGCAGCCAAGAAACAAGCAGCAAAGAAACTAAAAGGAAACCGAAGACAATGAACCAATGAAAAGCTGAAACAGAGAGTGAAAATAACAACAAAAGAACAGAGCTTATTTGTTTGCAATAACACATTAAAAAAATAAACTTATCCTGTCTAAAGTGACGGGTTCGCAGTGCCGGAGTATTGTGTTCCTTTCCCCGTCGTGAAGAATGCTTGTTGAACAGGTCGATCTTTTCCAAATTCAAAAGTCTGCACCTTTTCTTTCCGGAGGCCATAGCTAAAAGCACATCGTTTATTGTGTCGACCTTGTCTTTTATTTAATAATTTTCTTATGGCAAGTTTGGTGGCCGAGTGGAATTGGCTTATTTGGTAGAAATAAATCTAGTACTCTGCTTGGGCCTGGCGCACGCCGAGCGGCCAGGGCCGTAGGCCACAAGATAAATTTTTGGAGCCCTATTTGAATGTTGTAAAATCTTATCATGAGGAATTGAGGATAATATTTTTAAAGCTAAAATCCGGTCCTAAAGTATTGCAAATGATAAATAAAATAAAAGTAAAATATCACTTTTACAAATTAATGATATTGATAGTTAAATAAATACATAAAGTAAATTTTTAATTGGTATAATTTATCTAATAGTCATAAGTACTTATTTAATTTTATAAATTCTTATTTAAATTTTTGTTGTTTAAATTTTTTTTTATAAAGCTTTTAAAGATTAAATAAACTATTTTTTCTCTATTAGTAAAATCTTAAATTGTGGGCTCTTGGGGATAGAGATTGAATTTTTTTTTAAATGTCATAATATCTAAAATATTCTTTACTTATTTGATTATTTTAATAAAAACTCTTGTTAACAATTAAATAACTAAAAATTTTTTAGGTAAAAATTCTACTAACAAAAAATTTTATTTAAATAATTTCTATTTAAAAAGATATACTAAATGGAAAAGTTAAACGAAGGAAGATAGAATTAACTGCAACACTGTAAGGCATAAAAGGGAAGAGATTCATTTTGTCATCACTCTGTTATTTTTTATAGTCTTTAAAAAAAAATTCATATTAAAGTAAAGAATCTCTTATTAAAAATGGACTCTAAATATGTAAATGATCAACCAATCTATTTTATTTTTAAATAATTTTAATAACAAATTATTTTTAAAATTCAATCTAATCGTGTATACAAGTTGAACTTCGTTAAATTAATACTTGATGAATTGATAAACAGGATCAAATAATAAATTTTATTAGTCCCAACTTGGACGAACGTGATAAATTAATAATTCAATAATTTTATTAGACAATAAATTTTAAATAAAAATCTTGTTTATCTCTAGGACCCAAGTAATACATAAATTAATAATTCAAAGATTCAAAACTAAATACATATGATATGTCTATGATTTTTTTATACTTATATAATACTTTACATATTTCATCGATCATTGTTATTTTTTTATATATTTTGAATGAAAAATTATTGTTGTATTCTATGTACTATGTTAAAAAAAATAAGAAATATCGACTTAATATGTTGCTTCTAAAAATTAATATGTTGCTTCTAAAAATTCTCATTTGATAAGTTACTATATAATCGTGATCTAGCCATGTAATATAACTAAAAAAGAATCAAGTGACTAATTCATTCAAGGAGACCAAATCATAATTGTGTCGTTTATGCCGACAGAATCAATTCTCTAATCAATATTTTATAAAAATATCTATTATGAATGTGATATTATTTTATAAATTAATAAATTATTAATTACTTATTGATATATTATTGTTCACTAAATTAATAAATTTTTTTATTATCTCAATATTATTAATTTATTGAAATTATAATGTACTATACTAAAAATAAAATAATATAAAATTTAATTTAATTTAAGAATAAAACTATGATACTACAGTGATACTATATCATAGGTGAATTCAATTATTAAATTAAGTTTATAATTATCACTAAAACTAAATTTAATGATTGAATCTAACTATAATATAATACCACTGTAATATCGGACCCTAACCTAATATAATTGGAAAATGCTAAGTATCAAGAACAACGAGAGAATGAAGCATGTGCTAAGAGAAGAGAAAAGAAAAAAAACTGACAAAAGAAAGAGAAAAAAATAAAACGATAATTTAAAATATAATTTCTCTCGTCTTTCTCTCGTTCTTCTCGATATTTAGCAGCACTCAATATAATTTAATGTGACAAACTGAAGTAAAGGCAGCCGATGCCGGAAGCAAAATTTCCATTGTCATTTTTAATTCCAAAGCAAAGATAAGTCACGCTATAAATAAAGGCGTTTGAAACTTTTCCGTCTTTGACGCCAACGGCAAGAGATTCTTGTTGGAAAATTTGCATTTCCAGACAAAACTTTGATTTAACGGGAGACAATCCTTTTTTTTGAAAGATGATTGATTCGACATAAAAGGAATAAAAAGAGGAGAAAATTAAAAAAAATTTATGTCAGCCATAAAATCAGTTTTTCTTTTTCTTTTTTGTCTTCTTTCCTTTTCTTTGCTCTCTTTAAAAGTTTAAATCAAATTTAAATTAAACATGACTTTTAAAGATTCCACGGTCCACTGCTTTGTAGTTTGTACTTGTTTAACTTGCCGGAGAAGTACTCCATCCCCATTGATCAGAAATTTTAGGAAAATTTATAAAATTAACCACAAAATTTTAAAAATATTTTAAAGTTAATGCTTAAAAAAATTTTTTGTTATAATTAGTTAAATGCTAATTTTTTAGGATAAATAGTCCCCATCACTTTTAATAAATTTACAAATAAATGACATTCCTATAAAAACTTCTCTAAAAAAAAACCTCAACACTCTCCATAAACTATCAAACTTAGTCACTCTCAACAAATTATTAAATCCCATCAAACAATTACTATATAACTAAAAATATAATAATCAATTAGATAGCTTCATAAGATTGGTATATGTTCTTACACAATATAAACTTTTAATGTATTAAGTTTAAGATTAAAGATCAAATTTGATGTGGTTTGTGGTAAATATTGTTCTTTTTATCATAAAAAAGTGATTTCTTACAACATTTAGTTTGAGTTGAGAAATCCAAAAAAAAAAAATCATTGAAAGCAATAAAATGTTGAGGTAAAACAAAGCTCAGATTACGTGTGACAAGGAAGTTCATGTGCGATATGTAGTATGATAGGTACTTGTTGCACATAAACACAACACACATGAACTTCCTTGTCACACATAATCATAACATGTGCGACAACCATATAAAATGTGTCGGATATCTTTTGGAAGTCATAACTTAAGCTACATGTGTTTGTTTTGAGTGTATAATATACCATTTTAACGCTTGCGACTAGATGAATTAAAGCATATTAGAGTGACAAGCACATGTAGCACCAAAAGACCATCACAATGAGACTCTTATTGCACCATGTGCATGTCACACTAATATGCTTTGGTCCGTCTTGTCGTAAGCTTCAAAACAATATATTATATCCCTAAAACAGATACATGTAGCCTAAGTTATGCCCTTCGAAAGGTACTCGACACATTTTACATAGCCGTCACACATAAAGTTGCCTGTAGTATGTGCGACAACCCTAAAATGTCTCGTATATTCACCATATCATATTTTGTAGTGTGTAACCATATTTATTTTTTTTAATACCTTTCAGGCTTAATGATTTCAGTTGTGCTTCAACGATATTATGACGATTGGTGGGAGACATTGGCGGATGATTGTATTGAGTACTTAAATGCTAAGAATACAACACGATCTTTAGTGTATCGATGTTGTCCAAAACCTCGAAGCCTAAGTCTTCAAATCTTGACTTGAATTAGACAAGATTCATCTTGCGAAAAAAAATAATCAAAATACTTATTAAATAATCGTATCAAATGCTCACCGATTTGAAGCCACAATTGATCTTTGACATTGCGCTTTCCATGGGCCATTTTCCTATGCAACTTATTATGCACAACTACACTACTGAATGGAAAGTTTCGCAACTCCATGAAATGTCCAAATATGCCTTGCTTGAACTGTTGCAACTATCGTTTGTTAATTTTTCCTGAATAGTTTTTACAAATGTATTTAATTTTCACGTACTCGTGATATACCTAGGGAAGTGATCGCCATAAGCTACCTTCATCATACCTGGTTCATTCTTCAGTTTGGGTGGATTATGCTTTGCAATTTTGGATTTCGCCATATATCTAGTACAAGTTACACAATTAAATTGTTATATTACACAACTAAATGTAATGAGTTAATAGCATTAACAAGAATTTTTTTTTAAAAAAGGTTGAAATGTGGTGCAATAGGTTGATTTAGGTGCGCGCTTGTCGTACAATGAGATAATTGCACTCAATTGTCTCAGGGTGTAATAGAGTGCCTATCGTACCAAGAGACAGTTGCATTGAAATTATATCTTGGTGTGATAGCCATCATGCCTCACCAAATTCACTCTCTGTCGCACTTAATATACAAAAAACACGCCACACAACTCAAAAAATATCTCGTTGCACCTTTTAACACTTGATTACACAAAAATTAAGTACAAACTATCTAAAAGACATTTCATCAAACACCTAATATGCAATAGTTCTAACTCATTATTTTGATTAAATTTCATTTCATTATATTCCTCTAAACAACCTATAATCCATTCAAATCAATTTCATTTAAATTATAAAAAATGATAAAGTTAGGTTACCTAGGGTTTTGGGCTCTTTTGAATTTGTTAGATTCATTTTGAATTCGGATGGACTCGGGTGGATCCGGTTGGATTCGAATTTGCCGTTCGCCATTCATGTTGATGATTTAAGAGAGAAAACTTCTAGGTATGGTAAGGGAGAGAGCTGGTTGGTTGAAATAAGGAGGGCAATTTGGGGCAAAAAAATATATTTGGTTGGGTATGATAGGAAAAAGTTTAAGGGGTCAAATTTAAGAAATCCTAAAATTTTGTGGTTATTTTAAAAAATTTCCCAAAATTTTAGAGGGTAAGTACGCCTCTCCCACATTTATCGAGCCGGTCGCCTTTACATGCAAATTTGGTATAGGATAGAAAATTGCTTTTTTGTGTGAATTTTTCGTTTGATTTTAAGCTTGTTGGCCTCATTTAATATCATTTTGTTGGCATTAAAATATAAGTTTTACCTAACATTTTGAATTATATATAATATTTGTCAAATTTTTTCTTGCATAATTGAATTTACTGAGTAATATAGTGTTGTCTTCCGTTACAATTGTATTTAGATTATAGTGTGGATATGATCATTGTACTAATCTCAACCATAAACACTCAACTACTGTAATGTTAGCATTATAACTAAATTTCTTGTGTATAGTGCAATATATAAGTGGATTGTTAATTATTTTATTATTTAACAATTAATTTAATTTAATTTCTACAAATAAAAACTAACTATATACTTAAGAGGTTGTTTGTTAAATGTCTGAAGTCTAAAATTTTATTAATTTCAGATCTTTTTCTAAAATATGCTTGTTTGTTTTTTGGAACTTATGTCTAATTTTTAGATATTTACATCTGAATAGAAAAAGTAAACTTTTGTAACTTTTATCTGAATAGAAAAAGGTCTGAATGACAAATAAATATTATATTCTAAAAATATCTCCGTAAAATAACTTATTTTCTAAACTATAAAATCTAATCTTCTTTTTTTGTTTTAATTTACAAGAACATAAATATCAAATAACTAAATTAAGATATTTTTAATTGTAAAAATAAATAAGATATCACTTAAATTTAGATATTTAAAAAAGAAAAATAAATATGTTATTCAGATTTTCATATTTAGACCTATTCAGATTTTAGAAAAATTCAGATTCATTTAGATTTCAGATAAAAAAACAAACGCTACCTTAGTGAATGAGGTTATTTTAAGTTTAATTTTTTTATTTTGAATATTTAGCATTACATTGAAAATGATGAAAAATATTTAAAACAATTATCTTTACTTAGAAAAATATTTTCTTTAATTTTTATTACTATTTCGGTTATAAATTATATATAACTCAAACGATTAGATAATTAGGCCATCATTCTCCAAACTGCAGCAGAATTAATGCTGGTTTCTAAAAAGATCCGACCCAAAATAATAAATATTATTATTATTACTTAGTATGCTGCCAAATTACAGCGCGTGGCACGTGTGCAGTGAAGTTCACTCAAAGTTCTGCCGCAACTGAGTCAGCTCACATCAATCAGTGACTGAGCCGTCACTTTTTAAGCGGGAAACATGTAAAAAAGGAAAAATGAAAAATGGTACGATTACGCTTATAAAAATAGAGAACTCTGTAACATCTCGCTGCACAAATATTGTTTACAATTCTTCTTCGTCAAACAAACCTCCTCAAACCAAGGCACCATCATGAGCGACCCGGCGGTAGTCAGTCAACAAGAAGTAGTTTCACTGCCGCTTTCCGTAGAACAACTTATAAGCAAAATTTGCACGGAGCAGAACCAGCCTCCGCCTGACGCCGGAGCCAGACGCGGTCTCGCTTCCCTCGGCGAAGATGCAGCCCTCGACGTCCTCCATACTATCGCCTCCAGCAAAATCAAGTACACTTTCTCCGGATTCGTTATCTACTTGGTCCACAAACGCAACAACAACAACTGCTCGCCGCTTAAGCGATTCTGTTTTTCTCCTCCTTCTCCTCAGCAAAACCGTAGCCCCGTTACCGTTACCACCGTTCGTCTCTTAAATCTTCCTCAAGGTCTCAGTTTGTTTAATTTTGCTTAAGAATGCGCGTTTGTTCAGTTTCCTTATAGAAGGAGGTGTTTTATTTTTTCTAAGTAGAAAGTCGTTTTTGCAAAAGTGCTTCTTTTAAAGTACACAATTTAATGCTTTTGTCTAGTTTTGGTTAGAAGGTGTGAAATTAACTTTAAAAGATCTTCAACTTCTTTTGGTAATTACTGATCATTTTTGTGGGAACAGATGATGTTGTGAAGCAGTCTCCGGTAGCCGACCAGCAGCCGAGATGCTCGCCAATGAGTTCGAGTTCACATGCACTGAGGCATCGAGCATCCATTCCTCAGTATGTGGCACTGGGAGAACTTGAATTCAGGAAGGCGTTTCTTATTTTGAGCTACGTTGGGGAGTAAGTTTTTGCTTTAGTTTCTTTTGGTTGTAACTGTTGTAGTAAATCACTTGCTTGCTAGGTTCTCAATTATGAGCTTGTTTAATTTTTTTTTTTTTTTTTTTTGTAGAAAGAGTTTGGAGGAGGTGATTACAGCTGATGAAATTCGGGCAATGAGAGATTTGCAAATCGCTAGGTTTGAATCAGAAGTTTGGAATAAGCTTGGCAGAAAATATATCACGCAAGAAGACCGACGAATGGTTCGTGTCAGATGTTTTATTGGAGATTAATTCAGTTTCGTGGAATGTTGAAACCTTAGTGTCTGCCTTTTTTCTTTTTTTTCATTAACCCCATATCATCTTCTATGGCATACTTGTGAATTATTTTACATGCAACCTGAATCACATTTTATTTTGGTGAAAATGATATCTTAGCATTTTATTTTCCATAAAGTGCAGTTTTAATCGAACACTCTCTTTTCCTAACTTATTGACATAAATTCAAAATTAAAATCTAATTTATGTCCAGTTATGTTGTGTATGGGATTTAAAAATGAGTCAACTGACTTGTTGAGTTGGAGATTGCTGTCCAGCATTTTGCTCTTCAGAATGTTGTTGACCTCTGTTGCATCAAGCTATATATGCATCCGTTTGGGGCAGCTGCTCCCCACCTTTTATTCTTGGGGAATATTCCCCAGAATATAGGGTGGGGAGCAGCTGTGCTGTGGCAGCGCAGCTGCCCCAAACGCAGCTTATATCTCATTACCTTTCTTTTGCAGTCTCTCAACTGGGATTCTGGTAAAACACATAACTACCACTGTTATATTTCCACCGAGGGGAGTTGTACATTCAAGGTTCGTATGTCTTCTTGATAATATCCATGTATGTAAACAGTAATGCTCACATTGACTATATTGTATGAATGTTATTTCTTTTGCATTTACTAAGTAGAATAAAACTTTAGTTGCTGCTTTAGAGGTTGATGAAGCTTCTTGGAAACTGCCCAGGGTGTTATTGCTTAATATGGAATGTAGAAGTGTTAAGCTGAATTCTGATCATATAATTTGATTTCAAAATGGTGTCTGTGACTATAAGACCTTTTGTTCCGACTATTTTATTGGGAAAAAAAAGTTTAAATTAAAATGGTTTTAGTTTCCAAAGTTCAGATGCTTTTCTTCCACTTGTTCCTTGTTTTTTATTGGTTGCATGATGTGTGGGCACTAGATTCTTGTTCTTGTTCTTCTTTGGTTATTTATGTATCACTTTTCTAACTTTCAACTAATATTTATTATATAATAAATTACTTATCCTCTTCATTTATAAGTTTCATGCTGCCATTGGTAAACAATGTTTCATTGCATTTTTATTATTGTTATTTCAAAAAATGTACGTTAGAATTTAGAAATGTCATTAATAATAATAAATATTATTAATTATTTAGGGCCCCTATCTTAATCAAACAAGAACTCACTTACAAAGGGAATTGGGAGATGACAACATTTTGTTGGTCAAGTTTGCAGAAGAGCTGGGGGGCCCCAGAAGTTCAACTAATTTGAATGATTCTTATTCTAAGTACAACGAAATTGCAAGAGAAGGTATCCTTGTGGGTTTGCGTCGTTACCGCTTTTTCGGTGAGTCTCACACTGCTCTGATTTGACGAATACTGAATTTTGAGTTTTTCATTATTCCAATTTACCTCAAGTAATGTCTCAGCATTTCCAATATAGAGTTGGTAGGATATTGTAATGATCATTTCGTTTATATCCCTTTGGCTATTGATTAGTGTTTAAAGATGGTGGAAAAGAAGAAAAGAAGAAAGACCCTAGTACGTCACCTGTTAGGTGTTATTTTGTTCGTATGGAGTCCAATGCATCTATTGATATGGGTTGTCAATATATTTTATCTGGGAAAACGGTCCATGAAGCCAGAGCCATGTTTATGCATGTTCATACTGTTTCAAGTGTGGCCAACTATATGTCTCGGTAATACTAAGAATTTCCTTTCTAGCACCTTATTAAGTATTTTTTTTTTAACTACCCTTTTGGGAATTCAGGTTATCACTTATTTTGTCCACGACTATGAAGTTGGAAGTTGATTTATCAAGAATAAATATCAAGAGGATCGAAGATGAACCTTGTCGTGTATGATCCACAATTTTGTTTTTCAATCCAATATCTTGCCTTATTTTAATTACCTTATTATAGGTCCAAATGTGACTCCATTGTTGAACATTTTTCTTTATCTTCTAAATTGCAGGATAAAGATGGTAATGTCATCTATAAAGATGGGAAAGCTCTGATACATACAGATGGAACTGGTTTTATATCAGAGGATTTGGCTTTAAAATGCCCAACACATGTTTACAAAGTAAAGTGCAGCAATGATGACAACACTGAGGTTTGTCTTTCGTGCTTGATTTGCTGTAAATTATGCATCTGACTACTCACCAAGAGGAGTTGAAAGGAACATTAAATTTCAAGTCATTCAGGCGCACTCATCTTGTGGTTGGCTTACTACTTAGATGCTAAATTTGATAAACATTAATATTTGTTATACTTTATTCTGCTCTTTGGCTTTACCAACCATTTATTCTGCAATAACTTATTAGAAATGGGCCCTGATGTTGACTTCTTGGTGTTCTACATAGACATCTGGAAGATAAAATGAGTCAACAGAGAGGTGCCTTTTTTTTTGGTTTATTATATGAATTAGAAGAGAGAAAGCATAGCTTTTAACTTTTTATATTATTTGATGGTGGATCAGAGACTATATTCCTCGAAAAATGCAAAAATTGAATACCATGCTTTTAAAATACATTTTAGGGGACTACACACTTGCACGTACACATGCGCGTGTTAATACAGGCACTCGTGCAGTCGTGCTCACACAATATTCATTTTAAACCCAACAAAGTGTCACTAATAGAAGCTTAATGGAGTCTTGCTCTAGCATGTTGGTATGCATCAGTTATATGGCATCTGTTAGTGCTAGAAAACAGAGTCCACTAGGGAATCCTTATGAAATTATAGAAACTTGGATAAGATCCTGCATTTCAAAGTTCCATACTTCGAGATTTAGAAGAGAGACTTAACCTTCTAAGAATTGATGGTACTGCTGGTGAAGATGATGATGGAAAACATATTGTATTGGTTGTGGCAGTGGTGGAGAAATGGCAATAGTGGTGGTGATTCACTTTGTTGAGCTAGACCCTTGGAGTTGATATTTTCCATGGTGGTGGAACTTTTATGGTTGTTGCGTCAGTGGTGATGGCTGGTGCTGCCAGTAGATGCAGAGTGGTAGCTGCTGTTAGGTGTTGTAAGGGAAGAGTTCATGTTGGAAGTTGCAATATTCCAGGATTTTAGGAAAAAGGCTCTTATGTTTATGTTGATTTGGTATGTAGGCTTCAAAATTAGTCATGCTCCAGTCAATTAATGGACTTTCAGATTACAAAATTATGATTGCCAGCCAAATCTAAATTTATCAAGTATTCTGTTGATGGACACATCGCCACTTATTGTATTTGGAGTCATTCATGTGTATTCATATCTGTGGTTGCCTGCATGGAAATTGCAAGCATTGAGTGTTTCTCTTTGCGTCAAGGAGAACATTCTTCAGTTGTTTCTTTCTCTTCTTGGCAACAATTGAGCTGTATATTGTGTCTTTTTAGCATACAGTGGGTCACAGCCACCTGAAAGAAAGAAGGAAAGAGGAGGATGACTTTAAACAATTGTTATCTCCTCTTCCCCACCTGCCTAAAGCTGAAAAATGAGATCTTGAATTTGTTGATGGAAGAATACATTTACTTACACATTTTTAATGGGATTGTTGAAGTTCAATGCAGTTTGTACAATGAAATAAAAAAATTGTTTTAAGTTGATAGATGCAGGAGTTCAACAGTTGTATTGCATTACCAACATGCGCTATTTAAATTCTGGGTGGTGTGTTTTGAATATCTCTGTCATCTTTTGATATTATGCATGCTTGACTTGTTCTTTCACTCATAATGTTTTCATTGTCATTAGAGATCTATTGATCGAAAGGAATTGGAAGCAAAGTTCTCTGATGTGGCACAACCACAATCTCATTGTGGGGAACCTGTATGTGTACCTTTCAGACTATGGTGCTCTAATATTTAGTTATGTATTTTTTTAATAATAAAGAATCAGCTGCATTTTATTTCTCCTTTCTTGTTTTCTAGCCGCTGCTAATGCAGGTTCGGCTCTTTTACAATGGTATTGCTGTCAAGGGAACTTTGCTTGTGAACAAGAAGGTAAAAATCTACCATTCCTTTTCAAAAGCCAAATGAAGTGTTTGAAACTATTTTTTCCATTTTCCAATTATTTTGTGTACCCCCCCACCAAAAAAAAAAAAAAACCCTCAAATCTTCGTTATCAATCTTTAAGTTAGGGAGTAGTAGATTGTGATGGTATTGTTGGCCTTATAATATTGAAGATCAAGTATTTGTAGATTTCATATAAACTTCTCATCAAGAAGTTGGTTTCTTTTGTATTTTTCTGTCTGGTTCTCCCCTTCAAAATGAATTATTGATGGGGTAGAATTGAAGCTCCCAGAGCTTCTTTTTGGGAAACTGAAATTTGACAATCAATTGAAAAAGATTTGGTTTTGTTTCTTTACTTCTTAGCTTAAAATTTTGGTTATGTTGTTTGCCAACATGTGTTATTTGTGAATTTGTTAGCTTCCCCCTCAAACTATTCAGATTAGAACCTCAATGATTAAAGTTGAGGCAGATCCAGGTCTGTCAGACAGTCAGACATTTAACTCATTGGAGGTTGTTAAAACAAGGTAATGTTCATTCTTGTTTCATATTATTTAAAATATATGCATATTAAGAAGAAATTTCATTGGGGAGAGAGGTTAGTTCTGATTCTGTATTGACAAATGGTGCTCCTTGGTAGTCATTCAAGCGAAACAGTGGGAACAAGGATTTTTCGAGAGGAAAATAGTATTGATAAAGGAACAAGAGCTTAGTAAAGCAAATATTTTCTGTAAATGTCTAGGAGAGCACGACTCCGTTGGCCTGGTTTGTGACCCTTTTTTATTTTTTATTTTTGTATTTTTTTGGGTGAAAGGGCTTATAGGGCATGAGTCTGGAGGTTTTATCAAAACTTCTCTTTCTTCAATTTTTTCCTTTACTTTTTTTCACCCATTTTACAGTAATTTTGAATAATTTGGGAGGCAGATATTGATTTATCTTTTTGATTTCTTGATTATGGCAACTTTGGCTTTGATGGAAGTGCAATGTCCTGCAAATTTTCTTAGGTTTTCTCATGTTTTAAGGTATCATTTTTAACTTACCTTTCACATTTCAGTAATCAACCCAGGAAGACTTATCTGTCAAAGAATTTAATTGCACTTCTTAGCTATGGAGGGGTCCCAGAATCTTTTTTTTTGGATATATTGAGAAATGCTCTGGAAGATGCTCGGGGAGTTTTCTCCAATAAACGGAATGCCCTTAAAGGTAGCTGTAAATATTGTTTTATGAGATATTTTCATACTTTTTTAAATCTTGCTGATTAAGCTGCCATTTTTATGATCTTGTTTTGGTATCTCTATAAGAATTCAGTTATTATTTTTCGTTCCACTTACCTTTTGTTCTCCCTCAATCTTTCTAAACACTGACCCTTATATCTACTTTTCGAGCCCATGGCCATCCTTATAGTGTCCTTCTTTATTAGTGTTTCACCCTGACTCTTTTAAAAGGGTTTACATTTGTTGTTTTCTTTACATGCAGTTTCATTTAACCATGGTGGGATGGATTATGATTTCACTTCGGCCAGAATGATCTTGTCTGGAATTTCACTGGACGAACCTTATTTGCAATATCGTCTCTCTATACTAATGAAGGAGGAAAAAAAGAGTCTCCAAGCCGGAAAGCTTCCAGTCACTGAAAGTTATTACTTAATGGGGACTGTTGACCCCACGGGAATCCTCAAAAGCAATGAAGTCTGCATTATTCTGTACGTATCTTTGTTAATCTTTAGCAATGAAGTCTGCATTATTCTGTACGTATCTTTGTTAATCTTTGGCACATTTTTGTTTACACTTTGCCATTTTTGTTGCGCTGTCTTTTGTTGCAACAGTAAATTCACTGTTCAAACTACAGTCTTTGGGTCTTAGGTTGGGTCTAATCTCTTTATTTTGCTTTATCCAGTCTTCTTAGTTGTTTACACTTGCATGGAAGAATGGTGAAGTTTTGAAATACCTTGTAGTCTTCACTAATAAACTGGAATTTGTTTAATAAATGATTAGTTTATTTGTTTGATGCACTTGAATTTTAATCTCTCCTTTTCTATTTTATCGTATTTCTTCTTCCTCTCAATTTCCTACATTTTATGATCCTCTTAAATAAACGTTTAGATATGCTAAAACATTCTTTTAATCACCATTTTTTTTTTCTTTGGAACATCTTCACTTCATTAGCCCTATGCTCCAATAAATATGTTCTAATCGTACCTTCATCTGATTACTGTTCAGTACATGATGACTATAACTTTATTTCTCTTTCTTTATTCGAACCACATCCCTTCCTGTGCATCTCTTACAGGCCAGAAACCCGCTTATTTTTCCGACTCTTTCAGATCAAGTAACCTTCAGTAAGTTATCTAGAAAACAATATTATCATGTTTGTCAGCCAGTTTTGAGCTACTTAACCTGTCGGCGTTATACCCACTCATTTGGGAAACATTGTAATGGAACAACTTAGATACCATTATATACATTAAAACTCATAAGTTCTAAAAATCATACATGTGCTTGGAGAAGCATTGAAGCACCTGGGCAGCTCTTCAAAATGCCCTACTTCACATGTTATATAAAATTGTCTTCATGTTTACGTTATCAATTTAAGTGAAGTTGTATGTTTTACAAACATGTCAGCAGTAACTTCAACTTACTTATCAATTCCCACAAAGTTTTGATTTTTGGTGTTCTAACTTGAATTAGAAAGATATATATTTCAAATGTTAGTTTTCTTTGATGAGCAAAACATAGAGTACAGTTTAAGCATAATCTCTTTATCAATATTATCAAAAGTACAAGGCGTCAGCAGTAATGCATACCAATTAATTGTATAATTTCCATTTTTTCAGTTTTGCAGACTTAATTATTAATTTATTGGTATGTTTATGCTGACAGATTTAATTATTTTTTATCCAACAAAGGTGACTGGGGAATAGAAAAAATGTTGTTCTTTATGTACAGAACCCTAAAGCATTTGTGATAATCTTATTACACAACTGGGGAACTGGTGCACAGTGGCCAGTAACATTCTCTGTCATTTCATGTACTTAATGTGCTTCTGAATGACTTCAGTCTTTCTAGATTTACCAGTGTAGTTGCTAATCATTTTAGTTTATGTCATTTTATTGATTAATCAAAACAGATTTGACCTTCACCTATGCAGATGAAGGTGGTGATTGTTTAATTAAGAGGAACAATAACAAGTCGTTATGCATAATTTTTTCTGCAGTACTTATGTTATATGCTGATGAAATATATAGGAAAGATGGCCAAGTGTCATGGGAGAAGGTTTTAGTGTATCGGAATCCTGGTTTACATTTCGGAGATATACATGTTCTGAAGGCAACCTATGTGAAGGAATTAGAAGATTTTGTAGGAACCTCCAAATATGCTATATTCTTTCCATGTAATGGGCCACGGTCTTTGGCAGATGAGATAGCAGGGGGTGATTTTGATGGCGATATGTACTTTGTGTCACGAAATCCTGAGGTTGGCCTTTATTGCATATTAATTTTTATCAGAAAGCTTTTGTTTATGCATGTCTACGTGATTATTAAATTATCTTTATTTGAAGTTTGCTTTGTCCCATTTATTTGTAACTGGTACTTCAACTTCGTATTTGTTCCATTAAAAAGTTACTAAAGTATCCTCTACATTTCGAATTTCATTATTTGGTGCTATTTAATAAAGTTCCGAGCTGTTGAATACCTGGGCAATTGTTATACCTTCACTTAGGTCCTTTAGAAGTAGGATATGATCTCAATTTTTTTCACTCTAATTTCTTGTAGATTTTACTTTGTTTGCGTCACATTTATTCTCTCCCTCCCTCCCTCATGACATTCAAACTTCGAAATTTTTATTATCTTCAGAGATGGCCCTTCTCCTGGAGGGCCTACCTAAATGTTGGAATGCTCAGTTCTTTAACCTCTGAATATCTGTTTCCTTCTGAAGTATCATATACAAGGAAGGTAGTGGTAACCCATCTCCTTTCCACTTGTTAAGACTTGCTAAAGGGAATAACAGTAGTATGCATGTCAGGGGAAGAAGCTAAGACATCTTAGTTACCAAACCTTCGTCTATATCCTAAAGAAGTGGAGGCCTGGGAAATACTCTTTGGATTAGTCTCAAAGCCATCAATCTCTATAGCATCCTGCAATTCCTGCTCCTTTTCTTCTGCTATTCCTTCTTTTCTTTCTTGATACCACTGTAAAGAGATCGTCCTTGGTCCTTTGTCCTCTTTCTATAATACCATAGATGGCTTATTTGATTTTGATTGTTTCTAATTCAAGCATCTAATACTGTATTTCTCTTCAGCTGTTGAAACACTTCGAAGAGAGTGAACGTTGGATGTCTACTTCAAAAAACCTCTCGGCCAATAAAAGACCAATCGACTTTTTGCCTGAGGAACTGGAGAGTGAGCTTTTCAAGCTTTTCTTGAATGCAAGATTTGACCCAAGGTTTGAATTGATTGTTTACCTTGACAATAATTTTCTTTCTTCATCATGTTTAAATTTGAGGCTTAATATTTACCATAGTCCAAATGTTGGTTCAAGGCCATACATTTTTATTTTTGTTTTATTTTACTACATTTGCCCAGTTATGTTGTTTCCATGTTTGTCTATTTCTTTCTATTGGGCAGCTGAGGCAGGAATCGCAATGCTATGGTCTTTAGTATATTTTTGGTTACGGTTTATATCAGAAACTTGTGGATAAATATTACATTTGGCAATGAAGCTAACGTTTTAGTTCTATTGGCTTCCTCTTAGTAATGCCAAGAGTTTGGCAGCTGATTGCTGGCAAGCAGTCATGGATCGATTTCTGACACTAGGAGATGAGAGTGCTGCAGAGAAGGCTGTAATGAAGGAAAACATGTTGCGGTTGATTAATATATACTATGATGCTTTGGATGCACCCAAAAAGAGTGGTATAAAGGTTAATTATTACAACTTACTCTAGTACAATAAGTCTATCTAATTATTTTAATCCTTGACCATCCAATAGTATTTGTATTTAGAAATCGGAGTCCCATTTAAAATTGGCATAACCAATTTTTCCCCACTAGAAAACAGGTTGAAGTTCCAAAGGATTTGAAGGTAGAAAAGTTCCCATGCCACATGGGAAGAGGCGAATCATTTGAATCCACATCTGTTTTGGGAACAATATACAATACAGTGAAATCATATGAAGCAGTGGATCGGTCAGTGACTGGTAATAGTCTTCTCCATCGAGGTTGACTATGCTTTGTTTGATGATTTAAAGATTTATGAAGTGACGGAAATGTTTTTATTCTGTTAAGAAATTTGGAAACTACCTTGTTTTGATGGTGGAGTCCCGGAAGCGTGCATGACAAGGTGGAAAGGTTACTATGACCAGTACAGGCGGGAAATGAAGGAGGCAATTGATAAATGTGCTGTGGAAAGAGAGGAGGCAACTGAACTAGTCATAGAAAAATACAAGCAGGTAATCTTCAACCCCAGGTTTTGCACATGCTCAAATCCCTTTTGGCATGAAATTTCCTTTCTTCACTCTTACTTGACTAATAGCCTGTCATTTTGGTCTTAGATATTATACGGTGCTGCAGAATTTGAAGGGAGCACAAGGACTCTAGAGGATATATACAACGAGGCTCTGGCCATATATAATATTACTTATGACTTTGCAGCTAGCCAAGGACGAGTTGGATATTGTAGCTTTGCTTGGAGAGTTGCACGTTCAGCCCTCTGCAAATTTTATGCACTGAGACAAGGTGACAGGAGCATGCTTTGTTCAGCTTCTGTTCTGAAAGAGATCTGTGGTTGAAGGAATATAGTATCATGCCTTACTGTCGTGATCTGAAAAACTGTTGTATAATAATAATAATTAAAAAAAAATATTGCAGTGTATCGTGTATCAGTCTCGCCTATTTGTAAATAATGAGGGTAATAAGGGGATTAAAAATTGCGTAAATGCAGTACTTATCATATCATGTGTAAAAAATGTGGCTTGGTTTTAGGGATGGTAAAAATTCTTACGGATACGGGTATTTTGGGATTTTTTTTATTCGGGGAGAATATGAGAATAATTTTATATTTAATTTTTTATTTAGAAAAGGGACGAGAAAATTTTTTTACCTAATTTTTTATTTAGGGAAGAAACGGGAATGAAGTGAAATTTTTATCTCCTATCTATTTTTTCATTTTAATTTTAATTTTTTAAAATTATTAATAAATAAATTATAAAATTTGAATTATAAAATTGTAAATATTAAAATATTTATATTATTAAAATTTTAAGTTTAATTAATTAATTAAAGTTTTAAATTTTTTTAAGATATTAAAAAGGCTTGGTAGATTTTATTAGTTTAAAAATTTTATTTTAATTTTAATATTCATTAAATATGTTAAATTTAAATTTATTTTTTATTTATTTTTAGATGTTATAATTGACTACAGTGAATCACAATTTTAATATCTAATTTAATCTAATATTTGTTCTTAATTTGTTCTGATTTAATTATTGTGTTGTAAAGGAAAAAGTTCACGTTTATAAAGTATTCATGTCACCATTGAAAAAATTAATTTTAAATCTAAATTTGATTTTATTTGTAATAATTTTGTATTAAATTATTAATTTATTCATGATAGTTTGTAAAAAAAAATTGTATTCTTTATATGTTGTGTTATTTATTATTTTTTATCTTAATATGATTAACTTAAAATTAAAAAAATATATATATTAGTTATTCGGAGATCTTCGGAGATCTCCTGTTATTATTAAAAAAGAAAATAGAAATTCTCTCAAATAATTCTAACGGAAACAGGAGAATATACACAAAATATCAAGAATGAGTATGAAAAAATTAATTCCGTCTCCTCTCCTCTCTGTTGCCATCTTTATTTTATTTTAGGTAATCTTGTCCCTGATGACTAGTTCTCTTGCATTGTACCCGCCAGCCGGTCTATTTGGAAGCGTCCACTGGTTTAGGCAAAGGTTCGGTCCAACAGTTGTCTCAAAAACAATGTAATGTGTTATAAGGGGGTCAAATCTATTACGCTTTTGTATCTGTATTAACATTACTTTTAACCGCTTAATTAACTATAATTGTTCCATAAACTGGATCTAACGGTTAAAAGCAACAATTATACCATACAACTGTTGCGTCATAACCGGACCCTAACAAGGGACAGAGAACTCATGAAATTTTGATAAATGTTTATCACTTAGGTGGGATACAGTAATTGAGAGAACGCCACGTGCTATCCTTTGAAACACCTTCCACCTGCGACCTTTCCCACGACAAATTGGACTTGCCTTTCTTGTTCTCATTGCCGTTAGAATCAAATTCCCATTTCATTGCAAGAAACTTTTGTCCCCTCTCTCTTTTGGGATTCCTCAGTTGCATAGGGTTGTGGCCAGTATAAAAACATAACCACGTGGACATTAACAAGCAGCATAAGCAAATTAAATAGGGTGAATTGGAAGAGTAGCAGCAGCAGCAACGGCAGCATCATTAGAAGGGAACAGTAACGAACATGAACATGAAGAAGTAATTTCATCTGAAGTGGAGCCGGACCCGGATCCGCACCCACAAGTGTATTGGTGGCGTGATAAGTATCGGCCACGAAAGCCGAAGTACATCATGCACCTTGTGCACGCCGGTTACGACGTCCGCGACGACAACAACCACCCTCCTCCAAAAACTGTGCTAGGTCACAGATTTAAAATCTTTTACCCACACCTGATTCTCGGGGCCAAAATTTCCTACATACACTGTAGGAAACGACGTCGGATTTGAAAGCCACGGCAATGTCGAGACTTGTTGCATCATAAGGTTCCGTGCCGGGCCTCCTTACGGAGACATCGCATTCCGAATCCTTGACAAAGAAAGGGATTTTTCTCCTAAGCGTGGTTTCAAGTGCACTTTTGAACGCGCCGCTTCGCACTTGTATTTTAACTTCAAACGCCTTCCCTATCGTAGATAGATGGATTTTTTTGGAATCCTTTTTTTTTTTGTAAATTATAAAAGTGTATACGATGATGATTGAGGGATTAGTAGTAGTATATTCTATTTAAACACTCCACCACTGTCCTAATAATAATGCCTCCTCCATGTTACTGGGTCCTCAAAGCAAACCAAAGTCGCTGCCAAAATTGAGCGTGATGATGTTGACTTGCGAGGATAAGGCACAGCCTAATCTTTTAATCAAATTCAGTAGATAAATAGAGGATTTTTGTCGGATTTTTATTATGAAGAATAATCTTCCCGCAACTTTTAATCGTTGCTCTCAAATTGATTGCTCATTTCAAAATTTACTATCATGTGCAACGATTCACTGAATACAAACTCCATATTCGTAACAAAATATACTGAAAAGCCATCGTAGTCTTGTCATTTTCCTCTTTATTTAATACAACTCGGCCTCGTGAATTATCACAGCACAGCGCGCACGCGGGACTTCCACTTGAACCAATCAGTCAACAGACAAAGACTTCGATATTTTATATATACACTGTACAGTTCGGACTCATTTCTATTTAGCCATTTAGCACAGCGAAAGTCAAGGGAGTGAGTGTTTGTTTGTTTGTTTTCGTTTTTGTGAAAAGCAGAAAAAGTAAAAGAGTGAGAATGGAGAGCACAATGAAGGAGATGAGAGACGGAGCTTCGGTTCTCGACTTCGACTCGAAACCCACCGTTGGAGGCGGCGTTGAAGACGTCTACGGTGAGGATCGTGCCACCGAGGACCAGCTCGTCACTCCCTGGACCATCTCTGTTGCCAGGTGTCAACCTCCTCGTTCTCCGTTTACCATCATTTTTTGTTTCAGCTGTGATCTTTTAGTTTCACGTCAAGTTTCAAGATCATGCATCAAAAGTTTGGCGATTTACTTTGATCACTTTGATTTTTCACAGAAGCTTAATCTGATTTTAGACTTTCGAGTAATTCGATCATAACTAGATGGCTTTAGATTTTTGCTGTAAGTTGAAACTGGATCCTACAATATGAGCCTAGTATTGAGCTGCTGCTGCTGCTTTTAAGTCGGAGCTGCTTTGGGAAAAAATTTGACGGTAATTATAAAATATAAGTGTGAGATAAAGGAACTCAGCTTTTAAACAGCATCAAATATTTACGGAATGGAATATTTTAGAGCTCCTAAGCTACGGCTGCCAACCACAATAATACTAAACAGACCTTCAACAATTATAACAACATTCTAGTTATGTAAGTACGCATGTTTTAGCAATTGAATGTTCACGACTATTGAACTTTTTCCACCTAAATTACAGCGGGTACTGTTTGTTGAGGGATCCACGCCATAACAAAGGGCTTGCTTTCACTGAGAAAGAGAGGGATGCCCACTACTTGCGTGGCCTTTTGCCTCCAGCTGTTATAAGTCAACAACTTCAGGTTACACGCCTTTTTAAGTTCAGAACCTCTTATATCTCTACAAAATAGTTGTTACTATTTTGTTCTTGCTAACAATTTCTACGAGCTGGAAATCAGGAGAAGAAATTGATGAACAGCATCCGACAGTATGAAGTTCCGCTGCAAAAATATGTGGCCATGATGGAACTTGAGGTGCCTCATATACTCGCATTTACAAATTCTCTTTATTTGAGGGTTGATGGTGGTATATTTTTGTCATGATTTGCTTAGATTAACTTGTGCTGCTTAGTATCTGAAATAAGAGGAGTTTGTCGTCATTTTTGTGTTTTGGGTTGACAGGAGAGAAATGAAAGACTGTTCTATAAGCTACTGATTGATAATGTTGAGGAACTTCTCCCAGTCGTTTACACTCCAACTGTTGGTGAAGCTTGCCAGAAATATGGAAGTATCTTCAGGCGTCCTCAGGGTCTATACATAAGTCTGAAAGAGAAGTATGGTCACTCTCTTTTGCAGTCCTGCACCTGTAATGCATAAATTTTGACTTAATATAATAACCGTACAGGGGAAAGGTTCTTGAGGTTTTGAAGAACTGGCCTGAAAGGAGTATTCAGGTTATTGTTGTGACAGATGGTGAGCGCATTTTGGGACTTGGGGACCTTGGCTGTCAGGTCATTATCGATAAACATGCTTCTTGTTCTACTTAAAATCTGAAAACAAATTTTCTCATTGAATTTATGAGGAGGGCAAGGTGATGTTTGACATGACCATGCTTGAAATGTTCTAGGGGATGGGAATTCCTGTTGGGAAATTGGCTTTGTACACAGCACTTGGAGGCATTCGTCCATCAGCAGTAAGCATTTCTTGGATATCTGGCCTTAAATATAGACTTAAAAATAAAATTTAACGTTGTTTGAGAGTAAGTCATAAGTTTTAAATCTGCCCACCTAATGCCATCAAATCCTGTTCCCATTGTAGTCCACTCATTTTTGGCTTCCTTTTGTAGTGTTTGCCCATAACCATTGATGTGGGTACAAACAATGAGCAATTGTTGAAGGATGAATTCTACATTGGTCTACGGCAGAGGAGAGCAACCGGACAGGTTTCATCAGTCTGGTTCATAATTTGTAATTTGAGGTTGAAATTTTACTTGACTGCTTAGCCAGTCTTCAATACTTTTCAGGAATATACTGAACTTCTAGATGAATTCATGAGTGCTGTCAAGCAAAATTATGGAGAAAAAGTTCTTGTACAGGTTAGACATGAAGCAGACTACTTGTTTTTGGAATTATGAAGTTCTTTTGCTTGTTCCTAAGTCCAGTTGGAACCAAATTCTGCAGTTTGAGGATTTCGCAAACCACAATGCTTTTGAGTTGCTTGCAAAATATGGCACAACTCATCTTGTCTTCAATGATGATATACAGGTATGGGGTAGTGGTAGCATAATATTGAAACTTGAGATTTTCTCTAAACTATGTTCCGTTTTATTTTTATTTTTATTTTTATTTTTTATTTTATTTTTTTAGGGGACAGCATCTGTTGTTCTTGCTGGGGTAGTTGCAGCACTGAAGTTGATTGGTGGCACACTGACCGAGCACAGATTTTTGTTTCTTGGAGCTGGGGAGGTAAGCACTGCTCATCTAAGATTATTCATTAAAAACTAAACATTGTAATATCTTTAAAGGAAAAATTTGAAATGAATATATATTTTTTTAAAAGGTGAAATTTTTTTGTTCGGTTAGTTCATATTCGAGAATCTTGATCATTATGGTTAAATTTTGGAAATAATGTCCAATTCATACAATTTCATCATTCCTGTCGGAGAGTAAGGTCACTTTACCTTTCTTCTTCCATCATCCTTGCAGGCTGGAACTGGTATAGCAGAACTTATAGCACTTGAGATATCAAAGCAGGTATACACTTTCTATTGTCTTTTGTGTATCTCTTTTGTTGTATAGTTTGGCACATGGAGGAAGAAGCAATTTATGTTATAATGATTGAGAATATTCTTGATTGATTTATTAGCTTTCATTTGTCATTTGCAGACTAAAGCTCCTTTGGAAGAGACCCGGAAGAAGATATGGCTTGTAGACTCAAAGGTAGTAGAAGGCTTGATTGAGGTTCTTTGGCGAACAAAAAGTTTAACTGCTAGTCTCTGTATTCATTTCTTATTTTGCGTGCAGGGACTGATAGTCAGCTCCCGGAAAGATTCACTTCAACACTTCAAGAAGCCTTGGGCTCATGAACATGAGCCTGTCAACAATCTCTTAGATGCTGTCAAGGTGTTACAGACGTTTCTTTGATTAATGTTCAGTTTTTTCAGTGTTTGTGGGTCCTTAAACTTTTACTTTCTTTGTCATAAGGTAATCAAGCCAACAGTTTTGATTGGATCATCTGGAGTTGGAAGAACTTTTACAAAAGAAGTAATCGAGGCCTTGACCTCCTTCAATGAGGTAGTGTCTCGGGCTCTCCTTTGGCTTATAAGGAAATTTAATTTTTGTTCTCTTTTCCAAAGTATGTTTTAAGTGGGAGAAATTGAGCCTAAAGTGGTTAATGCTGGCAGAAACCTCTCATCCTGGCTCTCTCCAACCCAACCTCACAGTCAGAATGTACAGCTGAAGAAGCTTACACTTGGAGTAAGGTACAAACAATAATTCCGCAACACTTTCCAGGTTTCAACTAAGCTGGGGATACTATTTTGTTAAGTAGACCTGTACGTTTCTGCACAAAGTAAAAACTAACTATTATTATTTTCGTTCCTTCTGCTTTTGATTTGAAGGGTCGTGCAATTTTCGCGAGTGGAAGTCCATTTGATCCTTTTGAATACAATGGAAAAGTTTTTGTTCCTGGCCAGGTCTATAATCATAATCATTTTGCATTTGCTAGGATTCGTATAATCATATTTCTATTATATTTTTTAATAATTACTTGTTATTGAATAGTAGCTGAACTTAAAAGGCTTGACATTTTTGCTTTTGTTTTGAATCCAGTCCAACAATGCTTACATCTTCCCTGGATTTGGTTTGGGTTTGGTCATCTCTGGAGCAATTCGGGTGCATGACGACATGCTTCTGGCAGCCTGTAAGTAGGCAACATATAAAGTTTATCCCGCACTTTTCTTTGTCTTTCTGCTTCCTGACATCTAAATTATATGATTGGGCTTTTGTTGTCAAATGGACTGAAATAATTAGGATACAACAGAAAATAACTGCATATTGCACCGCCATTTAAGAACGGTTTGTTACAATGTGAACAAGTCCACTAGAAAAATCCGTTAACAAATATTTGAATTAGCCATGAACGCAAGTGCTCTCTTGGAAAATATGTAAAATCGTTAAGAGTTTGTTTACTTGGCGAATGATAAACTAGTTGTGTTTTATTCACCGGCAGCGGAAGCCTTGGCAAAACAAGTTACAGAAGAGAACTTTGAGAAGGGACTGATCTACCCACCATTTTCTAATATTAGAAAAATTTCAGCCAATATAGCTGCTAATGTTGCTGCTAAGGCATATGAACTAGGTGAGTGGCTTACATGTCCTATATACCCCGCTGCAAATTCGTAACTCCCAATTTCTGAAACTTGATCCTTTTACTTTTCTGGTTTTGTAGGCGTGGCTACGCGTCTCCCTCGACCTCAGAATCTGGTGAAGTGCGCTGAAAGTTGCATGTATACCCCTCTCTACCGAAGCTATCGTTAAATGTTCTGCCAAAATTTCTGTCTCCGCTGAGTGTCTTTAAGCGAAAATAATCTCAAATAACTTGTTATGGTGTGTTATGGTGGCTTTTGTACTTGTGTATGTAAGTATTTCAATTGAATGAAGGTGTTAGACCACTGCCTGCATGGTTGAAGAATATTCTTCGTGATACTCGTGAAATTTTTACTGCCTTCTAATTATTTAATCTTGCATTGCTTAAATATTTCCATTCCAAGCTCTTTCGGTACTTTAAATTAGGATGGCAATTGGGTGGGTGCGGGAAGAGGATCATGATTTCTGAATCTATCCCCATACATGAAAATTCTTATTAGAGGGTAGTTTGAGAATCTTTTTTAAATCTCTGAAGGGGGTAGGGATTAAAATGAAAACTTGATTTTATAAATTAATTAGGATTAGCGAAAAAAGTCCAGGCCAGACTTGGGTGTATATATACGCTGAAAAATATAAAGTCTGTATAGATTGGATTTGATTAAGGGTTTAAGAAGAAAGCTTTTTTAATTTATAAATAAAAATACATATAAAATTAAAAAAATAAAAATATTAAATTAATATATTTTTTATATTAGTGTTTATGATTTATTATATTGTCTTATTAATGTTTCACATATTGGATTATTATTTTATTGTGTATTGGACAATTATTTTTAATTTAAATATTTTTATTTTATTAAAAAAATATTTTAAAATTAATAAAAAATCCAGGCTCAGCCCGTCTAAGTTTAAATAAGCTTTTAAGGGGTTTGTGCATATTATCAATAATTTGGGCGTTTTTCAAATAAAGGCCCTTAGGTGTTGTTTGTTTTTTTATCTGAAGTCTGAATTTAATTTTTTTTTTTCAAATGTTTAGTTATTTTACGTTGTTTTTTTTTAACTTATCACTTATTTTCAGATAATTTTATCTGAATAAAAAAAGTAGAAAAAATTCACTTTTATCTGAAATTTGAAGTCTAAGTGGAAAATTTTAATTTTAAATCTAAAAAATATTCTTAACAATTCATGTATTTCCAATATTATGTATAAACCTAATATTTTTGTATTATTCTTGAAGTTATTTTTTTTAATTGCTTTAAATTTTTATTCACATGATAACATTAGCTAAACTAAAATACTGAGCAAATCAAATATGAATAAAAAATAAAATATTAATGTTGATTTTATAATAAAATTTGATGTTATAATTACATCTTTAATTAACAAATGAAATTAAGATAAACAATGATAGTATTTTTTTTAATGCTACTAAACTAATCAACTTATGAAAATTATAAATTGTGAAGAACAAATATATGCGCCACTTAAAATGATATTTATGTCAAACTACTAGTTTTTAAGTTGTTCTCTTCAGATGTTGAAAAAGAAAAAAAAAACAAACATATCATTTAGATATTTTCATTCAGATATATTCAGATTTCAGATAAAAAAACAAACGCAACATTAGTTTGCCAACAATAGAATCAATAAAAAAATAAAAATAAAAAATTGGTAGTTTACAAAGAATATGTAACAAAATAAAATTTATATAGGCATAGATGATATATGTCACAGCTTTAACTGAAACGAAGATATAAAAGTTTCTGTAAAAGGCAAGTTTCTGTAAGTATAATTAGGGGTGGGCGTTCGGGTCGGGTTGACCCGAACCCGATATTTTATTCGGTTTTCGGTTCGGTTCGGGTCGATCCTAAAATCCGAACGGATTACATCTTCAAACCCGATCGGTTTCAAAATTCGGTTCGTGTCAACCCGAACTGAATTGCAAAACCGATCGGTTTTAACACTTAAAAAAAAATCAAATCCAATATGATCCAAACCCGTAACCATTTTCATCTCTCCAAATTCACATTGCTTTAGCTTCACAGTTCACACACACAAAAGACAAACACAACTAATTGAATTTTTCATGAGTCACAAACTCGATTCTCACAACTCACAAGTCACACCCTAACCAAAATCCCAAATTCCCAATTCCTCAATAGTCAACCCTAACCAAAATTGATCTGTCCGGCAGTTCCCAGACCGCTCCACGTCGACGTTGCTGCGCCACCACGCCCTCACTGTCCAATTTTCTCTCGGCTTTCTCATACGAGGCAGGAGGCGGGACCGCCTTTGCCGTTAGCCTACCGTCGCTGTTCGCCAGCACAGCAAATCACCGACTCCTACAGCCACACTGTTACAGCTCGTCGTTCAGTCATCTCGCACGGTAAGTTGAATCGAAATTATGCTTGGCTGTATTTTCTTGGCTTCCTGCATTGTTATGTTCTGCATTTTCCAGCTCCGTGGGTTTTGACTTTTGAGCACTAAAGGCTAAAGCAAATAGCTTTGGTGTTAAATAATTTAATTGATGTTGACAAATGGCTCTCTTTCAACAGAAGTAAGCATTGGATTGGCAAACCATGTGATAACATGACAATAATCATGCAAGTTTCTGCTTTTTGTCGATTAAAAATTCTAGTTGGGTGCCTTTTGGCTTTTGCACTTAAATTGACCACATATATGATTATTTTGGTTTTGGCTTACAAAATGGTGAGAATTCTACCGTGTGTTCCCACTAACTTTATTAGCTTGACAAATATATAGACATTAAAATTGTGAACGAAAGAGACCTAAGCTTATTTTTATTTTATTACTTACCAGCATCAAGATTTTTTAAGCTTTTATTTAGAAAGTTCTACAATATTTTTTTGTTAATATAATTAAATTGTAATTTTTTAGCTATATCTGTCCTTTGAAGTTTGAACTGCAGGTTTAATTTTCCAAGCCGAACTTTTTTAATTGTATATGAATGCGAGAATAATCATTACAGAAAAATTAATTGTATATGAATGTATTATTATTTTAGATGTTGGCATCGGATAATTCAAGAGTTCGCGACAACTCCCAATCAAATGATTCTGATTTTGATGAAGTTAGTGGTGTGCCACCAACTACTACTGATGCCCAATCTGCATCAAAGAGGAAGAGATCATCAATGACAGCATCGAAACCACCAAAGCCAAGAAAAAGAATGGCTCCAAGGTCAATAGTGTGGAACCATTTCACTCGATTGGCGGAAAATCAAGATAGGTGCAAGTGCAACTATTGTGGTCAAGAATATGCATGTAAAAGTTCGTTAGATGGGACTAGCACTTTGAAAAACCATATTGAAAGATGTGAACATTACAAAAACTATCAAGACAACCAAGCAATTTTAGCTCAAGAACTTACTAGTGGGAGTGAAAATAGTAGTCAGCTTGTGGCTAGGGGGTTTAGTCAGGATGTTGTTAGAAGGGCAACTGTTAAAATGATTATTCTTGATGAGCTTCCATTTTCACATGTGGAGAATATCGGATTTAAGCATTTTTGTAGTGTTGCATGTCCGAGATATGTTGTCCCATCACGTAGAACCATTACTAAGGATATCCTAGACTTGTTTTTGGCTGAAAAAGCTTCTTTGAAGAGCTTATTGAGTGATACTAAGCAAAAAGTCTCTCTCACCACCGATATTTGGACTTCGATTACAACGGCCAGTTATATGGTAATAACTGCTCACTTTATTGATGATAATTGGCAGTTGCACAGAAAAATCATTAGTTTTAACACGGTTCCTGATCATAAAGGGGAGACTATTAGTAAGCAAATCGAAAAATGTTTGCTTGATTGGGGTATCGAAAGGGTGTTCACAGTCACCATGGATAATGCAAGTGGTAATGATAGTGCTATTCGACATTTGACGAATAAATTGAAAACTTTGAGAGATGATGCCTTATTGTTGGATGGTGAGTTTTTGCATGTGCGATGTTGTGCACACATTCTAAATCTTATTGTTAATGAAGGGTTGGGCAAAGTAGACAAGAGCATTGTTAGTATTCGTAATGCTGTGAAGTATGTGAGGTCATCCACTGCAAGGTTACAAGCATTTAAAATCCGTGTTGAGCAAGAGAAGGTTTTAGGGCCAAATGGTCAAATTTCTCGGGGAAGTGTGATTTTAGATTGTCCTACTAGGTGGAACTCCACCTATATCATGTTGATGACCGCTTTGAAGTTTAAGCCAGCTTTTGATCGAATGGCAAATGAGGATAAGCTTTATGATGCTTATTTTCATGAAGAAGAGGGTACGGTTGGGAGTGGTAGAAGAAGGATGGGACCTCCGGGAAGTGATGATTGGGAAAATGCTCGACGAATGGTTAGGTTTTTGCGGATTTTTTATGATGCAACATTGGCATTTTCTATTTCTTTAAGGGTGACATCGAGTAATTGTTACAATGAGATATGCAAAGTTGAAAAGGCTTTGAATTCAATGTCTAAAAATGTTGATCCACATTTGAAAGGGATGACATTGAGCATGAAGGAAAAATTTGACAAGTATTGGGAGGGTGTATTAAAAATAAACAAGTTATTGATTGTTGCGACCGTACTAGATCCACAGAGCAAAATGATTTTCATGGTGTTTTGATAACTTTAAAATTTCATCATTTGGATGGGTTTGGTTCTTTACAAGTTGAATGTTTTCATCATTTGCTTATTTTGTTATTTAATTTGCTTATTTTGCTATTTAATTGATTTATTTTTGGCTAATATTGGTTTGACCCGAATTGTTAATCCGAACCGAACTAATAACCCGAACTGAATTAATAACCCAAACCGTTTTGTAACCCGAAATTCACAACTCAAAACCGAACCGAATTACGAACCCAAACCGAACCGAACCGAATTTAAAATCGAACCGTACCGAACCGAAATAATTTTCAACCCGTTTGGGTTGAATTTTCAAACCCGAACGGGTTGTAAACCGAACCGTAAACCGAAAGTCCCACCCCTAAGTATAATCTCATCAGACAGTTTAAAAAAGGAAGCATCGCCACATAAAATTTACCCTCGAAAGAGAAACAGGCTAAATTATTGGAGGACCATTTTCTTCAATGAATTATTTTGTGAATTGGGGGGCTTAGCATCCTAGGTCTTCACATTGTTCCAGATCCATCCCCAAGGGATTATTACTCCATTAGGAGTTTCTCATTAGTTAATAATTAGCGAAAAAATAGTTTAACTGCGATCATTGTTTGGACTTTGGATTGCTCAGGGTTGGAGACAGCATATTAAATGATTGGGAGCATATTTAATAGTAACATAAAAAAAAATCCAAAAAATAATAAACATATCAATTTGGAGTAAGGAAGATTTGTCATTTGTGTGCCACTATCACTAATTTTTGGCTTCTGCAGATGCAAAAAAAAAAAAAATGGTTTTGGGGATTTTTTTATGAATGCTGAACTGGTGGTGGAATTATAAATGGTAAAATTAATAAAAAAATATTAATGAGTCTGTGAGTTATTTAAATATTAAATTAACACTAACATTTATAGGCTGGATTTTAGTTTATACAGACCAACTCTTTTTATTTTGTATTTAAAAATCTTGGGTGTGATAATTTAAGTATAAATATATATTAGGGGGTTGAGTATAATTGACTCGAACCCCTGATTTTAATGTTGTTATAGATTTTTCCTTTTTATTGAAGCAGATTTTGAGTTAATGCCCAGTGACGATGCATAAATCAAAACTATTTACGTCATGTTTCTTATCGTAATAGTAGTATGCAATATTAAAAAGAATAAAAAAATCACCATTGTAATAACTCTCTATAATCATTTAGGATTAATTTAGCGAGGAAGCCAGATTTTTGAAAATCACGTACTCAGATTAATAAATGCAATTAGCATCTTAGCTTGCAAATCATGGCCAAAAGAAATTAATTAAAAACGATAGAAACATATTAAAAATTATTTTTTTGTACATGCATGCCATTGAAATTATATTCAGATTAATAAATACAATTGGAATCTTAGGTTGCAAATTATGGCCAAAAGAAATTAATTAAAAACGATAGAAACATGTTAAAAAAATTTTTTATGAATGCATGCCATTCAAATTATATTCGGATTTTCTACCCCAAATTAGTCGGGAGGCCTCCAAGTTTAGGGGGACCGTGGTAATGCTGTCATCCCAACTCTCAGTACTTGCATGTACCTGCTAGTTCATCAAAAGCCAATTATCCGTCAAATTTATTCGAGTTAGTGGGTTTGCTTTATTATCAATTTTTTTTTTTTTTAAATTACAACCTCATGGAGACTTAATTCTTTTTCCGCACGTGTGAGCAAGATTCAAATCCTAAACCTCTTATTTTTACTGAAGAAATTTTGCTAGCTGAATTAGTTGGCACCGACAACTTAATTCTTTATGTTTACTTCAGAAGTTTTACTAACTGAATTAGTTGGCGCCGCCAACTCAACATAACATATATAATCTTATATTTGACCCCAAAAAAAAAATATCTTAAATATGAAACTTAATCTAGTCATATGACCGAGATTTGTTGTATTAAATAAATAAACTAATTATGTTTCATATTTAAGAACCTTTGATCAAACAGAAAAAATAAAAATAAAAATAGTTTTGTTGAGTTGTATCATACATTGAGTAGTAAATGGAAGATACTTGAGTTTATAAGGAGAATAAATCACTCCACCCAATAGGTTAGTCTTTTAAGTTGGATATTTATAAATCATAGGCTAAGCTCCCCAAACAATTGGTATCAAAGCTAAACTTTAGTAGTCAGAATATAGTGGTGGAACAACTCAGGTATGTCAGACAAAAGGATCAGGGTCCGGTGATGGTTTCGTCGGAGAGAGAGAATTGTTGAGTTGTGTCCCACATTAGTTAGTAAAAGGAAGATACTTGAATTTATGAGAAGAATAGATTACTCCACCCAATAAATTAGTCTTTTAAATTAAATATTTAAAAACTTAGATCAAGTCCCTCAACAAATTAATCTCCTATGGTGATTTCCTGAGACACTATGTTTCATTATCTTATCCCGTTTTTCAGTTGAGTAGGCAGCAACGTGCTTTCAAAACAAACTATAAGCGAAAAAACAACAAAAAGAAACAGCCATAAGGACGAACTCGTGCAAGTATCAAACACATAAGCTATACAATTAACTACCATGAGCCCCTGTGAGGTATACGCCATCACGCACGTTATTGTTGTGCAATAAAACACGTGTCACTTGATTATTGGCTGGTATTCCACAGCCCAACCAATGATCATGTGACACATAGTCCGTTGAGACAATAACATAAGCGAGGGCATGCACCTGATAATATTTCTAACTAGCATAACCGCTGGGTAGAAAAGATCATATATCATCAAGATTATAAAATCTATGACAATATTTGTACAGTTATGTAACAAACTACTAGATTAATCTAATAAAATACCGATTGCACTTGACTCAAAGCTTGGTTTATTGGGTTTTAAATAACTTTGTTTATCTGGCCACTCAAATTCAAATCCTAAAGTACATAAGACATATGTACTTATCGATTATTGTAGACAATTGGCCCACTTGGAAAACAAAAATTCCTTAAAAGGGAAATTATCGCTCCAAGGTACATATAATTATTATAAAATTTTGACATATTTTTTTGCACCACTTTTACTTTTTAACTTGTATCAATTAATTACTTTGACACTAACAAATGACCGTTTTACTCGAAAATAAATTAAAAGATTATTTTATTCTACAAAGTTTTAAAAAATAAAAATATCTCAAAATCTAAGATAATTTTTTTTAATAAGTATAAGTTCATTTAATTTTTGTAGTTAAATTAAGTATGGGAAGTTTACAATAATTATAAGGAGCTTTTCTCTTCATGTTAATTTTTGTAAACTTCCCTATACTTAATTTAATTACAAAAATTAAATGAAATTATAATTAAAAAATATTAACATGATAATTTTTAAATGAAATTATTATTTATAAATTTTGAGATTTATTTTTTTATTAAATTCATGGGTATTCTTATAATTATAATATTTTTATTTTTTAATTTTTTTTTTAATGTTAAAGTGATTGATTGATATAAGTTTAAAAACAAAAGTGGTGCAAAGAACATGAAAAAATTTTATAGTAATTAGATGTGCATATGATAAAACAAAGATAATTTCCCTTCCTTGAATTTCATGTTAATTTTTGGGATAATTATATTTCAATGGGGGCAATTTTGTAAAGAAAATTTAATAATGAATTAATTTTATGAATTGTTGTTTTTAGTGGGGGGTAAATTAATTTTTCGAACTCAATTAAAATATGGACAGAATAATTTTTCCTATCTCTCGAATCTCATGCACAAGGCTCAAGAATAATTTTTCCTATCTTTCGAATCTCATGCACAAGGCTCACTATTCTTTTCCCAATTAAAAAAAGAAAAAAGAAAGAAGAGAGAAAGCCCTCTTTATCAGCTCTCACTTATCACCTTTAATCAACACGGCTCCATCAAAATTCTTCCCCTTACTGTCCCATTTCATCAAACAGAACCTATTGCCACTACCATTATAGAAAGAGCGTTTTCAGCGATGAACATTGTGAGAATCTAATGCAAAATCACATGGAAGATCATTGGAGGAATTATTGCTTAGTTGCAAATATTGAAAAGGATGTATTTTAATAGTATGAATAATGAAACTATTATTGAACATTTCAAAATATGGAAATGCGTCAAGAATAATTGTCAGAATATTTTATCTAGTATCAATAGATATTAAACTGTAAATATTTAGTTTCATTAAATTTTTTTTATAATGTTGCTCTCAATGAATTAATTTTCTAGAGCCCTTGAAGATAGGAGGCTAAAACATGAATTTTTAAGTTTTACTCACTCTTTAAATAAATAATAAAGGAAAAAAAAAAAACCGGTTGCACTTTAAAAGTAACAAACTTTTAGTTCTACATCCCCTTGTAAATCTTCAATGACTAGAATGATGGAAGATGCTCTAGTGTTGGATATGTGATTAGGAATGATAATAAATTTTTAGGGTTTGATTGATTATCAGGACTTCAAAATTGAAGGATTTGGTTTCTTGATCAGATCAAGGCTTCAATCAGACACACAGCAAGATTGAATTGAAAGCTAAATGATGAAATAGAACAGCACAAGACTAAAACTGTAGAAGTAAAAACCAGCGGCTCTATTGTCATCTTATCACTCGGAAACTGAACAAGCTTTCTAAAGAAACAAAAATGACTCAAAATCGGTTAACAAATGAACACACACGCTCCGATAAAAGTAAAGCCTTGGCTCAGCCTTTATTCTCCATTTCTGAGTTTATAATAAATAACTAACAGCATTACATTAGCTTCCCCCAAGTCAGCGTCCGCAAATATGAAATAGGCCTCGTGTGTTGGTTGCTATTTGCACACTTGCAGGTAAAAGAACCTTTGTATTATTTTTTTTCATTATTAACCAAAAATAGATTTTTTTTTTTTTTTGGGGGGGTCAATACATATATCCCAATTCTATGGCAACTCAGGTTTGCTGTTTATTGTACATATTTAAATCAGCATGGGTATCCTTATAGCGCTGTGACAGGTATGTTCCGCACTTGATTGGAGGAAACCTGGCAAAGGGCATAGGTTTAGTGAAAGCAATAGAAAGTTGCAAACATAGATGTTCAGCTTGGTAACAAAAATGATGCAAATGCTCAAAAGAAAGTTATCAAGACCCGTCAAATAATATTTGACGCAGTTAAAAAAGGTATCAATAACAGTGAGAAGGGATCAAATTGAACTTTGTAAGTTCCGTCAAAATATTTTGGCATCACAACTTACTTCGGAGGATTTTTATCTGACTTGCAAGTTGGTAAACACTCAACAAGACAATCGTGGCTGGGTTCCACAAAGAATGCAACCTGTCATAAGAAAGAAAGAACAAAAGACAATTTTCTCAAAAGGTATTTTCAAAAGGCAGCAAAATTCAACATTCTAATTAGATTAAAGAAGCATATTTAGAAAATAGACATGCAAGTATCGTGAAATGACTGATGGCTGCAGGTCTGGAAGATGCCAATAGTAAGTTATAAACCTTCTAAATTAACAATCAGTATCCTACACTTTTACAGCAAATTAAAGCAATCAAAATGATTCTTAAATGAAATTTTCCATTATTCTCATTACTTACTTTAAGATTTAAGAAACCCGATAAACGTTTCTGGTATTACACTTAATTCTATCATTAAATACGAAATTATGGGATCGTCTTGTTAGAATTTGGACCAAAAGAAACTTTCAACTGGCTATTACTAAATATAACCTCCACGTAGTCAAGGTGCATGGAGTGCCCAGAAGGACAGTGTAAAATGTTCATATATGGAAATAAAATAATAAACAACAAATAAACTTAATCAGCAAAACAGCATGATATAAAGCTATTTCAATATGCTTTACTTTGAAATTATAGAATATCTAAAATTTTTTTAAGTGACCTAATAATCTGGGAGAAATATAGAAAACGAAATGGAGCCTTACAGAATATCTCTCTCTTCCTGTCCCTAACACTCTGTGCAACGTGGACCTGCGAACAAACAGAAAGCAAAAATGTTCATTACTCAATGGCTGTTAGAGCTTAGAAATAGTCCCCAATCCCCATAAGTTTAAGTAAAGCTACTATAAATATAGGAATCAATTTTGAATATTAAGGGTTGTACATTACTTGAAAATACAGTTGCTCCAGCGCTCCAACATGTCACCAAGATTCACAATAAATGCTCTGAAAAGATAAACCATTAACAAATCATATGAATCACAAAGTCCTTCACTAAATCCATCACCATGATACTGTAATCTAGAATTCTTCACACTTTGCATTTCAATACGATTTCACAATGTATTAAAATGGAAAATCGGAAATTATGAACAGCTTCAATGTCCATACTCACTATTACAAACAATCTGAAGATGGCTCACAGAAAATGAACAGGAAAAATACTAGATCAGAAGTGTCCCAACTTTTCCAGACAGTATTCAACTAAATGATGCAAGCTTGCTAAATGAACAAAAGATCATATTATGAAATTGCTTGTTTTCCACGACAAATGCAATGCTTGCACATGTGCACACCACACACTTGAGATAATTAACAAACAACACGATACAACAAAGCTGGAAATGATAGCACACTTACCCCTTCATTGGTGCAACATGCTCCCATATCTGAGGTTTAGCATCTCTATCCTTGCATATCTGCAGTAAGTTCCAAAATTTCACTAGCTGATAACATAACAGACCAATAAGAAATACGGCACCATGCAGAGCATTGTTCATACTTGAAGACCAGAAACTTGATCTGTTGCCAAGAGGGTGATCAAACCATAGTCTGAATGCGCCCCAGCACCGTACATTCCCTTTGAAGGATCAGAAATTTGACCTAATTAAAGATGACAATATTTGAGTTATGTTAGTTGCGCAAATGTGGCAGGTTCACAACAGCATTCCTTGACTTTTAACTTAGAATGTCACCTTCGTAGTGTAGTAGCCGCAATGTTGCAATAGCTTGGCCAAGCATTTCTGGCTTGTCAAAGAAATCAGCATCCAAATCAAGTGCGAGTGCTATTATTCTTGCAACTGCTTTTGCCACCTCTCTGGGAGCAGACACAAAATAGATCAGACAGACTTGAAAAATATGAAAACAGAGACAGAGAAATATGGTAGATATCTTTTATAATTTGAACCATCCTGAGGACCAAATCTTCTCGAAGAAAATTAAATAGAAAAATCGATGTACTTCCCAAGTAATAACCTAATCAAAACTAACTGAATCACAAAACAGTATTTCATTCTACAAGCTGTATGGCTGCAACAACTTACAATGCCTCTCGATGAAACCTCTCCATAGTCTCCCTCCAACCAGGCAAACAGTCTAAAAGGCAGCCAAAATAAATATATAAATAAATTAATTAATTAAAATTAAAAAATTTTAGCATACCAAAATCATCTAATTCATCATTTATTATTGTTGTTATTATTGTTCTTTTGATTCGATTGTAAATCAGTAAATTCAGTTACTCACCCGGTGCAGGCCAAACATTTGGGCCATAAAACGGCTTCTCGGAATCAGGGTCACCTTCAGGTACTTCAACGCCTATATAATAACCCTCCTTGTAATCTCCTAAATAAGCACACCAACAAAACAATCAGAACCCTTTTTTACTTACAAAGAAACAAACTTTATACGGCCAATTGGAAGGAAAAATAAAAAATGAAAAATGAAAAAATGAAAAAAAAGGCAGCTAACCGCGAACTTGAGTATCAGGATCAAGAAGCTCATCAAGAACAGGAGTGTAACCTCTGTGCTTTTCGTTCCTTAAAACCTTCATTTTCTCATCTAACGGCCGCTTAAAAAACCTCTTGCTCTGACTAAAAACCTCCTCCATGAATTCTTGACTTATCCCGTGGTTTACTACATAGAAGAAGCCACAGTCTAAGCATGCCTGAACCAATCAGTTACTCGAATCATGCCACGCGTCAAAATAACATAAATACGAAATCACAAGTGAATTAAATGAAGAATAACAATTAAAGATCTTTTTTTTTTTGGGGGGGTTGTTGATTGAAGAGAAGAGAACCTGTTTCAAAAGAGAAACGGATTGTTGAACGTCTGGGCTCGAGAGATCGATGCAATTGAGGACTGTTTGCACTTCCGCGCCATTTTTGCTCTGGTCATAACTTTCCATTTTTCTGTTCTTTTCGTGCGTGTTTCTTCGAGAGGCAATGCAAAAACAAGGCAACAAAGAGACTTGACGGTGAGGGCAACAACTTTCGAATTTTGAGTTCGGTATTTATAATAGTGAAAGTGCCGTAGGAGAAATGGCGTCGTTCCATGTAACGTGGTGGGGACAAAAATTTTTTCTTTTCTTTCCTTCTTTTCTTCAAATTATAGAAAAAAGCCTAAAATTTGTGAATGATTAATGAGTGGTATTTTTGGGCACGCATTGTTGACCGCATGATTTATAAAAAATTCAGGTCGTGCCACTAGGCAGTAGGGTGCGGTTGGGTGGGGTAGGGAGACTTATTATTGTCCATCTCATTATAAATTTTGTTTTCAATCTCTATTTTATTTCTCAATAAATTTAGTAGGGTGAGAATAAGAAATTTCTATGTGAAATAATTTTTTTATTTTCATTTTATTTTTCATTTAGTTATTTATTTTAGAGCAGATATAAATATATAATTTTAATAAATTAAAAATTAGAGATTTTAATAAATTAAAAATTAGAGATTTTAATAAAATTATTATCATATTAAAAGTACTCAAATTATTTTAAAAAATAAACTCTAAAAATTTGAAATAATATCTCAAAATAATATCAAAATTAAAAAATATTTGAAGAGAGAAATACCTTAAGAGAGAAAAGAAAACATAACAATATTTTAAGGTTCAATAAGAATTACATTGGAAGATTTTTTTTTAAGTTATAGCCTATTTATATTAAGTAAAAATAAAAAAAAATTTATAAACTAACATTATAATTGATAAAATAAAATTATTAAATAAAAATTAAAAAAATATTTTATATAATGGAGATTGGAGTGAGGGTAAGGTAAGGAGTACAAAACCAAATCTTATTTTATTAAGAATTTGGGAATTATTTTTCCCTCATTCCCCATTCCATTCCTTAAAAATTATTTAAAATTTATCCCATTTGAGATGGGGCCATGGAACCACCCTAAACCCATAAAGAATTTTGATATCCCTATGTGCTTATTGTTGATTCCATGATTTATAAAAAAAATTCAGGCTATGCTCCCAGTGGCTTGGCCATATTTTTTCTAGTAATTTTTAATTAGTTAACTAACTAAACTTGAATTCTGGAGGAGTGGGGGAATTAAAAAAAAATTTAGGCTTTCTCACCCATCTATTTTCAAGAAAAAAATAATGCAACCACTTGAACCACATTCATTCTCTTCACTATCACATGATTCACATCGTTTAATCAAAATTATTCGATAAAAAATATGGCCATTGGATACCGGTTATCAAAGCTTCAAGATTTTCTAGAATTTCCAAATAAATAACAGAACACTCTTATCTAATAATTTGGAGGAACTAGCATCTCTGATAAAATAAAGTCTGATAACACTAAATAATTCATAAATAGAATGCTCATATACAGAAGGAGCTATAGCAAGTCTTAAAATATCAATTTTTTTACCTCATAGATATCTAAAGTGGGTGGCAAAATATTTTTAAAAGCAAACAAGAGTTTAATTATATATATACACACACACACGCAAATACGTGTATGTGTACGCGTGTGTGTGTATATATATATATGTTGTTGTAGCTTCTGTTTATTTTATAGGGTAAGCGACAATAGGTCCCCATCAATTTATTTTTGCTCTATTTTGTTTTAATTAATTAGCCATTGTCTATTGAGAGGTTCATTGACTAAATTATTTAAGAATTAAAATTAAAATCACCAATAAAAATGAATTTTTGAAAGATTTTGAATTAAGATAGATAGTAATTTAAAGATTGCCATCATTAAGTATTATATGTTTAAGTATTAATATTTTTAAGTATTATATGTCTCTAATATTATATTATTGAGAGGTAAATGTTCTTACAAAGACTCCCACCTAGCAACTCGACAATCCAAAGGTAGTCCCTCAATGTATGAGACTAGTAGCATGATGTGAAACAAGTGAGAGGTTATGGCTTATGGGTAACTACATTTGTATTTGCTGTAGCAAACAAGACCTTTACTACCTTCATATTATTGGCATGTACCCTTATTGACCAAGTGATTATTAAGTAGTTTTTTTTTTTTTAGTTGACTAGTGACACAAAACGGAAGTCAAGAAATATAACATAAGAATTCTCAAAGAGAAAATTTTTATAATAATAATCAATTGTCCTAAAACTAGGGTTTTACACCCTTCTACACTAAAACTCTGACACACGAAATTACTTAAAAAGATAAACCTCAATTATTTTAACATAACTGAAATAAAAAAAATGCACTCAATTTTGACATTTAAAAAAAAATAAAAATCCAGAAAGAATCTTGAAAAATAGGCAATAGCTTTCTAACTATAATTCTATACCCAAAAAAAGAAATCTATGGATGATATGCTAATCTTTTACAAGATAGTGGTAAGCACTTGCAATTGTCTTTTAGTAAATTTTGAAACTGTTTATTATAAGCAAAAAATGGATACTCGTAGCTTAAATTTATGGCACTAGAAAGGTGCAAATGTCATGTCCTATATCAACCACCCAAGTTTGGACCTTGAAGGAGGTGGAAGGCTAAAAATTGATTTGGCTTTGCCCTTTCTCAACCTTCATAGAAAAAGAATGTTGGCCTTCAAATATTAACTATCTTATATATATAGTTGTTATGTACTTTCTTTTAACTTTCGCGAGCGTGCACACGCAGACACAAACATATATTTATTGCATTTATGTTATTGACACGTAAATATTTACTATTTTTATTGGCATGTCAATAGTGATTGCATTTGTATTATTTACATATAAATATTGACTATGCAAAAGGATAATGATGAACTTTTTGGTTTGATAAAATAATCACAAAGAGTCTCTTATTTTCATAAATTGTCACATATTTTTTAGGATAATTATACCTTATGACCATAGCGACATTTTATGTACATATAGTTTTCCAAAAGTGAATTATATCCTCATTTGTGAAAACAATGAGATTTTCATTACTATTTCACCAAAACATGGATGTAATTAGTGTCCTTTTTCTCATTGACTATCTTTAGTGATCAATGACTAAATGCTTACTATAAATAGTAATTTAGTGCACAATAATGCTCACCTTTTAGTGAGTGAAAGTGTCACGTGACGCAGTTTGGTTAATCGACAAATTTAATACTACTTATAAAGAGTTATTAAATTCTATTATATGTCCAAGCGCTCACCATATGATAGGCACTGGTGCTCACTAAACTATCTTCCTATTTACTTTTTTTTTTTTGTTATAGATTTATAAATATTGATTCTATTTAAATAGTGTATGAATATTAACTGTCTTTATATTGTTTTTTTAGGCAGAATCTATTATTTAAACTAAGTGGCTTGTCTAAGAGCTTTCAATTAGTTTTATTTGACTGACCACCTAACTTCAAATTATAAGGGAGTCATGGGTTAAAAAATTGATTTGAGAATTGGTTTTCCTACATTTTTTTAAAAAGTTTGCTTATTTTATAATAGGATTGTTAAGACTTGAATAATTGTATGTTGTTATGCTTAAAAAATTAATTGTTCCACACCCAAAAGCTATAACACACTATTTTAGACCTAATATTTTATTCGATCATAAGCACACAAATTTATTGAAGTACAAATTTATGGAGAATGAGGTCAAAACAATATGAATTGCCTAACGAAAATTGGAGAACAAGGTCGAAACAATATAAGCTAAGCCTATGTTGATTTAATTCTAACCTTGTTAACAAATATATTTTTCAAGGATGAAAATAACATTAAAGTAAACAAGAAAGTGAATAAAAATGATGTGAAACCCGAGTGATAAGATACTATGACTTTGGAATCCATCACTATTAATTCCATGAATTCCTATTTAATTATATATTAGATGCCCTAAATTAGAGCAATAATATAACAATTAATGCGTTGTTCACTCAAGATAAGATTCTATGGCTTTGGAATCCATCACTACTAATTCCATGAATTCTATTTAATTATATGTTAAATGCCCCGAGTTAGAGCAATAATATAAAAATTAATCCATTGTTTACTCAAGATTTTATCATGCGAAATTTCTAAAATTAATTCTTCTCGCTTCAAAGATGTAACATTAAGCATTTTTATCCATTCTGAAAGGCATAAAATCAAAGAGTTAATAATTAATAACTACAAAACCAAGCATAAGTTTATACGAAATTATTCCTAACTACCAATAATACAAAATCTTAATGGTAAAAAGAATTTTATTTTAATAAATCATATGGAGTAAGAATTATAAACATTCAAAACATGAAGAATTAATAAATAAATAAATAAATAAAAATAAATAAATTATTTTATTAATAAGATTCATCCTAACCCTTATGGAAAAAATTTAATTCATAAGTAAATAAAATATTAACAATAAAGAACTTATAAAATCTACTCATCTCTCTACAACTTCCTCATCTAAATTCCCCCTTTTCAATTCTCTGCACAATTTCTCTCTCAAATGAACAGCCACCCTCTATATAATGGGATAAAAATACAACTATAAAATAATTGGCAGTTGGCAACTTGAGTAATGAGTAGTCGGTTATACATTAGTGGGCAATTTTTAATTTTTAATGAGCTTCCATGAAATTGTCAAAATGTGAAGGGAACGTGGCTTCAATTGACAATGCGTCCCAGAAAGAGATGAGTTGTCATTTGGTTGTAAATTCGGAAGATTTGAGAAGGAAGATGGACGGTAAGAGATGAGTTGACATGTGGCTGTAAATTCGGAAGATTTGAGAAGGAAGATGGATGGTAACTTCAGGTTGGAAAAATCGAATTGTATTTGTAGATATGGAAATGGGCCTGCTGGATCCGGAAATTTCCTAGATATGGCCGAGTGGCTATTAGGTGACCGAAATGGACCGAGGTGGACTGCACCTAGCGGTCGTTGTTTACTGCCGACGCCGTCAATAAACCTTGTGATGATGATGATGATGTGTCGATGAGGTGGCCTGTCAGGTGAAATGGCGCTGACGCAATCGGATGACGTGGCAAGCCCTCTCGCAAATCAAGATGAAATTCTGTGCCAGGTGAACGGTCTTGTAATAATTCGCAGTGATCACTTGTATTCCACGGACCACAATCTCAACACGTCATCTCAAAATTAGCGCTTTATTACACAAATTTGTACTTTTTTTGAAAAAGTATCAATATGTGTACTTATTCGATAAATAGAAAACAAAAATTCTGTTTATTTTGTTATAGAATTGTTAACACTTGCACAAGTGTATTTTACACGGCTCACAAATACTAAGTGAATATGTGCACTTAACATAAATGGAAATCTGATTAATTTTAAAATATATTATTAACTTTAAAACATATTATTAATTTATGCAGTGCCCTATATGAAATTGAAATCACAAGTATTTTTCTATAGTGTTCAATCTTGTAAATTTATCCGATTATTAATTTAGTATGTTTATCTCAAGTTGGGAGAAGTAGAAAATAATATTTAATTAAAATTATCAATTTATTAAATATTAATTTATTAAGGTTTTATTTTACAGGCCTTCGGAGTACACCCAGACTAATTGTCAATAATTTGAAAAGTGTTATAAACAAGTGGTCCTATCAGTTTAGATAAGGTTTCTAGTAGGGGTGGCAAGTTAAGCGTTTAGGGCTGGGCTTGAAAGTAGTAGGGCAAGGGTTGGTCTTGGGCGAGGCCCACTGTGGGCCTGGGCTGCGCTTGAGTTTTTGTTTAACAATGAATTAAAAAAATAAATATTTAAAATTAAAATAATAAAAAAAATGAAGTAAATAAAATTTTTGATATTTAATTTTTTAGTATTGATTCTCTAATTCAAGTACTCTTTTAATTAATTAACCTTAAAATAAAGTTAGTATTATAATTTTAAATTTTTCTGATTAATTATTAATATATAAATTAGAGATTTAAGCTTTCTTTTTTCATTATTTTTTAAATTTGAATTTTTATTTGAATTTATAATTTTTTTTAACTAAAGGGCTTGAGCCTGATCCGGATTTTTTTTTTCTTAAGCCTTTGTCCAAACCCTTATGTGGGAGACTCAGGCTTTTTTGTCATCCCTAATTTCTAGATTACATGTGAAATTGATATTCTTCATATTTAGAAAGTAGATGATTGCCATTTGTAATTGTATAACTTATCCCATAATTGTAGATGATAATCTGACTCTAATCTCTCTTTATAAATGGAGAAGCCCTCTTTGAAAATCTATTCATTTAGTAGAGTATATGTTTATATAGTTTATCAAATGACCATAAGTGTTTATTTAATTCTAAGAACTCTTTTCAAAATTTCTAGGTTGATTTAGTTGTATTTTGAGTAGAATTATTGGGAATTAAAGCTCTGTTTGATATAGTTTTTCAAATAGAACTTCTTTAAATAAAGGTTTTGTTAGTAACACTTTTACAAGTAAAGTTTTTAGTGATAAAATTTTAATTGTTGGATTATCAATGAGAGCTTTCATTAAAAATCATAAAATTACTTTAATAAGTAAGTTTTTTTTAAAGTTATGTTAGAAAACGATAAAATAAAATTGTCAAATAAGTAAAAGATGTTTTAGACATTTTTATATTTAAAAAAAAAAAGCTTTTTAACTTCTACTCTTAAATATCTAAAATTTGAGTTTTTCCTAAAACAAGCAAAATAACTTATTTAGGCTCCGTTTGGTATAGAAGCAAAATAGCTTATATAAGTAGAGCTTTCACTTAAAAAAGTAGTTGTTTCATTATCAGTGAGAGTTTTTATGTAAAATTACTTTAATAGACAATTTTTTTTTTCAAAGTTATGTTATGAATGAAATGAAATAAGATTGCTAAATAAATAAAGGATATTCTAGACATTTTAATATTTAAAAAAAGCTTTCAACATTTATTCCTAAAAACTTAAAATTTAAGCTTTTACTAGTAGAGGCAAAATAGCTTATATAATTTTCAAGAGTTTTATTCAAAAAAAATCAAATAACAATAAAAAATTTGAAAAGAGCTTATAAAATTAAATAATCACTTATAATCATTAGATAAGTAGTATCTAATGATATTGCCAAATAAATAAAGGATATTTTAGATATTTTAATATTTTAAAAAAACTTTCAACATTTATTCCTAAAAATTTAAAATTTAAGCTTTTACTAGTAGAGGCAAAATAGCTTATATAATTTTCAAGAGTTTTATTCAAAAAAAATCAAATAACAATAAAAATTTTGAAAAGAGCTTATAAAATTAAATAATCACTTATAATCATTAGATAAGTAGTATCAAACAAGCATTTAATCTTCCAAACCTTTATTAAAAAAATTAAACAATTACAAAAATTTTGATAAGGGCTTTTGAGATTAAATAAATACTTATGACCATTAGATAAGTCATACCAAATAAATACTAAATAATAAGTTTTACTTCTACTAGCCAAACCTTAAAATGATAAATTATGTTTTGCAATTGAAAGAAGTAATAACAAGGCATGTAGCGAATAACCATGTGCTTTCTTAAACACTTTGTTTCTAGTTTAAATTTTCTCTTTATTTTCTAGTTTATTTACAAGGTGTTATCAGCGGGATTTGCTGATCTCGGTAACTAATATTGGTATTTCTTGGCAGCTGATATTGGCATTAGATGGTCTCTTTATTACAAGACAAATTATGGAGTATGTTATTCCTACGTTAGCAGAGACATGGCCCCGTCTCAATATTGTTAATGGCTTAATGCAACCTAAAGTTTGTGAAAGAAATAAGCAATAAATCCACAATTGAAATCTTAAAAATTAACCTAATAACCAATAGGCCTTTTTTCTAGCAGGAGTGCCCTTGCACTCATAATGTGTGAGAACAAGAGTCTAAGCATTAGTTAGTTGAAGTATTTTCTCAATTATTTCATAATTGAATAGAGATTGTTTTCTCTCGCACAAAATGTAGTAGAATGGAGAGTAAGAGCGGACACCCTCGTGAGAGGGAAGATCACCTCACCCCTCGATTAATGAGAGTAAAAAATCAGGGCAGGTCTTCAGAAGATTAATGTATACAAGGTCAAAACTCTAGGCAGATCTTTAGAAGATTAATGTACACCAGTCTTAGTAATATAATCTCTCACAAGAGTTCGAGATTATGGGGTTAGTTGCAATCATTTCTCAATTATTTTATAATTGAGTGTAGACAATCTTCTCTCTCACGAAATTAAATAGAGTGGACATTGAGATCCTATTCTCCACAAATCACATTTCGTGAGAGTTGACACCCTTGTGAGAGGGAAGATTGGACACTGAACGCTCCTCGATTAATGAGAGTAAAAAATTTAGGCAGGTCTTCAGAAGATTAATGTATAGAGTCCCAATAGTGTAATATCTCATAAGAGTTCGAGCCTTAATAAAAGCATTATGAGGCTAGTTGTAGTCCTTCGTCAATTATTTCATAATTGAGTGGAGACATTTCTCTCACGAAATATAAGTAGAGTGGACACTAAGACAATATTCTCGACAAAATGTCATGAGTCCTAGTAGTATAATTTGATTGTAAATACTATTTGTACACGAGTCCTAGTACTATAATCTAATTGTAGATGCTTGTAAATACTTGTTGTACACGAGTCCCAGTACTATAATCTAATTGTAAACACTAATTATATACAAGTCCCAATGGTATAATCTGATTGTAAATGCTAGTTGCACACAAGTCCTAATAGTATAACTTGATTGTAAATACTAATTGTACTAGATGTAGTCTAATAGTCTTGCTGTATATCAATTTTCAAAAAGATATTAACCAAATAAATTAAAAAAAAAATTCTCTCAAAATTTTAAAAATTGATAATTTGGAGTTTTGAGTTATAATTTCCAAATTATAATTTTAAGGAACGATTAAGAACTTGAAGTTCTAATGTGCAACTTAGAAAATAGAGTTTTTGATTCTTTCCACTGAATTTTTTGAAATTAATAATTCAAAATTCTAATTCAAAAATTTAAGTTAGAATTTATATAACAATATTTGATATTTGAAATCAATGACCCACATATTAAGTATTATTACAAAAATTCAAATTCTCTAGTCTTCATATTATGTCATTCTAATTGGCATAAGATTTCATATACATAATAAACCTGAAGTTTAAATCTTCAAATAACAAGAATAATCGAAGGAGCTTTTGTGTTGGACATAAAATTAGGAGTGATTTAAAATGATAAAGCCATCGAACATGTGAGTAAAAGCACCTCAATACCATCCTTTCATAATTAATTGACATGAGGTTTTCATATTTTTTTTTTAAATACATATATATGCCCACCTGCTGAAGGCATTTCTATATACAATTCTAGGTTCAAGTTTCCTATTTTTTGTATATAGTGAGATCAGCATGAGTATCTATATACCGCTGGCTCAGGTATGATCCGTACTTGACTGGAGGAAACCTGGCAAATTGTGTAAGATTAGACATTTGTGAATGCAATAGAAAGTCACAAACATAGATGTTCAGCGCGATAACAAAATGGTTTATGATGCTCAACAAAGTTCTCAAGATCGGTCAAATGCCATAACACAAATGGGAGTAGATATCCATTAGGTGAGAGGGGATCAAATTCAAGTTTACTAAGTATTATCAAAACATTTTGGCATCGTAACTTACTTTGGAGGATTTTTCTCGGACTTGCAGGTTGGCAAACACTCAACAACACAATCGTGGCTAGGTTCCACAAAGTATGCAATCTGTCATAAGAATAACAATTACAGAGCAATAAGGCAGCAAAATTCAACGTGCTAATTTAAACAAGGAAACATACTCAATATAAAAATCAGGAAACAGGGAAAAATATATAAAATCCAAGTATCATAAAAAGTGTAATGGCTGTAGGCTGGAAGATGCCATTAATAAGTTAGAGACATTAAATTAGTTAAAAATGTAAACCAGTAGCCTACATTTTCTCCAGCAAATTGAAGTAATCAAAAATGGTCTTCAAATTCAATTTTCCATTACTCTCATTACTTGCATATAAATAAAGTTGGCTCCAGAAAGTAGTCAGAAGTTGCATAATGTACTAATTTAACAATTTTCTGGTATCTACAACTCATTCTATCATTATGTATGAAAATATGGTACCTTTTTGTTATAATTTGGGTGAAAGAAACATTTAACTGGCTATTACGAAACATAACCTCTGCGTAGTCAAAGTATAATGAGGGCAATAAAGACAAGAGAATGATGTTTGTGCAGATAAAAAATTAAATATAATCCACAATCCAGCATGATATAAAGGCACTTCAAAATGCTTTATGCTGAAATTATCGAATGTCTAAAAGTTTTTAGCGGTCCTAAGAATCTGGTATAAATAAAGAAAAAGAAATGGAGCCTTACAGAATATCTATCTCTGCCATTTCCTAACACTCTATGCAATGTTGACCTGAGGACAAACACAAAGCAAAATTGTAGATTACCCATATGTAATAGTAACAAAAAGTCTACATAAGGCAATGGTATATTCATGACAATGGCTACAGAAATGATGTTCTATCAAGCCAAAATTGTTTCCTTTGTTTTAACACAACCGTAAAATCACCAATAAAACTAAGGAAAACGTAAACATAGGAAAAATTTAAACAATTTTGATTATTAAGGATTTTACATTACTTCAAGATACAGTTGCTTACTTGAAGATACAGTTGCTCCACCGCTCCAACATGTCACCGAGATTTACAATAAATGCTCTGCGAAGATAAATCATAGACTAGTCACGTGAATAACAAAGTCACTAACCATATCTAATACGTGAATCAGTAATCTATAATTCTTAGTTATGATTCTTACAACGTCAACATGTATAAAGATGGAAAATTTGAAATGATTGAAAAGCTTAGATGCTGATTCTCACAACAGGCAAAATACTAGAGCAGAAGCGTCACTACACTTTTAGACGATATCCAAATCAGAGAAAGATCATATTATGGAATTGCTTGTTTTCCATCATAAATGCCAAGTATGGCACACGCGTGCAGCCCGGTCGCCTGAGATAATTAATAAACAAGCAGACACAATAAAGTTGGAAAAAGGAAATGACAGAGAACTAACCCCTTCAGCGGTGGGACATACTCCCATATCTGGGGTTTCGCATCTTTATCCTTGCATATCTGCAATAAATTTCAGAATTTCGGTAACTGATCATATAAAAAAAAACAGTAAGAAATTATTGCCATTTAGAGCATTGCTCATACTTGAAGACCTAAAACTTCATCCGTTGCTAACAGGGTAATCAAACCAAAGTCTGAATGCGCCCCAGCACCATATATTCCTTTTGAAGGATCAGAAATTTGGCCTAAGTAAAAGATGACAATATATGAATTATATTAATTGCACAACTGTGGCAGGTTCACAATGGAGTTCCTAGACCCTTAACTTAGAATGTCACCTTCGTAGTGTAGTAGACGCAACGTTGCAATAGGTTTACCAAGTATTTCTGGCTTGTCAAAGAAATCAGCATCCAAATCAAGTGCAAGTGCTATTATTCTCGCAACTACTTTTGCTACCTCTCTGGGAACACACACAAAATAGATTAGAAATAGTCGGAAAAACAGAACAACAGAGACAAAGATATGGTAGACACCCTTTATTATTTGAATATTTTTAAAAGACAATTAAATTGAAATAACAATGAACTTCCCATCTAATAACCTAAACAAAACAAATTGAATCACAAAACACTATTATTGCATTCTGCAAGTTGTACAGTTCCAGCAACTTACAATGCTTCTCGATGAAACCTATCCATAGTCTCCCTCCAACCAGGAAAAATATCTAAAAGACAGCATAAAAAAAGATGAAAACTTTTGATCTCATGGTAAGTCAGTAAATTTAGTTACTCACCCGGTGCAGGCCAAACATTTGGGCCATAAAATGGCTTCTCGGATTCAGGGTCACCTTCAGGAACTTCAACGCCTATATAATACCCCTCCTTGTAATCTCCTATACCAGCACAACAACAAAACAATCAGAACTTATACTCGAGACAAACAAACAAACTTTATACAGCCAATTGAAATAAAATTTGAAAGAAAAAAAAAGTCAACCAACCGTGAACTTGAGTATCAGGATCCAGAAGCTCATCATGAAGAGGAGTGTAACCTCTGTGCTTTTCGTTCCTTAAAACCTTCATTTTCTCATTTAATGGCAAATTGAAAAACCTCTTACTCTCAGTAAAGACCTCGTCCATGAATTCTTGACTTATCCCATGATTTATTACATAGAAAAAGCCACAGTCTAAGCATGCCTGAAACAATCAAACCCATTATTTCTATTCTACTACGTGTAGCAGTAACATATACAAATAATAATAACTAAAAACAGAACAATTAACGAATTGATAAGTGATAAAGACTATCAATGTGTGTGTGTTCCTTTTTTTTTTTTTTGCTCTCTCTTCTCTAAGTGAAGCGAAGACTGAAGAGAACCTGTTTTAAAAGAGAAACCGATTGATGAATATCAGGGCTTGAGAGGTCGATACAATGAAGAACAGTGTGCGCTTCCGCGCCAATTTTGCTTTGCTCGTAATTTTCCATTCTTGTGTTTGGTTTCAAGAAAAGTAAAGAAACGAGAGGAACGGAGAGGAGAGAATATTGAAAGGAAATGTCTTTACTCTTTTCTAATGTTTGATTTATTATAAAATTATATAAAGAAAGGACTGTCTTAACTTTTATTTAGATAATTTTATCATTTAGTGTTACATTTTTAATATTTAGCATAAATATAATTTAAATATTAAATAATATATTTATTTAATATACTATATAAATAACTAATAAAATTTATTTTAAGTAATATAATTATATTTATAATTAAACTCTATTCAAAAGGTTTATTGACATAATTTTATTTTAAAATTAGTTTAATTTAATTTATTTCTAAATAAATTATGACATAATTCAAATAATTTCTTAATTAATATATTATAATTTTAAAATTTTATTTGAACAACGAAAAAATAGAGTTGCCGCCACCGCTGTCGGAGCCGCCGCGTCTTGCCAACGACCACCATTGTACCATGTCATTTCAACTCAAGAATTATATGAAAATTATCAAAAATTAGCAATCTATAGATTGAAACAGTTTATTTGGCCGAAATACTTTATGTTTGTCCATATCTAAGATAGTCATAATATTTTCAAATTTCTATTAACCGAATTTAAGGAAGATAAATTCATTTTTTCACTTGTGTGATGGTAAAATGATGTTTCTCGTAGACCAGCGACTCCAACGGTATAGGTGGTGACGTCTCATGTGCGGTTGTTGACGGCAGTCCGGCGATGTTAAATTTGTATTTTTATTTTTTAAAATTAATTAAGTAAATAAAGTGATGTTATTAAATAATTCAATCATTGCTTTAACTTTTACTAATACAAAATTAATTATCTACAATATTAAATTGATAAAATAAAATTGTAAATAATAATTATTTGATAATATTAAACAAGTTAATAAAAAAAACTAAAGGGGTAATTTTGGATGTTTTGGCTTCCAATAGAGGAGGAATTCAAATTTATCACTCTTTGGTGTGGAATCTAAATTTCAAATTATGATGTATATTAAATTCTAATAGAAATTAAATTCTTATAAATTATGGTAAATCAAACAAAAGAAATAAGAAAGAAATTTAAATTACTTTCCTTTCTCCATTCCTCTCCTTCTAACCAAACACCACCTTATTGTCCGTGTTCTTTCAAAAGGCAGGAAAGCAAACAGAAAAGGGGACTTTTTTTTATCTGATAGACTTAATTAAATTAATTTCAATTAGTAAAGTGATTAAGGCTTCGTTTAGTATAACTTTTCAAGTATAACTTATTTAAGTAGAGTTTTTGTTAGTAGAACTTTTATAAATAGAGCTTTCACTGGAAAAAAAAGTTAGTTGTTTAGTTGTCAATAAGAGCTTTTATTAAAAATTTATGAAATTACTTTAATAAGCAAATTTTTTTAAGTTATATTATGAAAAATATAAATAAGATTGTTAAATAAATAAATGATATTTTAGATATTTTGACATTTAAAATTTTTTTTTCAACCTCTACTCCCAAAAGCCCTACATTTGAGCTTTTTGCTAATAGAGGTAAAATAACTTATGTAAACTTCAAAAGCTCTATTAGAAAAACAACCAAACAGTAACAAAAACTATAATAAGAGCTTATTATATTAAATAAGCATTTATGGTGATTAAATAAACCATACCAAACAGGTACTAAATCTTAAATCGTAGAGTCTGATATTTTATTTATTTTAATTTATTTGTTTATTTTTTAATTTATGTTTAATTTTTTTAATATTTATATTTAGATAAAAAATGTATTTTTACGAGTTTTATTTAAATAAAAAAACATGCTTATTAAATATACTTATTTTCTGAACCATAAAACTTAATTTTTTTATTTTAACTTATAAAGGCATAAATGTCAAATACTCATACTTAAGATTATTTTTATTTATAAAAACAAACAACATGTCACTTATAGTTAAATATTTAAAAAAGATAAACAAACATATTATTCTTATATTTGTATTCAGATTTCTTTAGACGTAGAAAAATTTAGATCTATTTTGATTTCAAACAAAAAGACAAATACTACCTAAGGTGGCAATTGTTTTTTATTTAAAATCTTAATAAACTTGAATTGATCTAAAATATGGATAGACCTAAGTATCTGAATTTGAATAATATTTTTTTTTTGTCTGAATCTCTAAAAAAGTATTAAGTTGTTTATTTTTTAAACTTTAAAAACTAAAAATATGTACTTTTACATTTGTATTATTATTAAATTTGAAGTTATTGAACATATATATATATACATATTTGTATATATAAATGCCTAATATTTTACTATATATAAGGAAAAACACATTCAAGTGAATATATAATGATTTTGGAATTATTATATATAATTTTTTTAACGATAACAAATTATATAATTATATAAAAGAAACTTAAGAATAATATCTTTGATTACCGATAATGGCAGGTTCAATAACTTGATGAGAGAAACAAAGTGAGGACAGATGCAAACGTGTGTAGGTGAATTTTGAGATATACATGAAAAATAAATAATAGAGTAGGGATTTTTTTATTAGAAATTAATTGGTTGATTCAATTTTTTTTATATTCAGTAAAAAAATAAAAAAATTGGCTTATTTTATTAAATCAAAATTATCTGAAAAGTCCATTAAGTTATAAAACAGGCACTTCTAATTAACTTAATTGATTATGTTAAGTCATTTTAAGCTATTAAATTAAAAAAAACAACCATTCCTTAAGTCTATTTTTTTTATTTTAATAAAAAATTTTAGTCATTGAGTTATTAAGTCATTTTTTAATCTTTTTACTTTATCTAAAAAATTGAAATGACATCATTAAAACATGTACTCCTAAATATTCCTATCTAATTAATTTATTTTGATCTTTATCTAAATAAAACTTACTGATTCACATCATTATTCATTTCTATAACTTGTGATAATACAATAGTAGATTATTTTTATTTTTATCTTCTTCAAATTAGTGTTTTTTTAATCTTTATAATCTTTAATGAGTATTTTTCATATAAACTGTCAGAAACTCTGATAAAATTTATTAAAACATTCTAGTTTAGAACATAAATTTTTTTATATTCTTTGTGATATTTATAATTTATTTAATTTTTAAATTTTATAAGATCACAAGTGTGAAATTACTAATTTTTCAGATTTTTACGTCGCGGAAAATAAACATCTTGATACTTATTTTCAAAGAATCAAATTTAAAAAAAAACATGTTATTTAGATTCAAACATTTAAACCTATTAAAAAATTCAGATCTATTCAGATTTCAGATAAAATAAATAAATTCTACCAAAGTAAAGGATTTCATTTCAATTAGGACACATCTTGATGTTCATAAAAAATTGGACAGCTCACTAAAGTGTAAACTGATGATTTTGCCCCCTCTAGCTAGAGCTTAAGAATGGATTGATGTCATCTTTTTCTTTTTTAAAAATATATGTATAATAAAATAAGGGGTGTCAATTCAGATTACATCATAAAATAGAAATCTTCAAAATATTTTCTAAACTGTTGTAAATCTCAACTTATCCCTTATTTTCGTTATGAAGACAAAAATTTTCATCAACATGACTCACTTTTCCCATATACTTTGAATAAAAAAGTTAATTTTGGATTTCTCAAACTATTGCACACTTCAATTTACCCATAATTTTTGTTAATAAGATAAAACAGCTTTCATCAACTCGCACATATTTTTTGCTTTTCTTTTAAACAAAAATAAGATAACTTTTGTTAATAACATTTAGAATAGTTTGGGATATTTTGAAAATTGTCATTTTTATTTGGGCCAAGGGGGATAATCTAAAATTTATCCGGAAGAAAAAGTAGTGATACGTTTAGGTTTATAATAAGTTAGAAAGTATTTTGAAATTTGCCACTATAGAGAAATCCAAATAAAGATGGCAAAATCATTTATGGTTTGGAATCTCACAGGGCCTCACTCTAAATGGGGTGAATTTTGAATCATTTTTGAGAAATGGGGTGAGGAATGACCGAAAAATAATCCATAAATTCTTAATAGGGTGGGATTTGGTTTTGTACTTTCTACACCACCCCCACCCCAATCCCCATTAGATATGAATTTTTTAATTTTTGTTTAATAATTTTTATTTTATGGGAAATTATCAGCCATATACCCTTAAATGACACCCGTATCAAACGTGTGTGAATCGCTCGTATACCCTAAGTTGACAAAACATTTCTGCCGTTCACCAATCCATTAACTGCTGTTTGCAAGCGCTGACATCATAAGGGTAATCTAGTCTTTTTAAAAAAACGACATGTCATTCCATTTACTTAATAACAAATGATTTGTCATATGATATATATTGATAAAAATGACATGTCATTTTTATTTATCGGATAATTGTTAATAATTGCTAAAAAAAACTGCTTTACAACAGAATATACTCCTCCAAAATTTAACCTAAATTTTTAAAGATCTACTCCTCCAAACTCAAATGGAATTTTTTATGGTATAATATGTATAATTGTAAATAATATGCTGTTAATAATTTTTTATGGTATAATATGGATATTTTTTTTATGGATAATTGTTAATAATATGTACCATTAATAATTCATTTTTTAATCAAAAAAATGTATTGTTAATAAAAAAAAATTGTCTATAGAAAATTTACGTTAATTTTTTGGATAAATTTATTTTTTTACCTCATTTTGAGTTTCAAGGGTGAAATTGTCAATTTGTCATAATTCTGTTAACTTTCTAATGAAAGTTATTGGATTGGTAGACGGGAAAAGTGTTTTGACAACTTAGGGTATACGAGTGATAAACTTGAAAAATTGTTCACACATGTTTGATACGGGTGTCATTTAAGGGTACATGGCTGATAATTTCTCTTGTTTTATTAATTACAATGTTAGTTAATAAATTTTTATTTTATTTTTACCTAATATAAATAAGTTATAACTAAAAGAAAATTTTTAATTATAATACTAGGGATGCAAAAATCCCCACAGGAACAAGTACCCTCGGAGATTTTTTCCATTCAGAGAGGGTATGAAGATAATTTTATACCTAATTTCTTGTTCAGGGAAGGGACGAAAAATTTTTTTTTACCCAATTTCTAATTCGGGGAGGGGACGGGGATGAGGTGGAATCCTCATCCCCTATCCATTTCCCCTATTTTAATTTTTAATTTTATTTTTATTTTTTAAAATTACTAGTAAATAAATTATAAAATTATAAATATTGATAAAAATAAAAAATAACAAAATATTTATATTATTAAACTTTTAGGCCTAATTAATTAATTAAAGTCATAACTTTTTATTTAGGACATTAAAAAGAGCAGGTTGATTCTATTAGCCGAAAAATTTTATTTTAATTTTAATATTCATTAAATATTTTAAACTTAAATCTATTTTTATTTATTTTTAGATGTTATAATTACCCACAACGAATCACAATTTTAATATTTAATCTAATCTAATCTAATATTTGCTCTTGATTTGCTCTGACTTAACTATTAAGCTGTAAAGGAAATAATACACCATTGAAAAAGTTAATTTTGAATCTAAATTTTATTTTATTTGTAACAATTTTGTATTAAACTATTAATTTGTTCATGATAGTTTGTAAAAGAAGTTTGTATCCCTTGCATGTTGCGTTATTAACTAATTTAATGGATTTGACTTTTGTAATGGATATTAATGTAAAATATATATTTTTTACATTAAATTCGATTTTGAATCTAAATTCAATTTTATTTGTCACAATTTTATATTAAACTATTAATTTGTTTGAACTTTACTTTTACTTGAATTTTTTATTTTAATATGATTAACTCAAAATTGAAAACAAAAAAATATAGTAGTTGTTCGGGAATCCTCTGTTATTATTCGGGGAGGGGATCAAGATTCTCTTAAATAATCTGACGGGGACGGAGAGGAGACGGGGACATACGTAAAATATCGGGGATGGGTACGGGGAGATTGGTCCCCTCCCCTCCCCTCCCCATTGCCATCCCTATATAATACTTATGCAACCCTAAAATATTGTTATATTTTCTTTTCTATCTTAAGGTGGTGCTCTCTTCAATTTTTTTTATTTTGCCTTAATATCATTTCAAGATATTATTTCAATCTTTTAGAAAGCAAAAATGTTCATTACTCAATGGCTGTTAGAGCTTAGAAATAGTCCCCAATCCCCGTAAGTTTAAGTAAAGCTACTATAAATATAGGAATCAATTTTGAATATTAAGGGTTGTACATTACTTGAAAATACACTTGCTCCAGCGCTCCAACATTTCACCAAGATTCACAATAAATGCTCTGAAAAGATAAACCATTAACAAATCATATGAATCACAAAGTCCTTCACTAAATCCTTCACCATGATACTGTAATCTAGAATTCTTCACACTTTGCATTTCAATACGATTTCACAATGTATTAAAATGGAAAATCCGAAATTATGAACAGCTTCAATGTCCATACTCACTATTACGAACAATCTGAAGATGGCTCACAGAAAATGAACAGGAAAAATACTAGATCAGAAGTGTCCCAACTTTTCCAGACAGTATTCAACTAAATAATGCAAGCTTGCTAAATGAACAAAAGATCATATTATGGAATTGCTTGTTTTCCACGACAAATGCAATGCTTGCACATGTGTACACCACACACTTGAGATAATTCACAAACAACACGATACAACAAAGCTGGAAATGATAGCACACTTACCCCTTCATTGGTGCAACATGCTCCCATATCTGAGGCTTAGCATCTCTATCCTTGCATTTCTGCAGTAAGTTCCAAAATTTCACTAGCTGATAACATAACAGACCAATAAGAAATACGGCACCATGCAGAGCATTGTTCATACTTGAAGACCAGAAACTTGATCTGTTGCCAAGAGGGTGATCAAACCATAGTCTGAATGCGCCCCAGCACCGTACATTCCCTTTGAAGGATCAGAAATTTGACCTAATTAAAGATGACAATATTTGAGTTATGTTAGTTGCGCAAATGTGGCAGGTTCACAGCAGTGTTCCTTGACTTTTAACTAAGAATGTCACCTTCGTAGTGTAGTAGCCGCAATGTTGCAATAGCTTGGCCAAGCATTTCTGGCTTGTCAAAGAAATCAGCATCCAAATCAAGTGCGAGTGCTATTATTCTTGCAACTGCTTTTGCCACCTCTCTGGGAGCAGACACAAAATAGATCAGACAGACTTGAAAAATATCAAAACAGAGACAGAGAAATATGGTAGATATCTTTTTTTATTTGAACCATCCTGAGGACCAAATCTTCTCGAAGAAAATTAAATAGAAAAATCGATGTACTTCCCAAGTAATAACCTAATCAAAACTAACTGAATCACGAAACAGTATTTCATTCTACAAGCTGTATGGCTGCAACGACTTACAATGCCTCTCGATGAAACCTCTCCATAGTCTCCCTCCAACCAGGCAAACAGTCTAAAAGGCAGCCAAAATAAATATATAAATAAATTAATTAATTAAAATTAAAATTTTTTAGCATACCAAAATCATCTAATTCATCATTTATTATTGTTATTATTATTGTTCTTTTGATTCGATTGTAAATCAGTAAATTCAGTTACTCACCCGGTGCAGGCCAAACATTTGGGCCATAAAACGGCTTCTCGGAATCAGGGTCCCCTTCAGGTACTTCAACGCCTATATAATAACCCTCCTTGTAATCTCCCTAAATAAGCACACCAACAAAACAATCAGAACCCTTTTTTACTTACAAAGAAACAAACTTTATACGGCCAATTGGAAGGAAAAATAAAAAATGGAAAAAAAGGCAGCTAACCGCGAACTTGAGTATCAGGATCAAGAAGCTCATCAAGAACAGGAGTGTAACCTCTGTGCTTTTCGTTCCTTAAAACCTTCATTTTCTCATTTAACCTTCATTTTCTCATTTAACGGCCGCTTAAAAAACCTCTTGCTCTGACTAAAAACCTCCTCCATGAATTCTTGACTTATCCCGTGGTTTACTACATAGAAGAAGCCACAGTCTAAGCATGCCTGAACCAATCAGTTACTCCAATCATGCCACGTGTCAAAATAACATAAATACGAAATCACAAGTGAATTAAATGAAGAATAACAATTAAAGATCTTTTTTATTATTATTTTTTTTTGGGGTTGTTGATTGAAGAGAAGAGAACCTGTTTCAAAAGAGAAACGGATTGTTGAACGTCTGGGCTCGAGAGATCGATGCAATTGAGGACTGTTTGCACTTCCGCGCCATTTTTGCTCTGGTCATAATTTTCCATTTTTCTGTTCTTTTCGAGCGTGTTTCTTCGAGGGGCAATGCAAAAACAAGGCAACAAAGAGACTTGACGGTGAGGGCAACAACTTTCGAATTTTGAGTTCGGTATTTATAATAGTGAAAGTGCCGTAGGAGAAATGGCGTCGTTCCATGTAACGTGGCGGGGACAAAAAAATTTTCTTTTCTTTCCTTCTTTTTTTCAAATTATAGAAAAAAAGCCTAAAATTTGTGAATGATTAATGAGTGGTATTTTTGGGCACGCATTGTTGACCGCATGATTTATAAAAAATTCAGGTCATGATATTAGGCAGTGGGGTGCGGTTGGGTGGGGTAGGGAGACCTACTATTGTCCATCTCATTATAAATTTTGTTTTCAATTTCTATTTCATTTCTCAATAATTTTGGTGGGGTGAGAATAAAAAATTTCTACACAGAATAATTTTCCCATTTTCATTCTATTTTTCATTTATTTTAGAGTAGGTATAAGTATATAATTTTAGTAAATTAAAAATTAAAGATTTTAATAAAATTATTATCACATTAAAAGTACTCAAATTATTTAAAACACAAACTCTAAAAATTTAAAAAAATATCTTGAAATGATATCAAAATTAAAAAATATTTGAAGAGAGCAACACCTTAAGAGAGAAAAGAAAACATAACAATATTTTAAGGTTCAATAAGAATTACATTGGAGGATTTTTTTAAAAATTATAGCCTATTTATATTAAGTAAAAATAAAAAGAAAATTTATGAACTAACATTATAATTGATAAAATAAAATTATTAAATAAAAATTAAAAAATATTTTTATATAATGGGGATTGGAGTGAAGGTGAGGTGAGGTGAAGCGTACCAAACCAAATCTTATTTTATTAAGAATTTGGGGATTATTTTTGCCTCATTCCCCATTCTATTCCTTAAAATTTATTTAAATTTTATCTTATTTGAGATGGGGCTCATGGAACCACCCTAAACCCATGAGGAATTCTGATATCCCTATGTGCTTATTGTTGATTACATGATTTATAAAAAAAATTCAGGCTATGCTCCCAGTGGCTTGGCCATGATTTTTTCTAGTAATTTTTAATTAATTAACTAACTAAACTTGAATTCTGGAGGAGTGGAGGAATTAAAAAAAAAATTAGGCTTTCTCACCCATCTATTTTCAAGAAAAAAAATAATGCAACCACTTGAACCACATTAATTCTCTTCACTATCACATGATTCACATCGTTTAATCAAAATTATTCGATAAAAAATATGGCCATTGGATACCGGGTATCAAAGCTTCAAGATTTTCTAGAATTTCCTAATAAATAACAGAACACTCTTATCTAATAATTTGGAGGAACTAGCATCTCTGATAAAATGAAGTCTAATAACACTAAATAATTCATAAATAGAATGCTCATATTCAGAAGGAGCTATAGCAAGTCTTAAAATATCAATTCTTTTACCTCATAGATATCTAAAGCGGGTGGCAAAATATTTTTAAAAGCAAACAAGAGTTTAATTATATATATATACACACACGCAAATACGTGTATGTGTACGCGCGTGTGTGTGTGTATATATATATATGTTGTTGTAGCTTCTGTTTATTTTATAGGGTAAGCCACAATAGGTCCCCCTCCATTTATTTTTGCTCTATTTTGTTTAATTAATTAGCCATTGTCTATTCAGAGGTTCATTGACTAAATTATTTAAGAATTAAAATTAAAATCACCAATAAAAATGAATTTTTGAAAGATTTTGAATTAAGATAGATAGTAATTTAAAGATTGCCATCATTAAGTATTATATGTTTAAGTATTAATATTTTTAAGTATTATATGTCTCAATATTATATTATTGAGAGGTAAATGTTCTTACAAAGACTCCCACCTAGCAACTCGACAATCCAAAGGTAGCCCTCAATGTAAGAGACTAGTAGCATGTGAAATAAGTGAGAGGTTATGGGTAACTACATTTGTATTTGCTGTAACAAACAAGACCTTGACTACCTTTATATTATTGGCATGTACCCTTATTGACCAAGTGATTATTAAGTAGTTTTTTTTTTTTTTGTTGACTAGTCACACAAAACGGAAGTCAAGAAATATAACATAAGAATTATCAAAGAGAAAATTTTTATAATAATAATCAACTGTCCTACAACTAGGGTTTTACACCCTTCTACACTAAAACTCTGACACACGAAATTACTTAAAAAGATAAACCTCAATTATTTTAACATAACTGAAATAAAAAAAATGCACTCAATTTTGACATTTAAAAAAAATAAAAATCCAGAAAGAATCTTGAAAAATAGGCAATACCTTTCTAACTATAATTCTATACCCAAAAAAAGAAATCTATGGATGATATGCTGATCTTTTACAAGATAGTGGTAAACACTTGCAATTGTCTTTTATTAAATTTTGAAACTGTTTATTATAAGCAAAAAATGGATACTCCTAGCTTAAATTTATGGCACTAGAAAGGTACAAATGTCATGTCCTATATCAACCACCCAAGTTTGGACCTTGAAGGAGGTAGAAGGCTAAAAATTGATTTGGCTTTACCCTTTTTCAACCTTCATAGAAAAAGAGTATTGGCCTTCAAATATTAACTATCTTATATGGGTCCGGTGCTACAGTTGGATCAGCCGTTGGATCCGTATAAATAGGTGGGGTCTACTTGAATTTAAGTGGATCCAATGGTGAGGTGCAACTGTGGTATCGTGCCACAATGAGATTTTATGTACATATAGTTGTTATGTACAGTTGCACCACAATCTTGTCCATCTTATATATATAGTTGTTATGTACTTTCTTTTAACTTTGGCGAGCGTGCACACGCAGACACAAACATATATTTATTGCATTTATGTTATTGACACGTAAATATTTACTATTTTTATTGGCATGTCAATAGTGATTGCATTTGTATTATTGACATATAAATATTGACTATGCAAAAGGATAATGATGAACTTTTTGGTTTGATAAAATAGTCACAAAGAATCCCTTATTTTCATAAATTGTCACATATTTTTTAGGATAATTATGCCTTATGACCATAGCGACATTTTATGTACATATAGTTTTCCAAAAGTGAATTATATCCTCATTTGTGAAAACAATGAGATTTTCATTACTATTTCACCAAAACATGGATGTAATCACTGTCTTTTTTTTTCTTAAGCCTTTGTCCAAACCCTTATGTGGGAGACTCAGGCTTTTTTGTCATCCCTAATTTCTAGATTACATGTGAAATTGATATTCTTCATTTTTAGAAAGTAGATGATTGCCATTTGTAATTGTATAACTTATCCCATAATTGTAAATGATAATCTGACTCTAATCTCTCTTTATAAATGGAGAAGCCCTCTTTGAAAATATATTCATTTAGTAGAGTATATGTTTATATAGTTTATCAAATGACCATAAGTGTTTATTTAATTCTAAGAACTCTTTTCAAAATTTCTAGGTTGATTTAGTTGTATTTTGAGTAGAATTATTGGGAATTAAAGCTCTGTTTGATATAGTTTTTCAAATAGAACTTCTTTAAATGAAGGTTTTGTTAGTAACACTTTTACAAGTAAAGTTTTTAGTGATAAAATTTAATTGTTGGATTATCAATGAGAGCTTTCATTAAAAATCATAAACTTACTTTAATAAGTAAGTTTTTTTTTTAAAGTTATGTTATGAAAACGATAAAATAAAATTGTCAAATAAGTAAAAGATGTTTTAGACATTTTTACATTTAAAAAAAAAAAGTTTTTCAACTTCTACTCTTAAATATCTAAAATTTGAGTTTTTCCTAAAACAAGCAAAATAACTTATTTAGGCTCCGTTTGGTATAGAAGCAAAATAGCTTATATAAGTAGAGCTTTCACTTAAAAAAATAGTTGTTTCATTATCAGTGAGAGTTTTTATGTAAAATTACTTTAATAGGCAATTTTTTTTCAAAGTTATGTTATGAATGAAACGAAATAAGATTGCTAAATAAATAAAGGATATTCTAGACATTTTAATATTTAAAAAAAAGCTTTCAACATTAATTCCTAAAAACTTAAAATTTAAGCTTTTACTAGTATAGGCAAAATAACTTATATAATTTTCAAGATTTTTATTCAAAAAAAATCAAATAACAATAAAAAATTTGAAAAGAGCTTATAAAATTAAATAATCACTTATAATCATTAGATAAGTAATATCAAACAAGCATTTAATCTTCCAAACCTTTATTAAAAAAATTAAACAATTACAAAAATTTTGATAAGGGCTTTTGAGATTAAATAAATACTTATCACCATTAGATAAGTCATACCAAATAAATACTAAATAATAAGTTTTACTTCTACTAGCCAAACCTTAAAATGATAAATTATGTTTTGCAATTGAAAGAAGTAATAACAAGGCATGTAGCGAATAACCATGTGCTTTCTTAAACACTTTGTTTCTAGTTTAAATTTTCTCTTTATTTTCTAGTTTATTTACAAGGTGTTATCAGCGGGATTTGCTGATCTCGGTAACTAATATTGGTATTTCTTGGCAGCTGATATTGGCATTAGATGGTCTCTTTATTACAAGACAAATTATGGAGTATGTTATTCCTACGTTAGCAGAGACATGGCCCCGTCTCAATATTGTTAATGGCTTAATGCAACCTAAAGTTTGTGAAAGAAATAAGCAATAAATCCACAATTGAAATCTTAAAAATTAACCTAATAACCAATAGGCCTTTTTTCTAGCAGGAGTGCCCTTGCACTCATAATGTGTGAGAACAAGAGTCTAAGCATTAGTTAGTTGAAGTCTTTTCTCAATTATTTCATAATTGAGTAGAGATTGTTTTCTCTCGCACAAAATGTAGTAGAATGGAGAGCAAGAGCGGACACCCTCGTGAGAGGGAAGACTGGACACTGGACACCCCTCGATTAATGAGAGTAAAAAATCAGGGCAGGTCTTCAGAAGATTAATGTATACAAGGTCAAAACTCTAGGCAGATCTTTAGAAGATTAATGTACACCAGTCTTAGTAATATAATCTCTCACAAGAGTTCGAGCCTCTATAAAAGTATTATGGGGTTAGTTGCAATCCTTTCTCAATTATTTTATAATTGAGTGGAGACAATCTTCTCTCTCACGAAATTAAGTAGAGTGGACATTGAGATCCTATTCTCCACAAATCACATTTCGTGATAGTTGACACCCTTGTGAGAGGGAAGATTGGACACTGAACGCTTCTCGATTAATGAGGTAAAAAATTTAGGCAGGTCTTCAAAAGATTAATGTATAGAGTCCCAATAGTGTAATATCCCATAAGAGTTCGAGCCTTAATAAAAGCATTATGAGGCTAGTTGTAGTCCTTCGTCAATTATTTCATAATTTAATGGAGACATTTCTCTCATGAAATGGAAGTAGAGTGGACACTAAGACAATATTCTCAACAAATGTCATGAGTCCTAGTAGTATAATTTGATTGTAAATACTACTTGTACACGAGTCCTAGTACTATAATCTAATTGCAGATACTTGTTGTACACGAGTCCTAGTACTATAATCTAATTGTAAACACTAATTATATACAAGTCGTAATGGTATAATCTGATTGTAAATGCTAGTTGCACACAAGTCCTAATAGTATAACTTGATTGCAAATACTAGTTGTACTAGATGTAGTCTAATAGTCCTGTATATCAATTTTAAAAAAGATATTAACCAAATAAATTAGAAAAAAAAATTCTCTCAAAATTTTAAAAATCGATAATTTGGAGTTTTGAGTTATAATTTCCAAATTATAATTTTAAGGAACGATTAAGAACGTGAAGTTCTAATGTGAAACTTAGAAAATAGAGTTTTTGATTCTTTCCACTGAATTTTTTGAAATTAATAATTCAAATTTCTAATTCAAAAATTTAAGTTAGAATTTATATAACAATATTTGATATTTGAAATCAATGACCCACATATTAAGTATTATTACAAAAATTCAAATTCTCTAGTCTTCATATTATGTCATTCTAATTGGCATAAGATTTCATATATATAAACCTGAAGTTTAAATCTTCAAATAACAAGAATAATCGAAGGAGCTTTTGTGTTGGACATAAAATTAGGAGTGATTTAAAATGATAAAGCCATCGAACATGTGAGTAAAAGCACCTCAATACCATCCTTTCATAATTAATTGACATGAGGTTTTTCATATATTTTTTTTAAATACATATATATGCCCACCTGCTGAAGGCATTTCTATATACAATTCTAGGTTCAAGTTTCCTATTTTTTGTATATAGTGAGATCAGCATGAGTATCTATATACCGCTGGCTCAGGTATGATCCGTACTTGACTGGAGGAAACCTGGCAAAATTGTGTAAGATTAGACATTAGTGAATGCAATAGAAAGTCACAAACATAGATGTTCAGCGCGATAACAAAATGGTTTATGATGCTCAACAAAGTTCTCAAGATCGGTCAAATGCCATAACACAAATGGGAGTAGATATCAATTAGGTGAGAGGGGATCAAATTCAAGTTTACTAAGTATTATCAAAACATTTTGGCATCGTAACTTACTTTGGAGGATTTTTCTCGGACTTGCAGGTTGGCAAACACTCAACAACACAATCGTGGCTAGGTTCCACAAAGTATGCAATCTGTCATAAGAATAACAATTACAGAGCAATAAGGCAGCAAAATTCAACGTCCTAATTTAAACAAGGAAACATACTCAATATAAAAATCAGGAAACAGGGAAAAATATATAAAATCCAAGTATCATAAAAAGTGTAATGGCTGTAGGTCTGGAAGATGCCATTAATAAGTTAGAGACATTAAATTAGTTAAAAATGTAAACCAGTAGCCTACATTTTCTCCAGCAAATTGAAGTAATCAAAAATGGTCTTCAAATTCAATTTTCCATTACTCTCATTACTTGCATATAAATAAAGTTGGCTCCAGAAAGTAGTCAGAAGTTGCATAATGTACTAATTTAACAATTTTCTGGTATCTACAACTCATTCTATCATTATGTATGAAAATATGGTACCTTTTTGTTATAATTTGGGTGAAAGAAACATTTAACTGGCTATTACGAAACATAACCTCTGCGTAGTCAAAGTATAATGAGGGCAATAAAGACAAGAGAATGATGTTTGTGCAGATAAAAAATTAAATATAATCCACAATCCAGCATGATATCAAGGCACTTCAAAATGCTTTATGCTGAAATTATCGAATGTCTAAAAGTTTTTAGCGGTCCTAAGAATCTGGTATAAATAAAGAAAAAGAAATGGAGCCTTACAGAATATCTCTCTCTGCCATTTCCTAACACTCTATGCAATGTTGACCTGAGGACAAACACAAAGCAAAATTGTAGATTACCCATATGTAATAGTAACAAAAAGTCTACATAAGGCAATGGTATATTCATGACAATGGCTACAGAAATGATGTTCTATCAAGCCAAAATTGTTTCCTTCGTTTTAACACAACTGTAAAATCACCAATAAAACTAAGGAAAACGTAAACATAGGAAAAATTTAAACAATTTTGATTATTAAGGATTTTACATTACTTCAAGATACAGTTGCTTACTTGAAGATACAGTTGCTCCACCGCTCCAACATGTCACCGAGATTTACAATAAATGCTCTGCGAAGATAAATCATAGACTAGTCACGTGAATAACAAAGTCACTAACCATATCTAATACGTGAATCAGTAATCTATAATTCTTAGTTATGATTCTTACAACGTCACCATGTATAAAGATGGAAAATTTGAAATGATTGAAAAGCTTAGATGCTGATTCTCACAACAGGCAAAATACTAGAGCAGAAGCGTCACTACACTTTTAGACAATATCCAAATGAGAGAAAGATCATATTATGGAATTGCTTGTTTTCCATCATAAATGCCAAGTATGGCACACGCGCGCAGCCCGGACGCCTGAGATAATTAATAAACAAGCAGACACAATAAAGTTGGAAAAAGGAAATGACAGAGAACTAACCCCTTCAGCGGCGGGACATACTCCCATATCTGGGGTTTCGCATCTTTATCCTTGCATACCTGCAATAAATTTTAGAATTTCGGTAACTGATCATATAAAAAAAAACAGTAAGAAATTATTGCCATTTAGAGCATTGCTCATACTTGAAGACCTAAAACTTCATCCGTTGCTAAGAGGGTAAACAAACCAAAGTCTGAATGCGCCCCAGCACCATATATTCCTTTTGAAGGATCAGAAATTTGACCTAAGTAAAAGATGACAATAAATGAGTTATATTAATTGCACAACTGTGGCAGGTTCACAATGGAGTTCCTAGACCCTTAACTTAGAACGTCACCTTCGTAGTGTAGTAGACGCAACGTTGCAATAGGTTTACCAAGTATTTCTGGCTTGTCAAAGAAATCAGCATCCAAATCAAGTGCAAGTGCTATTATTCTTGCAACTACTTTTGCTACCTCTCTGGGAACACACACAAAATAGATTAGAAATAGTCGGAAAAACAGAAAAACAGAGACAAAGATATGGTAGACACCCTTTATTATTTGAATATTTTTAAAAGACAATTAAATTGAAATAGCAATGAACTTCCCATGTAATAACCTAAACAAAACAAATTGAATCACAAAACACTATTATTGCATTCTGCAAGTTGTACGGTTGCAGCAACTTACAATGCTTCTCGATGAAACCTATCCATAGTCTCCCTCCAACCAGGAAAAATATCTAAAAGACAGCATAAAAAAAGATGAAAAATTTTGATCTCATGGTAAGTCAGAAAATTTAGTTACTCACCCGGTGCAGGCCAAACATTTGGGCCATAAAATGGCTTCTCGGATTCAGGGTCACCTTCAGGAACTTCAACGCCTATATAATACCCCTCCTTGTAATCTCCTATACCAGCACAACAACAAAACAATCAGAACTTATACTTGAGAGAAACAAACAAACTTTATACAGCCAATTGAAATAAAATTTGAAAGAAAAAAAAAGTCAACCAACCGTGAACTTGAGTATCAGGATCAAGAAGCTGATCATGAAGAGGAGTGTAACCTCTGTGCTTTTCGTTCCTTAAAACCTTCATTTTCTCATTTAATGGCAAATTGAAAAACCTCTTACTCTGAGTAAAGACCTCATCCATGAATTCTTGACTTATCCCATGATTTATTACATAGAAAAAGCCACAGTCTAAGCATGCCTGAAACAATCAAACCCATTATTTCTATTATACCACGAGTAGCAGTAACATATACAAATAATAATAACTAAAAACAGAACAATTAACGAATTGATAAGTGATAAAGATTTTCAATGTGTGTGTGTTCCTTTTTTTTTTTTTTCTCTCTTCTCTAAGTGAAGCGAAGACTGAAGAGAACCTGTTTTAAAAGAGAAACGGATTGATGAATATCAGGGCTTGAGAGGTCGATACAATGAAGAACAGTGTGCGCTTCGGCGCCAATTTTGCTCTGCTCATAATTTTCCATTCTCGTGTTTGGTTTCAAGAAAACTAAAGAAATGAGAGGAACGGAGAGGGGAGAATACTGAAAGGAAATGTCTTTACTCTTTTCTAATGTTTGATTTATTATAAAACTAGGTCACAAGTGAATGCTTAAACCTGCAATTACACCACAAAACAGAAGCGATTGTGAATAAAGAACATTTCAAATCAAAAATTGAAGTCATCAAATGACAGAACAAACCTTTACAACAGCACCAACTATTCAAACTGAATTTAAAGAAATAAATGCAACTTAATTATTGTAACCAGTTAATCAAATGATACAAGTTTATAAGCACCAATCAGTTTAGATAAGCATGAAGTTCAAATTACTATGTTTTGCTAATCATTTCATTCGATCGACAAATTCTTGATACATCGGATACTTATCTATCACCAAGTAATCATCTAAACCGATCAACGAACCATCATAACAATTATAACATGAACCCTACACCAGAAACACATCCACCTATCAATCAGCAATCATACATCTTTCGCAAAACAAACAAAATATGACAAATAAAAGAATAATCGGGGCAATATATGCGCCAATGATATACTAATTCTAAAACTGTATCATTCTCGAGTAAACATCCAACATCCTTAACTTGTAATCAGAATCGGATCATCCAAAAACCGCCAATAATAATAAGAACTAACGAGCATAATAATTTACAGGTAATCGATAACAGCGAAATCGATTCGAACAAATTAAAAGAAAATAAGGTAAAAAAAGAATTACAGAAGAGATTTGGGTTCCAGTTCGTCTGAATTTTTCAAGATGCTTTGATCTCCATGAAGGTTGCGTAACGGGTCTGCTTAAGATAATAGCGATTACGCGAATCGGGAGGTTTTGGTTTGGTTATTTATATAGTTTTAATTTTCTAAATAAATAAATTAAATAATTATTTATAAATTTATCTATAGGTGAAAGGACGAGAAACGGGAACTGATAAAGGGGGGTCAAGATAGGCCGGGGGAATTTTCATAGGAAACTATGCAAACCGCCTTCTTTGTTGCTGGGGGAAGGTGGTGTGCCGGTCGATTTCTTACACGTGGAGCGCATCGGTGCGGTTGCGGTTCGTTTAACGTGGCTACTGACATTATTACTTTTGTTTTTGGGGAAATAAAATAAAAATATAAGAAATATATTCGTTTTGCGTTTTTAGTTTTTTGGACGTTTTACGTGTGTTTTTAGTTACACGTAAAAGAACCAAGAACTCTTTTAATGGAATTTTTCTTTTTCTTTTTTCTAGAAAAAAGAAAAAAATGACACAAGAGTGAAGAGTCATGACCCACATTTGAAGAAATGTAGTAGAAAAGAAACCCTCTCGCTTAATTGAATGATTGGTTAGGTGATCCTTAAGATCTATACTATGGCCTATGGTGGTGGGGTGGTTGGGACTTGGTAGAAGGCGCGAATCTGCACCTACTAATATGTATGTCAGATTATTATGGAAAGGGGTAGTCAGAATTAAGTTTATTTTGGGAAAGCATGGCAACTTATTTTTTTTTATTTGTTTTCCTTAAACAAAAAGTACATTTTTTTATTCATTACAAGTAAAAGTCAGTAAATTGAGCTGGAATGATATTTCATAATCGAGTAATGCTAAACATTTTAGTATTTAATTCTTAATTTAAATTTCAACTGATACGATATTCATCCACTGAGATCTTATTTGAGATTGAAATGTTGTATTTTTTAAGTTATAATTATTATGTAAAAAAAATATAACTATAAAAATGTTAATAATATGTAGTAAATATAAATTTTAAATAATAATTTTGACAGTCAAAATTATTAAAGATATAAGTAATTTTTCATTATATAAATCAAAAATTATATCAACATAACTTTTAACCTATAGTTGTCCAACCTCAATTTCAAACGCATCCTAAATAGTGATTAAGTAGTTTTACAAATTGTGAAATCTGTCATTTAATAGATGAGTGACATATGACATCTAGACCCAAGTAAGAGAAGAATATATATATATATATATAAAGCTGGGATTACAAGAGGTGATGTGGCATCATTATTTCTCATCTTTTTATATTTTCTATTATATAATAAACTAGGAAATAGAACCGCTTTTCACGTGGCTTTGAATAAATAATTTAGTATTATCCTTTTTTCTTACTTTATCCTTGATGAAACTGATAAAAAATATGATTTGATTATTTTTAAGATGAGACAGTCTTGTAAAATTAATGTTATTTATGAAAGTTAATTATTTGTTTGTTAACTTTAAATATATATATTAATATGTATAGTTAAGTATACACAACTTTTTCATCAATAAATGAGAGAATATATTATAACAATAATAATATAAAATGAGAGAATATATTATAGAGTGATTTTATTCATTCCAATTATGTGTGTACAAAACAAAAAGATGAGCTCTCCTTTTATAGTTACATAATCACTCCATGAAATTAATGAAAAATTATGAATCATAATTTCTTGTGAGATAGTGGGAGTTATAGGAAAGTTAAAAGTTGCTAATGGGAGATAGTAGGGAGACTAAGAGATATATGTTATGAACATCCACATTTATTTTAATAAATTTATAACACTTCCCCTTGGATGTTCATTACAAAGAATATGTCTCATTAAAACCTTTACATAATTGTTAATGTGTAATAACAATCAAATTAATTATGAGAAGATGAAAAGCCAAATTTGAAAGAAAATTTCTCTATTTATTAAATAATAGAAAATATACAAAGATGAGAAATGGTGATTACATAATCACTCCATAAAATTAATGAATAATTATGGATCATAATTCATTGTGAGATAGTGGGAGTTATAGGGATGCTAAAGGTTGCTAATGAAAAACAATGGGGAGACTAAGAGATATATATTATGAACATCCACATTTATTTTAGAGAATATACAAAGAAAATTTCTCTATTTATTAGATAATAGAGAATATACAAAGATGAGAAATGGTGATGCTACATTTATTAGCTAGCAACACAAATAAGGAAGCAACGCAAGATAAAGAATAAAATGAGAGAATATATTATAGAGTGATTTTATTCATTCCAATTGTGTGTGTATAAAACAAAAAGATGAGCTCTCCTTTTATAATTACATAATCACTCTATGAAATTAATGAAAAATTATGGGTCACAATTTCTTGTGAGATAGTGGGAGTTATATGGAAGCTAAAGATTGCTAATGGGAGATAGTGGAGAGACTAAGTGATATATGTTATGAACATCCACATTTATTTTAATAAATTCATAACACTCTCCCTTAGATGTTCATTACAAAGAATATACCTCATTAAAACCTTTACATAATTGTTATTGTACAATAACAATCAAATTAATTGTGAGAAGATGAAAAACCAAATCTAAAAAAAAATTTCTCTATTTATTAAATAATAAAAAATATACAAAGATGAGAAATAGCGATACCACATCACCTCTTGTAGTCCTAACTTTATATATATATAATAAATAAAGAATTTTTCTATATATATATATATATATATATATATATAGAAAAATTCTCTATTTATTAGATAATAGATAATATAAAAAGATGAGAAATTGTGATGCCACATCACCTCCCCAAGTCCTAGCTTTATATATATATACTAGAAAATAGAACCGCGTTTCACGCGGCTTTGAAAAAAGAATTTAGTATTATCTTTTTTTCTTACTTTACACTTGATGAAACTGATAAAAAATATGAATTGATTTTTTTAAGATGAGACAATAAAAAAAAAGCTATTGGCCAACAATACAAATAAAGAAGTAACGCAAGATAAAGATATATTATAGAGTGATTTTATTCATTCCAATTATGTGTGTACAAAACAAAAAGATGAGCTCTCCTTTTATAGTTACATAATCACTCCATGAAATTAATGAAAAATTATGGATCATAATTCCTTGTGAGATAGTGGGAGTTATAGGGAAGTTAAAGGTTGCTAATGGGAGATAGTGGGGAGACTAAGAGATATATGTTATGAACATCTACATTTATTTTAATAAATGTATAACATTCCCCCTTAGATGTTCATTACAAAGAATATTAAAGAAAATGTTTAATGTTCAAATTCTAATATTACCTTACAACATCCCAATAAATTATTTTTGTTTGAGGGTGCCCTACAACTATAACCCCCATCAAACTTTGATTTTTGAAATTTTAATCTAAATTATAAACCCAACACAGTATTACTTCTATGCTTTATTTACATGACGCCATGCAATTATAACCCCATCATTGGACAATAATTTTTGAAAATTTTATTATTAATTACAGGATTTGTTTTTTAGCTCCTACTTACTTCAAATCAATTGACTTATCAAAAAACTCTGCTTGAAGATCACTCAATCAAGCCTCCAATTAATTGCTTATTTAGTTACAAGATCTTAAATGTGAAGAGATTATATAATGATGTAAAAAATATTTTGCTAAAGTTACGAAAAAATATTAGTAGAAAGTTTGTTAAAAGTAAGAAAATTAAATGTCTACGGGAGAGCAAATCTGAAAAACTCTCAAATTTTTCTATAGATTTTTAACATGGTTAAAAAATTAATAAATAAGGATAAAATGGTTAATTTATTCCTAAAAGATATTTCAAGTGGCTCTTGCAGTAGATGCAAGAGGTCGCCGGTTTAAGCCTAACAACATACATTTAATTTAGGGTGGGAGTGCATACATTTAGTATACATGTATGTATGTATTTGTCTTCTTACGCTCACGCTAACATTTTCACCAACTTTTGGATTAAACGAAACTTTTGGGCTTCTAGGCTTGCCCAAATTAAGCTATCCCAATTATATAATAATAAAATTTGAATAACCCAAAAGACACTAAATAAAAGGTTGCATTATTAAATATGAGATTATGGCATTGAAATTAGGCCCTAGTGACATTGTTGAGGGAAGATGAAAGAATATCTCTTCCTATGTTAATTAATTGATGTATTTTAAGTCACTAAAGTTTAATTGCTAGCATAATAAAAAAAATGAATGTTTCAAAAGACTTATAATTAATTATTATTATTAGTTATATATTATTGGATTTAAAGACACTAAACAAAAGGGTGCATAATTAAATATGAGATTATGACATTAAAATTAGGCCCTAGTGACATTGTTGAGGGAAGATAAAAGAACATTTCTTCCTATGTTAATTAATTGATGCATTTTAAGTCACTAAAGTTTAATTGCTAGCATAATAAAAGAAATGAATGTTTCAAAAGACTTATAATTAATTATTATTAATGGTTATATATTATTGGATTTAAATAGGAAGAGGAAGAGATATGTACAAAGAATTAGACCCTAGTGGCATTATTGAGGGAAGATGAAAGAATCTCTCTTCCTATGTTAATTAATTGATGTATTTTAAGCCACTCAAGTTTAATTGCTAGCATAATAAAATTTAAAGAACAATTAAATTAATTATGAGAAGATGAAAACTAAATTCAAAAGAAAATTCTCTATTTATTAGATAATAGAGAATATTTAAAGATGAGAAATGGTGATGCCACATCACCTTCCCAAGTCCTAGCTTTATATATATACTAGCCATATTTGACTCGGAGGATCTAGTGTCTACCCGGATATTTGGTGTTTTGTGGAAATAAATAGATAGAAAAGGTTTAACTAAATGTTTAAGTCATTCTTGACTACATTGTACAACGTACTTGACTATTAGAGTGATAGATTTTGCCTGTGTGATTGGAACAATGCTAATGATTTTAATATTTAGTCCTAATTGATGTGGTACATATCTTTTAAATGATAAAATAATAATTTTATGAAACTATCTAACTGCTTTTCTAACCTTCAAATTTTTGGTTTGAATTGAATTTATGAAATTTGATAAAGTAAACAGAAAAATTAATGCCTTCCATTTGCAAGCATTTCTAGGAAATCTTAAAAGTACAAAATAGCAAACTTTGAAATGTCTTAATTCAATCTCATTAATTTGACTATTGACTTCTAACAAAAATGTAAAAATTAATTATGAACAAACAATTATTTCACAATACATGTATGTAATATTGTTAATTCTTATGCAAACAAAAATATTTATTAATTAATAACTATTAACTCTTTGTGAGTGAAAAAAGATAGAGACAAAGGGAGGGAAAAACATATCATTTTTACAGTTCACCAAATGGGAACGTTGGAAAAAAAGATATATAAAAGTTTTAACACATTAATAAGTCGAATATAATCAAGAAAACTATGACTATATATTTTTTAGTTATTGTTTTATTATAAGAATTGATTGACAGTTTGACTTCACTAATCTTATTAATTATTACCTAATTTTTAATTTTCTTTTTCACTGAATACATCCAATATTTGTTGAAGAAAAACCATTATAGTAAAATGAAAAAGGATATAGCCCTTAGTAATTATTCAATGTATTCACAAGAAAAATTAATTAGAAAATATGTTCTAGACAGCCCAAACATCTTTTCACAAACGTAGAATAAACAGTACTTAGCAGTTACCATAATTAATATAAAAGAAAAAATTAATGAAAATCACTCTAAATACAAATGGAATGTAGAATGAAATCCTTTGTTCCTCGAATTATTGCCTAATTATTTGTTCAAATTCTTAAGAAAAACATTTTTTTTCTTTTTCTCACACCCCACCTCTCCATATTGGTAATATTCATATTGAAATAGGGAATAATAATATTGGTGATTTGGAATAAAAAAAAGTATCCAATTGTATAATAATGTAATTCGAAACTTTTGAATTTAATAATAATACAATATCTTTATAATAAGTTTTGCTCTTTACATTATTCACTTGCGGCAATTTTTATGGATAGCTCGGTGACATCAAAGATTACTTTATAGAAAAGTTGGGGGAGGTGTTTGATCTAAACACATGATACACACCTTTCTCTCAAAACCAGTCGTATAAATAATTCATAATTAAATATTTGCCTCAATTTTTCATATGAAGAGGAGAAGTGTTGTGTTGGCAATCTGCACTGTCGATAGAGTTCTGGACAACACTCATTGACGACTCACATAATTTAATATTGATGTGTTTCACACAATTTGATAAATATTCTCTTAAAATGAACTAAATGACAACTTTTTTACATTCCTCAATAACAATTGTGTATGTAAAAAATAAAAAGATGAGCTCTCCTTTTATAGTTACATAATCACTCCATGAAATTAATGAAAAATTATGGATCATAATTCTTTGTGAGATAGTGGGAGTTATAGGGAAGTTAAAGGTTGCTAATGGGAGATAGTGGGAAAACTAAGAGATATATGTTATGAACATCTATATTTATTTTAATAAATATATAACATTCCCCTTTGGATGTTCATTACAAAGAATATGTCTCAATTAAACCTTTACATAATTGTTATTGTGTAATAACAACCAAATTAATTATGAGAAGATGAAAAACTAAATTCAAAAGAAAAATTCTCTATTTATTAGATAATTGAGAATATATAAAGATGAGAAATGGTGATGCCACATCACCTCCCCAAGTCCTAACTTTATATATATATATAGATATAGATAGATTATATAAAGAAAGGAATGTCTTAACTTTTATTTGGATAATTTTATCATTTAGTGTTAAATTTTTAATATTTAGCATAAATATAATTTAAATATTAAATAATATATTTATTTAATATACTATATAAAGAACTAATATTTTAAGTAATATAATTATATTTATAATTAAACTCTATTCAAAAAGTTTATTGACATAGTTTTATTTTAAAATTAGTTTAATTTAATTTATTTCTAAATAAATTATGACATAATACAAATAATTTCTTAATTAATATATTATAATTTAAAATTTTTATTTGAACAACAAAAAAATAGAGTTGCCGCCACCGCCGTCGGAGCCGCCGCGTCTTGCCAGCGGCCACCACTGTACAGTGTCATTTCAACTCAAGAATTATATGAAAATTATCAAAAATTAGCAATCTATAGATTGAAACAATTTATTTGGCCGAAGTACTTGATGTTTGTTCATATCTAAGATAGTTAGAAAATTTTCAAATTTCTATTAACCGGATTTAAGGAAGATAAATTCATTTTTTCACTTGTGTGATGGTAAAATGATGTTTCTCGTCGACTGGCGACTCCAACGGTATAGGTGGTGACGTCTCACTTGCGGTTGTCGACGACAGTCTGGCGATGTTAAATTTGTATTTTATTTTTTAAAATTAATTAAGTAAATAAAGTGATATTATTAAATTATTCAATCATCGCTTTAACTTTTACTAATACAAAATTAATTATCTACAATATTAAATTGATAAAATAAAATTGTAAATAATAATTATTTGATAATATTAAACAAGTTAATAAAAAAACTAAAGGGGTAATTTTGGATATTTTGGCTTCGAATAGAGGAGGAATTTAAATTCATCACTCTTTGGTGTGGAATCTAAATTTCACATCATGATGTATATTAAATTCTAATAGAAATTAAATTCCTATAAATTATGGTAAATCAAACAAAAGAAATAAGAAAGAAATTTAAATTACTTTCCTTTCTCCATTCCACTCTTTCTAACCAAACACCACCTTATTGTCCGTGTTCTTTCCAAGGGCAGGAAAGCAAACAGAAAAAGGGCCTTTTTTTTATTTTATCTAATAGACTTAATTAAATTAATTTCAATTAGTAAAGTGATTAAGGCTCCGTTTAGTATAAATTTTCAAGTATAACTTATTTAAGTAGAGTTTTTGTTAGTAGAACTTTTATAAATAGAGCTTTCACTGAAAAAGTTTAGTTGTTTAGTTGTCAATAAGAGCTTTTATTAAAAATTTATGAAATTACTTTAATAGGCAAGTTTTCTAAAGTTATATCATGAAAAAAATAAATAAGAATGTTAAATAAATAGAAAATATTTTAGATATTTTGACATTTAAAAAAAGCTTTTCAACCTCTACTCCCAAAAGTCCTACATTTAAGCTTTTTGTTAATAGAGGTAAAATAACTTATTTAAGCTTCAAAAGCTCTATTATAAAAATAACTAAACAGTAACAAAAATTATAATAAGAGCTTATTATATTAAACAAGCATTTATAGTGATTAAATAAACCATACCAAACAGGCACTAAATCTTAAATCATAGAGTCTGATATTTTATTTATTTTAATTTATTTGTTTATTTTTAATTTATGTTTAATTTTTTTAATATTTATATTTAGATTAAAAAATGTATTTTTAGAGTTTTATTTAAATAAAAAAGATGCTTATTAAATGTACTTATTTTCTAAACCATAAAACTTAATTTTTTTTATTTTAACTTATAAAGGCATAAATGTCAAATAATCATACTTAAGATTATTTTTATTTACAAAAATAAACAACATGTCACTTATAGTCAAATATTTAAAAAAGATAAACAAACATATTATTCTTATATTTGTATTCCGATTTCTTTAGACTTAGAAAAATTTAGATCTATTTTGATATCAAACAAAAAGATAAATACTACCTAAGGTGGCAATTGTTTTTTATTTAAAATTTGAATAAACCTGAATTGATATAAAATATGGATAGACCTAAGTATCTGAATCTAAATAATATTTTTTTTGTCTGAATCTCTAAAAAAAATTAAGTTGTTTATTTTTTAAACTTTAAAAACTAAAAATATGTACTTTTACATTTGTGTCATTATTAAAGACACATTCAAGTGAATATATAATGATTTTGGAATTATTATATATAATTTTTTTAACAATAACAAATTATATAATTATATTAAAAAACTTAAGAATAATATCTTTGATTACCGATAATGGTAGGTTCAATAACTTGATGAGAGAAACAAATTGAGGACAGATTTCATGACGGCCGAAAAAAAAATAAAGATGAGATTATTGGTAGGTAAACATGTGTAGGTGAGTTTTGAGATATACATGAAAAATAAATAATAGAGTAGAGATTTTTTTATTAGAAATTAGTTGGTTGATTCAGTTTTTTTTTTTATATTCAGTAAAAAAAACTAAAAAAATTGGCTTGTTTTATTAAATTAAAATTATCTGAAAAGTCCATTAAGTTATAAAATAGACACTTCTAATTAACTTAATTGATTATGTTAAGTCATTTTAAGCTATTAAATTAAAAAAACAACCATTCCTTAAGTCTATTTTTTTATTTTAATAAAAAATTTTAGTCATTGTGTTATTAAGTCATTTTTTAATCTTTTTACTTTATCTAAAAAATCGAAATGACATCATTAAAACATGTACTCCTAAATATTCCTATCTAATTAATTTATTTTGATCTTTATCTAAATAAAACTTACTAATTCACATCATTATTTATTTCTATAACTTGTGATAATACAATAGTAGATTATTTTTATTTTTATCTTCTCAAATTAGTGTTTTTTTTTATCTTTATAATCTTTTATGAGTATTTTTCATATAAACCATCAGAAACTCTGATAAAATTTATTAAAATGTTCTAGTTTAGAATATAAATTTTTTTATATTCTTTGTGATGTTTATAATTTATTTAATTTTTAAATTTTATAAGATCACAAGTGTAAAATTACTGATTTTTCAGATTTTTACGTCGCGAAAAATAAACATGTTGATACTTATTTTCAGAAAATTAAATTAAAAAAAAACATGTTATTTAAATTCAGACATTCAGACCTATTAAAAAATTCAGATCTATTCAGATTTCAGATAAAATAAATAAATACTACCAAAGTAAAGGGTTTCTTTTCAATTAGGACACATCTTGATGTTCATAAAAAATTGGACAGCTCACTAAAGTATAAACTGATGATTTTGCCCCCACTAGCTAGAGCTTAAGAATGGATTGATGTAATCTTTTTCTTTTTTAAAAATATATGAATAATAAAATAAGGGGTGCCAATTCATATTACATCATAAAATAGAAATCTTCAAAATATTTTCTAAACTGTTGTAAATCTCAACTTATCCCTTATTTTCATTAAGAAGACAAAAAAATTTTCATCAACGTGACTCACTTTTCCCATATACTTTGAATAAAAAAGTTAATTTTGGAATTTTCAAACTATTGTACACTTTAATTTACCCATAATTTTTGTTAATAAGATAAAATAGCTTTCATCAACTCGCCCATATTTTTTGCTTTTCTTTTAAACAAAAATAAGATAACTTTTGTTAATAACATTTAGAATAGTTTGGGGATATTTTGAAAATTATCATTTTTATTTGTGTCAAGGGAGATAATTTAAAATTTATCCGGAAGAAAAAGTAGTGATAAGTTTATGTTTATAATAAGTTAGAAAGTATTTTGAAATTTCACTATAAAGAAATCCAAATAAAGATGGCAAAATCCTCTATGGTTCGGAATCTCACAGGGCCTCACTCTAAATTGGGTGAATTTTGAATCATTTTTGAGAAATGCGGTGAGGAATGAGCAAAAAATAATCCACAAATTCTTAATGGCATGGGATTTGGTTTTGTACTTTCTACACCACCCCCACCCCAATCCCTATTAAATATGAATTTTTTTAATTTTTGTTCAATAATTTTTGTTTTATGGGAAATTATCAGCCATATACCTTTAAATGACACCCGTATTAAACGTGTGTGAATCACTTGTATACCCTAAGTTAACAAAATATTTCTGCCGTCCACCAATCCGTGAACTGCCGTTTGCAAACGCTAACATCATAAGAGTAATCTAATCTTTAAAAAATGACATGTCATCCCATTTACTTAGTAACAAATGACTTGTCATATAATATATATTGATAAAAGTGACATGTCATTTTTATTTATCAGATAATTGTTAATAATTGCTAAAAAAAACTGCTTTGCAACCAAATTTACTCCTCTAAAATTTAACTTAAATTTTTGAAGATCTACTCCTCCAAACTCCAACTGGAATTTTTTATGGTATAATATGTATAATTGTAAATAATATGTTGTTAATAATTTTTTATGGCGTAATTGTTAATAATATGTACCATTAATAATTCTTTTTTTAATAAAAAAATGTATTGTTAATAAAAAAATAAAAAAATTGTGTATCGAAAATTTACGTTAATTTTTTGGATAAATTTATTTTTTTACCTCATTTTGAGTTTCAAGGGCGAAATGGTCAATTTACCATAATTATGTTAACTTTCTAATGGAAGTTATCGGATTGGTAGACGGTAGAAGTGTTTTGACAACTTAGGGTATATGAGTGATACACTTGAAAAGTGTTCACACACGTTTGATACGGGTGTCATTTAAGGGTATATGACTGATAATTTCCCTTGTTTTATTAATTACAATGTTAGTTAATAAATTTTTATTTTATTTTTACCTAATATAAATAAGTTAAAACTAAAAGAAAAATTTAAATTATAATACTTATTCAACCCTAAAATATTGTTATATTTTCTTTTCTATCTTAAGGTGGTGCTCTCTTCAATTTTTTTTATTTTGTCTTAATATCATTTCAAGATATTGTTTTAATCTTTTAGAAATCTTTTTAAATGATTTAAATACTTTATAATATAGTAATGATTTTATTTAAGTTTTTAATTTTTAATTTACTAAAATTATTTATATATACTTATTATAAAATAAGTAAATGAGCAATGAAGTGTGGATAGAGAAATCATTCACCACAAGAGGATTCCCCATCCTCACTTCACTAAATTTATCGAGGAGGATGTGGTGGAGATTGGAGGTGAAATTTTTGATGGAGTAGAAAATAGGCAGGCCTCCCTACACCCACCCCATCTTATTGTCATCCTTAAATTTAAAACCATAAAATAAAGTCGGCTAAGACTAATTTATGCCTCTAGCTAAAATCAACGAACAAAGAATGTTTTCAGTTTTGCTTCACCTTGCGCTCATTCTTCCAAAGGCCGAGCACATTAATGTTGAAAGATAGAAACTAATAAGATAAAGGGAAATTATCTTTGCATTTTCTTTCTTTTGTCATATATACATTTAACCACCACAAATTTTTAATATGTACTTTACACCACCTTTGTCTTTAAGTTTATATCAGTCAACCACTTTGACACTAAAAAATGACCATTTTATCCGTAAATAAATTAAAAGATCATTTTATTCTACAAAATTTTTAAAAAAATGAAAAAACTATAATTATAAGAATATCTCCGGAGTTTAATAAAAGAAATAAACTTACATCCAAATGTTTAATTTTTTATAATTATAATTTCATTTAAAAATTATCATATTAATTTTTTATAATCATAATTTCATTTAACTTGCATGGGAAGTTTCTTAATATTAATTATAGGGAAGTTTACAATAATTATACGAAGCTTTTCTCTTTATGTTAATTTTTGTAAACTTCCTTATACTTAGTTTAATTACAAAAATTAAAAAAATTATAATTACAAAAAATTATAATTACAAGATGTTATTTTTTATAATTATAATTTCATTTAAAAATTATCTTCTTAGATTTTATGATTTATTTGTTTTATTGAATTTAGGGGTATCCTTATAATTGTAGTTTTTTTTCAAAATTTTATAGGATAAAATAGTCTTTCTAATTCATTTAGGGATAAAATAGTTATTTTTAGTGTCCAAGTGTTTGATTCATACAAGTTTAAAAGCAAAGGTGGTGCAAAGTACATGACAAAATTTTGTAGAGATTATATATATATATATATAAAACAAAAAAAATGTGGTGCAAAAATAATATCCCTAAGATAAATAAAAAAAATTGGGGATTGGTGAGGTAATTTGAGATTGTTAAATATTATTATTTTAATTTTTTTTAAGTCCGCATTAATTTAAAATCAAATTTATAGATCCAACTCATTTGAAGCAGCTTCAGCGTAGCTAAATATTTTAACCGTTCAATCTAACATAATGATTCCAACCCTTATGATTAAAGAATACAAAAAAATGATAACTTGGGATAATTGACTGAAACAATAAAGTAAATAATGGCCTAAATCAAGTCCAATCCGACTCAACCAAAGTTTCAAATTTAGGGCTAGTTTGGTAATACTATAAGTTTTAAAATAATTCTTATTAGCTGTGTTGTAGTAATAATCAACTGTGAAGATAATTAGTTAAGTGTTTAGTAAAATTTATTTTTAAAGTACTACGGGTTTTAAAATTAATTATGGCGTTTAGTAAATTTTACTATTAAACTATTGTAAATAAACAAATGACTAAAATAAATATAATGTATGATGAATTTAGTTAAAGGATGATGAAACACGTATTGATATCTTACCTTGTTGCTGTAGAGAATTTTTGATGGAATGTAAAATATGAAGAAAAAATAGGGTAAATGAAAGGAATGCGTGAATTATAATAAGAATTTATTGAAATATTGATTTTGTCTCTAATGTGAATGAGGATAGTTTTGAGTTTAGGTAATAATTATAAAGATATTTAAGAAATTAATTTGAAAGATAAAATTAATTTTTAAAATCAGAATTTAAAAATTACTTATTCCTTACTTTTAAAAATCAACTCTAAGAGAGGTTGCTTTTGATAAAGATGATTTTGATTCATTTTTATCAAATACTAAAATTAATTTTTAAATTCTCCAAATTACGTTTATGACTTTTAAAGCAATTCCAAATAAACCCTTAATTTGGCTGAGTTTTTTTTTTTTTAAATCCTAAGAGCATCTCTAAAAGTCTATTCAAATAAGATTTTATTACTTATTTGAAGAGTCACATCAATATTTAAGACTCCAAAAGACACTTTAATTAAGATTTTTCAAATAAGACATAGTTCGCTCTCTTCAATTTTGTAGAGCTACTTTTTTCTTCTTCAATTTATATTTTATTAATTTTTATTGGAGAAAGAGAGAGAAGTACTTTAATTATCATTTATTTTTTTAAAAAATATTTATTTAATTAAAATAACATTAACTTATTTTTATTTGAAAAGTCTTTTAAAAAATAATATATATTTTTATTCTTTTTTTTATCACATAAAAAAATAAATAAATATATAAAAAAATAAAATTAATTGAGACTTTTAGAGATACCCTAGAGGCTTGGTTTTCATATACGCAAGTAGATTCAATCAACAACAAACCTATCAAAGAATGCTCACACGTGGCTTTTTAAAAAATGAAAATGCTCACAGGTGGCAAAATCATACGCCGTTTATTTCATTGCTCTAATCGACGGATGGGATGAAATTGTGATTGCTCTCTACCTCAACGTTATGGATATATAAAGTGAAAGAAACAGAGTTAGGGCTAGGGTTTTGCTGCAGCTCTAGCTTAAGCGTAGGAGGAGAAGAAGGAAGAAATCATAGAGAGAGGAAAATGAAGACAATTCTCTCTTCAGAGACGATGGACATCCCAGACGGGGTGAAAGTCAAGATAAATGCAAAGGTTATTGAAGTAGAGGGGCCGAGAGGTAAGCTCAGCCGCGACTTCAAGCATTTGAACCTTGACTTCCATCTCATGACTGACGAGGAAACCGGTAAGCGCAAGCTTAAGATCGATGCCTGGTTCGGCTCTCGCAAGACCAGCGCCGCCATCAGAACTGCCCTTAGCCATGTTGGCAATCTCATCACTGGTGTTACCAAGGGCTACCGCTACAAGATGAGATTCGTCTACGCTCACTTTCCCATCAACGCCTCCATCGGTAACAATAACAAGGCCATTGAGATCCGTAACTTTCTTGGAGAGAAAAAGGTTCATTTTTTTTTTAATTCAATTTCTCTTTTTTTTCTTAATTCTATTATTTCCTATTGTTTATGTTCACTTAGAAGTCTATTCCCTGTAGTTAGTCGATTTTGACTGCTTAGCGATTTTCTAAGTTTCTGTGTGTGTGTGTGTGTGTGTAAGCTTCAACCATTAGTGTGCGCTGGGCGCAGCTTTTACCAGACTTGTTTTGTTGACTCTGAATGAAACTAATTCTTATTATGTGTGTAACGACTCTAATTGAGTCCCACATGTTAAGGTTTTGCATGTGGCCTTATAAGCACTTGGGCTTCCTCTACTGACAAGCGCATAACAATTTGGAAGCTGTGATATCTATTGTTAATTGCTGAAATTGGATTGATGGTTATTATGATGACTAGCATGAATGAAATTCTAGATCATTCCGCTTTTATTAGAATTCTGCAGCATGTTTGGGTCTTACCCCCACACCCCCTCCCCCCAACCGGTTTAGAAGTGCATTGTTGCATCTACTTTGGGTTATAGTCTTGCTCTGCTGTCTACAGTTTATAGTCGTTTGAAGTAAACTTACTAGAAGATGTTTAGTTGATTGATGAGGTGTATGTCTTTGGTGAACACAGGTTCGAAAAGTGGATATGCTTGATGGTGTTACTGTCATTAGGTCTGACAAGGTTAAGGATGAACTCATTCTTGATGGAAATGACATTGAACTCGTATCTCGTTCTGCTGCTCTAATCAATCAGGTTTGCTTCTATCTCTCTCTGCGTGTCTGCATGTTGACATTGTGTTTGTAGTAGTTTTCACGTTCTGAGTGCTTGATCGTTGTTTTGGACAGAAATGCCATGTGAAGAACAAGGACATTAGGAAATTTCTTGATGGGATCTATGTCAGCGAGAAAAGCACTATACTTGGAGAAGAATGATGATTAGCTTTCTAATTTTCTTGTCAGTAATGTTATGAAATTTTCTTAAAATCTTTTTAATTTTGCCTCTTACTTTGAGTTGAGGACATGCTTTTGGTTGGATTTGGGATTTGGGACTTGGTAATTCTAGATTTCAATTTTATGTCTTCAATTGCTATTGTCACAATATATGTATGGATTTTATAGCTATGCATCTGGCATTTTTGATCTTTTATCTACTTCTTGAATAATCTTCTAATCAAACTTATCTTATTGCTTGAAGAATATGTCTTCTGTGTTTAGATAGTTAATGGACCGGAATTCATTATGTCTTATGGTAGTTCGAAGCAGTTTGTTGGTGGTCGTAGTTGGTTGCTGTTCTTCAAATGTTTTTGTCACAGGTTTCTTAATGATACCATGAATGCTTCCATGAACAACTTGAACCCCTGGCTGGTGTGGGATTTTTGTCTGTCTCTCATATACAATATGCATCACCCAGTACAAAGTTTAACAGTTAGGCAGAGTTTCGTAGTAACAGTATTTGCTCTCCTATGGAAGGTTGGTCATGGTTTGTTTTTGTACATGGATAGTGTTGTTGTGACTTAAAAGCATTGTTTTTCTATGGAGATTGAGTTTCATATGAGGTTTCTTGTTAATATGGTTTTAACTTGTAAGAGTTAAAATTGTAGCATGTATGTTTTGTAGGTGCTTTCATAACCAGGTAGTTCAGGTATAATTTGAATGTATAATCTTGCAGAGATTAGTAACAATGGCATCTGCTACTGTTACTGATTTGTTGAATATGTATTAGATAATAATCATGCACTAAATATAAAGAGCACTTCCCCCTGATGTCCGGAAAGAAAAAGATAAAGACTACCGACAGAAATCTTATCGGAAGGAAGACTATATCAGATCAAAACGTGATGAGATTGGTGAGAATTTTTCATTTTCTCATTTTCTGTTACTTGGATTCAATAACTAGGCAAAATTAAGGTTTGATGATAGAGGATTTTGTTCACGTATTATAGCTTGTTACAAGAAAAGTTCTTACGCAGTTCGCATCAACAACAGTATGGGATTGTGGTCAATCGCAAATTTCGCATAAGAATAGTGTAATTAAGGTCATGTCCATTTATCTTTCGTTCTTGGGTATCGTTGGTCGTTCAAGTTATTTCTACTTCCAGTTTCCATTAATTATTTTCTGAGAACGCCCACTTCCAGTTTCCAAAAATCCAACCAGGATCTCGAGATGGCAGGAAAACTAGGCCGGAGCATGTTTCTAAACATTAGGAGATTATCCAGCGTAGTTGGAACATTGTCATTAAGACATTAACCATGTCCATCGTGAGGCTAATTACACAGCAGATTATCTCGCTACTCATGCTCTCTCCTTTCCTCTAGGTGTTCATCATCTTGCTAATCCCCCACCTGGTGACTGGTGTGCTTGATCTTTTGTACCATGATTTATATGGGGTGGACTTATCTTTATTTAAAATGCTCGAGCCCAGTCCAAAAGAAATGTTTAAAAAAATTAAAAAAATTAAATTACATCTTTTAATATATATTTCAATTATATCATATATTTAAAGTTTTGAATCATTTATGCTCCCTTTTAAAGCTTAATCTAACAAGAATATAAATGATCTCTTTTAAAGCTTAATCTAACAAAAATAAAATTTTATGAACTTCAAAATTGTAAAACAAAATGAAAACTCAGTCTTTTTGGAGACATGCAAAGTCAAATCCAACCTAAGCCTAAAACTTTCCCATCCCTTTCATTATCTGCATTTTGTCTATTGTGATACGGTATTATTATATCAATAATGTCAGGGATTATAACATTTGAAATTCAATTTACATAATATTAATATGACATTCATTTATTAGACAATATAAATAACTAATATAATATTTATCTACCAGATGGCGTAATAATAGTTTTCCATCCTCATCCGTCTACTACGCATGTATTCAGTCTCAATAGCTGTAAGACAGTAAGAGAGGTAAAAACTCATAAAAGTCAATTATCATATCATCATTATAAATTATAACTTATGATTTACCTATAGAATTCTCAAGTGCAAAACTACATTTGGGTATAACTTGTGTAAGTAAGAGCTCTTCTATTTCATTGTTTGAATTGGCAACATGACAGTGACTTGACTAGTAACTAATAAAAAGTTACCATGTCGCCATTCGTTATTTTGAAGCCTGAAGCCAAAGCCAGAAGGGAACAAAGGGTTTGTTTGGTTTAGCAATATTATTTACAATATTTATTCTAACTCAAGTGTCAACTGTTGCAAATAAACTGCCACATTAATTGGGGCTCAAATATTAGAATTCTTGATATTATTAAATAAAAAACTGTGCAACTCATGAATTAAACAGATGCCGATGACTTTATGGTTAGCATGTAACAAAGTGTATGTATGTAACTTGTTTTTTTATTATTAATTTAACAAAGTGATCATCATGAGAATTATTTACTGTTTCATAGTTTTTATTCAGCACATAATTGACTGTAATTGCAATATACATTATACACATAGTTTTATGTTTTTGGCATAGATTGTAGCTTTCCCCCATGATTCAATTTGTTTAAAAAACTTATTGTTAATTGTGAGTTGTGGCAACAACAATTTTATTGAGAGTGCGTTTGGAATTAAATCTGGTTAGTTGTAATTTGAAAATTATGTCGGTATGATTTTTTACTGATATTATTCAGAATCTATTATATTTTTAATAATTTTGTCAAAATTATTATTTTAAAATTATATATACTACAAATTATTAATTTTTATTTCATAATTATAATTTTTTTCACAACAGCTGTAGTTTAAAAATTATAGCACCTCAATTTCAAATAAAATTTAAATTTAATATATCTGAAACTTGCAATACATCTAATTAGCAATCTAGTGATCTTAATAGTTGTCAATGTTCACAATTGCAGTTGTTATCTCTAGGTGTTTGTGGTGGTTTTCTTATTGGTGAATGTTCATGGTATTTTGTACAGCTATTTTGTAAAATGCAGTGCAGTTGTTTTTGGTAAGTCGTCTTCTATTTTGCAAAAATAATAAAATAAAAAACGTGTTTGGTAGAGAATAATTTTTTTTTTTGGTTGTTTACGACAATTTTTGCCTTGTACACTTGGGCCCACCTTTTTCTTTTATTTGCATTAAAATTATCATGAGCCACTGTATTTGTTGTTTTATTGGTATGAAATATTATAATTTTATCATTTGATATTTTTTTGACATATCACTTTATTACTAATTTTTTTTTTAGAATTACTTCTTTTCACTTAATATATCAATTTTTATCATTTTATCACTAAATAGTTAAAGTTAATAAAATTTTTAATAAGAATGATAATAAAAGTCTATTTTACCTTAAACTATGTCAGTGTAATTTAATAATCTAAATTTAAAAAATTCAAAATTAATTATATACTAAAAATAAAAATTTTATCAATTGATCATTTTATGTATCTAGAATAATTAATTGATAAAATTATAGTATCATATATAGGGATGGCAATGGTTATTGCCCTCAGCGGGGTCTGTCATTAACAAACGTGCACCTGTACAAAATTTAAATTACCAAACCCGCACCTGCACTCGCTATGAGTTTTAATTTTTTAAGAAAACCCACCCATTGCGGGTTTTGATAATTACCAAACCAACAATGATACTCGGCGGATATTTTGTGGGTTCTCACATTTAAAATTACAAACGTTCAATATGTAAATTTATATTAATAACTTAAAATTCCACATAACATACTCAATTCTAAATTTAATCAATGTAGATAGAAAATTAAAATTTCAACATCAATCCAACACAAATTCTCAAATTTAAGTATGAAATATATAAATCCAAAAAAAAAAAACACAAATGCCATGAAAAATTCATGGGTGTGCGGCTGCGGCTCACGAGTGACAAGGAAGTGGGTGTGACGCTCTACTCACGGGTGAAAGGGAAATAGTTTGGAAGGTTAGGTTTTGAGGCTACTGTTCACAAGTGAAAAGAAAATAGTTTGGTTTTCCTTCAGGTTAAGTTATGAATTGCAACTTGCATCCGCCACATATGACATGTTTACACTTTACATTTATTTAATTTATATATTTTTAAATTTAATTATTTTTAATTAAAATTACATTAAAAATACTTGGAAAAAAAATGCTACGGGTTTGGCGGATATCAATGTGGGTATCCATCGGAGTTTTAGCTAATACCAAACCCACCCAAAACATAATGCGGGTTTTAATTTCTACTATCAAACCCGTCCACAACCCACAAAATTACCTGCAGTGAACAGGTTTTGGCAGGTGGATTTGAGTGGGTTTGCGGGTTTGCAGGTTTGCGGGTACCATTACCATCCCTAATTCATATTTTGTGAAATTCTTAAAATACCTCTGTTACATCAACAATTTATTAATAGAGTTAATAATCTGATGGTAAAATAATAAAAAATGAAATGTGAAATGTGAATATAAATTTAATTAAAAGTCTAGTGGCTCAAAAGAGTTTTTTTTTTTTAATTAACAACCAAACACCCAACAACTTTTTATTAAAAGCTCTACTTATAAATTTCAATTTCTAAAAGCTCTACGTAAGAAGCTGTACCAAACGAATGTTCAGGCCTCGGAGCTGATGAGGATGGAATCGGAATGGGCAGAAATGAAAATGAGTTAGAATGTGAATGGAGAGTGGAAATCAGAATAAGTTATTTACTTGAACTGTAAAAATCAGAATCAGAATAAGTTTGATTGCCATTAATGTGTTTACTTTGTTTTGGAATCGGAACGGAATAAATTAGATTGTTTCAAATTACTAAAAAATCCTTAATAATAATGAAAATAATATTAATTAAAACAATAAAAAAATTTTATTATTATTATTTAATGTCATTATTATTAAATAAGAAAATTATTATTAAATAAGAAAAAGGACCTACGTGCAAATAATGTAAAATTTTTGGGTACTTTCATAAATTTTGTAGGGACCAAAATACAAAAATGACAAAAGTGATTGAGGGCAATTTGGGGATTATAAAATTTTAATGGGGGTAAAATGGAAAATCTAGAGAATGAGACATTGATTCCTAAGCACATTCCCCACTTCCAAATTTAGGTGGGGCCCACAATTCCAATTATCGTCTCTATTTTGCAAAGTAAATACTGTCAATGATTTCGATTTTGGATTTCGATTCCCTAATTTGTAAAATAAACACTGCCTAAAAGTACTTTTATAGAGTCAAATTAGCAAAAAAGATAACTGAGAGAACTTAGTTTTAAATCATAAATTTAGAAAAATCACGATATTTCTTATCTAATATCTTCACTTCACACAAAAATTTTAAATAAACTTCAATTAAATTTTAAATAAACCTCATAATTCAAACATGCAATAATAAACTTTATCAATAAAGTGACCATTTGTCGATTCGCAGCTAAGGTTTTGTTGACGCAAATCTTTATAAAAACATCTAAGGTAGCATCATCCCATTCTGCTTTTGATTTTTCTTTTAAATTTTCCTCTACAACAGTTTCCATTCTAGACAAAATATTTTTAATATTATTATAAAAAAATGAAAAAATATTATTATAATAAAAATGAAAATATAAAATAAATCAAAGAACATCCACCATATGAACATATTAAATAGGTACAAATATAATAGAATGAATATCCAACAAACAAATAAAATGAATAATTCACATTATACATATACTGATTTATGTGGATTACATGACCATGTGAATACATTAAACAATAGTAAAATAAATTAATAAAGCGAGAAAGTAGTTGAAAAGTGGTGTCCAGCTACAATACAACTGTTGTTTCATATCCATTTTTTTTTTTTTGTGATCTAACCATTGGATCTAACCCAAGACCTGCAAAGGCTTTTCCAAAGGCTTTTCCAACGGCTTGGATGTTATCGTTTGGTTATTAACAATGGGATCCCTTATGTTTGGGCAGATTCAGGAATATAGGAGTATTCTACAAGATTTTCGATTTTATTGGTAGTGTGAGAAGTGCAAGATTTGGGTAAAGAAAGTGTAGAAGAAAGAGTAATCGGGGTTGAAGGAGTTGAAGATGAAGATGAAGATGATGCCATGATTTAGAAATTCTCTCTGCTCCTGAAGTCTAATGAGCAAAATTGAATAAAGATTTGAATCATACCATTTTGGTGAAATGAAGAACAAAGTTTTGAAAACAAAAATTTTCAAGGTAAGTAAAACAATAAGCAAAGATTAAATTTCAAAATTTTGACACATTGGTCCATTAAATATTTTATCATCAAAGGTAATTTAGTAAACGAACATATTTATATATTAAAAATATGGATGAATTATTTTAACTTGCTAAAATACTCTCCACTTCCATTTACTTAAAATACCAATTATATTTTAATAATACTATTTTGTATTTAGTGTAACACAAATTGGACAAAGTTTTATATAAATTTTGAAAATATTAAAATGAAAAATAAATCAATATTAAATAAATGCTTGGATAGTCATTTAAATTCATTATAGAGTTTATAAATAATATTTTCAAAATAATAAATTTCTATATGTAAATTTGAGATTATGTAAAATTACTTATACTTTATCCCACGTATGAATCCGATCAATTATTTATTTGATATGAAAACAAATAAATTATATAATATTTATTCTATTACTTAAATTTAAAATTATAAAAAATGAAACTTAAATTTAAAATTGATTGAGAAGGCGATAGAGAGAATAATTTTTTTAGAATTTTCAAATTATTATATTTTAATTGGGTTTATTACATAAAATTATTAAAAATTATAGTTTTTATTATTAACGAAAAAATAGGGATTGTTGAAGAAAATGCCAAATAAAATTTTTAGAATTTTGAAATTATTATATTTTAATTGGGGCTTATTGCATAAAATTTTTAAAATTTATAGTTTTTATTATTTATAAAAAATATAGGGACTACTAAAAAAAATATTAAATAGTATTTGGTACAATAGAGATAAGATAGTTTTGTCCTGAAAAGTGACTGTAAAGTGAAGAGAATAAACAATTCATTTTATGAGAAAAAGCATGAGAGAAAAATGGCTGTAAAGAACGCATGAGAAAAACCGTACCTACTGCTGCTTAGCAGAAAATGGCGGCAATCGAAAAATTCTTTGTTGCGTAGGGTTTAATATATACACTAGGACTCTTTGGAATTAGTGAAATATTGTTAGGGTATTTTCAGAATTCTACATGTTTCAAAAAATATCTACTTGAAGAAGTCAAAGTTTTGAGCTTTCTCCAAGTCGAAGCAAAATGACTTTTTAAAATCTCAAAAGCTCTACTATAAATGTAACCAAACAACTCAATATGTTTTCAAAAGAACTTTTGAGTTTAAAAAGCTCTTTCGGCTAGTGGAGAATCCCAACCAAACATACACTACATCTCTCAAAAGCCCATTTCCTAAAAGCTCGAGGTCTACAACACTCATTTGTGTGTCCTCCCAAAAGCTTAAAGGCTCACTTCTTGCAAGAGTCCTCCAAAAGCTCACACTTATAAGCTCTCCAAAAGCTGAAAAGCCATGAATCATGTGATTCACTATATGATTTTTTATGAACATTAAACGTTGGCTAAAACAATTGTAAGACTACAAAACATGATCCCAAAGAAAAATAAAAATAAATACAAACAGAATTAGGCTAGGTTTTTTACCGCATTGCTGCTATAAAGGGTTAAATAAAGAAAATACTCATAATTAATATTATATTTATCTTTATCAGAATTATTATTACATATATTTATACACCCAGAGATTATGCAGCGACCCCGCTCCGGCATACAGGGCAAGAATTGGAAAGGGAGATCCACGAGGAGATACACGTTGCATGGAACATGTGGCCGCATGGAAGTTGCCTACCGGGAAATGCCTGCTGAAAATTTTCCATGCAGACCATGCAAACGCCTTGGGTGGCAGCAACTGTTGGCAAGTTCGACACCATCAATTCACTGATCGTTCCCGCATCGTCACTCTTTTGTTGGTCCTGATCTGATGGTGCTGACGACGTGTTTGTGATCATCGGTAGAGCCCCGTCGAGGTCGAAGGTTTCCTCAATTATTGGACAGTGTAGAACGTTAGTAGCGTTGGTCGCCGAAGAATTTTGAGACGCCATTTTGAGAGGGTGAGAGAGCTTTAACTCAGCCTTTACTAAAATAGAAATAGAATGAGGATGAGTCATAGTGTTCTGTTGGCGGTACATTAATTTATAGAGAAGCTTTTGAGAAAATTCGCCACGAAACGGTCCACGAGAAGAAAAAAAATGATCAATAAAATTAAACATTTAAGCGTGGGACTACTTGGAGCAGCCGAGAAAAATCAATATAAAATTGTTTTTCGAGAGGCGTATTATTGACGTCGTTTCGGGTGCTGTTCTTAATCCACGCACGTGTTTGATAAAAGGGAGGTGTCTGGTTCAGTGCTGGTTATAATCTAGTGCTGACAAATTTTGCAAGAAACGGAACATAAATCCAGAGAAATGGGGAATTGTGTCAAATTATTACGGTCACTGACAAAAGTTCATATTAAACTAAAGTGTAACGAAAGTAGCTGGTAAAATTATTCCCTAAGGATGCTTCCTCCCAATTTCCAAACATCCAACCGTGGTCTCCATTTTATTTACTGTTACAGAGCATTAGGATCGATAATGCTAGTGAATCGCACAATTTAAAATTTAAATTTTATTCATCTACTAACTATTATATAATAATAATAATTTAATTTCCATCCCCATGAGACTAATATGTGTATGCAGTCTCCAATATCTTTAAAAAAAAAGAAGAAGCTTTTATAAGTTAAATACTCGCATCGTCGTTATAAATTATAACTTAAAATTTGTATCTGATCATGCCAAAACCACATTTGGGTGTAAGTTGTGTTGAGCGAGTAAGAGTTCTTCGGTTCATCATCAAAATTGGCAGTAGCATTGACTTGACTAGTAATTAACAAAAAGCTGCAAGTCTCAGGGCAGTTTATCTTTGAAGCTTGAAGGAAAAGTCGGAAGGAAATAAGGGTCGGTTTGGTTTAGTGATATAATTTGTAATCTTAGAGTTTCAACTCGAATCTCAACTGATATGACAGTTTTAAATAAATTATCACATTAATTCAGATTTAAATATTAAAATTTTTGATATTGTTATATAAAATACTGTGCATCTCATGTGATTAAGCAGATGCCAATTAGTTTATGCTTAGCATGTAACAGAGTGTTTGTATGTATATTACTTCTTTTATAATTAAATAAATTAATTAACTTAGAAAGTGATCATCATGCTGGTATTTATTATTTCATAGTTTTTATTAGGCCCCGCAATAGTCTGTAATTTGTATGCCTTTATTTAACATTCTTTCTTCTTTTGTCCTCTTCTGGATTATATATAACACAGCTAGCAGCTGCTGTATATACACGACAAGAAATTGGTGATTCAGCTACGTACCATAATGTGGCTAAAGAGTACAAATTTGTGGCTAAATATCTTTTGCCACGAACAAAATTTCGTGGCCATTTTGTCACCTAATGACCGTGGCAATAAATATATAGACACGACATAAAGATTTCGTGGCCAAACATTAATAGACACGATTTATGTTCCTGGCAAAATACTATCGCACGCTCCCTCTTCCTTAGCATTGTAGACAAAATATTTGACTCCATCATCCGTGGCTAAATATGGGTTCGTGGCTAAAAGTAACACCATTAGCCACAAATTAAATTGTGCCTGGATGACACAACCTTTGGCCACGATGTGGGTTTATCACTAATTACCTTCTTTGGTAACATTAGTCATGGTGGCTAAATTCAAGACTATCAGCCGTGAATACATTGTGGATGAATTTGGGAACATTTTACAAAGAAATCTATTTGTCGCCAGTTATATTCTTTGGTAACAAAATCGATTGTGGCTACCAAACTTATAGATTTGATTGTTGGTTTTTGCCACAAAAATATAATGCCTTAGCCTCGAAAATTTTTGTATACATTTATTATATATAAATATTTGGCTAATGAAATTAAAAATGGTAAATATGATATTATTCATTTTTAATTGACAATATATTTAGTTATGAAATTTAAAAGAATTTATCTCAAACTAATAAAGAATTTAAATGTACTTACGCACTAAAAAAGAAGTACACATAAAATAAAATACATATAAATTAATCGAATAGACCAAAAGTTAAGGCCACACCAAATAGTTTTTCATCAAACCATAAAAGAACCATATAATGCTGGTTAACAAATCTGCATGGTAATAACAAGTAAAATAAGTCCAAAATGCATATAATTAAGATGAGGAAATCATGATCGAGGTGGCTGAATAGATTGCAACCCTAAAGTAGCATCATGATTGGATAAATAAGAGCTCATGAGAGCCTCAAATTGGTTAGACAAATCACTGAGGGTATTTTTAGTGTTTTGAAGTTTAATCTTTGTTTCTTGACGCTCAGTCTCAGTGGCTTGACATTGTCGTTGTTGACTCAAACTCATTGTGCAATGCTAAGGCATTTTCATTAGATGTTGCCTGTAAAGGAGGTGGTAGCTTAAGCACTCCAAGACCAAAAAGGTAAACGAGGTGGTAGCTTACCACACATTAATTCTCTTTTAATAGCTTAACAAAAAGCTTCGAAAATCAATTAATTGGATTTAGGCCTTAGCATCTCAAAAGAGGAAAAAAGAAAAAAAGAAAAAATAGTTTCTTCAAGAAAATAAATTTGGAAGGCATGTCCATTATATTTTGAATATAACACTCCATAAGAAACAAAACATATGCACTTCATTTTACAGCAATTAACTCCAATTCTACTACAATAAACTTCCAAAATTAATATGTAAATTGTTATTAAAGTTTCCAACGAGTTATAAATGTTGTTGACACAATTTTGATACTATATAAATTAAACTATTAAAGAAAATTCATATTTCAATTATTATGTCATATTAAATATTTATCTTCGGTTAAGAAAAGTGTTAAAAGAAAAAAAGAGGAAGTGACTATCACTTGCAGAATTATAAACTTATGGTTTCAATTGATGCAAAGTATAGTTTCAATTGAAGTTTTATCACAGGTCCTATACAAGTTGAAAAAGAAAAATTGTAAAAACAATAATAAACTACAAAGCTATGTAAATCACAGTCAACAAAATGGTGAATACCTTATTGCATCTTCGTAGTGTTGGTCAAATCTTGAATTTTATAAATAATGATAATTAGTCAGAAACTGAAAAAAAGTACTTTTTCCACTTATTCAATTGATAAAGTTTTTAAAGAGGTGAAATCTAGAGCAAGAAGACAATTTAAAATTGCTAAACAAACAAAATTATAAAAATTAATTCAGCACCTAAAGGATTATATTTTTAAAGATCAAATGCTTGGCATATAATATACAATATGTTTGCTTGACTAGTTTATATTTTTACATGAAAGAAATAGTAATAAAAAGAATGTTGCCTAACATGTATACAACCAAAATCCAGAGAGTAATAAGATTATCTGAATCCTTATTAGTTTTATTTCGTCTACTATTTTTTTTTTACTTTATAGTTTCAAAATTAACCAAAATAGTAATTTCACATTTGTATCATCTTTAACTCATAATTGCAATTTTGAGTTCCATTAATAAATTGTAAGAACATGAAAAGAATTTAAAACTGTCAAGCGAATAATATTAGTTTTTAACATGCAGGGAACCACAAAAAGTGCTCCAAATTTGAAGTATAAGACTTCTAAAAAAAGTTAGTAACTTTTCTTTCTTAAAGCATGGAGCAAAGCATACAAATTTATGCATTAAAAAAAATTTGATGTTCTTGCTTTAGATTGGTGAATACCATTTTAATTTTTTCAACAACACATGACAGTTTCTTTCTCATTTTGTCTCAATAACACGACACTTTCTTTCTCATTTTGTCTCAATGTTTTAACTTTTTAATCTATAAAATATTATCTCTCAGCACCATCTAATTATTTATAAAATAATACAAACAACTTTTTGTCAAACATGGAAACCGTTAGGACCACATTAGTACCAGATACTTTTTTTTTTAAGAGATTATTGCTAATGATATTTACCATATACAATTATTAAAATCAGTTTACATCAACTCTGATATCGCTCATATTTTAACCCTCTCAAATATTTAAGGGATATCAACTCCCCTCTTAGGAAAAAGATTGCCTTCACTCAAGTTTTGAGGAATGAGATTTAAAGTAAACCTCTGCAATGTGTCTGCGGGGGCTCGAACCACTTCCCTATATTTGTGAGGGAGTGATTTTATCCACTGGGGCAAACCCTAGTGGTTACATCAATACCAGATACTTGAGACAAAAAGCTATATTTTATATCCAATATCAAAAAATAAAATATTATTATATTACAAAGAAACTATTTCACTCGCTCACCATTACCATTCAAGAGCACGATAAAAGACCATACTCAGATTGTTAAAATTGAAGTACCAAAAGCAAAATGAGATCAAATTGACATGCCATTCAATGGCATTCATCATTCACTAGAGTTGGTAAAATTTAACACGATCTGATTGTCCGACACAAATATGACACAAATAAATAGATATGGGTCGTCAAAATTTGGCACGATTATTAAATGGGTCGGATCTTATTCGACACAATTTTTTTTCATGTCAGGTTAGGGTTAAAATTCTTGACCCATTTACCAAAACAATGACGTGATTATATTTTTTAAAATTAATTTTTAGGTTTTTGTCATTAAAACTTAAATATTGAACATGATTTTCTCTTTTTATTTTTTAAAATTTTATATAAATTTAGAACTTTAATAGTATAAGTGTGTAAAATATTGGTACAAATATATACTTTATGATATTGATATATGGTATTATTTACATTTATATAATTAAAAATTTTAATAGTGTAAATGTGTAATATTTGGGGGGGAGGGGTTCTGTGTGTGTATATGTGTGTGTGTGTGTGTAATATTTATTAAATATATAGATAGTAAACGAGTTATTGGGTAATCCATTTATTTTCCGAGGTGGATCTGAGTCTCAATATTTTAACACGATTATTAAATATGTCAGATTTGAGTCAACCTAAATTTAACACGACATGAATATGATCCGAAGACTCGTTTTGTCAGCTCTATCATTCACCAGCAAAAGGAATTAAAAATCAAACATCATAAGCTTTATACCCAGACTGTCCCTTGTACAGTAAAGGATCAAAAGCAAAAGTATTAACCCATATATACTAAATAGTGCTTAAATAAAGGCATTATACTAGGGATTGAGTGGCGAGAATGATAGGATCAGCGATGTGGTCGACGACTTTTGAAACTCTGGACGGCGGCAAAACTCAAATGACTTTAAAGTGATGAGGCAAGAAGTTTGATTGCGAAGTAGTACAGTTAGGGTTTCGGCCAAATTTCTAGAAAATTAATTAATTTAAATCAACTTTTGTTTCTTTTGAACTTGAAAAAGCCATGGGAAATATCACGTTATTCTTAATTTTTATCTAAGCTCTAGAAATTTTCTCAAAACAAGCCCTAAAAATGGCGCCTTCATTTAGGCGCCTATAGAAAATATAATTTTATTTTAATTAATGATATTACTTCATTAGCTATTTAGGAAAATAGTATTCTTCATTAGCTATTTAGGAAAATAGTATTTAATAAAACAGATGTATTTTAATAAAACAAATGTATTTTAATTAACTATTGCTGGTTATTATCATTACAATTTTATTAATTAATGTTTAGTAACTTAGATCATCTTTTCAAAATATTTAATTATTAAATTTCAACTGAAAGTCACAATTTCAAAGCAATTAAAGGATTAAATATTTTAATACTACTTAATTGCATTTTCTTTAATTAATATATAATATATTTACTAATTATATAATTAATAAAATTATTTTTAGCATATAGTATTTGAAATGTATTTTCTTTTTCATCCATGTAAAAATACTTATATGATTTGTACACACTTTACAGGTCTAATATATTTTTTACACATTTTGATAATTTGATTCTTAGATTAATTAGACTATATATGTAATGGGATAGTAGTATTGGCAATTGGGGCCTGCTGCCTTGCTTGATTTAAAAAATCCTTAATCTTCATTCATTAATTAAGTCCTTGCCCCATGAACTTAATTAAAATGCTCCATCACTTGAAGAAATTAATATAAGCCAATGTTCCTATGAAATTAATTGGAACGCGACATGAGTTGAAGTTTTGATCGCTAGTTTATATTGAATTCATTATTAAGTTGCCCTTTGGAAATTTAACTACTAGCTCTGTTCCTAGTTTAGAGTCTTTCTGGTTCTACTTAACTAATTACTCCATAATTGAAAACCAATCTTTGTATAAAATTCGTAATGAGACAAAATTGTGATTTCTACTATGTGTATATATATAGGTACTATTTCTCTTTCTCAATTATACCCAATGAACGAGGGTCTAACTCCAAATATCTTGTTATTATAAGAGATTTCACCACTTACACTGGTTGACATCGACAGATCTTAAAACCGTAGTCTCTCCTTTTTTTTTTTAAATTATATATAGCATTGTATAATTGATACTAATATGTAAAAGCTAAAAAAATTTTATGGCTTTTGTGAAAATATTTTGTACCTAAAACAAATGCATATAGGCCTAGTATTATGTTTTGTGACAATATATGTTGTGGCTAAATTCAAGACATTCGCCCGCCAATCGTTTTTGTGGTTATATTGAATATGTATAGCCACGAACAAGTTTCATGGCCTATAAATATATATATTCAGTGACGACATATATTGTGGCTAAAACCAAAACATACGGCCACGAAGTACGTTCATGGCTAAAAAAATTGTAGAGCGACAATTCTTTCGTGGCTAAATAAAAACTCCTTTTGCCACAACTTTTTGTGTATACAGTCGTTAGTTACTATTTTTAGCGCGCGGTTTTTTCCCGCAAGCACTCAAATCTTTATCCACGAAGTATATTTCGTGGCTAAAACATAGTGTTTAGCCACAAACAGTTTGCGGCAAATATATTAGTTTGATATCTTAAATTTCTCCCACAATTATTAGCCACAACACCAAAATTTTGTGGCTAAATGTCATTATAGGCGACTAAATTTGCTTTGTGCCTAGAACATTTGTGGCCAAAACACCATTTTCTTGTGGTGTGTTGTTAGAAATCTACTATATTAGTAATCATACTTTATGTTTTTGGCATAGATCGTAGCTTTCTGGCATAATTCGGTGTGTTCAAGAAACATACTATTAACTGTCAATCGTGGCTACAACAATTTTATTAAGTCTAATACATCATAAACTTGCAAATATAATTGATCTAATTAGCAAACTAGCTAGTGATCTTACTAATTGTCAACATTCACAATCGCAGTTGGAATCTTTGGGTGTTGGGGTTTTCTCGCTGCTGAATATTCACAGTAAGGTATTCTATACAGTTATTTTATATATAAGGTGAAAGCTTGTTTAGTTCTTATATTTTGAGGCTAATGTCCGTTTGATACTATTGACAACCTACCGTTATTTTTATTTCTTCGACTTGCTTTTACAATATTACATTCTTATAATAATGTTTTCTTTTTTTGGACATTAATAAAAACAAAAATTTAAATTACCAATTTAAACTCAAAGAATAAAATAAAAGTAAAAGTAATATATATTAATTTTTTTGAAAGCTGACGTATGTCCAAGAAAATTAATTTTGTAAAAAAAAAATTAAACTACCAATTTTTTTGGACATTAATAAAAAAAATTAATATGTTAACTCCTTAGCAGAGTATTCCACATAAATTAATATATATTATTTTTATTTTTATTTTATTTTTGGGGTTAAATTGACAATTTAATTTTTTATTCATGTAAAAAAAATCATTATAAGAGGGTAATATGATAAAAAGAAGTGAAAAGGGACAAAAAAATAATAATGATAGGCGTGTCAATAATTTAATGACATAGATGTTTTGAGAATTTTTAGAAATACAGAGACTAATTTAATGTCAATAATTTAATGACATAGACTAATCCAACTTTTATCTTTATATATAGATGATCAATAATTGGAGCATTACACAAAACAGTGCTATATTGCTCCGGTTTGCACTTTAAAAAATGCAATGCAGCTTTTTTTTTGTTTTTTAAATAGTTGTTTTATGAAAAATTCAGGTGCTTAGTATTAGTTTAGATTCATAGGCACTAATTAGATTTCGAATGAAATATGTTCTAGTACCAGTTCATGGAGAAAATGTGAAGGGTCTGTACAAAAGTGGAAACAGGCTGGATTGGCTGGATTAAACTGTACCCGTTGCCGATCCAACGGCTGACGTTATATTTAAGGAAAAATAGTAACAGGCTGGATTGATTAAAGTCATAGACAGTAATTTACGCAAACTGTAACTTAGGGAGATCCTGTTCGAAGAAAATAAAGCTGCTTTGACAATAAGTTGGTTAATTTAAGTCAAAGATGTTGCTAAGAATTAGTCGATTACACAATTTTTTTTTGGCGTCCATATAATGCCGCCACCGAACAGAGGTGGTTCATGAGTCACTGACACAACCCCTGGTCTAATCGGCAGCTTCTGTGTTCAATACAAGTGGCGGTGCACCTTCATTAACCACTGTTTTTGTTTTTTGAAAGAGTCTTTAACCACTGTTTAACAGCGAAGGTTCACTGTAATGAATTTTCTCGGAGGCGTGTGCTAGGTTTTACGCCCCCCATTGCCAAAACGGTTTTTTTTTTTTTTATGGTGCATATTGTTAAATTTCTGATCTAATGGTGCCTATTACAGAACATATTTCTTTCAAATTTTATCGCTGGCGGGTGTAAAGCCAACGTCGGCGACGGAGTAGTGATCCACAATTTAAAATTTTTTCTAAAACTATATAATTAATAAAATTAAAATAAGTTTAGTCATATTATTCGTTTATAAAATATGATTAATTTTTATCGAGTAACAAATATATATATTTTAGTCATTTGACAAGTACATTTAATATTTAAGATTATTATATCAAAACTTGTGTATCGAGTTATTTGATAAGTGATTAATCTATAATATTAATTTACCAAACACATTATTAAATTGTTTACAACGTTGATTATTTGAAAATCTACATAAGAATTGATTTTTCAAGAAGCTAAACCAATCACAATCATACCCTAAGGAACATCTTTGATTTGAATTAACCAACTTATTCACACCTATCCTAATTTTAAAAGCTAATCCAAGAAATCTTTACAGAAAATCAAGTGACAGTAATTGATTAATTCATGTAACATTCCTCCCCTCTAAAGCGTTTCATTGTCCTCAAGGACGTGTCTTGGAACTTGGAAGTAGCAATTTTCTAGTAATCAATTTTCTTTATTAGCAGCAAATTCTGCGCAAAGATACTTTTCTAGCTTCAAACAGCCGTGCCAAGCCCAAAGTTACCGATGAAGTAGTTGGTCTTCTAGCTAAACAACTTGATAATCTCTTTCAATCCATTGACAAAACAACTAACTTGTTTATCTTGGGAAAACAATCCAGCCTTTCAAACTGAGTTTGATATTCTCGCATGCTATCAGATTGTAGCAATTTGGTAAGCTCACCCAAAAGGATCAAAAAATCGGATTGGGCAATATCGCGAATGAAGACCTTTGAATTCCTTCCAAGATACTTCCCGGGACTCTCGCCCCAGTAATTTGCACCATAATTTTGCTTCTCCTGCTAAGTGAAAAGAGGCCAGTGCTACTTTTTCCTCCTCTAGTGTGTCGTGAAATTGGATAAATTGATTATCTTTATAAATATCCAACTTATAGTATCCTCACTACCATTAAAACGTAGAAAATCAAATTTAACCATCTTTGTAGTGTAAGGACGTGGGCTGTCTTATCTCATCTCACATCCAACTGTGGTATTTGAAGCTTCCCCTGCTTTATAGGTTCTTTTGTCTCCCCCATTTAAAGGTAAACAGTGAAATAGTTTAGTAAATGACCTACGTAGAAAAGTTGAGTCAAGTGGTAATTCTTCAGAGGCCTTAGTTCCCTTCAAGCAACCAACCTTATCTCTTAGTTATATCTACTTCATATTTGTTGTTTAAACGTTTCAGCCATAGTCCTAAGAAAAATACTAGTAAGGCCATACCGAGGTGGTACTAGAGCTGAGGAGTGTATCTTTGCATAATTTTGCTACCAGAACATGATGAAGATGATATAGATAAAAGAAGTTAGATGTGAAAACCATCCCTACCAAATAGGTGGTTAACACCGGAAAAACTTCGAGAGCGATAGGAGAAAGGTTTATAGTATTAAAAATTTTTAAGAATAGACTTCACCAAATGTTACAGACAAGAGCGATCTACAACGAAGAATTAAAAAAAAATGACAAAAAAAATATAAACTAGTTAATTCGAGGATATAAACACAAATTTTTGCAACAAAAAATCAAATGAAATAGGAGAAATAAATGATAAACTGGGTTAATTCGAGGAAAACACAACTCTCCAAAAAATATTGACATTGAGTGTCATTTTACTGCTTTTTGGTGGGGGTCTATGGCGAAACAACGACGGATTCATTTAATGGGACGGCATAATTTAAGCCAGTCTAAAAAGGATGGAGGATTGAGTTTTCGAGGGTGTTTTAAGTCATTGTTGGCTAAACAGGGGTGGCATTTACTTCTGCTGAGTCACTTGCTGTAACAGTGTACGGGCTAGGTATTTTCATCATTATTCCTTTGTTGATACGGGCGTGAGTAGTTAGTAATCCATCCTTTGTTTAGCAGAGTATCCTTTGGGGGGATGAGCTATTACCGCATGGAAATTTATGGGTTCTGAGGTCCGGCAGCAGGTTCGTATTTTCTGGGGATAATTGGATTCCTAGACCGCTGTTGTTCAGACCTATTTCGCCAGTTTCCCTAGGAGATGATGCTAGGGTAGCTTAGTTGCTTGAGGATGGAAATATGTGGAATATGGATATGTTAAACCAGCATATTTCTATGACGGATATCCATTATATTGTAAATATTAAATTACTTTCACAGATTCTTCAAGATCGTATTATTGGTATTTCGATCGTAGAGGGGAATATTCTTTTATGTCTAGGTATTATGTTGCCCCGGGGTAGAAGAATCTGTCACGTGCTCAAAATCTGCTGGTTCTTTACATCTGTGGTACTCAATTTGGATATTGAAAGTTCCCCCCGAAGTTAGAAGTTTTCTTTAGCGTGCTCTCTCTAATTTGCTTCCTACTATGTTTAATCTCATGTTGGAGAAGGGTTGTTGCCTATCAAGGTGTGTATGTTATTGAAGTCATGGTGAGTTAGTTTTGCACGCTTTATGTGTTTTTGAGCATGCTTTTGATGTGTGGGATTTATTTATTATATATATATATATATATATATATATATATATATATATATATATGTTTTGTCTAGTTGTTTTTCTTGTGTCTAGGATGCACGGGACAATGGGCATCCCATTTTTTTATCAGATGAACTCTATTTGTTTGTTTTGCTTTTGTGGGGGATTTAGGGGCAACGGAATAATAGGCAATTTAAATTTATTTTTAGCCGATTGACCCGACCCCATTTTTTTTAAGGTCCGAATAAATTTCGTCGGGAGGTTACAAGACTTAACGCCGACCCTATAATTAAAAAAAAAAATTACACACGCACACTTGAATCTATAATTTTAGCTAATTATATTCATGTTAATTAATTAATTATGTAGTTGATGTAAATATTATATTGTGGCAACATATAATATTAACTAGATGGAATTCTACATATGTTATGCTTGATGTTGCCGTAAAATATATAGTTATACTTTTAACGGAGAAATTACTCAAGATTGTGCTTGTTATTGGGAAAGTTTTGTTTACCAATTTCTTTATGTTCTTTTGGCCGTAAGCTATAAAAATATTGTCTCCATTTATTTTAGAATATGATTAATAGTTTAGACTATGGCAAGTACTCAACATTGATTAACAGTAGAAAAATATAAAATAAAATAAATTGCATTGATGCTGGCAATTAGGGTCGGGCTAGGCCCGATTTAGGGGCAACCCGAATAAACTTTTTTAGGGTCGGGCCTAAATTTTTTTTAATAGGGTCGGGTAGGGCTTGGGCCCGATGCTTTTGCTCTTTTTTGTATGCATGTTTTCTCTGTCTTGTGTTCAAGGGTTTTATGATGCTTGTTCTCAACAGTCCTCTACGTGTACAAATGTTTCTTTCCCAATTACTTGCCCTATGTTTTGGGACCCGCCTCATGTGGGTTGGCATAAGTATAATTGTAATATGACTATCAATGCTTAACAAGTTATGGTTAACTATAAGGGGTGGGCAAATCAGGTTCAGATCGGGTTCGGATCAACTCGATTGAATTTTAAGTTAATTGAATTGAGAAAACGTCGAATTGAAACTGAACCTTGGATCTAAGCAGATCGGATCAAATTATGTTTGGATCGAATCCAAAATTCGGCTTGAATTCGGCAGGTCAGGGTTGAGTTCAGATTCGAGATAATTCGGGTATAATAAGGTCCGTGAGGGGACTTAGATCCACTTCTCGTTCTGTTGATTTCATTGCCTTGTCTATCAACACCCTCGTCTTCCCTCTCTCATCCTCCATTTTTGCTTGCAAATTTATACAACGCGAACATAATTTATTACTCTTAATTTCAAAATCTAAATCCCTAATGTCAGGTCAAAACGTTGTGTTATGATGACGATGTCGGTTTGATGTTTTATTTTTCAAATTCTAGCCCCCTCATACCATTAATTAGCATAAGAGCCAATATTGAACACAACATCGGCAGACCATTCAGCCTATAAATATCTTATCCCCTTGTTGATTGATACAAACACCGTTTCTTCCATTTCACTCTCATTAAATTGGAGGTGGTCGACGGAGCAAGTGCAGTAGGCAGTAGCTTTGTGCAGCAAATCTAGGGATGGCAAAATCCTCTATGGATTTGGGGCCTTGTGGGGCTCCACTCTAAATGGGGTAAATCTTGAATAATTTTTAAGGAATGAGGAAAAAATAATTCTCAAATTTTCAATGGGGTGGGGTTTGGTTTTGTACACCCCACCACACCCCACCCCCACCTCAATCTCTATTATATATAAATATTTTTTTAATTTTTATTTAATAATTTTTGTTTTATCAATTGCAATGTTAGTTAATAAAGTTTCTTTTTATTTTTTCTTGATATAAACGGGTTATAACTAAAAGAAAACTCTACAATATAATTTTTATTCAACCCTAAAATATTGTTATATTTTCTTTTCTCTCTTAAAATACTGTTGTATTCAAATATTTTTCAATTTTAATATCATTTCAAGATATTATTTCAAATATTTAGAGATTTTCTTAAATAATTAAAATATTTTATAATGTGGTAATGATTTTGTTTAAATCTTTAATTTTTAATTTATTAAAATTATTTATCTATATCTATTATAAAATAAATAAATGAGTAATGAGGTGGGGATCGAGAAATCATTCCCCACGCGGGGATTCTCTATCCCCACCCCACTAAATTTAGTGGGGAATAAAGGCAAAATTTTTAATGGTATAAAAAACAGGTTAGGCCTTCCCACCCACACCCCACCCCTCCGTTGCTATCCTTAAGCAAATCCCATTTGTTTCTCGTGGCAACAGTGATGGCTTGGCTTTGTGGGCTTGCATCGGTGACTGCTGGCTACTGCCGTGCCATATATATCTTTGATCTCTGTGTGTGTTTACCTGTTTGGTAACTGCTATTGTGTGTGTATGTGTGGTGTGAGTGCACTGTGCTCTATATATGATTTACATATTTAGATTTGCACATGACTTTGTGTGTTGTATATGGAAAAGGGAAAATTTTGTACAAGTTATACCTTTTGTCACCGCTTTTGTGGAAAATCGTTAGGTATAAATATGTTAGATACATGTGACTCGGTTGGTGAAATAGTATCTCTCTCCAAAAATACATGCTTTTTTTAACCGCCGCACAAAGAAAATATTTTGTTGCGTGCATCCATGGGTGAATGTGAGTCTTGTTTATTGGTTTAGTAGTTTCGATTGGTGACATAGTTTTGATTTAGATTTTCTTTGTTCAACCCAACCCGATCGGGTTGATCATGATCCAATCGGGTTTAGTAAATATTGCCTGATTGAATTGGGCAGGTAAACCTGAATTTTTTTAAATTGGATCGGATCACATTATTTGTCAGCCACTAGTTAGTTATGGGGGGGTGATTCACAATCATGAAAGTTTAGTTATGTTAACATGGGCTGGAATTGGTGTTTATTCTGATGATGGGAATGTGGCGGAGGCGGAAGCCTTACGCTTCGGTTTATGACTCGCAAGAGAGGTTGGTGTGTCTCTGTTGATTATGGAGTTTGATTGATTGTATGTTATTCAGCTCATCCGAGGGCGGCAAAGCACGAGGATTGATCTTTTTTCTATTATAACTGAAATACAACATCTTTTTATACCAAAGTATGATTTCAGGATTCAACATATTTCAAGTAATTGCAATTAAGCTGTGGATAGTTTAGCTAAATTTGGACTACGTCTATGTAGTCCTTTTGTATTGCTTGAAGATTTTTTGCAGGAAGTATCTTGTTATCTTTAAATTTTCTCATCCTGATTTAATCAATATTTCCCTTAAAAAAAAAAAAACTCAAGTTCCAATAAAATAATATTCATTCCGCCATCTTTTATTATGAAATAGGAATATTTATTTAGAATATCTTAATCCAACCATCCCCTGAAAATAACTAACCAACCAACCACAATTCCCGCAAATAAATTCCATTAAATCACAAACTGCTAACCTATACTACTAGATAATATTTTATAATATTAAAATAACTAATACAAATAAAATTAAAATTAACGAAATATTTAAGTAAATGATCATATCAGTCCTTCCCCTTAAAAATTTCCTTGTCCTTAAAGGTAATCCTATTTTTATCTATTCACCGTCTTCTCCGCCTCCAATTTTCAATGAGATATAATGCCTTGAACCTTTCTAGAAAAAGCATCCTTGTCTCATCAAAATCCATCGTCTCTAATTTTGTCACTTGGTTAGTAGATTATTTCGGATTATAGTACCTTCAAATTTTAGCATTGCGCTTGAAAAGACTCATAAAATTTTATTTCGAATTATAGAACACTCTCAGCTTTAGAACTAGGGGTGTTCAGAATTCAATCTAATTTGTTCAATCCATCTAATCCGTAAAAATCCAATCTGTGGATTGATGGATTGGATTAGATTGAAAATTTAAAAATCCGCAATCGGTGGATTTGATATAGATTTATTTTTGTGAATTTACAAAAATCAACAAATTCGTAAAAAAATAAAAAAAATATTTATTTAATAAAAAAATTAAACTTGTAAATAAGATATTATACTTACTAATAAATAAATAAGTTAAAACATAGTTACATTAACACCATATTATATCTTATTCGATAATAATATAGAATAAAAATAATTAAATAAAAAATATAGCTTCCCAAGCGGTTAATTTTCATGTATTGATCTAAACAAATGAGTTTTTTTTTCTTTTTGGCGTGTCATATTTTAAAACTTTAAATATATTTTCTAACTTTATTTAAAAATTAATTAATTTAAATATTATTTAATTTTGAATTTGATCTATAGTAAAATTATTTTCATATTAATTTTTTTATTTAATTAATTCATGGATAGGACATGATTAAAAATTTTTAGCCTGCAAACCAATCTATAAAATGATGGATTATTTATGAATTTAGGTCAAATTCACATTCGATCTATAGGCATATGGATTGAATTCGTATTGAATTTCACCAATCTGTAAATTTTATAATACGCAAAATCTAGGATCGAATATGAATTAATATCTAATCCGCAAAATTTAATTCACAAACACTCTTTAAAACGCAAACTTATTAAATTATTTGTGTTTGCAGTGTACTCATAAAATTGTTGCGTTGTCGATCAACTTCCTCCTGCATCCGGATTGCCACATCGCTAGTAAATTTGTTGGAGACTGGAGTTTCAACCAAAAGTTATACTATTTTCTTCTAATTTTGATATCAAAATATTACAAACACAATTTTTCTTTTTTGTAAAGAAAAACAAAATGAAAAGGAAATAAAATATCATAAACAACGAACCTCTCAATAAATATTATTGGCATTTTGAAGGACCAATATCTCCAAATTATAACTCATACTTGCCAAATAATATTCTAATCTATCATTACTGATACTGTTGCGAGTCTAAATAATAGCTTACTAATAAAACTTAATCCTAAAGTATAATATTAAAATTGGACACCACGATTATATACTAACGTAAACAACTAATTAATTTTTACTGAGTCAAGTACACATTAACCATAACTAAAAGATAACTTATATATTAAAGTAAATTAAAAATAAAAATTCTATTAATTAGAAATAAAAATTCTGAAATTATTTTGAAAGACCGTATAATTCCTTGCGCCTTAAAAACTAACCTTTTGCTCAAGGGTGACTTTCCTTAAGTAAAATCCATTCCACATGGATCATTCAATAGGTGAATTTCACCCATAGTTAGAAGCGCAATGCCACTAAAATGCCCAATCCACCATCCTTAATGTGACTTTACAAAATTTTTCGAGAGTAGACTTTACAAAATCACCACACCAAATTTTTCGAGAGTAGACTTTACAAAATTTCTCAAGAGTAATTAGAATAATACCGGCTCCATTGTTAAAAATTGCAAGGCATTTGTTCCTTACTTTATTAGCCTAGCTCTGATTTCAAATGTTACGTGCATGGATTTTACAACCAAAATAATAATAATAATAATAATAATAAAATAAATAAATAAGAAAGAGAATAACGTAAACATGAACCTCCTCATAGATATTGTTACCAATTCCAAGGATTAATAGCAACTACTTAAAATTATGAAATAATATTCCAATATGCAATTATTGATACTGATGTTAGCTTAAATATTAGCTTATAAATAAAACATGAGCCTACAATATTTGAATAGAAGTAGATGGGCACAATCCTAAACTAATGCTAATAAATTAGCTAACTAACTTTTACTGAATCAAGTACAAGTCAACCACAACTAAAGGATAAATTACAATATAAAATAAGTTAAAAAAAATCTAGAATTATTTTGGAAGTCCGCATAGAAAGTTCAGAACTAATTAATTATAATTAGTGGAGTATAATTTAGATGCAGTGATAAGTAATCAACATGCAAGAACCACATGGCTTATGGCTTCTCTATATCAGCCCCAAACTCCCTATCATTTCACATCTGTTTTTTTTTTTTTATTTTTTTATTCTAACCTATCATTTCACATCTATTTGCAACAAAAATAAGTATTTGTTAAGGGAAAAATTCATATCAAGATTCAAATATTTGTTCTCAAAGTTATGACAATATTTATTTTACTTTCATTTTATTAATGGAGTTTTTAAATGTGACATCTAACTAGAAATAGCATGGGTGTGGATTTTCATTACAAAAGGGAGAAAAAAACAAGTAATTCAAAAAAATTTTAAATGGGCATATCTGGAAAAAAAGTTTGATTTTAAAAAATAATTTTTAAAAGGAATATTAGGAGGACTTCAGATGGATGCCAGTAGTTCATCTCCTATTTTTCTTTTCAAATTTTAAATATTTGTTTTATACAAAAGCTAAGCCCAAATAACACGATTATAAAAATAAGCCCAATATCGAGCCCAAGAAAACGGACGCTTGACTGTTCCAAAAATTGTATGCAATGCAGTCCACAAAATCAAATATTCAAACCAACAGGCGAAGTGAGAGTGGAGCTATTGGCACCCTCTAAACTCCACTTAAAAACTCCGTTTCTTAACATACCCCAACAAAAATATCGAAATATTATATAATCTCTTGTAACACCTGTGAATGCCGAAATTAACCCTAATATTGGGGTTTCTTCCTCATTCTTTTGTTGTACAGTGGGTTTGCTGCTGCATTAACCCTATTTTATTATATGTAAAAGGAAAAAGGACATCTACACCCCCAAAATTTGGAGAAATGATCACCAATACCCCTAAGTTTTTAAAAAGGGACACCAAGACCCTCTTTTGACAATTATACCTTTATCTCTTTTATTCCAAAAGAATTAACTCTAATATTTTACAATAAATAGAAATATAATATTAAAATAAATGTAATAATATATACATTTTAAAATAATTTCAATATTTAAAAAATATTTTAATATTTTATAATCTATTAGATATATTTTATTATATTAAAGTAAATTTTGTGATAAATAGAATCATAATATTAAAATAAATGTATTAAAAATTTAATTATTTTGAATATTATGTAAAATAATAATTTTAATAATATTAGTATGTGAGAATGTTTTTAATTGTAGAACGTATTTAATGCAAATATATATTTAAAATTTATATTATTAAAATATAATGAATAAAAATATATTATTAAAATAAATATAATAATTTACATTTAAATATTAAAATATTAAATATTTTAATATTGTTAGTCTACTGTAGAGATTACTTTATTTTTATGATATTTGTATTTACTAAAAATTTTAAATTTAATTTTTTAGAATAATAGAGGTAAAGGGTATAATGGTCAAAAGGGGGTTTTGGTGTCCCTCTTTAAAAACTTGGGGGTGTTGGTGACCATTTCTCCAAACTTTGGGGGTGTAGATGTTCTTTTCCCTATGTAAAATATATGGGTGTACAGAATTTTTATCAAGATCAAATTATTGTTCAACTTCTCCTATGACTACTTATCAAATAGATATATCCACTCTTTCTCTTAGTAACTTCACCAGCTCCAAGACCTAAGTCTCTTAGGACATATGTTATTAACTAATGATGTGTCATTTATTTAGTGATTGATAATTCTTTACGAGATTCAATTAAATTAATTTATGAATATCACATCATTTAAAATAAAAAATTTAAAATGTATAACATTATTCATTCCCAAAAACTCAAGGTTTTCAGCGGCTCATTTGCGAGTCCTCCCAAAAGCTCAAAGGCCCATTAGCGAGTCCTGCCAGGAGCTTATAACGTCGGATCCAGCTCAGATTTGACCATTGATTCAATTCTTGCTCGACACATTTTAACACGGCCGCCAAAAATCAATTTACACAATATTCCTGAACTTTATGTTGATCATAAATTGGTGTTTCTATGCTTTAACTACTAACTAATTTCCTACATCAGACTCAAAAAAATATGACAAACCATTCAAAGTTGGGCATGAATCATGTGATTCGCTGTATAATCTTTGCGAATGTTGTATGTTCTTTTTATATAATCTTTGCAAATATTTTACGTTCATTAAAAGAATAATGAGCAAATTTAAAATAAAGGAGGACCTAAGTTACATTTAACGTAACTTGCGCTCTCTCACAGCAACAATACCAGGCCCCACCAGCGGTATTATTGCTGTGAGCAGGCGCAAGTTACGTTCAACTTAACTTAGTGCTTGCCTTAAAATAAATACAAATTGAATAGGGCTCGGCTTTGTATTTTATATTGTATTGCTACTATAAAGTGTTCGATAGATATTTATACTGTAGTTTGTTATGAGTATAGTACTTTTTTAATAAAATATTTATAATTAATATAATAAAAATTATTTTTATCAAAATTATTATTAAAAATTATTTTTATCAGATATAATTATATTTTATTTCATAAGTATGGTTTTAAGATAACGAAAAGGGCCTTAAGTATTTCTAGCGGGAGATTATGCGATGGCGCCGCTCCGACATACAGGGCAAGAATTAGAAAGGGAGATCCACATGGAAATACACGTTGCATGGAACACGTGGCCGCATGGAACTTGCTTACCGGGAAATGCCTGCAGAATATCTTCCATGCAGACCGTGCAACGGCCTTGGGTGGCAGCAACTGTTGGCAAGCTCGACACCGTCAACTCACTGTTCGTTTGCGCGTCGTGACTCATTTGTTGGTCTTGATCTGGTGGCGTCGACGACGTGTTTGTTGTGATCATCGATAGAGCCTCGTCGAGGTCGAAGCTTTCATCAATTGTTGGACAGGGTAAAACGATATTAGTATTGATCGCCAAACAATATGGAGACGCCATTTTTGAATGAGAGAGAGCGAGAGCTAGAAATACATTGAGGATGCATGAACCAAAAACTGTTGTGCTGGTGGTACTTTTATAGAAATGCTTTTGAGTCCACACTTCTCACTGTGGAAAATTCGCCACATACGGCCCACGCGCGAGAAAGAAAATCAATAAGAAACGTTGTTTCTGGCGACCATTTGGAGCAGCCAGGGGCGGATTTCCCTTGGGACCAGCGGGGGAAAAAAAATTCTTTTAATAGTTAATTTAATTAGCCTAAAATTCCTAATAAATTTTTCTTAAGCCCCCAATAATTTATATTCAAGTTCCTAATACATATTTACACTTAAATTCTCACTCTCCAAATTTTGAACACAAATCAAAAGAGATGGGCTTTGCAAACTAAAATCAAGTCCAAAAACATCAATATTAATTAAAATTTTAAACATAAATATTAATATTAGTGTAGAGAGAGCATTTTCAACCATGAACATTTTGAAGAATTAGTTACGAAGCCAAATGAGAGAGCAATGGATGAATAATAGTTTGGTTGTTTACATAGAAAAATACTTATTTAATAATATTGATAATGAAGTTGTAATGCAACGTTATCAATGTATGAAAACTCGTAAAGGACAATTGTAAACATATTTTGAAGTATGAAAAATCTTTCAAATTTATATATTTATTACTTTTTGAAATTTTTTATATTGTCGTTGAATAAGCCCCCAGTCAATCAATATACTCCGTCCCTGGGAGCAGCTGTGGTAAGGTATGAGACTTGCAAATAATTAATTTTCTCGTGTAATATATGTTAAATGGAATAATTCATATTTCAGTTGCTGTTGATAATTAGCGAAAAAATGGCAAAAAAAAAAAAAAATTGGTGATAGGAAAAACAAAGTCAAAGAGGGTGTGTTCTTAATGGGAGGCGTCTAGTTAATGCTAACTAAAAAAATGTGTATCTAGATTATGAGAGATTTTAAAATACATTAGAGGTAAATGCATGTATGCAATGTTTGTCTGCATTTTCTTTTTAAATCACCATGTAATAAGTAATTATATTTAGTCGAAACTAAACACGACCTACATGCACTAATAGAGTAAAAACCCACCAGAAGTACTAAAAAGGTTCCATTTCATCATAACATTCTCATGGCTTCGCTTTATGATCTGATCACTAGCAAGTTAAATATGCAATAAACGTTAATTTCAAATAAAAATAAAAATAATAATTTTCTGACAATATAAATAAATAAATAAATATATATATATATATAATTAAATTTGGATGATATTAACATCCTAATAAATTAAACATTGGTTTGGCACTAATGCTAATGCTAATGAAGCAGCTGCTGCTTCTTCAGCACAAATAAATTCTCTTTGGACATCATACACTGCCACCATGGCTCCTCTATCAGCCGTGGTTACCACTGCACTGATCCCATCATCCCATGTCTTATAACGATATATTTTGTTGAAATGGGACCTTTTGGCTATCCGTAGAATCTCATAAGCCTTCATCTTATTCTGCATGCTTGAATGAAACATAAATCATCACGGCTTGGTGGCTATTTTTTTCATTTGAGCCCTCAAAACTTCTTCTAATTAGCAACTTCTTAGAAATATTCTATTTCTTATTATAGTTTTTTTTTATATGCTTATTTAATACAAATAAACTGTAGGTGTATTTGGCACTCTATGTTATATTGAATTAGTTATATTGCATTACTTTGTATTAAGCTATAATTGAATATCATGTTTGGTGCAATATATACTTTTTTCAATTTAATTAAATAATACATTATTTAGTTATATTTTTAATTTAATTAAAATAAAAATATAATATAAAATTATTGAATAATAAATTATAAATTTATTATTGTATATTAATAACTAGAATGTAAAAGAAAAAAAGAAAAACTAAAATTATATAATATTATTTCAAATTAAATTTTTTTCATTTATTATTATACTAAATTAATTAATTAATTATTAAAAGAATTAATGCCGCAAACAGCCGCAGTTGCATAATGAAATGCAGTCCCATATTATGGGGGGGCTTCAAACGCACCTTATAAGTATGCAGCAAGCCCTTCGGTTGTAACGAATTCAAATATTGATTTTCTTGTTTTAAATGAGTATTGAAAAGAGAAAGCAACAGAGTGGCTCGTGTGGTAGACTCATCAATCAGGGTGATCACAGGTGGTAATCACAGCCTCATAGGTGTGCAAAAGACCACAAATTTTGTGTCTTTTTATTCAAAATGTTTGATGAGACGTTTCAACAATGGAAAATGGTAAGTAGCCAACCATTGCTGAAAGAAGCAAAATAATTATTTAAAATTAATAATTAGGTCCTAATATTGAAAATATATTCTCAACTTTTACACGCAGAAATATCACATTGTAGGGGGCTAGGGGCGAACCCGTTAGTGGGCTTGGCTAGTTGGTTATACCAAACTGCAGTCCGACATAGATAAAGATGTCCGGCCCATCAAAGGAAGATTTATGTGGGTTCGTATTCGTGTTGTGTCTAATTTTTTTTTTACTTAGGTCTAGTCTGACACATATGTCATGCGGTGGGCTGTGCTGTGTTATGCCTAAAAAAAAAGAACAATAAATTTTTTTTTTCCGTATTTTTTTAAAAACACCATGTCGTATTTTTTTCAACCCCATTGAGTTTATGTGCCTTTAGTCAAATTCAATAAAATCAAAAATTAAAAATTCAAGTCCATATTCAATAAAAATAAATTAATAATAGTAAGTAAATGTAATATTAATTACTAAGTTAGACCATACGGTATTAGAATTTATTTTTAATACTTAACAAAAACAAAAGTAACAATAATAATTAATTTTTCTTATAGGTTAATTCAATTGTTAACTTGGACTTACATAGAGTCATGGATCATAGTTTATAGTAACATTAATACATATTTCTAAATTATGGTATTTATAATTTTATTTATTAAAATCATGATATCAATTATTCACTTAATAAATTATAAATATAAATCAATTAGAGTATTTTTTTTGAAACTATGAATTAAATGAATTTAAAAAAACTTACGCTAATAAAATATATTAAAAGATTCAATATCAATTTATATGTAAAATCATAAAACTTTAAGTTTAATTTCATTAAAAAGTAAAACGTGCTTATTTCGGACCTTTTCACCTGTCGTGCTTTAACTCATCTCTAATTATGTCGTGCTTTTAAGACTCATGTGCATAAAATTTTAAGCCTAGCCTAGTCTGCGTGCATATTGTATTGTGCTACGTGTCTTATTGAAATATGCTTGTGTTTGTGCCCTGCCATGTGCTGCTCGGCCCGTTAGCCATCTCTAGATATATATAGATGACAATGAAAATAAAATAATAGTAATATTTGGCCCTTTTATCTTTGCTAGATGAAAGGCTCCTATAAATCTTTAGTTTAAGCTACCAATTCTCTTGGTCGTTTAACTCATTATCCGCATAGCCTAAAAAAAGAATATGAGACTTTCTATCAACCCAACTCAGCAATTGATCTTTTCAAAAAATTCTTTATAGTTTCGAGCTTATACAAGAAAGTTTTTAGGGAAAGGCATAAATAAATATTTAAAAAAACTACAAAGTGCTAATTTCACAAGTCCTTACAAATTTTGCATTTGGCACTAAAGACATTCCAAAACCATGGCGGTTGCTGCTATCCCAACACTTTTAGCACGAGTAATAGCAGCTATACTACCTATAAATGATTCAAGCTTAACTGTGATTCAAGGCTATATATTGTTAGAAAAATAACATAAAGTGGCTATTTTAAGGCTAATTTTGAGTAAGATGAATATTGGAAATATATATTTGTATAACTGATTTAGAAACTCCTCCGTGTGCTCTTTGCAACGACTTATAGGACATTTAAATTGGTATTTGGATGAATGAGAAATTGGATCTCAAAAACACCAATTGATGTAAAAAGAAATGAAGAAGAATCCCATATAGGATTTCAACCAACTAATGCCCTCTCTTGAAACCTATAAATGGACTTCCAAGTTCATTTGCAAAATAAACTAAAAATTCAAGTGATTTTCTTTTCTCCTCTCTTAAGCAAATACTCTATAGCTTTAGGTTTTAGTGTGATAAAGTTCAAACATTTGTTTGAAGTTCACTGGAATAATGAGATTGTGCTATCAATAGTATTTGATTCCATTATATCTTAGGAGATAAATGCTAATATAATTCAAGCATCGTTTTGAAGGTGGCGAATTTGTGATGCTAATATAATTCAAATATCGTTGTGAAGGTAGTGAATTTGTTTTAAAGACATTGCATTTTACATGCCTTAGGATAGTGATTTTTTTGTCTTATAACATTGAATTTAATAAGGGCAATTATTCATTGACTACCTTTTTTTCGTGCTTTTGTGAAATTACGCAATTTGTTTTTTTAGCTGAATTCAACCTAAAGTTACATTTTTTTTACACCTGTCCACTTTTATTTTTAGGCTGTTATAACATTACGGACAACATGGGCAAATTGGTCATTTCACCTGAGTAGCAAAAAATGATGTTTACACTTTTAATTAGAAAAAAAAGAAAAAAGCAAAGTTGTCTAGAGCAAAGCAATCAACGAAAATAGCTATTGTTTATTCCACATTGGCGACCCACCCCCATGCATGAAGAAGCAACAAATTCCTACCATTTTTTTCTACAATTTCCATCCATTTTCATCAACAAATTGCACTTGAGTTTCAAAGCTTTTGTTAAATCAAAGATTTAGGGGTATTGAGGATAGCCGTGAGCTATTTAAAAGTCTCAGCGCTTAGGTTCTCCAGGTTTTAAGGCTAGTGTCAAGTAAGTTTCGTTTTATTTATTTATTTTCATTTAATTTTTATATAGAACAATGTTATTTAAGATTTGCATGAGAATATTGTTAATCGTTGTTTCTTGAAAACTTAGAATATAGATTAAGTTGATTTTCTAGGAAACTTTTGGGGGTAATGATAAATTGGGGAGTAATATGTTGTCTTAGGACTGTTGACATGTAAGTGCATGTAAAATTGTTGCTAATATGGTTGAATGCATGTTTATCCCTTGCGTACTCATGTATCTCTGCCTATGGTTTACAAATTTAGGGTTTTTGAAAATTTTTACTTGCTAAACTACAGGTTATGGCTTTTGAAAGATTTTTATCCATGTGTATCCATATTCCCTAGCCCCCTGGTGAAGGTTTGGCTATTGCACGTGAAATTATAATCTCTCAAAAACAACAATTTAGAATCTGACAAAGTCCTGCAAGATGTTTGTTTCCATACCTTTCCTCTAAGTTTTTTACCTGCAATATATTAATAATACATTACTAGTGTAAGGAAAAATGACTGTTGGAATACAATATGAAGATAACTTGGTTGTTTGTTTTTATTTCCTCCATAAACTTAGATTTATGTCTCATTAATATATCTAACTACATTTTGTTGAATCTGTCTTTTTTGTTTTGGACATTCAGGATGCCACAACTAGGTTAGTGATATCTTTTCGAGGCGTGAAGTAGAATTTAATATTACTTGAACTTGATTGTATTGTTGTTAAAATAAAGTATGCTGTTGTAAACATTATGAGTTTATATGGATTAGACTCCGCTTTAAAAATTTTGTTAAATGTTATGAACTCGGATAATAAGGTGAAGGTTGCGCTAGATTCAGATTTTGGGCTGGATTATTTGCTTATAATTCATCAATTTTTAAGTGTTAATACCTTTACAGTTGAAGTTGTACCAGTGCTTCACCATCAGTTTGAGGATTCTTCCTTACTACAGGCATTATTGACTAACCTAAAAGTTGTATTGACTAATTAACTGATCACTCAGTTGAATGACTTTGTTGAGGAAAATGCTTATATTGAGGGACATTTTGCTACTGGGAACAAGCTATATTTGGGTTTGATGAATCTAACGAAGATGCATTACTATCTGACTATTCAGACAAAAGGGTTAGTAGCGATGATGATGTTAATTAGGAATCCTTGCAAGTTGAAGTTGATGGTGTTGCTGAACTTACTATTGTTGATGAGGATAGTGAGGGTAGTGAGGATCATGAAATAGGTCAAAGTAGCCACTTAGAATCCGATTTAGGTGGCAATCTATCTGATGCTAATAAAGAGGTAAAAAGGTTGATTAATTCTTTTGATGATGATACTGAGCTCAGCACTGTCGAATTGTCTAATTATTTGCAGCAACATGATTACAAAGTGGGTGGTCATAGGAAACATAGGCTAAAATTAGGGCATAAATTTAGAGGAGATGTTCATTTTAGAGAGATATTGTATGAGGTGATGGTGAGGAAAATGTTTGCCATTAAAACTATATATAGTGAACCTAGAAGATTTGTGGGTACTTGTAAAAAAGATTACTGTCCATGGTATGCGGCTAGTGCAAAACTAAATGATGGAATTGGTTTTATATTGTCAGAATACAACAAAAAGCACGATTATAGACTTACTAACAGGACAGTGAAATTTACTTCTACTTGGTTTACTACTAAAATAAAGATTCAGATTGCTGTTGACCCTAATATAGAGATAGATATTTTGAAGAATTATGTGCAAGAGACTTAAGGTTTGAAAATTGAAAAAATGACATTCTATATGGCTAGAGCAAAGACAAGACTTGAGATACTCGGGGATCATTCGAATGGATATCAGAAATCATTTGACTATGTTGCTGCCATTCACAAAGCTAATCCAGAAGCAATATGCAAGATGTTGTATGATGTTGTTTCTATACCTAATAAGGTATTGTTTCAAATGTTTTTTGTTACCATTCTTACACAAAAAATATACATATCTTAATGGTTATAGACCTTTTATATGAGTAAATGGATGTCACTTGAAGAGTAAATATGGTGGAGTGTTGATAGCCGCTGTTAGTATGGATAGTATAATAAGATTGTCCTATTGGCAATATGTGTTTATGAGATTGAGAGTACAGAGACATGGAGATGGTTTATAGAGCACTTGAATAGTTATTTGGATGATAGAAGGTAGGTTACTTTTGTCAGTGGTAGATAAAAGGGGCTAATTAATGTAATTTCAAACACATGACCTACTACCTATCTAGGGCATGTTCTAGGCATGTTCATGCTAATTTTTTCAAGTCATTTGCTAGTACGTAGTTAAAACAACTATTTTAGAAAGGTATTAAGAGCAGTAACAGGCATGATTTTGATGAGGCAATAGCAAAGATCAAAGCTGAAAAAGAAACTGCATTTAAATGGTTGGGAAGAGAACTACATGGTTATAATTGGTTGATGCACACATATGACATAAAATGCATGGTAGATTGTACTGATAGTAATGCATTGGAGTGCTTCAATAGCTGGATATTACCTTACCAAGACAAACGTTACTTGACAATGCTTGAATAAATTGGATGGATGTAGACTTATGAAATAGTTTACAAAAAGAAGAAATGAGACAACCACTTGAAAATGACAGCCGACACCTAAAGTTTTGACAAAGTTGGACAAAAAAATAAGATTGCGCAAAAAATGATTGTACAAGCTTTTGGTGATCTAAATTTTCAAGTCATGGATAGAGCCTATAATTCACCTAGGAGGTTTATAGTGAAGCTAAAGTCCAGAACATGTGGTTGCAGTTATTGAGAAATTACCAGCCTTTCTTGTCAACATGCTGTGACTGTCATAAAATATTCAAGACATGAAGTTTAGGAGTATTGAGACTACTTAAAAGTGATTTTTAACTCCCAAATATAAGAGTGTCGTGTTATATTATAACTCGGTAAGTCCGAGGTCGATAGAGAAAAGATTTAATTAATTTATTTTATTTTATCTAAAAATGAAAATAAAACTTGAATATATGCAACTTAATTTAAGTAAAACTATGAAATTAAATTAGTTAGAGTTATGAATATACTCTTAATAGTAAATAAAATTTAATAAATTTTTTTTGCCATTTTTTATTTAGGTTTATTGCCCAAAATATTAGTTATATAAATTATTATTATTTTCCCATTAATTTTATTATGGATTAAATACAAAATTTAATTTGTCTACAATAAGTCAAAATACCATTTTATCATACCTTATATTAAGATATTGAGAATTTATTGTGCCAAACTCCCTTGTTTGTTTATTTACAATAAATCAAAATTTTAAACTATAAAATATGTATAAAATTAAATAGAAAATAATTTAATTTATAATTTGATTAAATCATATTTATTTCTTAAGAGTTTCACCTTACCTTAACTATTATTATTTAGCTAAGCATAATTGAAATAAAAATTATTAAAATTAAATTACTCATAATTAAAAGGAATAAAAACTAAAATTGAAAATAAAACTAAATTTATTTATAAAAATAATTATATAAAATATTTAAACACACCTAAAGAATAAGATTACGGGGAAATTGAGAAGAAGAGAGATACATAAAATATAAAAATGAGATTCTATTTATAGAAAAATACATTCATAATCTAATGTTTTGTAGTCCATTATAAACTTTATGCATGCGCTTCTCAAAGCCATTAGATCAAGATCCAATGGCTGGTTAAACTTTAAAAGCCAACATTACACGTTGCATCATGTGAAGCATCCAATTTAGTCAAAGAACGGTTGAGATTTGGCGGGTAAAGATTCGGATCCTACAACTCGCTTCACCAACCGTTGCCACGTGTAGTGGTGGACCCAGACACTTAAATTAAGGGAGGTTAAGGTCAAAAAAATTTCTTTAATTTGGGGTGCTTCTTTTTTTTAATGTTCACTTAAATATATTTTAAGTCTCATAAACTTGAATTATATTACTTTCTTTTAAATTCTAAATAATAATAGTAATAAATTATTAATTTTAAACGTGTGAAAGTATCATTTTTCTAAATAGTTTCCATAAAATATTTTTAAAAAAATTGTGTTGTTGTTGGGATTTGAACCAAAACTTTAAAATCATCAAATAACACTCTTACCATTGAAGTACAAGTCTTTTGTTAAAAGATTGTGTCCAAATTTTTTATTTAACTCGTTTAGAAAGGGTTGGGGTATATTTAAAAAAAATTAATGGCCCAAAAGGGGCTTGGGTCCACCCATGGCCACGTGGCACGATTTGTTAACTTGTATATATCTATAATGATGATTTTGATAATAACAAATAAGATTAAGAATGATTAAATTTTTAATAGATCAAATTATTTTTCAAACATTAAAGCTCAAATTATTTTTTATATATTTTAAACAAATGAAACTGGTTGTTTTTCAAGTTCATGGTATAGTTGAAAAAGTTTTGAAACTATAGAAATGGACTTATTTGTAAAGTTTTATAAAGATTTAGGCCATAGTATAATTACATAAAGTTATAGGGTAACATTATAATTTTAAAAAATAGTTTCACTGTAGCCATAATTGTAGCAAATAGCTAACCGTTTGTTGAAAACAACCAATTGATAATTTTCAGAAAGCATGTTCTACAAAAAGTTGTTAAAATGCTGATTCTAGAAAATAACAGTAAACTGTTTAGTGAAAAAGTTGAACCGATAATTTTCAGAAAGAATTGGAGTATAACCATGAACGATTTAGAAAGAACAGATAACCAAAATTTTTTTTTGCAGGTCTCTGGAAATAAGCGACTAACCGATAACTTCAAACGGTGAACGGACTATTTGAAATTTCAGCACAACGATCATTTAGAGTAGTCAAAACGGTTAACCGATATAAGTTAACGGCGACCTAATTTTGTTCAGAAAGTCAACAACGACTAGTTTTTAACTCTAACTATAAAATGACTCAATCTAATTCAAAAAAAGAGTGATCCAAGAGTTATCATTGAGCTTGCTACTGAAAATAAAACCATCATTTGAGCCTTAAACTTGTTCTTGTTTCATTCATTCATACTTTGAGCTTTCATTTGTAACCATATACATTGTGTGAGAGAAAATTCATTTGTAATATTTATTTTTGAGTGATTGTAAGTGTTGGGATACACTTGGGTTAAGAGATCGGGTAATTTATGTGTTTGGTGTATATAGAAAGTTCTAGACATCAATATATAAAGGCTTTGTAATCACATTCACCAAGGAGGAGAAAAATAATATTTTGTCTTAATCAAAATTTCTCTCAATTTCTTAAACTTTCTCTGTACTTTTCTCAGTAACCATACATTGCAAAACTGTCATACAAACTTTTGATTTGGTATCAGAGCTCCAAATCAACATTCTCATGGCTTTCTTAAGTTTAAGCACAAGCATTTCATCCTCAATTTCATCTTTTATATTCATAACACTAATCAAACTCTATTGATCTAATTATGTAATTTGGAAATCACAAATCGTCTCTTAAGTTCGAGCTAATGAATTAATCGATGGATCACAAGCTTGTCCAAATAAGTTTCTCTCCGGTGAATCAACGAGTTACAATATTATTGTACTAGAAATTCCTACATACACTGTCTAGAAGAAGAAGGAGCAGATACTATTCGGTTGGCTCTTATCCTCCACTAATATTGAGATCCTTAGCATTATAATAACTTTTAAAATTTCTCATGAACTTTGGACTAACTTAGAAAACAATTTGGTATTGACACTGTAGTTAAGAAAATTAATTTAAAGATGATGTTGAATAATCTAAAAAAAAATTTATATTTCTTATTGAATATTTTAGTAAATTAAGATTTATGACTGATGAGTTAATTGTTGCTGGTAGTCTAGTTAGTGCCTTAGACTTTATTACTCACTTAATTTTTGGACTAGGCCAATCTTACTATCTTGTTATGGTGTATATTGAAGCCAACGTTCTTAAGATGAGTATTAATATAGCTCATAAGCTGATTGGAAAGTGCTCAGTCTAATGCTAGTAATGAAGTTAAGTTGAAATATGTAGCTAATATAGCTCAGGCCGAAAATAATTAGAAGAAATCAAGGAATAATGTTGGTTGGAATAATAATAATCAAGGAATCTAGAATGGAAATTATGTGAATAAGAGTGGAAATCCTTACTAGAATAAAAACTGCAATAACAATGGAGGTTATGGATCAAGAAAGGTGGATATTTGAGACAAAATTCATGAAGAGGATGGAAAGGTAATCAAGGCATAAGAGGTTTTCTTGTGGTGGTTTCTCTAGCAGTAGTGGCTTTTCTGGTGGTTTTAATAGTAATGGTGGCTTTTCTAGTACTTTTAATGACTTAATAAGGGGAGGTGGCAAAGGAAAAATTACTTGTCATATTTGTTTTAAGCAAAATTATTCAAGGATGGTACTTGGATGTTGGAGCTACACATGATCTTACCAATAATATATAGAATCTAGCTAAAGATAAGAATTATCCTGGTTCTCAATTGTTGCTAGTTGGTAACGGACAAGTTTTTAAAATTACATATACATGCTGCAATTGTTTTTACACCTCTTTAAGACCTTATTTAAAATATTACTAATATTTTATGTGTACCTAAGATCACCACAAACCTTATCACTATATCTAAACTCCTTTTAAATAACAATATAATCATTGATTTTTTTTTTCCAATTTGTGCTTTATCAAGGACAAGATAAAGGGAACTTTGTTAATACAGGGGATCACTAAAAGAGCTCTCTACAAACTACTGTTTCAAGATTAATTTCTTCTTCATTTTGCAGATCAAAGTTCCAAACCTAGTCTAATGTTGTTTGTTCTCTTTAATAATTGAATTGTAAACAGTTTGCAAGAGTTAAATAATCAAGTATTTGTGAGTCTAACTTTTTTTAGCTCTAGTCATTATTTTGCAAGCTTTCTTACTTCAGGCAGTGAGTCAATAAAGTTTTGCAAATAATAATAATAAGTCTTCGTTTGCATTCAGTCGATACTCAATCTATTGACTTTTGTGATGCTTGTCAATATGGAACGTTGCATAAATTTTATTTTTCTGTTACTAAAATCAAGTCTATATCTACACTTGAATTTTTATATACTAACTTATAGGAACAGTTTCTGAACCTTTTATGGATGGTTACAAATACTGTATGTCATTTGTCGATGATTTTATAAAATATTGCAAGATATTTCCTCTAACTTTTAAATTAGAAACATTTGACCCATTCAAACACTTTAAACTTCTTGTTAAAAAATAATTTTCCTTAAAGCACTTTAGTCAGACATAAGGAGTGAGTTTATAACCTTTAGATCATTTCTTTAACAAAAGGGTATTCATAGTAGGCATAGTTGTCCACATACTACTATTAAAATGATATAGTTGAAAGAAAACATAGGCAAATTATTGAGACAGATATCACTCTTCTAGCTCAATTTGACTTACCTCTTTCTTTTTAATGAGAAGCTTTTCATACAACCTTATATCTAATCAACAAAATGCCTATATAAATAATTGGTCATGTATTTTCCTTTCAAAAGTTATACAATCAATTACTTGGCTATCAATTTCCTAAAGGCTTTGGTTGTTCTTTTTCCCATTACTTAGGCCTTATAATCAACATAAGGCCTAAAAATTGTGTATTTATTAGTTATAGTCCTCTTTATAAAGGTTACGAGTGTTTAGATAAGTCAGGTAGAGTCTTTATTGCTAGACATGTCACCTTTAATGAATCTTAAAACAGTTGCCTGATTCTGCTACTGCCACTTCATCACTTGTTCAAATCTCTTTCTTATAAAATTCTGTTTTTGATGACAGTAGTAATGAAGGATCATCAGCTGCTATCTCTACTCTTATTTTATCTCTTCCATCAAGTTCTTATTTAGCACTGCACTCTTTTTCAACACAATCCCCTTGTCTTCCTTCTAGTTCTTTTCAATCTATATTACCTTCACATCCAATGATTACTAGAGCAAAGGTTAGCATTTTCAAGTCTAAAACCTATCTAATAGCCTTCCAAGATTTATAACCAAACAGTGGCAAAGCAACATTGCATGATATTAAGTGATACTTAGCTATGAAGCAAGAATTTCAAACCTTACAAAGAAATAACACCTAGACATTGATATCTGCTGAAGCTACTGCTAAAATTATTGGTAACAAGCTAGTTTACAGAGTTAAGTATAACCCTAATGGCAATATCTCTAAATACAAGGCTCGTTTAGTGGCAAAATGATATCATCAAACACATGGGGTTGACTTCTCTGAGACTTTCAGTCCAAATGTAAAGTTGTGCATTGTTAAAGCGGTTCTAAGTTTGGCTATTATACATCATTGGCCAATAAGGCAGCTGGATGTGAATAACACCTTCCTCAATGGTATTCTTACAAAGGATGTCTTCATGCATAAGCTAGAGGGCTTCATAGACTCCACTTATCCCTTTTATATTTGCAAACTCAACAACATATTGTATGGCCTCAAGCAGGTTCCAAGAGCTTAGTATGACAAGTTGAAAGGATCCATAGTGCACGGGGGTTTTCAAGCATCGAAGTCTGATACTTTGTTTATTCAATATGTTGGTGAAGATATTCTACTTATTCTTATCTATGCGATTGATATTTTGATTACTGGCTCAATTTCAAGCACATTGAACATGTTAGTTAGCATCTCAACTCAGAATTTATACTCAAAAGACTTATGGTGTGTTTACTTCATGGGAATGGGGAATGAGAATGAAACTCATGTTTATTTGGCAAAATGTAATTTGAGAATAGGAATAAAATGTGTGGGTCCCATACAATTTGGGAATAAGGAATGGGAATCCCATTTCCAGGGGGGGTTGGCAATAAAAATGTGGGAATGAGAATGAAACATAAATTTACTTTTCTATCCTTCTAATTTTTTCATATTTCCTAAATTACCCTTGTTCAAATCACAAATAATTTTATTATTTTAAATGTCATTAATAAGAATAATAATAATTATTATTATTAAATTTTATTATTTTAGTTATTATTAGTCATTATTATTATTATTATATTATCATTATTAACAATAAAAATAATGGTAAAAATAATAATTAATAAAAATAATTAATTTATCATTATCAATAATATTATCCTTATTATTGTTGTTATTATTATTATTATTAATTATTATTATTAATTATTATTATTATTATTATTATTAAATTTTAGTAACTTTATTATTTTAGTTATTATTAATTTTATTAATATTATCATTATTAACATTTATAATAATTATTATTAATAAAAATAATAATAAAAATAATTAATAATAACTAAAATAATAAAGATAATAAAATTACAATAATTAATAATAACTAAAACAATAATTAATAATAAATAAAATAATAAAGTTAATAAATTTTATTTTTAATAATAATAATAATGATAGTAACAATAATTAATAATAACTATAATAATAAAGCTAATAAAATTTAATTATAATAATAATTAATAATAATTAAAAAAATAAATTTTAATATTAATAACAATAATTAATAATAACTAAAATAATAAAGTTAATAAAATTTAATTTTAATAATAATTATTATAAATGTTAATAATGATAATATTAATAAAAAATAATAATAATAATTAATAATAACTAAAATAATAAAGTTAATAAAATTTATTAATAATAATAATAACAACAATAATAAGGATAATATTGTTAATAATGATAAATTAATTATTTTTATTAATTATTATTTTTATCATTATTTTTATTGTTAATAATGATAATATTAATAAAAATAATAATAACAATAATTAATAATAACTAAAATAATAAATTTTTATATTAATAAAAATAATTAGTAAAAACTAAAATAATAAAGTTAATAAAATTTAATTTTAATAATAAATGTTAATAATGATAATATTAATAAAAATAATAATAACAACAATTAATAATAACTAAAATAATAAAGTTAATAAAATTTAATAATAATAATAATAACAACAATAAGGATAATATTGTTAATAATGATAAATTAACTATTTTTATTAATTATTATTTTTATCATTATTTTTATTGTTAATAATGATAATATTAATAATAATAATTAATAATAACTAAAATATTATTATTATTAATTTTATTTTTTAATTAATATTATTTTTATAATAATATTTATACATGTATCTAGTCAATGAAAAATATATTATTTCATACTATGGGTATTTTGGTAAATTGATTATCATTCACATTCCTCATTCCCATTTATTTTACCAAATAAGCACATCAATGACATTTCAGCATATTCCCATTATCATTTATTTTTGCCAAGTAAACATTGAAATCTCATTCCTATTCCTCATTCCCATTCCAGCCCATTCCTCATTCTCATTTATTTTGCCAAATAAACACATCAATAGCATTTCAGTATATTCTCATTACCATTTATTTTTACCAAGTAAATATTGAAATCTCATTCCTATTCCTCATTCTCATTCCAGCCCATTCTCATTCCACCCCATTCCCATTCCTTAGAAGTAAACGTACCATTAAAGAATTTTAATTACTTTGTTGGTCTTGAATTTATTATGTTTGTACAAGGTTTGCAACTTTCCTAAACTAAATATGTTGGAGATAGTCTCAAAAAGGCTAATATGCTGGATAGTAAAGGCTATAATACTCCCATGAGCACATCTAACAAACTTCAAAAGGACAAGGGTGCTACATTTGAAAATCTATTTTTATATAGAAGCATTGTAGGCCCTCTTTAATATGTTCTCTTAACTAGGCCTGATATAGCTTATACTATCAATATGCTTAGTTAATTTTTGGCTGTTCCAACAATCTTTCATAGGCAGGCTTGCAAAAGGGTCTTAAGATATTTTCAATGCACAGAACATTTTGGTATCCAATTCTTCTATTCAGGTACTTTAACCTTAACAACATATACTAATGCTGGTTGGAGTTCTGATCTTGAGGATCAAATGTCCATTTGTGTCTATTGTGTGTTTCTAGGCAGCAATCTTATTTCTTGGTCTTAAAAAAAATGGCATATTGTTTCCCGATCAGCGGCTGATTATAAATACAGAGCTCTGGCCTTGGCAACTTTAGAGGTTCTGTGGCTTACTTATCTGTTACAATAGCTCAAGGTCTCCCTTGATCAAGTTCCAACTCTGCATCGTGACTGTAAAAGTGCTGAAGCTTTGGCTAGTAATCTAAAGCATCATTTGCATACTACACGTATTGAATTGGGTCTTCATTTTGTCAGGGAGCTCATTGCACTAGAGCAACTTCTAGTTGATCATGTTTCCAGCTCTGATCAACTTGCTGACATTCTCACCAAACCTCTCTCATTTGATCACTTTGCTTATCTACGTAGCAAGGATAATGTCTTGCCTAAACCTTAAGCTTGCGGGGGGATGTCCATAATACATTTCAGTTAAGTTAGTTAAATAACTGACACTAGTGATGTGGCTGCTGGGTTAGCAAAAGCTAGTGATGTGGCTTCTGAATCCGCAAGGTTGTTATAAGTTATTAGCGCCAGCATTAGGAATATGTTATTTTGGCTACTGGTTTGTTAGCAACAAGCTTAATCTTAGGACATGTATTTGGTATATGTAGAATGTTCTAGACATCAGTGTATAAAGGCTTTGTAATCACATTCACGAAGGATGAGAAAAATAATATTTTGTCTTGATAAAATTTTCTTTCAGATTCTTCAGCTTTCTCTTTATTTTTCTCAGTAACCAAACATTACTAAACTGGCAAACAAACTTCTATTTTTCTCCTTTTATCATATTATTACTATCATCTTTGAAAAGTGTTTACTTTTAACTTGTCTTTGGCAAAAATTTGACGTTAATTTGTAGCGAAAACCAATTTTATTATGATAAAAAATAGAATTTGAGAATGCAACAGATTAAATTAATACACACCTCAAAAGACTTTTCAAAGACGAAGCTTCAAATCTTTTCTTATACGTGTCAAATTTCCGATCAATAATTTAGGCACCATTAATTTTCGCCACGCATAATTTAAACGGAATCATGAATCGCAATGCAGGACTTAACATAAGTAATAAAAGGCAAACCCTCCAAAGACAATTTATTTATTTTCGAGAAAGCGTCAGCCGGAGATTATACATCGACTGCGACACACAGGGCAAGAATTAGAAAGGGAGATCCACGTGGAGATACACTTATCATGAAACACGTGGCCGCATGGAACTTGCTTGCCGGGGAATTCCTGCGGATCAAAATCTTCCATGCAGACCATGCAAACGCCTTCAGTCGTACCATTACCGGCAACTGTGGGCAAGTCCGACGCCACCATCATGAATCCACCGTTCGTTTCCGTGACTTGAATCTTCTGTTGGTCTTGATCATCCGCTGGCGTTGACCAAGTGTCCGTGGTCGTCGTCGTTAGAGCCTCGTCGAGGTCGAAGCTTAGATCGATTATTGGACAGCGTAAGACGGTATTGTTGTTGATCGCCGACGAATATGCAGACGCCATTTTGAAGGATAGAGCTTGAAGTAGATTGCTGAGAGCTATTCTGCTCGTTTTACTTAATTTATAATCATGTATAGAGAAGCTTTTTAATTTAAGTCTACAGATAAGATGGGTTATTTATATCGTGGACACTATTCACTGTTGACAAATTTTGCCACTTGCTACTTGCTATTATTAGGTAGCGTTGGCTTGAAATAAATTAATGGGAACCATTTGGAGCCGCCAACCAAAAGTGTGACGCTAACAAACTAATGTGTTTAGGTTACGATGGTTCTCTGAGATTTGACATTCAGCCACAGATGATGCAACGCGTGTTAAAATTTTTTTGGAAGGTAACATGTTATTCCGGTAGAAGTCACAATCCTTATAGACTGTTTCCAAACGCCACGGGTTTAAAAGTTAAACAAATAATCTTGAGTCCCATATTTTTTTTCTTTTTATAAACTAATGAATATAAAGTCGCATGTTTAGGAGGCATGTAAAAGCTATCAAGTACTAAAAAAAAAAATCAAGTGCGCAAAAAAAATTACCAAATTTTGTTAGCCACAAATTTGAGAATAAAATATAAATAGAGATTATAATTTATTTTCATTTTTTAAGAAATCTAGGTGAGCACTACATGGAAGATTAATATTTTTAGCTAATACGGTGACGTTTAGGGACCAAGTATTTTTTTTATACCACTGGTGGTGGAGCAATTAATGCCATTTCGACCACAAAAAAAAAAGATTAAAAAAAACGGCAACTCCGGAAGTTATTTGTATTTTTTTTTTTTAAATACCATTAGGTCGGTATATTTAGTTACAGGCGGCATGCCGTGGCAGCATTAGCCACTCACGGACACAAGCATGAAGCATGAAAAGGGCAGGAGAATCAAATCACTCCTTTTGTTACTATAAAGTTCATCTTCAGTTGCTGAATAAAATAAAGAAAAATATTAAAAAAATTGGAAGGGGGGTCGACTGCTGATGAAATAAATACGCAGTTTCTGTCGGCGCTGTGTTAAATTTTCTGCTTGTGTACTAATAAAGAAAGGACCTCTTTAAGTAACATTTATAGTAACATACAGTTGGGGATATGATTAGTTGGTCAATAATTATATGCCTAATAAACATAACAATAATAAAATAAAATTGATTTAAGCGGTTGGAACTTGGAAGCCGGTCATAACAAAAAGAATCAACGCAGGAGACACCCTTCTACAGGCGGTTGTCTCTGCCATCAAATTTTTTGATTTCTCCGACGACTCAGTACTTCCCATTAAGTTAGAATTTCGATTTTGCAGGCTCAAATCTTTGTCGGCTACTGCCAAACCCAAAACCCACATCAATGATAATCATCATCATCATCACATTGAAAAACACACACAACTCTTCATCATCATCATTAAAATCCAACTTCAAAGTCAAGACTTTTTTTTATTCCAATAAAACCCAGATGGGAAACCCGGTTTGGAGACTGCAAAATCAGTTTCTAGTTGTGATTCTTCTCCTCCCTTGCCATTTTCTTTGAGTCCAAATAGAACCCAGATCAAAAATTTGATTTTAAAGAAAATTCCAAATGTGGGTATGTTTTTACTTCTGTTCCTATTGTCGTTGTTTCCTCGAAATCAAAGTTGAAGTCGAAATCCAACTCATTTTCTTCGTCGTTGAGTTCTCCGAGTTCATGGATGGATTCGCCTTCTTCTCTGCCGTCTCCACCACAGAGAAAGGGCTGTTTTTTATGTTTTCCAAAGAGTGCTTCGAAGAAAATGAGCAGGAAAAGTCCAATTCTTGGTGATGATCTTGATTGGGGTATAAAGAACGATGAGTTCTTGTTGGATTTGAGTACTTTTTTTTGTTAAAGAGCAGGAAAAGATACTGCAGAAGGCAATAAAGGAGGAAGAAAAGGTTAGTGGAGAAGTAGAGAAGATTGTCAAATGGGCAAACCAATTCAGCCGGTTTCCGTCCTTCACAACTTTTGGACAAATTAAACATCAGCCATTGGATTAGATTTTAGCACTTTGAACGGGCAAGATTTTCCAGATTATACATTACGTTAAACGTAACTTAGGGATTGCCATAAAGAAATACTTGTGTTGGACAAGTCAAAGAAATAGTTTCACCTCAAGAAGGTTTGAAAAATGGGCCGGGCTGACTCAGAGCCTAAATAAAAAAAATAGGTGATAATATTTAATCCTTTTATTATATTTTACTAATTCTTATTTTTCAATTCTATAAAAAATTAATATTTTTTATCTTAATATACCCCTCAGTTTATTCTTATTATAATTTTTATTTTTTTCATACACTCCGTGTATAAAATTTATTTTTAAAAAAATCTTATAATCATTATAATCCCTCTTTTTTTAAAAAAATTTTTATTGGTGATTGTCATAACGATGAAAAGAAGATTTGATAAATCCACCAGGAATTGGATCAGCGTGGACGTGATAATTCCACATCGAATCAACATCAAAGCTGTTAATTTACTGTCCAGAGAGCATTGCATCCGTGTGTGGGCGCTGAAGCTATGATCTCGTGCGGTTAGCATTTCTTGCTAATGCAGCCGTGCGTCTTATTTCTTACAATCGCAGTTCGTGGGTTCTATTTATGGCATGTCAATATGGGATTTTGTAGTGTTTACAAAACTGAGAAATTAGGAATTTGAGGCATAGTTGTAAACAGTCCCGTAAGTGTTTGTTATTTTTACTGGATGAATAAATTTATTTGCTTTGCAACATCAAAGCTTATCTATTTGGTTAATGTTGTAGTATGAAATTGTTATGGATTGAGGTATAGTTGTAAACAATCTTCCAAGTACTTGTTATTTTTACTGAATGAATAAATTTAGTTAATTTAGTTAATATTGTCGTATGAAATTTTATATTGTTGTTCAATATTCTGAATGGAATGATGTATTTAGTTTTTAGTGGTACTGTATTCCCTCTTAATGTTAATAAGCAGTAGTAGTTTCTCCAGATTCTTTTAATAAAACTGCAGTTTCTGAAAAATGTATGAACTTAAATATGGGTCCACTTAAAAGCAAGTTATCATTTCAAGTTATTTTATATGAGGGTAAAATAAATATTAATATAAAAATAATTAATGGGGGAATAGTAAAATATTAGGGATGGCAAAAAATTTTACGGGACGGAGATTTTTGGGGATTTTTCTCATTTGGGAAGAGTATAGGGACAATTTTATACGTAATTTCTTATCTAGGGAAAAAATGAGGATAATTTTTTACCCAATTTTTTATTCGGGAAAGAGACGGGATGAGGTGAAATCCCCATCCCCTATCCATTTTCTCATTTTCTTGTATTAATTTTAATTTTGATTTTATTTTTTTAAATTATTAATAAATGAATAATAAAATTTAAATTATAAAATATAAAATATTAGCATAAATAATAAATATCAAAATATTAATACAAATCTGTTATCAAAATTTCGAGCCTACTTAACAAGTTGTAGTCCTAAATTACTATTCGACCAGACCCTATTGAAAGGGTTTGGCCCAAAATTATTTTAGATTATGACTCATATTACTTATATTATTTTTATTGTTTTAGATTTAAAACTTGATACTATCTTTCAATTTATCACATTTCTTGAGGAAGAACAGCATGAGGTGCAAGAGTAAATATTTTTATTAAAAATATTAATTTCAGTATCTATACCCATTTCTTTTATTTCATTATTGATATAAAAGTAATTTTTTTTATTATATGATTATGAAGATTGACGAAGATAATTATTCTGATGATTTGTATTTTGTAGTGTGATTTTTTTAATGGATTAATATTAGTGTAAGATATATTATCAAACTTTATTTTTGTTTAAGTTTTTATTTTAATATAATTAAATCAAATTAAGAAATTAAAAACATATTAATTACTCGGGGATCCCCTCTTATTATTCGAGGAGGGGACGGGAATTCTCTCAAACAATTTTGATGGGGACAAAAAGGAAATGGGGATATATAGAGAATATTGAGGATAAGTGTGGAGATGTTGGTCTTCTCTCCTCCGCTCCCCATTGCCATTTCTATAAAATATTATAAGAGGATCAAATATTACGACTCTAAATAAATGCCGGGGTTGCTTGTCTGAGCCAGGCAATTGTTTTAATGGGTGTCAACAAAAAAAAAAAAAAAAAATTAAGTATGGTATCATTAGCTTGGTGCCGGGCGTCGCACTTCTGGTCGTGTTCGCGGGTGATCCGAATCGAATCCAGTAACAATCATATTACCGTCATAACATCCAACTTAGATACGAGTACAACAAAATGACATGATCTTTCACTTCAATAATCAGTATATTAAATAATTCAAGGTTTCACCTATTTCGTTATTCTTGATGTAGAATATGAGTTGTGACACTTTCAGTACCTCGAATTTACCTTCTTCTCCATGTCATCTCCAACCAGTCATAAGCAGAATATTTGAACGCATCGACTATGTATCTATTAAAGAGATTCTCAACTTCAATTACTCGAGAGAAAGTAAGATGTTAAAATACAAATTTATTTATAGGCTAATATTACTCGAACCGAAAAAATGAGATTCCCTCCCTTAGATCTAGTCACGTGCCTTTCGAATAGAGTAATTGATTTACTTCCTTCCATTAATCTTATCGTTGTTGATTGTCCATAAATGCCTACTAATATAAGGAGGATACTCCAGAGTCAAAATTCCCCCAAGAAATGTGTCGTTGTTTCATTGACTTTTCATTTAATTTTATTATTATTTTTCTGATGAAGTTACAATTACGAATGATAATTTCTTTGATTTCACTCTTAAAAGTTTGCACGTTACTAATGAGCGGGACCTCTCGTTTTGTATTTAACACGTTAACTTCCCTTTCTTTGAAAAGTATTTAACCCAAGGTTATGTTTGGGAGCGAGGAACAATTCTAGGATTGGATAGATTTTTTGAGATTAAATATTAAAATACATCCGTTATAGTACTTTCATAAAATGCAAGGTCACAACTTAGGTTTTATTTGGTATTAAGATTGGATAGATGTAGGTTAAAAGTTATGGTACTGGAGTACTTTGTAAACAATAGTTGTTGTAATTTAGAAATTAAGTTGATTTGATCAACCGCTTTTATAATGAAGAACTTACAATATCTTAATTATTTTTATCAAAATTATTATTTAGAATTATGCTTAGTACACACTATTAATTTTTATTTCACATTTATAATTTTATTTTTAAAGCAGATAAATTTAAAAACTATAATGCCTTAATACCAAGATAAGACCCTTGTGTTATTAATATCACTCATAAGACAGTGGGTCAAATGTGTTAAAAGAGGCATTAAACCCAAACACCTTTTACTCTATTACAAGCTTAAATAAGGCTCAAATGTCTTTGGTTTTGATTTGCGTTTTTTTTTCCTTTTCTTTTCTTGTTTTTTTCCTTTCTCTTTTGAAGAAGATATATTTTAAGAGTAATTTTATAATAATGAAATGCTTTATTTTATTTAATTTTAATAAAATAAGGGACAAGCTAAAATGAAAAAAAAAAAGACTCTCTAATGTTGTGCACTTTATCATCTAAATATGTGATTTTTTAAAATCTTTTTAATTAATTATTTTATTAAAGTAAAAAATTCTCTTATTGTAAAATTATTCAGCTTTTTATAAATGAATTATGAATATTCATCGATAATTAGTGAAATTAAGGGGAATTTTTTTCTTTTTTCAAATATAAATAAATGGGCAAAGTTTAAATTAATTTTTTAATCCTACCTATTCGGGATTTGAACGCAAGTAACTAACCAAATAAAACCGCTTGAGAAGCATTTGACCAAGTCCCTAGAGGCAAGGGCGAATATACTTATTAGTTTGTGTGGGCAATTGACCTAGCTGGAAAAAAAAAATTCTTAAAAATTTCATGTTAATATTTAAGATAATTATTTTTTAGTGGGGGCAATTTTATAAAGAAAACTTAATAATGAATTAATTTTATAAATTGTCTTTTGCAGTGGGGACAAACTAATATTTTCCAACTCAATTAATCTATTAACAAAATGATTTTTCTTATCTCTCAAATCTCACGCACATTGCTCATTACCCTTTTCCCCAATTAAAAAAAAAAAAAAAAAACCTGTTACTCAGCTCTCCTTTGTCACCCTTATCAACACAACCCTCTTTGACTCCATTAAAATTCTTTCTCTTTCTGTGTCTCATTTCGTCAACTAGAAAAGCATTTTCGGCCGTAAACATTGTGATGAATGATTGCTTAGTTGCATACTTAGAAAATAATGTTTTTAGTAATTATGATAATAAGACTGTTATTGATAATTTTCAAACGAGTCCAGAATAATTGTAAGAATGTTTTAACTAGTATTAATGGGTATCCAACTTTTCGATAGCTACTTAAAGTGATCCTTTAGAAAAGAAAAATAGAAGCAAATCATATTTGATAAACCTGTAGTTGATCATCAACCTCATTATTTTGCTACGTTTCATTTAGACTAAGTCTTGAAATAATTTTTTTTTTCCTTTTCGATCGAAGAATTTGAAATTTGATCATTGCTGCAAATACTAGGAATAAATTGTTTCTTATTATAAAAAATTAAATCTAGGTTGCTCTGGTACCAACTGCCAAGTCGAGAAAGAAAGAACATCTTTTCTACAGCTAAATTATCATTGCAGCAAGCCAGCAGCTAAGAATCTAAGATTGCATTAAACCAACTTAGATTTGGTAGAATATTCTCATGCGCAAACTTGTGACACGTGGGTACATTAATAATTAACTGGATCTTAATTTCTGATTTTCCAAGCAAAGTTAGATATCAAGCTGATTAGTATTGCGAATTTAAATTTTTTGTTAACAAGCAAGCAAATAATAATAATAATAATAATTCTTATCAACAAACATATTGAGTGCTTTTAAACATTAAGTCAATAACACAAAATTGCCGCAAATGGATTAGGTCTCATGATTAATTACCTAATCTAGATATTTGTTATTTCACCGAATCGTCCGACCAAAAAACTAAAACGTTGGATCTAAACCTAAAAGTTTGAAAATGTAGAGAAAGAGAAAATAAATTAGTTGGGTAATTTCATCAAATACAAAAATAATAAGAAATTAATTAAAAGGAGAGTTTAGTGAGAAAAATCATAAGTTTAAATAGGCTTACCTTTTAAACAAATGGTAGCTTACCAACGGAAAGGACAACGTGGTCCTTTTGGTAATTGCTTACTAAGAAATATTAGACCTCCAAATTCAATTAATTTCATTTTATTATTATAAGGTTTTCATTTAACTGAAGCTGTTATGCTATATTATTTATTCAATTTATACAAAATAATTTGAAACGTGTTAAGTATGGCTCCGGCAGCACATCGCATACACCCCTCCCCACTTTGAGGGTAATTTAGTCCTTTCGTCGTTTAGGAGTCTTCTTCTTGTACATTTATCCAAGTCTTGCGGAGGAACCGATCCACGATTTAGAGATACGTGTCCATTCTAAAAGTGGGGCCCATCTCCCACGTGTTGGATCTTGATTCATAGTTTGCTTTTCAATGGAGTGCTATGTCATCCCAACGATTCCGATTGGACTCTTTTTGATTTGGAGTGCTGCGTGCTCAAACCTGCTGGGCCCCCACTAACAGGGGTAGCCAAGTCCGGGTCTCTCTTTGGGTCCCAATCTATTTTCGTGAATCACCATTCCTTTCTTTAATCGTAAATAAAGTTTAAAACGATTTGATCTGCTTATTCTGGCCGTCGGATCTCAAATAACGTATTCAACGTGGCAGATCGCTAGATTCCTAGAGTTAGAATTTCACTCAAAATCATCTTTTACCTACCGAATGCGTAGGCTCCTCATTCTTTCAACGTGCCACGTATTATGGCTTTATAATCTCCTACATGATTAGAGAATTCTGGGACAATGCTGGACTAACTAGATCACTCGTTGCCACGCAATCTACCGCCCGCAAGTTGACACTTCAATCCGCAGATTGCGGGTGCATTGTGCTTCGGAAACACCGCACAGCAGAGAAACTCTCCTCGGTTAATTATGAAAGTGGTGCGTAACCTCGACCATAACAAAAGATATAAAAAAGAAAATAACACGTGGCGGTTGAACAAAAAGTAAATGAGTACGACTTTTTATTTTTTCCTTTTTGTACAAAAATCAACAATCAATGGCCTTTTTTCCTCATTACGTGTCGCTCTGTTATCAGTTTACTTCTCTCTTCTTTTATCATCTCATTCAACTCTCTCCTCTCTCGCCTTCTCTCTGAACAGTCACTACATGGAACCTCTTTCAGAGCGAGACGAAGAGCAACTCGAACGAGTCGACCTGGTCGCTGACACGGACTTGGCATCGTCGAGTTCAGGCTTGTCATTTGTCCTAAGTACCGAAGATTCCAGGAGCACGACTAGCTCCGGGGACATCTCCACAAGCTCCGGCGAGATTCCAGCGATTCTTGTCGAGGAAACAGCGGTTCCGAGGCTGGCGGACCCCATTCCTTCCATCGGTGAGTTGACGGTGGCGGTGACGCCGACGGCGAGGCTGAAGTGTGTGGGGAGGGATAATAAAGGAGTTAGCTGGGGTTTAACATCGGTGATTGGTAGACGGAGGGAGATGGAAGATGCTGTCACCGTCATACCCGGTTTCATGTCTCGCACTTGCGATCACGTAGGTGGTTGCACGGCTCCTGGTTCTAGGACCTGCGGCGAGATCTCTCCCGTCCATTTCTTTGGCGTCTATGACGGTCACGGTGGCTCGCAGGTACAAACTGTTCAAAATTTTGTTAGTTTAATCCTGTCCACTAACTTAAAAAATTGAAATTATTGGCGCCGGGAAAATCAAATAATTGGTTCCTACTAGAGCTGTGACTTCATGAAATAATTAAAAACTATTAGCACCAGCATTCTCGGAGATGAGCATTATTGCTATTAGCTAGGTAGCTCTTTTTTTTTTAAAATAAATTATTATTTTTTGGCAACATTATGTGAAATTATTCCGTCTCTTTGATAGATTGCAATAGTTTGTTCGAACTCGTCTGACACGTGTAACACAATCTTTGGTTTATGTTTGTAAAAATTTTAAAAATTTTATTCGAACCTTCATTTTCTTTACAGAGACTCAGACACGTGTCGTTGAATTCCGTGCCAAGACTATTTATTAATTTTAGGTGCCATTGAGTCGTGTGAAACTTTGTGTCAGTTGCGTCACAGAAACGTGCGTCATAGCTACCGACACAGTCACGGACGCATTATCACCGGCCGTTACTATCAGCAGAACCCAATTAAAATTCAATGGAAATAATTTGTTCACTTCATTCACAACTTTTGAAATTCTTTTTAAATTGGCAATTTCTTTCCCCCTTTCTCTTCTTCTTCTTCTTCTTCTTTTTTTAAATAATATATATAATATGTGTGTGTATGTCTATATATGGATCCGGCTACGGTATTATAGTGATACCGTATCATTGTCTTAGAAATTTTCACTCAGCCTCCTTAACTCATTTTTATTTATATTTTTCTTATAAATATTAAATTAATTTATATTGAATCCATATGAAAATTTTAGTTAACACTCTTATAGTATTTATTATTTAAAAATTTTTATTCTATATTACACATGTATCAAATATCCCCTAACTTAATCAAAATACTCGCAAACCCGACCCGCATTCCGTTTCTATTTCCGGCCATTCCATCGGCTAAGGTTGGTGCTGATCGAAAGCTCGTGCGATGCCAGTCATCTCCATGCCGTCCTTGTGGCAAAAGGGATCGGTTCGACTTGAACCCGCGAACCCGACTTGGATGCCGTTTCCGTTTTGGACCACTCCACCGGCTAATGTTGGTACCGATTGGAAACTCGTGCGATGCTAGTCATCTCCTTGACATCCTTATCGTCGGAAAGTGTTCGGAAAGCCGTCGATCTAAGTCATAAAAAGCTGCGGAATCGCCGCTTCAATTCGCCGCTATTTTGCCGGTTTCCGGTGAAGCCACCACTTGGGGTTTGTTCCCTCACAATTTCCTTTATTTTTTCCGACCAGCCACAGCCACCGAGTGAGCTGATTTGCTGTTGATCAGCCGTTGAAAGATTCACGAGTTTGAGAGAAATGAACTTAATAGTTATAAATCGAAGTTCATATAAGAATAAGTAAAAGGGGCCTCAATGATATTTTACACAAAAAAAGACAAAAACATTAGCATAGTACTACTGTTGCACGATAGGCGGGTCCGTCTATATATACTATAATGAGGACATCTTTACATTGATTGTTAGTAGCATCTCAAGAAATGACTCTTATGTATGTATGTATGTATGTATACTTGACAGTTAAAATAGAATGTATATTTATAATCAGAGATCTCGATTGAGTTCAAATCTCTTATATCATGGTTCAAATTTTATACTTTTATTATTGGAAGGGTATAAACCCCAACACTAAGAGAGAAATTTACCTCCACAATTTTGAAGTTTGGTGGATCCTTCCGTTTTTGTTGGAATCAATAAAATCTGATGGTCTAAATCTTTCATGCGGTCCACGTGCTGGACGGTGGTCCCCTTTATTTCTTTAGGACGTAGATTTTGACTTGTGATTGGTTACGCCAGCTGGCTGGTATGAATGAAACAAAGCATTCGCCTGCCCTACTGTTTTTACTTTGTTACTTTTATTTTTTCCATTAAATATATTTAATTTTTTTGTTTTGTTTTGCAATTTTTTTAAAAAAATTTCTCGATGAGCCACAGATTTTAAGGTTTTGATGTCATTTTCATGCGGCCAAGTGTCTGATGAAGCTATTGTAACCTGGCCCATACCGTTTGCGGTATCAAAAAATCTTTGTTGATATGCTAGAATTCTTGTTAACTCGTCTTTCTTTATGCTTGTAATAAATGATGAAATAAATTGTATAAGTAATTTTATATCATTATTCTTGTCTTGTTTTAATTGGTGGAGCAGTTTATGGGTTAAAAAGAAAAGAAAAGAAAAGAAAATAAGACGAGGGAATGCATCAACATTTGTTAAAACAATAATGTTGCGTTCTGCACATGTTAAATTAATTATGTGGTGTAGGAACCTTTGCATCCTAAGTTGATGTGTCATTACCGTGTAAAATTGACAAGCTGATGCCAACCTTTTAGACGATATTTAGGTGGCTAAATTTTGTGCGGAGCGGATGCACGAAGTGATAGCTGAAGAATGGGATCGAGAAAGGGTTTTTAGTGATTGGCAGAGGAGATGGGAAGTTGCATTTTCTAGCGGTTTCGAAAGGACAGACAATGAGGTTCTGACAGAGGCCGCAGCTCCTGAAATGGTTGGATCAACTGCTGTTGTTGTGGTTCTCTCTGCTTGCCAGATTATTACGTCCAACTGTGGCGACTCGAGGGCTGTGCTTTGTCGCGGGACTGAAACAATCCCATTGACTGTTGATCAGAAGGTCATATCAGATTCTCTTTTTCACATACCTTTTTAATTTGTAGGACATAACATTCTTTATTTTACTTACACATTGTTGTAGATTGGGTTGCATAATCTCTATGCCAATTACTTCTATTGTTAGATATTCTGTTCATGTCATATTTTTGGTAGACAAATATCTAAATGTGTAGGGAGCAATTTTGTTTTAGAAAACGATCTAAGGCATTACTTAAAATCTGAGTAGTACATAACCGTCTAAAGAGGCTGATCAAAAGAATATAACGAAGGAAACCACTTGTAGTAACAGATTAGGTTTTCTGTTAGTATTGTTAAGATTTTATTTCATTAAGAGGACTGAAGACGTATTCTTCTTGTTCATTTTACAGCCTGATAGACAGGACGAACTCGAGAGAATCGAAGGAGCTGGAGGGAGAGTCATAAATTGGAATGGTGCTAGGGTTTTCGGAGTTCTTGCCATGTCCAGAGCTATAGGTTTCCTTTTATCTCTATTCCTCTACTTTGTTTAGTAATTATTGAAGCACGGGGGATCAAAATAGTGTATGTACGTTTTGTTCCCCCACCATCATTTATATCTACCCTCTTTCTTCATTCGATTGGTACTGAATTTGAGTGATAATCTGTTGGGGCCAATGCATCATAGATAATCGGGACCATGCAAGTCCCTATGAAGTATAGAATGCTAATTGTATAATATCATTACCACTCCCTTTATTCATTTTCTTGATAACTAATCAATCCATAAGTTTCTTCCTAACTTCCCAAGGTCTCTTATTCCTTCACTTTTTCTGAAAGAAGACATATATATACAAGTGTGTTATTGTCGTTGACTTTTGATAAGCTATCATGTCTCCCCTGGTAAGGTTTTCTCGACATCGACTTAAATCTGGAAATGGCATAATCGTCACCACACCATGTTCATTTTATAATCACATGTTGTGGTTGGAAACTTAGATCCTGTTCTCCATTGTTATTTGAGGCATTTGATAAGTTGACTTGGTTTATCATTTCAGATCACTAACTATATTTCAAGTCATTAAAATACTATAATCACTAACTATACATGGGGAATGGGAAAAAAAAAATGATTGATTCATTCTCGTATCACTCATTGCTTAATGGCTTCTTTCAGGGGATCGGTATCTAAGGCCTTGTATAATTCCAGTGCCTGAGATTACTTTCACGACAAGGACCGATGAGGATGAGTGTTTGATTTTGGCAAGTGATGGACTTTGGGATGTCATGACGAATGAAGAGGTTGGCGAGGTAGCTCGCCGCTTGCTAAGAAGGCGACGCAGGTCCCTTGACGAGGTTTTGCCAGCACAAGTTGTGGCTGATAATCTCACAGAAATAGCATATGGCAGAAACAGTTCTGATAACATTTCAATCATTGTTGTCGATTTGAAAGCGAAAAAGAAGCGCCAGCAAAGGCAGCAGTGAAAAGGGAGTGACGATGAAACCATTTTCCCCAGAAATCCAAATCACTTTCAGCCATTTAATTGAAGTTTAGAGATCAGGCTGGCAGCAGGATTGATGATCTAGTGATGTTCAAGAAGTTCGGCGAATGAGCAAATCCCTTATTGATGATACTCAACAAGGGGACTCGTTTAGCTACCATTGTTGACCTGAACGTGTACAGAGCTGACCGGCAAGTACTGTTGCTTGTAACACCAAAATAGGTTTTGTTACTGCAAAATACTAGATCAATCCTCAATTTTTACTGGTTTGGTCAAGAATTTAAAAAGAATTAATGAAAACAAAAGTGTTCTTTAATTGAAGCATGAACACAAGGATGAAGGAAAAGGAAAAGTTTGGGAAGATCATTTATTTCCCGGTATGTATGAAGGGATTTATTGAATTCATCTTTGAAAGTAATTAATGTCATTATTAATTATATAGTACTAGAATTTTATTTATCCATATATAGTTTAGTAATTTGTAGAATTTTATTTATCTATATAATTGTATCATAAAACCACCATTGATCACAAGGATTAAGGTTTTTTTTTTGGGATAAATGCAGAAATTTTGAAACACCGTTAAGAATGAATTGAGGCGGATTATAGTCTATAGCCCAGCCAAATCAAATAATCTTTTTCAGACTATAATAGGTGAAGTTTGGTTGACAGGAAAGGAGATGAATTCAAATTCTTTTATGATTTCCTTTGTTTGTTTGGTCTTAATTGACTGGAAACCAATTTGCAGACAATTATAAACTCCATGAATTGAAGAATTTGATTGGGCATCAATGGACTATAATGGTAGTTGCTCTTTGGCAGATTACTTCTCTAAACAAGTCAATCATTATCTCTTAGGAATCCTTTTTCTGTGTTTGTTTGAGTTTCATTTTCCGTTTTCACCTGTATGGCCTTATAAGAAATTTGATTCTTACGGAGTACAACTAGTTTAATTTTTCTAACTTCTTGTTTCTGTTGCCTTTCCTTAATGGTCGTCATCCTCCTTTAGCCTTTTTGTTGCATCTAAAATTTGGAAACCTCCTTTAAACTATATGTTTTTTTTGTTTTTTTTTTTTGGAAAATTAATGCTTCATTAACCAAAAACATTACAATAGAATTGCAATTTCAGGACGCGCATCACTGACTCTAATTGACCGAGAGCCATTTTAGAAACATTGTGGGCCATTGAGTTACAAGACTTTGGTACATGTTTCATAACAAACAGACTTTTGTTACAAATGAGAGTTCTAATATCATATATAAGTCAATCAATCTGCAAAGTACTAATAATGCTCTCTGATATAAGATTAATGACATCAGCTGAATCTAACTCAATCGCAAGTGGAGTAAGCCCCAAATCCACTGCCAACTTGGCCTTCCAATACCGTTCCGCAAATTCAATATCACCCGACAAGTATCTTCTACGTATTGAAGCAAGCAACCATAAACTCCAAGCCCAACAAAAACTTTCAGCCTCATTGATTGTTGCGTCTGAATTCAACTTAAACCAGTTATTTTCAAGAGGAGATTATTTTTCTTCTTTACTTATTAGAGATGCTTCAAAGGTATTAACATATGTATCTTGAGCATCCCATTAGCCTAAATTAAACTGTTAGCCCTTACCAAAGTACTCAAAGTATCATTCCGTCCCTTATGGGCAAGAGCAAGATTCCTTGATCTCAAACTGACCAAGCTAGAACCAGAAAACATTCAAATTTCTCCTCAGATAATAAAGAGTGCAGGTACAGAGAGTGCATAGAAGTCACTGAAAGAGTTATTGTTTAAAACGACAACTAAGGTTGAATTCTTCCATACTTTTCTAACCATTTTACAGGATAGTAAGGCATGGAAAGCATCTTCCCTGACTAATTGACATCTTTGACAATTAGGAGAATCAAGGATTTTTCTCCTCTACAAGTTATCTGTTATAGATAAAATATTCAACAAAGCATGCCACATGAAAATTTTAATTTTGCTAAGAAGAGATAAACACCGTAAGTGTTTCCACCAACCTGTGGTAAAAGAAGAACAAGAAGAGGATTTTGACTAATTATGCAGCAGGCCCCTGACAACCATTTTTAATATTATAAGCCCTCTCTTTTCATAATGCCGAAACAATCGGTCTGACAGTAAAAGACCTTCAAGAAGGCCTTTTAAATGACAACCATCCAGCCCAATTAATGGCCTATACGCCTCTTTAAAATTATCGCTAAGACTTGGAAAGCTAAAAAAGAACATATGAAATCTGCACTTATCTGCAGGTGTGTCTTTTTTTTGTTACTTTAAGCAATACTAACGCCCGTGGCCATTTGTCTTTGATGATTTGAGCGTAATTCCATAGTTGTCTAAAGCTTTAAACATGATCTTCACTAGCAGCTGAATCCAATGTCTTTCTCTTTGCTCTGCAAACTTTTTGGGGATTTATCTTTACTCCATATATTGTTGTAATATCATCAACAAAACTGCCTATAGTAATTTTTTGGATCAACTGTCACTTTATTCTTATATGTCCTTGTAATTCAGCCAACAATAACTTCTTGATTTTTCGCAAGACCCTTACATGTGTGTTTGCTGTGTGAGGTCTTGATTTGAAAACATTGTCCAAATGCATGTACTTTGAAAGGGCATTTGTCTACATAACATTTGCACACAACTATTTTTCTCTCAAACTTAATTCTTCTACCTCTAAAACCTTATTGTATGCAGTAATCCTTCAGAGCCCATACAAAAGATTGAAAATTTTTGAACACTTATCCAACTCTAAATTCAATAGGTTGTTGTTGATCTTTAAACATTTCACCACCCAACACATGAGACATTCTACTAAAAGGATGTTCATTTTTTAAATCTAACATTAGCAAGTAATTTGCGTTGTCACTTTTATATCCATATAATACGTCATCATTTGCATCATGCTCATCCTTATGATATTGAGTCTCTTGTTCTCTAGATTCTCCATCATCAATATCATCCTCTGATTCAGAAAATACATGGAAATCATCATCTAGTTTTGATAACTTATCATTGCTGCAAATAGTTTTTGATGATGGACCAGCACTATCATCTATATTCATGCTTGACTTCCTATTTTTGGTTGTCTTGGGCCTGCTCATCACAAGCTCTGAATTCACTACATTTTTCTTTTTTGTTTTCTTTGCTTTCTTATATCAAACCATTATTGGAACAGCTACACGTTATTTGTTACTTGCTTACCTCTTAGAAGCCCTTACTTTGACAGATGTAGACTATCTTTTGTTGGCTCTTTTTTGTGAAGCTTTGACTGCATTATTAGGAGATGATGGCGGCTTTAACTTTCTTTTGGAAGATTTTACTTGGTCATCAACTTGTGATGCTAAGTTTTCTATAGGCAATGTGACCGTTTCTGCATGAGGCCCTGTAGGGATAACATCTTCTGAAAAGGGTCGTGAAAGACAATCCTTGAAAAATTGAGATAATGGTGGATCGACTGCCTCCTTATAAACTTCAACGTCATCCTCATCATTCACCATAGGAAACTTATAAAAGTCATTAGCATCCTTAATGTCAAAGTCACATACATGGTCACTATATTGTGAGACGTGGAAGGAATCAGTGTCATAATCATTAGCTTTGTCTAGGGCCTCATGTTCAAAGTGTGCAGTAGCTTTATTAGATGATATTTTTTAAATCAATAAAGGTTAACCATAAGTATTGGGTATGGCTATAGTCAAATTGTGGTCCAATTATTCTTTGATGAATTAAAAATGTTTTAACAATAGGTTCTTTTGTAAGAGTAATGAGCTGAACATTTGGATTTATGTTATTACTGACTAGTGGCTTGAGTTTTTGTAGTCTCTCTTGGTGGTTTGTGGCTCAAAAGTGGATGCGTTATCAGATATATATGTGTTTTCGTGATGTAGGTGAGGTTCAGATTGAGGTTGAGCTTGAAGTTTAGGTTAAGACTGAGATTAAGGCTCAAGTTCAGGTTCAGGTTGAAGCTAAGATTGAGGCTGAAGTTTAGGTTTAGGTTGAGGCTATGATTGAGGATGAAGTTTAGGTTCAGGTTTAGTAGTAGGTTGAGGTTTAATTTCAAGTTCATCTTCAGTAGCAGGTTCATCAATATGTTAAGGAATGGATGGTTTGCATTGATGGAATGATGCACCCCTGCTGTTAGTTTTCTTCCTACGAACTTTTTTTTTTGCACTCCTTTGTGAACTTCATGTTTGTTTTATGCTATTCTCGTGTAGCTGTGTCAAAGGATGTCATTGCTTTATTTTGCTCTCCCCAAGGCTACTTATGAAATACACTTAAAACATTAGACTCCTCAGCATTAGGTCCAACAACAACACCTTCACTATCATCTTGAAACAACCTTCTTCCGATGACATTATTCATATTTAGAAGTATTATTTCCATATCAAATACAATCTCAGTATATTTCTTATCATTGAACAAATGCCAAATTTCATAAAGCTAATGACATCATCAATTATCCTATTCAATTCATTCCAAGGCAGTGTCACTTCAATTACAGATCTCTCAGCTCTGTAGCTATTCCTACCAAACACCATTTTCATTACAGAATTAATTAAGATCACTCTACTTATAGTATTGGGGTCAATAAAGTCAACCTTAAATGTTTCCTCAAAAAAATTAACAATGACCTTCACCTTTAAATTTGACTACAAATAAAAATCAGAAATACATTCAATAACATCACTAAAAGAGATCATACTATCATAAATAAATAACAACATAAAAATAGGCATGCTAAAATAGCAAAACTACTGTTATGAAAATTGAAACATGATATTCACATTAAAATGAAACCAGGATAGTTAATTTGGAGTTCACAATACACTCAATGAACTTGCAGCGAGAAGTTGGCAAATACAGTTGCTTCTTAAAAACAAATTCAAGTTCAAATACAAATGCAAGAATGTTTAAGGTTTAGCAAAAAACAAATTGCTTTAAAAAAAACAATCATACTAACTAAAAATGAAATTCCTTATAAACATCAAGATCATTAAGAGTAACAACAACATTAGTATGATTATCTTCTCCCTACTAACAAATCTTCACAAATGAAAGCATTAATTTTAACAAAATTATAGATGAAATAAAAAGCCCCAAATTTTGTTAACTTAGGGTTTGTTCATCAATTTTTTTCTACAAATGTCAATCCAACAATAATTGTTCTCAGTAACATATTAATTATTGGTACTAAACATTGTCATCTATAACTTGAATATTTAGTAAGCCCTTCAACTTGAAAAACAAAATAGAGATTAAAAGAAATTTTATAACTTCAGTGATCGCAAGGATGTTTTGTTTTTGTAGCAGCCTTCAATGTTTGGTCTTAACACTATTTTCAACAGCGAAATCTCTTGTTTTAGGTCGTTTTTATCATGCTTTGTTCTAAGCTTCTCTATTGGCCGTGTGAAGAAAATGCAGTAACGCGTGAAATACAAAAGAATGGCTATATAGTTCAAATAAATAAAATATTTTATATTAAAATATTTAAAATAAAAATAAATAAATTAAAATATTAAGGGGATAGATATGATATGTACACTGCTGCTAACGACCGTTACAATATGTATACCAATACGATTTTACCCTTTTAGATGTCAAAACTAAAAACGAGTTAGTAGTTTTTGGGGGGTAGATTGAGGTTTTTACACTTTTAGGGGCAAATTGAAGTATGTTAATCTAATAAGGGGGTCAGATGAAATTCACCCCTTTTAATATTCAATAATTGTTCGAGATGGACTTGCACCATTGGCTTATGTGTGAGTCAACTCGAGGACGAGTTCTTCTATGGGGCGGGGATTGATGTAGGACAAGTGAGTCATAGTAGAAATATAAGTTTTCTAGTTTAATTAGGAATTGCTTAATATTTTCTTGTTTAAATAATATTCTTTTTTTTATAAGTAATCATAATTCTGTTAGGAATAAAATAATCATAACTAGTATAAATAAGCTTTTTATACTTGTTTCTTTTCTTAAGCTTTCATTAATAATATTCAATTATTTTATCAATAGATATTTTTCTCTCTTGTTAGAGTCCACCTTCTTGAGTTTCAAGAACATACTCTAGAAACACATCTAGTATCGCTTCTGCACTGTGTTAAAATCATTGATTTTGTTTTTTTTTTTTTGCTTTTGATTATGAAACCACGGGTAAACCTTAACCCCCTATGGTCGTTAATGCGTCTTTTGGTGCATTACTATAGTGAAATTATGCATTTTAATACATGTCATGTTTGTAGCCAAACATTGTATTGTATTAGCCTAATACTATACAAGGTTCTAATGCTATATAATGTGGTGTGCCACACACACCCTATGTACATAAATGTCCAGGCTACATGTATATATGTTTTGCAACTCTGCAAACATTAACTAATGTAACTTTTAGTCCACTAATAGAAGGAATTAATTGATGCAGAGTAAAGAATTACATAAAACAAATTGATGAAATAGTTTAAAAAAATTAACAAAGCCATATATATACTTTCTCGAAGAAAGATAAACAAAAGGAAATATACATCATGCGAAACAAGTTTAAGAGTATAGGGCATTTTGAACCTAAACAAAAAAGTCTATGCCATAAAGAAAAGGCCCAACAGTTTAGCAGGCCAAACAAAGCAACAAGAAGAGAAAGGTTATTTTCATAACAAATGAAGATTTAACACCTCCAATGCCCTTATATACAACAATAATTTATCTTCTCTTGTATTCAAACTTAGTTATCATCATTTTCTCTTATATAATTAAGTACTTCAGAGATCACCCTTTTATATTATTAATGAATATCTATTGGAGGTAAAATTTGACCAATGGGATGTTGAAAATGGGGCACCACTCTTCTAAAAGAAGGTGCACCCAAAGTCCTCAAGTGGCCCACCATTGTAGGTGGTGCCGAAATGCTTGAAGGAGAAAATGAAGAAAGAAGAAATTTGAAAAAGAAAAAAGAACACGGTTTTGACAAAAAAAAAATATTATTATTTTAATAGCCAATTTTGGCTATAAAAAGGGGAGTTCCCCATCAGCTTAATTGATTCAATTTTTTCCAGTTTTATTTCTTCTTCTTTAGAGAGAAAGTGAGAGTATTTTAAGAGTTTTAACAAACTCTTGAGTGATTAGTGATTTGAGAGTTTGGGTGTATTGGGATTTTGGGTAGTCAGTCAAAATACCACAATATTTGTAATTCCTTTTCACTAGTAAAATATTTTCCTTCTTTCTTCGCCCGTGGACGTAAGTTAAAAGCCGAACCACGTAATTTCCGGTGTTCTTGTGTGATTCTATTATCCCATTATTTCTCAATTTTACTTTAGCTGTGTGTCTGCTTCACCCACCAATTTCCTAACAGTGGTATCAGAGCTATTGGTTGTATTTTTAGAGTCGGACAATCCACGTAATTTTTCTAACAGTGGTACATATACGACACTATTCACGTTGTATTTTCAGAAACGGTGGGAGCGATCCAAGGATTTTGCGGTGCAAAGCAGAGAGTAATGGTGTGAGTAAGCTGAAATACAAGTGTGCAATATAAAAAAAATTCTCCTAACAAAACCACACAGCAATCCAATCTAAAGCCTTAATAAATTCAAAAGCAATAAGTTCAATCCAAGCACAATAATAAATAAGTAAGAGAGAAGAGAAACAAACACACGAAATTTTGCGGTCCACGCCTCCAAATCAAGCTCGAGGTTTTCACTATCCAAGCCTTCCAAGGCTAAAGTGTGACTTCAAGGTGTCAATGAACCTTTACAACAATGAGATTATATCTCAGTTTTGTATGAAAATTACAAAGAAAACTCTCTTAAAGAGTAGATGAATAAATTCAAGAACAAGAATGATTCAAATAATAAAGATTTGCTTGAGAGCTCAAGATATAGGTATGCTTTTTGTTTTTGCTTGCTGGGACCGTTTGAAAAGACCCTTGGATTTGAGTTTTTATAGATAGAGCCAAAAAAAAGGCTATTGTTATGAGTATTTTACTCATAACTTTCCCCGAATTCCGTGCATTCTCACACATTAAGGCAAAAATTTAAATTTTTGGTACACTAATTGTGTGATATCGATATTTATCAACAAAATGGCGGCAAAATATGAAATTGAGAAGTTTATGCTCCGAAATAATTTTTTCCGTTTATCATATCCGATTGCCGCTTGCTAAATGAAGATGAAAGTGCACTGTTTTGAAAAATAATTGTTTGACCCCAAAACTTTCCATGGAGGAAAACGGTATAAAAATTTTCAATTAAATCCAATTTCAGAATTTCTTAGTAATACTTTGTGAATCCCAAAACTTTTTGAAATTTTGAACAAGCCCAAACTTTGTGAAATTTTAGAATGACCCACAATATTTAAATATTTTCAATAAGTGTTATCCGAAATTCAAAACAATATTTATTAAAAACAAAGATTGTAAAAAACTTTAGTTCACAACTTTGAAGAATAACTTAACTCCATAAAATCATTTTCATGTTTTAAAAGCACAATATATAAAACTTTATTTTTAGCTACAAGTTTTTTTTAATCATTACATGTGATTTGTTATCAAAATATTTATAGCCATGAAAATGAAACTCTATACTCTATCACAAAGGCCAAGTCATTACACAACAAAATTTTCTTGAAAATTAAACTCTATACTCTTCGAATGACGGAATCTACAATGTTGACCAACCACATCAACACCTTGAAGACTCTATTTTCACAACTCACAACGTTTGGTCATAATATAGAGGAGAATGAACGTGCAGAGCTTCTATTTCAAAGTCTACCAGATTCGTATGATCAACTTATCATCAACCTGACGAACAACAATCCAGCGGACAGTTTAGTTTTCAACGATGTTGCAGCCTCTGTACTAAATGAGGAGAGCAGACGAAAAAATAAGAAAAACAGACAAGCAAGTTCGCAGCAAGCGGAGGCGCTATCGGTAACAAGAGGGACATCAACGGAACGTGGCCCTAGTAGGAGTCACAATCATGGTAGATCAAAATTCAGAAGTAAGACGAATGTTAAATGCTACAACTGTGGCAAGAAAGGGCACGTCAAGAAAAAATGTTGGAGTAATTAGAAGAGAAAAGAGGGCAAAGAACCTGAGTCATCAAATGCTCAGGGGTGTGTTACGAGCACCTCGGATAATGGCGAAATTCTCTATAGCGAGGAAATAACTGTTTCAGAAGGCAGAAAACGACTATCTGACATCTGGCTTATAGACTCAGGAGCTAATTGGCACATGACCTCTCGGAGAAAATAGTTCCACACATATGAACCTATCTAAGGAGGATCTATATATATGGGAGATGATCATGCCTTGGAGATCGCTGGTATTGGTGCTATCAAAATTAAAATGTTTGATGGTATAATTCGCACAATTGGGGAGGTACGACATATCAACGGCTTGAAAAAAAATCTGCTGTCCTTGGGACAAATAGATAGTCATGAGTCCAAAACTCATGTTGAAAATGGAATCATGAAGATAACTAGAGGCGCGCTTGTATTAATGAAGGCAGAAAAGATCAATGCTAATCTATTCATGCTTAAAGGGGAAACACTACAGGAAGCTGATGCGTGTGTCGTGTCAAATGGAGAAGAATTGACGATGATGTGGCATCTCAAATTCGGTCACATGTCAGAACAAGGTTTGAAGATTCTCTTTGAAAGAAAATTACTTCCAGGGCTCAAATCGGTAAGTTTACCATTTTGCGAGCATTGTGTTTCAAGTAAGCAGCATAGATTAAAGTTCAGTAGATCTGTTGCTAGAAGTAAATGTATATTAGACTTGATTCATTCTGATGTTTGGGAATTATTCCAGGAGATGTTGGGCGTATCCAATCAAGAAAAAGTCAGATGTGTTTCGGTGTTCAAACAGTACAAAGCGCTGGTTGAACTTGAATCTGGGAAAAGAATTAAGTGCTTGAGGACAGATAATGGTGGAGAGTATACAGACGGCGAGTTTCTTACTTTATGTAAGCAATAAGGTATTCAGAGGCAGTTCGCGGTAGCATACACTCCTTAACAAAATGGAGTGTCGAAGCGGATAAACAGAACTCTTACAGAAAGAATAAGAGCTATGTTGAGGACTGCTAGTCTACCCAATTCATTCTGGGCAGAAGCAGCCAAAACTGCTTGTTATATAGTAAATCGGTTGCCATCTACAGCAATTAGGCTGAAGACAGCGATGGAGATGTGGACTGGAAAGCCAGCTGATTACTCATACCTACATGCATTTGGATGTCCTGTGTACGTGATGCACAATGCGCAAGAAAGAACAAAGTTGGATCCAAAATCTAGAAGATGTATCTTCTTGGGGTATGCTGATGGAGTGAAGGGGTATCGTCTGTGGAACCCCACTGCCCACAAGATCGTTATCAGTAGAGATGTGATCTTTGCAGAAGATCAACTACGAAGGAAAGATAGAGATGATGACACTGTAAAAGAAAAGTCAGAGACTGTCCCGGTATTTGTAGAAAATAATCCAGAAGATTCAGATTTTTCTGAAGTAGCACCAGAGTACGAGGAACAAGAACCAATCGAGTCTGAGGCTCCAGAAGTTCGTCGGTCAACTCGTGAGAGACGACCGCTAACGTGGCACTCAGAGTATGTCACAGAGATCAATGTTGCGTACTGTCTTCTAACAGAGGATGGAGAACCATCAACTTTTCATGAAGCTTTAAACAGCTTAGATGTTGCTTTGTGGATGACAGTAATGCAAGAAGAAATTGAAGCTCTACACAAAAATAAGACATGGAAACTTGTACCTTTACAAATTGAAAAAAAGCCATTGGAAACAAATAGGTATACAAGATTAAACGTGATGGCAATGACCAAGTGGAGCAGTATCGTGCGAGATTGGTGGTGAAAGGATATGCTCAGAAAGAAGGTATTGACTTCAACGAGATATTTTCGCTGGTGGTTCGACTCACAACAGTCAAAATAATCTTGGCAATGTATGCTACATTTGACCTACATCTTGAGCAGTTAGATGTGAAAACTGTATTTCTTCATGGAGAACTTGAAGAAAAAATATATATGCTCTAACCAGAAGGTTTTGTAGAAACAGGAAAGGAGAACTTGGTTTGCAGGTTGAAAAAATCTCTATACAGTCTCAAACAGGCGCCGGGGTATTTGTATAAGAGATTTGATTCCTTAATAATGAGCCTTGAATACAACAGACTCAGTTCAGACCATTGTGCATATTACAAGAGGTTTGAAGATAATAATTTCATTATTTTACTGTTGTACGTGGATGACATGTTGGTAGCATGCCCCAACAAAGATCGAATCCAAGAATTGAAGGCACAGTTGGCTAGGGAGTTTGAAATAAAGGATTTGGGACCGGCAAATAAGATTCTAGGGATGCAAATTCACCGAGACAGAAATAACAAGAAAATTTAGCTTTCACAGAAAAATTACTTGAAGAAAATCTTACGGCGCTTCAACATGTAAGATTGTAAGTCAATTTCTACCCCACTTCCTGTTAATTTCAAATTATCCTCAAGTATGTGTCCTAGCAATGAAGCAGAGAGGAAGGAGATGTCTCGAGTACCGTATGCATCAGCAGTGAGAAGTTTGATGTTCGCTATGATATGTACAAGACCGGACATTGCACAAGCAGTGAGAGCAGTAAGTCGATACATGACGAATCCTGGTGGAGAGCATTGGATAGCTGTGAAGAGGATCCTGAGATATATTAGAGGAACCTCAGATGTTGCATTATGTTATAAAGGATCAGAGTTTACTGTCAGGGGCTATGTGGATTCAGATTTTGCAGGAGACCTTGATAAAACGAAATCCACTACTTGCTATATGTTTACACTTGCAGGAGCAGCTGTAAGCTGGGCTTCAAAACTACAGACCGTTGTGGCTTTATTTACAACAGAAGCAGAATACATGGCAGCTACACAAGCCTGCAAGGAAGCTATTTGGATACAAAGGTTATTGGAGGAGCTCGGGCACAAACAACAGAAAATTTCTGTGTTTTGTGACAGTCAGAGTGCCTTGCATATTGCAAGGAATCCAGCCTTTCATTCCAGGACAAAACACATAGGGGTACAGTATCACTTCGTTCAAGAAGTAGTGGAAGATGGAAGTGTCGATTTGCAGAAAATCCATACCAAGGAGAACCTAGCAGATGTTTTGACCAAGCCGATCAATGCTTACAAGTTTATCTGGAGTAGATTCTCTTATGGCCTAGCAGAAACGTAGGCAACATGATAATGGCGAAATAGAAAGGATGGTGTGGAGGTTGATTAGTTCTAAATCAAATCTCCAAGTGGGAGAAATGTTGAAAATGGGGCACCACTCTTCTAGAAGAAGGTGCACCCAAAGACCTCAAGTGGCCCACCATTGTAGGTGGTGCCGAAATGCTTGAAGGAGAAAATGAAAAAAGAAGAAATTTGAAAAAGAAAAAAGAAGAACACGGTTTTGACAAGAAAAAAAAATTATTATTATTTTAATAGCCAATTTTGGCTATAAAAATGGGAGTTCCCCATCGGCTTAATTGATTCAATTTTTCCCAGTTTTATTTCTTCTTTTTTAGAGAGAAAGTGAGAGTATTTTAAAAGTTTTAACAAACTCTTGAGTGATTAGTGATTTGAGAGTTTGGGTGTATTGAGATTTTGTGTAGTCAGTCAAAATACCACAATATTTGTAATTCCTTTTCACTAGTAAAATATTTTTCTTCTGTCTTCGCCCGTAGACGTAGGCTAAAAGTCGAACTATGTAATTTCTGGTGTTCTCGTGTGATTCTATTATCCCATTATTTTTTTAATTTTACTTTAGCTGCGTGTCTACTTCACCCACCAATTTCCTAACATGAGAGAAAGAGTATACAAAATGTGGCCAAACTAGGATTTTAGTTTGACAGGGGTCTTATGAGATAAACTATAAAGTCGACTAGGTTATAACATTAAATTTATAAAAGTAAATGGGCTAATATTGGGAGTTATAATGAATAAACTATAAACTTTCTCATGTTATAAAAATTTTTTTTGAAACTAATGTGCTTATAATTTTTTTAACTTAGGGATTGTCCTACAAATGTACATGGAATGAAACAATTAAAAGGGGACAAATAATACAGACTAGTGACTGAACCAGAGGAGCATCCTTTAAATTTTTCAACTTTTAATACATGTCCTTTTTATCTCCTATGCTTGATGCCACATCAACTTTAGCTCAGAAAATGATAAACTCTGATTGGTCTAGGTCATTCCTAAGTCTAGCATAACAATCACATGTACTTTTAGAAGGACACTGTATGCACATTATTGATGTCATATTCCAATGGAATTTTCTCTTTTTTTTTTAGGTCACTAATAACTCAAATAACTAGCTCAAGGTTCCTAAAAAATGACCATCTTAACCACTTAAAATCCATTCTTGTAGTTTCATTTCACGTAATGGCTTACTAAACACTTTTACGTATTTCACCCTTTTAGAAAACTAAGTCCGCAATATTTTAAATTTTTTTTCGATCTAGCAAAAATGAACTAAAACAATATTATTTTTATGAATCATACATATGATACCGTGATTCATATAATATATTTCATTTATTTTAATTATTTCTCATAATTAAATCAATATGTTAAAAATAAATTTGAATCTTCTATTTGATTCAATCAAGCTTATTTGTTTTTTGAATATATATATATATTTAATATTTCTATCATTTATAGTAATGGTAAATACTTTAATTTTTTAAAAGACATAAATGTCAAATTACTGGATTAAGATGTTTCAATTCAAGGCAAAACTAGGCTATGAGTTGGGCAAACTTAACCACAGGGTCAAAAAGAAATTTAGAACAAATAAGGGTTATAACATAAAATTATGTCATTTGTATGAAAATTTTATAGTTTGCCACCTTAGCTTACCAAAATTGATATATATCTTCTTTAAGTCTATCATTTTCATTACTATTATTATTTTGACCCACCGAACCAAATTCTTACTTTTTCACCCTTCTTCTAGTTAATAAACACAAACAACTTAGTAGTTTATTTTCAGACAATAAAAAGTGAAAACAGAAAGGTCACGCATCTACATGCATATTCGAGTCCGTTCACAATTTAACTAAATTTGAAGGTTAATTCTAATTTCAAACAAATAAATAAAAATAAATACTAATGCTTCTTAACTTTGATTAAAGAAGATTAGATAACTTTCCTTAATTCCTAGAATTTATTTCAATTATCTAGCTAACTTTGTATTTTTGAAACTTAGTCAACATTTTTTAATGTAGTTGTTAGATCTAACTTTCTTAAGGTTAAAATAATACTATGTCAATTGTAATCTAAAATTCAAGACAAGCCTAGCAATACAAGTGGAAAATAAAGAATAAGTAACTAGGTTTTATGAAAAAAAATACGCAATATAAATACTCTGGGTGATATTTAAAAATATGAGGACTAACTAGAATTGACTCAAACCCTACCCATGATGATTATCTCACTAATTTTACATAATACTATCATTTATATATCGATATACAAATTATACGTTAACAAAGATAACCATTCGAAAGTATTGAGAATCTCATTCATTAAATCAAAATCTACTAAATGATGCAGATTTTCAAAATCTACTAAATGATGCAAAAAAATCTGAAGCAATGTGTTGAGATATGTAAAAATTTTGTCCATTTCTTAAAGAGAAATACTTATGTACTTTCCACTATAATTTTTAAGGTGTTAACGCAAACGCGTCGATTGCTTACTTTACCATTTGTTATTATTTTCTTGTGATTTTTTAATTTTTTCTTTTTTTTATAATTATTGTTCACGTGGTTATTATAGGCAATACGTGTCTCTTTATTCGTTTCTATCAAAGATATGAACAAAAAATTAATATTCTCACTACATATATGATTATTTCTCAAAATCAAATCTTGTAATCTCACTTTTTAGAATCCATAATTGCATGCTAATATATAGCTGACTCTTAGTTACCTTTATTGGCTATATAAATTCATATTCGGCTTGTCAATGTTTTCATCCAAGCTTCAATATTCACTTTCTTGTTGTGTAATTTTCTCTTGAATCCGTTCTTAGATTTTATTGCTTTCTTTCATTTAGCAATGGAGGCTTTGCGTCAACAAATTGCAGAAATGAGACAATCCTTTTTTGACGAGGTTTAATTTCTTTCACTCTCACTAGTCTTCTTCGCTCAAGCTTTAATGTATTTTTTTGCTTGTTACTCTTACAAGAAATAATATTTTGGAAGGTTTTCATCTTACCATATACGTAAGCTGTATCTTGATTTTACTATAGCCATGTACAACAAGCTTCTATTTATCAAAATGGATGAAATTTTTTTAATGAAAAAATCATTTTTATTAATGTTTATATTTTACGAATTCCTTTTCTACAACTTTTTTTTTCTTTTTCTTTTTCGGCCAACCCAAAAGTTTTAGACAAAAAGTTAGCGCCGCAAGGGTGGACATCCGCAGTCAAAAAAAAATTCTGAAAAGATACGGGTCTTGGTTAACATTTATTATTTATCTTTAAAAAAAAATTATGTTTTAGCCTCTCATTTTAAAGATCTTATATTTAGGCCTCTTCAAATGTGTAATTTCTTTGTTTTGACCCCATTGAACCAAATTAATTCCGCCGAATACCAAAGTGGAAACCTATTCTTGTATAGGTTGTCCGCTGAAGCTTCAACAAAATAATTCTTTATGGAGATCATAATCGATGTATATGATTATTATGATTTAAATGTTTTGTTAATTATCATAAAAATAATAATATAGGCTATTTTCTTATTAGAAGATTATGTATATTATTAAAAAGAAATTAACAGGGGATGTTGCTTCTTCCAGGAAATATTGGACAGGTACTTTATTCAGCTTGAACAACTCGGCGAGAACAACCCTGGTTTTGTTGAGGATGTGTCGACCGTGTACTTTAGGGACTCAACAAGAACACTTGCAAATATTGAGAAAGAATTGTAAACTAAGCTTATCAATTTCTAATCTTATTTACCTTCATATTATTTTATGATTTTTTTGCGATTATTATGATCGTAATTTAATTATAGATAATGATTATTTACAACATATTCTACAGGCAAAAGACTGAAGTCAATTATGTTGAGCTGGATAGGTACTTTTATAATTTGAAGGGCAGTAGTGCTAGGTACGTAAATGAAAATAAAAGGAAATCGACTCAAAATTTTGCACTTCTTGTGTATTTAAGTGTTGTAAATGTGCGTATTCACACAAAATTTACTACATTCATAATTCATAATTCCAGCATTGGTGCTAACAAAGTGAGGAATGAAGTTAACAGGACAAGAGAACTTTGCAGGGCAGCAAATTGGGAAGAGTAATTTTTTATTTTATCCAATATTTTTTTCAATTATCATTAAAAATTAGAGAATAAATGCATTTATAGTTTACAGCATAGCATTGTGACATTAATCACATAACAGAGTTGTAATAATGTCATCAGGGCAAAGGTCTCCCTGGAGCAGCTGAAGGTGGAGCACTCCACTCTGAAAGACAAACTCACGGCTTATTTTGAGGTTCACTTATTATTTCTCCCATAAATAGAATTTTGTTTCTTAAATTTACTAATAATAAATTAAACGAATACCCTTTTTCAATTTCTTCTAACAGCTGGTGGCTCAACTTGGAACTGACTCTGATTAGGGAGATGGGCCTCCGAAAAAATTACCCAACATGAAGTAATATTAAACAGAGTGGAGGTTGCTGTTCGGTCGGGACAAGGCAACCATTCTATCTTAGGAGTTTACCTTTTATCCTTTTGTTTGTTTTTCCTTTTAATGTAATGGGCTCAGAGCTAGTTTTTTAAGGGGTAGTGTCTTGTAATAAAGGTTGCTTATGGTTTAGGTGACCCTTTCTTTGTTGCTTTTCAAAGTTCTTGTAACCTTTAAAACATCATTTTGGAATAAATTGTGCTGTGTTCATTATATTCAATCTCTCATGGTCTCGTGGCCAAAGTTACTAAGTTGCGAAAAATTAGATTAAGCCGTTAAGGATAATTGTTACAATAATTACACTCACTTGACCACCGATTCCTTGATTGTTTTACATATAATTTTATTTTGATCTCTGTGATCTACAAGTTGATTTTGATCTCTATGATTGAAGGGTAGCAAGATTAAAGAAGGCCTCTCGCATGTGTGTTAACCTGCTTCCACTACTCTTCAATCAGCAACCAAAGCAATGGAGTCAAGATTTTTAATGGTGTTAAGCCGATGAGCCACCAAAATTGTGGTTCTTCCAACCATAATTCTGTCCAATGCTTCTTGAACAACTTGCTCAGATTGCAAATCGAGTGCACTTGTAGCCTCATCAAGTAATAGGATCATCGGGTTACGGATTATAGCTCTTGCTATTGCTACTCTCTGCTTCTGCCGTCCTGATGATTGCACTCCCCTTTCGCCGCATTGAGTTTCATATCCATCTTTTAAAGATCTACAACAAATATAAGTAGCAGCGCAATAAAATTTTTTAGTGTACTTTTGCCAATTAGGTGCCAAAAGATTATTAGTTACCATATGTGCTTACGAGATAAATTCATGAGCATTGGCAGCTCTAGCAGCTTTCACCACTTCATTTTCCGAGACATCAAGCTTTCCAAACACAATGTTGTCACGTCTGCTGTCGGAATATACCACCAGCTCTTGGCTAACAAGTGCCATGTGCTTTCGGTACCGACCCCATCAACTCTAGCCGATCCTCTTTCAACATCATAAAATCTTTGAATCAATCCAATTACTGTTGATTTTCCACACCCGCTTTCCCAACAAGCCCAACACTTGTTCCTTGCTTCACTTCCATGTTGAATTGTTGTAAAACCAGAGTTTCTGGCCAGCTTGGATATGCAAAATCAACCTTTCTCATCTCTATATTTCCGATATTTTTTGTAACTTGCTATAGTGTATAAAACTTATGCTATAGTGTAAGCCTAACACACACACACACACGTGTTACTTACTTGTGAAGACCCTGGAATCAAGGATTGCCGTTCAAGAATCTTGAACACAGTTGCGATCGCTGTGGAGCCCTAACTTCTTTATTTTTCTCTTTTTTTCCCAAGTTTTTTTGTATCTTGATACACATTTTTTATTGGACATTTTTTCCTTTTTAGTGAAAGAGAGTAAACAAGCAAATAGTTATGTTAGATAATTAAAAGAAGACAACTATAATATTTAAAAAAGAAACAACAACAATTGAATAACACAACTAATTAAGAAGAGAATAGGAAGAAAACACCTGGATATTTGAAACTTCAATTTTGATGGATTGAAATTTTAAACAGCAATGATCAATGGAAATAGTTGATTTTTTTTCTTAAGCAAAAATTGAAGAAAGCTTTTTTTTTTCTCTTACGCGTTAAAGCATTGAATGTGTCGTGCCTTTTTCTTTTAATTGATAAAAACAACAATGGATAACAAGTTCACAAATGTGTGACTTGTATATAGTTTTAAATGAAATAACATTAAATAGAGATTTTGTAGGAATTTGATAATTTATTTGAGCAAAGATTATAATAAACTAATAATAATAATAAATATAAATGAATAATTTGATAGTTATAATGTTGGAGAAAAATTTGGGGCCTTAATCTATATTGGGGCTCTAGGCAATTGCCTAAGTTGCCTAGAGGAAGAGCCGCCCCTGTGCAGGCCATCAATGATGGGTAATGGCGAAGCAAAGACAGCTGGGCTACTTGCTGCAGTAAGCTAGCCACCACTACTTCTTCTAACAGATGAGACATGTGTTTCTAGGTTTTTTTCTTCGTCATCACAGCTGAATTGTCTCTACATTTTGGCCATTTTTGTATAGTGACCATTTGTTTTATTAATGAGATCATTGTGTGAGCCTATTTCTACTAAGCAGCCATTGTTAACTACTGCTATGAGGTCTGCATTCCGGATTGTTGAGAGCTTATGTGCCACTACCTGACATATCAAATAACTATAAAAAAAAATGAAGTAATCTTTATTCATTGATGAAATGTTGTCATAAAAAGTTGTAGATAGTTTTTTTTAATACTATTATACAGGATTGTAATTAATATTATATCAGATATTACAATTAATATTTACAAACAGATTATACACCTGGAACCTCTTTCTTGGCATGTACTCCTCTGAAGTGCTGCCCAGATTCTTTAAACTCTCTCTAATATTCGAGAGATGTCATTTTGTGAGGGAGAGACTGTGTCTCCACTCAATTATTTAATAATTGAAGGAGGACTGAAATTAACCTCATAATACTTTTATGGAGCTTGAACCCTTGCACTCAACATTGTAAGTACAAGGGTTCTCCCACTGGGCCAAAGGCTCATTGTTAAGGTTGTAGATAGTTAAAATAAAGCTTTTGAATAATGAAGTTTATTGAATAATTCTGAATTAACAGAGTTAGAATTTTGAACCCTTTATATAATAAACTTAAATATTGTAAATTAAACAAAATATGCAAATCTAAAATATTATTTTATAATAAAATTCTCCTAATAAAAGTGAGAAAAAGAAAATAAATTATGTCCAAATTCGAATTTGAGAAAAAAGACAAAAATCCTAAAAGGAATAGGAAAAATAAGAAAATATCTTAAAACTGAAAAACGAGTAGGAAAGAAATGAAATTTTTGGCTTGATCACATGGCAGAACGACAGAAGTGATTCTAGGTTTGATTCGTCTTGTCACAAGCTTCAATATTATATGTCAAAACGGATACTTGTAGCCCAAGTTGTGTCTCCATAATGTACTTCGTTTTTAATAGTCAATCATCCTACATTAGTCCCTTCACTTGGAAAAGAACTTGTCCTCGAGTTAGGCTCATACAACCCCTCATCATCTGGATGATATTCAAACGGATCAGCATATTGAACATGTGAGAAATATTCCAATCATTCAGCAGTTGGAGAACATAAGCGTTATTATTAATCTTCTATGCCATTCGAAATGGACTGTACTTTCGCTTTTCCAACTTAGCACAAATACCAGGGAAACGACTACAGTGCAAATGCATTATCACCGAATCAACTCCTGAAAAACCTTTATGCATTGGTGCTTGTCTACCTCAGCCTTGTACTTGGCATTAGTAGCCTTCAAATGAGCTCGAACCTCAATGTGTATCTGCAGTGTCTCGTGTGCCATATTTTCTACTGCTTTACTTCCTCTAGCCGCAAATAGCATGATACCAACTAATGGAGTGAAGGTAACAGAAGTGATTTGATAGGATAGATAACACTAAATATCGCCTAATACCCAGCCAAGCCAGCGCGATGAGCTAACTCTCTAATCAAAGCCTAATTAGATCTCGTTTTAATCCAAATGACTTAATAAGATTTTTAATAATGAGTTTTAAGACGCTCTATTTTAAACCACTTTATAAGAGAGATTTTTAATACATAATTCCAAAGGAAATTGTAAAAAAATGTTTTATTAACTGATCAAAAGTTGAAGTTACAATAATGCAACCTTTGTAGTTATAATAGAGTAAACCTACTTCTTTAAGTTAAATGAAAAAGGGAATCTAAATCATAATTATAATAGAAATAAAAGATTAAGACACATACCATAATTGACTTTAATTAAAATAAAATCCTACAATAATAAATCCTAAAATAATATCCCACATTATTTTTTAAAAGAAACTCATCCTTAAATTTAAATACAGTCTGAAAGGTGAAACTTGTAGTTTAAGACCACAATATCTTACAATTTGAACTTGCTGTCTTTCTTATCGATCTTTCTTGAAACTTTTAAAAATCCATATTTTCCTTCGCTTATACCTTCTTTGAGGTGATAAAGACTTCTAAGAACGAACAATAATCAAATAAATTTTGCATTTTTCCAATTGTTACTCAATGCAATCTCCAACCAATTTCAACTTTTTAATCGAACCTTCTTCATGCACTGCTTTCTTGTGCTTAATATAAGTAGGTAAAACCATTTGAATCATTTCAGCTTCTTCAGCTTTATTTTGTTCGACAAGCTCGATTGTATTATTAGGCTCAATGCTCAAATTAAGAGTAGGTTGTTTTCATAGATACATGCTAAGCTTGATTAAATTTTAATCACCAAGTCTTTAATCATATCTACGCCTTTGCACTTTGGTAGACTATTAAAAAAATCTTAGATAGATTGATAACCTCATCATCTTCAATGCTTGTTTTGTCCTCCAAGGAAATATTATGCACATTCTTGCACAAATTGTCAAATTAAAACTTTAAATTAATAATAAATTGTACCTTTTCTTCTGGTATCTCATGTAAGTTTTCTTCCTCAACAATAAGTGAACTCATTAATACAAATTTAGGCACTTTCATAGATACATACTATTGCTTGATTAAATTTTAGACTTCACCAAGTCTTTTAATCATATCTACGCCTTTGCACTTTGGTAGACTATTCTAAAACACTCCATGTTAATAGAAAATCGGCTACAAATTGTACTCGATCATGTCTCAACAATCTAATCATATATTTATAATCAACTTTATTCAAACATGAAAGAAAATATTCAAGATTGTAATTTCCATCAAGTTTCCAAACATAATGCCTTTTGAATATTATTAGATCTCTTTAGTCTAGTTCTCATTATTTAATAAACTAAGAGCTTTCAAATTACAAATGTAAAGCTAATGGTAAAATTATAAATAAAGCATAACTCTCGGGTTTGGTATGGCCGTAGATATAGTAAAATCTTTATAGGGGTTTTTATAATAATTGGTGTGTTGATGGTCGGATCTTGAAGATAAAACCCAAGGTGGTGAAAAAAGAAATTCAAGAAGGATGAAAATCTAATTAATATGGTTTTGAAAAATTAGAATGATGGTTCTCACTCAAATTTAATTGGCTAAATTAGCGATGGTTTGGTCAGAAAACCAATTTAAAGTGGTGGTGGCCTATGGTGATTATCTTATATTTAAGTTATGTTTTGTAAAAAAATAAATTTCTCTTTGCATGTTATGTTTATAGCTATTTTATTTGGTGTTAATTGGCAATTAGTTTTGGATGTATGACTAGAGAGGAGTGTGAATATGCGTCAGTTATTGGTAATAGTGGCTATTTTGTGTCGATAGCTAATGGAAAGCTCGCAGGACTTTAGGTAATTCAATATTTCAAATTACAAATACGCCGTAAATAAAGCATGAGTTTATAACGGCAATCGTCGGTTGGGTCAGGTGTTGGTTAACACAGGTTGGTCAATTTGGCAGTAGTGTTGGCTAGTTGAATGATAATGGTGTGCGGTCATGGATAGAGAAGTCGTGGGTTCGAGTTGTTCACACGGTGGCTGTGTAGTTGATTAAGGGCAGTAGACGCATGGGTTTTGGTTGGTGGCTAACAGTGAGATTGATGGTTGTAGCAGTTAGTGGTGAAGGTGGCCCAATTGTAGTGGAAATGGTGGTGGGCAGTAGTTAGAGCTTCAAATTTTGGGATTTTTTTTTGCTTTTTTTCTTCTTTTTGTTTTTTTTTTCTTTTAGTGATATACTTAGTGGCGATGAATATGGGTAGCCAGGAAAGTTGTGCAACTGACACAGATATGCTCGGACACCAATTGATGAAATGAAAATGTAAAAGATTGTAAATAGTTGAAATAAAGTTTTGAATAATGAGTTTATTGAATAATTTTGAATCGACACAGCTAAGGTTTTGAGCCTTTCATATAATAATATTAAATATTCTGAATTTACCAAAATAACAAATCTAGAATATTATTTATAATAAAATTCTCCTAATAAAAATAAGAAAAAGAAAACAAAGGGTCTCTAAATCCGAATTTACAAAAAAAAGATAAAAATCCTAAAAGGTTAAAAAAATAAGAAAATATCTTAAAACTGAAAAATAATCAAATGGAATTTTTAGCTTGATCATGTGGCAGAATAACAAAAACAATTTTAGTATTAGTTCGTCTTGTCGGAATCTTCGAAATAGTATTTTACGTGTTAAAAACAGACACCTGTAGTCGAAGTTATATCCTCTGAAATGTAGCTCACTCATTGTATGTTGTTCATGATTTTACAATTACCTTTGTTTCGTTCCATTCTGGAAGCTGCCTCATGAAATTATGAGCATTTGCAGCCATGGAAGTAATAATAACTTCATCCATCATAGCTTCAAGCTTCTCAAACAGAACGTTATCCTTTATTGATGTTCCAAACAATGCATACTCTTGACTCACAAGACCTATTTTCCTTTTAATTCATTTCAACTAAAGGATTTTAATATCTACACCATCAATCTTTATGTTGGAAGATGAACTACAAATCTGAATCTCTCAATCGAGTATGACAAGTTGGTTGTAGACTTAGTGATAACAGTGACATGTCGGTCGAAGTCTCTATGAAGGCTACATGACAAGCTTTTGGAATTAGCTGTGTGCACTAGTAGCACATATGATCACGCACGTGAGTCTCTTAGCCAAAACGACAATTAAGGTTAGCGTTTCATCAATTAAGGTTAATGAGACATAGACACATGGTTGGGGGCAGTTTTAAAAGGTTGTTACAAGCATGGGAAGCAGCTAGGTTTGTTATTAAGCATAGACGACATATGGTGATGTCTTTCTAGATCAATTGCTTTTTGTATATATAGCTTCATACTTTGACATGTCATTAGATTGATTTGGTTACATCTTATATGTAAATTTGTATCTTGAAAACTCTCATTCAGTGAAGGCTTGGTTTACCTTTTTATAGTGGATGTAGGCATCAATGGCCGAACCACTTTAAATTTTCCCTGTGTTATCATTTTATTTGTTGATCTCTTATTGATTTGCTTCGTTTATCTTGATTGGTTAAGTCGAATAAATCAAGATTAGTTCAGTTAGTTGCTGTTTTAGCTTAAAGAATTTATTAGAGTGGATCTTGAAGAACCAAATCTAGTGCTGCACTAGTTCTTAGTTCAACAAACTGGTGCCAGAGCCATTCTCTAAAATTCTTGATCTGAAATGGCTACTCCTAAGCTTGAGGTAGAAAATTTACAGGTGAAAACGACTTTCACCTATCGAGGCTCAAGATAAGAGGTTTATTGGTACATCAAGGTCTAGATGAAGCCTTTGGTGAAGCTTTAACATCCAAAAAGCCAAAAAAGGTGCCAAAAGAGGACTTTCCAGATGTGCTTGATAGTGCTTACAGCGCAATAATCTTGTGCCTCGAGGATGGTGTACCAAAAAAAGTGGGTAGCGAGACAACAGTAGTTAGATTGCGGAAGAAGCTTGATGACTTGTATACCAAAAAGTCTATGGTTAAGAGCTTAACCACTAAAAAGAAGCTTTATACACTTGAAATAGAATAAGAGTAATCAATTTCTAATCACATTGATGCCTTCAATAAGATTATATTAGATATAGAAGACATTAATGTAAAAATTGATGATAATGGTAAAATTATAATTTTGTTATGCTTTCTACCAAGCTCTTATGAGCACCTAATTGATACACTCATATATGAGAGACAAATTCATTCTATAGTGGATGTAAAAAACACTAAATTTCAAGGCTGCAACCAAGAATGAAACAAGAAATGAAGAAGGATTAACAGTAAGGGGAAGGCAAAAAAAAAAGAGAACGTGGTAAAGGGAATAAGAAAGATCTAAATCCAGACCTAAAATTTTGAAGTGCTTTTAATGCCACAAGGAAAGCCATTTAAAGAAGGATTGTCCTCAGAGAAAGAGCAAGAACAAATGATAAAAGAAAATAATGGTGACGTTGTTGTTGTATCAGAAATTGAAGAATCTGATGGTTATGACTCTACTGGAGTTCTCATAGTCACTGATAGCCAAACAAGAGGTAACTAGATTTTAGACTCTGGTTGTTCATTTTATATATACTCTAATAAAAATTTTTTCAAGAACTATGAAACCTATGATGGTAAGGTAGTTGTAATGGGAAATGATGCTAGTTGCAAGGTAATTGGCAAAAGCACTATTAAACTAAAAATGCTTAATGGAACAATAAGAGAATTGACAGATGTGAGACATATTCTTGATTTGGAAAGGAATCTAATTTCTCTTAGCATGTTGGATAAAATAGGGTGTTTAGTCAAGTTCGAGTCTAGAATATTAAAGGTGTTGAAATGGTTAATGGATTTAATTAAGGGAAACTTAAGCAATGTCTTGTATGTCCTTCAAGGTTCAGCAATTACAAATGATGTTGGGGTTTCAAATTAGGATCTAGACAAAACTATGTTATGGTATTTAAGGTTAGGCTATATAAGTGAAAGGGAACTTAAAGAGCTGTTTAAATAGAAAGTCTTGGAAGAAAATAAGATAGAGTCCTTGAAATTTTGTGAGGAGTGTCCTAGGCAAATCCTCAATGGTTAAATTCAGTACTGGTGCTCATATTTCAAAAGAAACTTTAAACTATATCCATGTTGCTTTGTGGGGTCCAGCACGGACAGCATCCTTAGGGGAGCTAGGTACTTCTATCTCTTGTTGATGATTATTTAAGAATAGTCTAAGTGTTTGTGTTGAAGAATAAAGAGGATGTGTTTGAGAAGTTTACAGATTGAAAGACTCTGGTTAAAACTCAAACCAACAAGAAGTTAAAGAAGCTTAGAACATATAATCGCTTGGAATTCTGTAATAAAAAGTTTGGAGATTTCTGCAGTAAGCATATTATTGTGAGGCACATAACAGTAAGACACACACCCCAACAAAATTGTTTAGCTGAGAGGATTAATCGAACCTTAATTGATAAGGTAAGGTGCATGCTCATTCACTCTAAGCTATCTTTAACTTTGTAGGCTAAGGCTTTATCAGCAGCTTTTTATATTGTGAACATGAGTCCCTCAAATGGAATCAACTTTAAAACACCCTATGAACTCTAGTATAACAAACCAACAGACTACTCTAATATAGAGGTCTTTGGTTGTCCAGTTTATGCTCACATTAGACTAGAGAAATTAGAGCCGAGGGCATTAAGGTGTGTGTTTCTTGGTTACGCTGATGGTGTAAAAGGGTATGATATGAAGCCTCAAAAAGCTATAATCAACAGGGATGTGGTATTTAATGAATCTGAGATGCTTCAACACTCAGCTTTATTAAAGTCTACAAATACATAGAAGATAGATAAGGATAAGAAAACTTATCTTGAGGTAGAGCTTCCGAATTTAAGCCTGAAATAGAAATCGAGAGTAAATACTAGAACTGAAGCTAATACAGAAACATCTAAATAAGAAGATCAAGTGAAGGTTAAAGAGGGCACACCAGGTATTAAGCCGTAGAGATATAAAGCTAGGCTAGTAGCAAAAGGCTTTACTCTGAGGAAGGGGATTGATTTCACAGAGGTTTTCTCCCTAGTGGTGAGACATTCTTCATTGAACATCATGTTATCTTTAGTTGCTTTAAATGATATGCATCTTGAGCAGATGAATGTGAAGATTGCCTTTTTGTATGGTGAGTTAGATGAGATAATTGTAATGTCTCAACCTGAAGGTTATGTGGATCCAAAGAGAATTGATCATATTTGTCATCTACCAAATACCTTGTACGGGCTTAAATAGTCACCTAGGTAGTGGTACTTGAAATTTGACTGTTTTATGACAAAGAATGGCTTTCAAATATGTAATTTTGATTGTTGTGTTTACTTCGAAACCTTAGAAGGAGGTGATAAGATTTATTTGTTCCTTTATGCATACAATATATTAATAGCTTGCAAAAGAATGGAGAACATAAATGACTTAAAATAGTAGCTTGGGGGTACATTTGAAATAAAGGACTTGGGTGCAGCAAATAATATCCTTGGAGTTTAGTTAATCAGAGATAGAAAGAATGATATCTTAAGCTTGACACAGTAAAAATACATCAAAAGAGTGCTTGAAAAATTCAAAATAGGAAATTGTAAACCATTTTAAACACCATTACCAGCCCACTTTAGACTTTTCTGCCAACAATGTCTAAAATCTGACACAGAAAAAAGCTAAAATGATCAAAATTCCATACTTAAGTGCTGTTGGATGTGCAATGGTCCTAACTAGGCCTGATCTCTCTTATGTATGATTGTTGTAATCAGATATATGGAAAACCCAGGGAAAGAACATTGGAAAGCTATTTTATGGATTTTATGATACCTTGCTGGTACAACTGATTATGGCTTGGTGTATTGAGCTGATAGGACTGCAGTAGTCTGTGTAGAAGGCTATGTAGATGCAAACTATAAAAGAGATCTGGATAAAAGAAGATCTTTGACATATTTTCTGTTTAAGCTAAATGACTGCACTATAAATTGGAAAAGCTTCATGGCAGAGTTTTATTGCTCTGTCAACAATAGAGGCAGAATATACATAAGCTATAGAAGTAATAAAAAAAGCTATCTAGCTTCGAAGAATGGTGACATGCCTGCGGTTTGAACAGAAGCAAATCACATTTACTGTGATAGCTAAAGTGCTATCTATCTGAGCAAGAATCAGAAACACCATAAGAAGACCAAGCATATTGATATCAAGCTTCACTTTTTCAGCCTAGAAATTTCAAGACGTGGGGTAAAACTAGTCAAGATTCACACTAATAACAACATTGCTGGCATGCTCACCAAGGCTGTACCAAGTGCTAAGTTTGAGTTCAATTTGAACTCAGCTGGCATTTACAAAATATAGACTACATAAGATGAGTGAAAAGTTGAATCCAAATGAGTGAATGATTTAAACTTTAAAGTGGAGAATGTTGAAGGATGAACTGAAAATCTGAATCTCTCAACTGAGTATGACAAGTTGGTTGTAGATTCAGAGATACAGTGACATGTCAGTTGAAGTATTTAAGAAGGTTGTATGACAAGCTTTTGGAATCAACTGTGTGCACTAGTTGCACATGTGATCAAGCACGTGAGTCTTTTATCCAAAACGACAGCTAAGGTTAGTGTTTCATCAATTAAGGCTAATGAGACGTAGATACGTAATCAAGGGCTGTTTTAAAAGGTTGTTGCAAGCGTATGAAGTAGAGGCGAGCCCGGGTTAGCCTTTTGAAAAAAAAATTATAATTTATAAATTTATTTTATTAATATTTATAAAAAACATATATATAATATTTGATAATATTTTTCATATTTACATTGTATTTTTATAATTTTATGATTAGATTTTTGTAGTTTTATAGTTAGATTTTTGCTTGTATAGTGTGCTTAATTTTGTTTGTACAAAACAAAATTTTTAGAAACAAATTTTATTTTTTAAAAAAATTCTAGCCCACCCAAAAAAATGATACTAGCTTCGCCACTGGTATAAAGCAACTGGGTTTGTTATTAAGCACAGATGGCATGTGCTAATGATTGGGGGATCTTTCTAGATCAATATTTTCTTGTATGTATAGCCTCATACTTTAATATGTCATTAGATTGATTTGGTTACTTCTTCTCTGTAAATTTATATCTTGAAAATTCGCATTCAGTGAAAGCTTAGTTCACCTTTTCACAGTGGATGTAGGCAACAATAGCCAAACCACTTTAAATTTCCCCTGTGTTATCATTCTGTTTGTTGATCTCTTATTGATTTGCTTTTTTCATCTTGATTGGTTAAGCTGTACACATCAAGATTAGTTCGGTTAATTGTTGTTTTAGCTTAAAGAATTGATTACAGTGGATCTTGGAGAACCAATCCAGTGTTGCACTGGTTCTTGGTTCAACACTTCACAATCTCATTGTTGGCATCATAAAATTGTTGCACAAGGGCAATTGCAGTTGATTTGCCACTTCGACTAGCCCCAACAAGGGCCAAGTTTTCCCTGCTTTAGCTTTAAGATTGAAATCTTTAAGTACAATAGAATCAGGACGAAAAGGATACGAGAATTTGACATGCTGGAATTCTATTTCTCTATGAACTTTACCTATCACAAGTCCTTCTGTGTCTTTACAATTGAAGCTTCTATGAAATACTTTAGTTGTGCAAAAATACATGAGCAATTAGACAAAGGTAATTATGCAAGATCCTTATTTGAGGGTAATAATATGAATATTAAACTTTGTTTGCACAACTCTGTCATTATTACATCATTTTGAGTTATTTCGTTTCCTAATTACTTTCTTTACTTACTATTACGTGCATAAATATTTCTAATTGAGATCTTTTTAATGTGAGTTATAAGGATACAATTATAAGAAGACAATTAGTATCAAAAGTACGACTTGAAAGAGCTTTCAAAATTGATTGAAATTTACAATTTATGGTGCATTAACATTATTTTTTGTGAATCAAAATTAAAAAAATATTGGAAAGTAATAGCATATTTGTATTGTTAAAACAAGCTTTGGCATCAATACATATCTGAAAACAAGAATAGTTTTTTTAAGCTTCGGTATAAAGACAAGTTCAACGTATGTCTATCTCTTGGCCTCTTATTCTTCAAAAGAGGTAGTCAATTATAATAAGACATGTAAACTTAATAGATCCACTAGATGAGACGCCTAATTTGATAGTAAATGTTTAATTGAAAAATGGGAAAAAAAAAGAAAAAAAAAGGTGCAAACAACTAATGCAATTGACTTCTTCTACAAAGTGGCATAATCTAGATTCCTTTAAAGCAACAGATTTTCTAGTGCAATAAGACTTTATAAAGTCAAAAGAACCCAATAATTTGCTAAAGGCAAACACTACATATTGTTAACCTTTATATATAAACTCTTGTTTATTGATTAGTTCAAGGTCTACAAGAAAATTAATTAATTAAGGTCTAGGACGTTAAGTAGAGAATCTTCTAAAAACTTTCTTCAATTATTAAGATCAGGCATAGGCAATATAGCTAGCCAATTATAAGTTCTTTATCTATTTATTCCTTGCACCACAAAAGATAAAGTTCCATCCATCAATATTGATCATCAAGCCTAAAATAGCTATAGAAAATAAAGACAGAGCATTATAAGTTTTCACTTGGCTTTTGAAGTTCTTTATCTATTTATTCCTTGCACCACAAAAGATAAAGTTCCATCCATCAATAGTGATTATCAAGCCTAAAATAGCTATAGAAAATAAAGACAGAGCATTATAAGTTTTATGAAGTTTTTTGTTTGTAGAATGAAACATTAAAAATGATATCTAGTTATTGGAGAATTCCACAAAACTATTCTGATTATGATTTTCTCATTATCTGAATTTTCTTAAGTAAAATTTGTATAGAACTCAAATAATATACTATCAGTTATAGACACATGGTAATCTTTGGAAGCTTAGAATAATTCATATCGTAAAGGGATATATCCTAATTCAAAGAATCTTAGATATTAAAAAGTTCATCATATTAATGAGCATAATAAAAGAAAGAAAATGAAAAACATATAGTCTGCTCATAATGAAGGAAACGTCATAATCATGATTGCTTCACTTGTTTCTCTTTTGAACATGACCAAATGACTTCCATACCAAACAAGAAAAGCCCATATTGCAAAAGAAAGCCTTGTACTCCCAACAGCCAAGCCTTTATCTGTCCCTTGCTTGATTCCAAGCTTTGTTGTTTTGTCTAATATTGCTTCATATCTCTCAATGACTCTTCTATCAGCGGAGAAGGAATATACAATCTTAATGGAGCTCAAAACCTGCTTTACAATCGCATTCTCTTTCGCTTTATGATACTCCTTGTATGCCTTTTTTGAAATATATAGAAGGTATTTCCACAAAACATTAGGCCATATGAGATTATCGAGCGCATTGGTCCGTTAGCTTATTGATTAGCTCTAACACCCAAGTTATCTAGAATCCACGATGTGTTTCATGTCTGAATGCTCTGGAAGTACATATATGATCTGAGCCATATGTTATCGAAGCAACCGATTCACTCGAAACAAGACTTGACTTACAAAGAAGAACCAATGGAGATACTAGAAAAGAAACACCAAGTTCTGTGTTCTAAGACCATTTCTCTAGTCAAAGTATTGTGGAGGAATCACACAAAAGTAAGAGGCTACCTAGGAACATAAGGACTTATTGCGAGCTTAGTATCGTCATCTTTTCTTATTAAGATTTTAATGTATGTGACAAAAAAAGAGTCGGTTAAAAAATAAAATAAATAAAAGAAAAAGCCAGAAAAAGGGAAGCATGTCCATACGTGAGAGAAAGGAAGCTATCAACACCGACTTGAAACCTGACCCAAACCCATGAACCTAACCTAGCCATATCTTCGATTTCCGACCATTTTACCAGTCGAGCAAGGTATCAATATGAAGCTCGAAGACCGGCTGTCGTGTCCCAGCTATCATCGTTGCCAATTAACAGTCAAAACGCTGGCAATCAAACTCGACAAGCCGTGATAAAAACCCACCCCTTCTTGTTGTCGATTCTGTTGTTTTGGGTGACGACACTGCCTGGATCTTGATCCTTAGCTCACCCTCATCATTTTTGGACCAGCCGTGCCACCTAAAACCACCGTTTTGGTAGCAAACGGCCGCCGGAAAGCTTATGACTTGGGAAGTTCGATCCACCGCTGTTGCAGTGCACGGGAGCTCATCGCTGGCACTATTAGACTCAACGTGGTTGGAACTATTAGACCCAAGCTTCCCGGCCACCTTTGACTAAATTTCGGTCACCGTTGACCGGCGAGGGCAATTCAGTAATTTCACATTTTGAGTGCGATTTTGTAATTTACGACCCTATAGATATTTTAGTAATTCTTGAAATTGAGGATGGGCTGGTAATTACAATCCCGAGGACAATTTAATGATGTACTATTTTGGAGCATTGTAATAATGTACGGATGCAATGGTAATTTAGTAATTTTATCAGCACAAGAGTTGTAAATTATGGACAAATGTTCATTTGAGTTTATTGCATAAATTTAGTCCTAATTCTGATTTACGAAAAATAATTATGTCGTTTCCTTAATTTAAGAGGATCTGCAAGCGAGAATTCGTCCGCGGATGTGGACGATAACTGAGTCTAAGCATCGTCATTCTGAATAAAATATGCAAAACTTATTTTCATAATTAATTATAATAGTAAAGCATGTTTGCAAAATAAGTATTTTAAATGTTTTGATTTAATAATTTTCTCGAAATGGATTTAATTCACGCATTGATATTTTATTGAAATGTTTGGTTAATGGTTTTTTGTGTTAACTTTGGATAAAATATTATGGTATTTTAAAGATAAGAAAAGTGGATTTGGATGTGATAGTAAAAAAGAAAATAGATTTAAATTATGTTAAATAGAAAGAAAATGAGATTTATAGTACGATTTTATGTTCGTGTATATGTGTATAAGACATTGTTTGCAAATCATTGATTTTATGTTTACGATACAAATATATGTGTATAAGACATTGTTTGCAAATCATTGGACAATACCTTTCCTTGTTTTGGGCCGTGTGCATCCTTGAAGGACTAGATTATGTGTGCACAAATATGATAGGATATGATGAGATATGAGATGACATTTTCTTGTCTATCTGTGTCATACATAGATTTGATAGTATGTCATTGCCCGTGTTTTTGAATATGACGAGATTATTCCTTTGGGTACTTGTTTAACGTTTTTGGCATATTATATGTGATAAATATGATAAGATATGATGAGATATGAATGGCATTTCCCTGTTTAGATGATAGTAGATAGTACTTGATTGGGTGTTGTTATCCTTTGAGGACTAGATTATGTACTTGATTGCGTGCTTTTATCCTTGAAGGACTAGATTATACGTGCACAAATATGATAAGATATGATGAGATATGATATGACATTTTCTTGTCTATTGATGTCGCCGGGCATGACAAGACCTAGATAGTACGTTATTGCCATGTCATAAGGTTCAAATATTACGAGATTATTCCCATCTTGTTTAGTGAGATTTTGTCCTTGAGATTATAACTTTTTGATTTTATGTGGTATTTTATAACCTCTTTGATTTTATGTGGTATTATATATTATGTTTATGTCTTGATTTATAACTTAATGATTTTATTTAAGTCTTCTCATGTTATTTTGATGAAGTTATTCATTGACATGATATAATTATTTTGAACAAAACTATTATCTATATGATGAGATATGATATTCCCTCTTCCCCCCCAGCCCCCACCACAAGAGGTTGCAGGTACACTAGATCGACCTAGCAACTGTAAATATATTTTGAGTCTTAGGTACGTGATGGTGTTAAAAAGATATAAAAGATTTTTTTTGTTAAGATATCTTGATCATCTCATTTTTTTTTTTGGGATTGTATAATTTTGTTGTATTATTTTTTTGGGATAAAAAATAAACCAATGTATGTTAATATTAATTATAATATAATCTTTTGATTCCCTGTAGACATCTTGGGTAAAATTCAGTATTTTGGTTGAGGATGATGATCATTGAAGTTGGTTGTATATTAAATTATTTTGGAAGTGCTCGTTTTACATATTTGTAGATTGAGAGTGTTATATTTATAAAGGAGACCTTATCGAATTTTTGACAAAGTCCTTACTAATTAAATTATTATCATTCCAATTTTAATGAGATTAGACAAACTCGCCTTGGTAGTTCAGGACAGGTCGTTTCATTCCAAGTACTTGTACCGAATCTTTAGCACTTGCCGCACGCTTGTTTTGCTCCAACAATAACCCTCTGCAAAGCACAGATTAATTAAGATTGATGAGTTCCAGAATAAGCCGGTCGAGGGTTTCATTAAAAAGAAAAAAAAAAGACCTCATTTTTTCTCTGTGACTCAAACCCTGAAGCAATTAATGTTTTGTGTCTCTTTACAAGGTTTCCAACTTAAATTATTAGTACTGATTGAATTAAAATTAAAATGTTCCAAGCATGCCCTTGTTATCCTTAAAAAAAAAAAAAAATTGGAAAAAGAGAGGTTTTTGAAATTACCCAAGAAAACCACCATCATGACTGCCAATCCCAGGTACACAAAATATAAGCTGCACTGTTAAAGCAAATTGAAAAGAGAGAAACACATACTGAGTTAGTGAGACCGTGAGCTTAAAAAAAATATTTGAAAAAAAATTGAAATAGAAATGAAAGTGTGTCTTGTTGACTGCTTAGTTATTGCTAGCTTACTTTTTCTACCTCATCCATGAAATTCCCAAGATGATTTTGTCGGCTCCTAGTAAGCTATTCATCATGCGGCTGGGAAAGACCAGTTTACAGGTTGTTGACATGCCGTCTACAATAGCAACCACGGTGCCTAACACCATTAGCAAAATATCTGTCCAATCGGAAAATCTGAAAATTATGCCTATGTTGTTTTTGCTCTTCTCTCTTCTCTCTTCTCATGATCATCACTCCTTTATTCTCTGACTCATTCATCTCAGGGGAGCCCAATTTGCCAATGAGCTAGAATATTGATAAGAGTAATGAGACAATAAGCAAAAAGATGAAAGTGTGCATAAAGGACTTGGGAAAATGTGTTCTTTAAAAGATATGTGTTTATTTAATTGTAATAAACAATTTTTCTGATTAATAAAATAAATGAAGTATTTTATTCAAGTATCTAAATTGCATTAATATTTTGAGTAAAGTCCATTTGATCATATTATATGTATTTATGTGATCACCATGTGGATTCACAGAAGACATAAATACAAGTTATCTTATGATTAAATAAATTATGTTCGCAGTTGATAAATAAAGTTGGGCACTTTATTTAGGTATAGACTGTAATAAATTCATTGAATGGTTTGTCTTAATCATGTATGAATTTATTGATGTAGTACGACTACATTGAACAGGATCACATATGGGATTTAATTAACCTTGAAATGACCTGACTCACGACTCATTAAATCTCATAGGCATTGATTTTACCGTAATCTTAATCTTGAGTTAGTTATGATTTCATGATTGTAATTGTTATTCCATTTGAGTTACCAATGGGCACGACACAGACTTGCGGTCAAGATTACCCAGTATCTTGGTGGAGGCAATTATGAGTATTGGAGTTATAGATTAACAATGTAGAATTTGTACGACACATCTCTTGATGGGTTTTCAGACTAGATCATAGAATTCTCTGGCCAGAGTGTGTCAACATATTTAGTATGTTGAAAATGATCATTAGAGAAAACCAGTAAGTATCAAGGAACAAGATGTAATTAAATCGATTGGACAATTGAGATATCGATTTAATTAATAATGTGGTACAAAGCATTCTGCAATAAAGAAACCAATGTGGCTTCGTTATTATTCGAGCATACAATTATGGAGGTCAGTTCCAATCTTATAGTGGAGTAGAATTGGAATTAAATAATTATATTTGTTTAATTACAAATTTAATTATTGTAGCCACTATTGTATGTTCCCAAATGATCCCCGGGTTAGCTCATTTAATTGACAACACCATCACTGACCTCAGGTGAAAATCATAATTATAATATTTGTTAAAGCCTAGTATGTTATATTCAAGTGTAAAAGGGCTTGTGATATTTTACAGGCCCTTTTCTCTACTTTTACGTAAGTGGAGAAAAGTATTTAATTTAAATATTTAAATTAAAAGAGAATTCTATTTTAAAATAGGAATCCTAATCCTAACATACTAGGTTTTTCATAAGATATTATAAAAGTGGGTACTTTTCTCCTTTTCTGAGAGATGAGAATTCCAGGATTTTTGTGAAAAATATGAAGACATCTAAGAGACGCCTTTTTTAATTGGGAGTGGTGAAACAGACGCCCACACGTCCAAAGTGTTGATCGATCTTGAGTCATAGCCTTGAAGATCGTTTGGAGACGGAACTCTCAATCGCTCGCCTTATCGATTATCAAAGGTAAATTTCTAGATTACTTAATTCTTATATGTTGTATGAGATCGGTCCAAAAATGTTTTAATTGAAAAATTGAAAACCTGAATTTCTCCCTACAAGGACTTGGTTTGTTCAAAAGATATATATATAGGTGCAACAGGTAGTGATGACTGGCGATTTTCCATGAAGCAACCAATTGTGTTTCATGCTTTTTTTTTTTTTTTTAAAATGGGGTTGTTAATGGTTTTCATTTTCCATTTTTTTAATGAAGTTAAAAGTGATTTTTTTTATGTCTTTGGTGGTGCCTCTTATTTTTTATTACAATACAATTAGAGAACACTACAACCGAATAGGCTCTTCGTGGCATAGGAAATATGTTGTCAATGAGATATGACGGCAGAAAAATGCATGTCGTTGATTCATGAGGTTTTAAGGCCAACGCTGTTAACAATACTATAGAAGGTATTACACGGTGAAAAGTATCCACTGTTGACAATCTTATCGACAGCCATCATCACTCCCTATTATATCTTTGTCGCCAAACTTGGTTTAAACCGTACATGACAATAATAACTCGCTGTGGATTATCTCATCAATGGCCATTTCCCGTCTCTCTTTTTTTTTTTTTGGCGCTAAACTTAGTTCAACGTTTAATAGGAAAAAGAAATTGCCGTGATAGTAAATGCCGTTGTAACAAGTTTTAATGGGAATAATAAAATTTTACCATGGATTATTTATATAGCCTACAGTTATTTCTGTTGAAAAAAAATTAATTTTACTGCATAATTAACCTGTCACAATTCAAATTAAGTAAATTTACTATTTAATTCCTCAACTGATTCCTGATTTAATTTATATAAATAATGCTGCATCAACATTTCCTAAGTAAACATACACATGGTGACCAAATGAAATTGCATTAAAACAAAAAAGAAATCTGTGGATAAACAGTCTGATATAAAAAAACTCATTGTCAAGAAAAGAATGAAAATATAGCCATTATTTGGAAAGAACCTACTGAGTACCAAAAATAATAACTATAACATGAACTTAAATTAAACAACTTGATCAAGTCCTCTATGATGAAAAGATTCATTACTGCAAAATAATCCTTACCCAAGAGCTTCAAATTCTTGCAACAATAATAATTAAAATATTATGTTCTAGTTTATAAAGTCCCCACCTTTTTTTTTTAAAAGTGTTTACATATAACATTTGATAGGTCTTAATAAAGGTAAAACACCACAAGTTCAAATCTAATATAATTTGAATATAGCATTACCTTTACTTAAGGTAATCCAAGGCGATGTACTTTATAGGCCATGTGATTGTGGTTCCTTTTGCATCACCTAAGTTGAAGAACTCTTGAGTTGGTCGAACCAGAGATAATGATGATTTATTCACTTCATCAATCTATACTTTGTAGTAATCAGGTCCAAGCTGAACAAGGTGCAACAATACCTCAGGATTTGTTGTAGCTATCATTCTTTTTGCAACCATCTCCCGGATGCCTAACTAATTTAAAAGTTTACAAGTATCACCATTAGTTGGAGTAGTTGGAATAGGCTGTGCTATCTCCAAAGGACGATTAGAAAACAAAAATTAATATATCAAAAGGGAGTAACAATTTGTTTTTGAAAAATCGTAAATTCATATATAGAACATAAGAAACCAATTAAACCTGGGGAGTTGTGCAAGATTATTGTTCAAGTTGTCATTAATATTAACGTGGTCCTATCAAAATATATAATATAATATTCTATGAAAAAAAAGGTAAAGTGATGGTACATTAGTTGTTAACTTAAATAACTTACCTTACTAAATCTTCTCTCAATCATAAAAAAGTTTTGGAATTCAGTAAATTGATCATTTAGTTCTTTCATATCATTCTCAAGCTTCTTTGTTTTGCGATTGTCTTGGACTTGCATAGCTACTTTTGAAAGTGATACACCAAATCCCATACCTTTGACACAACCAAGACGCTGATCACCTTTTAGTTTTGCAATTCTATCATTTGTTAAGGAGGTTTGATCCTCTTCAGTTGATGTTGCAAAAATTTTCTTCAAGCTTTATCTAAATGAACATATATTACAGAATACTAAGACTATATTAATGGACTTTCATGTCAAATTATTGTTATATAAACTAAGCAATTGTATTCATTAGTAACATTGATTATACAGCAGCCGTATTAATTGGCTGTCCATTCTTTCATATACGTAATTTGAGCCAAACGTTTGCTCCGATACTTGATGATAGATCTTTTTTTTATAAATAAAACAAAAAGATAATAAGAAAAAACAAAAAAAAAATTCCTCATCTTAAAAGATAGCATAAATTCCACGTCAATTTTGAGTAGATAAAAAGTAAAGTCATAGTAAGATGATCCAATTAGAATTGTTTGAATTTAATTAATTATTATGTACTCAACATTTTGCTCACACCAAAAAAGTGGAAAATTGAAAGTCCCTACCCGGCATTCTCACCTTAAATCCACCTGATTGTTTGCAAATTTGGAGGACTACAACAATTAGCTATCATTAAAACATCACTTTAAATATCTATTTATTTATTTATGTGATAAATAAATAAATAAATAAAATCAAATCCTTAAAAAAAATTTCAAATATAAAATATTATATTATTTTAATCAAATGTATTATTTGAATCCTATGCTTTATTTTTCTTTAAATATATAAAAGTCTGGTGTTTGGTTTCGTGCCTAACTTCGTTAGTTATTACACAATTCAATTTGTACGATGTCAAGCATTTTATTGTAGTTTGAGCACGCATGCTAAATTTGAAGCCGTTGAGTGAGAGCCGATTTCTTTTTTCTTATTTTCAATCCCAAGCAACATGCGACTTGAATGGTCGGAATTTGGACATTTCTAAGTTGGTTAGTTAAAGGGTACGTTCTGCAGTTGTTTTAAGGATTTAGTATTCTATTGCTTCTTTTTAAACATGTTTTTCACAAGTCCAATTTGAAAAAGTACCTGATTGTATTGTCGCTGCGTGTTTATTCTGTATTGGATAATGAAATAGTATTGTATTGCTTCATTGTACCAAAATCAAATTTCCTTTTAATTTTAAGAAAAAAAGAAAATTATAGCAACGGATATCACCTATTTCAAAATGAAATAACTATCAATTAACCATCCAGCAAACTAATGAATGATAACTTTCTTTTTTGGTAGAAAAGATTACTATACAACTGTCTTTTTCAAGGCGTTAGGCTTTAGGTAATTTTTTTTCTTTTTGATTGGAACTGTATATGTATGTATGTATGTATATATATATATATATATATATATACACATTTATTGGTGGAGATTTAGTTTGAAATATCATGATTGAGTTGTGCTAAATTTGGACTAAAGTAATGTAGAAGTTTATGGTCTAATTAAGTTATTTTAAAGTTCTCATTAATTGAGGTTTGTCCTAATTAAGAATTATTCTCAATTGAAGTAAGATTATCTTTTTACTAACTCTTGTCACATGTAGTTTTGTCTTTTTTATCTGAACCTTATCAAATGAAAAGAAAGTATAAGTCACACTTTTGTATGAATTTATCTTTGATACTATGAAGAATTAAATTAAATTAATAAAAAATTAGTCTATGATGTTAATGGCTGCCCCGATCTTGAATATTTAGCCCAAGAATTATTATGTGTTAATGTGGGATTATCTTCGTTACAGAAAAATCTGACTATTTACTAATAATGTCACCTTTTTAAAATTATTTTTAATATTTTTGTAAACTCAACGTACCCATTTTACATATTTTTAATAGATTTTCTTAAATATTAATTTGTAGTAATATATATATATATATATATACATCAAATTAGTGTATGAGTGTCATCTAGTTTAGTTAGTAGAAAATTTCTTAGGTTAAAATAAAAAATCTGAGGCTTAAACCTTACTGCCGTGGATAGGGAAAAAGCCAATATAATATATTATGCTTAAATGAAAATATATATTCAAGACTTTCGTGGCTTTGTGCTCTAGATATAACTAAACAATTTAAAAAATATGCTTAAACCTAACTGGAGTAGTCCCGTTGAGTTTATGTCGTTTTTCTCGGAGTTGATGGCTGTGTTTTGAAGTGACATCCTCTTTATGGATATTCCAAGGAGAGTAGTTTAGGATTGCTTTTGAAAAGAAAAATGATCTTGATCTTGACAATCCATTTTAATATGAATTAATCCTGATAAAAGCCCCAGGGTGTGTAACCCCTTCCCCTTTTAAATATAAGAAAGAGAGGGACTAGGAGAAGGAAAGGAACTTTCCATATTAAAATATCAGGATAAACTTTGGCATTAGAAACTTTAATTTGGTGCCACTCATAAAAATAACTTCAGGTTCCAGCTACTAATTTTGGCCGGTTGAATCAATTTTTTTTAAGGATGAATAGTTTTTTTTATACACTGATATTTTACAATCAGAATTTTATTAATATTTATAATTAGAGAGGACTCTCTTGAATAAGTCTATTATATCATACTTCGAAGGTCAACTCTCACTTTAAGTTAGAGGGAGTTCACCTTCATTATTAATATTAAAAAGAGGTCGATTATATCCTAATGTAGGGAGACAACTAAACCCTTATTATACAGGGAAGTTGAGTTCCAACGTCGTGCCAGTGCTGAAAGCTTTTATGAATGAACAGTTTTAATCATTAACCATGTAGGTACTGAGAAAGAAAAGCATGAAAACGACAGTGGATTTTTCTTAACCTTCTCATATATTCACATGACAATAGTAATTAATTTATGAGTTTGCCTAAGTAACATTATTGTAATTTATAATTAAATAAAAGAAAATAAAATATGAGCAACATAATATTGAGATTAAGTCAGTCAATAAATAAATTTTATATGACTATATGTTAAATTAAATGAAATTTAGGAAGACTCTTAATTTTTATTATGCTTGATAAAAAAGAGACCCCTGACTACAAACATATATAGTATTACCACCATGATTCTAAAAATAATTATTAAAAATAAGAAAGTGGCCTATGATTACAAACATATTATTACCTCCATGATTCAAAAAATAATTATAAAAGCTAGTCATTTTTATCATTATAAAAAGGGAAGATATCCAAACTAATTATCAAATTAAAACGCACCACGCAATAACTTAGTGGCTGTAACGTAGTGGGGTATGTGTTGATTTTTGTGGCTCACTCTTTTACTGTTGCCAGAACTATTCGTAGTTAGTGTTGTGAGCGTTCTTTGATGTGCCAGTTGCTGTATTTGTTGGTTTTGTTTTAGGTAATTCATATCTTATATTTAGGTAGCGTATACTTTTTAGATTAGAGTAGAAATCTTGAGGTGTGAGAATCCTTGGATTAGGAGTATGGAGTGACAGTGGGAGTAGAGTGTTTACTTAGACTAAATGAAAGTAAGGACTGTCAATCAGAATCCCAATTATTTGTTTACTTTGTCTTGGATTAGAAGTAAATTATTTTAAATTACAGTTTTATCCTTATGTAAAGAATTTATAATTTTTTTAATTAAAAATGAATAAAAAATATATTTGTACAATAACCTATGTATTTTGTTATTAATTTTAATTATATAAAATAATAATTATTTTTAATATTTTTAATGATGTAAAATAAAAATTTTTATGAATTTTATTTTAATTTTTTAAAACTAAAAATTATTGTCAAGTAATATACTCTTGCAACGTAAAGAAAAATTTGGTTAAATTTATTATCATGAGGGTCTTTTAACCCATTTCTTTTAGTTAAGGCATCTTTTAGCATGCGCATATCATGAGTTGAACCTTCCCATCCCGGTAAGACATATATAAATTGTATATATTGTGAACAAACTCCCAAAACATTTGTTGTAATCTTATTTTTTCTACTTCTATATCTTGGTTTATCTTCCTCCGAAACATGAACTTTTATATAAGTGCCATCTAAAGCTCCTAAGCAGTTCTACAATAAACCATTAAAAAAAATTAATGAGTCAATGTACAAAGTGTATTAGAGAAGACACGGATTAAACAAAATATTATACTTACCGTAAACCACTTCCATTTTGGGTCCATTGAGTTGTCCGTAATTGGCTCAGGTTTCTTCCAAAACTCCTTTTGACATCTAATCATTGCCCTTAAACACTCATGAAAACATTTACTAACTGTTCTACCGGATCTCTTAAAGTTAAAACCGACAACCCGATTTTTGACGTGATGTGCTAAGATTGACAAAAACATTGCAACCATTTACTCTGGAGACACCCTTTTACTTTTATTTTGGGTGCATTGAACCAAACTCCCTTTCTTCCAAAACTCCTTTTGACATCTAACCATTGCCCTTAAACACTAATTTGAAAATATTTACTTGTCTATCCATTCTTAATTAAGACAAACATTTTTGACGTATAAAAACATTGCAACCATTTCTCAAGACACCCTTTTACTTCTAAAACTCCCTTTCTCACAAAGAAGATTACATAATTTGAAAAATGCTGTCTATCCATTCTTAATTAAACGTTTTATATCACTTTCAAACACTAAGCCATGCAAATGGGATAGTTTTAACCTTTGTTCACAAGATAAGTAAACATAGGAATACATAGCAGCACACACAGCCATAATCATTTGCAACATGACAACTAGTTCTTGTATAATTACCAAGATTTTCAGCTTTCTTGCTGACAACCGAGCCATCCTATAGCTTAACAAAAAAAAGAAAACTAGATAAATAAAATTATAGCGAAGGAAAATATAATTTTATTTCTTTATGATGGAACCTCAAATAAATGGGCTGGAAAATATATTAACTAATCCATAGTTACATAAAATAAGCCAAAACCGGCAAGAGGAAATGATTATGCTAAGTTTTATTGATCAAATCGAACAGCAGCAAAAACAATCTCTTTCATTCTCTTTTAATTAGTTTTCTGTTAAAACATAGACAAAAGTAGCCAATGCTGGGATGCCGGAGGCATAAAAAAGGTCAAATTTTTGCTGTTATACATTAAACCGAGAATTTATTTGTCTTCCATCTACTTTAAACTTACCACCCTAATACTTTGACCTACAATATACAGCCCCCCCTTAGGCTTAGCTTCTTCTCATAAAAGTTTCTCTTTTCAGTTAATTTTCTTAGTTCAACATCTAATCTTTCAATTTCATAAGCATTAGCATCTCTAGCTGTGGTTAACTTTTATTTAAGAATTGGTTGTACGATGTTGCAACATTTGTCCATCAAGTAATATCATAATCATACAGTTTTCTTTTTCATTAGAATGAAGTTTTATCATATCAATTGAATCAAAATTGATGAGCACCTAAGTGAAGTAGAACTTTTCTTTTTCATTCTGTCAACATTAACCTATATGCTAAAAAATGTAGTATTTCATGTTCCAAATTATAATCTTGCATTAACAAAAACTAGAGAAACAAAAAAAAATGAAAGAAAAAAATTCCCTATACGTACCAAAATAATAATAAGTCTAACAATTTTTCAACTTGCCATTGATCAACTGTTTTCTCAACAGTCACAGCAAGAGAAAATGATAGCTTAAATAAAAAAAAACAAGGATAAAGTAGACTATGTGATTATCATGACTTATCTTTCCCAGCATCATAAGTTAAACATGTGCATTAAAGAGTCAATATCTAATCATTATCTCCAAATAAAAATTGCAAAAAGTTTACACTTGTTGAGTTCCCTGTGTTGGTAACTACTGCAAAAAGTTTAAGGCCTAATAAAAACTTCAACTACTGGAAAAGAAAACTTCCTCTCTTATTTTCACTTATTGACAAAGAAATTAAGCAAATCGGTTCGATCAAACAATTTAATAAGCAACACAGGTAACACAGAGATAAATTATTGTGATTTAAAATCCCACCTCATTAAACTCAATTTGTCAACCAAAACCGATTCGATCAAACAAGCTCCTAAGCAAATCTAAGCCAACCAATCGAAATCATCATACCTAATTCACCGTATGTGCATTTTTAATACACAGATAACAAATAACACCACCAAAAGTTAATCAATGTTATTGATTAATGACAGATCGTTGCATGTATGACTTAACAAAAACTAGATCAGCGGCATGAATGTTATTAGTATTTAATATTAAAAAAAAAAGAATGGAAAACAATACCTTGGATGATTTGAAATCGACCAAAGAGAATTTAGCAGCGTGGGTAGTGATTCTGAAGAGTCGTGAGTGAGGCTAGTTCATGTATTCTTTTTTCGCCGGCACCGGTGATCTCTTCCACACGAAGAAATCGAGCAATGATTTTGGGATTTCACGAGTTAGATTTTGGGATTTCACTGGTTAGGGTTCGTGAACTTGGAATTCGATACCATTAGGCCCTTTTTATAGATGGTACGATTGTAATTTTTTATATTGCTTAAGGGCACTTTTGTCATTCAAAGGAGTGGGAGTGGGACTCCCACCTCTCCCCATGGGAGTGGGAATCCTACTTCCCACTCTAAAATTGAGTGGGTCCCACGGAGTGGGAATCCCACTCCCCCTTAAAAACTTACAAGTAAATACTGGAGTGGGAGGAATCCGCACTCCTCACTCCCACTTCAGAAAGTAAACACATCATTAATGTAAGATACACCTCCTTATATAAACAGTACAAGTGCATGTAAAGGGTTCACATACTATTTATGTGAGGTAAATATATTACATTAATTGTAAGTTAGGGGATCTTTTGTTTTATTGTGCTTCTCGTTTCTTAAGTTTGAGTTGGCTTGCCGTAGACTTGTCGACTCCAATAGTTTTAAGTCCATGTGTGTAATGTGCGGAAATTAATTATCATTTAAATATTTAAAAGTAAATATGATTGTTTCTAGAATTAGCTATTCGGACTTCGTTCTCACAAAGTTGAGTTGAGAAGGCTTAAGAAAACTTGCGACTATAAATATTTGAATTTTAAAAAAGAAAATTATTGCTAATCATTTTAAGAATATTAAAAGTATAAATAATCATTACAAATTACTGATAGTATCTTTATCTTTACACCACCATTTAAATTTTATTTTTATATCAATCATTTACTTTTTTTTTTGTTAACTCTATTGACCACCATTAAAGGGTTTAAGGATAAAAATTTATTTAGCCTCTAAAATAAAAATAAATAGTAAAATCTTGGGGCAAAGTAACTTTTATCTTAGATGTATTTGTTGATTTTGTGTTGTTGTGCTTCTTGTTTTTTAAGTTTGTTGGTTGGTGTTTACTCGTTAGTTTTGAGTCCTTCAAGACACATTTGTGAAAAATCTTTCATTTCATTTATATTTTAATTAACTAATGCTGTTTACTCATTAATTTCTCGCAAAGAGCATCCTAGAGGACTTGAAACCAATGAGCAAACAGCCAGCAACAAACTCGAAAACAACAAGCACAACAACAATAAGGTATATTTGGTATTATTTTCCACCTGCTATTTTTTTGTTTTGTAAGAACAAAATACGTTTCATGGGCCTGTTTTTTTAAATTTTTAATCGTAAAGTAAGAATATAATGAATGAAATATTTTAATTTTATGGCTAAATTAAATATCTCTTGTCTTACATGATTTATTTATATTATTTTATATTTTTATTCAACTAATAAATTAATATCATATTAATTTATATAAGATAAATTTATACAAAAATTTATTATTATATCATCATTCAATTTGTTAAGGGAAAAGAGTTTGGGAAACAAAAAAGGGACAGAATTTGGGAAACCAAAAGAGTGTGTCAGGAGTGTCTTCAACCGGGCCCGCGGCTAGCCATTTTCTTTTAGGCTTTTTTTTAATAATTTAAAAAAAATTAGTTTATTTATTTATTTATTTCCGTCAGAAACTTTTACATAAACTTCTCTTATGTACAGATGCAGATTTTTAGTTTCAGGGTGAAAAAAACAAAAAAGAGTTTGATTTTTCTCTTTTTAAAAAATTTTATGTTATGTCCTTTTTTATTTGTTATTTCTGAATATTATTATTTAACATTTGTTATTAAAAATAAGCAGTTGTCAGTTCAAGCTTTTATTTTTAAGCTGGTAATAAATAAGTGCTATTTTTAACATAAGCTTATCTGCATTTTTTCAATTAAGGAGGAGTTATTTGCCCACTACATTCTTTTCTTAATTAAAACTTTTATTGTAAAAATATAATTTAAACAATTATTTATTTGATTTTTTTCTCTCTTTTTTCTTCGTCTTCCTTTATCAAAAGTTTATTATGATATATGAAGTAAATATTGCATTTAAGATTTAACAAATGAAATTGTCCAGAAATTAACAAATTCAGTCCTATTATAATCTAAAACAAAATCAAAGGAACAACACCCATAGCATAAAAATAAAAAATAAAAGTTTTTGTAACACTTTGAATCTATTAGAAATTTTTTGATTAAAGCCCATAAGCACAAACTTGAATGATAATAAGAATTGATAATGTTAGAGTGAGAAGAAAGAGAAATATGAAGTTGATTTAGCAAGAAAAAATAAAAAAAAGAACAATCGAAAGAGAGAGAAAATAGCTTAGCGTTTGACCATTGTTACAATAGAGAGAGAAAATAGTTGATCGAAGATAATTTTGTAATTTTTTAGGATTAGAGAATTAAAATAATAAGTTATAATTTAATAATTATTTTAATTTAAAAAGTTGGTATTAAAAAAAAATAATAGATTCAAATAGCCTCACCTTTTTAATTAACATTCATAATAGATAAATTTAAAAGATAAATACAATACGCATTAAATAACCATTCATTGAAAAAACTTTTTTATTAAAAAAAATCACCGAAAACATTTTCATTGTTTTTTATATTTTCAAATAAATAAGCTTTTTCACTTTTAAGAATTTCACATTAATATATATATATATGTGTATGTATGTATATATATTATCTTTAATGATTGTTATGATCAAAATGCTGATGATGAGTGCTATTTCAAACTTATAAAATAATGGATTAAACATGTGACTTCATTAAACTAACCTCCATTGCTGAAATGCTGTCATTAAATCATGAGTGTTTGTATTCACAACACACCTTAACAATTCTCCACCTTGAATTAAACACCTACATTGAACATTTCATCAACTTATGCAGTTTTGTCATCAATATGTATCTTTACCATCTTGATGACTCCTTTTGACAATTCGTTTCTTGCAAAATGAAGCTTTATATTAATGTCTTAATCCTCTCATGTGAACTAGATTCTTGCACAAACGCAAAGCACCTAAGCTGTCACAGAAGATAGAAACTGAATCTTGTTTCATGCCAAGTTCAACCCGCAATTCCTTAAACCATAAAGCTTCGTTAACTGTTTCAATAATAGCTGTAAACTCTGCCTAAATTGTAGAAATTGCAACAACAATTGTAGAATGGCCTTCCAATTTATTAGACAATTATTAAGCACGAATAAGTAACCTGTTAGTGATTTTCTTTCGTCTAAATCCCCATCATAATTATAGTCCACATATCTCTGTAAATCTCTGTCATTTCCATCTATTCTTCAATATCTCAAACCAAGATTAAAAGAGCCTCTAAGAAACCTTATAATCCACTTAACCCTTGTCCAATGCTCCTTGCCTAGTGATGTCATGTATCTACTAACCACATTCACGGCTAGAGCTGGCAAAACGAGTCATCGGGTCATATTCATGTCATGTCAGCTTCGTGTCGTGTCAAATTTAAGTCGATCTAAATCCGACCCATTTAATAATTGTGTCAAAATATTGAGACCCAAACGCGATATAAAAAAATAATTGGTTTATCCAATAACCCGCTTAATATCTATATATTAAATAAAATTTTACATCAAACATTTACATACTGTCATACATGCATACGTACATAACATACATACATACATTATTTATCGATATTATAATATATGTATATCTGCAAAATATTACATATTTACTCTATTGAAGCTCTAAATGTATATAAAATTTTATAAATAAAATACTGTGTTTATATTCATCCTTTCAAAAATTAAAATAAAAGAGATAATTATCTCTAATATTTGAGTTTTGATGACTATATATTTTAAAATAAAAATTTTACATCAAACATTTAAATTGTTTAAGAACTTTAACTCTAACATACATGCATTTAATAATTGTGTTAAATAACATACATACATACATTATTTATCGATATTATAATATATGTATATCTGCAAAATATTACATATTTACTCTATTGAAGCTCTAAATGTATATAAAATTTTATAAATAAAATACTGTGTTTATATTCATCCTTTCAAAAATTAAAATAAAAGAGATAATTATCTCTAATATTTGAGTTTTGATGACAAGAACTTGCAAATTATTTTAAAATAGAAAATATAATGGTGTCATTAATTGGATAAATTGTTTAAGAACTTTAACCCTAACCCGACACGGAAAAAAAAATTATAATTGTGTTAAATTCGACAAGGGCCATTTGACCCATTTTTGTGTTGTTTTCTGTTTCTCTCTCCATCTTGATTTTCGTTTTTTAAAAAATTCCCATTTTGGTTCAGCTCTTTCACAGCACATAAAACGTCAACATGTCATGGGCTTTAATTGGTAAATTTATTTTCTAATTAGAACCATAGTATAAATTAGAACCATAGTATACATGAGGCATCTAACAACATTGGCATAAAAAAGGATTATTTAGCCCATGATGCATTTCAACTTTTTCTTAGTTTTTAATTATTTCCGACTCATCTAAATCACTTCCACACAAATCAATACCCAGAAATAATTAATTCAAAAGTTGAAATGTGTAGCTAAAGGAAGTTACATAGGCTTGCAGTCAATAATATTAAAAGTTTCCAACACCCTTCTTATATACTTTTTTTTAATACAATAGAATGGAACTCTCAACTCTATTTATTATGATTTCCTTCCCTAAAATCTTTCTTACATTTCTCAAATCCTTCATATCAAGTATTTAAAAGATTCTTCAAAGCATCAATTTTAGTTATTTCTTTGCAGGCAATAAGCATACCATCTATATAAAAATACATAGATATGCTTATCATTAGCCAACTATTTATAGCAAGCACAGTTGTCATAATTGCATCTTCTAAATTCATTAGAAATCATAAACTCATCAACCTTGAGATACCACTACCTAGGGGATTGCTTCAGGCCATAAACAGATTTCCTAAGCAAACACACATAATCCTTTTTACCTGAATCTTCATATCTCTCAGGTTAAAACATGTAAATCTATTCTTGTAACTCTCCAAGCAAAAAGGCAATTTTCACATCAAGTTGTTCTAATTCTAAATTCTGAACAATTCAATGCTGAAAACACTTTGATAAAAGCATGTCTAGTTTATTCCCTCTTTTTTAGTGTACCCTTTTTGCAACAAATCATGGTTTAAACTTCTAGGTTCCGATACTTAAGACCCTTCTCGACTTTGTAAATCCATTTACATCCTACAAGCCTTCTATTTTTAGGCATTTTGACCAATTCCCAGGTGTGATTCTCCTAAGAGAATGCATCTCTTCATCTACTGCTTTTCTCTAGTATTTTACATTCTAACAATTCACTGCTTTTCTAAAGATTTTAGGTTTTTCATCTTTAATTTTTAGGTGCTCTACATAACCAAATGATAACCCTATCCCTAGTCAACTGATAACCCTAAGACTGAATCTGTATAGGAGCTTCATCTTAGGATTCTTCCGCCTCCTCTATATTAGAAACAACATCTTCTAGTAATGCAGTATTAAATCTTTTATTATGAATATTTGACACCACCTCAAAATAAACATCAATTACAAGACTATCTTTACTTCTCTTTTCTGCATTAACATTGTCAATCATTTTTTCTTCATAAAACACAACATCCTTATTAATTTTGCATTTTAGTGGATTTAACTCAGTGCACTAAATTCTATATCCTTTTACATCATTTGAATATCAAATAAAGATGCATTTTAAAGCTTTAAAAGCTAATCTTCCTTGGCTTATAAGTGCATAGCCAGGCATTCAAACACCTTTATGTTTTCATAGTTGGCTAATTTACCAAACTAAGCTTTAAATAATGTTTGACAATCAATAGCAATAGAGGGGCTTAAGTTTACCAAACAGCAAGTTGTATTCAATGTTTCAACCCACAAACGCATAAGCAGCTTAGCTTAAACAAGCATGCATACCTTATCCACTAAGGTTCTATTCATTCTTTCAGATAGCCCATTTTGTTGAGGAGTTAACCTCACTATCTTGTGTCTGATACTCTCTTTAGTTGAACAAAAATTGTTAAAAAATTGATTATAATACTATGGCCCACTCTCAATTCTTAGTTTTTTTACCCTTTTACCAGTCTGTTTTTAACCATTACTTTTCATTCTTTGAACTTCTCAACCACCCGATCCTTTTGCTTAAGCAAATATACCCAGAATTTTCTTAAGAAGTCATATATGAATGTCAAGAAATATCTAGCTGTAATTAGAGATACAACTTGAACATATGCTCGCAAGTTAGAATGAACATAATCCTAGATGCATTTTGATGTTTGAGCTGATAATTTCAAACTTGTCCTCGTAAATTTTCCTAGGACACAATCTTTACAAAACCCCAAGTTTTCAATCTTATATTCACCTAACAAACCATATTTAAAGAGCTCTTTTTAAGGCCTTCTAACTTACATGCCTAAGTCTTAGATGCCAAAGTCTAGTTTTGTTTCCATAAGAACTAAATGCCGCGGACACTTCATCAATGGTAGTTAAGCCTTCTAGGATATAAAGTCTTTTTTTTTATTCATTTCAACAAAACCATGGAACCCTTAACTACACTTAATGTATATGTTGTACCTTAACAATACATCCAACTTGATCTATCATACGAAGAGAGATCATGTTCTTTTTAAGGTCAGGAACATGTCTTACTTGTTTGAGTTCATAAATAGAATTATCATGTATTTTCGCATTTCTTTCACTAATAAGTCAATATAGTGCATTATTTCCTATTATCACTTTACCACCATCAAATACTTGATACTCACTAAAATGACCTAGGGAAGCATATGAAAGGAGCAATTAAAATCTAAGCCCGCTTAATTTTTTGATGGACATATGAAGCAACCAAAACGTTAACAGATTCATAGCATTTATATTTTTAACTACAACTATATCATCACTCTAACTTTTCTAATTATTATTTCTTTTTAGACAATCTTTCTTGATGTGACCTTCTTTATGGCATTAGAAGCACTTTAGGTGTTTAAACTTGTTCTTGTTTTTTTATTTCTTTTTCTTTTTCTTCTTCTAATCTTTCTTGTCAAGTTTCTTATGTACCATCAACCCTTCTTCAAAAGCATTTCTAAGATTTCTTTGCTTTTCTTGCAACTATCTAGTCTTGACAGAAAATTTGACTTCATTTAATTAAAGGGTTTGCCTTCCACACGTCAAAGTATCAACAAAATATTATATGATTGAGTTAAAGAGCTTATCGATAGCAATGCATTATTTTCTCATCCAAAGCTTTATCAATTGTAGCTAAGGTGTCACATACTTGATTAAACTTATCAATATATTGATCTAATGAAGAGCTTTCTACCTTTTTAACGATAAACAATCTTTTCTTCATTTATAACCAGATAGCTAGTGATTTCTTTATTTACAAAGCTTCAAGCTTCTCTCATAAGGCAGCAACAATTGGTTCTCTTGCAACCTTTCTAATTATAGAATCAGCAAGCTCAAAATAATTGTGCTTCTTATTTTTTTTAATTTCGGCTTCCTATTTTCTTAACTTTTTGTTGTAAAAACTTAGATGAAGAGACATCCTTACTTCTTTTTTTAACAGTTGGTTGAATTGTATCCCTATTCCCTTGAGTGATTAACAAAGCCTCTATTTTTATCTTCCATATGTTGAAATTATTCTTTTCGTTGAACTTTTCTAGATATATCTTTTATAACACCATACTTAGATCTTGATTAGCAATTAAACTCTTATACTAATCGTAGAGTTTGATTAGCATTTATCTTCACAAAACCAATACTCTATCCAAGATCACTCTTAAGACCAGTTTAAGTTGCACATACACTTAGATAAATCAGAAAGATTTAATTAAGACTTATGAATTGTAACAAGCTATAACAAACATAAACAAAATGAAATAGAGTCAAATTAGGCTAAAAAAATAAAGAACACACAAATTTACGTGGTTCAATCTTATGTAAGACTTGTATCTACAAATGAAACCACTAGTGACATCTTTCTTGATGACTCAAGGATTTTGTTACAAGAATATGAAATTGAGATTACAGAGAACAAGGCTAGGATTTCTCTCACTGGAGTCTCTTTCTATAATTCCCTAGAATCTTTCCTAAACTAGGCTGGAAACTTAGCAAATAAACTCAACAACTTATGTTATACAGATAAATGCCATGTGTCTCGAATTGAAGCACTTAAAGTGACAATCTTATGCACATGAGCTTCTTAAGTTTGTTATGATCAAAATGATGATGATGAGTGCTATTTTGAAATTATAAGATCACATATTAAACATATGAATTTATTAAACCAATCTCCATTATTGAAATACTGCCACTTAGTCAAGAGTGTTTGTATTCAGAACACACCTCAACTTCTTTTTTGATAATGAAATCATGTGTAAACGCAAGCCCCCATGCACCCGTAGGTTTTATTAATGCATCTTTTAGTGCATCATTTTTGTAGTAATGTTGTATTGCTTTGGCCTAATGCTATACATGGTTATACAATTATGTAATTTGGTATACCAAACAAACCCTATGTAAATAAATGTCCAGACTATGTGTATATATGGAATACAAATCAACATACATTAATTAATCTAACTTTTAGTTCACTACTAGAAAAAATTAATTGCATATAAGGCAAAGAATTACATAAAACAAGCTGATGAAATAGTTTAGAAAAATTAACAAAATCATATATAACTTTCTTAAAGAAAGATGAAAAAAAGAAAAGAAAAGAAATATACATCATTCAAAACAAGTTTAGGAGTGGCGGCCATTTTCTTGCCTTAGGAGTGGGACCATTTTCTTGCCTTAATATATGAACTTAGGAACGAATGAGCCTAAATAAAAGAGGTCATAGCATGACCAAAAGGCTCGAGAGCTATTTCCATAACAAATGCAGATTTAACACCTTTAATACCCTTATGTACATATATAATTTATTTTCTCCTGTATCTAAAATTAGTTATTATCATTTTCTTTTATACAATAGAATACTCTAGAGATCATCCTTTCATATTATTAAAGAATATCTGTTGGTGGTAAAATTTAACTAATGGGAGAAAGAGGATACAAAATATGGCGAAACTAGGATTTTCTTCTGATGGGGGTTTTATATGATACATAAACTATAAAGTCAATTGGGTTATAACATAAAATTTTATAAAATCAAATAGGCCAATATTGGGAGTTATAATAAGCAAACTATAAACTTGATCATGTTATAACAAAATTCTTTAAAACTAAAGTGCCTAAATGTAAAATTCAATAAAATGGGTCCAAACGTACTTTTACTTTTTAAACTTAGGGGTTGTCCTACAAATGTACATGCAATTGTAACAGTTAAAAGGGGACAAATAATAAACATCAACTTTAAGGGGGTACCCAAGGAGCCAAGAGTCAGCAATAGTAGAACGAAGTTGACAACTCAGAGAATAATGAACTCTGATTGGTCGAGCTCATTAAGAATCATAAGTCCAACACAACAATCACAAGTACTTTTACAAGGACTTTGTACGGACATGAGGAAAGCACGAGCCTTTTCTCATACTTATAATAAGAGAGCCTCTAAGAGGAAAGCACGTGTAAAGAAGAGCCAAAACCTTTGATCCAATCATATCCTACGATGAATGGCCGATGCATGTTCTCGGAAAATGAAAATGAAGGGCTCTTGATATTCATTATTCAAAACATAAAGGGGAAATATCTAAATGCCAGCCCTTATCTGAAGAAGGAAGCTCCCAACAACATGCATACACCATTTGTCAATGTGTATAAGGCACCCTCAATGGCACTCTAGTGTAAAATGCCAAGTTAAGTTAAAGTGGTGGCAAGGTTACTCTCACTCACTCAGCTCAATTTTTTTCCTATTACCTTTAGGATTTTATCAAAACCACTATGAATCCACTGCTTCTATATTGACTTGACAATCAAAATATCATTTCTAACTACTACTGGCTTCACCTTCCAATAGAATTTACTCTTATTTTTTTAGGTCACTTATAACTTAAAGAACTAGCTCGATGTTCCTAAAAAACGACATCATAACATCTTAAAACCCATTGTTTTAGTTTCGTTTCACGTAATGGCTTAGGAAACACCTGTACTTATTTCACCCTCTCAAAAAACTATCAAAAAACTAAGTCCGTAATATTTTAACTTTTATTTTAGAGCAAAAGTGAGCTAAAACAATATTATTTATGTCAATTATACATATAATACAGTGAATCATATAATATATTTTATTTATTTTAATTATTTTTCATGGTGAAGTCAATAAGTTATAAATAAAATTTGCATCATTCTATTTAATTCAATCAAGTCTATTTGTTTTTTGAATATTTATATATAATTCTATCATATAAAGTAATGGTAAATACTTTAATTCTTTAAAAGATATAAATGTCAAATTACTAGGTTCAGATGTTTCTATTTAGGGGTAAAACTATGTTATAAATTGGGAGAACTTGAACACAAGGTTGAAAAGAAATTTAGATCAAATAAGGGTTTTCACATTAAATTATGACATTGGTATGAAAAAAAAAATTAGTTTGCCACCTTAGTTTACCAAAATTAATATATACATTCTGTCAGTCTATCATTTTTCTTTGTTATTATTTTGAACTATCAAAGAAAAATCTTAGTTGCACCTTTCGTCCTAGTTAATAAACGCAATATCTTGGTAGCTTATTTTCAGACAATAAAAAGTGAAAGCAAAAATGTTACTCATTTGCATGCATAGTTGAACCCATTCACACTTTAACTAAATTTGAGCATCTATTCTGATTTCAGACAAATAAAAATAAATACTAATGCTTAATGACACTGATTAAAGAACATTAGAATATCTTTCCTTCATTCCTATAATTTAGTTCAATTATCTAGCAAAGCTTTGTAATATAAAAATGAGTAATGATACAGTTACAAACTTATCTTGTACAAACTGATATGGCATTAATTCATTAGTTGAATAAAAATATAAAATAATAAAAATAAATCATATGGGCCAAGAGATATTTAATTCAACTAATTTTATCATGCCACATTAGTTTGTACAAAATAAGTTTGTACAAGAGTTTGTAGCTATATCATTACTCTGTAAAAATAGGCCCGGCCTAACCAGCTGACCCTAAAAATAGAAACACGAGCCAACAATTTCAAAAGTGGGAGCAGCAAATCCTAGTCCATTGCCATGCGCATTCTATTCGTCTCTTCCGGGACCAACTTATGTGACTTCGCGAGAACTTTTCGATCTGCTCTAGGCTGCCAAAAAAAGAAAAGGCAAATTCGATGGCAAGGGGTCTTGTCTGTCAATTATCTAGCAAAGCTTTGTAATTTAAAAAATTACTCAAAAGATTTCTCATTACTTTCATAGTTGTTAGATCTAACTTTTTTAAAGTTAAAATAATATTTGTGTCTAATATAATCTAAAATTCAAACAAGTCTACAATACAAGTGGAAAATGAAGAATAATTAACTAGATTTTATGTAAAAAAAAATGCAATATAAATATTTTGGGTGATATTTAAAAATAAAAGGACTAACTAGAATCATCTCAAACCCTACCTGCCCAAGAAGATTATCTATCTAATTTTACATAATACTATCAATTATATATCTATATAAAATTATGGGTTAATAAAATTAAACATTTGAGGTATTGAGAATCTCATTCATTAAATCAAAATCTACTAAATGATGCAAAAAAATCCGAAACTATATGTTGAGATATGTAAAAGTTTTGTCCATTTCTTAAAGAGAAATGCTAATGTACTTTTCACTATAATTTTTAAGGTGTTAGTGCAAATGCGTCAATTACTTTACCATTGGTTATTATTTTCTTGTAACTTATTAATTTTGTTACAAGTTTTTTTATAATCATTGATCACTCGGTTGTTATGGGCACAACGTGTCTCTAGTCATTTCTATCAAAGATATAAAAAAAATTAATATTCTCACTACATATATCACTATATACATGATTATTTCCCATAATGAAATCTTATAATCTCACTTTTTAGAATCAATAATTGCATGCTAATATGAAGCTAACTCCTCGTTACTTGTATTGGCTATATAAATTCATAATCAGCTTGTCATTATTTTTATCCAAGCTTCAATATTCACTTTTGTTGTGTATTCAGTGAAGCAAATCAAAGAGATTGAAACACCAGTGCTGATGCACATTTTGTGACGACCAACGATCTAAGCAAAACAACATGTGAAGACTGTGTTTTAATAAGTGAATTCTCTGCTTGTAAGAACGATAGACAACCTTGTGGTTTTTGCATTAATGAAGCATATGCAAAACACGTGCTATGAGAAGGTTGTTAAGAAACCGTTACTGCACATGATCATCACGAGCGTTTCTGGAAATACCTCGGGTTTGTTGATAAAAGCTGTTATACACAACAGAGAAGTGCCAGTGAGTTTTAAGGAGAGAACGAGAGCATTCTAGAGAGAGAAAGTAAGCTTAAGAGATAGAAGCTTTCTTGTTCTTATGTAGTGCTTTGTAATCTCTATAAACAAGACTTGATTAAATCAATGAAACTGATGAATTTGTTCTCCCGTGACTATAGGTTATTGTAAATTGACTAAACCACGTTAGCTAGCTGTGTTCTGTGATTTCTTGCATTTAATTCAATTCTTTGTTTGTTTCTAAACACAATCATCGTCTTAGTCATTCTTACATCATTTGTTAAGCAATTCAGATTGTTAGGTTAGACATCTTGTTGAATCTGATCTAAGATCTTGGGGAGAGTTCTGTAAAGCTTGATGTTAATAGCTTTCCAGAAACTTCAATTGGTATCAGAGCCAAATTCGAAGACCAGATCCAAGTATGGCTGCTCCAAGAATTGATATAGAAAAGTTTAACGGAAAGAATGATTTCAACATGTGGAAAGTAAAAGTGGAAGCACTGTTGATAACACAAGGGCTAAGTGATGCCATTGAACCAACAACCAAGAAAGAAGGGAAAAAATGTCTTCATCACATATTCCTGAGCAAACTTCTGAAATTGAAAAAAAGGCCAAAAGCATAATAATCATGAGTTGACAAAACTTGAGGCCAAAAGCATATATATACATCAAGAAGAGGATGTTTACACTCAAAATGACTGAGGGATCCTCTCTTGATGAGCATATTGATGAATTCAACAAGGTTTGTGATACCTTGGAAACCATCGATGGAGAGCTGAATGATAAGGGCAAAGCTCTGCTCTTGATAAGTTCTTTACCTCTTTCATATTCGAACTTTGTTGATGCTCTCATGTAGAAATGAAAATAATGAAAGAAAAAGAAAGAAAATAATGATGAAAAGAAAAAGAAACAAAGGAAGAAAAAGAACAAAACCAAGAATTTAAAGTGCTTTCAATGTCATAAATAGGGACACTTCAAAAAAGACTGCCCAGAAAGAAAATCCAAGAAAAAAGGACAGAAGGGTGATGCAGCTATTATTGAAGAAAAGAGATATGAGTCAGCTGATATGTGTATGGCAACAGAAGAAATGCAGAAGGGTAAATGGATCCTTGATTTTGGATGCACCTTTCATATGAGTCCCTATCAAAATTACTTTTCTGAATATCATCTATTTGATGGGAGGAAAGTTATGATGGGGAATAATGCAGTATGTAAAGTCATTAAAATAAGAAATGTAAGCCTTAAACTATATGATGGAACCATTCGAAAAGTCAAGCAGGAAAGGCATGTACCAGATCTAAAAAAGAACTTAATCTCTTTAGGGATGCTTGACCAAGTTGGTTATAGTGTTAGGCTTGAACATGGTGAATTAAAAATCTTCAATGGAAGAACACTGGTCATGAAAGGGAATAGGAAGAATGATGTATATGTTTTAGATGGAGAGGTTGTAACTGGAGAGTCCAGTGTTTCTGTAAAAGTTAGCATGGATGCAACCAGGTTATGGCATCTAAGACTTGGGTATATGAGCATTAAGGGTCTGAAAAAATTAGCAAAACAAGGTGTTTTAGGGAATGACAAGATTGGGGAATTAGTTTTTTATGAAGATTATGTTTTAGGAAAATATACAAGAGCTAGTTTCAAGACATCTCAACACAAGACTAGAGACACTGTGGAATATATTACGCAGATTTGTGAGGGCCATATCAGGTTCCATCCTTGGGGGGAATAGGTTCTTCATGTCTATAATTGATGACTTTTTTAGGAGAGTTTGGGTGTATGTTCTCAGAACCATGGATCAAGTGTTTGGGAAGTTTAAGGACTGGAAAGCTTTAGTTGAAAACCAAACAGGGAAAAAGGTTAAGAAGCTAAGAACAGACAATGGACTTGAATATTGTAATAAGATGTTTGATGACTTCTGTGCTAGTGAAGAAATTGCTAGACACAGAATAATGAGAATGATCCCTCAGCAAAATAGATTTACTGAAAGAATAAACAGGACTTTAATGGATAAACTTAGGTGTATGATGATACAGTCTAAGCTACCAAAGGGGCTCTGGGCAGAAACTTTGTTAACAGCTTGCTTACTAGTTAATCTAAGTTCTTCAGCAGCCATTGAGTTTAAAACCACTTATGAAAAATGGTCTAGTAAACCTGCAAACTACAACAATCTAAAAGTATTTGGGTGCACAGCCTATGCACATATAAACTAGGGAAAATTAGCACCAGAGCTTTAAAGGGTCAGTTTATAGGCTATCCAGAAGAAGTTAAGGGCTATAAGCTATGGTGTTCAGATTTAAACCTACCTAGATGCATAATAAGTAGGGATTTGGCGTTTAATAAAGGAGCTGTGTTGTCTGCAAATCATCCAGCTGAGGCTACTGAATCTCAAGATAAAGGTACTGATAATATCTAGTTTGAGGTGGAGCATCCATTCTAGAAATCTTCAAATGAAGCTGCAGATTCAAATGAAGAAAATTATGAATTAGATGATCACAATGCAGAACATCAACAACATCAGAAACAAACTCAGCTTGATGAGTATCATTTGGCTAAAGACAGAGAAAGAAGAACCATAAAACCTCTAAAGAGATATGGCTATACAGATCTAATAGCTTATGCACTTGCCACCTCACATGAAATTGAGGAAATAGAACTAAAGAGCTATAACAAAGCAATTTATAGTACAAACAAGGCTGAATGACAGAAAGCCATGGATGAAGAAATAGCATCTCTTTACAAAAACAATACATGAGAGTTGGTGAGAAAGCCCGATAACAAGAGGTTAGTGGGATGCAAATGGATTTACAGAATCAAAGATAGGGTGACAATTATAGAACCTAGGAGGCTTAAGACTAGGCTGGTAGCTACAAGATACACACAGAAAGAAGGCATTGATTTTAAGTGTTTTCACCTATGGTCAGACATGCATTAATAAGAGTTTTATTGGCTCTCACAATTGTTTATGACATGGAACTTGATCAACTCGATGTCAAAACAGTTTTCCTGCATAAAAACCTACAAGAAGAAATCTTCATGACACAACTAGAAGGGTATACAAACCAAATGAAGCCAGACCATGTGAGTTTGCTGAAAAATCACTGTATGGGTTAAAACAATCACCCAGGCAGTGGTACCTCAGGCTTGATGAGTTCATAACATCTCATAGATTCAATAAGTGCAGCTTTGATTGCTGTGTATACTACAAAATAACAAAGACAGATCCCCAAATATATTTACCTTTATATGTGGATGATATTGTTGTGCAAATTTTGTTGAACTCGCAAGCGCACGAATCTATTGTAAAATAGATTAATGGTGTCGAGTGTCGATCCCACAATGAGGTGAATTTTAATTGTATGTAGAATTAATTTCTAAATGGGTGGTTGGATTTCTGGTGAAAATGATTTGGAATATTCTAAAACTGAAATTAAAATGGCGTGAATAAATTGAAGAGAAATCTATTGAAATGAAGCATTTGGGTATCTGGATATGTATCAACATGCATCATGGGCTAAATATTCCTTATTAATGCTAATTAAGTCATGAGGGGGGTTTCCACACCTCATAAACCACGCTCTAATCAATACGGTGCTAAGGGCTTATCATGTCAAATAATAATAACCTTGTACTAAGGAGTCGGTGAAACCAGGTCGGTATCTAGACAAGATTATTATTATCTGTCGATAAAAAGTCAAAAAATCCACAAAAATCAGAGGGGAAGAGAAAATAAATTTACCAAATAAAGCCCATGACACATGTTGAAACTTCCTCTTCAACCCAAACTTGAAAGAAAATTAGCTACTCGTAATTGAACTAGGGGTAAAATAAGAATTTATTAAAATACGTAGAAAATACAAGATGGAGAAGGAATTACAGAAAATGAAGCCAAAAAATGAATTCAGGGGTATCAAATTAGGGGGGAGAGGCCCCCATTTTTATAGATACATTGAGTAAATCATAGTTATCGGATTAAAAACAGTTTTAACGCTCAGGATTGCGCCACATCATCAGTCAACAATACGTGGTTTGACCACGCGGTTTGCACAGTGACACTGTTTGACCACTCGGTTTGTACAGTAACACGGTTTGAACAGTGACGTGGTTTTGTTGAAAATAATCTTGTATATATGCATGTACCATAGCGTAATTTTTTGTCCACTAACATGCTGCTGCGTCACCGATCAACAGTTCATAAGAATTTTTTCCAATAGAATCGTGACACCTATCAGTCAATGCCACATCATCAGTCAATGTCACGTCATCGTTTCGTATGTGTGTACAGTATTCGTAAATAGTAACATGAATAGTACATTAAATGTGAATAGTACCGTACATGTGAACAGTGATATTTTTCTTTTTATGCTCCTCTTAAGGTTATAGACTGTCCTGAGTTCAAAAGTGATGTCCGTTTTACCGTCTGATCTCTCGTTCATTCTGAAATGACCACAATACTCTTAAAATACATAAAATACTTAATTAACATAAAACACACATAATAAAATCACAAAAAGCTTAAATACATAAAAGTAAGAATGTTAATAAAACTTGAAGTATAAAATGACGATTTTTTTTTTATAAATATACATTTTCTAACACTCAACAGATATGTTAATAGCTTGCAGACAAAGAGATGAAATTTAAGCTTTGAAGTTACTGCTCAACTTAGAATTTGATATGAAAGACTTAAGGCATGCCAAGAAGATTTTGGGCATGGAAATAAGGAGAAACAGGAAATAAGGCAAAATATTTCTCACACAAGAGAAATATTTTGCTAAGGTACTTGACACCTTTGGGATGCAAAGCTGTAAACCATTTATGACACCACTAGCATCACGTTTCAGACTTTCATATCAGCAGTGCCTTCAGACTGATTAAGAAAAGGCTGAAATGATTAAGGTTCCATATGCAAATATTGTCGGGTGTATGATGCATGCAATGGTATTGATTAGACCAGACCTTGCATATGCTTTAAGCATTGTGAGCAGATACATGACCACACCTGGGAAAGAGCATTGGGAGGTAGTAAAATAGATCATGAGGTACTTAAAAGGCACCTTGGGGCTTGGACTGCAATATGGAAGATCAGAGGGCATAGATGGTGGACTATAAGGATACATAGACTCAGATTTTGTGGGGGATAATGATAGAAGAAGATCTTTAACATGCTACATGTTCATACTAAATGGTTGTTTAATCAACTAGAAAGCTAGCCTTCAACACATTATAGCTTTGTCAACTACAGAGGCTGAATACACTGCAGCTACAAAGGCTGTTAAAAAGTCATTATGGCTTAAGGGTATGTTAGCTGAATTGGGCAAGAAGTAGCAGTCTGTTGATATCCATTGTGACAGCTCAAGTGCAATTTATCTTAGCAAGAATCCAGCACATCATGAAAGAACCAAACATATCGATGTGAAACTACACTTTATTAGGAATTAAGTGTCTAAAGGAGTCATCAAAATAGTCAAGGTTTACACTGACAGTAACCCAGCTGACATGCTTACAAAGGTGGTACCTACAGCCAAATTTAATCTTTGCTTAGATTTGGCTGGAGTGTGCAACTCCTGACAAGTGCACACAAAAATGGGGAGAAAGTTCATCAGGGATGATTTGCTTCAAGGTGGAGTTTTGTTATGTATTCAGTGAAGCAAATCAAAAAGATTGAAACGACAGTGCTGATGCACGTTTTGTGATGATCAACGACCTAAGCAAAACGACATGTGAAGACTGTGTTTTATTAAGTGAATTCTCTGCTTGTTAGAACAACAGACAACCTTGCCGTTTTTAGATTAATGAAGCATATGCAAAACACGTGCTATGAGAAGGTTGTTAAGAAACCGTTACTGCACATGATCATCACAAGCGTTTCTGGAAATGCCTCTAGGTTTGTTGATAAAAGCTGTTATACACAGCTGAAAAGTGCCAGTGAGTTTTGAGGAGAGAACAAGAGCATTCTAGAGAGAGAAAGTAAGCTTGAGAGATAGAAGCTTTCTTGTTTTTGTGTAGTGCTTTGTAATCTCTATAAACAAGACTTGATCAAATCAATGAAGTTGATAAACTTGTTCCCCTGTGGATGTAAGTCAATGTAAATTGACTGAACCATGTTAGCTAGCTGTGTTCTGTGATTTCTTGCATTTAATTCAATTCTTTGTTTGTTTCTAAACACAATCATCGTCTTAGTCATTCTTACATCATTTGTTAAGCAATTCAGATTGTTAGGTTAGGTATCCTGTTGAATCTGATCTAGGATCTTGGGGAGAGTTCTGTAAAGCTTGCTGTTAATAGCTTTCCAGAAACTTCAACTTTATTGTTGTGTAATTTTCTCTTAAATGCTTTCTTAGATTTTATTACTTTCTTTCATTTAGCAATGGAGGCTTTAGGTCAACAAATTGCAGCAATGAGGCAATACTTCTTTGATGAGGTTTAATTTCTTTCACTCTCACTATTCTTTCTTCTCTCGAGCTTTAATGAATTTTGTTGCTTGTTACTCTTTCAATAAAATATATTTTGGAAGGTTTACATCTTACTATATACGTAAATAATATCTTGAATTTACTATAGCCATGTATAAGCAAGCTTCTATTTGTCAAAATGGATGGAATTTTTTTTATGAAAATAATCATTTTTATTTTATATATTTTACGAAATCTATTTCCACAATTTTTTTCATATTCTTTTTCCTTTTTGACCAACCCAAAAGTTTTAGACAAAAGGTTAGCGCCGTAAGGGCAGACACCCCGGTTAAAAAAAAAATTTGAAAAGATAAGAGTCTAGTTGAAATTCTATTTATGTTTAAAAAAATTATTTTTTACCTCTCATTTTACAGATACTATATTTAGGCGTCTTTAAATGTGCCCAACGAAAGCTCCTAGCCCGTGACGGATTTCCAGCAACTTTTTTCCAAAAACATTGGAGTTCAGTGAAGGAAAGAGTTATTAAAACATGCTTGCACATCTTGAATAAGAGAGGTAATCTTACACCTCTTAATCATACTTACATTGCTCTAATTCCAAAGGTGTAGAAGCCCAGAAAAGTAAGTGAGTTTAGACCAATTAGTCTTTGTAATGTTATCTATAGAATTATAGCAAAGACAATGGCTAATAAGTTTAAGCATATTTTGAATGATATTATATCTCTACCCAAAGTGCATTTGTTCCCAATCGACTCATCACTGATAATATTATCATAGGGTATGAGTGCTTGAATAAGATTAGACAAAGTAGGAGCAAAAAAAAGGTTTAGTAGCTCTGAAATTAGATATCAGTGAAGCATGTGACAGAGTTGAGTGGAGCTTTGTTAAATGTACCACGCAAAAATTGGGCTTTTCTGAAAAATGGGTGAATTTAGTGATGAACTGCATTTCAACAGCAAGCTTTTCTGTGTTAATTAATGGAGTGGCAAAAGGTCTCATCCACCCCCAAAGAGGATTGAGACAAGGATGCCCTCTTTCCCCTTATATTTTTATAATGTGTGCAGAAGTGTTTTCAAATTTGCTGAAACAAGCAGAACATCAGAACTTGATACACGGCCTGAGATTTAGCAGAAGCTTGTCTATCACTCACCTCCTGTTTGCTGATGACAGCTTGGTTTTTTAAAAGGCTTCCCCCATTGAGTGTAGAAAGTTAAAGGACATTTTTTATGGTTATGCAGCGGCTTTAGAGCAGGTGTTTAATTATGACAAGTCATTTATGTTTTTCAGCTCTAGCATGAAACAAAGCCAAATGGAGGAAATCAAGAACATATTTGGGCTGAATATTGTCTTTAAACATGAGAAGTACTTGGGTTTACTATCTATGGTGGGAAGAAAGAAAATTAGTTTCTTTAATGAAATTAACCTGAGAGTGTTAAGTAAGCTGTCAAGTTGGCAAAACAAGAGTTTTTCTAGTGGAGGGAAGGAAGTCCTTATCAAAGCTGTGGTGCAAGCGGTACCAGCATTTGCAATGAGTGTGTTCAAAATCCCTCAAGGCCTCTATGATGATATTGAAAGGGCAGTAGCGAGATTCTGGTGGGGATCCTCGGAAACTTGAAGGAGCATACACTGGGCAAGGTGGGAAAAGCTATGAAGAGCAAAAACAAGAGGTGGTTTGGGTTTTCGAGATTTTTCAAGCTTCAACCAAGTTTTGATTGCGAAACAAGGATGGAGGGTTCTGCACAATCCAGACTCTTTAATGGCTAAAATCCTCAAAGCCAAATATTTCAAGCACACTGATTTTATGGAGGCTAAGCTGGGATCAAATCTCTCCTTTGTTGGAGAAGTATTTTATGGGGTAGACAATTGCTTCATGAGGGTTTAAGGTGGAGAGTAGGTAATGGAAATAAAATCTCAGTGTTCAGCAGGTTTTGGATGAAGAAAGGTCAGCTTCTTAATCCGACATCTATAGCAATGTTATCTAATGATGCTGCGGTGGCGGATTTCATTGATGAGAAAAACCAATGGAAGCAAGGAATGGTTGCTCAACATTACCCTAAGGAGGTCACAGAGAGAATTCTAAAGATTCCCCTTCCAAAAACCCCCGAGGAAGATGTTCTGATCTGGAGTTTTGATAAGCATGGAGCTTTTTCGGTCAAAAGTGGATATCAGTTAGCAGTTAAGCTCAAATATCCAGACACACCAGGTTGTTCTGATGCCACCAAATCAAAGTGGGAAGTTATTTGGGCTAATGAGATCCCTGAAAAAATTAAGATATTTATGTGGCGAGCTGCCCATAACTTGATACCAACTGAAGACAATCTCTGGAAGAAAAAAGTGGTAATGGATTCTGTTTGCAGGAGATGCCATACCAATAGTGAAGATGTCTTTCATGCATTGGTGGGATGCAAAGCTGCTAGGAAGGTTTGGAAGTTGACAGAATTTTATGAGGACATAAAGCTAATGGCTCACCAAGATATGTTGAGGGTTCTCCAAGATTTAGCTGGGAAGAGGAAAAAAGATGATTTGCGGCTGATAATTGCAACATGTTGGGCTATCTGGTATGCAAGAAATAGATTGGTAAATGAAGGTAAGCAGGAAGATCCTCAGCAGCCCGGGCTGCAGCAACTGTGGAGTCGTATTTGAGAATTAAGAGTCCAAATGTTCAAGATGTTCCAAGCCAGCACAAAAACAATCAACAGGCGTGGAATCCCCCTCCAATTGGTTGGTGTTAAGTGAACGTGGATGCAGCAATTCAAATAGCTGATTCGAAGGCTGGGTTAGGTGTTGTGATTAGAGATTCAAGCGGGAAAATTTTGGCTGTAGCAGTTGAGAGCATTGACTACAGAGAAGACGTGGCTTGTATGGAGGCTGAAGCAGTTTTGTTTGGAAGTCAGGTTGCTTGCCAAGCAAAATGTGATCCAATCATTATAGAGTCAGACTCTTCAGAAGTGGTGGAGCTATCTCTGAAAAGGGAGAGCAGCATGGCAGAAATTTACTGGGCAGTGCAAGAGATTCAAGCAAATCTAAAGAACCAGAGAAGGGCTTTAATTCAATTCGTTCCTAGAAAATGTAATGTTGTTGCTCACTCGTTAGCCAAAGCAGCTTTAGGCTTCGAAAACCCTGTAGTTTGGCTGGAAGATTTCCCAGTTCAAATCATGTTGTTACTCCCTAAGTTTATTAAATAGAAAGCTTTACTTTCTCTTCAAAAAAAAAAAAAAAGTGTAATTTCTTCATTTTAACCGCATTGAACCAAAATACTAATTCCGCCGAAGACCAAATTGGAAACCAATTCTTGCATATGCTGTCCACTAAAGCTTCAAGAAAACAATTGTTAATGGAGATCATAATCGATGTATATGATTATTATGATCTCAAATGTTTTGTTAATGATAATAAAAATAATAATGTAGGCTATTTTCTTATTACAAGATTACATATATTAAAAAGAAATTAACAGTGAATGTTCCTTCTTCCAGGAAATATTGGACAGGTATTTTATTCAGCTTGAACAACTTGAAGAGAACAACCCTGGTTTCGTTGAGGAAGTGATGAATGTGTGCTTTAGGGACTCAACAAGAACATTGGCTAATATTGAGAAAGAACTGTAAATTAAGCTTATCAATTTCTAATCCTATTTACCTTGATATTATTTTATGATGATTTTTTTATTGTTATTATTGAAATTTAATTATAGATAATGATTATTTACAATATATTCTGCAGGCAAAAGACTAAAGTCAATTATGTTGAACTGGATAGGTTCTTTTATAATTTGAAGGGCAGCAGTGCTAGGTACGTATATGAAAATAAAACGAATTTGACTCAAAATTTTGCACTTTCATATGTATACAAGTCTTATAAAGGTGCATGTTCGGCCGCACCTAAACATAACTTTACATAGAAGTATTCTTTTTAATCATTTCGTTTTATGCTAACCATTATTTTACTATACTCATTATTCATAATTCCAGCGTTGGTGCTAGCAAAGTGAGGAATGAAGTTAACAAAACAAGAGAACTCTACAGGGCAGCAAATCTGGAAGAGTAATTTTATTATTTTATCCAATATTTGTTTTCAATTATCATGATAAATCAGAGGATGAATGAATTTATATTTTGATATTAATTATATAATAGGCTTGCAATAAAGTGAGCAGGGCAAAGGTCTCCCTAGAGCAGCTGAAGGTGGAGCACTCCACTATGAGATTCTATCGATCAGTTCGGGATAAGGGGCATGCAGAATCTCTTTCCCTCTAGGACCCTCCTTATGAGCGAATGGATCCCTGCTAGAGTAGAGGTACTCCGCGCGTAAATCTTTTGAGGATTCTCAGTTGCCTTTGTTCTTTTGAAGGTAATAGAAGACGAAGACGAATACCGCCTGTAGCCAGCCCCTTTAAGCCTCAAAGAGACCAGAAGAGAAGGAAAAAATGGATTTCAACACTGGCATAAAAAAGCCAGGCTCGAATGGTCTCCCTAGAGCAGCTGAAGGTGGAGCACTCCACTATGAAAGACAAACTCAAGGCTTATTTTGAGGTTCAATTATTAATTATTCCATAAATAGAATTTTGTTGCTTAAATTTATTAATAATATACTATACGAATTTTTTCTTTCAATTTCTTTTAACAGCTGGTGGCTCAACTTCGAACTGACGCTGATTAGAGAACTGGGCCTTAAAAAAAACAAAAAAAAAACCCAAGATGAAGTGATATTAACCAGTGGAGGTTGCTGTTTGGTCTGAGCAAATCAACCATTTTCTCTTAGGAATTTACCTTTCATGGTTTTGTCCGTTTTTCATTTTAGTGTAATGGGCTCAGAGCTAGTTTTCAAGGGGTAGTGTCTTTTGTAATGAAGGTTGTTCATGGTTTAGGCGACCCTTTGTTGCTTTTTAAAGTTCTTTTAACCTTTAAAACTTCATGTTGCAATTAATTGTGCTTTGTGTTCATTATATTCAATCTCCCATGGTCTCATGGCCAAAGTTACTAAGTTGAGAAAAGATTAAGCCGGTAAGGATAATTGTTACAATAATTACACTCACTTGACCACCCATTCCTTGATTATTTTACATTTAAGTTTATTTTGATCTCTATGATCTATAAGTTGATTTTTATCTCTATGATTGAAGGGTAGCAAGATTGAAGAAGGCCCCTCGCATGTGCGTTAATTGAGCATAGGTACCCCTTTCCACTACTCTCCCATCAGCAACCAAAGCAATGGAGTCAAGCTTTTTAATGGTGTTAAGCCGATGAGCCACCACAATTGTGGTTCTTCCAATCATTATTCTGTCCAATGCTTCTTGAACAACTTGCTCAGATTGCACGTCGAGTGCACTTGTAGCCTCATCAAGTAATAGGATCGTCGGGTTACGAATTATTGCTCTTGCTATTGCTATTCTCTGCTTCTGCCCTCCTGATAATTGCACTCCCCTTTCGCCGCATTCAGTCTCATATCCATCTTTTAAAGATCTACAGCAAATACAAGTAGCAGCCCAATAAAAGTTTTAGTATACTTTTGCCAATTAGGTGCTAAAAGATTACTAGTTAGGAAATGTGCTTACGAGATAAATTCGTGAGCATTGGCAGCCCTAGCAGCTTCCACCACCTCGTTTTCCGAAGCATCAAGCTTTCCAAACACAATGTTGTCACGTATGCTGCCAGAATATATCACTGGCTCTTGGCTGACAAGTGCCATGTGCTTTCGGTACCAGTGAACATCAAGCTCCCTTACATCCATCCCATCAACTCTAACTGATCCTTGTTCAACGTCATAAAATCTTTGAATCAATCCAATTACTGTTGATTTTCCACACCCACTTTTCCCAACAAGCCCAACACTTGTTCCTGGCTTCACCTCCATGCTGAATTGCCGTAAAACCAGAGCATCTGGCCTGCTTGGATATGCAAAATCAACCCTTCTCATCTCTATCTTTCCAGATATTTTTTGCAACTTGCTTCCACGTGTGCCATCCCCTGCCTGATATATAGAATTACAAATGAAATATTCTTATATAAAACTTATGCTATAATGAAACCTCCACATATATGTATGTATATCTATATATAAAGAAAAATGTTACTTACTTGCAAAGACCCTGGAATCAATGATTGCCGGTCAAGAATCTTGAACACAGATGCGACCGCAGTGGAGCCCTTGGCTAGATCAGAAGTCATGCTTCCTGCTTCAGCTATAACCTTTCCAGTGCTTACTAATATGAAAAATGTTTTGAACACATCCCCAGCCGATATTTGTCCCTTGTGAACCAATGTGCCACCGTACCAAAAATCCAAGGCCCATGACATAAAAGTTAGGCACTGGGCCGACCCCATACCAATTCCGGCAAGCCATGACTTTTTTCTTGCTTGCTTTCTGGGTTCCTCTTGAGCTTCATCGAAGATTTGAAGAACCTTTCCAGCACTTCCGAATGAAGTCACAATTCTGTGATTAATGACTGCCTCCACAGCAATTTGAGTGCTGCGATTTTGTGCCTTAACGAAATTTGTTGAAACACTTGAGAGCAGTACTTTTCTAGTGTAGAAACATAGAATTGTGAGTGGCTGGACTGCAATCATAACAACTGCTAATTTCCAAGCCACAACTAGCCCCATGATCATTGCAATGGTGACAGCAGAAGTAGTTTGAACTAATAAAGATACTCTGTCCGCAACTAGGGACTTAACCATAGATGCCTCATTGCTCAATCTGGAACATAATGCCCCACTTGAGTTTTGCTCTTCATCAAACCAAGCTGCTTCAAATGTAAGAATCTTTTCAAGCATTCTTAACCTGATTCTCTTGGTTAGTCGGCCACCCATATAAGCAAAATTGTAATGTTGCAAAAGATTAAAAGCCAGAGAAATCAAGGAAAGAGAACAGAAAATGAGTGAATATGTACGGATTCTTGATTGCATTTCACTGTGGCTTTTAGCAAAGAAAGCAGAGATCATGCCACCAATGGTCAAGGCATAGGTAGGCTGCACTGAGCCAACGACTACAGCTGAAAGGCTTCCGATTAGGCCTTGTTTCCATTCAGGTGCGTTTAAAGAGAGCAGCCGGAAGAATGAAGGAGGCGGGTAAGTTACTGGCTGCGGGCTATCAATGACGGGTAATGGCGAAGCAAAAAAAGCTGGGCTAGATCTTGCTGCACTAAGCCGGCCACCACTACTTCTTGCAACAGATGAGACATGTGTTTCTGGGATTGTTTCTTGGTCATCACAGCTGAATTGTCTCTGCAATTTGGCCATTTTTGCATAGTGACCATCTATTCTGTTGATGAGATCATTGTGTGCGCCTATTTCTACCAAGCAGCCATTGTCAACTACTGCTATAAGGTCTGCATTCCGGACTGTTGAGAGCTTATGTGCCACCACCTGACATATCAAATAACTATCAGAAATATTTAAAGTAATATTTATTCATGTTTCACTTTAATATTGGATCAAGGAGCTCTCCCTTTAGTAACTGGTTGCAAGCAAAATGAGACACGTTATTGAAAAATATGGAAAGATATATGTTAAAATTGGAACGTATCATAATTCTAATAGATAAATCTACATTGGTAAAACTTTTCCGTCTTTAAAGAGAAGGCGAATGGTGTTTGAAGTGTGCAACTGAATACATTATCTTGAAGATTGACTTTCTCCAGTGTCTCTACTTTTTTTTATTTTTTTTTGTCTTATCCACGAGATATCGTGGGTAGGGTCCACAATCACGGGAGGAGACCTTTAAACTCGCACTGCACAACCCGCACTTGTAAGTTCTCGCTCGAACCAAGAGGCATGGGTTCTCCCAACAAAGGCGACTTCCCTGCGACTCGAACTGGGAAACCAAACCCGTCAGCCACTTAAGGATTCCATTGCATGGAGCTAACACTTTGTTGGTAGTGTCTCTACTTTATTTAATTAAAATATACTTTCAATTTAAGCCAGATTAAAATTAAAATTTTATAACTTTTAACTTCCATATATAAGAATAAAACGATTAAATGTCAAAAAAAAAACTTATTAGTGATTGATAAGCGCGAGTGTAAATGAATGTTTACCAAATATTCTAATTGTTGTATTTTCAAATTGACAGAAAGTACAACACGTTTGACCAACAAATTTTGATAGCAATATTTACCAGTGTGGTTCTTCCCAAGGAGGCCTGATCAAGGGCATTTTGCACCAATGTCTCAGATTCTGAGTCAAGTGCGCTTGTTGCTTCATCAAGCAGAAGAATCACGGGGTTCTTGATAATGGCTCTTGCTATAGCAATTCGCTGCTTTTGTCCGCCTGATAAAAGTGCTCCCCTTTCACCAACCTACATGTTAGAACTATTCTTGAAGTCTCTTGATTTTGATAAAAACTAATCCTGATTACTAGAAACTGTATGTTGTTGATTTTGCAATTACCTTTGTTTCGTACCCTTCTGGAAGCTGCCTTATGAAATTATGAGCATTTGCAGCCGTGGCTGCAGCAATAACTTCATCCATGGTAGCATCAAGCTTCCCAAACATTATGTTATCCTTTATTGATGTCCCAAACAACGCGTGCTCTTGACTCACAAGTCCCATTTCCCCTCTAACCCATTTCAACTGGAGTCTTCTAATATCTACACCATCAATCCTCACAACCCCATCATTGGCATCATAAAACCGTTGCACAAGGACAATTGCAGTTGATTTGCCACTTCCACTAGCCCCAACAAGAGCCACGGTTTTTCCTGCTTTAACTTTGAGATTGAAATCTTTGAGAACTATGGAATCAGGACGAGAAGGGTACGAGAATTTGACATGCTCGAATTCTATTTCTCCACGAACTTCATCTAGCACGAGTCCTTTTGTGTCTTCGCCATCAATTTCTGGAACCCTATCTATCCTGTCGAATATTCTTGAAGCAGCAATTGAAGCTTCTGTGAAGTACTTCAGTTCAGGAAGTGCTGATCCCAGGGATCTGCATTACATTCACCACAGCACAAAATTATTGTAAAGAGGACGTCCATGAATACATGAGCAATTAGACAAAGATAATTATGCAAGATCCTCATATGAGGGCAATAATATGAATATTAAACTTTGTTTGCACATAACTCCTTCATTAATATATCATGTTGAGCTAGTTTGTTTCTTAATTATTTTCTTTCCTTCCTATTACGTGAACAAATTTTTCTAGTGAAGATCTTGCTAATGTGAGTCATAAGGATACAATAATAAGAAGACCCCTAGCATCAAGAGTCTTGAAAGAGCTCTCAAAATTGATTGAACTTGACAATTTACGGTGCATCAAATGTCAAAAAATATAGGAAAGTAATAGCATATTTGTATTGCTAAAACAAGCTCTGGCATCAATACTGAAAACAAGAATTGCTTTTATTAAGCTTTGGCATAAAGACAAGTTCGACATATGTCAATCTCTTAGCCACTTCTTCAAAAGAGGTAGTCACTTATAATAAGATATGTACACTTAGCAGATCCACTACATGAGATGCCTAATTTGACAGTAAATTGTCAATCGAGAAGAAGAGGTGGGGGGGAAGAAAGATATAAATAGCTACACGCAATTGACTTCTTTCTTCTACAAAGTGGCATAATAAAGATTCCTTTAAAGCAACAGATTTCCTGGTGGAATAAAAGACTTTATGAGATCAAAAGAACCCAATAAAGGCAAACACCACATATTATTTATCTTTATATGCAAACTCATATTCATTGATCAGTACAAGGTCTACAAGCTTACAGTGAGAATTAATTAATCAAAGTATAGGACTTTAATTTCTAAGGACTTCCTTTAATCATTAAGTCAAACACAGGCAGTATAGCTAGCCAATTATAAGTTCTACATCTATTTATTCCTTGCACCCCAAAAGATAAAGGTCCATCCATCAATAGTGATCATCAAACTTGAAATAGCTATATAAAACAAGTATATAGTATTATAAATTTTCACTTGGCTTATGAAGGAGCTATATTTTATAAAGTTTTTTGTTTATAGAAAGAGGCTTTAGAAATGATATCTAGTTCCTGGAGGATTCCACAAAACTATTCGGATCAAGATTTTCTCATTACATAAAATTCACATGGATGAGTATTGGAATCATATATCGTCATTTATAAACAATTGTGATCTTTAGAAGCGCACAATAGCTTAGATCCTAAGGGAATATTCCTCATTCAAAAAACCCTAGTCATTAAAAAATTCATCGTACAAATAAGCACAATAAAGGAGAGAAAGTAGAAGACGTACAGTCCGCTCAAAATGAAGGAAATGCCAGCAGCATAGATCTTTCCACCTGTTTCTCCTTTGAACATGACCAGATGACTTCCGTACCAAGCAAGAAAAGCCCATATCGCAAAAGAAAGCCCTGTACTCCCAACAGCCAAACCTTTAGCTGTCCCTTGCTTGATTCCAAGCTTTGTTGTTTTGTCCAATATTGCTTCATACCTGTCAATGATCCTCCTCTCAGCAGAGAATGAGTATACAGTCTTAATAGAGCTCAGAGCCTGCTCTACAATTGCATTCGCTTTGCCATACTCCTTGTATGCCTTTTTTGAAAGATATAGAAGGTATTTCCCATAGATCATTCCAGGAATGATCAGGAGAAGCAGCGTTGGAAAGGCAACCAGAGACAATCGCCATGAAAAGTAAGTTGAAAATGCAAGTCCTGATATGAACACTGAAGCGTTCATAACAAAAATGGGCACCTGATCAAGTTTTGAAATTTTGAACTCATTAGATAAAAAAACGTCATCTGATTTTAGAGTGTTTGATAATAAGTGATCAAGATGACCAAGCTGTACCTTTTCACTGAGAAGTTCTTGTATGAGAGAAGAGTCTTTTGAGATGCTGTTAATGACCTCAGAAGTAGTAGTTGCATGTTGTGAATCAAAAAATCCAACTTCTTGTCTGAGAACAGCTTCCAAATACTTGTACCGAATCTTCAGCACTTGCCGTTCGCTTGTTTTGCTCCAACAATAACCCTCTGTAAAGCACAAATTAATGAAGATTGATGAGTTCCAGAATAAGCCATTCTAGGGTTTCATAAAAAATGACATCATTGTTCTCTCCGTGACTTAAACTCTGAAGCAAGTGAAGTAATTAATGTTTTGTTTTTTTAACAAAGTTACCAATTTATTAGTGCTGATTAAATTAGCATAAAAATTTCCGAACATGCCCTTGTTATCCTCAAAAAATGTTGGAAAAAGAGAGGTTTTTGAAATTACCCAAGAAAGCCACCACCATCACTGCTAATCCCAAGTACACAAAATACAAGCTGCACTGTTAAGGAAGATTGAAAAAAGGGGAACATGTATTGATGAGTGAGACCGTAAGCCGAAAAAATATTTGAAATAGAAATAAGAATGAAAATGAAAGTGTGTTTTGTTGACTGCTCAGTAATCGCTAGCTTACTTTTTCAACCTCGTCTAAGAAATTCCCATGATGATTTTGTTGGCTCTGAGTCTGACCAAAGCCCAAGCTATTCATTATGCGGCTGGCGAAGACCAGTAAACAGTTTGTTGACATGCCATCTCCAATAGCACCCACGGTGCCCAACACCATTAGCAAAATATCTGTCCAATCAGCAAATCTGAAAATTATGCCTATGTTGTTTTTGTTCTTCTCTCTTCTCATTATCATCTCTCCTTTATTCTCTGACCCATTCATCTGATAAGAGGAACCGATTTTGCCTATGAGCTAGAATATTGGTAGAGTACTAAGACAATAGCAAAAAGATGAAAGTGTTGTTTGGGCGTAAAGGACTTGATTTGTTGAAAAGAAACAACCTACATTTCTGCTTATATATATATGTACAAGGGGTAGTGATGACCGGTTATTTTCCATGAAGCAACCATTTGTGTCGCACGCTTTTTTTACATGTGGGGTTTTCAATTTTTTTTTTTTTTTAATGAGGTTAAAGGTAATCATTCTTTTTTATGTCTTTGGTGGTGCCATCTTACGTTTTTATAATAATACCATATTAGAGAAGCAAGGATATGAAAATTATTTCGTTAATGGGCTATTTTTATATTAACTTACCGTCCCTTCCTTTACATGTCGTTTTTATGATGTGAGATTCGCTTTCAACGCATGTCGTCTATGTCTGCTTTTATTTAGCTACTGAATTTGATCCTGGGCAAAAGGTGTTGGGATATTCCTAACTTTGGCTCTCATGGGTCCAAAATATTATCCCACCAAAATTATCGAAAAGATATATTACCAAGTTGTCTAGAAGATAATCGTAATAATTTAATTTACGAGTTGTCTAGTAGATAGATCATCACTATTCTTAGTTAATATTGGATAGGGAAATTATCATTCGTATATCTTAAATTTATGTTTTTATCAAAAATATTACAACACTTTAAGAGTGTATCAATCGTCTTCCTTAAATTGACAAAAGTTATCTGCCAACTACTAAACTGTTAGCTGCCGTTTTGAAAGTTAACGGAACTATAGCAAATTGACGATTTTACCTTTGAAAATTATCACTTGTATACCTTCAAAATCTCTTATTATCACTTATATACCCTTAAATTATCACTTGTATCATATGAAAAGGCCAGATTACCCCTATGACGCTATCATATTTAAACAGCAACTAACGGTTTAGTGAATGGCAAATATATTTTATCAACTTAGGGTGGACGACTGATATACCCTGAAAGTGTTGCAGTAAATTTGATAACAGAGTAAACTAAGAGTATACGATTGATAATTTTCCTATTAGATAATAAGAATCGGTTTTTTCTCTAATTCTTGTAATATAAAATAACAGTGTGGATTCATTTATTGGCAATTCATTATATAGAAATTTATAGGATCTAACTCATACTCAAAAGCTACCTCAAGAATTGAGAATTATCTTCATTCTTATATTTTTTGTTCAATAACTATTCTCAATTAATGTGGCATAATATACTCAACAGAAAAGCATGGTCAAAGATTAATACTTTTTTCAAAATTGGTGAAAGGAAAAACAGAAGAAGAAGAAAAATTCCCAAGAAGAAACGTCGTGAATAATTATAAGGGAGAGGGAAAAAATTTTAAAAACCTACTAGATATTTAAACTCTTTTCTTGATTTGGTAGAGCTATTTTGTAGATAGAATAATAGCCTCGTGTATATGTGTGTGTTTGTGTTTTTTATGTATGTTTCTTTCATTTCTTAATTGCATGTAAATTAAGGCGGTTGCATCCACAATCTTTTTCTGACATTCCACTATGTCCTTCGCTGTATATGTTGGACTTAGTCCTCTCTAATGACACCTATTGACTTAAGATCTTTGGATTTATTATTTTCTTTGATTTTTTTAATTGAAATTTCAAATAAAAACAGTTTCCAAGTTCTACGATTAGGGAGCTTGCTACCTTACAGATTCTGTAAGTAACACCTCACTTTACAAAAATCTGTAAGATATAAATAGGGATGACAATGAATCTGATCTGACTCAAAATTCATGTGATTTAAATCCAATTGGATTTGAGTCGGATTAAAATAGATTTTAATTGGATTTAAATATCGATGTATGGATCTAATGCGGATGTGGAGCAAGTCTGGATTTATCTTCATATTTAGATTCAGATCCATATCCATTTACTATTTTATTTTATTTTAAAAATTTCTAACAATTATGTAATTATTAATGATAATAAAATTTATTCATAGCATATTAGCTGCATTTAGTATGTAATTAAGAATCTTTAAAATTAAAGGTATTTAAATGATAATAAGAAAAAAATAATTAAGTGTAAAATAAGATTAGGACAACCGGCCCTAATTTTTTTAATTTTTTCACTCTACAATTTAGCCTCTTTCTTTCTCTTTAATCTACTCTCGCTTCTCCACTTCATTTGAATACTTAGATCAGTCCGTTAACTGTTAAGAAAATCTCTAAAAGGTTTTTTTTTCTATCATTTTCTCATAATATTATTTATGTTGTATATTCACTAATCAGTGGTGGCTATCAACTATAAAATAATTATGTTAATCATATATTTAGTTAAATATGGTCTTAATAAAATAATAAAGCACTGAATATAATAAAGCATATTTAACTTATATGTTATTATTTAATGATGTCAGAGTGATGATGGTCAGTTGTGGATATTAGGATGGTAAAAGAGATATTATAATATTATAATAATCTTATTCCTACAATTACTTTTAATGGATATTTTATTATCTTTCTTACTTGTTTGTTTTGGTGTAAAAGTAAAAGGCACAATACTTATTATATTTTTGATAAAAATTATATAATTTAATTGTTACCAATGTATTTTAGTCTTTAATTTTCTTTCTAAAAAATTATTGCTCTCTTATTATTGAGATATAAAATTTATGATGGATCTAAAGTAGATTTGGATTTTAATTTTCTTTTTGCATTTGGAGCAGATATAGATCTTTATTTTTTTTGTTTTGGATCTGATATGAAGCCAAAAACATTGATCCACGACGGATCTAGATTTTTATTATGAATCTGAATCTAGAGCAAAATAAATTCAATCCATATATACCCTATTGTCATCGCTAAATATAGACAGTCCATAATTTCTTTATCTCTTAACCAACTTTTCATCATCATATTTTACATGTTTGTAACCAACTTTTCATCATCATATTTTACATGTTTGTATTTTGAAAAAGTGATGCTTTACACATAAAATGACATGGTGTCGAACAATTCTCTCTCTCTCTCTCTCTCTCTCTTTGATATTATTGAGAAAATGGTATAGAGGACAAATTACATGCTTAATCTGAAATGACCTTTTTGCTAAAGGCTAATAATTTATCCTAATCCTTATTGGTTTAGGAATATTTTAAATGCAATTTGGAGACCCGAAAAAAACCTGCCACAGCTACGATTATTCCATTACTGAATTTTTTTTTTAATATATCTCTGGTTCCACTTGTCGCTACATTCTGCTTTTTTAACACTGTTTTTACATTGAATTCAAAAAAAAAAAAGCAAAAAACAAAACTCTGTATTTGCATTAATTCTTTCAATTTTAAGAATTTTCTTATCAGAATAATTTTTTTTCCCGAGCTGCTGTCAATCGATCTTTGATGATAGCTACTTTGGAATTTAAAATATGCGTTATTCATTTATATCTTTTTGATTTTTTTTTTAACACAAAGAATCAAACGTGCATATATTTGAGTGAATTTCTAATTTGTTTTTGCCTCTTTTGGCACTGAGGGAACAAATGGAATATAATAATTCTTGGGCGAATGCATTAATTTGATTAAATGTACCTCATGTTGTTCATTAAAAGTTCATTAATCACATGCTCAATGAGATTTTACTTTTTCAGGTATTAATTAGTTTTCAGGACGTCTAAACCCACCTTTTTTTATGAAAGAAACTTCCACCAACCATCTAACATTTCAAAAGTACTCAAATTGATGGCTTCCATCAGCTAACAAATTTCAAATTAAGGACAGTTATTAACTTTATTGAATATTATGAGAAAATTTTTCATGTAATCTTAATATTTTGAAGTTAAATATATGTTCAATCTTTATATTTTAAAAATTATTTTGAGATATTATTGTTGTTAATTATATTACTCTCCTGCCCTTATTTTTTATTTTTAAATTTATAATAATATACTTGCAACCATACATTACAAAAAAATGTTAATGTATTAAATTGACCCTAAGATTGAATTACTAATTTAGTAAATTGATTTTTTTTTTCTTTTCATTAATCTCCCTAAGATTGTTGTAAGGGTATTATTGCAAAATTTAAGAAAAGTAGGCATATGAGTATATCAGTAGGGGCATCTTAAATTAAGGGGTTACATATATCAATTGCACATAGCATATTTGATCCACTTGTAATGTACAAGCAAACTAAAATTATGGGTGAGGCTATTTAATTTGAGGGAAAATTTTGATTTTAACAACCATTATCAGTATGCCCATATTTCAAATTTGTGATCAAGAATTTTACAGAGGGATGCACACGCCTTATAAATTATGACACCTCCAAATATATTGTTACTATAAAAATATAGGGGTTTAGCTCATACTCAAAAATTAATTCATAAATTAAAAACTTCATCAGTCTTTGAACTGGACATTTCCCACTGCCCAAACTAAATCAGTTCAATACTCAAAAAACTTGATTGATCCCTTTTCTAGACGGAAACCTAAAATATCGAAATTTAATTATTCTTAAAAGAAAATACCAGCCGTACTACATGTAACATCTATATGTTTAATGTCCATATTTAATTATCTAATAAATAAAATTGTTGAGATGATGATCATTATTTAATATTTAAACTACATTAAAAAAACTTGATAACTCTTAATTAAAAGAATAATTGTGAGTTTGTTTGCTCTTCTGGGTAAAATAAAATAAAATGAAGTCATAATAAGATGATCCACTTAGAATTGTTAAAAGTTAATTATGTACCCAAAACATTTTTGTTCACACCAAAAACGTGGAAAAATGAAAGTCGAGGGCCGGCTTTCTCGCCTTAAACCCAGCTGATTCTTTGCACATTTCGAGGACTACAACAATTAGCTGTCATTAATTTACAAAGGACGATGGCGGCTTGCTCTGGTCAACAGAAAGTAAAGATTAGAATTATAAAAATAAAAAAATTGAAAACAAAGACGAGGATTTTATTTAATTAGTCTTAACACGTCTGTCATGATTAAAAAATGGCCCACTAATACAAAAGCAAATGTGTTAAATTAGGTTAAAACAATTAATCTGATAAAGCAAATCCGAAAGTGCTTTAATTAACTAAAACAATAATTTTATATGGGGGAAGAGGATGATTGTTATAAATTGTAATACGTTAATTACTCCAATAACCACGTGAACCTTGTGCTTTATTTTTCTTTAAATATATGAAAGTCTGGTGTTTGGTTATGTGCCTAACTTCATTGGTTGTTGCACAATTCAGTTTGTACGATGTCAAGTATTTTCATTGTAGTTTGGGCACGCATGCTAAATTTGAAACCGTTGAGTGAGAGTCATTTTCTTTTTTCAATCCCAAGCAACATGTGAATTGAATGGTCGGAAATTGGACATTTAGAAGTTGGTTAGTTAAAAGTGCACGTTCTGCAGTTGTTTTAAGGATTCAGTATCCTATTGCTTCTTTGTACACATGTTTTTTACAAGTCCAATTTGGAAATTATCTGATTGTATTGTCACTACGTGGTTATTCTGGATTGGATAATGAAATAGTATTGTATTCCTTGATTGTACCCAAAATTAAACTTTCTTAATTTTGAGGAAAAAATATAAAATTATTGCGATGGACATCACCTTTGTCCAAATGAAATAAGTAACTATCAATTAATCATCCACCAAATTAATGAATCGTAATTTTCTTTTTGGGTAGAAAAGATTACTATCAAACTGTCTCGTTCAAGGTGTTAGGCTGTTAGCTAACTTTTTTGTTGGAATTATATATGTGTATAAATATTTTTGGGTGGAAATTTGGTTTGTAATATCATGATCAAGTCATGTTAAATTTGGACAGATATAATATAGAAGTTTATGGTCAAACTTATTTTAAAGTTCTCATTAATTGAGGTTTGTCTCAACCAAGAACTATTCTCAACTAATATGAGATTATTTTTCTAATAACTCTCGTCATATGTTGTTCTATCTTTTTTGTCTGGTCTTTATCAAGTGGAGAGATAGTATAGACCAAACTCTTGCATGAATTTAGCTTTGATACTATGAGAATTAAATTAAATCAATAAGAAGTTAGTCTATGATGTTAAGGGCTGCCTCAATCTTGACTATTTAGCCCTGGATCTTGATTATATTTGTCAGGAAAAAATCTGACTCATTTACTAATAATGTCCACTTTTAAAATTATTTTTAATATTTTTGTAAAATCAACATACTCATTTTACATATTTTTAGTAGATTTTCTTAAATATTAATTTGTATTAATACATACACACACATATACATACATACATACATATATATTAGTTTATTTATGAGTGTCAACTAATTTAGTTAGTAGAAAATTTCTTGAGTTAAAATAAGAGATTTGAGGTCTAAACCTTACTCTCGTGGATAGGGAAAAAAAAACCGATATATTATGCTTAAATGAAAATAGATATTCAAGTTTTTCGTGGCTTTGTGGTCTAGATATAACTAAACAATTTTTAAAGTATGATCATTTTGAGGCTACTCGAGCTCACTAACTGGAGTAGTCCCGCTGAGTTGATGTTTTTTTTCCTTGGAGTTGATGGCTGTGTTTCAAAGTGCCGTCCTCTTTATGGATATTCCAAGGACAGTAGTTTGGGATTGCATTTGAAAAGAAAAATGATCTTGATCTTGACAATCCATTTTAATATGAATCCATCCCGATAAAAGCCCTAGTGTATGAAACCTTTTAAATATAAGAAAGAAAGAGAGAGACTAGGATAAGGAAAGGAGCTTTCGATATTAAAATATGAGGATAAACTTCGGCAGTAGAAACTTTAGTCTGGTGCCACTCATAAAATTAACTTCAAGTTCCAGCCACTAATTTTGGTCGTTTGAATTTTCTTTTTTTTCTTTTTTTGTGAATGAATAGTTTGAATCATTAACCATGCAAGAACTGAGAAAGAAAAGTACGAAAACGACACTGGATTTTCTAAACCTTCTCGTGTATTCACACGAGAATAGTAATTAGTTTATGAGTTTCCTAAGTTATATTATTGTACTTTATAATTAAGTAAAATAAAATAAAAATAAGTAACATAGTTGTGAGAATAAGGAAGTCAAAAATAAATTTTATATAAGTTACATTAAATGAAATTTAAGAAGACTCTTAATTTATTTATTCATGTTTAAATAACAAAGTGGCCTATCATTACAAACAATCATCCTCTTTCTCCATATAAAAATTATATGGAGAAAGAGTATGATTGTTATAAATTGCAATATGTTAATTACTCCAATAACCACGTGAACCTTGTGCTTTATTTTTCTTTAAATATATAAAAGTCCGGTGTTTGGTTATGTGCCTAACTTCATTAGTTGTTACACAATTCAGTTTGTACGATGTCAAGTATTTTCATTGTAGTTTGGGCACGCATGCTAAATTTGAAACCGTTGAGTGAGAGTCATTTTCTTTTTTCAATCCCAAGCAACATGTGAATTGAATGGTCGGAAATTGGACATTTAGAAGTTGGTTAGTTAAAAGTGCACGTTCTGCAGTTGTTTTAAGGATTCAGTATCCTATTGCTTCTTTGTACACATGTTTTTTACAAGTCCAATTTGGAATTTATCTGATTGTATTGTCACTACGTGGTTATTCTGGATTGGATAATGAAATAGTATTGTATTGCTTTATTTTACCCAAATCAAACTTTCTTTTAATTTTACGAAAAAATATAAAATTATACCAATCGATATCACCTATGTCTATTGCTATAATTAAGTAACTATCAACTAACCATCCAGCAAATTAATGAATGGTAATTTTCTTTTCAAGGTAGAAAAGATCAATTACTATGGAACTGTCTTGCTAAAAGTGTTGCACTGTTAGCTAACTTTTTTATTGGAATTTTGTGTGTATATATATCATGATTGAATCTGCTAAATTTGGGGTGACGCAATGTAGAAATTTATGATCAAACTTATTTTAAAATTCTCATTAATTGAGATTTGTTTCAACCAAGAACTATTCTCAAACCAACGTGAGATTATCTCTCTAATAACTCTTGTCATATGTAGTCCTGTTTTTTTTATCTAATCCTTATCAAGTGGAAAAATAATATACGATAAATCAAATAAGTCAATAAAAAGCTAGTTTATAATGTCCCTGATCTTTAATACCTAGTCCAAAAACTATTATGTGTCAATGTTCTCCATAACACATAAATCTGACTTCACTTATTAGTAATATCAACTTTTAAAATAATTTTTAGTACTTTTGTAAAATCAACATACCCATTTTACATTTTTTAATATATTTTCTTAAATATTAACTTGCAATAATGCATATCTATCAAATTAGTTTATGAGTGCCGGCTAATTTAGTTGGTATGAAATTTCTTGAGTTAGAATAAGAGATTGGGGTTTAACCCCTACTCCGAAAGAGAGGGAAAAGGCCAATATGTTATACTTAAATGAAAATATGTATTCAAGTCATTTGTCCTCTAAAACTAAAAATAACTAAACAATTAAGTTTTAAAATATGATAATTTTAATTCTACTCGAGCTCACTAACTGGAGTAGTCCCGTTGAGTTGATGTCGTTTTTCCTTGGAGTTGCTGATGGCTGTGTTATAAAATGCTGTCCTCTTTATATATATTACAAGGGATGCTGAGAGTAGTTTAGGATTTGCTTTTGAAAAGAAAAATGGTCTTGATCTTTGACAATCCATTTTAATATATGACTTTATCCCGACAAAAGCCCTAGTGTATGTAAACACTTTACCTTTTAAATATGGGAAAGAAAGAGGGAGACTGGGAGAAGCAAAGGGGCTTTTGTTATTAAAATATGAGGTGAAACTTTGGCATTAGACACTTCAACTTGGTGCCAATCATAAAATTAACTTCAAGTCCTAGCCACTAGTTTTGGTCGTCTGAATCATTTTTTTGTTCTTTTTTATGAATGAATAGTTTGAATCATTAACCATGCAGGAACTGAGAAAGAAAAGTATGAAAACAACAGTGTGCTAATTTGGCTTCATTTGGGATTTTCTTAACCTTCTCGTGTATTCACACGACAATTAGTAATTAGTTAATGGGTTTTCTTATATTTATTGTGACTAACAATTATGTAAATTAATGTAAAAATAAATAACAGAGTAATGGAATATGATTATAAACTATATTAAATATAATTTAAGGACCCCTTCAATTTATTTGTTCATGCTGGATAAGAAAGTGGGCCTATGATTCAAAAAACAATTATTAAAAGCTAGCCATGTTCATTATTATCAAAAGTGAAGAGATTCAAACTAGTTATCAAATTAAAATGAAACCACTAATTAGTTTTTGTGTTGTTATTATTTTTGAGTTCAAAAGTGAAGAGATTCAAACTAGTTATCAAATTAAAATGAAACCACTAATTAGTTTTTGTGTTGTTGTGCTTGTTGGTTTTTGAGTTCGTTGCTGCTTGCTACATACTAATTAACTCCAATTAAAAAAAACATGTTTGGTGGGCCTCTTTTTCATTGTATTCCCCACACGCCCGCTTCGATTTTGCTACCTTACATTACATGTAAGGTAGCACACTTACTTACATAAGTGAGCATTTTTGCAACCCCTTTTTGAATGGTAAAGTCAGGATATAAATGATGAAATATTTTCATTCGGAGAGAAAATCTGGAGAAACAAAAAGAGTGTCGCTAGTTGTCCCCAACCGGGCCCATATCTAGCCATTTTCTTTAATTTTTTTTATTTATTTTTTTCATTTCGCCGAATATACTGGTTCATTTATTTCCGCTAAAAACTTTTACATAAATTTCTCTCCAGACGCAGATTTCTAATTTTGGGGGGGTTAGATCTTTCCCTTTTCTTATGTTATGTCCTCTTTTATTTGTTATTTCCGATTATTATTATTCAATATTTCTTATTAAATATAATTAGTTGCAGTTCAAACTTTTATTTTTAAGCTAGTCAAAATTAAATGATATATTTTACATTAGCTTGTTTGTAATGTTCAATTAGAATGGAGTTATTTGAATCTACTAAATTACTCACTATATTCTTTTCTTAATTAAAATTTTTACAATAAAAATATAATTTAATTAATTACTTATTTGGCCTTATTCTCTCTTTCTTCATCTCCTTCCTTTATCAAAAATTTATTGTGATGCATGAAGTAAAGTATTGCATTTAAGATTTAACAAACAAAATTATTCAAAAATTAACAATTTCAGCTTATTGTATTCTAAAACAAAATGAGAGGAAAAATGACCATCATATAAAAATTAAAAAATAAATTTTTTTTGTACTACCTTGAAGCTATTGGAGATTTTTTGGTCGAATCTCAGAAACACAACTTTGAATGATAATAAAAATTGATATTTTATGGTGAAAAATGAGAGAAAGATAAATTTGATTTAGCAAGAAAGAATAAAAAAGAAAAATTGACAGAAAAAAAATACTGTAGTTTTTGACCATTATTATAGTAGAGAGAGAAAATAATTTATCAAGGAGAAAATAGTCAATCAAGGATAGTTTTATAACTTCTAAGAATTAACGAATTAAAATGGGTGTTAAAAGAAAATTAATATGTTCAAATAGCCTCACTCTTTTTGATTAATTAACAATCATAATAGATAAATTTAAGAGATAAATATTATATGCATTAAATAACCAATAATTGAAAAAACTATTTTATAAAAAAGATTCACCAAACAGAATTTCACTATTTTTTATATTCAGACAAATAAACTTTTCATTTTTAAGAACGTCACATTAAAAAAAAAAACAATTTTCCTCCTCTGAAATAAGGATAGAAAATTCCAATTGAAAAATAATACTGAGTTATTTATGACATATTTGAAGATGAATCTAATTGTTCTAGACCCAGTTATTCGGACTCTGTTATCAAAAAGCTAATTTAGTAGGTTCCAATAAACTCATAACCGTAAATATCTATATTTTTTTATAAAAATTTAAAGAGTAATAATATAAACACAAACTCTTGTATAAAACTGAAGTGTGAAAATATAAAATAATAAAAAAAAAATTGTCTTAATTCAACCAATCTTATCACGCTTGACATCACATCGGTTTGTCTAAATAAGTTTGTATAAGAGTTTGTGATAAATTACACAAAATTTAAAGAAGAATAATGAATTAAAAATTTATTTTATTTATTTTGTCTTATGCGATAATAAAAAAATTGGTTGAATTAAATATCTTGTATTATTTGTATTAGTTTGTATTTTCATTCAACTAATGAATTAATGTCAAATCAATTTATATAAAATAAGTTTATATAAAAATTTATAAGTGTATCATCACTCAAATTTAAAACTTACAAGTTTTTAATCAACTTTATAATATATTTTATAGTCTGAATATCTGGGCCCATAACGAGCATAATCTATTTCAACAGGCATAATCTAAAACTCGCAGCCTCCTTAACATACACTTTAATACTTGAACTTTAAATCTTAAAAATAAAGAAAAAAAAAATCCACCACTCAACTAGAAAGATTTAAAACATTAGTTATTTCTTTTCATCATCACAAAGCAGCCACAAAAAGCTTAAAGTAGCACAGTCAATTCTATGCAACAAATTGAGGGGTCCAATATCGATTTCGTCTTTATGCGTTCGTGCTTTCGATCTTGCTTCCAATTATGGGTGGTTGCTCCAACCACCCAAGCTGGGCCGCCGCCGCCGCCTCACGCCAATTCCTAAGGTCTTTTCAATTCACTGTAACTGCGTGTTTCATTGCTTCTGAATTGTCATCTTCATCTTTTGCATTAAAAGCCTAATTTCTCCCTTCTTTACCTTTCTCTTTTCAAGTTGGAAAGTAAAGATTAATTATTCTGCAGCTCCTATTAAAATCTTATTACGACTAAAGATCCCCCAATTAAAATACTCCAAAACCAGGCTCCAATACTGGGAAAAGAAAATTTTGAATTACAGCAAGGCAATCATCAATCGGCTCAGAAAAAAACAATTCACAACAAACAAATTTTCATTTGGTACAAACAAAACAACAAACTTTTGTCTATTTTCTTTCTTTCTTTAACAATATTATCTCTAAATCTCTTAGGTCAGTGGATGGGCTAACCCCATAGGCCGAAGTGCTATGCTACAAGCCTAAAAATAAAAAATAGATAAATAAACAAAGGGTCCAAAATCTGCATTGGAGACCCTCCAGTCCAGATTTGTCAAGCCAACTGAAAAATATTCTGGGCGTCAATTAAACAGGATCACCGCTTCCACCACCAAGAAAACTAAATACTTGCTTCAGATTTCCTCTGGATGGCCGAGCATTTGATGCAAATTTACAGATAAACACAAGCCGTCGCCGCATCTCCAATTTAGTAATCTGAGTCTGATTGAAGGATTTCCCATCATTGAAGATTCCTGATAAAAAGATGGCTTACAAGTTCAGACATAACTTAACACACAGAAAGCAATCTTAATGAAAGAACTGGCAGCAAATGTAAATATCTAGGACCATACAGGTAACTACCTTCATCATCAAATAATGATGTCAATATTGCCAGACAAACGCACACGCTAATATCTTCCCCTGAAACAGAATGCATGAGATTAAGAAAATATTAGGAGGCATTTTCCCACGGCAACAGAATGAAATTAGAAATTAGGAAATCCAATTTATTTTTCATATCTTGATAATTTACAGGTGTAGCTATTGTGCAGACCAGCAATTGGAGCAGGAAAATATATAGTACAAGGAAATGATGAAAGAAAGCAATATAATACAAAATTTAAATTAGTGCTACAGAAAATAGAAGAAAAATAATCAACGTTATATAGCCTGCTCAAGAGCGTAACTTTTCAAGGTAAGATAGCAGATAAAAGTCCTTACCGCTATGACAACAAATTAAAAGCTTTTTTCCCTTGCTGATATTGAGCTTTGCAAAATTAACCGCGGAAGGAAAATTCCTTAACAATGAAAACCGATCCAGTTTTGAATTCTGAAGAATAAAAGCCAAGCCAGGCAATTAAGTAGCAGAAAGATAATCTAAATTTAAAATGTTAATCATTCATTTTTTGCTCTTATACGTACCACCATTGGAAGATGCAAATAGGCTTCCGCATTTGAAAGACAAACAGTGGTGGTCTCTTGATCACAATTCAGAATACAATCAACATTATGCTCCTCTGCAGCTGCACCCAAAATTGTATACCAAGGGTGAGCCAAGTACAAGAGCATAGGGAAAATTGTCATGCATAATCAATGACAGAAAAACTCATGCACGTGCACAAAGATGAAGTTCACAGAGACTTCTGTTGAGAGTATTAAGAAATTACCAGGCCCCCAAGACAAACACATATATTCACCAGCAATAAGCATCAGTAGCACCAATATCAAGCAACCCTACCTCCACTTCTAGCACCACCGGTACTTCAATTTAATCCACAGAGTAAGAATGCTCATCCAAATAACAATAGATGCAGGGAATCAAGCCAAGAAAGTTTGATTCCAGAGATTCAATTCCAGGCCAGGTATATCATATCTAACTCAATCAGAAACTATAAATAAATTGTTCAATAATAACTGTTTCGCATTTAATATATCAATATGGAAGGGGGCTGGGATCTAAAACAACATATCATAAGTTGGGAAAATGTAATACTACTAAACATTGGCAAGAATTTGGCATAACAGAAATTTTCTGGTGAATTCCTTTTGAAGCTACATTCAAACATATTTCAATGATAACATCACTTAGACTCAATCTTCACACAGCAAGGTATTAAACCAACCATTTCCAGAATCCATGTTTTGACGGATTACTTCTGTCAAGCAGGCCAGGTTCCCTGAAGCATTGTTATAGGTAATAAAACTAGAACATTTTAATAAATCACAAACAGTAGACATGACTGCATTGTATTTACAAGCACAAAATTGAAATCCTGAGGATACATTATCCCCCTAGTAAATAGACACAACTTTTTCCTTCTTCTAGAAATCTAAGAAAATGTAACATTAACTAACAGGAACACACACAAGGATGCGATGCAAAAAATAGTAACTACCTGAAACCCCTGTAGAAAAATATCCTCTGAAAACCCATAGAAGCTGAAATGAGAATACACTTCTTAGAATTATGGTAATATTTTTAAAGGTTAAATTCTAGGCACTGAGAACAGAAGACAAATTTCTTTTAAAGTTGAATTTAATTTTTATTTCCCTAAAAATTGCCATTAAATTCTAGTGAGAAAAGAAAAAAAAATATTGGCATTCAACATCTGGAAACCAGATTTCCATTTTGAGAATGAAACAACAGCATATATATATCAAACATGGATCACACAACCAAATGGTTCAATATGTAAAGGGCAGTTTATGTAGAGCAGCACAAGTACAATTGAACAACTGTCAATTCAGCTTACCATGTTGAGATGTACCAACCGCTAGATTTGTTGAACCCAGCCAAGTTATTGCACAACTTTCATCACAAGCCCTCAAATCAATATTAAGGTCCAAAATATCTGAGGATAAACAAGGTTCCACGTGAGAGAGATTAGATGAATTTCCCAACAATTTTGAGGACTTAAGAATGACCTGGGGAGAAATCTGTCCCCTTTGAGCACGATATACTCTATCCTTCTCAACTATATCAGCTACCTTCTGGTTACAGACATCAGGTCCAGAGTTTATAAGATCATAAGCATTCTTCCAAAACAGATTAGGTGTCAAACCCCTGGCCCAGCTCTCTTCATCATCTCCAGCTCCTGGAATATAATTCCAACTAAATTCCGATGTAGTCCTGTTCTGAATTATGCCACTCTGGGAAGAGGCAGAAACAAGGATGATTGGGGTGAAGTCCCAAGAATCATGATCGGGCACTTCATTTAACCAAATGACAGTTTTTTGAGAAATCCATAGCGGTCGTAATGGCTTCTTTAAACATGATGCAAGTGAAGCAATGTCAGCCCCACTGGCATCCAACTCTTTGATCCATTCTTCCACACGGTCATTGATAGCTGCCTTTTCTGTGTCCGAAACCCAGAGAGGAAGATGCAAGGAACAGTCCCAGTCAGCTGAGAACTGACTTGTACTTTTCTCATGTTCATCGGAAGCATTCTGCTAGACAGCAAGAGAACAGATTAAAAAAATCGTAAAGATTTTCGTCAGCATTTCTGACAACATATGCAAACCAAAAATAGCATATTATATATAAAAGTATAAAACTGAATAACTGGAAACATTATGTTAAATTAACCAAGCTAATCTTACGTGTAACAACCTAGCTAGCTGAGTCACAAACATAAATTAAAAAGCGCTTGGTACTTCTTTTGTAGTAAGCTTTTTAGTTTAAAACAGGTTCATTATAAGCATTATAAGTGCTTTTCTGACTCTAAAAAAAGTGTTTTTCGTTTATTCAGTCTACCTGACATTACCTAATAGACAACCCCCACCCCCTCAACCCCCAAAAAAAAAAAAAAAAAAAAAGAATACAGTTTTAGCTACTTGAAAATACTCTCAATTTCAATCTCATATTACCGAACGTCACAATAAATTCAAGTCAAGGCTGAGTAAATTAAGACAATTTTCACATAATATAGTGAAAGGAAATAAGTAAATAATAAATGAAAGAACATTACCAGTACTCACCCCCTTAGCAAGCACAACGCCATCATTGCACATTTTCTTGCGATAATTATAAACGGACCGGTTCAAGACACACGTCCAAATCGGTATCGTTTTGGACATGCTATCCGGAAACCGCTTCCCTTTCCTCGTTGAATCAACTATGATACACCCTCCCTTCTGTCCTACCCATTCGCAATCAAACAAATAAAAAAAACAAATTAATTTCAAATCCTTACATTTATTTGATGTGATTAATTAAAAAAAAAAGTGAGGATACCATACCAGTTAAGAGTGCCACGTGGAGGTTGAGGCGGGAGGTGTTGAAGGACCAATTGTTGGTGTGACCGTCGGTGGATTTAAAGTAGCAAGTGGAGTGGAATTTTGAGGAGTACCAGAGACCGCAGCGGAGGTTAGCGAGAAGAGAAAGTTGCGGCCACAACTGCGAGATTTCGCCGACGAAAATCGAGTCGTCGTATATTGATCTCAAAGCGTTGTAGAGTGTGTTTTGCCGTCTCTTTATTGTCCTTGCTGCTCTGTATATGCTTATGTTTGCTTCGTTCTCCATTTGCAGAGCTCGATCGCGCGAGACCGCCACAACCGCAAGGGCTTTTCGGCGAAGGTCGTGTAGACGATGGATCTACTAGGAACACGAGTCGAAGAGTAAATAAAATACCTTAATGAAGACGCCGTGTTGTTTAATCGTATTTTGTATGAATCCAATCCTCAAGCGTGCTTTTGTATTGGTTTGTATTAATATATGGATCCTTAATATATTATTTTATTTCATGTAGATATATTATATTATACTATATTATATAATATATTGTATTAAATTTATATTAAATTAAATTAAATTTATTTTTAATTATATTAAATTGATAAATAAATAATTATTTTTAAATTAATTATTAATATATAAATTTAATATTATACAATAACATAATAAAAAAATATTATTAGTATTATGAAATAAAATAATATTATCATATAATTTATTTTCTATATTTCATTTTTAAATTATTATTTAATAATAAAATATTTATTTAAATAAAATCTATTATTTTTATATTATTGTAATAACATTTGTCTAAATTGAGAATGCACCATTTGGGCCGTTAAATTTTATCAAACATGTTCTTGATATTAAGTTAATGGCAACAATAATTTAATACCCTATGATGCTATGTTCTAAACACACCCTAAAATCATCGAGTTGGGTTAGGGTGGATTGTTATTGGGTTGAATTTGATTGGGCTGAGATGATTAGGTTAAAATTACACTAAAATTAAAGATTAACTAAAACAAAAGATATAGAACTTGAAATTATACTTATCAAAATCAAATATAAATCTAATTTAATATGAAAATTTCATTTAATTATCTAGTGTTCAATAAAGAAAGCTAAAAGACTAATTATTTCAAAATTAAGAATATTTCGACAATGAACTACTAGACATGCATGTTATGTAAAAATAAATAAACTAATTCAATATTATAAGTTAAAAAATACAATAAAAGGAATTAAGAATAAATAAATGAAAGAAATGGCTTACTTTGATTGAGAATTGAGATTTGAAATTAGAGTTTAGAGCAGTAGATACGAGAATAAAATAGTCTTTTTTATAAATAATTAAAAAAGTTAAAAATTATATTAACTGTTTAGGTTTTATAGTTTTGCAATTAAAGATTAACATAATCATCAACATCATCATCATCATTGGCTTAAACGAATTCATTACAATCAATCCAACCCAACTCAAATATTAATTAGGTTTGAAAAAATTAACTCAATTATCTCTTAATAACCCACTCAACTCGTCAAACTTGGATTAGGTTGGACTGGGTTTAATCTGATCTATTGGGTTGGATTGGGTTTGTGTACCCTAATATATAAGACACGTGATAAAAGAGTGAGTAAAAATGACAAATGCACAAGCTAGTGTTACGATAGAGTAGTAAATAATCTTGTGTGATATTATAGCTTTGTAAATAGGTTAATTTAAAATCTCCCTTAAGGTTTAGGTTAAGTAACATTGGATAGCAAGTTTCCTTGTATCCTCACTTATCTGCCTTGCTGTTAGTATGGATACACGTTGACTATTAGTGGATTGTCAAAATAATTAAAATACCCTTTTGGTTATTAAGCTAAGAAGTGCACTTTAGTACCCCAAATTTAGCAGGAAGCAAATTACATAGTTTAGTAAAAAGTCATAAGTATCCTTATAAAATAACAAATGTACATTGACCAATAATAATTTTATTTTTCCTAGGAAAAAAAAAATCAAAGTTGCCAATATTATCATTGTTATCACTGGTAATATTAGTCGCATCTTTCTTTATTTATACAACACTTCACCTAGCGTTAGCCCCCACACCATTGCACATTTATTTTCAAGCAAAAGATATACAACCAATCAACTACTAATCAAGTTTTGTTCAACGCCCTAGTCAATCTATTCAAATTCTACCATTGCCATGCAGTAACAACCCAAATACTGAAACATATAAACTATCAACAAACACATGGATTAATGACATCATGAAGGTCAAACATGCAACAAAAATATGAGCCAGTATTATATAGATGCTAATGGTAAGCTGATTAGATTCTCAAATCTATATGTAGATGCCATATAAGAGCTAAAATGAAGATATCAGAATCAGATGGTAATCCTTACAAGTTGTATTATACATTCATGAACAAACCCAAATGTAGCTACTTCAAGTGGTGGGATCCTGAAAAAAAAAATAACTTTAATACTGTGGCTACTTTTGAAGAAAATTTGGCTGGCATAGTGGATTCTCATATCATTAACATAATAGATAATAATGTGAAAGAAGCGAAGTGCATTGTCAAAAAGCTACAGAAATCTAGACACTTTAAAGGTGCAATGAAAAAATTAATGTATTGTTATATAGTGTTGTTGGCAGTGAATGGCATGATGCTTAAGATACATATGCAACTAAAGTTGGGTAATCTAGATGCTTGTATCTTAAATTAGTAATAGAATCCTAAAAGTTTATGCTTAATTACTATTTTGAATACAAGTGTCATTACAAACAAATTTCAGCAAGCACAAATAACACCTATTTAGTTCAAAAGAATTTGCTATATGAACAACAAACTATCCTAATAAAGAATCCAGCATGTGAAATTAACACCACATGAGCATGTTTGTAAGTGACAATAGTTTAAATGAAAACTAGTGTACACATAAAGACTAAACCAGCAAGCAAAGTGACAATAATATATAGAATGAAGCTAATAATGCAACACCACCAAACCAGCAAGCAAAGGTAACAACAGTTGAAATCAACACCACTAAACTAGCAAAATACAAAATCAGCCTCAAAACAGAACACAAACAACAAAAACAACAAGATATAGAAATAAACTAAAAACAACTAAACACCAAATCGGCAGGCATAAATTCATTGCAGTTCAATTTAGTGTGTTGTAGATCACAAGCCAATAAGATAAAGAATAAAGATTAAAACTAAATACAAAAAGAGTAACATGAAGCAATAATAGCTAAATTAAACCAAACTAACAATTGTGTAACCTCAAGAAAATAACTCAACAATAAGCAGCGGTAATACCCAAATCAGTTATCCATGAGTACTTCAACAAAGTAAGATCTCCATAAGAATTAGCACAATGGCATCATAACTTGAAACATAATGATTCATTATATATATTTTAGTAAAATACAGTTGGTGACAGTCACGGTTAGCTGAATTTCATCAGTTTTTACAACTAACAGTAGCCTGTATCTAAAAAAAATAAAAAAAATTGTACTAATAGTTTCCATGATAGGCAAGTTATAATTCATACACAACATTATCATTATAATGTGAGTTTGTGAGTATCACACTTATACAAAATATACAAAAATTCAATCCTATGTCTATGATTAAGTACCAAAAGATGATACATCTTAATTACAATGCTGACACTTAAAAAGTTGTCATATCATCAAATCCCTGAAAAGAATATGTTGAATGAGATTAGCTTAGGTGTTGCTGTTTTTACAATAATATAGATAATTGTATTGCTGACATGTTGCTAAATGTGATAACTTTAAATTTGTTACTCGAGTTACTTGTCCTTCATTAGCAAACAGACTTAATTAGAACCATACTTAGTTTTTATGTACACTTTATTTGATAATATAAACAAAATATAGATGATATAGTAAAGATAATACCATGTCCAATTACATTGAACTAAGTTGATACCATATTTCCGACAAATGCAGCATTAGAAGCAATACCACCACCATCGTATTTTGAACCAAAGCATTCACTTTTTCCCCACACTTGTATGTATGTGTATTAGTGGTTGATACACACACATACATACACATAAAAACGCACGTGTATTAGTGATTGATATGTTACTTTGAAAATAGTCATGCATGAAAATAAATTACAAAACCATAATTGTCGACCTTTGAATAATTTTGTTTCAGTTCCACTTTCTTAACCTTTAAACACTGCATAGATGCCTTACAATCCTTCTTATTGTGGTCCTATTAATCACATCTTGAGCATTTCACACTAGAACTCCTTTTAAAGGACTTTGCTTAGCCAAATTCTTTCTTTCTCTTAATCCTACCAGTTGATCTAATGATAATTGGTGATTGAGGATTGTCATGCACAAGTAGAGGCCATTTGCTCTCATCAGCCACTAGATATAATTTATGAAAACAGGTGTGCTTGAATGTTGCTTTCTTAAATAGCGTAAAGTCATTTGTATTGTACATCATGGCATCAATGCAACTTATTGCATGCTTGCAAGGCAATCTTGATATATACCACTCACTTTAGTTGTAGTTTAAATCTTCCTTGATTTGTTTAAATTCTTAAGCCATTATATTGCCATTATTTAAAAGTTGCAAACATGGAACAATAAACTAAAAATAACGTAGATTTATATAATTAAATTTTTATAATTCGGCTAAATCATAGCCCTACAAAATAAATTAGTTCATGAGAATATAAAGAGAATTCATGCATGGATAATGGTTAATTAAATCTTTTTCCTCCTCCAAATTGTTGTTGCTTGATTTGTTTAAATTAAATTTCTTTATTTTTTTTAAATCCTTAACCCAAAAGGATTAAAATCAAACTTTCTCCTTTAAATTCTTAAGCCATTATTTCTTCACGTGCATGCATGGATAATGGTTAATTAAATCTTCCTTGATTTGTTTAAATTAAATTTCTTTATTTTTTTTCCTTTCTGATTTAATTTCTTCTCTTTTAATCCCTTTAATCCCATATTGTACCTTAAACAATAAAATCTAAAAATGAATGAAGATAAAAATTAAAATAATAAAATAGAGTTTAACATAAAATTAGGTTAGGGAAACATTAAAATAATATATAAATTATTAGCACATCAAAGCATCCACTCTAATGCTTTTATGTTGGTTACTCATAAAACATAAACCCTCCTCATCATCGCAGCTTATTTGTTCATATAGTTTCTATGTCAAGTACATTCAAAACTATATGTTTTTATTTTCTATAGCATATATTGCCAGTGCATAAATGCCATAATCGGCATCTACACTAACTGTTAACATTTATGTTAACATAATATTGATTTTGATAATAGTAAACAAAATTAATAATGATTAAGTTTTCAAAAGCTCAAATTATTTTTTATACATTTTAAATAAATCATTGTTTTCACATTATAAAGGTTTTATATTTAATGAAAAAATGATTTTATGAAATTAGATTGTTTTTCAAGATGTGGACTAAAATGAAAGAGTTTTGCCATCTTTGTTTTTAATAAATATTGTTTTGAATTTCGGATTTGGACATATTTGAAAATATTTACATATTTTGGGTCATTCTATAATTTCACATATTTTGGGTCATGTCATAATCTCATAAAGTTTTGGGATAAATAAAGTATTACTTAAAAATTCTGAAATTAGATCTATTTGTAAAGTTTCATAACGTTTTGGGTTATAATATTATTTTATAAAGTTTTGGGGTAAATCTATAATTTTGTAAAATAATTCATTGTAGTAGTAATTGTAGCAAACGACGATCCGACATCTAGATAACGGCGATCCGATAGTAAGCAGAATTGAAGATTAGCCTCTGGACACTAACGGCGATCCGATATCTTGATAACGGTGATCCGACATTGAATAGAATTGAAAGATTAGCCTCTGAACGCTAACGGCGATCCGATATTGAACAGAACTGAAAGATTAGCCTCTGGACGCTAACGGCGATCTGATATCTTGATAACGGCGATCCGACAATTTAAAAATTCAGCCCAACGGTCATATTGACCAGTTAAACGGTGATCCGACATCTAGTTAACGGCGATCCAACAGTGAGCAGAAAGCCAATAACGACTAGTTTTCAGCTGCAACTATAAATAAGCTCATTCAAATTCAAACAAGAGCAGATTCAAGAGTTATCATTGAGCTTGCTACTGAGCATACATCTATTATTGAGCTTCAAACTTGTTTTTATTTCTTTGATTCACACATTGATCATTCATTTGTAATCAAACACATTGTGTGAGAGAAAAATCTTTTGTAATCTTTATCCTTGAGAGATTATAAGTGTTGGGATATACTTGAGTTAAGAGATTATGGATAATCTCTTGTTGTAAAGGTCCATTGACACCTTAGAAGTCAATTGTAAGCATTTGAAACCTTGTAGGATTGCTTAGTGAAATCCCCAAGCTCGATAAGCTTGGAGGCTTAGACGTAGGCGGAGATTGCCGAACCACGTAAAAATTTTTGTGTTTGTTTTCTCTTCCATATCTCTTTATTTTTCATTGCACTTTAATTTGTTTATTTCGAATTTAGTTGCTTTGATTAATTTGTATTAAGTTTTAATTATTTATTTTTTAAAATCCCAATTCACCCGCCCTCTTGGGTTGCCTAGTTAGTATTTCACTAACAACAGACAATAACACTCCCTTATAAGGATCTTTCAGAAAACAACCATTAATGCCTATAAACTGCCTATTGCCCCCAAAGAATCCTTTTCTACTTCTATCAAAAAACATAAATAATGTCTTAAAATGAGGATTAACTCCACCCCTAACCAATCCTTATCTAACGATAATGGAACTAAGATTAAAAGTAAGTATAACATGTATATACCTGAACAATTTCTAGTAGTTTACTTTATGGTCATGCCTTAATAGTTCTAACAGCTTGTTTCTTGCTTGATACAATCTCTAATTACACCAAGTCATTCCATATCTTCTGAAAAGTTCTGATACAATGGCATCAATTAGCAGTTGAGCATTACTTTCTAAAGAGATAAAGAAAGGTAACAGCTATCCACATTGATGTTGCTTCATACTTCTTGTTATTTCTTGCACAAGTATGCTTTAAACAACATGTCTTAATCTAAAATTGCCTCTTACTCTAGTTTGGACTAGCATCTACCCTCTAATTAGATCTTATCACAGTACACATAAAATGCTAATCTCATTATTTCCAACTTGAAGGCATTTTTTATTATATACACATTTACAACCTTCATGAATACATATACATCTTTGAACAACTGACAGGGTCTAAATACAATATTTTTACCATCAGCTACAAACTGAAATCCACTAAAGTTTGTCTTATATCTACAGTAAACGGGTTGAGCAGCCTCATCATCAGTCTGATCTACCAGATGAATAGTCATCCAAACCATCATCAAGCTCAGCAAATGCTTTTCATCTCATTTTTCTGCAGGTTCATCCTCATGAGCATCTCTATCGTCAGTTGCTAGCAACCTTTTAAGTAAATCTTCTACAACAACAGTTGGTGCTAATAACTCATCAGTGTGAACTTCATCATTTAAATAAGGGAGAACAAACTCATTCTCGTCTGTAAAGTCAAACCAGTGCATTTCTTCCTCATCCTCTAGTGGAACAACAAACTGTCCAGGTAGACTTTTATCTATGTCAATTATGTCTTAAACAAAGTTAAGTTGTCTCTATCTCTTGTCAGGTCATCTAACTCTGTCTTGATCATAAACATAGCCCAAATATACTTCTTATCCTGTAGCTTGTTCAATGCATTTTGCAAATCACAGTTACTCTTTATAGTAACAGTAGATGTCTCCCAAGGCAACATGATACCAAATCACATTTCAATGTCATGCCGAATTGGCTGATTGAAGCACAAATCTTTGTTATCCTCCTATAACTTTTTTAAGCTATACTGCTCTAGTATCACTGAAATAATAGAAAGCATGTTGCTTGCAACAGTAGCCTGTGTGTCCATGCAACAATAGCTGCAATTACACAAAATCATCTCTTTAGAATCAAAAACTTAGGAGAAAAAAAAAAGGCATATGTAAATATATAAGTGAAAGCACAACATAAGTATCTTTGTTAATTTTATCCTTTGGTGGTGGTGGTGGTGGTGATGGTGGTGGTAGTAGTAGTGGTAGTGGTGGTGGTGGTGGGGGTGGTAGTAGTAGTAGTGGTGGTGGTGGGGGTGGTAGTAGTAGAGTTATAATAATATTAATAAATATAATATAATATAATAAATAAATAACAAATAGAGTTATATAGATAACAATAATAATTATATTCATAATTCAAAATAAAAACAATAAACACATATATAAGTAGTTGTGCCTATTGCACAAAAACACAGCAACTTCATAATAACAATTCAAACTCAACAGAATTTGGCTGGAAAAATATAAAAGACAATTGTGACCACTTCTTTTTTACCTACCCACTTGCATAAAAATCATAAATTAATGAGCTTATATGCCCTCCCCCTCCCCCCTATAAATAGAATGAATCACAAACAAAATACAATTAATAACAATTTTCATCAACTAATGCAGACATATGCCTAAATCTATTCTCCTTTTAATCAATTTCTTTTACCACCAACTTCATGACAATAGCCTAAATTGAGCAAAGTTTAATAAGAAAAATAAAAATGACAGTTAGGACTACTTCTATTTTACACAACCATTTGCATAAAAATCACAAATTACTGGGCTTCTATGCCTTATTATATTATGAATACTATAAATCACAACCAAAATATAGCCCATAACAATTTTTTTCAACCCATGCAGACATACGTCTGAACTTGATTGTTTAGAATTTATATATTATTTTAATACTTTTGTAACTTAATTTTATGCTAAATTATATTTTGTTATGTTAATTTTTATATTTTATTATTGTAAGCATCTGTAGAGAATATTTTACATTGATAGAGATAAAATTAAAAATCAATTAGAACTTATAGGAAAGAATTTAAGAATTCTGGAATGTAAAAGTAAGCCAAGCTGAATTAAAAAGTTGATGTCCAATCAAGCCATCAAGTGATAGCAAATTAGAAAAAGAAATTTCCATATTTAATTAGGGTAATTATCACAAACCTCCCCTGAGGGGAGGTTTGGCATATTATCAGTTTGATAGATTATTTTCGCGTATTCTCACCCACCTCCCTTAAGCTAATACACCGTTTAGTATAAGTTTAGTGAGAGAGGGCAAGATAGCGATAGAACTCATTAATAATAAAAAATTCAAACAAACTTAAAAATATCAAATTGGATTTTGAAATTTATCTAAATTTTTTTAATATCCAATGGGTAAAAAGCAAAACATGCTTTTAACCAACAAATAATATTAAAAAAAAGAAAGAAAGAAAAATGGCCTCTACTTGCTCCGTTCAAATAATAGCTACTGAGAACAATGCCTCTTTCATATCTCTATTATACTTTAATAGAAAAAAGATGCCACGATCAGGAGACCATGATGACGAACCCAAAGACGCCAACAGCTAGGACGACTGAATCACGGCCGCCAGGTGGAAGAATGCCTACCAGTGAGTTTTGTTGTCAACCACAGACAACCTCAATTTTTTTAAGCAGCGAATGAGGTATAAAAATGGCTTAGTACTGTGTATGTTAGTTTTATTTGATGGAATTAATCAATTTGGTAAAAATGAGTAATGGGTCTCAATAATTTTTTGAGATTATCTCTGTTGCTTCCATTTTTTCCGTCGATTGGGTTAGTTGTACGTTAATTATTGTTCTAAATGCATGTTCACCTGATTTTGATTGAAGATGGCTTCAGCTACATTATGCTGCCTTGTGAATGATTGAAAATGGGTGTCAAAAAATTTTAATTGTTTAAGCTATTGCCACTGATTGTTTAGATTCATGCTAGTTTTTACTAAATTACAGATGTAATTAAGTGTTAGGGATTCCTTATGCCACAATATTAATATTTTGAGGATACTTGATTTTTTTTCTTTTTATCATGATATGTGCATGTCTTGGTTGAAAAAATGACATGATTTGCTGCATTCTCTCACACTGGAGCAGTGAGTTTAATGGTTTTAATCTTTTCTTCTCTTTGACCACTGACTCTGCTTCACTGCATTCAGATATCTTTATTTGTCCAGTGTCGAATGATCAAGGAACATAGTCTCCTTTTGACTTCAGTTTGTCTTTCTGTTTTGTAGCCGAGAGCTTCTAGCTGCCATCGAGAGTGAAAGGCTCTCCAAGTCAAGGCACATAGCTCCTGCTGCTCTTGTTACTTTCCCTAAAGATTTTGATAACAGACTAGTGATTATTTAGTTTGGTTTTGAATTATGTTCTCGACTTTGTATTTTGAAATATTTGGTTGGTGAGATAGAGTTTATTATTATATTTCTAATATGTAAGATGGGATATTTCAAGATAGTACTTACTTTGGTTACGATGATAAGGAAGCACATATTATGCAGCATCTAGCTACTGCTCGCTATTTTCACTGAAGAGATATGCAGAGATATCTTAGACTTGATGTTTCCCAAGTGCCTGATTCTAGTTCTATTGCAAATGCTTCTTTAACGATGCCAACAAATACGAATATACCAAATTTTTGTCAACGGTCATCTACAATGATTTTCCAATTTCTACCATAAGATCAACTGACAATGCTCGAACATCCTCATCTAATCCTGATATTAACAGAGACAACCCTTTTAAATCCAGGTATTCGTTCGGAACTTAAAAGTCCAATTGTTTTCCATATTTCAGTTGTTTTCAACTAGCATTTGGCAAGCAAAGCCTAAGAGGTTATTTTAAAGGATAAAGAAAACTAGAATTGGCTTGGAATGCTGAATTATTCCTGTAAAAAAAATTTCAATGATGCAGTGAAATAATAGTCAGCTTGGGTGGAAGTACGAATAATTTCTGCCCACTCATATAAGTTGATCTACATTCTTTTTTCTCCATTTTTTGTTATGCAAATGTACTTTTGAAAAGCTTGATTGTTGTCTTCTTCTTTTCATAAGTGGATTTATCGTGCATATTTTTTTGCCTTAGAAAGCTCTTGTTTCCATTGCACAAGCTTTCGTATTTACAAATACATTTAATAAATTTCCATTTTTTATATGTATGTTTCATATTATTCAATAGATAATTTTTTTTAGAGTTTTCTTTAGACTATCGTACCTGATAGTCCAAGGAGGCCAAACCCTTCTGAGGTATTCTCCTTCTTAAAGTTTGTAAAATTGAAATCGTCTGCTGCTTCAGTCAGGTAGATTTTCTGCAACTTGGTTCCATTTGGAATTGGTATTTATATATTTCAAATTGTCAATTTGACTTGTGTTTGTTTCTTAACAGATATAAAAATTAATCTCTAAAGGTACCTGCAGTTTAAAGGAGAGGCTGGTCTTTAGGAATACCTCAGTTAAATAACTAAGCAAAGAAGTTCAGCTTAAGATGAGCGCATGAATTGCTGGTGTTGCAAAAATGATTTAAATGTATAGATCTTGCCTCAAAGTAAACTAGAATCTTTGCTCATTCTGTTGACACAGTGGGGCTGTCCAGTGTTTATTTGGTATTATTAATGTAATCAGATCTCTTGCGCTAAAACGGACATGCTGTGACTAGCCAACAATTTTTTGACTTGTGTGAACAAAGTACTTTTTTTCAACTCAAGGGTATTTTGGTCATTTTCTCAAGCAACAAACGGTCAACTAAATGGCATACTAACATTAGGGGAGGTGACTAAGAATATGCGAATACAATCTATTAAATTGAAAATATGGCAAACCTCAGGGGAGGTTTTGAAAACTACCCTATTTAATTAAGCATGCATGTGAATTACCATGTAAAATGTAGTGGTCAAGTCCTAAATATAGGGATGGCAAAATCCTCCATGGGTTTGGGGATCCATAAGATAGAGTGGAGTTTGGTTTTGTACTCCCCATCCCACCCCACCACCACCCTAATCCCCATTATATGTAAATATTTTTTCTAATTTTTATTTAATAATTTTTGTTTCATCAGTTATAATGTTAGTTTATAAATTTTCTTTTTATTTTTACTTGACATAAATGAGATATAATTAAAAGAAAACCTTACAATATAATTTTTATTCAACCTATAATATTGTTATATTTTCTTTTTTCTCTTAAAATACTGCTTTCTTCAAACATTTTTCAATTTTGATATCATTTCAAGATATTATTTCAAATATTTGGAGATTTTTTAAAAATAATTTAAATACTTTATAATATGATAATAATTTCATTTAATTATTTAATTTTTAAGTTATTGAAATCATATATTTATATCTACTATAAAATAAACAAATGGGGAATGGGGTGGGATGAAGAAATCATTCCCCATGTGGGGATTCTTCATACTCACTCCACTAAATTTATTAAAAAATTTGGTGGGGAATGGAAATAAAATTTTTAATGAGGTAGGAAATGGGATAAGTCTTCCCATCCCCACCCCACCCCATTGCCATCCCTACTAATATATTTCAGAATTTAACTTATGTATGTGGACCAGGCTTTTCTAGCATTATGAAAAGCATAGAGGTGTTGTGGTAAAAAAGCAAATGGAAGCCAAATGGCAACAATCGCTGAATAAAACCAAGAGGAAGCAGCTACAAGAGATCCACAGGGAAACTGAGATTAATTTTTGAGTTTTTCTTTCTCTTTTTTCTATTGTCTTATTTGAATGTTCCTGATAATGTTTATGGATTCTCTTAATTTTCTTATGAACTAATTTACTTTACTAAGGTTACGATGCAGCCTAACTATGAAAACTTAATTATATAGATTTATGTTGCTTTTAGTTTATTACTCTATGATTGAGTGTTTATTATTATGCGTAATCCTTTTAAATATCTTATACATAATGAGACCAAGAGGAGATTTATTTGTGTTTGCTCTTTGTAATAAATGTCATGAATTGAACAAAAAGATAAAGATGTACCGATGTGATTTGTGCAGATTTATCTAATAATTTCTATGAAACTTAATGAATCTTAACATATTTAAATTCACATAGAGATATAGTTGATTAATATATGATAGCATTTTTTATATTACTCGAGAGACGATATTGAATAGATAAGGAAAATTCATTGTCAACATGGATAATGACATAGATGGAGGATTAAATTACATTAGTTACGGTAAAGTCAGATCTGCTAATATCTTAATCTCTTAGTGATTTCTATTATCGGTTGCATTGTTATTTAATTTTTAGCTGTTTTATTTAACTTTTAATCTAAATTTGCTTATTCGATTGTTCAAATAAATTTGGGTTAGAAAAGTTTTAGTAACTAATAGGATATACAATTTCTATGGAACAGAATAATTTCAGAATCTAGTAAGATATTCAATCTCTGTGAGACAATACTCTACTCTTCATTATATTTCTTGTGCCGACTAGTACATTTGTTAATTTACGTAATAGAACCCATTCTCCTTTTAACTAATTTTTCTTCCACCAACTTCTTAACAACAAATGAAACATAGCCAACAACAATTTCTAAAAATTTATAAGTTTTACCCAATATGTTTTTCTTAATTTTTTTTTGTTCTTAAAAAACATCAAAAAACCAAAACAAAAAAAGGAAAAAAAGAGAAAATTAAAAAAATGGTATAATGAGATACAAAGAAGAAATGATGATTTTTTTTAATTATGATAAATTTACTAATCTTAAGGATATTTTTGATTGGATCTTCAAAATCGAAGATACTCTTGAAGATATTCCAAAGGATAGACATGTTGAGTACGTGTCCTTAAAATTAATGGGATATGCATCACGGTGATGGACAAACTTACAAGCAACACTAATTCAACATGCAAGAGATAAGATTCGAACTTGGCATAGCATGAAAAAGAAGATAAAAGCTTATTTTATTCCTTATGAATATTTTCAGATGATCCATTGTAAATTTGATAAGTGTCAATAAGGTATGAATTTCATTTGATTTTATGAATCTCAACTTCGAAATTTTCGTTGTCGAATATTTCTAAGATGATGAAGATACAATTTCAAGATTTATGAAAGGATTATATGCTGATACTAAGCAACGAGTTTTGTTATAAATTGTTGCCACTCATAAATATCTGGATGTCATTAAAATTACTTTAGAAGTTGAATTGCAAATCAAGAGAGAGAAAAAGCAAGCATTGAAGAGATTTAAACGAGTGAAAGAGCATCATGAGAGGCAAAAAAAAGAAAAGATCAAGAGTTTAATATATTCATTTCACCAAAACTACAGCATGAGAGTTCGTTATCCAAACAGGATCATATCAAGGACTTCTCCGTGCTGAATGATTCTAATATTGAAAAGTGAACTTCTTATGCCAATAAAGATTAAAACTAGCCAATGAAAGAAAATCTTGTGCTTGAAGACTCTGAAGTTATTGAAGATATATTGATTGTTTAATATTCAATCATTGCAGTAAGTGAAAATAAAGAGTTTACTTAAAGATGTTAATATGGAAGAGCAATCTTTACTAGTTTCATCATTGGAAGAAGAGAATATTAGGAAAGCTTCTTTTGAAGATATTTCAAATAAGCTTGAAGTTTTCAATAAACAGGTGCAATCAATTTTTAATTTGAGTTTTTTATCTAACAATATGGTTAAAATTATGCAAGAAGCTTAAGGTGAAGAGACACCAATTGTTTTTTAAAATGATAAAGTTGAGATGGTTCTACCAATTATTTGTAAAGCTAAGCAAATTGTTCTTGAAGACCTAGAGATGACTGATTTTAAAGTTAAAGCCAAACCAATTATTCAAGAAGACCTAGAGATAGTTGATATGATTTTGCCTATTTATAATAGAGACAAGAAAGTTATTCTTGAAGAAGATATTATTGCCAATATAGAATTAATTCATGAGGACATTGAGCAAGGTTTTACAAAAAACTTGAAAAGCTTAGAAGTTATTCGTTCGTACAAGACTTTACCATTTTATAGAGTGACTAACAAGATTAAGAAGAAGATGAAGTACAGAGAATTTCGAGTTTCAAGGAAGATCGGTATGAAAGACTACGAGTTCAAGCTCCAAGATACATTGCTACTCTACTTTAAGTTTCATCCTCCAGATAGTCTTTTGTTTCTAGCAAAACTCTAGGACAAGTGTTTTTCGAAGAAGAGGAGAATGAAGTAGGAAGCATATTGGGTAGAATATATTAGAAATTATAATATTTTCAGTCAATTTAGTATTTAATATTTTATTTATCTTTTTTTTAGCTATTTGTGTCATATTTGTAATTCTAATCTAATTAGGATTTCAAATTATTTATCTTATTTGAGAAGGATTAAAATTAAGTGAGTTACTAGTATATATAGGTTAGTTATTCATAGTTTATTGGAACACACAAGTTTTTGTTTAATAATATTCGGTATTTTCTCAATTTAGATATATCTACTTTGTAAGAGCACTCTTTCTTGAGTTATCAAGAACGTACGCTAGAACGAAACCTACTACTTAGTAAGTGATGCATGTTTGGATCCTTGAACATATAAGTGGATTATTCTTTTTGTAATTAGTTTTTGAGAAGTTGGAAAATATTTGGACTGCTTCTTGAATAATACTTCAATAAATGTTTTTGGAAGATAGAAATAATTTAATTGATTCTTAAAAGATGCTATTCCACCAAGCGCTTCCAAGTTTCAAACTTCACATATGTAGTGAATTTCCCCACTGAAACAATTCCATGATGATCATATACAAAATCATCCGACGGCATGGGATCTACTCATAATTAGCACATCAAACACATCGAAACACTCAATGAACTGAATTGGGTCCATTTCAAATTCAATAATCTTTCGTCATGATCGCATCAACTTGATAACATAAAGACATTGTGTTTCATACACTTGTTTAACTTCAAACAGATGAATCCACATTTCACGGGCAGTAATTATTTTACGTTTCTTAAATTTTGCGCATTCCTCAATGCTCTATTGGACACAGTTGATGCTGGATTGAGGGCCTTTCGTATCTTGAGTACATTCCAAGCAGTGGAAGCACAGTGCCCTGCAGTTGCCAGCACATCCCCTGTCGCCTCCCCTGCACTTTCCCCAAACCTGGAATTCAAATACCGCAAATAATGTTGGTTAAAAGAATGTAAGTGTTGTGAATTGTAATTTGGACATCTCTTTCCAGAATCTACCTCTCAGAGACGGCTCTGGTTGCAGCCTTGGAGGTTGCTGACAGCGCTTGTTTTTCGGCAGCTTCAGCTGCATCTAGCACTTTATCTATAGGTAGGAAAAAGGGAGATGATAAAGTACCCTAACATGGAACTTCATAGGTTAAATTTGGGCTTTAGTAACTTACTAACAGCATCAAGTGAAGCTAAGAGGACCTCTCCTGGAACCATAGAGAAAAAAGTCTTGCCTGCCTGGGATTTAACCAAAGGCGCCATTACTGATCCAGTGGCAATGCCAACAACATCAAGCATTGATTTGCTTAACTTATTTGTCATCTTCGACAGCTTTCTCACACTAAGAAGCAGGGAGGGAAAAAACACAATTGTTTGACTTAAAAAAGTGAAAAATTTTGGCTTTGTTCATAAGCTGTTATTCTAATCACAGTACTGTTCTTATCTTGGGATACCGTTTTAAGCTTTTGTTGACTTGGCTCTTCTTTCCGGACCCATCACTTCTATTGTTATTATTACTTTCTCTAGCTGTGACACACTTTTTCTCCTCAGCAGCTTGAGCCAGTATCATTTCTCCTCCTTTATGGACCTGCTTTTATCCATACTTTCTTTGGATGAAACAAATTTGGCAATTATAACATTTATTATTTGTTTTCATGAACAATTCATTATAACTTGATTTTCATACAATTTTCCCATTTATGATGTTGCCAGTAACACTAAGAAAACTATTAATAAGCTAATAGTTATAATTGAACTCAGCAAGAGATAAATCCTAATTAATGTAATTTTCAATACTGTTCCAAGTACTTGAAAACTGACCTGGTTGGTGTATGCGTTGCTGCATTTGAATATCCCCTTGATAATCTGTCCGGTTCCTCCTGCAATTGCCTTGGCCAAGACATTGTTGTAATTATCAATCTTGGGGGCAAACTCCTTCCAATCAATATCATTTTTCCTAGTTGACGTCGCCGTACCAGAAAAGCACGAATGCTCTCTCAAAAACGAGTCCAGCAAGCCCAAACTGCTACCATACGCTTCCGAGAATGTCACTCCATAACTCAGTGGCTCATCATCTTTCATCGGCATCGAAAACAGATAGTGAAGAACGTCAAGCTTCACTACAGGCTCATCTTTTGTCAAAGGCCACTGAAGGTCGTCACCAACTTTAATGATAGTGGCAAGAGAAACACTCTCATCAAATATCCTGACAAGCGTGAACTCACCCTTGGCCAGCTCTATAGCTTCTCCTTCGTCCATGAGATGAACTGTGCATCCGGGAATCCTCAGCAGAACTTCCTGTTTCAGTGTTCTGGACTCTGGGTTTGATGGAGAAGCTGAAGAGGATTTCATGGCAGAGGTATTTTTGGAACGAGACCTGAAACAGCCCATATTCTTGTTACTTGTTAGTTTTGTTCTCAAAGGAGAACTGCTTTTCTAATGTTTAAATTGACAGGCACCAGAGAGGGATAAAGGGAATTGGATTACAGAAAAGTTATTCTGTGATATTTGATTCTTTGTTTGTGACTTTTTACTATTCCTAATGAATAATTTTAGGCTAAGGTATTGTTACTTTCGGTGGAAGAAAAATGTGACCTCAAAAGCTAACATACGGCCATGCCATCGATACATACTTTCCAGGGTAGGCTTTTAGCTTAATCAAGTGCACTGCTGGAACGCTGATAGGACGATAGGCCCACTGATCAACAAAGTTTGAATTTCTAGTCCATTTACAGTACATCAGCTGATTTTGCACCGTCCAATTTATATTCCATCAAATGCGTTGAATGTGAATGATAGAAGAGCATTGGGAGAGTCAAAATTCATCCAAGTTAATCAAACTTAAGTTACTTTAACCAATGTAATATTTTATCTGTTCAAAGAATTTTCAGTTGATTTTATTTTCTAAATACATGTAGAATATTTAAATGGTGGGTGCAAAACTAAGATCCATCTAACACATCAAATCTTTTTGGTTCAATTAAAGATAGATCAAATTGTAATGGTCTCCAACTCGCAGCTGATGAGTTCATAAGAATGGGGCTTCCTTGAGTTTGCTTATCGGATCTCCTTCCGCAAAGCTTATGTTGTGCTCAACCAACAAATGTGACGATGTTCAAGTCATGTGATGATGATGCAGAGAGAAAGCAGTGAGCTAGTGAGCTCTTGGGTTGAAATGTGTCCTGTGGCAGAACACAATTCTGTCCCCAATTCTTATGGCGTCCTTTTGTTTCTTATTAATCAAGATGAAATTTCAGCACGGAGTTTGTCTTCGTTGGATGGTTCAGTTAGTCAATTTTGCGGCAGCTGATGTGAATGTAGAAATATTTTTGTTGATAGGCGAGTGTGAATACATGGGAATGAAAAAGTTAAAGGAATCAATTGGGTATCATATTCCAGCTACTTGCTTTCATCCTCTAATAACTCACAATTTTTGTGACCCACATAGATAATCAGAGATCTGCTCTACCCCGATATCTTGAGAAGTGAATAACATATGCCTTATTTGACCTAGGTTTCGTATCGTTCATGTTAGGATGACTAAATTATTTTAAGTGTCTGTTTAGTACAATTTATTTAATGAGTATAAATACTTATTTAATTCCATAATCTTTTTTTAAGTTTTTTTTTGTTGTTTAGTTGTTTTTTTAATAGAATTTTAAAGATTAAATAAGTTATTTTACCCCTACTAGTAAAAACTCAAATTTTGAGTTTTTGAGAGTATAAATTGAAAAGCTTTTTTAAAATATGTAAAATATTCTTTCTATATTTCATAATGTTATTTTATTTGTTCATAACATAACTTTAAATAACTTGTCTATTAAAGAAATGTTACGATTTTTAATAAAAACTCTCATTGATAACTAAATAACTATTTTATTGGGTAAAAATTCTACTTGTAAAAACTATACTAATAAAAGTTATAATTAAATAAGTTTTGTTTGAAAAGATATATCAAATAGAGCCTAAAAATGATTTCACATATGCCTCCACACACTTCATATGGTCCTAAAAATGTTAGAAACTTTTAAGAGTTACAAATTTTAATTGCAATTTAGAAACAGATAACAGGTTACATGTAAAAACTCTACTAATAAAAGTTATAATTAAATAAGTTCTGTTTGAAAAGATATATCAAATAGAGCCTAAAAATGATTTCACATATACCTCCACACACTTCGTATGGTTCTAAAAATGTTAGAAAGAAACTTTTAAGAATTACAAACTTTAATTGCAATTTAAAAACAGATAACTGGCTACCCACATTGAAGTTTGACAATTCAAGAAATCAAAAGCTATTTTAGGTTCCAACATCCAAAATTTTGCCAAATGCCGGGAAGTATGAGAGTGTGTATATCGAAAAGTCAGCCCATATATATAGAAAAGGGTTCAGTTTTCAAGATTTTGCTTGCTGGGCCTTATGTGGATGCGTTCGTATTTATTACATAAACATAAAAATATGATTATTTAATTAAAAAATAAAATTAATAAATTTGAAAAGAGAGTTAGTTAATTTTTTATCATCAAAATAAAACTAATAAATAAAAATAATAATTTTTTAGTAACCAATTATTATATACATGCACACAATTAAATATATTTTAGACAAATATTTATAAATGTTATGGGCAAACATAACATAAGAAAAAGACTGGGGTGCATTCAGCATAAATGTCAGCACACTCATTTGGGCCTCCCCGTTATCATGAAATTTTGTTGAGACATTTTTGTAGAAACATAAAAATAACACTTTCGCTTCATAGCTTTTTTTTTTTTATTGCGTTTATTATAAAGGCAGTTTGTTTACAAAATTATTATCTAACGGTGGTTATTAATTTGTCAGAGTATTAGTTTAACTAAGTTTTACCGTAATTATTTAAATTTGATTATATTTCATAAAATTAACAAAAATCAACAAATAATATTATGACACATATCACCGGCGGCAAAAACAAACACTTCATCAAACTAATAATATCCACAATCAACATCCGATGAAGTTGCCGGACCGCCGCTTAAATTTAAGAGTATTCTAAAAATTCAATCCATCAAATGCAAAGGGGAAGAAAAGAGAGAGGGATAGAGAGAGAGGTTATCCTCTCATGAAAGTGGCCGATCTCGAGTGCTTTTTAACCGTTGAGGAAGCGAAAATTTTCAACACTTTGTGTCGCAGCGAGTACTCAGAAAGCAAAGCTAAACAGATCCTAATCTTGACCATAAATGATGCCACGTGCATATTCTTCAATGAACTTTCCAAATGGCGATAACTGATAGCAATTGTGCACATGATGATAACGTGGTCGTGTATTCTTTTTTATAAGCAAAAAACGCTGGCAGTATCTGACCCGATTTGCAATTCCGTCGCTCAATGTATGCTTACAATCTTTGTCAAAACTAACAACAAACAATTCCACTGGTCAAGCTCAAGCCAACGCCAACTGGCATCTCATTCTGCGGGACCTATTCATTTTTAGCGTGAAAAGTAAAATTCTCACTCCCGTGAAAAATAATGGGAGTGGAAACCTACCCTCACTTCTTCTTCTTTTTAATCTTTTTTTTATTAATTTCAATATAATTATATTTAATAAAATAAAATAAATAATATTAAACTTATTTAAATATAATAATATTATTATATTTATTTAAAAATAATAATTTACATTAATTCTATGTTAAAATCGCTTAAAAATAATATAATAATATTTATTTAATATTAATAATTAATAATAACAAATAATTTATTCTAAGAAAATATTAATTTTGTACTATATCAATAATAATAAAGTTTCATTTGTGTTGCTCTTATCAATATTTTTAATTTACATAATTAAAATTAAAATTAATAAAAATTGTGATTACATAATGAAGAATATTAATAATTATTATTAATTTATAAATATAATAAAATAAATATTTTATTTTTCAAATATATTTTTTATTAATTTGTAATTAAAAACTATAATTCGTTAAATAAAGGTAAAATTGTAATTTGAAACCATTTACTCCTCCTAATCCAAGACAAAATAAATATATAAATTGGATTCTGATTTTGGTTCCATACTGTCATTTTACTATAAACAAACAATATACTCTCACTCTCACTCTCACTCTATACTCCCAATCCCAGGATTCTCACTCTTCGGAACTCTCATTCCAATCCAAAATATAAACGCTGCCTTATGATTAGTTTGGTGATATTGTATTTTTCAAAATATTTGTTGTTTGTTATAATATAAAATAATCAATTGCTAAGAATATCAGTTAAATATTTAATAAAATATAAAAGCATTTTGAACTTTTGAAAACAATCGTATGTGTTCGTAAATCTCACTTTTAAAATATTATAAGAATATAAATGACTTAAATAGATATAATGTTCAATAAAATTTATTTACAAATATATTTATAAATATGTATATATAATTTTCGTCATCTGTATATAAAACCATTGATGACTAAAATAAATATGTTTATTTCATTAATTTTATTTTTTATTTTGTTATCAAAATATAATTAGTAATAACAATAATCTTTATAAATTTAATGATTCTATTCGTTAAGTGAATACAAAATTATATTAAGTATAAAAATATTTCTTAAAACATTTCTTGAAAACTATTCCTTTCCCTTTTTTTTTTTAAATCTCTTGTAGGATGGTTGATTTTACCAACAATGATTTTTTTAAAAAAAATTATCAAATACTAAAATTAATTTTTAACTTTTGAAAACCACTTCTATATCTTTTAAAATCAATGACAAATGAATTCTTCGTGCCTATTTAGTTTGACTTATCTAAGAGTCATAAGTGTTTATTTAATTTTATAAACTTTTTTAAAAATTTTTGTTATTGTTTGGCTTTGTTTTGAGTAGGGCTTTGTTTTGAGTAGGGCTTTTGTAAATTAAATAGTTATTTTACTTTTATTGACAAAAGCTCAAATTTTGAATTTTTGGGAGTTGAGATTAAATTTTTTTAAAACATTAAAATATCTAAAATATATTTTACTTACAATCTAATTTTACTTTTTTGATAACACAACTTTAAAAGGTAACTTTATAATTTTTAAACAACTAAAGTTTTTTTGGTAAAAATTCTACTAATAATAATGCTACTTATATAAGTTTTATTTAAAAAAGCATACTAAACAAAACCTTTAGTTTTTTGTGTGGGTGTAATTATAAAATACGTACATAATTAGAAGATAAGAAAAAAATTAAAAATAAACTCCAATGTATAATTAAAAAACAAAAAAAATAAAAACAATAATAATAATACAAAAAAATTAATTGAAAATCACTTCATCAATTTCACAAGATGAAATATAAGTAATACCCGCCGATAGAAGTGGAGGTTAGAATTTTAAACCGCATGTGCCAATTTTAGAAGATTTAGAAAATTAAACTAATTTGTGGACAGGAAGAAACGTCTCTTTAACTTCTTTGATTCACGTGTAATTTTTTTTTTCTTTTTGCGTTAAAAGCCAAAATTACATCTAATATTCAAAATATTAGCCTTTATGTTGACTATGACCAACCCCTGATGGTCAGTCACTTTTCTCACATGACATAGCGGGTGATTGTTAATGATTAGTCAATTGGCGAGTAGATTTTATTTCGGTTCGTCCGCCAATGCGTTCGCACGTAGTTTTCTTTTTTTTTTGAAAGGGTGTTCGCACATAGTTAGGACAATTGTGCTTCTTGTGAAAAATTATGAAAAGTTTTCTTAAAACCGCCGGACATTTTATTAATTAAAATCTAAAGATTCCAGAATAATTCGTTGATGCCCACGTGGCCATTTTTTTAAACCCGACATTAGCAAACACAACACGAAAACGAAATGAGATAAAAGTTAAAATTATCTTTACCCGAGTTTAGAATCAAATAAAATTATTAAAAATAGTTTCGACAAAATTTTTAATTATAAATATTAATAAAAATGTTATTGTAATATATTAATATATTTTAAAAAATTATAATTAATTTCTTATTTTTGTATTTATTAACAAAATTAAATAATCGAAAGTGTTGCTTTCCTATTAAAAAAAAATTGTTGCTCTCAATGTCTGTCCCTATCATTGATTTCTTCCAAGATTGACATGCTCATTTTTAATAATTAAATCAACCCGTATCAATTTGTTTATGTGATTGAATGCTTATCCCGTTTTAATAATCCATAATCGTTGTGTGCTGTCGCTGTCTCCACTTAAATTTCCATCAATGCCACTTCTATTGAACTCAGAAAAAGAGAGAAAGGAATCTATAGATAACAGACTGCAAAAGTGGCCAGTCACCATTGGTAGATCATGAAAGTTGGCAGAGAGAACCCCTCAATGCCCTTTTTATATCCCAACAACAATAAGGTCTCATGAGTCATAGACCGCAATTATGAGAAGATACAATAATTTACTTCTCAACTTCATGCTTGTGTGCTTCCAAAAGAACTCAATGCTTTACTTACTATGGAGATAAAGCTTTAATAATTGTTTAGCTTTCATTTTTCACCTGTTTATCTATTTCTTTTAAATTAAATAACAGTGGTGAATAGTCCCTCCAACTTTGGCTGAGTGGTTAGGGCTATTATCCTCTAAGTTAAAGGATAGCAGTTCGAATCCCCACAAGTATAGTGTGTGGGTATTTTTTTCCTTAATTATATTTGTATAATTAAGTGAAGGTAGTCTTCTTCTTTACATTTTAGTGAATGTTAAAAATTTAGGCAAAGCTTCATTAGTATTGATGTAAATTAGTCCCAGTAATAGTGTGATTTGTAAATATCAGTTATAGTCTCATGTAATATCAGTTAAAGTCAAGCATGACTTTGAGGGTAATGGTTCGAGTCCCCACGGACTCAACCTCCCTCAATTAAATTTAATTGTGTGGAGATTACTTGAAATTTTCTTCTCTCTTGAGAAATGCAAGTGGAGTGAAGACATCCCTCCTCCGTGAGAGGTATTTGGCTGGGCATGTACTTCGTAGAATAATAATATAATAATGTAAGTCCCAAATATATATTTGATTGTAAATATCAGTGTAATGTCTTGTCATGCGATTATGAATATATAAATATTTGTCAATCTGATAATTTGATGCTTAATTAGTTCACAAAAATTTTAATTTAATTTAATTTTTGTTTTGTTTTCTATCATCATGCTCTAAAAATTAACATGTTGTTATTCCCTAAGTTAGGGTTAAGCTCAAAACCTAAAGTTAAAATAATAAAGCCCACCTTTGGTTAGATGAAATGAGAGGAGAGGAGAGGAGAGGCAATGAGAAGAAAAGATGGTTGATTTTAGTTTTATTATTTAGTTTAATGAGAGGCAATGAGAAGAAAAGATGGTTGATTTTAGTTTTATTATTTAGTTTAGCATGTAATTCTTTTTTTCTTCTCTTATTTCATTTCCTTTTCCTTCTTTTCTCTCATCTCCTTTCCTAACCAAACATGGCACTAAGATTTGTTTGATTCAAGACAATGAGATAGAAGTTCAAAAAACGTATATGGAAGCTCTTTATTTGATCTAGAGTGGTAGAGAAAAATGAGTGAAATTTGCTTTCTTTCCCTCCATCCACTCGTTTTCTCTTTTTTTTTTTAATTCATTTTTCTTTCATCTTTCTTTACACTTATCATTTTTCTTTAATATACTATAAGGGCATATTTGGACATTGTAAATTATTTTCTTCTGTGACTTATCAAATCTTTACTTCAAATCAAATAGTTAGTATCAAAATGATTGCATATATGTGACGATATTTTATTAAATAAAATCTACATGATTGGGAAATCTCTTTCCTAAATTGATTATTCAATTTTGCGTCAAATTTGAAACCCCTGAAAATTTCAATGAATCAAAAAGCAAAATTGCGAAGCTCCCCTCCACAATGTTCCCGAAATAGGGAAGCGTGGCAGTAGCCGAAATTAGGGCTGACATTGGAAACGCCAGGGGCGAAGGAGAAGACTTCGACAAGCGACAGCGAAAGGAAGATTCCGTTTCAAATTATAGCATCTCCCCCACGCGTAATGCACCGCACGTGCCAGCACCTCTCACACGGGTCCAGAATCCTATACTATAAATAACAAACGACCCACCATCATGACCATCATCGTCATCATCTATCTAACGGTCTCTCCCTCTCCTGTCTTTCAATAATCAAAACACACAAACACTGTACAGCTCAAACTTTAAATTAAAAAAAATAATATAAAATTATAATATAAAAATATAACCAAAAAAAGAGCTGTCTGTCGCACTAACTACTCGCTTGGTCTCGGGCCTCCATTTGGTTTGTTATTTTCTCTCTCTCTCTCTCTCTTTGGTGCTCCTCTGTTATTAGTTGTTTCCGTTTGCCGTTCATGGCGATCTGAGCAAAAATACTGGACGGTTAACGGTTAAAATTTAGGATTTTGTAGGCAGAGAAGAGAAGACACGAGAGAGAGAGAGAGAAACAATGTCTGCATTGGACTCCATCGATTCGCTTCTCTTCTCTCTCGCCAGAGCTTTCTGTACTCCTCTCGCTGTTTTCTTTCAGATCCAGGTACGTCTCTTGCTTTTGTTTTCTCTTTCCTTTTTTTAATTATTCAATTATTTTTCAGATCCATGTTTGTATTCTTGCCTTGTTTACGCCAAAATTGTTCTTCTTCATCTTTTGAAGTTTAAAACGTGTTTTTTTTTTAATCTTTATGAAAAGAATTATTTCTTTTTTTTCATATGATATTCATAAATGTTTTCAATTAAGCTCTTAATTTGTATTTTTTTTCTAAATATAATTATTCTCAATGTGTGTGTTCGATATTTGATACTGGCAATTTTGGCGCAGTGGAGTTCAAAAGTTGTAATGTGGGTGACGATTGTCAATTGTGTTGTATTGTTGTACAATGTAAACTTATTGATTGCTATTTCATTATAACATTTTCTTCCTTCATTTTTTAAATTATCGTCTTCTTCCTGGAGTTGTTTAATATTGCAATTATTATTATTTCTCAAGCTGATAAAAGCTTGTCCGTTCGTTGGATTCAACTTCTTCTGATTGTTGAATAGCTACTAGTTCAGGATTATCCTACATTGTTGTTTGAGCTCCAACGCTCATGTTTTTCTGTTTTCAATGTTTTGGAATTGCTTTCTCTATTGGGCCCTTTGCATGCTTCTGTTGTGCGATGGATGCCGTTTTATTGTTAACAGAGGCTTGGCTAATACAATGTATGTAAGATTACAGCCATCAAATCAAAACTTGAGAACTCCAACAGTAAAGTTGAAATCCTAATTTAAAGCTCTTAGCACTAAATTAGAACAGCTAATGCACTTGAACTCACGGCTGTATAGTATTGAATCCCTTTCATCGGTCTATAAACTTTTAGCTGCAATGGAAATTCACATTCTTACCAAAAGAGTTAGAATTTTAAGAACTAGTTTGAGTATGTATAGCCTAACACAGAAAAGTATCAGGTGATGTTTCAGATAAATAAGACCTTATTTTATATATAATGGAGTTTCACATGCTCCCTGTTGTTCATGTGGTTTACATGGTTCTGATTGTTTATATGCTGCTTCATTATTGGAAAGCTTTCCAGCATACTTATTTCTAAACATAGATGATCATTATATCTAATTTTTTCTTGTGGGTTCGGAAAATCTGAATATTTTTACTATTCAACCATTGCTTTGGGGCCTTTACATTTATGTTTTCATTAGACTACTATAGCTTGCTGGTGATTTTGTCATTTTACTTCCTCTTTGTGGCACTAGAGCATATTTGTTTTCTGACATCTTCAGTTACAATATCTTTACAATTTTTGTAGGGATGTATAATCTGCTTAATTCTTGCTCTTGGATGGGCTTGCGCTGCCTATGTCAGGTATCAAGATTTGCTTAGCAGGATGATGGTGATAAGCCTCCATGGCTGATGCTCTGCTACAGTTTTGTATAACCACTTGAGTGTGCTATTTGAGGCTTTGCTTATCCTGTAAATGGTTTTTTCACTCTCAGGAATAGAGAGATCAAACGAATGAAAGATGGCATGAGATGTGGCAATAGCTTTTCATTTCTTTGTCATGATATTAGTGAACTAGAGCACTCCAATCAGATCAAGCTGCCCAGAGTAACTGTTGTCATGCCTCTAAAAGGTTTTGGAGAACACAATCTACTCAATTGGAGATCTCAAGTAAGTCCTTTAGTGCTGGAATTTTATCCAGAACTTACTCTGAGTTACTGATTATCTGCAAAACAGTTGTGAAATTTGGCGACCTTTTGTTGTTCACGCCTTTATTGGGTTTCCATTACCAATATTATGTTGTTACAAGATTAGAACTTGTAACATTTGCTAGGGAAACAGGGCAGATGTAAAATTCTTGCTTCGATTTAGTATAAAATAACAACTAGTTAGCGATCAGATAAGAAAGAAAAAGGAAAAAATATGCTCTTGGATATTAGGTTTACACTTTACAGGGTCAGGTGTTTGAACTTTTGAAGCTAATACTTGGGCATTTGGATCTTGTTTTCAGATTGTTTTATTGTAGAAGCTATAATTCTGGTTGTAAAAATTCAAAACACCATACATAAGGCCTTTTTTTTTCCTTCTTTTTCTCTCCTCCTCTTCCTCCATAGCTGCCAATAGTAGATTGCTTTCGAGTTAGTTTCATTTTAATTCATTGCTGGATGCAGGTTACATCTCTCTATGGTGGTCCTTTAGAATTTCTTTTTGTAGTGGAAAGTAAAGAAGACCCTGCTTACCATGCTGTGTTGCGGTTATTACAAGAATTTAAGGTATGTCCAATTAAAAAATGTGCTTTGTTCATGTGATTGCCTTTGTCTCACAGGGCCCTTATTTGATGCAAATTTTCACACAAAATGTCAACTGTTGGGTTAATGTATTCTCAAATGTTTAAGATTAAATCGATGCCTGCAATAATTGTCCAACAATTATGCTTTTCAAATTTAATCTCAATCATTGAATGTGAATTGATCCAATGGTCTAAAAATATCTTAAAATGTTATATAAAAAATGTGGTTCCGTGGGTCCTTCCCTTGCATATAACACCGATGTCAAATCTGAATATTTGCCTTACATTTTGCATTTGGGTGTTTGAGGGATCTGTTTGAATGTATGCAATTATTTATTTCCACAGGATGATGTTGATGCTAAGATTGTTGTAGCTGGTTTATCAACAACTTGCAGTCAGAAAATCCACAACCAATTGGTATGTAGCAAGTTTAGAAATTGGCTTTCGTTTTTTCCAATTTTGAAATGTCTGGTAACATCTTTTTAGAGCAGTTTTATGAAAATGAAAACGATGAAAATGTATCTCATACTAGTATATGCAAAAAATGAAAAAAAAAAATTTGTGGTTCTGAAATCTTGTTTTCCAAATTGCATAAAACACCTCAATTTAACACTATATTTTGAACAATGAATTTCGGTTCAAATTCTGTTTTTCAAATACAACTCAAATACAACACTAAACAATTCTTTCCTCTGTTTTAAACGTATGAAACACATAACAGGTTCTGGATATGTTGAGAATTTGTTCATATTATGTTTTTTGTTTTTTTTTGATAGAATATTATGAAGTTTGTTAATTTGTCTATATTGGATAATTGTTTTGATTAGCACTTAAAAGATATAAATTGTGCTTCTTTTGTGAAGGTTGGAGTAGAGAACATGCATAAAGACAGCAAGTATGTATTGTTTTTAGATGATGATGTTAGGCTGCACCCTGGGACAATTGGAGCCCTTACAGCTGAGATGGAAAAGAACCCTGAGGTAGTGCCCAGCATAGGAACACCTGTTTCCTTCTGCAAGTTTAATTTGTAATTGGATTAAAATAAATACTTTTTTCAATGCTTTTTTTTTAGGTTTATGCTTCTGTTATCCTTATTGGCAATGGGTTCAAAACTTGGATTCCTCTTATGGTATTAGTTTTTTCTGTGTTGTGCAGATATTTATTCAAACAGGATACCCTCTTGATTTACCTTCTGGAAGTTTAGGGAGTTATTGTATCTATGAATACCATATGGTAGGGTGCCATCCATTGTTATTTTACTTAAATTTCTTATGCGATATAATTTGTGTATGTAGTCTAATTTCATCTTGGATAACCTCTTATGTTTCCGTTCCATTCAGTCCTGATCTTCCTATTACTGTAACTGCAAAAATATAGAAGATTAACTTACAGACTTAGTTTGTATCAATTAGATAGAGAGAATCGAATGTGATTATGTTTGATCCACTACTGAACAATCTATGCCAAGAATTATGTCATAAGAGATTGATATGATATACAATCTTGAGAGTTCTCTGTGAAACATGCAAATGCTAGCACAAAGAAAAATATCAAATCCTAAAATTTGAAGTAAAAATGAGCTTACAGCTTAATGGTGATCAGTTCTCTACTGCCATCATCATCACTATTGATATTCTTGATTTTCTTGCCAAGTTCTGAGCTGGAGTAGGTTTGGGTAAAGCTTTGATCTGTATGGTCTATTCAGTTAGATACAAAAAACTGCGATAGTTTATTGCTAGCTTGCTATCTTTGTTACTTTCTCCAATTTCATTCAACTCATGTAAACATTGGACATTTGTTAATGTACAGCCTTGTTCGATGGGCTTTGCTACTGGGGGGAAAACATTCTTTCTATGGGGAGGATGTATGATGGTAAGTGACTGTACCATCAAGATGCTTCATGTTTAACTTGAAATGTTAATCTAACTTTTTATATTGTTTTCAGATGCATGCCGATGATTTCAGACTTGACCGCTATGGCGTGGTCTCTGGACTTCGTGATGGTGGATACTCTGATGATATGACTCTTGCCGCTCTAGCTGGTAATGTCCTCATCAGTAGCTATCTCCTCAAGTTTGATGAGAGTGGACTTGGAAGCAACCTGTCTACAGATGTCCAAAAATCACAATTTAACACTAACATTGCCCGTGCTGAGTACTTTCTCTTTTGATGTTTCTTCCTAGGGGCTCATAAGAGACTCATTACATCTCCTCCGGTTGCTGTTTTTCCTCATCCTCTTGCAAGTGATCTTAGTTTTGGAAGGTTTGTGATACTTCAATTTATGATTAATTCTATGCATCTTTTTCATGTTAACATTCTCCCTTCCTTTGTAGGTACTGGAATTACTTGAGGAAGCAAACATTTGTTTTGGAATCATACATCTCAAAAGTTAATTGGATAATGAATCGTGCTTTGTTTTCTTCCCACTGCTATCTCTCTTGGGGATTTGCAGCACCATACTTCATGGCATTGATACATATTGCAGCAGTACTGCGAATCTATGGCAAAGGATATTCACTTGAGGAAACAAACATTACATCTGGTGGTGAGCACACTAATTTTCCTTGCTAGGTAGGTTAGTCTTGATTCAGGCGAAATCATTGCATGGTAAAAAAGAAAGGAAAGGGGTTAGGAGCTAAAACACTGTTTTTTTTTTTTTAAAATAAGCAAGTTTTGTTGAACTGTATCTACTTGCTTGCTAGAGAAGGTGACCCTTTAGTTTTTGGGTTTGCTTGTTATTTTTGTTGGAACAGAGATTCTGTTAGTGTTCCTAATGCAGGATGTAATTTGCATTTAATATATTCTGTACTGTTAATACAGGATCGTTATTCAATGATACAGCTTTTCTATCTCATTTAAGGGACAATGAAATATTTGCGGCGAATTAATAATCAATGGGATTGCTAGTCTTTTTGAGAATTAGAAAAGCATTCCATGCACTCTGACCTTAGTTGTGTTGGTAATTACTTAATATTGGATGTTACACAGATTACAATCACTTTTTGCCCCGTCCCTCTGTAAAATGCTTCGGTAGTTCACACTTAATTATATCAGGGTTGGGGTAGTCTAATTTTAATTCTGATGTGTTTAGCTTCTTATCTACTCACTTTTATACATTAGGAATCAGAAGCTTAATATAGAAAAGTTCATTTTTGTGTTTAATTATGTTCTTACAACCTAGAAATTGCCTTTGTCCAGGTTTGTTACTGGTGAGCTGCCTAGCTATATGCACCTTCACAGAACTTCTTTCAATGTGGAACTTGACAAGGATAGAAGTTCAACTTTGCAACATGTTATCCCCTGAGGCACCTAAACTTTCACTTGCTACGTATAACTGGGTCCTTGTAAGTATTTTTTGCTCTGTTTGTTTGGTCGAAGGACTTCGTAGAGTTCCTTTGTATAATCAATAGTGTTTCTGATCGCTGCTGTGTATTACAACCTGTCGCATTATTGGCATAACTTATGAGTATTCCCAATCAGGTGTTTATTGCATTGGTGGTGGATAACTTTTTATACCCTCTGTCAGCATTCCGTTCTCATTTCTCGCAGTCTATCAATTGGTCTGGTATCAGATACCACTTGAAGAATGGGAAGATAAGCAAGGTATGCCCATTTAAAGCCAAAAGTAGCAGTATAACTCCAATGACAGGTCTTGCTATCATCGATGCTTTAAATCTCATTTTCACAGTTAAATGTCAGGACTATTATATATACACGGTAGAAATGAAAATGTAAAGTTTATGGGCCGAGAGATAGCAATAAAGCAAAACACAAGTAGCCTTTGTTGATTTTCACAACCTTCTTATCAGCAGTATTTACATGTTCTGCAGATTGAAAGAAGCAAGGACAAGGGTCCAAAATTTACAGATTTGGGAGGAAAGCACTTATACGGGAAGAAAGGAGCCCCTCCGAAAGTCTCATTTCTCAGCTCCTTGGCCAGAAGTTTGGCACAGTGGCGCCAACCTAAAAAATTTGATGTCTAAAATTGAACTTCCGCTTGCATAATCTTGCAAGCGTTCTTCTTGGTCTCAGTGATCTGGTAAGCAGCAAGTAAATTATATGTAATTGGTTATTGGTGGTTCAATTGATCCTCTTGTATTACTAGGCAAATTCAAATTGATTGATTTTAGTGATTTAGGAAGTTTTGGCTCATTATTTTTATAATCCCCATTCAATCGATTTGATTCTTCAGTGTCAACCCGCCTTGTTTGGGCTGATCATGTAATTTGTATTCATTTGTCTATGTAATCTATAGATTATTATACAGCTGAAACTCAAACTAAAAGACATTACTGCCATTCCTACCGGGACAGTTGTAAGAGTGGAGTGGTGATTTGTCAGATTTGCAAAGTGTTTTCCTCTTCTCCTCTTTGTTCTCTTGCAAAATATGAAAGCAATTCCATACCGCCAGATGAAATTATAAGACTTGTATTTGCAGTGGCATGGAGACAATAACTCATCAGGCGTATGACACAAAATTATTGATGTAAATGAGAATACTTTTTGGCAACTGTGAGGCAAAGCAACAGTTCGATATTGAATCCAAAAACAGCAAAACACGCAAGCTGTTGCCTATGAATGAGCTAGATACTCATCAGTCTTGAGACTTGAGATTCAAGAAAGTGTCTTATAACACTATGTATGCTCCTCCATATGAGGTAAGATGGTAATTTATGAAACTCTTATCATTTCGTTATCAATGGGGAAAACAGCAGCCACAGATGTGTTTATGGTTTGAGGTATATCATGCTATTGGGCTAGGAAAGCTTCTACATTCATAGTAGGCTTTCCCTCAAATACATCTAGTTTATCTTCTATATATTCAGTCAAACGACAAAAAGTTGAATAAATGAGACGGGCAGTAGCTCACTCAGCAGAAATATAAACTAAGTGCCCACAAAAGAAAAGGAAAGATTTCTCTTAAAATGTAAATGGCAATAAAAGGTGTGCAAGTTTAGGCCAAAAAAGACAATGGAAGAATAAACATGAAAGTTCAGAGTGTTGTTAATTTTACAACTCGTTGGCTGCAAGTGATTATTGCTTCAGATCTCCAATGTAGAAGTCATCTATCATGTCAAAGACTCGGGTAGCATGCTGTGGCCTGTGAGATTAATATAAACTGATTAAACCAAAGAATATCATCAGGTAAGATGATGGAGAAAAAAAGAAAATATAACTTCAGATTAAAAATCCGTAAGAAATGAAAATTCTGTTTGTGATCTTGTTATGCGTCACAATAATAGGAATGACGTATTTGTCATAAAGTTGGAAACATGAAGAAATAGTGCAACTTTGCACATCTGAAGCACAAGAACAAGTGAATTGCCGGTAAGAGTCATCTAACAGATAGATTATAAACAGTTTTTTTATTTCTCATTTTTTTATAACCCAGACTCCCGCACTCGACAAGCCCAGTATAAACAAATTTTTTGTGCTGCGGGACTAGGAGAAATCAAGAATTTTGATACAGGAATTAAACTTAGGCCTCCGTACTGTTATAACAAACTTTAATGTACTGTACCGCTATAACAAACTTTAATGTACTGTACTGCTATAACAAACTTTAATGTAATTTGACTAACTTCTAATGTCTGTCAGCAGTATAAATTATAAGTAGGCAGATCCAAGCATGGATATAAGGAGAATTTATTTAAGGACACAGCAAGTATAAATCAATATCAAACCACTATCAGTCAACTTTTAGCAGGTGCTTAAGACATAGTTTTCACATGATCCAATGTCATGCATTAGCAAAAGCAAAAAGCAAAGAAATGCAAACTTAGAGCACGGTAAGCATATATCGCGTAAATACTCAACAAGACATTTCCGATTAACAAACATTTGTGGACACACTAAAAGTTGAAAGAATTGTCTATTACTACCAAATTACCCATGTGAATAAGAAAAAAAAAATTCAGGAATCAGCCAACAGATGCATACCCATAAAATCCTTCAGTTGAGTCATCACCAGCATGTGCTAGGATGGCATCGCCACCTGGGTGTTCCTCTACATACGAGGTGACATCATACACCTGCAGTTGCGATGAGACAAGAAACATAAGAAACAGATAAACGTACTCAAATCACATTAACATTATTAACAGTTCCCAGTTGCAGAAGTTGCATGAATCAATTCCAAAAACCAAGACAATACCAATACCTTGTTCTTGATAATGATCCAACAGTCGTCTCTCTTATTATGCAATGATACTTCATCTTTACTGTAGATTTTTGATGCCTAAGAACATTTAAAACGAAAAACTAAATGTTAAGTAAAATGAAAATTATTACAATGTAAGACATCTTAGGGACCTACATACAACAATCATTTATCCTATTACATGCTAGTTCAATCATTCATTAATAATACCTTGTTACTGTTAGCATTTGAGTGAGTACTTTTTGATTGACCTGCATTCACACCCCAAAAAAAAAAAAAAATTCATACACAATTAAATAAACACTTTCAAATCCATTGATTTGAAATCTAAAGATTACCAGATGTAGGGTGTCGTGGGATGAAAATAAAGACTCCCAAAATGGCACCTAAAATTAACGCAGCCACGATTATAACCATCTTTCAAAATCCACTACCCAACTGCTACTTGCTCTGCTATCAATAAGTTTACAAATAATAAGCCAAATTTCAGTTCTTCTATACTTTGCTCTTGTAAAGAATATTTAAAGCGAACAAGTGCAGTAAGCAGCTGTAAAGAAGTAGCTAACTTGATGCATTGCGTGATAGAGAAAACAAGTCAGATTAGTTACCTGTGAATTATGAAAACAGCAATGGATCAGATTAAGTAGAGAGATTTGAATCGGATTTGCCGGACAGATTTTACTTCTGTTAGTATTCCCTCTCTGGCACGACCGCAGTGTTATTTGTTTCACCTGATGCTGGGCCGCTACTTCTACTGCTACCGGGCATAGGAAAGTACAATGTACGAGGGATGTTTAAATTGACTTATTAAACCTTGGGCCTAAGGTATTCATAATCTAATACGATGCGTTCAATTTATTTGGTTTATATAAATTTAATTGATAAAAATTTGATTTATAAATTGATGAATCGAATTAGATTGAAAATTTAAAAATTTATAGTTGATAGATTAGATATGAATTTACTTCTATAAACCTGTAAAAATTCACGAATTCATAAAAAATTAAAAAATATTTATTTAATAAAAAAATTATATTTTTTTAATACAAATATGACATTATACTTACTAATAAATAAATAAGTTAAAATATAGTTACATTAACACCATACTATATCTTATTCGATAATAATATAAAATAAAAATAATTAAACAAAAAATATAGTTCCTGAGTAGTTAATTTTCATGTACTGATCTAAACAAACGAGATTTTTTTTTATTTTGGTGTGTTATATTTTGAAACTTTAAATGTATTTTCTAACTTTATTTAAATAATTAATTTATTTAAATTTTATTTAATTTTGAATTTAATCGGTAATAAAATTATTTTTATATTAATTTTTTTATTTAGTTAGTGTGTGGATAGGATACGATTAAAAATTTTCAGCTCGCAAATCAATCCGCAAAATGATGGATTGGATATAAATTAGGACAAATCTGCATCTGATCCGCGGATGTATAGATTTGATTTGAATTGAATTTCATCAATCCGTTGATTAAATTGGATTAAAAATTTATAATCTGCAAAATCATTAATTGGATAAAGATTGATGTCCAATCTGTAAAATCCGATGTGCGAACACCCCTATTTGAAACTTACTCAAAATCTGACAGTAATATTACAGTTAAGATATTTTGTTTTATTACTGACATGTTAATAAGAAATTTATTGATATTACAATCAAAATTATGTGAGAAGATAAACTTTATTATGGTACAACTCAGATGTAGCTACCCTCATTAGTACTAGAGATATATTTACTTAACTCATATGTCTGTTCTTATCGATCTGCTCAATTAGGAGGAAAAGTTTTGAGTCCAACATAGTGGGGGGAATTTGAACTAGATAATAAGAATGTTTAAAATCCAATTGGATTTGCTTAATTCGTCTGATGATTAAAAATCCAATCCATGGATTGGTAGATTAGATTGGATTGAAAATTTGAAAATCCGCAGTCTGTGGATTGGATATGAATTTACTTCTGTAAATCCATAAAAATTCACGAATTCGTAAAAAAAATTATTTAATAAAAAAATTAAACTTGTAAATATGTCATTAGTACTTACTAATAAATAAATAAGTTAGAATATAGTCACATTAACACCATATTATATCTTATCCAATAATAATATAAAATAAAAATAATTAAATAAACAAATATAGCTTCCTAAACATTTAATTTTCATGTATTGATCTAAACAAGTGAGATTTTTTCCTTTTTGGTGTATTATATTTTGAAATTTTGAATGTATTTTCTAGCTTTATTTAAGCAATTAATTTATTTAAATCTTATTTAATCTTGAATTTAATCGGTAGGAAAATCAATTTTGTATTAATTCCTTTTATTTAGTTAGTTTATGGATAAGATGGAATTAAAAATTTTCAACCCACAAACCAATCCGCAAAATGGTGGATTGGATATGGATTGAGTCAAAACCGCATCAAATCCGTAGACGTATGGATTGGATTTGCATTGAATTTCACCAATCCGTGGATTGGATTGGATTAAAAATTTATAATCCGCAAAATCGTGGATAAAAAATGAATTGATGTCCAATCTGTAAAATCTGATCCGCAAACACCCCTACTAGATAATAGATATACCCCCATCCATGCCAAACTATCACAAATAAATACTAAGAAAATGCTAAAATACCCTTAAATAAAATAAAGTCACTCGAGTTTGTACTAACTTTCTCAACTTCACACTTGACTTTGTATTCAACTCTTTAACCTCGTCCTTGACTTACTCTGCTTTCTCGACCCTATATTCGACTCACTCGAGCTCGTACTCAACTTACTCGACTCCGTACTCAAGGCGCGGTGTAGTTGAGTTGTGCTAGCATAATTGCACTCGCAACGGAGCTGCCTGTGAAAGGTGCTGGCTTGATGGTGATGCCACTGAGAATTTAAATTGAACTGGTTTAAATATTTCTGTTATTTGTTTAGGCTACCATGCTATTCATTTCTAAAAACGTACTTAGTAGTCATCTTGCTCTTTTCGTTTTTAAATTTTTCAACCATATTTCTCTTCCTAAATCTATTACATTGCGCAAAACCCAAAATCTCAAATCAAGCCAACCATCAAGTCCCTAACTGCATGTAGCTCAACAAATCCCGAAAACCAAAATCAAAACCTTTCAAAAGAAACAAGTATTCCTATTAAATCACCAAGCAAACTATTCCAAGTAACTAAATTCACTAATTTCAGGCATATCAATTAAGCAATCACTTAAACAATCAAATAAACAAAGTTATTCATACAAATTAAGCTCTACCCATTGAACACAAATACAATGGCATCTCATAAATTGAACCATCAATCTCTTCTAAAGCTAAAGTATTATAGGGGCACTGTAACAGTAACAAAAAAAAAAATTGAAGCTTTTGCAGTAGAAATAGAATGATACCTTAAATCAACAAAAATGTTGTAATTCAACTTGGGAGGCTTTCAAGGTTCTGCAATTCCACCTGAGAACAACAAATGAACAAACACTACTTGCGATTTTTTTTTCGCTACAAAGCATATATATTGGAATTAATTTATTTTCATTTATTATGTTTATTTTATTTGCCACTGACGTGCTACCACTGGTTTAACACTGTGTACTAGTTAAAGAATGACACTGTCAATGATGGATGGCGAGATAGAGAAAGTGTTACAACTCTAATAGTTTATTTTATTTTAATTGCTTATTTTAACTTCTTTCCTAAAGTATGGGGTTTTCTTATTTCAATTATGAATTAAAGTTCTTATTAAATTACAATTAGGATTGTCTTGAACTACTATAAATAAGTGGTTCTTATTATGTTTTTGGAAGGCAAGTAATAAAATTAATTCTAATTCTCGTTAATTCTTCTCATTTCCCTCTAAATTCTTAAATTCTTCATCTATTCTCTCTTAATTCTCTAATCAAAACCCTAGAATCCTACCATCTGGTATCAGAGCACATCCTTCCTGCCGCTAATTTTTATTTTTCCGTTCACTATTAAAAAAAACCAGCAACTAAACTTTTGCCAATATCTATTGGCTTTTGATAGGAGACTTGAACCGGGGCCAAACTTTTTCCACCATCTAAACTTTTTTCAATCGAACCTGAATTTTCTTGAGGATATTTTTTTTTTTTTGAGGAATCATGACTATTAATGAGCTTGAAGGCAAAGTTGAGCAGTTGTCTCAACAGTTTTATGACAAGGTTACAGCCACCGATGAAAACGTTACAGCCTTAGCCAAGCAGAATAACGATCTACAGGAACTCATCCACGACATCCTTCAGCAATTGAACCAGCTACGAAAAGGCAAATAACTGACTACTGATCAATGATAAGTTGATATATTTACTGGAGGGACCTCTGCTCCTCAAACGGTAATTGCTACCCAACCACCTCTTGAACCTGCCGAACGCATTGGAAGTACTCTCGTGCAAGCTCGTAACATACGACTTGACTTTTCTATTTTTCATGGTGACAATCCAACGAGATTGATTTTTCGATGTGAGCAATATTGTCGCCTTACAGATTATTAGATGCTGACTTATTGTCCTTCGCTATTGGCCATCTTGATGGTGATGTTGTACCTTGGTTTCATTGACTAGAGCCAACTATGGCCGAAATAACTTGAGCATAATTTAAACGGGCTTTGACTACTCGATTTGGGACATTAGAAGAGAATGATGCAGTTGGCAGTCTTATCAAACTACGTCAAACAGGGACCGTTCTTGACTATCAAGGACAATTTGAAAAGTTGGCTGATCAGACTAGCAATTTAATTTAGCCTTTCTTCATCAGTTGCTTCTTTTCTGGGTTACGTGAAGATATCAAGGCTGAGGTACAATTGTTTAAACCTGTTAATTTCCTACAAACTTTTGAACTTGCTAGATTTTAGGAAAAGGCAATTACTTTGCAAGACAACTGCTCCCCTATTCCTACTATCCAAAATCCAATCCCACAATTACAGTCGACTCCTACTCCACCAGCACCCTCTTTATTAGGATCGGTTCCTTATACCTTATCTAATAATGTCAAACGTTTATCCTCAGCTAAGCAGGTAGAAAGACATTCTAAAGGGATTTTTTTCAACTGTAACGAACAATTCAAGCTTGGGTATCGCTGCAAACAACCTCAACTATTGATTTTAGATGTTGATATACCTCTGTGCAACCATCCAAAACCACCTAACCATCATTCGGATTAGAAGATCTCAGTTATTGAAACTAGGTAAAAGGCTTTCAGACAAGCCTGTTTTAAGGGGCGGGAGATGTTAGAACCTTAATAGTTTATTTTATTTTAATTGCTTACCTTAATTTCTTTCTTATTAGTATTAGGTTTTCTTATTTCAATTATGAATTAAAGTTCTTATTAAATTACAATTAGGATTGTCTTGAACTACTATAAATAAGTGGTTCTTATTATATTTTTGGGAGGCAAGTAATAAAATTAATTATAATTCTCATTAATTTTTCTCCCGTCCCTCTGAATTCTTAAATTCTTCATTTATTCTCTCTTAAGTCTCAAATCAAAACCCTAGAATCCTACCAGAAAGCAAGGCACAATCAATTACCAATGAATTATGAAAACAGGATTAGGATCAGGATAAGACTGAGTGGATAGATTTGAATCAGATTTGCCGGAGAGATTCTACCTTTTTGGTTTTAGCCCCTCGCACAGCTGCATCGGTTTTGTTTTTGTTTTAACTCGGTTCTAGGATGCTATTGGGCTTAGGTAAGTACAATATATGAGGGATGTTTACATAGACTATTTGAATTTTTTTTTTAAACAGAAAATGCACAACAAAAACTTTGTAACTTAAAATCGAGTTTTAACGTTATAGTTATAATTTTTTAAAAAATATTGATATGTTATATTTAGAGTATCATTAATATTTACAATTAGAAATCTATTGAAATTTATTAAGACTTAACCCCAATGCCACCAGTGCTGTAGTCGGACTTTAGACCAAATAGGGATAAATTTAATTTATTTATAGAATTTGATTTTCTAAAATATATCAAATAAGTTTTTACTTGACATACTCATTTTAATTGATTTTGATGATAATTATATTATTTTGAGCCCTTTTTTTTAAATATTATTCAAGCCGGTTGGACGAATAAAAAGTTTTATCAAGGCAAATATAATTTTCGGTGGAAATTTAAAAAAAGTTATCCTCAAGAAAGGGAAAAGTTGAGGAGGTGAAGAAGAGCTACTCCCGTTTGTCCCCATGTAGCTTTATCACTGACCAACCCAAATCAAATCTATTATAATACAACTTAGGTAAATCTACTCTAATTAGTTACATTTTTCCAAGAGAAATATCTATTCCTACCTAATTATATAATTAAGAGGGAAACTTTGAGTCCCAACATAGAAACTAGGACTCAAACACTTAAGGGTGCAGGTCTATTATCGTCGGCCTAAAGGCATAATGGTTGTTAAGCCGTGCAGTTTAATATTATTTAAAATATGACTGTATTAAACTATATGACTTAAAAGTATGTCCATATAAAAAAAAAATAAAAGCACCTGCACTTCATATTGATCAAAATGACTAAGTTTCAAGACTAGACCATGTATAATAATTAAATTAATCTAATCAGGTTTGAATTCAAATTATTTTTGTAAAAATTATAGGGTATAACATAGTCATGCCACTATTTACTATTATATATCATTTATCATAGTTCATGCTTCTAAAGTGTGGGCTTTAAAATAGGTTTCCAAAAGAATTGCCGATATGTCAGTTTGGGGCTGTGATAATATGTGACATGTCGACTGCAGAATCAGATAAGTCGTCTGACAATTTGCTTTGTCAGCTAAATCTAAATAAATGAAGCATGCTCTCGTCGCGTGCTCTCGCTTGCTATATACGGCATCGATTATTGTTGTTTTGGGTGTTTATTATTATCATGAGTCATGCACGTGTTTCTAAGGCTATTATTTTTAGTTATGAAAGCGGGAAAATTCTGGGTTTGTCAGTAACAAACCCAGAATACAACTGGCCAGCAGGGGATCTTTCTGAAGCTCTTTAGGCTTGTATATATAGTTTTGAGGGAGGGACCTCTCTATGTTACAATTAACGTAACATACAGCCACTGATATGACTGGTTGGCCACTAAGCAAATGCCAGGTGAACATCACAATAATAAAATGAAGGATTATTATCATTTTACTCTTTCAGAAATTATCAAATATTAAATGATTACAAGAAGTATTGTCTCCTATCATTTTACTACTATATCTTTATAAAAATATCATTTTACTACTTTTCCGTTACAACTGTTAGTTGACCGTTAGTTGACCAGTTAGTTGACTAATAAAATACCAATTTCACCCTTCATGATTAAAAAAAAATATTTAAAGGTATAAAATAAATTTGTAATATATTTATTAAAATAGATATAAAATACCAATATAATTTTTTTTACTAGAATTATGATATATGAATTATAAATTTATGTTATTATTTTTTTAATCATGAAGGGTAAAATTAGTATTGTGTTAGTCAACTAACGGTCAACTAATGGTCAACTAACAATTGTAACAGAAAAATAGTAAAATGATATTTTTATAAAGATATAGTAGTAAAATAATAAGAGACAACACTTCTTATAGTCATTTGATATTTGACAAGTTTTAAAGTAGTAAAATAATAATAATCCTAAAATGAAATAGGTTTAACCGGTTGAAGGCCGGTCGCCAAAAAAAGTAAGGGAGGAGACATTATTCTACGGCTGGTTGTGACAAACATAACGACATTATTTTAACCATCAAATTAAAGACACACCGTGCTCGTTAAGCAAAAAGAGTTCCACTGAGTTAGAATCCCGATTTCACCGATGACTCATTCTCTCCCATTGAGTTAGAATCCCAATTTCCCAAGCTCAAATCTTTTCCTACTACTGCTAAACCTAAAACCCACATTAATGATAATCATCGTCATCACATTGAAAAACGCCCACAATCTCTTCATCATCATCATTCAAATCCAAGTTCAAAGTATGTGTTCTTATTTGATTCCAAACAAAACCCAGGGGAGAAACCCGGCTTGGAGTTTGCAAAATCAAATTCTAGTTGTGATTCTTCTCCTCCCTTGGCCATTTTCTTGGAGTCCAAATAGAACCCAGATCGAGAAATTGATTGTAAAGAAAATTTCAGATATGGGTTTGTTTCTGCTTCTATTCCTGTTGTTGTTGTTTCCTTGAAATCGAAGTTGAAGTCGAAATCCAAATCATTTTCTTCGCCGTTGAGTTCTCCAAGTTCATGGATGGATTTGCGTTCGTCTCCAGCGCAGAGAAAGGACTGTTTTTAGCATTCTTCGAAGAGTGCTTCAAAGAAAAAGAGAAGGGAAAGCCCAATTCTTGGTGATGATCTTGTTGGATTTGAGTACTTTTTTTGTTAAAGAGCAGGAAAAGATACTGCAGAAGGCAATGAATGAGCAAAAGAAGGTTAATCGAGAGGCCAAGAAGATTGTAAAATGGGCAAACCAATTCAGCCAGTTTCCCTCTATTACAAATTTTGGACAAATTAAACATCAGCCGCTAGACTAGATCTTAACACTTTAAGCGGGCAAGATTTTCCAAATTGTATGTTACGTTAAACGTAACTTAGGGATTGCCTTGAGAGAGATAAATTCTGTGTGTGAAAAGCTTGTATCTTGTTCTCTGTGAGTGAATAAAAGTCATTGCTCTGTTCTTCAGTGGGTGTAGTCCATCTCCAGGCCGAACCACTATAAAATTGAGACTCTTTGATTGCTTGTTTCTGGTTTGTTTTTTATCAGGTGTGTTTAATTGCCATCTCTAAGTTAATTATCAGAGAGTTCAGTGAGGTCTTGGGGTTTCTTGGTTGGTTGTTTTTCAATCAAGATTCAACACATGTAAATAATCAAAATAAAACTGCATGATCAGTCTCATCTTCTATGCCTTTGTAAAACATATAATGCCGTAAACTTTAGAAATAATTGCAAAAACCAAAACCCAACAATTGCATGGATGTTTCGATCAAAATAAAATAGATATAGACAAATTTCTCTGACTGAATTTAGTATTATAATCGTTTAATATATATCAAATTCAAATGCATGTACTTAATATATCCATGAAAATTTATTCAAGGGTAGCCTATATAATCATAAAATCGTATGATGTCATATATAATTCCATGCATTTTTTTTATATATATTACAAATGCAATCGGTATCAAAATTTCAACTCCAATCAAATACACTGAAATATGATTTGAACATATAAATAAAATCATATATACTGAACAACAAGAATTGAAGGTGGCTCTAATACATTAAATTAAGCTAGAATCGTATCTCCAATTATAATTGTTGAAGTTTCAATTATTTTCTACATTTACTAAAATTTAAAAAGTGTTCTTTTAGTTTATTTCACTTTATAGGCTTTCTTTCGTGATAAAAAACAAATTCCAGCAAGCATAAATTTGGGTATGGTATGGACTCTTTTTATAATAGTATTTCGTAACTTGTTTCTAGCCAAGAAGTGAAATTAATAACTTTTATCACTTCAATTATGAAAGTGGTTAATAAATATTAATAACCTTTATCACTTCCATTATAAAAGTGGTTAATAAACATTAATAAACTTTACCACTATTCCTTCAAACAAGTAAATGAGTCATTAATTTGAATTTATTTATGTATTTATTCAAACTAATGACTTACCACATAATGAAACTTCTTATAGACCAGTCACTCTCCCTCATATTAAAAGATCATCTCATCTTGCGACCGACATTCCATTCCCCTTAGTCTTAGGTGCTCATTCTATTTTGATTTAAATGGGAGGGTCTCCCGAGGTTAATATGGTCAACCCTTCAGAGGTAGTAGGTAGTCTTTACTTAACTCAGCCTTCAGACGCCCGAAACTCCCATATCTCTCTCTCTCGGTTGGATCAAGGCAATTTCTGACAGGTTCCCTCAGCTTATGAGACAATTAGAAGAAGAAGAAGAAGAAGCAGAAGAAGAAGAAGGGATGTATCTGAATGAAGACGTTTTTTCCTTTTCCTCTTTACATGCCTTTAGGAAACGAAGACATGCATTAAATATGAATTGAAATAATTTAGATAAGTCGACCCATTAGCAAAATTTAGTGTTCATCCGGCATGAGATCTCCTTGATATTAGTTGTAACATGTAGTATTATACTATTACTGACTTAAATAATGAATTTTATGATTTTCCAAACTTGTGTTAACATTTTTTTTCCCTTACTGCATGCTTTTTAACTTTCCTGGTTTACATAATCGTCTGCCTAATGAAATCTCACACAGCACAGGTGCAGTTGCTTTTTCTTTTTTTTTTTTCTTTTTTTGATTACAGGTGTAGTTGCTTTTACTTCTAATGAGTTGATAAAAAATACAAGGGAGAGCGTGTGTACGCTAAACAGCTCCTCAGACTTCATTTTCTGTGGGATAATTAAGAAATTTAAAACACTGTTAGTTAAAAATTTTAAAATGATCACTGTAGAAGGGGGTATATCATATAATATCCCAAAGCAGCCTCTTCCCCTTTCCCTTCCCCAAGATTTGGGAGAGTTCTGAATGAATGGGCGTCCTTCAGCCTGTTGAAACTTTGGCTACCGCAAAAACTTTGAGCCATACTGCACAGTTGTCCCAAACCGGCTCTTCTTGCGTTCTCAATAAAAGACTTACCATATCCCTGAGAATCTAGCTCCTGCTTCTTGCAATTTGCAAAAGCTCTGTGAATCATTTTAGACCCTGCCCGATTTTTTGCATCCAGCAGAATGAACCACAAATTGTGATTCTTTTCTTCCCGGCTCCTCTGCTTCTAAATCCAACAAGACAATGGAGGCATGATATCATAGTGGTTGTGATCTATTGGTGTTTGATTTCACAAAAGAGAGGAGAAAAACCATTCTCGGAGAAAAGATTTACATGTAGAAGATGATGAAATCGAGATTATAAATGATGAGACACAAAACAAGATTCTTGATATAAACACCAGAGAAATATAACTATGGAATGAAAATATAAAATGTCACCGTCCTTTAATCACCACAATTTAATAATTATCCGAGTGTCCAAATTTGATCTTTTAGCAACACAGAGGAAGAGAAGTGAGAGTTACCCATAGACATCCATACATATACAGACTGGTGAAGAAAAGAAACCACACACTGGCAACATTAGTAAATGAAACCCCAATTTTAATAAAATACCTGCTATGACAAATTCATGCACTGTTTACTGACTAGTGGCTATTAGATGTATGATTGGTTTGATTTGGCTTTTATTTTTATTCATTTGCTTACATTCCTTGGAGACTAGGTTTTTTCATTCATTTGACCTATTAAATAGTTGACAGAGAAATTACGGAGCCAATCAAACTTGTAAACCAATCCTTGCAATTAAGGAAATCCTCTCTGATGATGACCAAAACTTCTGGATTAAGTTTCAGGAAAACGAAAGACATCACAAACATTAAAGTAGAAAGTGAATAACCAAGAAACAAAACTCTTAATGCAATAAATTCCTAGCTGGGAACACGAATTCCTTATCACCAAAGAGACCATTTGCATGTCAAGTTGAAGGAAATCCACAAATGTTGCTAAAATATGTGCAATCCATTTATGTTATAGGAATAAAGAGGATAGTTAAACCTAATTCTATAAGTGGTCTGACATGTTACCTTAATCAACTGTTGCATTCGAACTATCCTCTACGTGCCTGTTACTACCGACCTGGTGCCCAACTAAGTGATGCAGCAGCACACCAGCAGCAACACTGACATTCAAGCTCTCCACAGCCATAAATGACTGGAACTGTTCTAATGACCCATAATTGCCATCAGCACCCACATCATCAATTTCTCCAGCAGTTACATCAAATGGAATGTTACCAGGTATCCTAACCAAATGTGTACATGATCTCTCCACCAAAGGCCTCAATCCTGTGCCCTCACTGCCCAAAACTAGAATAGTTGGCTGACCAGGAGGAATCTCATTCAAGGGAACTGATTTTGAAGAAACTGAACCGCCAAGGACTCGCCAGCCATTTTCAGCTGATGATACCAAGAACTGCATCATATTGTTACAGTACCTCAGCTCCATCAATTCAAGTGACCCTGCACTAGCCTTGCTCACAACACCACTCAATGGTGCTGAATTTTTTGCGCACAAAACCACCCCTGAAGCTCCAAAGAAGTAAGCAGACCTAATGATAGCCCCCAAATTTTGAGGATCCGTCACCTCATCCAATGCTACCCAAAGAGAGGCTTTATCTTCATCAGCTGAAATAGGGTCCAATTCCTTTATTTTGACCATCTCCAGTGGAGATGCATCAAGAACAAGACCCTGATGAGGGCGATTACCAACAACCATATTGAGATCATGCTTTGACGTTTCCTTTATGCTTATCCCCATATTTTCAGCCATCTTCAATACCTTCTCATACCCTTTCTTGTCCTTCTTCTTTCTATTGTTACTACTTAAAGACAATCCTTCTTGAACATAGAGTGCATAGAATTCTCTTGTTTTTGCTGACAGTGCAGCTAGAACTGGTCCTACTCCATATAACCCTTCACCAACCATCTTAGGTACAGTCGATGGAGCAGCCTCTTTCCATGTAGTTCTACCGGAGTTTTCCTGCCTATTCCACCTTTGATATTCTGGTTTCTCTGTCCTGGCTTTGAAATTCCGTCTGAAACTATTCCTATGCTTATTCCATTTTGAATCACTAACAGCCTCCATTTCTTCTCCTTCTTCTTCTGCAGTTCGCCGGCTTTTAGCGTGAACATTTCGGTGACCTGTTGACATATCTACTACCCTTTCTCTACGTTCTTCTGTCCTGGAAAAGCTTTTAGTCGATTCCTCTAAAGAGTGGCCAATATTTGTAGTTGTTACTTTCTCCAACCTTTTGGCTGATTCCTCCCAAGAGGAATGACTACTACTCACATCTTCCAATCTTTCTGCTGATGCCTCCCACGATGAACGACTAGCCTTAGCACTCATCACCTTTCCCAACTGTTTTGCTTCCTTAACTTTGTTTGATTTCAATGAAGCAAGTGGTCTTCCAGCTCTCAAGACAGGACTTGTTTCATCAACTCTCACCGAACTCAAACTCGAAAAACCCCTACCTCTAATCAAATCACAACATTGTACATCACACTTCACTCTCATCACACTTGACACTCCTCTTGGTTTCTCTAAACCGCCAATTTGCATCAACTTATTACAAAACCCTAATGAAAAATTTGTGGATTTTGAGAAGCCTAAACTTCTGATATAAGTTCTGTGACCATTCCGAGAGAAGCTGATAAAAGAAGGGTTCAATGGAGGTTTCGAAACAGACACCATTGGTAAAGATTGAGACTTTGTGTAAATATGTTTAAAAAACCTGGTGGGTTCGGAAGAAATTCTAGTTGCCAAGGACAGTGCTTGGCTACTTGTTAAATTAGAGTACATTGTGCACAAAGAGATAATGGATAAGCTTTGCACTTTTTAGTTATAAAACAAATGAATCAACTTGAAGCAGCGGCTGATGAATATGAGAATATACCTGGATTGTAACCAAAGGCCTTTGCAAGCAATACCCAGATTGTTATCTAAAGCCCATGAATCGTAAGAGTGTTTTCTCGCAGTCCCAAGCTGTTCTTGTCTGTTTCAGAAAAAAACAAATCGGAGGGTTTGGTTTAAAGAGGGTGGTGCGGACGATAAGTGGAAATAAATAAAACGACGTCGTGTGGTAGCGTCACGTGGGTGTTAACGGAATGCGCCGTTCGCGCTTGAAATCGCCAAACCGCCTGAGCTTTGTTCAGTTACCACTTATATCCCTTATAAGTTGAATTAAAAAATGTTTATCTTAAAATTAATGAATTTTATTAAAATTCAAACTAAAACATAGATAAATTAATTTTATTCCTATTTTTGGAATAAGTTAACATTACCTTCTCAAATTCAATCTAACTTTTCTTAATATATTAAGATCACTAAAAATCATACACATTATTAATTTTTTTTAAGGTGAGAGATTTAATTTGAATAAAATTTCCTTAAAATCATATCAAATTGGTTTTTTTCTATTTTTCTAATTAATTTATTAAAATTATATAAATTTCTCAAAGTCAAGTGAGAAATAATTTGTTCGTGCATATTAGATTAGTTTAACTTTTTTTCTTTCATAGTTTAAGGAGGACTTTTCTCTAAAATTTAGGAGATATTATTTTGCAAAAAATTTAATAGTATGTTGCTATTAATTTACTTTTAAAAGGAAAAAAATGGGATCCATAACTATTGACAGACCTAATTAAAACTAATCAGTTTTTCTAGAGACAAAAACTGATAATTTTAATTTTAAAAAATTGTGTTCCAAGGACTTTTACGTCAATTCACCCGAAACTAACGGCCCAACGCCCTTTCCCATAAACGAAGGTGCAGAAATACAAAACCAAAACCTAGACTTGTGCCGAGACCCAAAACCCCTCAAAAATCTCCGACCCCCTTAACAAAACACAAACACAAGCAAAACAAAGAAAAGTCTCCGTCTTCGATGGGAACTCCTGAGACGTCCCGCGAACCCTGCCCCGACCGGATCCTCGACGACATCGGCGGCGCGTTCGGCATGGGCGCCGTTGGCGGCTCGGCTTTTCACTTCCTGAAGGGCATCTACAACTCACCGAGCGGCACCCGCCTCCTCGGCGGCACCCAAGCCGTCCGAATGAACGCGCCCCGCGTTGGCGGAAGCTTCGCAGTGTGGGGCGGCCTTTTCTCGACCTTCGACTGCTCCATGGTCTACCTCCGCCAGAAAGAGGACCCCTGGAACTCCATCTTCGCCGGCGCCGCCACCGGTGGCTTTCTCTCCATGCGCCAGGGTCTTGGCGCCTCGGCTCGATCCGCTGTATTTGGTGGCGTTCTCTTGGCTTTAATAGAAGGAGCAGGGATCATGCTCAATAAAGTCCTCAGCGGGCCGCAGAATATGCCGATTATGATTGATGAGCCGGAGCCGGTTCCCGGGATGGTCGGTGGTGGGTCGCCCGGTATTCCTGCTGGCTTTCCGGGAACTCCTGTACAGGTAGCAGAATCAGGTTCTTCAGATTCCGGTTCGGGTTGGTTCGGAGGGTGGTTTGGTGGAGGTCAAAAGAAGGAACAGGCCACAAGCGGTGGAAGCAAGACGGAGATTTTGGAGAGTTTTGATGCGCCTCCGGTGCCCACTTTTGACTACAAGTGAATCGAAATATGGGGTTTTAAAATTGAAGAGATTAAAATTTTTATTTTTGGCTAAAATTTCTTGTTAGGATGTGTGATCACGCAGTGATTTATGTGTTTAACCAATGAATGATTGTATGCCATGCCTTTTCATTGTTTTGATTTTTGTTTCTTCCAAATGATAATTGATATATAGTTGCATCGTTGTATAATAATTCAGATGGAATCTATAATTTTGAGCTCAATTTTGACTGAGTTTATGCTTAATGCTCTATTCGGGTTTTACGTTTTGAGCTTTCTGCAGCTGAGTGTTTCTTATTCTGAAATCAAGAATGCATATGCGAAACTCAGTTTCTTGGTTTTGTTTGTTCGTTTTTATCATGTTATGAGTTTTGTCGTCCTTTATTCCATTAGCAAGTAAAATGTGAATCAGTGAAGCTAATTTTTATTGTTTTAATGGTGTATGTCAATGGGTAGAGAAGGACAAGGTAGTTACCTGGAATATTTTGAAATTGAAGCAGTTGTTGAAGATATTGGATTCTGTGAAAATATGGTCTTGCTTGCAGATATCAGGTTCTGTAAACATGTTTGTATATTTTATGTTTTCTGCCAAACGATGGAGATAAGGCTACTCTATATCTTTTCATTTGCTCCGTTATCTTAATGTGTGTTTTCTGTATCTCTGAAGACCGAAGGTTATTCTGCTCTATTCATCTGTCTCTGTGCATCTCTGGCATTGTTGGCTATGCTTTGAATTCTGATAATTTTGAGGTCTTTTTTATGCGACATTTAATGTTGGTGAAGTTAGTACTCTTTGTTAAAGTTAAGCAGTTTGTATCTTTTAACCCTTTCTAGGATTCAATGCCCTTTTTCTTTTTTTGATCTAGACAACAACTTATTCGTTCTTTATCATGTGTTTATGCAACTTATTAGCATTAAGTGGAAATATTTTATTGCTATTTGTTGGATTTGATGCAAGTTTGATCTTCAATCATGGAGCTTTTTTTTAGCATTCAACTTAAAAATATGTTTGACTAGTAAATAGTATTTGCTACAATGATTATGCTTTTATTTTGAGCATATGAACATATAAATATGTTGAATTGGCTTGTGGTGGTGGTGCCATCCTAAATTGTTTTTTTCAGGGCAGAGGATTCTGGGGATGTGGGAATAAAAGGACCCTGTTCCAGGTTGTGGCACAGGCTTTTTGGGTACCAATGGATTTACCATTTTCCTGTCTAACCAAATAACAGGTCCTTGCAGTTTTGTTACTGGTGCATTTGAATTGTCACCAATAAAATATCATTTCTTGGTTTCCTTGTTCTGTAATGGAAGTTTAGAATCATGGTTACTTCATGGAATCATGTATCATCAGTGTCGTGATTGTTTATATCTAGAGGTGGTCAGACTTAGGTGAGTTGCTTATAAACATGAGCTGCTAATGAGATTCACATTCTTGCATACGCCACATTGGTTAAACAAGAGATTTTCTTGACGCATTGGTTTGTTTATGGCACGGTTATACTGACCCACCCTCGAATTAAGTTCATTCTATGCATATTTGTGTTAGTAGAAACAGGTACCTTCTGAGAAGAATCACCGTTACCAAAGCTTCTAATATCTATTGAAAATTTAGCTGGAATGTTGAAATTGTTATGTAGAGACTGAAAATTCATATTATCTATCCTAGTTTAGCTGCAAAGAAATATACAACGGAATCCTTTTTCTTCCCTATATGAATTGTTTTGTAATTTTCCACTGAACTGTACGTTTCTCTGCGGGCATGACGCTGACTAATGAGTTGCTGGCCAATGAATCAGTTCCATCCGTATAAGATTTCACAGTTTTTTGAATGATTTATTATACAAATTTTAAACCAGATAGAAAAAGGGGGGAAAAAGTTTAAAATAGAAAACGAAAAAGCTCTCAACAATGACAAAATATTGTCACCACAAGTAAATGAAACTTAGCAGCGCTCAATTACAAATTTACAATTGCAAGGTGGTCGCCAGTGTCTGTACCTTGCAGAACCAGCCAATGAGGCAATGAATAAGGCAGTAACCGGTATCCAGATGTCTTGACCAAAATGTCCTCAGAATTGAACAAAATTACGGCGTTACCTAATCTGGATAATATGATATTTGATATTCCATTCGCCAAGCATTGACCATGCCACTGCTACTGCCACTTCTACTGGTACTGCGCTCCCGCAAAGCTCACTCTTACTACCCCTCAGCTTCACTCGTGACTCTCCTCCGCCGCCGCCGCTCAATGGCCACCGTCGCTTCCACCGATCCCGTCAGCCCCACCAACACCCGCGTTGGCTGGATCGGCACAGGCATCATGGGTCGATCCATGTGCGCCCACTTACTCAACGCCGGCTACACCGTCACCGTCTTCAACCGCACCCTCTCCAAGGCCCAACCTCTCCTCGACATCGGTGCCCACCTCGCCGACTCCCCCCATTCGCTCGCTTCCCAATCCGACGTCGTTTTCTCCATAGTCGGCTACCCTTCCGACGTCCGCCACGTCCTCCTCCACCCCTCTTCCGGCGCCCTCTCCGGCCTCCGTCCCGGTGGAATCATCGTCGACATGACCACCTCCGAACCCTCCCTCGCCTCCGAGATATCCGCCGCCGCCTCCTCCAAAAACTGCTCCGCCATCGACGCCCCTGTGTCCGGCGGTGATCGCGGCGCCAAAACCGGAACCCTCGCTATATTCGCCGGAGGGGACGAATCCGTAGTTCAAAAGTTAAATCCCCTTTTTGCCCTCATGGGGAAAGTTAATTACATGGGTGGCAGTGGGAAAGGACAGTTCGCGAAGCTGGCGAATCAAATCACGATCGCTACTACGATGGTTGGATTAGTGGAGGGAATGGTTTATGCTCACAAGGCAGGGCTAAATGTGGAATTATTTTTAAACGCCATATCGACGGGAGCTGCCGGCTCCAAATCGCTGGACTTGCACGGGAGTAGGATACTAAAGAGAGATTTTGAGCCGGGTTTTTATGTGAATCATTTTGTGAAAGATTTGGGGATTTGTTTAAAAGAGTGTCAGAATATGGGGCTTGCGTTGCCTGGCCTGGCGCTGGCTCAGCAGCTTTACTTGTCGCTCATGGCTCATGGGGAAGGCAATTTGGGTACTCAAGCATTGATTTTGGCTCTCGAGAGACTTAATAATGTTCGTCTTGATAATGCTGTCGCGTCCAAGCCGTCAGCTTAGATTGGTAATTTTTTTTATAGTACCAACAAGCATTTTAATTACTGACATTGATCTTTCATCCACTGTTGTGTCGATACCTGCAATATGTTGCTGTTGTTTGTTATTTCTCTGTTTGGTATATAATACTGGTAAATTATGTTTAGTGTTTATGGAAATGGAAAAATTCAAGACGCCTGAATCTGTAGCATGACAATTGTATTACATTCTGTCGCAGTAGTTAATTTATCTGGTTTATCAGTCTCTGCATGTGTTAGTTTGGATGATTAGCCATCAATTTATGAGATGAATAACTTAAAAATAATGCTGAGAAATTTAGCTTCGGTTCTTTTTTTCTTTTTTTTTCCTTTGGTAACTTAGACATTGTGTTTGAGATTGCAATGATTGTGGGACTTCAAAATTCTTATAAATAATTAATTGGTTATGTAGATTCATCTGTCTATAACATACATAAATTTCCTTAGGATTGATAAATTTGGTCAGGTGTTTGCTGAGACCTCTGCCTAGATCAACTCTAATATGGCACAGCAGTCCAGACTTCTAGGCCCAAAGACTCCCAAAATGGGAGAAGTCTAATGCCACTGACCATGGGGAGACTTGAACCTCTCTCTTCAAAGTTGGCGGTGGAGAGGTGACACCACCCAATTGAGGTGGCAATCTCATTCCAATTGTATTCTTTGAAACAGAATATGTCAGTGGAAGTTTAGGTCAAAGGATGTTTGAGACCATAACACTAAATATAGTTTTATAAGCTATTGGCTTGGTAGGAGTATCATTAGCTTGCTGTCTGTGAAAGAGCATTAGACATCAAAACCTTGTATTGCTGAAATCGTTACTGTATTTTGGAAGAAGTTTAACCTTCATCTGATAAAGTCAAAAGAGGTCAACTTTTTTAATCAATCTTTTAGGGACTGGTTCTTTTCAGTGACTCCAATTTGTTGCTGTTACTATTTTTTCTTTTTTTCTTTTTTTGTGGTTGCTTCCTATCAAAAATCAATAAGGGCTTAGTTTGAACTTAACCTAGTCAATTAAAGTCAATTCAAATATTTTATTTTATGTGCCGGGAGTTTGGAGTTAAAAACATTGCCGTTCGATAAGTTGGGCTACATAGTATCTTGAAGGAGTTTTAGCACTGGCCATCTCTCTTTTCAGTATTATAGTTTTTTCTTTGATCTTTAATTTTTCCAAGTCAAAGGCTTATAGTTTTCACATCTTCCTCCTACATAAGTTTAGGACAACTGACATCTTCTTTGAGTATATATAATCTATCAATTACATAACTAAAAGAGGATATTTAAGAATTTTATAGTTTTATTCAAGTTTATGACTCTCTTCCCAAGTGTGATTCAGTGGGAATTCTAGGTGTGGGTTGCCTAGGTTTTGTCCCTTCATTCTGTCTTCGCTTTAACCTTATCTCAATCCCACGTGATCCGAAAAGTATATAGACCAATTACTCTGAAATAAAGATATAATGATGTGTTTACTTGAGGGTTTAGGGAATGGGAATGAAGAAATAATAATGAAACTCATATTTACTTAGCAAAATGTAATTTAGGAATGAGAATAAAATGTGTGGGTCTCACACAATTTGGGAATAAGAAATGAGAATCTCATTCCCTGGGGGTTGGGAATGGGGATTCCTATTCTCTGAATTAACTTTTGTATCCTTCTAATTTTTTCATATTTCTCAAATTATCCTCATTCAAATCACAATTAATTTTATTATTTTAAATGTCATTATTATTATTATTAAATTTTATTAACTTTATTATTTTAGTTATTATTAATTATTGTTATTATTATTTTTATTAATATTATCATTATTAACATTTATTATTATTATTATTAATTTTATTTTTTTAATTAATTTTATTTTTTTAATTAATTTTATTTTTTTAATTAATTTTATTTTTTTAATAATATTTATGCATATATCTATTTAATGAAAATTACATTATTTAATACTATGGGAAATTTGATAAATTGATTCTTATTCTCATTCCTCATTCTCATTTATTTTGCCAAGGAAACATATCAATGGCATTCCAGCATATTCTCATTCACATTTATTTTTGTCAAATAAACATTGGGATCTCATTCTCATTCCTAATCCATTTCCATTTCATGGAATAAATGCACCATAAATTTAAATAAAATTTTCCCATTCTACGTTGACCTACAAAGGGTAAGTGGCATGCCCACTAGTCAGTAAAGCCTTTGCTTCTGCTGTGACCGTACACTTCTACCCCTTTCATGGACCAAATTTGAAGATATGCTTCCTACTTGATGAAATGGCACACCATGTTGATAGAGATGTTCTTTGCTCACAATATCACGGAATGTTTTAATATTTATTCAGTTTGTACAAGTTATTTCATTAGTCTCCTCTCACTTTGTGAAAGTAAGATGTATGGGACTAAATATCGGAGTTCTCATTGCCCCATAAGCTTATTCTTCTCAAGAAACGTGCAAAATTTTTTCAAGGGCCTTTCTTCGTGACTCTTATTTCAAGTATACCAATATGAGATTTTTTCATTTGTTTCAATTTTCTTGAAGGAACATTTCACCTCAGTTTCTTGCTCACTCAGTTCCCATTCTCTTAGCTTGTGCAATTACTTGGCTTTGTATTTTACTTGCAGAATGGGCTCTTGACTCCGAGTTTTGATAGAAATTACCAAGTTTGGTCATGGAGGGAGGGGTACGGGGAAAAGTGGCAGCCAGTGATTTTGTATTGTGTCCTTCTAGATGTAGCTTCTAGATGTAGAACTTTCTCTGTGGGTCAAGTGGGGTTGGATGAGAATGGCAGGCTGGGATACGGAGCTTGAATTTGGTTCTTCAGAGTGGACCCAAACGGATTCTCTTTAAGATTGGTTGCCGTATTATTAGTTAGTTTAATTATAATTGTAGACTTGTTCAAAAATACTACATTTCGTAGTAGATCTGATCCAGAACAGATTGGAATTATTTAACATTTGAAATTATTTTATAATTTATGTTAGCGTCAGAAGTGAAATTGGGTCAACTTTATAATATACCAGGTTGGCTCCTTCAGAATTTGGGCAAGTTACCAGTTTCCTTAGATAGGAAACCTCTGCGAGCGGATGGATCGTGAAATTATCAAATAAAGCAAGGGTTTTGCTAAGTTATAACTTGTGCAACTTGTAATCTCGCAAAAATACAAAGTTAGTAACGTGACAGTGGGATTAGTGCCGCTGTAAGTTACGCAAGTAGTAACTTAGTAAGACCTATAATTTTGTGAAATTGATATGCCTAGTTTAGGAGAGCTTTGTCGCGTACAAATACATGACGTTGAATTTTGTGAAATTTTAAAAGTACACCTCACATTGCCTGTGTTGTTAGAATTCTAGAAACGCAAAAAATATCAAGGGCTATAGATAGGCTTTTACAAAGGGCTCGGCTATGTTGAAACATCTCCAAGAACAACCCTCCAAGAACAACCACATTAACTGTTGGATGTATGTTATTACAATTGTTTTTAAATTTTCTAACATGTATCTAATAGTTAATGTGGCTACTCTACATTGGAGCATCTCCAATGTTGCTGCAGTCTTCAATTTAAATTGAACAGGGTAGGTAGAGATTTTTTAAAAAGGGATAATAATTATTTTTTTAATTATATAAATTTCATGATATACACCAACAAATACTCAATTTACCACCACCACCACAACAACAACGGGCAACAACAAAACACAACACAACACAAAAATAAAATAAAGTATTTATTTAAAATTGCTAACTTAAAATTTTTGAACTTTAATTGTTAATTTCAGAAGTCTTAACTGTTATTGGACTTGATTTCGATGAGATTGATGTTGTTAGATGTGATTTCGGTGAGATTGGCCGTCGATGATAGACTCCGATGTGACTCTACAGTGCAGGTGATAGGTGAGAGATTTCGATAAGCTTGGGTGAGAATGACGGGTGGTTTGGTTCAAAATTTTGGTGTTTGTCTAGTTTGGATTAAAAAAGATGTGGTTATTTATGTAATTTATTAAATTTTTGTGGTTATTTCCATAAATTTCTCATAAAGTATGGAAATGACAAGCAGGTTCAAGAGAACTTTGCCGTGTACGGATACATCACGTGCAATTTTGTGAAATTTAAAAAGTACACGTCACATCACTTGTGATGTCAGAATTCTAGAAACCAAAAAAAGAATAAAACGTTATACGAATAAATTTGTATAAATTAATATTCTTAATTGATATGATAGGAAGAGATTTTTGTCAAAAGTGATAATTATTTTTTTTAATTACGTAAATTTTATGATAATTTTATGTAATTAATCTCTTCATCCTTTATTAATTCATACACATTTATTTATATGAAATGTTTTGCAGCTCTACTATTATTATTGGCAAAGTTTTTTTTATAAAAATGTATGAGATTAGCTTAATGATGAGTTTTATCTCAAATACTGTTTGAAAATGAGTAAATATATCTGGGTTTAAGCTATGACGACGGTAGTAGTATTTCATCAAAACAGCCTTAGATTGTCAAATTTTTTTTTTTTTTTGTCGACTTTTTTTTATCAACCAACGCTAATACTTAGACACTGAAATACGGTACCCAGAATCGGATCCAAGTTTCGAACATTTATCAGGAAAAGTCAGAAAATTGAAGGAGAAATTTCCATTGAGGCGACTGGTCAACGAAAAAATTGCGATAACTAACACGACATGACGTCAAGACTCGCGAAATTTCTCCGGTGAAGTGTGCGATGAATAAATGATATAATATTCAAAGTCTCCCACTTTTGCTTTGTCTCGCGTTTTGCCAGTCTTCGTTCAACGAAGGCGTCTTTCCATGAAGCTGCTCTTACTGACCTCCGCTTTCTTTCAAAAGCAGTTGAGCAGCAGAACACTGCCAATAAAGAAGCAAGGCATTGGCGGAATTCAGGCCGCTAACAAGAGAATCATGTCAATGTCACGTTGGTTATTGAATTATTATTGCTATTATTTTTTCGCTTTCGTTTTTCTTTTTCCAGGAAAAGGAGGTTGACCATCCTTTTCAGGAATTTCCAAACCCGTTTGTCACGGTCCAAGAATATCAAGAATCAATGTGAATGCTTGCCGCTGGTTTCTGCAGTTCAGTGTAATTGTATTGGCCGGCCGTACTCTCAGAATAAACAAACCGCGTATTGCATCCGCATTAGCCCAGTTTGAGCACCACCGAACCCTTTGAAAATGTCGAAAACAGCCCCAACAACGTCTCTCCAAATCCTACTCAGCACCCTTCTTCTCTTCTTTTTCGGCCGTGCAAACTCCCAACTCTATGATCGGGAACACGCAGTCCTACTGAAACTAAGGCAACACTGGCAAAATCCACCACCCATTAGCCACTGGGCCACATCAAACTCATCGCACTGCACCTGGCCTGAGATCGCCTGCACTGATGGTTCTGTCACTGAACTACACCTCCCCAACATGAACATGAATGGAACATTCCCGCCATTCATCTGTGACCTCAGGAACCTCACGATGCTGGATCTGCAGTACAACTATATCATAAGCCAATTTCCGAGGGTTCTCTACAACTGTTCAAAGCTCGAGTACTTGGACCTCTCTCAGAACTACTTCATTGGCCCCATTCCTGAGGATATTGATCGTTTGTCTCGGCTGAAGTTCCTCTATCTCACCGCCAATAACATGTCGGGGAAAATTCCTGCAAGTATTGGGCGACTAACGGAGCTTAGGCAACTTAACCTCGTTGTGAATCAGTTCAATGGTTCTATCCCAGCTGAAATTGGCAATCTCCAGAATCTTGAAGCATTAGAATTGGCATACAACACAGAATTTTCGCCATCGAGGTTGCCTTCAAATTTCACCCAATTGAAAAGGCTGAAGAAATTGTGGATGGCTTCTACAAATTTGATTGGTGAAATTCCTGAAACAATTGGTGAGATGCTAGCTCTTGAGTTTCTTGATTTGTCGATTAATAATTTAAAGGGGAGCATACCTAGCAGCGTGTTCAAGTTGAAGAACTTGAGTGAAGTATATCTTTACAAGAACTCGTTATCTGGGGAGATTCCTCAGGCTGTTGAGTCATTGAATTTGGAAGTCATTGATCTCTCCGCAAACAATTTGAGAGGAGCAATACCAAATGATTTTGGAAAGCTGGAGAATTTGTCAAACTTGACTTTGATGTTCAATCAATTATCTGGTGAAATCCCAGAAGGCATTGGGCTTCTTCCATCATTGAAAGATGTCAGATTGTTTGACAACATGTTATCAGGTGCTTTGCCTCCAGGCTTTGGCCGGTATTCACCACTGGAATTTTTTGAGGTCTCTGGCAATAACCTTACGGGCAGCCTACCTGAACACTTGTGTGCCGGTGGTAAGTTGGTAGGTATAGCAGCTCAGGATAATAATCTCAGTGGAGAATTGCCGGAATCACTTGGGAATTGTAGCAGTCTGCTGATGGTAAAAATCTACAACAACAGTTTTACAGGAAACATTCCTGCGGGGCTATGGACGGGATTCAATCTGTCGATGGTGCTAATAAGTGACAATATGTTTACAGGTGAGCTTCCTGATAAAATGTCAGGGAATCTCTCACGGCTCGAGATTAGGAACAATAGGTTTTCTGGTAAAATTCCTACTGGAGTGAGTTCTTGGAGGAATCTGGTGGTGTTTCAGGCCAGTAATAACCTCTTTAATGGTACAATTCCTGGAGAATTGACGGCTCTTCCTTCTTTAACGACCCTGTTGCTTGATCAGAACCAACTCTCTGGCTCCCTTCCGTTAGATATAATCTCATGGAAGTCATTAACTGCTCTAAATCTCAGCCGAAATCAGCTCTCTGGAGAAATTCCTGAGAAAATTGGCTTTCTACCTGTCCTTCAAGATTTGGACTTGTCAGAAAACCAGTTTTCTGGAAAAATTCCAACACAAATCGGCCGCCTGATTCTGACCTCCCTCAACCTGTCTTCCAATCGCCTCACGGGAGAAATCCCAAGTCAGTTTGAAAATGGTGCATATGCCAGTAGTTTCTTGAATAATCCTGGTCTCTGCGCAAGTAGGTCGAATGTAAATCTGAAAAGCTGCTTTTTCGTGCCGCGGAAATCAAGCAAGGGTTCATCCCAGCATGTTGCTGTGATCATAGTTTCTGTGATTGCAGTCTTTTTGGTGGCACTTCTATCTTTCTTTTACATGATCAGAATTTATCAGAAGAGAAAAGATGAATTGACTTCAACAGAGATCACCTCATTCCACAGGCTAAATTTCAGAGACTCGGACATTCTCCCAAAACTGACAGAATCAAATGTGATTGGAAGTGGTGGGTCCGGAAAAGTATACCGTGTTCCTATCATTCACACGGCTGAAGTTGTTGCGGTGAAAAAGATTTGGAATAACAGAAAGTTAGACCAAAAACACGAGAAAGAATTTCTAGCAGAAGTCCAGATACTGAGCACAATCAGGCATCTGAACATAGTAAAACTGCTTTGCTGTATTTCCAGTGAGAATTTGAAGCTTCTTGTTTATGAGTATATGGAAAAGCGTAGCCTGGATCAATGGCTGCATAAGAAGAATCGATCATCTCTTTCAGGCAGAGCCCGTGATGAAGTCCTAAGCTGGCCAAGGAGGATGCAGATTGCGGTGGGGGCTGCCCAGGGGCTTTGCTACATGCACCATGACTGCTCACCAACCATTGTCCATCGAGACTTGAAATCAAGTAACATCCTGTTAGATTACAACTTCAATGCAAAAATAGCTGACTTTGGTGTAGCTAAGATCTTGATCAAGGAAGAAGGAGAATTTGCAACAATGTCAACTGTGGTTGGCTCTTATGGGTACATCGCTCCAGGTGATGAATCTTGCAAAAACATGTTCATTTCAGTTCCTTCTTTTGATGTTAACAGATGAGTTTTATCTAAATTTCTGTACTTCTGACTCGCGATGCAGAGTATGCTCGAACAAGAAAGGTGAATGAAAAGACGGATATTTATAGCTTTGGGGTCATCCTTCTGGAACTAACAACGGGAAAAGAAGCTAACAATGGTGACGAGCACACATGCTTGGCTCAGTGGGCATGGCGTCACATTCAGGAAGGCATACCAATAGTTGATGCTTTGGACAAGGAAATCGAGGAACCTTGCTCGGAGGAAATGATTCGAGTCTTCAAACTCGGGGTCATTTGCACCAGCACGCTACCTACTGAGAGGCCAAACATGAGGATGGTTCTCCAAATTCTACTCAATAATCCGATTTTTCCCACAGAAAAGAATGGTGGAAGAAAGTACGATCATGTGACTCCACTCCTCAGGGATTCAAAGCGTGAGAAAATGTCTGAAAGTGACGATGCTTGTTTGGTTTCTTTAGTGTAATTTGCTAAACTGGTTAGGGATCATGTTAATCCATAAGAACTGTGTCCAGCTTCCGCCCGAGAAGCAAATGATATCATCTCTGCATGTGCCTGTGTGCGATATCAATTTAACTTGGAATAGGTTCTTGGCAGCATCTCCACTCCAGACTTTCTCCCGTCTGCTGGAATTTTGTGTTTTGCCCAACACTTCGAAAGAGAGTCTCCATTACTAATAAGTCGAGTAATCCAAACTTACTTTGCATGTTCTTTTAATCCCATTATATCATTACCAATCCAAAGATCAAATTTCGAATACTAATAGACTATTATCTGTACTTGTACTAATCTCTTTTGCCCTTTAGCAGTTAACAAAAGACAATGACTTGAGTTTGCATCAGTTTTAACGACAGTGTCCTAAGACTAAGACCCCATGCACAGATATACTAACCAGCAGACCACACGGGCGCAATATGCAGCTGCTAATACTAGAGCCCCATTTTATTGGTAATGAATATTTCATCCAAGAGTAAAACCTGAAAGAAAAAGTTTCTATCCCCCATTTTATTTTCTAATTCAGGAGATATAATGTTATACACTTGTACCAACATTGTGCCCCAGCTTTTGGGGAAAAAAAGGACGCAAAATGCAGAATGACAGCAATAAAGCTATTGGCCAGTGGCTGCCCAGAATGACTGCACATTTGATCCATTACTCAATTATACACTCCACAGGAGCCAAATTCAAAACTTTTGTAGCCAGAATTCTTGAAGCAGGGATGTGGAGAGCTCTAAATAAGCCGAAAGAACTAAGGGAGAGCGAGAAATGGGAAAATATACAAAAACTAGAATGTTGTGTGTAATGGAGGCAATTTTCAAGACTCTTCAACCTCAAGGTATTGGGAGTGCGAAGCTGCAAGGAGTGCAGCTCCAATGCCTGATCCATCATTAGAATGCTCAATGACGACGGTCTCAGAAACTTCCTCTCCCAACAACTCCTTGACCGTGCTCTGCATGCAGGCACTGAATTTCGTGTAGTGCTCAAACAAACCACCATCCAATGCTATTACTGACTTCTGTTTTTCCCCATCTCTTACTGTGTCTCTGCCTAATTTCTTGAGGATGCCTACAATCCCTGCAGCAGATAGGCGGGCACCTCGAGTTGCAACTATGTCACAGAGCTCAACAACAAGTTTTCTCATCTTCAAAGAGGTATTGGATATCTGACACATAGAACAACAACAAAAGACAACTTATAAGATATTTTTGTTTCTAAACAAGAAGCTACAATGTTCACTACTAGATGGGAGATCTTGCTGCTCCGATCTATAACATGTAAGAAGCAATATTTTCCAGATCAAATATCACTAGTTCTTAGTTCTTAAGAACATATTTGTCCTTGGAAAAAATTACAGATAAGAATTTTTTATTTCATGCTGCTTTTTTCTGGTTAAAAAAAAAAGCTTCAAAGCAAGAAATAAAATGCCAGCTTAACACAAGCTGTTCTCCCACTGTGTCTACAGGGTATAATACCTCTAATATATCCTTTAGTTTCTTCCCAACTACTCTCAAATCTGGAGATGTGTCGTGATGCATAGCCGACATGTGAGGAGTCCTGCGTATTTCAGGATATCAGTGCAACAGCTCAGCAAGCACACCATTCGCAAAATCAGAGAAGGTAAAAATATTTTGGACAGGAAATGAAATATCCAATGCAAGCGTAAACTTACATAAAATAAACTGGTAAACAGAGACCATCCCAACATACTTAAATATGTAGCACAAGACAGTCCTTTAGCACTAAAAATTCGAGGTTTAAATGCAATACGAAAACCAACCAGGTACAATTTAGTTTCAGATATGTAGACTTGGATTACAAGTTAGACAAGTGGCTCCTAATACATGGTAACCAGTACAATCCCAAAATTAATTTGCTTTAATCATGTGAAATTCTAAGTGCTAGAGGTCATGCAATCAATAAGTTTCCAGTTACAGGTTAAATATAACGGTGGCTATTCCCTTCTAACATGGAAAATGATGCATTGATGAACCAGTGAAATGATGAAAAATGAGGAAGTGAACTTCATCCATACTTAATAAGTTCCAATACAAAGATGAGATGACAGAGTTTGACAATAAAAGCGCAAAAGCACAAAAGACACACCTCAATATGAATGGAATTTTCAATTTTGGAGGAACAGTATCACCAAAAAAGTTAGCTTCCTCTGCCATCCTGCACAAGACTCTGCGTACAATTTCTCCCAAATACATGCCAGAGATGATTTTTTCAAAAATCTGCAAGCACAGCTCTGGCATTATGAGAATCTATGAAGCTATCTATATAAGCAATCGTAACATGGAACTGGCACATTAAAATAGCAACCTGTTCACCAGGGTTCAAACTCTCAGTGTCCAATGCTTCATCATATTCTGTTAGTGGAAGGTGCGATGACCGGAAATTACCCCATTCCATATTGATAACCTATGTTAATGAATATAGTTTCAGAAGAAAACTATAGTTCACCATACAAGGATAATAATATATTCAGATCAGATACGAATATCTGCAGACAGCTTACTAACCATTTCCCCTGATTTAGGCAGAAGACCATGCCACTTGGGAATTGCATGTGCTCGCTCTACATATGCTGCATTAGTTCCAGTGCCCAAGATTACAGCAGCAATGACATCCTTGTTGTGGTATCTACCACCAGCTAATGTTCCAATGGTGTCATTCACCTGCATCAACTCAGCTGTCAAGCAATCCGCAGGATAAGAGGAAAGAAATTTGAAGAGAAATTATATCATGCTACATTGTGAAAGAAATTTCTCAGACTGGGAAGAAAAAATAAGCAAAGTGCTAAAAAGTAAAGCCAAAATAGGCATACCAAAGCTGCCACACGCATATCAAGCCCGATTCTTTCCATGGCTTTAGTCAATTCTCCGACTACATCTTCTCCAACCTATAACAGACAAGAAGAAACAAGACAACACAACGGTCAGGAAATAGAGAGCAAAAAGTTCACATATAAATTTGCTATTAGAAAAACACACATTGGCATCCATTCCAGAATAGCTACACACCATAGATCTACCTGGCACAGCTTTTATGAAGAAGTTGCCTGCCTATATAAAACTCATGTGAATTGAACACGGGGTGTGCTATAGAAACAAGTAAATTCACCTTGCAAACAACCTCAAAAGTATATCTACAAGCTCTCCCACAGATTGTGCAAGATCTCACATTGTGTCATCATAGAAAAAACTTAATATCAAGGGCATATACATGACAAACCACATATTGACATGCCTGTGGATAATAAAAATGTGTCATCATAGAAAAACTTAATATCAAGGGCATATACATGACAAACCACATACTGACATGCCTGTGGATAATAAATTCATCTCCACAACACTTTAACTCCTTCCACTACATTCAATAATCAATCATGAGTCAGATGTTATATCGTGATAGTACGGAAGGAAAGTTTCAGAAGGATAAAAGAACCAACAACTATACCAACAACCTGATTTATCAGGCAGTTCAAATACTCAATGTCCACTCCCAAAAGTAAACATAGCAAATTGGAATTTTCACGTTTCTTAAAAGAAAAGGCCAGGGCCAGCAATAGCAGTGAGGGTTTCACCACACCTCATTGCCCCATTGGAGTTTTATTTATACATCATGATGCTCATGCGGACCAAATAGAATGGGCATAAAATTTCTAGCTTGGGCAACAAGCTCAAGTTCCTGATTATCAGAGTGTAGTTGGTTATGAAGAACGATAAGGAAAAACAATATCCATAGAATCAGACAACATGACACGTGATAAAACTATATTATTAAATTCTATGAAGTTACTTTCAACACCCACCTAATTTAGACAATCACAAGAGCCAGAAACATTTGTTATAAACCACACAGGACCAATATAAATCACTAGGAAACAGGAGTAATTGTAATTAGAATCAACTACATTACTACAGAGGGGGAAAAGTTGAAAAAATAAAGGAAATATCAGTGTAGCCGAATTTTAACACTTGTTAACTTCTTCTTTAGATGTTAAAAGAATCTCTGAAAGTTTGACACTTATATCGGACAATGAGCAAGTCTGGAAACACCATAACCACAGACATGAATTACAGGATCATTATGAAAAATATTGCCAAAACAAGGGCTAAGGTAAGTATGACTAACCGTATCCTCAATAGAGAAGCCCTTGGTCCATTTTATAAGATCCCCTGATGCTATTGATGTTTGCCTGACAGGAAATGAAAAGGTAAAACCCAACTCTCTTTGTCTACCTGGTGAAACATGAAATCCTTCACCTTCAGTAGCAACAAATTTTGCGAGTGCTGCAGCAATATAGTCAAATAATTCCTGAAATCACAACCATTAACAGAAGCTCAAGAGCATGCACCAATGTAACCAAGTTTAAATTTTGCCAGGATGGTTTGTAAAGACACTCACATGAGAACTCCCAGTCATCAAATGTGGAGGAATTGAAACTTCCTCAAATTCTTGTTTAACAACACGGCCTTCTCTTCCACCCAACTGTACTCGCAGGACACGGAAGTTTGTGCCGCCCAGGTCCAATGCATAAAACAATCCCTTCTCATCCCTGTAAAATTAAGGGTGGCAGTGATGGGCATATTCAACAGAGATATCATCAACAAAAAATTAAAAATAATCTAACTAAAATTACATTTTCAGTAGGAAAAAAACCATGCGTAAGAAAACAATTGTGTCCTATTTAAGAAACACTTGCCGCTTCTCTTAAATAATTTCCAATTTTATCCCATCCTTTTCCATCCTTACTTTTCATTTAGAGGTTATAACATATTTCATCCACAACCATTGATATGATAATTATGAGGAACCCCTACTACCAAGGCTAGGAGACCGCTCGTGTTTCTCTGCAAACAGCAATAATTGCTCAAATCAAGGACGTTTACCCTCTCACACTACATATATTCAATGTAAAAATAACAGAAAAACGCATCCAGGGCATAGCAGTTCTCTCATCCCAGTCAATTGCAAAAACTATCATTAGTTAAAGACCCTCAGCCAAACTGTTCCAATGTAATAGAAATTACTGACGGAATCTCATTTTTCAGTAAATAAGGTACAAATAAATTTGAAAATTTGAAAATTAGAGCCATTTTTTATAAAGAGAAATGACGAGGTAGTCCTTAACAAATACAACATAAACATACAGAAAAAGGAAAAACCAGAACATCACAAATTATGCCAATTGATGCTTATCTTTCAAAGTGTGAAGTGTCGTTCCACTTAAGTATTATTTTAAAAGTACCTCTATACCAAACCATCACATTATCATATAAACGGCCAAAAGAGAGAATCAAAGCTGTAAGAAAACTACAAGAATGTTACAATCAATTACCAATTATATGCTTAAAATGGAAAAGATAATGAATAATCGGATGGTGATCTATACCTCAGAAAGTAAAAGATCTCTTAATTTAAAAAATAAAATAAGTGATGGTGGGTATTTGATGAATGATGACAAAAGGAAACCAAAGGGGCAGTGTTTAGGCAGCTGAAAAAGCAAATGCTACATTTACTAACCTTCAAAAGAGAAATTGCCCAAATCTCCAGCAAACAAAAAAGTAAGTTTTTAAAAAGAAATGGAATATGCTTTTCCGATCAGAAATGTCCATTAGAACAATTAAGCTGACCCATTTGCTGCAAGTTTTGAATGAACCACAGCATGGGTAGTGGTTCTTTCAATCCAAAAAAGATTATTTCACACAGAAGAGTTGCAGAACAACATAAGAAGAATTCTCATTTTTCCGTCATATAATAAGAGCTCTCAAACAAAAATAAAAATAAATTATTGGCAATTCCAATAATAACCTATCAATTTGATAGAAATCAGAAATCTCATAAATTAGCTCAAACATTAAATACGACTAATTCCATCACACCAATAGAAGTCATACAAAAACAATACCATAAATGATTAATTACAACTTACAATCAATATCCCAAATTTTTTTTTAAAAAAAAAAGGGTCTCTCGAATAATGATCAATTACGTAACCAACAACTAAATTATCGATATAAAAGTTATTATTAATTAAAAGAATCTAACACAGTGGGAAAAAGAAGAGATTTTTATTTTTTCCTTGTTTCCTTTCTTCCGGTTGTCGTGTAGTAAACACCAAGAGAAAAATTTATCTACCAATCGATTATTAAAGATGACATGATTAAATTAGACAAAACCAAATAAGACAAAATTAAAAATGGATAAATGAAAATAATGATAATCATAGTCCCAAAAAAATACTTTTCTAATAAAAATAAATCCGATAATATTGGAAACGAAACAAAAGTAGATTTTTTTTTTGGTTTTATTTTGATATTTTTGATTTGTTTTGTATGGTACCCACCCAGTGGGGAGATTATCGACATAGCTGATGAGCATCTTGAGCTTACTGCCGCCCTCCGACGCGAGGCCGGCGTGCATCTCCACCGTCATCGCGTCAGCTACCTGCCTCAGCTTCCCTGTGGGGGTCCCACACTTCTCCTCCATCTCCTTCAATATAGCAACCGCCCTGGCCCACCTCCCCGTGCTCTTCATCCTACGCCTCACCACCAGCGCCGCCGCCGCACACACCGCCGCCGCGCACACCGCCGTCGCCGCTACCGCCACTTTCCCCATCACCCCCGCGCGAAAATAATTAGAAACAAAAAAAAAAAAGAAGTAACTTACTCTTTGACTTGGACTTTTATTAGAAGAAGAACTCCAACCCTCCCCTTCGCTTTTTGATTCAAATTTAAAGGTTTTGTTAATCCTAGATCGAGCTGAATATTGGAGCAGAACGAGAGTATTAATTTTTTTTTTTAGAATTATAAAATATTTCCTTTTCTTTGCATTTTGTATTTTGTATTCACCTTTTTATATAGTATTGGCGAGCCAAGGCATTTACTAATTGCAGGCAATGAGGAGCTCTGGATCTTTTATTGGATTTTCATGAGAGAAGATGATCAGGACAAAGAGGTCACGGTTTTGGATTAGAATTACGATAATGACCGTCAAATGTCTGATTTAATTTTATTTTTATTTTTATTTTTGTTATTATAATATTGGAAAAATCTACGGACAGGATTTGTCATGCGCTTTGTACTTAGTGATGTTTATGGGTGGCACGAGTAAGGATCTTGTTTGTTTGATAGCACCGCACGTGTTATGTCGGAAGTGAGTTTATCAAAATTCTTTAATTTCCTTTTCTCCAAAAAGAATAATTTTGGATAATTAAAAGTGATTTTTTGAATTTTTTATAATTTAAAAAAGGAAAAAAAGAAAACAGATAATATAGTCATCCTAAATTCCTAAATCCTAACAATACTTTCTAAAAACACGGCTTCTTCTTCTTCTTCTTCATGCAAATTTAACATTCCTTTGACTGGAGTAATTGGGTGGCAAGTCAAATGCATGTCGATGAGCGAGCGAATTTGGATTGGATTTAAAATAAACCAAGTCTTTGACCCAAAGAAAGGAAAAACTCGTTGGCTTTTTTAATTCAATTTTATAATTAGCTGATGAAAAATATATACATATTAAAAAGTATTGCCACCAGATCTAGGGCGTCCGGATTTTGACCGAAACTTATTTTATGGAGTAATGACATTTAGGGCCCATATTTTAATATATTTCCAAATGATTGCATAGATATTTTTCATTTGATCACATAGGTCCACTGATTATGATGAAATAACAGAAATGTCCTTAATAAACTGAGTTTAGCCCTACGCAGAAATCTTCTCTTGCTGATTTTGCTGTGAGATCATGCTCTTATTAAAAGAAATGAGTTATATGGAGCATGAATTTATATCCTCAACATATGTTCAGGAAATAAATATCATTAGACTACAAGCTTAAATGGTAGATGAAGAATGGTATTTAGAACTAACATAATTTACAAAGAAATTCGCGTTAAAAATTTTTCTCTTTGTATTTTTTTCTCTGCATTTACTCTAGAACAAAAACACTCATTTCTTTCCTTGTTTCTTTTTTCTTTGTGGTTTTCTTTTCCTTCCTTGTTTGAGGATGGATTTCCTTTCTTGTAAAATTAAATTTCTCCTAAATCTTGATTTATAGAGTTCTATTGTCCCCTATATCTTTTTTTTTTATCTTAACCACAAGATATTCTGGGGTGGACCCCAATAGAACTCTATAAATCAAGATTTAAGACTCTTGTACCTTGGATTTCGAAGATTACAAGCCATATTAGTTGGTTCTCAACAAATCTTTGTTTCTACATCAACTAAAAAGGCTAAATCAAGTGGCAAAAGGTTATGTGAAAGAGCTCACGTGGTGTAGCTTGATTTTTATGTGCACATTATCCTTTTGTGATAGAGACACTATTCTATATCCAAAGTATATTTTTTTCTTTTTTGATTATTAGTATGTTTATTATGGTATTACTAACTATTGATGGTAATGGATTTCTATATTTGACTTTCATATATATGTCATTTATGTTTTGATAAATTTGTCATTGCATTATAATATTTTTGTGATTTTTTTTAATGTAATTTATATTTACATTCAAAGGGGAATAAAAAAAAGCTAACTTACAAGAAACTAAGAAAGTGTTCCAGGCAATGGGGCATTTGAGTCATTTCAATAAAAGCTAGTTACCAGTTAGAGGTCTATTTGGTACTAACAAGCAACCCATGTGCCTCTCTTCAAAAAAACAAAAGTAACCCATGGGCCTATTAAGAAGACTAAAACTCCAGGGACCAGAATGTCATTATCCCAACTCACCTCTGAAAGTAGGGCTGTTTCATTAAAACTTATAGGCAACAGCTAATCTTAACCAATCCAAAATCAAAAGTTAGACCTAGTTTTGGGTTGGAATGCCTTGTGCCTACTTCAATCCGACTCAGCATCTACTCATCATTCATTTTCTGCTCTCCAAGTTGGCTTACGAACTTAAATCAATAAACAATTCACCAAATTTGCAAGTCAGAGCCAAAGGCCACGTTTTATTATTAGTTATTTAACATTAAGAGCAAAGCTCCCATCTCTCTCTCCTTTTCACAGGCAAATAAAAGAGGGTTTTTTTTTTTCTTTTTTCTTTCTTTTCAATAAAATATTAACGGATAAATTGACTAGTTATATTCGATTATCGTACATTCATTGAGGAGAGTGCATCCGTGACGCTCATTTCTGTGTGTCAAAGTACCTGCCAAAGTGGTGCTTGTATGTATTAGCTAGCTACTTGTCTAGAAATTCACATTCAACGCATAATTATGAGGCCGTGAAACGCTTTTTATCAACTTGCTTAAAAATCAAGAACTTGCCATAAAGATGGAAGATTGTTATTATCATTCTTACTGACTTGGGAACCAAAGGAGATGATGAGATGTGTCTCTGTAACTGCCAAAAAGAGCCCATCTCTATAGACTATAGTTAGGTACTTTGCATGGCACGTCATTGCTTGGGCGGTTCGATTTCAACTCCGTAAAAGAAGGAATCTAAAAATATCAAAGAGCGTTCCTGTCAATCTCAGTGCCAACTTGTTCTGCAACATCAAGTAGTCAAATCAAGAAGTATCCGTCGTTCTCAACCCAACCCAAATCTGGATTGAAGAGTGGGCATCAACCCTTTGGTTGCGTAGCTTCTGTTATTTTGTTGACGGCAAAGCAGAGAGATCGTGTTGTTTTCAGAAATGAACACATAATTTTTTTTTTTTTGGGGATAATTATATCATTTCATTATAGTAATTCAACTGCATTTTATCTAAACATAATTATGATTTTTCCTGACTATTTTACCATATGGGGTGTCATTGTCTTTCTCCTTTCTCTAGATAATATTTCTTGTGCGCCGGTGAGCGGAGCCTGCTGTGCCATTTTGTCCAATCATTTCTTAGTTAGTTCATATTTTATCGAAAGATATTCATCAATGGGTCGGAAAGGTTGAAAATATTCACAGTGATGCCTTGGTGTTCACGAAACAGTGGGTTGATATTTGACAAGACATCAATTTCTCTTAACATCCCAAACGATAAAAGATACCATTCCCACATTTCTATCAAGCACCAAAGTCTCTAGTGACCATTGAGAGTTTATCATCAAAGTTGGTTGGCTGTTGTTCCTTTTTGCCTTTTGTGCGTGATCAAATAACCGAGCACCTACAAGCGTTGAGAAGGAATTGGATTAGTTGACTTACAAAAGGTGGCTTGTGAACATTGGTCTGCACCAATTCTTCTTCTACTTCTAACTGTCAACTGTGAACTTGATAACATTGGTGTTGAGAATCCAAGAGAGCTTTCATGAAACTTGGTAGTTAATGAGCAGTTACAAAACAAGCCAAATATAACAGTTGTTGTCCTGTAACGGACATTATTAGCTCGCATGACTGAAGGCTACTTCCCTATCTGTGAGCTTGTAACTGAAAGAGAATGCTCACATATTGTATAGCAGATAAGGAGTGGAATTGTTTAGGCCAAAATTGTCCTAAAATTATCTGTTAAAAGCAGTCAAGACTTGTGGTCGAAAAAGTGCAAAATCTTACAAGCACGAACCTATGGCATTCAATCTCCTAACTGCTTACAAAGTATTAAAGATAAGAACTATGAAACTATCCAGCTAGTTCTTGTCTGGTTGGAATTACAGGCACAAGAAAATTCCCAAATGGTGAATCAAAAATTTTGAAGTTTCCGGTGCAGCCCTCTTGCTGTGCTTGTGCTACTCCAAAATTTTTTGCTTGTTGAATCCTCACATTAATTTCACTAGTTTGAGCCACTGGAACCTGCATATTGAAGCACAATAGCTTAATCATTTTGCAAGATATGTGAGAACTGAGAAACACACAAAAGAAGATACTTACTATTGTATGACTTGTTGATGGCACATCTCTAGCTTTATCTACGGTAGATGAAGAGACAATCCTGCAGAAAGAGAAAGGCATTGTTAAGAATTTGCATTGTCGGCATCAAACATACAAGGAAAGAAACCTGACATTGACAAAACAGTTTACTGGCACCAGTGTAGAGGAACTCTGCGGATAAATCGATAATTAATTTGCGAAACAAAGTTTTTTCCCCCACAGCAGATGGCATGAAGCAAAGAACGTCCAATCCATATAGCCCATAACTATTCCAATGATGTACAAACCTCGATGTATAACAGTAAATGCGATTCCAAAAGATCTAGAGACAACTTCTAACTCTATAAATTTAGCTTGAACTATATAATCTTGAAAAAGTTTGGTAACACTGGATTGAAACAATTGTTTAAACCAATTTTGAACCAGAAACTATTGCAATCATATAAAAAGAGTAGGAAGAGTTGTGAATAAGAACCATCAAATGACAAACTTGTCAATTGTCACGATGTGGATCAGTTAATATCTTGAAGCAGAAAGGTCTATATTTAGTAGTGTAACAGGAATTCGACTCTTGCATAAACTAATTATAAGCTAAAATCATACTGACAATCCACTTGTTTATTGAAGCCATGTAATCAATATAACTACACACACACATTAGTGCTGATCTGATTCAATCCTAGACTTTATTAAAGTCTGCTATAATGTTTTCACCATCATTACGCTATTAAACCATATGATTTAATAGTTTTCCCAACCTCAACAAATCCAGAATCCTCGATTGTAACATTTCTAATATATATATATATATAGGCAAAATCACTTCCCTTGAGTGGTGGAATGTCGTACATAATGATATTAGGGGGGAAAAAAAGAAAAAATGATCACGAAGTCACAAAGACCGTCTCAAGTATTTGCCAATCTCATCAAAGGGCTTAAAAATTCATGCCCTTATACTCTTTCCATATAAGCTATTTCGATCTTGTTTGCACATATTCATGAAAAAAAAAAATCAATGTAACAAAAAAGAATCGAATTAAACTTTAAATCAGTTTTTTTGAATTCTTTTTATATGCTTCAATTCAATCAAAAAAAAAACAAAAACTAGGGAGTTGTGAAAGATTACCGGCGGGGGGGCGGCTGGTTGATCTTTCTCCTCTTGGGTTCAGGTGCCGTTTTTGCCATTGGCGCGGCCAACCAAAGAACGGCGCCAGTCGATGGTGAATGATGATCTCCAACAACAATTGGGCCTCTTACGATTTCGATAAAGTTGTGGACTCCATTGGATCATACGGATCGAGAGCCCATTTAAGATGTAAACTACTGGCCCAACAAGGAGAGTTGCTAACACGGCCCCCACGTATCTGGTCAAACCCATATTGTCAATGAACTTTTCACCATTTATCAATTACATGAATAGAGCATTGCTCTTAACCTTTTTTTTTTTTTTGGAATTAAGCATCACTCTAACTTGTTGGTTCCATCTCTATCTCAAACGAGGAAAGTGCCTTTAATTCAGATAATTTTTTGTCAATTATTTTGGTGGTGACTACACAGTATTATTTTTATATCTCATAATTGGAATCACTTTCACGATCAATCAATTCAAAATGAACGTTTACTTCTGAAGATTTTGTCAGATGAGAGAATCGATAAAGTGATATGGCCATTGCAGCTGAGGCTTTTTCTTCATTGAAAATGACTCTTGCTTAATTAAAGATGGTAGTTTGTGATCGGACTTATCAATCTGACAATAACATGAAACAAAGTTATAATGGATTTCGGTTCGTAGCTCTCGACATATGAATTTATTTAAGACGCATTATAATTATTTGATTAGTTATATCACGATGTCTATTAGAACTACCGTATATTTTGGTTAGAATTTAGGTACATATATAATAACACAAATACTTTAAAAGAATATATTGAAGTATACTTGACAGGCGACACAAATCTCACTCAACTTATTGATACTGGCGTTAGATTAGCATTTAATTTTTTTTAATTTTCATAAATAAATAAACAAGCCAAATTGGTATCATCTTCAAATATTGTTTATACACATGCGTACGTGGCATGCACGAATTATTGCCATTCTTATACTTGACTTTATATCTGGTGGTGACTAATATTAAATTATTTGGCCAAATTCTTGAGTCTTTTTATCAATTCGCAACCATTTTATTATTGGGTTGTTGCTTAATATAAATATTTCCTTAGCCTTAGCCTTAGTAGGTTCTCAAATTGAATGTGAACTTGAAATTCCAACAAAACAATCGTATAGCATCCATATCTTCTTATATCTTTTATTATCTTTGCTAACCATATATAACCAGAATTTGCAAACAAATTAATAAAATACACATACTTGCTGAACACAGAAGCATGGTTGCATGTTATGTTTTTTCTTCCCCCACCTAATTCGCGTACTAGATAGTTTTGAAGTTATAATTAATCAAACCCCACATCTAGAATGGGCCCAGGTGTCAACCTAAGAGGGAGAAGAGAATAATGGGTGAGAGTTAATGAAGCCTAGAGCGTGCCAGTGTGCTCTAGAATTACGTTGAAGTATTTGAGCTCCTTGCCTGGAGAAGGCAGGCCAAGTTGAGAATTTAAAAAAAAGAAGAAAAAAACAGTATGTTGAACAAATCATGGAACTAACCCTACTCATAATGCAATGCATTGCGGAGCTACTGATCGTATGAGAAGAGGAATAATTAATGTTCAAATTGAGCCCTGTTGTTGCATATGAGGAAGACAGCAAAGGCCAGGCCTTGAGCCTTTACATATATATGCTTCAATACCTTTTAGGGTTTTCCTTGACACGGTGAGACAGGCATGATGGGGATGGTTTTGGGTGACTTAATTTGAAATGAAAGAAATGGCAAGAAGCTTTGAAAAAGTGGGAGAGAGATATAAATTTAGATATGGGGGACAAAGAAAGAGAGATGAAATGAAGGAATGGAGTGGTTGCTAGCTTAAAAGGAGTAGCCATGTGAAAAGCATCATGCTCTAGAATGATGTTGTCTTTCGATTTAATTTCCTTTCAATATATATATAGATGCACACTCCCGATCTTTGTATATTTTAGTAACAAATTAAGGGATGGCATTGGCCTGTAGCCATGGCCCCTCAGCTTTTTGATGATCCACGAGTGGGGACTTAATGGCTGGATCCAATCTAGGGCTAGCTAGTTTGCTTTGAGTTGCGTACTTGCTCATGTATTCTATTGTCAGCATGCATGCTCCAACCAAAAAAAAAAAAAATTCTATGTAAATAATAATTGTTAATATCGTGAATAACACATATGCGCAAGTACACATATGACATATGTGGTTAAATATGTTTTCAACTTGAAAATGATGATTGGCCCGAGGAATCTTTATGATCAAACAATATACAAACTATCAATTATTTGCTTCTTTTCACTCATCAATCGGTACGTCCTGTTCTGACAGCTAGTAAAGCTCCAAGGGGACGGGACTCTTGGGGATTTTTCTTATTTCGGGAGGATGCGAAAATAATTTTATATTTAATTTTTATTCAGAGAAGGGACAGGGACAATTTTTTACCTAGGTTTTTATTCGGGAAAAGGACGGGGATAAGGTGGAATCCCCATCCCCTACCCATTTCCTCATATTAATTTTTATTTTGATTTTATTTTTTAGAATTATTAATAAATGAATAAAATTTAAATTATAAAATGTTAAATATTAATATAAATAACAAATATCAAAATATTTATACACATCTAATATAAAAATTTTAAGCCTGGTTAATTAGTTGTAGTCCTGAATTACTATTTGACCATACGTTATTTCAAAGGCATTAACTTAAAGTTATTTTAGATTATAAGTCATATTGCTTATATTACTTTTATTGTTTTACATTTGAAACCTAATGCTGTCTCTCAATTTCCAACATTCCACGAGGAAGAATAGGATGAGTATGAAATATAAGAGTAAATACTTTTATTAAAAATATTAATTTCAGTATCTATACCCATTTTATTTATTTCATTATTGATATAAGAGTAATTTTTTTTTATTATAAGATTATGAAGGTTGAGGAAGATAATTATTCTAATGATTTGTATTTTGTAGTGTAATTTTTATAATGAATTAATGTTAATCTAAGATATATTGTCAAACCTTACCTTTGTTTAAATTTTTATTTTAATATGATTAAATTAAGTTAAAAAATTAAAAATAAATCAGTTATTCGGGGATCGGGGACCCCTCAGAGATCCTCGTCCCCTCCCCGAATAATAAACGAGATTCCCTCCAGCAATTCTGATGGGAACGGGAATATATGAAGAATATCGGAGATGCGTGCGGGGATGTCAATCCCCTCCCCTCCCCTCCCCATTGCCATCCCTAGTACTGTGCAGGCATAAAATGTTAATGGGAGATCCAATATTCATCTTTAATATCAAAATCTTAACAAAAAAAGAAAAGAAAAGGGAAGGACAATAATAGTCCCACATTACTTAAGTTCTACTTAATACCCAGATGGCTAACTAAATATATAAAACTATTTAAAAATCACTAAGGCAGACTCTTAAACACAATTTTGTTAAAGTTTGTCACGAGATTGCTTGGTCAAAGTCATCCCACATCTCAGCATTTTTAATTTTTTTTAGAAGTATCAGATGAACCCTAAGGTTCGTATCATGTGAAAAAGCAGCTGTTTGCTAAAATTCAAATGGTCGCGGGCCTCTCCGATCGACTCCGTGACCGTGCAAAACAGTATTGATTTTTGAACTTTTTCCTTTGTTTTAACAAAAATTATGGGCCAAGATAGTTTTGGATTTGATGGCATATGGAGCCCCCAAAACAGTAAATAAGATGGTATCCATTGAAAGGGTACGTGAATTTCTTTGTTTTAACAAAAATTTCCTAAATTATGGGCCAAAATAGTTTTGGATTTGATGGCATAATGGAGCCCCCAGAACAGTAAATTAGAAGGTATCCATTGAAAGGGTACGTGAATTGCTTGTCCAGAATAAATAAAGTCATCAAAAGCAAAAAAAGGGACATGGGAAAACAACAAATGCATTGTGGACCGACAGAAATAAAATGAGCGATGCCACCCCTCGTGCGTGCTCTGCCAAAAGAGCTAACTAGTCTTCTCACTTCTGGCACTTCTTAAACAGACAAGACCTTGTTTTGTTTTCGTTCCAAAGAGCTGCTGCCAATGGCATGCCATGCCATGGTGATCATACATATATTGTTTTTGTGTTCTCTTCAGCTTGGACGACTTTTTTTTACCCTCCCCCAACACAACACATTATTATAGCTCTTGTTTGTTTGGCTTTCTTTTATCCATAAGGACAGAATTCATCAACCCACCTGAGAGAATTGTGGGTGTGCGCGCGCTTTTGAAACCAACCATACAACTTGATTCCTAATCATAGACACTGTATTTGCATTTTAGTCTTGTCCCATGTGTACAGAGTAATTTGGTTTTTATACCCCCAAGAAAATAGACTATGGGCTCAAAAATCATTTTCATACATTTTATAATGTTGTAAAACACTTTTACGATAAATGTAAAAGCTTATCAATGTTAGTTTTCTTTTTTTACAACTCTGCAGAGTCTTTCACAAATGTAAAAGCTTATCAATGTTAGTTTTCATGGGTGCAATAATATGCATACATATCTTTGATAGTCCCATTATCTTTTATTACCCATACGTGTAGTAAGTTAAAAATGAAGTTTGTTATGTGTATTCGTCGGTGTCGTCGGTGTCACACTCAGTGTACAAATTGCCTATAGTTTGTGTTGCTTTGGACAATATACAAAATTCAGTTTTCTTCAGCATTAAAATTATCTGATATCCAAAGACTACATTGAGTCAGATAGGACTATTAGGGTAGTAAAACTCTTACTAAAGTAGCAAAGTTCTCTCAAGCTCAAACCAAAGATCTTGATTAAGTTAGAACAACCTTATACTAACCGATCTCCGCACTTGTTGATGTAATTAATTTAATCAGAGTTACTTTTAGGCATGATTCTTGATTAGATTACGCGTGCTGTGTGGGGGTCACATGACTTATCACAATTCACACACAAGTCACAAATCACAATTCAACAATTCGTTTTCTGTACGTACTTTTTAGCTAGGGTTACAATTTTAGTCATCAGGGCCAGGCCATGCAAATATTTGCAAAGCTGCTAGCTAGAAATTAACGTTTAGGTTGGGACCAGATTTTGATGAAAAGCCCTAAAAGATAAGATGATGATGAAACAACGACCCCCACTAAAGGGGAGTCAGATCGGAGAGGCCCAGGTCATTTTTTTTAGCCATGTCACATCGTCTTCACGAGCATGCCATTGGCATTCTTTTTTTGGCAACAAGTTTCTTATCCAGTGACAGGAGTTTGAATATCAAAAAAAGACTGCCGCCATGTGTCAGCTACTGATATGATGCTTGCTAGTTTGATATACTTCTTCCAAAAGATCAAACATGTCTGAATATTTGAAACACAGGTCACCGCTGTTTTTTAATGTATATGATTTTTATATAACGTTAACAGTCACTTACCGTTACTGTTTTGTTGTTTTAGAAGATAGGGAAAATGGGTGAAAAGTTAAAATTCACCATGCACAAAAGAGTACATATAGAATCATCATTAAACAAAATTTCTTCTCTATATCCTCTTTATGCAAATTCCCATCCCTCCTAACCACCAATAAATAATAATAATAATAAAAAAAATACTAATACTAATAATAATAATAATAATAATTCAAAAACCAGATGAGGAAAAATCAAGGAAAAAAAATAAAACTAAAGATGAACTAAAAAAAAAAACCTACATTAATGTGAATCCACAGTTACGCAAATCAAAGGCCGCTTCTCTTCGCCCTTATCAACAGTTACTAACCCAGTAGTATCTACACACCCGGTGCACGTTAGTATTTGGGCCCTCTTGGCTTGAAAATCCCAATCAGTGGTCCCCACCACATATAACATCAAGCCTGCGCAGCAAACCTGGGCTGCTAACAGGCCTTGCCAAAGCCCACAAAAGCCGATCCCAAGCAAGAACCCGAGTCCAATCGCCACAGGCATGCCTACCAGGTAGAATGCACCAAGGTTCACATTCGCTGCGATGGAAGGGCGGGCACTGCCTCTGAGGACCCCACAGCCCACCGTTTGCGGGCAGTTACCAAGCTCACACAGTCCTAGGATCGGCAACGCTGCTGACGTCAACCTTATGATCTCCTTATCGTTGGTAAACAGCCGACCCCACCTATCTCTCATCCCTGATGCAAAAACCGTAGCTGACAGGCCCATGATTGCAGCTACAAACACCGCCACGACAGCAGATAATTTAGCTCTCTCAGGACGGTTGGCGCCGAGTTCGTTACCCACACGTGTGGAAACCGCGAACCCGAGGGAAGACGGGAACACGTAGATCAATGACGTCGTTTGGATGAGAATGCCCATTGAAGCAACAGTTGATTTGGGGTCCCCAAGGAGTCCACACAAAACGATCATGATCTCGTACCACCACCACTCCAAACAAACCGATACGCAACTGGGCGCGGCCAGCTTAAGCAGAGGCTTCCACCCGGTTAAGCATTCTCGGCTCGGCTTAGTCCAAGTAGGCTCGTGCAAACCGGAGGCCCAAATGTACACAACCAAAGACAAAAGAACAAACAAGTTGGACAGGGCAGCTGCAGCTGCCACGCCGAGTACGCCGAGCCGCAGATGACTGACGAGGAGAAAGTTGATAGGTAAGTGAATAATGGCGCCGGCAAGGGATGCTAGAGTGAGCGGGTGGGTGATGCCTTGGGCGCGAAGGTAAATGCGGATTGGGTGAACGAATGAGTTGGTTAAAAGATCAGGGAGACAAAACAGGAGGTAGCTGTGAGCGATGCGGGTGATGTTAGGGTCTTGATGAAGATAAAGAAGGATCTTGGACATGTTAAGCCAGAGAAGAGAAATGGGTATTGAAGAGAAGAGAAGGAAAATCACAGAGCGATGAAGGGTTAAAGATAGAAGCTTGGGACGCTGAGCCCCGAAGGCTTGTGAACAGAGTGGCTCCATCCCTAAAGCCAGCCCAGAGAGGACAGAATAGCCAGTGATGTTGGCGAAAGCAATAGCGAGAGAGCCAGCGGCCAGCTCGAGGTCACCCAGGTGACCTAGAAAAAGCATGGAGAGGATAGAGCGAGAGTAGATAATAAGAGCTGTTAGGGCAATAGGGAAGGCCAGATTGAAGAGTGATTTGAACTCTGTTATGATCTCCGAGATGGAGGGCAAAATGTTATTTACTGCTGGTGGTGATGATGGTTCAGAGACTTTCTTTATGGCGTTGGGTAGTGATAACTGCGTCTGTGCTGGTTTATCGGTAACTGTTAAGATGGGAATAGTAGTGGTACTGGTGGCGTTTGAATTACACATGATGATGATGATGATCAAGAAAATACCTGTTTCACTTGTATAGGTAACAATCTTTTTCTCTTTACAATCTTGAGGTATTGTGAAGAGAAAGATCAGTTTCGCTCTATCTCTCACTATATGTGTATGTGTATGGATGCAAAGGTTTCTGTTCAAAGATAGATGGATGGGTTGCTTTTTGCCGTAGATGAGGAGAAAGGGGGTATTAATAGAGAAACTGAGGTGGGGTTTCTCTCTCCCTCCCTCTCCCTCTTCGTTCTCTTTCTTGAATCTTTTTTTTTTTAATCTTTATTATTATTATTAATTTTTTTTTTTTTTACAGTTTGTATACACGGGGTTGATATTATTCGTGTGTTTTTCTCGGGTGTGTGTAATAATTTTTGTTACCTTTATGTGGGTTTTTAAAGAAAGCAAGACGTCAGGGCTTGTCAGATCCTGAGCGAGGCTTCAATTTCCCATGACCATTTTTGGTAAATTTTATTTTCCTCCTGGTGACATTTCCTCTTTTACTCCTCCGGCAACCGGCCCACCTCTGCTGTCACTCGCTGCTTGCTCTTCATTTCACTGGTCATGCGCGTAAATATCCATACATACATACAATTTCCAGTAACAGTATTTACTACATCTGAAAAAACTGAAGGCATCGAGAGATTGATATTTATGCATTAATTCCAGCACTCTTCTCTGTTGAAAGTTGAACTCTTAAAAGTTAAACCGGACACTCCTCTCAACATGAAAAGACTCTACTATCCTCGAAAGAATTGGAGCCACAAAGTAGGGCTAGTCATTTGCTAGGCCTCGTATAATAAGTGTAATTTTGGCGTCCCCACTTGATGATCTGTTGTTGAACGACATAATAATTTTTAGCGTTAATTAAGTTGAAATATGAATTCTTGGAAATTAAAGTACTGAACTTTTAAAACAAACTTATTTCTTTGATGTCACAAAAATAATTTTTACTAGCATTTAAAAATAGTTATAAAATAATTATTTAAATACATTACAACATAATAATGAGAGAGAAAGATGTTGGATGAAAAAGTGCAGATTTGCTGCAAATATGAAGAAAGTTGCGGGGAAGAGAGAGCGGCATATTTTTCTTTTGTTTTTAATTTAAATAAATAATATTATGATATGTATATATTTATTTTAAAAAATAAAAATCATAAACGGGCCCTCAAGTACTGAATTTTTAAAACAAACTTATTTCTTTCATGTCACAAGTTGTTATGAAAAATTTAAAAATATATCAGAGGTACTATATTAGTCATACAACAAATAAATGATATTATGATATATATGTATTTATTTTAAAAAATAATCATATAAGTGGTGATTATATTAAATTAAAATTTTCAATCGTTAGATTGCACCTCTATTGGATCGGAGAAAAATGCGTATAGGATTCGCATGGACCTTGGTACACCGCGTTGTGGTGTCTCTTATTCAATGCAGCGTAATATCTTGTATTAAAGTGTATTTAAAAACTCGTACAGCAGATAAAAAATTCCTTTAATACTAAAATATTCAAGAGAATAGCACGTCACCTTGCTCGTAATTAAGCTGGATTTTGACTTCTTCTACTACTTGTCAAATTCGGGAGAAAAGTACATGTAATGGAACTGTAATGCTCAAGTCGGTGTATGAGAGAGAAGTTTAAAAGAAAGATTAGAGAGCAAGCACATTGCGCATTTGACTCTAATTAGTTCAACGAGTACTCGATCTGAATGGATCCAAAAGTCATGTTTCTTTCTTTAGCATTATCATTTATAACCTTGTGCTCAAAGTTTGGTGCAAGATTAGATCCTTCCCCATTATGTACTTGTTTCATGTAGCTTGGGCGGCGTATTTCGTATGTGGACTTCGAGACTTTTTCTACCCCGAAGCACTTTATTCGAGTATTCTTTCACAACTGATACGCGGCACGGTGTGGGTGATTAATTAATGGAACCTACATACACAATACCAATTTGTTGTAGTGTCGATTGTGTAATGTTTTAATATTCTATATGATTATTTATTGTTAAATTGTTATAATTATATATATATATATAACAATTTCTATATATAATTTCTTAGTTCATGAACTATTCTCGTTTTAGCGAGGCATTTTCTCAAATTTAAATGCATGCTAAGTATTGATTTATATTAAAAGTTTAGGTTATTTTAACTTAAATTTTTTATTTAAAATCTTGAGTCATTGGTTCCAAGAAATCTAATCGTGGATGAATAGCCATCATTAAATGTTATTTTAAGTTTCAATATTTACTATGGGATTACTTAAAATCAATAGCTTAAAATTTGTATCAACAATTTAAATAAAAAATTTAAGTATCTATATTAAATATTTGAAAATACAATTGATAGAGTATGAGTAAGGGGAAAAAAAAAGGATCACAATTGTTTTCAGTGACAGATTAAATTACTTCCTTAAGAAAAATAAAGGAATTCAAACAAGAAAAATTACATGTTAATAAAAATCAATTACGATAGTAGATCATTAATTTACTTAATTACATATTATTTTATTTAAAAAAACACTTTCTTGGGGGCAAAAAAAAAGTAATCCCTTTTCTCAGAGATTTGTTGTTGACACCCGTCCTTCCGAAAGATCTTACCAATGCACCAACCAAAGTTGCTTTATGTGATTTACTGGTTTCAACTGGGGAAGTTGTACATGAGGGCTATTATTTATGTATACATGAGAAAATTAAATTATATCAACAGTAATTATAATGGTTAACACCTTTTCTACACTTTGTTATTGGATTTTTTTTATCTATCTTTCTTATAATTAATATTATAGGAGTACGTGAGGTAACAATATGACAAGGGAAAGTTAACAATAACAAAATTTTAACATTTTTACATGTTCTTAATTTGCTTTCTTTTTCGACTCATAAAAAAGGTCTTAGTTTGTGTTATCATCACCACAATAAACCATTAAATGTTAAGCGATGAAATGTCATTTGATAGTGGCATGTTAAAGTGATCGTGATGGTACCATCCAATACTTCTCATGCAATCATTCAAATTTTAAGATTATGGAAATGTTACCCAAATGAGGTTGCAAATTTAAAGTTTTACTTTCTTCATTAGATTTGTAGGAAAAATTTATCGTTGGTAAATTACTTGACGTGTGTGTATCAATTGGATTTTTGTGCAAGAGAATTAATAAGGGCTTTAAATACCTTATCAATACAAAAAAAAAAAGAAAAAGAAAAGAAGAAGCACTAATTAAGGGAAGTTTAGATAATAAAGTCACTACACACTTCACGTAAATACAAATTTTATACGCATACATAAATCAATCAATTATGACCATGTAACACAACAGTATGTACCAATCTCGATTAGTTGATTAATTTATGCAAAACAATCTATCTCACTATACATAGTGCTTGATTATAATTTTATAAAGTACCATAGACTTTAGAGGTTATGCATGACACGTGACAAGTCCCACGTGCACTTAGAACTTTAGGTCCTTTGATGGCATTTTGTGGAGTGGCAGCAGCGCAGGCGACGGCTGTGGCGGTTTGAGTTATCTGATTGGGCTAGACAATAGAGACTGCAGCTGACTTAGAGAAATTCTACAATATATCAGAGGTAGTATGGCAGTTATATAATAAATAAATAATGTTATAAAATGTGTGCATTTATTTTGAAAGATCATCACGCAAGTGATGATTATATTAAATTTAATTATACATATGCATTAATTGATTATATTACGTCTGATGTATTCTAGAATTTCTCACTTATGAGGCCATAGAAAAGATGATCTACCTCATCAATAGGTACACTCAATAAGTGAAAAATTACTACTAAATTTTAAAGGAATTCTAAAATATATTAGAGGGAATATGACCAACTCATACATGTATGACATGTATGAATTGAGTTTAATATTTAATCACCACTTGCATGGTGATTTTTTAAAATAAATGCACATAATCATAGCATCATTTGTTTGTTGTATGACTTATATGGTACCCTTAATGTATTCTAAAATTTCTATTGCTATTTGAGGTCTACATCATATTACTCGTCAGCACCCAAGATTTGTTAAAGGAGTAATTATAGATATTCCAAATGTTTTATCACAAATTTCATCCAAAATGATATGTTGTTAATTGATTGGTTAGTAATTCTTTACAAGATTTAAGTAAATTAAATGTATTATTTTACTAACCAATTGAGAATGCCACATTATTTGGTCAAATTTTTTTAATAAAAAATTTGAGATGTTAAAAAATTTGAGATGTTAAAAAATTTGAGATGTGTACCACTACTCTTGTTAGAAACCATACTTAAAATTAGTCATGTCTAATTATTATTTTTGATGCACGTACAGCTCGTATATTTTGAAAAACAAAATAGTTACAATGTACCAATATTATAATTTCAGATATACAGAGTTTTAAATAAATATATTTATATTATAACGTAAAAATACATATATCTGAACTAACTTAGTGCAAGTGCGAGCAGCAGTCTCCCATTTTGTTTAAAAATCTTCAAATTGCATCCATTATTAAAGTTGTTGCCCTCGTAAGCTTAATATTGAATTCATTCTTGAATTATCTCCTGTAAATTAGCTAGGTTTCTAACATCGTCTCTCTGCCGAGACCAACTTAAAAGTCCACTTCCAAAACTATTTGAGAAGATGCCTAACTAGCAACTACCCAGAAACTCGAACTTATGTTCTCAACAAAAGTGGAGAGTAGAGGACACAGTGGCCACGGCACAGGATTAATTGAAGATAATTGACATCCATTCACGTGCCGGAGGAGTACCCCGGGTAAAAAGAAAAATCAAAAGTACAGTTGGCAATAAATAGAACCCAGAAAAATAAATAAATAAATCAGTGAAGAATTAATGAGAGGACTAACGAGGGGCACGAGTCAAGGTCGTTGGCATTTTCACAAACAGATGGAAGAAAGGAGACAACATAAATTTTACGCCCGCAAGCCCTCATCTCGTTCTCTCTCCCTCCTCACTCTGTTCCGTGGCAGTACTGGCCGGCATTGGCATATGCAGGTGCAAGTTGAGTTGTAAGTAATTGTCGTTTCTTTATAAATATGATTTTTGTTTGAGAGTTGAGAGAACGACTACGTCGTCGCTGTGGACCGTGGCGCCCTTTGGTTCAGAATGAGAGCCATCTCATCTTGAAGTGACTAATGTGACCCACACACGAATAAATTTACAAAAAAGAATTTTGTTTATTTGTTTACTTTTTTAACTCATTCGCCCAGCACCACTTCTTGTGTTTCTAAAACGGGAGCGTCTTCTTTAATATCTCCAACCCCCCCTTTTTAGTGGGGTGCGCAGCCGTGACAAAATTTTGTCATTTTCTTTCACGAAAGTTTCTGATGCTTCGTTTTTGACCATTTGATTTCAGCTCGATTTTGACGTCTGGATAAGGCCGGTATGCGTTACGTACGTATTACCTTAAATCATTAACCACGCCTTCACTCTTACTCCCCCACTTTTTCTTCTCTTACTTCGTATACATAATGGGGCATGATCATGCTTACCCCCCAGCACGTGTCTGCGTACGTTTTGCGTTGTTTCGGAAATCTTGATCAAGTAAAGTACTTATATCTGTACTTAAGTGTATGTACTTAAGTAGTTGTGATTTGTAAAGGAATTGGCAGGTGAACACTTGCAATCTTTATGATTTACCGTCATGCATTATTTTCGTCGAGTACATTATTTTTCTGTATGTGTCACATGATGGTTTAATATGCACTTGTTAGATATACAAATAATAATAATAATAAGGTGGTAAAAAAACTAACTCAAGAATCGATGATTACCTCAAGTTTATATTATTAATTTCGCAACTATTCTCCACTGATGATGCAAGATAATAATTTGGACAACCCAAAAGATTAGATACTCCTAATTTGTGCTCCCTCATCATAACATTCTTGAAAAGTGGGTATCAACTTTTTCTTTTTTCTTTTTTCTTTTTAATTAGTTGAGGCTAATTAATTATGAAAACAATTTACAAGGTTAGGTCTTGGGTACACAAATTGCAAAATTAATAAAGCTTCTGTTCTCTTATTTAAGAGAAAGGGGGCCATCTTTGACTAATTATAACTCCTCGTGGTATTTGCTTTTTCTTTGATGGTTGATTATGTTTCCATTTCATTCTTTTATTAATTTCTCTGTTTCTTGATCAAGTATTGATCTAAGAGTTAAGTGGGGTATTGGAGAAATTTTGATCGGTCATTTACTCGTCTCGATCTAGCACCATCATTTATCTTTTAAGGATCTATTACTGCAAGTATACATCAACAGTGGTCATGTAAATGCATCCATTTAATTATTATTTTAGTTTTATCGACCACCAATTACTGGCTCTGACAAAAAATAAGCAAAAGACAAGATGAATAAAAAATCTTGATCTTGCCATTAGATACATGCGTTTATGTGAATGAATTCTTATTTTTAAAGAAAAAATAAAAATCAATATGAAAGATCTTATTGCATTTAATTTCTAGACACATGATGACATAATCTCCAATTGTCAATAACCATAATAATTAGAAGTGCTTTCTTTTCTCTCTTTTTTCAACCTTTTTTTTTTGAAGTATTAAAAACATGCAAGTTGACGGTTGAGGCAATGCCATAGACCCTAAGCAACAATTTGTTGGTTCCTATTGGGTGGTTAGTGCGTGGGTCCCCAATGAAACATACTAGGGGCATCTCTTTTGGGTGATGGGCAACTTAGCAGCTAGCGCTAACATATATATACAAAATATACATGTAGCAATCAGGCATTTAGCTGCAGCCTAGCTGCTAACCATTTTATACAACAAGCACATGATCAGCTTGCTTAGAACCGTGTTTATATGAGTTGTTGCATTCATATGTGTAAGATTTTGTCTGCTGTCTAGGATTATTTGTTATTTTCTTTCTATATGCTGGCCAGCTTTCTCTTCATTATGCACAAGATACTAAGATAGCAATCTTTTACTTCAAAGCAACAGTCGGCTGGTAGCTAATACCTAATAGCAATCAAACGTTCCAATTTTAATCTGAAAACTGAAAACGAGTTCAAGCCAGTTCCCAAATTATTCTTAGTATAGGGAACCATGAGTCTATCTCAAACCCCATCACACGCACATGTTAGTCTAAGCGAAATGTGTACTTTTAAATTTTTTTCAAAAGATGAGGATTGTCCAAACTTTGTATACTTAATTTGAGAATAATTCTCGACCGACATGAGATGATTCACCTAATATGACAGTATAAGGTTACATCATTGTTGACCAACTTGAAGCCTGTTTACTGTGAAAAATAATTGAATAAAAATTTTCTTCTTTTTTTCCCAACTGTTATGCATGGGGTCCCTTGTGCATATAATTCAACATAATTTAGTTGATAACATAAACAATTCCCTGGAAATATTTCAATCTTGACTTTCTCTCCGGATATGTTTGAATAAACCTATTATCAATAATCTATCAAATGTGTGGGGAGTAACTTTTCAAACTTCTAGCTTGAATCGATTTTCAAATATCTCCCAACAACCCATCAAAATTCATGAACTTTTAATTCGTTATTCATATATCTTAATCTTAAAAAGAAATTAAAAAAAAAAAGAAATATGACCATGGGAAACGTGGCAGCTCCCGGGGTACGTAAAAAGGAGGCCCCCCTGCTATGCTGCCTTTTGCCAAAAAGCTTTCTCTGTGGGAGCCAAAAGGCATAAGCATAAAGCTCAAAGCATAGCTATAAAAATTAATATACACATAAACCCAATCTTGCATTTTTTTATTTATATTTTTTCAAATTTTCAGCTTTTTATCTCTTTCTTTATAATGCAATTAACTTTAACACTAATCTCTCGCTGCATTTCTTTCATAAGATCTGTGTTTGAACTTGAACTGGCATGCGTGCATCTGCTCCCCCAATTGAGGTGGCAGCGAGTGAATGTTGCTATAATATTATTATAATCATTATATATTCCTGCATTTTGGGGAGAAAATAAAGTTTGTTTCATGAAAGCCAGTTGGCTTCCGAAGCTTTGCACTGCTGAATGCTGATTGATTAACTAAAAGAATTTTCAAAAGGAAGACTATATATATATATAAGTGCCCAAAAAGGGGAATAAAAGAAGAAAGAATATTGGCAGAATGGAAGTACGTCTTTACAAAATTGAGATTTGAGCCAGCTACTTGCCTCACACGCACAGCTCATCCCCACCTTCAAGCCTCCCATGCAACTAATGCAAATGTTAACAATAACAAAGAAAAAGAGGGGGGGAAAAAAAGAGAAAAACCCCAAATATATCTTATCTGCAAAAAGGATTTTAAATGGCTGAAACATAAGCACAGAGCTAGCTTTTACCATCTTCAAAACAAGGCGAAGCTTACGTTACATTAGCTGTACGTTACAGCTAAAAATTTTTAAACCCTTAGAAAAGACAATAATTATTAAAAAGTTCAATAAGTTTTAAAGTTTTACTTTACACCCTAAACTGCAGTTAGGTAACAGTACAGCTAGTATTTTGATTTTTTTGAAATTCTCCATTTATATTTATAACAAATTTAATACCAAATGACTCAACATTTTTTTCTATTTTATTTAATTGAATTTCTAACTTGTTTAATCTTATATCTATTGAGTATTTATTCATTATATTGATGATCTCTGATTTTAATATATCATGATCATCAATGTTAAAGTCTTTTATGAATTGTTTAGCTTTATTAAATTCTTTACTTAGTTGATCTCTTAATTTTTTAATTTATTTTATATTTCCTTCATTGAAATTATTAATTTCTAATATTTTGTTTACACTTTCTATATCATTTATAGATAAATTTGAGTTTTCTAATTTATTTAATAAATACAGTGATATTTAATTTAATTAATTATTTTTTCACATGTTTGAATCATTGATTAGATCAAAGGGTTGAAATCTTTCATTAGAGGTTTTGGCATTTATTCATTGTAACATCTTTTTAATAATTCATTAGATTTATAAGATATTTATCACATAAAATAATCTTATAATTTAGGATACTAAATTTAGATTAAAAAATCTATGTGACAGTACTAATGGTATGTATTTAGGATGAAAAATAGATTGAATGTGTGTGTATGTGTTAGAAGAAAATTCTAGTCTGTCTCAAGAGAGACAATAAATTATAAATGTAGGTTCAAAAATTTATTCATAATTTGCGGATTTTTATGAATATAATAATAATTTAAATCTTTATAAAACTTTAGTCAAAATTTTATAAAGTTTTAAAAATAATTATAGAAGAGATGGATGAGAAAATCATTTAATTATAAAAAATTAATGAGGACTTATTTGAAAAAATAAGTAAATATATGATTACAAATAAAATTTTATGTAAATTATAATTGTACCTGTACTTCGTTTTAGGTTAAAATTATTTTTATCCATTAGATTTAAGAAATATCAAAATCAATGACCTATATTTATTGATTGTTTGTTACATTATTTGTAACATAAGCTTTGCCTCAAAACAAAATTAATATTTAGTGTAATGACTTTGCCTTTGTGGTTTGTGTATGGGACTTTGCCACATGCAGTTTCTGCTTTACTATGCTCTTTTGGTATTGTGATCTTTGATAGAGCTGTATTATTACCTGAATAGGCAAAAGTAATTAAAAGGAAACAAAAAAACAGAAAGAGAACCGACTTGGAAGTGACCCACACGCATGCCATATCCCACGTGGGACGCATTTCTGCACATGGTTTGTGAGACATTCTTGTCCAAATCCACGGTGTTGATGAGTAGATGATCGTTATCAATTTTGCTCATTCTAAATTTTTTCAAGCTCGACATAGGGCTTGTTCGGTATTGTAGCAAAGCATTTATAACTTAAAAAGTTTATTCCTCTAACATTTTTTGGTAATACTTATTATTGTGATTTATAAGTTAAGTTAATTTTATTCCACACTTATATTGTTAAGACTTATTTTAAATACTATTGTTGAGCTCTTACATATTAACTTAACCTTTTGAGTCAAGTGATTTCTCTAGCATGGTATCGAAGTTAAATTCTTAAGTTCTAATTCCCCTACATGCAAATTTTATCAACAATTTCTTCATCTTCTTAGCTTATTTTTGGACTCCTATATTGCGGCACATCTACGAGCTTCTGCCTTAGGTCACATTTTTTGTGACGGGTGATATTAAGACCTGTCTTAAATATTATGTTTGGTCCTTAGCTATTAATTTATACCTTTGGATCAATTAGTTTGTCAAGCATATATTAAAAAGTATAGTATTTTTACTATTTTAATTTATTAACATTATTATTTATCATATTTATTCCACTCTATCAATTTTACAAAACAATTTCAATTTTTTTTCCCACAACAACTTTAACTTAAAAACCGCTACATCTTAATACCAAACAAACCCTTAAATTCGAACCCATTGCATCTTTGTGTTAAAAAAATATATATATATAAATAAAAACAACAGCTCACAAGTGCGTCAGCCACTATGTTTGACTCACTAATTGTATTCTAAATTACAAGCTGATTTGATCAATTAGCAAATGGTTATAGGAATCCAAGTGGCAAAAAAGTGCTCGGCAAAAATACGTGTTTTATTAACGAGATTATGGTATATGCTTCAATTCCTTATTAATTACGTTCCATAAGCTTGTTAGATTCCTCTAACATAGTATGAGAGTCAAGATATTAAATATGAATTCACTTATAGATAAATTCTTTCCACAATTTCTTTAATTTTTTAACTCACTTTTGATTTAATTTCTTAACTTATTTTCAGGCTCTTAGATCAAGTAGTTTCTCTAAAATATATAATAAAATCGTATAATATCTCTTCTATTTTTGTCAAAATTATCATTTAAAAATTATATCCATTCTACTCTATTAATATTTATTATACAACTATAATATTTTTTTCTATAAAATTATAATTTAAAAATTACTATATCTCAATACCACCCAAAATTTTAAATTCGATCCCATTACGCTTTTTTTAGTTAAAAATAATTAAAAAAACCAACTTACATGTGCTTCAGCCACAATGTTTGACTCACTAATTGTTCAATAAAGATTCTAAATTACAAGCTGATTTAAATTCATAATTAGCAAATGGTTATAGGAATCCAAGTGGCAAAAAATTGCTTGGAAAAAGACCTGTGTTCCCCTTTTGTTAATTAGATTGTGGTCAATTCTTGAATTCCTTATTGATTATATGCTCCTTGATTCTGATTCACATTAATATCCTTTACCCCACAAAGGGATTTGCAGCCTTTTAAAATGATCTGATAGATAGTAGTGGAGAGTTAGTGGTCCAATTTATACGTGTAGCATCATTAATGCAATCTTACATTATCCACCAAGGATTAAAATTAAATTTACCGTACGAAATAAGTCAACAACAAAGACTATTTTGCGTTGACAAAAGATTTGACTTCAAAGGCTTTGTACCAAAAAAAGATTAAGTGAATGATTAGTATTAGATACGACAGGATTCGGGGAGTCAATTTAGCCAAAATTTTCTCGAAAAGGAATTATTGATTGCTTGGAGAATGGAACGTGATCTTAGCTTATTATGAAAAGGAATTAATTTAGATCTTTGGTTATAGAAATCTAACGAGTGTCCTCCCTTAAGACTATCACTCAGTTTGGTCGAATCTAGAGATGCCATCTTAATGTCACTAACAAAAGAAATTGTCTAGTGAAAAGCCCGATGCTTCACTTTATACCCATTTGATTTAATTAGCGGAGACAATTTCATTATTTTTGTGGTTGGTTTTTTATTCTAAGAATTATCATTACAAGAATTAGCCTGTAAAAGACCAAGTTTAAAGTTTAAACAAATTGTAACCTTAGAGTTAGCTCTTAGCACTATGTGGGTCTATCTCTTTTCTTCACGATCTGGGTGGATCTTAGTGATTCCTATGATCGTCTGACTTGTGGCTAATCAACACAAATTGGAAAATAAAAGTGAAAAAATAAAATGTATAAATGCTGATGGTGGGGGTGCGTGTGAAAATCATTGCAAAGATCCTCAAAAAGTGATAATAATTTAGAATATCTTAACCGTGTGGTTTAAGAATGATATGTTTAATTTTAATGAAAAGAAATCGTATAAGTGGGGGATTCAACGATTGATTATGGAGAATCTGATCATGATGCTAAGCTCCGGTATTACATAGTATTGTTAAGAAAGCTATAAGGTCAAGAATTTCTTTACAAATTTTTAAGCCACTTTCATGTTTGTGATTAAATTAAATGAGTCTTTTAATTAATTAATTTTTTTAAGCAATCTCAAGTGCGGTTTATTAAATAAAATGGAATCTCTCGTAAGTTAAATTTAGGTTTAGAGTGGTGGAGAGACACAATTATTAGACCTTAGTGTCTCTAAGTCAACAGCAAGCGCCAATTGTAGCTACTCATTCTTACACTAAAATCTTTGTCGGGGGACATGCCTTTTAGCTATTTGTATTGTAGAAAAATAATATAGCCAGTAGGCTAAGCTTTTATATTCACTCTTCTAAGAGCTGCGGGCATTTAGGATTTAGAAGTTAGAACAAGGGATTAGGATCATGTTCTTTATTTATTTTTATTTTTTAATTTTTTTCACTATATATCCTAATTTCTTCTTGACTTTATAATCTAGTGACATGTGGAATGTCTAAAATTAAGTTGTCAAAATTAAGTTAGTATTGATATTTAGTTGAGTAATGGTAAACAGACACGGGTACAACAAGATGGCTAAAAGAATAATGCCATTTGCAGGATATTGAACTACTGTAGCGTATAAAATTTCTTTTGGTCGCCATCTTATCACCCTTATGTCCGACATTTTTCTATTTAATATTTTAGTAATTATAAAACTTATCCTTTAATACCTATTTTAAAGTAAATTATACAGAATTATCACAATTTTTCTTCATAGTATTGCTGTCATCGCATCATTGATCAAGGGCAAAAACTCACAGACTCCTCCATCTGTTTTAAGGGAAACCTTAGTAATTCTGAAAAATGAAACCATTCCCCACTATTTAAAATTAAATTTTGTTTGATGTTGGGATCTCTTTTCTTCAGTCTCTTCTTGGCTTTCTAGTCTTTTTATTAATTATTGCCCCTCAGCTTATTCATACTTTTGATGTTATTGAGCACAATGAAGATATTCCCCCTCTTCCTCTAGTTGATAAGTCTTCAAAGGGGTTTCCTATAATTAGAAGAGATAGAACAAAGAAGATATGGAGAGGAGAGAAAAAGCTAAAATGTGGTCAAAATACTTAAAGACACGGTTCAAAATGGAAAGTTCAATAGTTATTATTGTATTGAATATCATGTATCACCAGCTAAAATTTTGTTAAATTATTTGAAGATACAAAAGCCAATAAGAGACTATGAGATCATAAAATAAAGAGAGGATCTTATTCCATTATTATTTCCATAGCCTTTAATATTTAGTATGGAATCTTTTTACTTTTTAATCAGTATTTTATGCATGTTATTACTTATAACTAGTTTGGGATTACGATGGTTGATAACATAGGTTTTTTTTTTTATGTGAATGAAATAGTTTTTTATTAGAGAATAATAATGCTATTTACTTAGTTGGGATATTTAATTTTACTCAAAAGATGTTTTAAATGATGTGTTACTATTTAATTGGTTAAAGTGATAGTTAATTATTTAATCTTATCATTTCTAATTCAAATGGTTAAATTCTGTTGGTGGCAGTTCAATTAGAATACAAACTCAGTATCCAAGTAAGCAAGTATAACATCACTCTTAAGAAATAAGCTTAGAGTTTGGTAAATTATATTGTTGCATTTACTGTAAGTTTGAAAAGAATAGTACGTGTATTTGATAAATTTTATTACGAGTATTGTTATATTAGATAATAACTGAAATATGAATAATTTTAAATTGCTTTATATTTAAATGTTAAGATTGTAACATGAACTTTAGAAATATATGGTGGCTTATTCAATAAGCTGGTTATAAAAAATAATTTTCTTCTTACTTTTAAAAACTGTAGTCAAAATGAAGAAACATATTAAATAAGTACTTTTAAAATAATTTACTAAAATATTTTTGTCAAAACTTATAAAATAAGTCACTTATATCGTCTTAACCTTAATGTTGTACGGGGCCTCAATAGACGTTGAGTAGATTTTTAAAGATCTTTACAAATACGCTACCTTAATCTTTAAGTTTTAACTTCATTCAATTTAGTTATAAAACTAATTGTAAGTAAAAGGTTCAATAATTTTTTTTGGAGGGGGGGGGGGGAGGGAATGGAGTAAATGGTTCAATTTAATATAGTTTCAAGATGACATCAAATGTATCAAATAAAGCATACTCACATCACAAAAATTCTAATAAAATCAAAATTTGTTACTGATATGATTTTTTTTTTTTATTAGCATAGGTTTTTAGAATATGATACAACAAAATTTTTGATGTTTTTAAAGACTGCTTTTATTGAATTTTGAATTTAGTACTAAGCTTAATTGTTAAGTTTTTTATGATCTTGTGCTATGTATGCATTTATAATAGAAGTATGGTTAAGGTTTAATTATATATTATTCATTATCCAATAACTATCAGTCACAATATAATGAAAAGAAAAAAGAATATTTCAACGGTCAATCCAAATCCGCTTTGTTAATAAGCTTTTGGCTCATCATAGTTTCTAATAATTGAAATTTAATTTAGAAATTAGGTGTATAATTGTAATGTACGTAGGCTAACACCATAACAACAAAAATTTAGAAGATTTTACAGAAATGCCAAAATTTTGGGGGCGATTCAGAAATGTAACTTAAAATCTGGATTATGCTTAGAAAAGCGAAAATAATAACAAAGTTGATCGATTAGTGGGCTACTAACGGCTACAATGGAGCCATTTAGTCGTCATAATCCAACTATTTTCGTATACCCCAAAATTGAATGAGGGGTTGTGGCTCATTTTACTTACCCTATTAAGCTTTACTGTTGTGAGAGTTATGGCTCTCCCATAACTGGAAGACGAGCATGGTTGACAGCAAACCAATTAAGAAAGACAAAGTTAAACCTTTTTTGTGATTAATAATGGTAAATGTTTTGATGGTTGTGTTAGGATATATAATTATGGGGAATGACAAATGTAGAGAATTATAGGAACTTTATTGTATAAAATAATGTGTTTATAACTTTGTATGTAGAAAGAAAATAATATAAATAGATAAACTATTGAAAAATAATATGTACTTTAAGGTACGTTACAAATATCACTTTCTCTAAAAGAGTTCTGATATTTGCCCAGGGTCAAACCCTGAAACATAAAACAAAACGACGGCATTTGTTTTTTTTTTTTTTCTTTTTGCTTCTCCAAAAAGTTGCCGTTTGACTTAGCAGCTACTTTTCTCTTTGCTGTTATCTTTCTCTTACAAAGAACGCACCCAACAGCAGCTGCAAAGTTTCGGCTACTAAGCTAAAAGCTGTGTTTCAGCGGAACAAGACCAACAGCAGCTGCAAAGTTTCGACAGAACAAGATTAACATTGTCCTTGAAAGCTAAGTTTCGGCATTAACAACAGCTGTAAAATTTCGGCAGAACAAGACTAAGTTTCGGCATTTGCGAATTTCAATTTCGATTATACGTGGGTTTGCACAAGCTAAGGTACTGTCTTCTTTGCAGCCACTAGTAGAAAAATTGTCTTCTCTGATACTATTTTGGTATCAGCAGCTTATTTTACTGACACCGAGTTTAGTGTCACTAATCACGGTGTAAGAAATTTACTGACACAAATTTTTTGCGTTAGCAATTCTGTGTTACCTTAGAATCTAAGAAACGTTGATATCATAGTATCAAAATAATTGTAATTCTATACAATCATGTAGATAGTGATTCTATGGTATGAAGCAAGTTTTGATGCTCTAATGTTCTTTATGTTTTGATTCAATAATATTGGCATTTACCGATGCTATATTGGTGTCAAAGTTTTAAAAGTATTTAAAAAAACTAATGAAATTGTCAATAGACTAGAATCAAAACTTAATAATCAACAGTTTTGAACAATGATTATGAAACAAATGTTGGTGTGAAAATCCAATAAACTCCATTTAACAATTGTCAATAGGCTCTATTCAATATTCAACATTCAACATTGAATAACCAAATTGGTTCTATCTAATATTCAGTAACCAAATTCATCAACCACAGTTTCAATAGCACAACAATACTAAAAACCACAGCTAGTTTCTAATCTAAAAGAACTACAACCTATTTGTCATTACAGCAGCCTGGGTAACAGTGCTAAACAATAAAGGCAAATGGAATTGGCGTGCTACCGCTTTCATTCTCCATGATCATCAATGGCCTGAATAATAGTACCAATAACAAGCAGCGACAATACTCAATTCCAACAAAATCCATCCAACAAAGGAACATCCTGAAAGTAATAAAGGAATAACAAATGCATCACACATCATTCCAAATAAAACATTTAATCTCTTAATATTAATTATAAAACAAGAACAAACAAGTGATATTTAACTATTTTAAATTCTTAAACTATTGATTAAATTACCCACATTCGCAGCCCACTTATCACAAACCTTTAAATTTCTGCATCTTACAGCCAATTTCGAAAAACCATTAAAAATTCAATATAAAGGCTATTCGTATAATATCAATTGTAAATGAAAGGTTGATAAGTATATAATATAAATTGGAAAGAAACAATGCAAACATCTCAGCTAATAGATATAGTTTCAGTAATATATCCAGGATGTTCAGGAAGATGAACTAAATTTCTGCATACCATAGCCAAATTCAAAAAATCATTAAAAATTCAATACCAAGGCTATTCATCTGATACCAATTACAAATAAAAGGTTGACAAGTATATAATATGAATTGGAAAGGAACTATGAAAAAATCACTGTCAATAATTTTCAAATTACCAAATGAGGTTAATTATGTTTGTAGGCTCCTCATAATGAAATGGCACTCTGCTGTGTCCTTTCTCCAATATTAGGTTCATCAAATCCCTGTCCATTAAAAGTGGATGCCAATGCCCATGAGGATGATCTTATGCAAATGGTGCAAGTGGCTTTATATTTAATACTCTTTAGAACATCTTACTTGTCAAGCTTGGCATTAATATCAATAGCAAAAGTTTCGGCTATTGGAGTCATGGCATCACTTGCAGTTTTCTCTGTGAGCTCAAGTTTTCCGGCAATAATTGTTGTCTCATCATGTGTCAGTTCTCCACCTTTTCTAGCCTAATAAAAATCAATCACAGTGTGATAAATGTAATTGCACGTAATGAAAAGAAAGATAGACAAAAGGATGTCTAACAATATGAGTAGGAGAAAAAAAACCTTGGAGACATTTAGCAAACATGGAATGTAAGAACGGATGAAATGAATAGCATAACAAGTGAAAAAAAGGGCTAAACAATCATTAAATACATATAATAATTTATAACAAAATACGAATAAGTTTAAAAATATATCTAGCATGGTTAGAAAGGTAAATTAAATTTCTACATCTTACAACATCAAAAAATCATTAAAAGTTTAATACAAATGTTATACATATGATACCAATTACAAAGGAAAGCTTAATCAATGTATAGTTTGAAATGAAAAGAAATTAGAAAAATTATTAATCTGTTATACATTTTTTCAAATACCTTATGGGCATAATTTCGTATCATCTTCTTTTGACAAAATCTTGTTTCAAATTCTGCCCACACAAATACAGTAACCAACAAAAGAAAAACAAGTAAATGTGAAATTTAATTAATTAATAATTACCTCCAAGTAACCACTAGGCACAACTTGTACTACACAGACAAACGCAAGCCTCTCACAACGAAATAAATGTTCGAGCACTATAAGTTTATTAGATAATGTCAATATAAATATCAATGACAACCCATACATTTTCTGCATGTTGATTCCAAAAATAGAAACAATTTTAAATCCAAATGAATCATCACTTATTCAGTCTCAATATTTCACAATGCTTCACTTATGAATGAATGACATAAGGAAACCACAAATGGCCAATAAAATTATGATACCCTATTAAAAATTATTGAAAAGACAAACTAGAGTTTGAATATCAAAGCATTGAAGGCTTCCACATGATTCCTACTCATTTGCTTCAAACAGATTAGCAACCAACCAAACTAAATAGTTAAAAAAGCACTGGATGAGTAACTAAAGCCAAAACTTCGTGTAAAATGCTAAAGGGTGTGATAAGTGAATAATTAAAGAAAGATAAGCAAAATTCAATCAATTTAACATTGTTCATAATAGCAATTTTACCCATTAAAAAATTGATCTTCAAGCAAGTACAAATAAAAAATAAGAAAAAATGTGGGGCAATATACTTCTCCAGGTTGTTCTGATACTCACAAGTGCATTCATGTTATTGGGTTTGTACTACATCCCTCAAAAGTTCATCTCCACTCAACGCTTCCACAACTGAGGCAATGTTCAGGCCAAGCGCCACTTCGTCATCGGTGCCCAGCTCTTAGCCCAAGCCAGATCTTCTAAGTCCAAATCCTCCGCCTCTTCTTTAGCCAACAAGCTGAAGCCGACAGGACCATTTCTTTCGACTACAAGGATGCTGCCTCTCAGATATTGAAAGCCCTAGATTTGGATCTGGAAGGCTTCAAGCGCTCCACCCTCGAGTCGTTCAACTTGGCTTTCTTGATAACCTTTTTCAAGACTTTGACCAAGAAAGAGAAGGGCGACGCGTTGTTCAAGCATGCCGAGGTCAAGATTTCGATGGCGCATATCTTGTTGACGCAGGCTGCCCGTGCCAAGGTCTTGTCGTCCGTGTGTTTCAACACATTGATTAGGAAGTTCTCATCTGGATTTGTGAGGCTAGTTTCTTTGACTTGCTCTTCCTCTCCTGATTCTTCCTCTTCTTGTTTGAATTTCTCCATCTTTTGGTTGTCTCTGGTGGTGACCAAAGAATCAAGATCCATACGTATAAAGTAAAACTAGAGAGAAACAGGATATGGAAAGTGTTGGTGAAGAGGACGATGATTTTATTTTTTGGAAGGCTGAGAGATTTGTTTTATTTCAATTTAGGGTATATTGAAAAAAGTGGGAAGGATTTGGAAAAAAGGGAAGATGAAGAGGGAAGGGTTTTATTACGTTGAAGGCCGAAAAATTTTAGCAAGTGTTGAATTTAAGATACCCTAATTTTAAGATAAAACTACGCCGTTTAGAATAAGAAAAATTAAAATTAAAATTAAAATTAATATCTTAGTATCAGTAAAGGTTTATGATACTGTAATTTTAATAATCACTGACACTAATATGTTAAAGCACTAAAAGTTGCTTAGGTCATTAAATACTGATACTTTTTTATTTAGTATCAACAACCTAGTATCGGTGAAAGTCATTTTTTTAGTAGTGAGCATTTTCGAAGCTTGAAGTTTTTTTTAAGCTTGAATTTTTTTTAATTTTTCAAAGCCTACATTTTTATTGGGGAAAATAGTTCCCTACATTTTCTTAATTTGTCTCATTTCCGTTCTCATGTTTGTATGAAACTTTGTTTTGGGTGATATTGCCTTTATTTGACAATTACAATAATATAATGGGTATTAAGCTGAGTATTTGTTTCTATATTGCATTTTGAATGTTGATTAATGAGCTGGGCATTTGTTTGTATATCCCAACCTTATATAGCAATGCTTTTACAACAAGCTTGAGCTGTTTCAATTTGAATCTTGAGTTGTTTCATTTTTTTTTAATTTTTGTTTCTAAATTTAATGAATTTGTGATAAATAACTAATAAGATATTAAATTATTTTAATTTGCAGCAATTAATGGATAATTTGGAACAAGTGGAGGAGGTTGATGAAGTTGAAGAATTGCAAGATTTATAGGGGACTGATTTGGAAGAAAATAATGAGGAATTGGTGGTGGAAAAAGTTGTTGAGCCTATGGAAGAAATGCTACATATGCCTCACGTAGCTGACCCAAATTCGAAAAGTGCATGCTAATAACATCTTCTAGATAATCTCTAGGCAATGCTTCTTTGAACACGCTTATGGAACATAATAGCTTTTCTAGATTTAGACTCAGTATCATGATTGTTACGGCAAAATTGTATTGCTTCCAAGTTCCCATGGAACAGAGCCGTTTTCATGATTATTCAAAGAACCCAAGCCAAAATGCACGCAATCTATATACCAAAATCATCCAAAGGCAATATTTTTAATTAATGGCTACACCACTCACAAGCCCAAAAATGACGAACAAGAAAAGTGCATAGATAGACCTGGAGATAAAATAGAAGGCTCCATCAATAATACTATTCCTCATCACTCGGTTACACCTTACATTAATTCAAAAAAGAACATGAAATACTAACAGAGAGTAGCTGCAATTGACTCAAATCAGAAATCTCTCATTTCTTCTAGAGAAAAATCTCTTTTTCATCCTCATTCATCCACAACATTAGCAAATTCAAAATTGTGTGACTATTGCTGATATATGCTATAAAATTACATTATTAAACACCCAAATTAAGTGCGAAAGGGAAATCAATTGCAATTTAACACACTTAAATAAAACGAGAATGACAATAGCAATGCAAATTCAGTCGAAAATTAAATACAACAGGAATGATAATAGCTATGAAAATTTAGCACTTGCATAGCAATGATATTAAATTTTCATCATAATTGTCCTAACCTAGATCAACCAAATCGTCCCCATTTTGCCATAACCTAAAGAAGCAAAAGCAAAGCATTACCTCAGGCTATGATAACTTTGCCACTTCGTGAGTTCAATTAGCTGTCGCGTCATGGCTACCAGTGTTGACGGTGACCATGGCTGTAAGTCGCCCTTTTTTTTTGAAATTTTCAGCCACAGATTGTGGTGGATCGCGAATGGTTGGACCTCGGTCGCGAGGAAGGAAAGGGCATATTGTTTTCGGCAAACAAAATGTTGCTTGATCTTCGTTCGGGTGCTAGATAACGAAGACGAAGATTCTTTCCATTCTGTCTCATTCCCTGGTGAAACGAAGAGGAAGAGAGACGCATAGATTCTATCTTGATTTTGCAAATGCTAAGTCAAATGGCAACATTTTGGAGAAGCAAAAAGCAAAAGAAAAAAACAAACGGCATCGTTTTGTTTAGTTTCGAGGTTTAGCCCAGGGCAAACATCATTTTCCTCTCTAAAAATGTTATTTTCCCCCATCAATTGAATGATGCACATTAGTTAAGTAAATACGCCACCATGATACAATAAAATACTTATTTGTTTGCTTGTGTATCGATGAATGCAAATCTAAATACTCTTTAAATGTTGCAAATTTGCCAAGAATCAAAATTTTTTCCCTGCAAAAAACAATATATTGGATATTCAATGGATAAAAATGGGTGTCATATGATGAAATTAGTTTTAGAAAAGAGGGTTGAGAAAAGAGTAGTGTAGAATCATTATTTTGTTGTCTAAATAGCCTAAACATGGCCTTATTTATAGGCATATTTGTGCCCCTCTATTTGGGTGATCATCTTTCATAATACCTCTTTACTTAGAACCATTTCAAATAATTTTAATTAATGGTCCAAATTGAACTATAACCATTTCAAATAAAATGACACAATGAAAGGATACATCCTTAAGTGAAAATATGCCTATTTTATAATGTACAATTAATTGGACATGTCTTTATAATAAGATATAATTTATTTTAAAAGTTGTTCCAACAGGTTGGTGAAGGAAATACATGAGAAATCCAATATTATGAAGTCTAACATCTTGTGTAAATGTGACATGTCACATGTGATAATACAAGAGTGGATTTTGTAAACAAATTCTAAGCACGATTTAGGTTGGCACTCACCTCATAGAGTGCCTAACCCAACCCAATATGCTTAAGTACGAGTTAAGATTTTGTTTGGGATACCTTTAAAATATAGTTTACTGAAATAATGCTTTTGAAAGTAGAGTTTTTACAAGTAGAAACTTTCACTAAAAAAATTATGGGTGACTTATCCCAAAGGCCCATTTTTTATTTATTTTTAATTATCCCAATAGATAAAATACTTGAAGAATAATTAATAAATTGAAACAACTAAAAATAAAACACAAATAGTAATATCCATCATATTTCACAGTCAAAAACATACAACTAGCATTAAATTTTAAAATCCAAAAGTTTCTAGTCTCAAAATTCAGATTAAGAAACTAACAAACCCAAAAGTCGAAAGCCTTGTTAAACATCAAACGCTAAATTTGTAATTTTAATCTAGTACTATATAATAATTCATTATGATGGTGATTATTATTATTATTATTATTTGACTTACCTATTCATAATGGGATATTAAAAAAAGTTATTAGTTTGGAATCACGACAATTTAGTGATTTTTTAAGGGAAAATTATAAACAAAAGCATTGAATCTTTTTTCCCCCTGTTTTAATTTTCTTGAATATGAAGAAAGCCTCGGCTTCTTAAAACTGGGAAGTAGGAAAAGACAAAAAGTCCTAGTGCAGAACGTTGTGGGCTTTAACTGGCCCACTCTCTATAACCATAGTAAAGCCCATCACGGTTATTTTACCTAGACCAACATAGCAAAGCAATTCCCTGTGGGTTCCCCCCACATCCCCTGAAAAAGTTAATTACTCAAAAGGGGTAGTTATGATTTTGTCTAAATTATTATTACGAGAATCACTTATTGCCAGATTTTTTTAACAATAAGAACAACATTTCTATCCAGCAAAGACGTTTGTTTCAATTACATTTTCATTCAAAAGGAACTTGATTTTGAAATAAGCCAGACCTGTATTAAGTATGCAAGTTGCTATTGTTTTTCTAACAAATTTTGGAGGGATGGTATCTTAAATGTGTAGTAAATATTCATTAAAAAATGATAAAGAGTTCTAAGGGTGACACAACGACAACAAAAATAATTGTAAAATTTGGTGATGTTATAATGTTGAATTGAAAATTAGTGTTAACTTTTTACTTAAGACTATAACACCAGATAGTTTTATGATTTTTTGTTGTCATTGTGTCACGTTTTTTTTTGTTTAAATACTAGTACTCACATTCATTTCATTTATAACTATTTTTTTTATGCCACCCATATACTTTCATTTAACAACCAATGATTTTATTTTTGAGTAGTGATTCGGGCTATACAACACCTTCAGTCCAAATATACCCTTTACAACACACTAGCTATTGATTTGAATTCAATCAATATATTTACGATGTGTTACTTTCCGGATTGGGGAATCGGAATTCGAAATTAAAATTATTGACGACATTTAAGGTGCGTTTACTTCCCGGAATCCGAAATCGGAATGATTGACGACGATTACTTCACAAAATAGAGCTGGAAATCAGAATTGAAATTTTAGGGCTCACTACAATTTGGGAATGAGGAATGGAAGACTCATTCCCAAGGTGGAGGTGGGAATGAGTCTCTTATTTCTAGGAATGACTATTTTGCTCTCCCTAAAATTGAAAATGTCCATATTGTCTTCATTTATAATTAATTAATATATTATATTTAATTAACAAATTAATATATTATTAACAATAATTATTAGTAATGATAAATAATCAAAATAATTAATATATTATTATTTATTAATTAATATACTACTATAATAATTGTATTAATAATTAATTAATTAATTAATATAATTGTTACTTATAATTAATATATTAATAATTATTAACAATAATTATTAATAATTATAATTTTTTTTATAAATAATCACAATAATTATTATATTATTAATAATTAACTAATTAATTAAAATACTACTATAATAACTATTAATATAATTATTATAATTGGTTAAAATATTATTAATTAATTAATATAATTGTTACTGTTAATTAATATATTAATATATTATTAACAATAATTCTTAATAATTATAATTTTTGATAAATAATGACAATAATTAATATAATTTTATTATTATTAATTAATATATTAGTATATTATTAACAATAATATATTAATAATTATAATTAATCAATTAATATATAATTTTAATAATTATTAATATAATTGTTTTAATTAATTCATATATTATTATTATTAATTAATTAATTAATACACTATTATAATAGTTATTAATATAATTATTACTCTTAATTAATATATTAATATATTATTAACAATAATGTGTTCATAATTATAGTTTTTGAATAAATAATCACAATAATTAATAGATTTTTGTAATAATAATTAATTAATATATCATTATAATTAATTAATTAAAAAACTTACATTTAATTAATATATTATTCACAATAATATATTATAATAATAATAATAATTTTTGAATAAATAATCACTATAATTAAAACATAACATAATAATTATGATAATAATTCATTAAGTACTTTTTAGTGATTTGTTACATTCTAATTCATTCCGATTTCGATTCCAAGATAAAATAAACACATTAATGGGATTCGAGCCCATTCCGATTCTGATTCTTATAGATCAAGTAAATAACTTATTCTGATTCTCATTTCTCATTCCAGCTTATTACGATTCTAGCCTATTCTGATTTCAGCTCATTTCAATTACTGACAAGTAAACGAAACATTACTTTGTAAAAATAGAGTAGGAATCAGAATTTAAATATGGGACCCACCATTATTTGAAAATAGGGAATGAGAAATTGATTCCAAGGGGTGGGAATTAATCTCTCATTCCCTAAAGTTTCCATTCTACCCCATCGACATTCAAATATTCATAAAATGCCCCTCCTTTAAATAAAAAATATAAATTAAAAAATTAAAAAAAGCCAAAATCCCTAACAACACACTTTTCTCTTTGAAGCTGCCAAATGCCATAACCACTTCTCGTCATCGTTGCTGCCGAAATCATCAGCCGTCATCGTCATTGCTGCTCCGTCGACGCTGAAGCAATTAGTGATTCTCGATTTCTTCTCCATCAAAGGCCATTTCATCTCTGTTCATGGACGCCCCTAGTCTTGCTGGTTTTGGTTTTTGCCACTTGTCTTCGTCAATCCCCTTCGCTGCCGATCTGAAGCTTCCTGTCACCATTTTCACCGCTGCAAGTAATGGTTAGCTAATTTCGTTAGTCAATCACTGTCTTCACTGTTCTTCATCATTTTTATTTTTTTGAATTAATTAGATTATTATTTCTTTGATTTATTATTAGATTATATCTTTAACACAAAATATAATATGAAAAAAATCGACAACTACCAAAAACAAAAACTTATTAATATGTTTGTCTGAGAATGTGAAGACCATGTAAATGGGCATGAAGTTTACTTATGAGAGTTGTTATAGTAACATGAAGTTAGATATGTTAATGCAAAGCATGAATTTGCAAAATTTTCCATAAAAGTTATTAGGAAAAAAATTAAATGTAGAATTTTATGTTCATTTTGTCATGCTGGACGACTGTTTGATGATTAATTTTTTGTTATGTGATGAATGGTTGCTAATCACATATGAATGGTGAAGATGCGTGATATTTGATTCTCCATCGAATTGTTTGATTACTGCACTTTATAGTGATAAGAAAATAGCTGATTTACAAGGTAAGTAATATCGAGAATGAGCAAAATTGAAGGTTTGGCTGATGAGGAAATATATGACGCCACTAGTATGTTGGCCTCGAAACATGATTTGCTCCATGTGTTCTTTACCTTACCCTATCATCTCAAGAAAAGATATGTAGTCCAAATGAATTATTAAAAATATCAAACCCTTAAAGTATATTAATCCAAAAGCACATTTCAGCCCATTTCAATTTATATTTAAACGCACCATTAAAGATATACATTTGTATACATATCCAGTGATGTTAAACTAACATGGTATATAATAAATTGAGTAAAAATGGACAAAAATATTTTAATAGTGAAGATATAAAATTAATTCAAAAACTTAAAAGAATTATTAAAAATATCAAACCCTTACCATTACCAATAGATAGTTATTATAAAATTATACAAACAGATGCCAATAGTTTAGGATGTGCAAGTATATTAATCCAAAAGCCCAATAAAGATAGCGCTAAAGATAAAGAAGAAATAGCTATGTATACTAGCGGTACATTTACAGAAATAAAAAGTAGAAAATATAGTACAGAATTAGAAATTTAAGGAATAAGAAATTCTTTAAATTTATTTCATTTGTACATACAAAACGATATATTTACAATTAGAACTAATTGTGATAATATTATAGAATTTTATAAAAAAGTACAAAAGAAAAACTTTGAAAAGAAAAATTCTTTTATTAGCAAGAGATGAATATATTTTTTAAAAGTAATAACAAGTAGAGGATACAAAGAAAATTTTGAACATATAGTAGGTAAGATAATACATTAGCAGATATTCTTTCAAGACTAATAAATCAATAATTATTTTGCAGGAATGGAGCGATATATGAATTTCGGTCCAATTAAGCTTAGACAGTTCCCTTCAGGAACAAATTTAAGTTTTAAAAGTAAATATCTATTATTAGACAGCCAACAATGCATATTAGATAATTTGTGGTGTGTTAATAACCCATATGATAAATTTAAGGTAGCCAATGCACTCATACATTATTTTAGACAAGTTAATGAACATATATACAATAAACATTTTGCATTTTTTGTATTAGTTAGAGGTGGACAACCAGGAATTTATAGTAAATGGAAAGAGGTAGTTGATTTAATGATCAATTATCCTGATCCATATGTCAAAGGCTTTTACACATTTTATGAAGCTATAGAATCCAGACATGAAATAAGACCAAATTATTATGTTAGTCATTTAATAAATACTTTAAATAATGCACCATCATCTTCATCTAGACAGTCAAATAATCCCTTAGACAGTGCATCAGTAGCATCATCATCCATACAATTTTGTAATCATTGTGAAGTAATGGCACGAACCATTAGAAAGCTCAATTAAGCATGTAGAAGAAAAATACTTGCATTAGAAAATACTAACGAAGAGTTAATTAGACAAAATATTATATTACAAAATAAATATCAAATTTTGCTATTAGACCAACAGAAAACCCAAAATATCCAAAGAAGAGTTAATTAGACAAAATATTATATTACAAAATAAATATCAAATTTTGCTATTAGACCAAAAGAAAACCCAAAATATCCAAAAAAACCCAAAAAAGGCTTACACCAGACAACCCTTAAATAAATTATTTGATCACACCCCAGCCGGACAATTAAATAAAATACACCAACTTTCGTTTCTTCCTGGTGATGCCGTAGACCTAGTAAAGGAAAAATTACAGAAAACCTTTACACAGATTTTGTTTCTTTTGCCAACCAATTGTTTGATAGCCAGTTAAACTTTTCACTTGAATTTAGACCCAGCTGGCCAGAATTAAACAACATGACTACACTTAAACATAATTTCCTTACTATTTCCTTTGATTACTCCCTAGCTAAAACTATAGACAATAAGGACATCCTGTACAAAGCCCATAGCTTTGGGATTATACAAACCATTTATATTTTTATCCAAGATAGGTTTAAACTCTTTCCACCAACCTTAAACAGAGCTTTGGCCACTATAAGAGAAGCACCATTGGTAATCAATTTTAATTCTATGCCACCTAGACCTCAAGTAATCAATAAAACTAAAACTGGTGCCATATTACCAGCCTACCATGTCATTTTCATTTGCGAAGAAGCCAAGAAGTACAAAAGATGATTTTATCAGGACAGGCCCAATTTCTCTGCAAAGGATTTATATCGAAGAACTCATGAAATGGTAGCCTTCTATGAGTGGTTACATACTCATGATAGGATCATCGCACAAGCAGAACATTACACAATCATAGCCTAGAAGCATCTTGTCCGTGAGGAGTTACTCATTCCTTCACTACAAATTAAAGTTGATAATATACAGAAACGTAAAGAATATTTGGAGGCACTAGATGAAATAAATGACATGCCATCATCAGGACATGAATTGGAAACTATGAGTCATCAGTCTTTCGATGAGGACATAGTTGAAGTTGTTGAAGAAATGATGGATCGATAGAAGACACCATTACAAACAAAGTAATCAGAGTCAGTATAAAGATAAAATAGACAGAGTTACGTGGTTTTACAATTAACCTTTACTAGTCACCCGATAAAGGAAAAGTTGCAAAAACATCTTTTTCATTTTGTCTTTTGTTACTGACAGTGAGTCAGCACTAAAAATAGTAGTTAGTTACTATTTATAAATAGTGAGTCACTATAAAAGTACTAGTTAGCCAGTTTGTACTTTTTAATTTAATCATTGACTTTTCGCCATATGTAAATAGCGATGGCAATGGGGAGGGGAGGGGAGGGAACCGACATCCCCACACTCATCTCCGATATTTTTCACATACCTCCATCCCTTCCCCGTCCCCATCAGAATTGATTGAGAGGATCCCCGTCCTCCTCCTCAAATAATAAGAGGGGATCCCCGAGGGTCCCCGATCCCCGAATGACGGATATATTTTTAATTTATGAACTTGATTTAATCATATTAAAATAAAATTTTAAATAAAATTAAGGTTTGACAATATATTTTATACTAACATTAATCCATTACAAAAATCACACTGCAAAATACAAATCATCAGAATAATTATCTTTGTCAATCTTTATAATCCTCTAATAAAAAAATCAGTTTTATATCAATAATGAAATAAATGAAATAGGTATAAATACTAAAATTAATATTTTTAATAAAAGCATTTACTCTTACACCTCATGCTCTTCCTGTTCTTCCTCAAGAAATGTGACAAATTGAAGATAGTATCAAGTTTCAAATCTAAAACAATAAAAATAATATAAGCAACATGACTCATAATATTAAATAGTTTTGGGTCAAAACCTTTAGAATAAGGTATGGTTGAATAGTAATTCAAGATTACAACTAGTTAAGTAGGCTCGAAATTTTTATAACAGATTTGTATAAATATTTTGATATTTATTATTTATACTAATATTTAATATTTTATCATTCAAAATTTCATTATTCATTTATTAATAATTCTAAAAAATAAAATAAAATTTTAAAATTAATACAAAGAAATGGGGTAATGGGTAAGGGATGGGGATTTCACCTCATCCTCATCCTCATCCCTTCCCCGAATAAGAAATTGGATATAAAATCATCCCCATACCCTCCTCGAATGGAGAAAATCCCCAAAGATCCCAGTCTCCGTGGGGATTTTTACCATCCCTACATGTAAAGTGTCAATTTTAATTTTTGTCTTTTGTAACTTATGTTAATAGTCATGTCAACAATGATCCAAAGTCTTGAGTTGTATATAAAGAGTTCCCAGTCATTGTAAAGAGCATAGTGTACACGCAAACAAGCAAGCGTTCAACTTGTACTCAAAATCAAATTCAATAAAAGTTTCTTTTTCATAAACACTTTGCAATTTCTTTAGACAACAACTAGCAAGTAAGTAAGTAATTTTACTCTTTATTTTTATTTAGCTTTCGGGTTCAGAAGTCTAGCTAAGACAACGAAAGTATAAATTGTATTTAAAGCATTAACAAAAGGCAGTTTTTGTTATCATTCAGAAGTAATGAGTTTTTAGAGGGAAAGTTTTTAATGAAAATTAAGATTTTTGTTTTTGACAAAAATAATAAGAACTTAGTAAAAATTCAAACTGAATTTCTGAAAGCTTCTTTTTAAACACAGTTTCCGTTAACCCGTTTAGTCGATAATGTGTTAAAGGTACTTTTTTGGGATCGCTCTGTTTATGGGTGGGAAACCAGCAACGTATTTTTTGATAGTCAACCCGAATGGGGACTAGATTAATTTGCACTGATGGTATAACAAGCCACACACAAGTTTTCCCTGGACAGAACTTAGCATCCGTTTTCTCTTTCATTCTCTTTGGTATCAAAGAACCTCTTTTGTTCTTATTTTAAATATTTTTTATATGAGTAGTTACAAGGCAGACTTCATTTGTTATATGATATTTTTCCACGATTGCTAACTTTGACCAAGCTCTTGAAAATTATTATAAAAATCCTTTTGCTGTTCTAGAAAAAGGTTTTGATAGTTGGATAGAAAATAACCTTTATGTAGAAATTTTAGCACGTTCTTTAGAAATTGTAAAAATTGAATTAAACAGAATTAATATTGAACATGTATTTTTAGACACTTTAATAGAAGAAAGGTTAGGTAATTTAAAGCTTCCAGTAGATTACACGTCTCGTTTAACTCTTAAAATAGAAAGAAGAATAACTATTAAACATTACGCATTTTCAAATTTACCCGTATTTAATTTTAGAAGACATAATTTACAATATTATAATATAATTAAACAGAATAGATTATTAGACAAGTACGAGAACTTAGCATTAAAAATTAGGAATAGATTAGAAGATCTAGAAAATTAGTTTATGAATTTTCAGTGATTAGATTATTTAGATTTAAAAATTAGTCATCATAAAAAGTAAAACTTAAATTTGACAGAAAGAATAAAAATTAGTTGTAATATCGAGCACTTAGAAAATCAGTACAAACATATTCCTCACACTAGCAATAGTCAACAAAACTTCATAGTAGATTTATTAATTAATTTAGGACAACATTTAGAAGTCAATATATAAAGGCTAAAAGAGTTAGTATTAAGACTAGGCAAATTCTTCGAAACTAGTAATATTAATACGTTAAGAAGAAATTTAGATTACATTAAAGAATTATTAACATATTTTAATAGTCAAGTTAAAAGATTCCCTAGCAAGAAAGAAATATTAGAATTAATTCAATTATTAGACATAAAAACACCTAATCCTATAGAATTAGAAATTAAACAAATCGTAAAAAGTTTAAAATTAGAAATAGAAAATATTAAATTTACATAACGTGATTTACAAATTCAATTAGATGCTATAAAAATAATTGTTAGTGAATGAGTTCAGACAAAATAGTAATAGAATCATTAGCAGAATTAAAAGGAGAAATTCCACAACTAAATCCAGTAAGTTATAGTTGTAGAGAATTTAGTCAAGAAAGTAATAATATTCAACAAGCACAAACTAATACTATAGTCAAAGTATTAGTCAAAATCAATAATAGACTAGAAGACTTACTTAGGCAAAGAATTAAACAAATTGACAAACCATGTAGAAAAGTTAAATTTAAGAGGACCAGTCTTAACACGTAGGACAATAGATATTAAAGACATTTTAGGACCAAAAGTCATATTAAAAAGCAATGGATCTAATAAGAAACAGTGGAGTAGACGTAAACATGGTAGAAAGAATTAGAAGATCGCTTTCATTTTCTAGCAAAGGTAAAGAAATAATAAAAAGGACATAAGACATAATAGACAAACAAGATTTAGATAAATTATTAGAAAAGGGTTTTGAACAAACTAAAAAGAAAAGATTATATAATGAAGGTTTAAAGTCAAAATTAAATAATAGCTTATATATTTACACAGATGAAACTAAATTATCAATAGTAAATATATGAGAAGAATTAACTTTAATCAGTCCAATAGGAAGAAAACAAAATTACACAGATATACACATGGAAATAATAATTATAAGAATACTTAGTCAGGCTAGAGAGGGACTAGACACAAAAGCACATTTATATTTATATGATAGTAGATTTTATGATCACGAGCAAGCTCAAATGGCCAGTGCAGAAGTAGATTTAAAAAATAAAGTAGCAGTAATAGGATGCATACTTAATATAGATATAGACATAAATAAATTTTGTAAACATATTAAATTAAGTGTACAAACTAAAGGATATAAAATGAATGCAGAATATAAAAACCTTAGGATAACATTTTTTCTAGAAAAATTATATAATAAATATCATAAGAAATCTAGATTTGAAAGTAAAAATATTGTAGATTGTTTTAAAAGCCAATATGTAAAAATGATTATACCTAAAAAATTAACCAATAGTGAATTAAATGGTTTAGAATGGATTTTACCAAAATTAGACAATGATAGAATGTTAGAAGTACCAAAGACTAGTTATACTTATATGAATCGACAAAATCAAGTTATACAAAAATTTAGTAATTATAGACAAAGATGTAATCCTGAATTAGAAGAAAATGAAGAAGAAATAGAAATTAATATGGCAATAATAGGTAATTTAGACATAGATAAACACAAAACATTAATTAATAATAGAGATAAAATTATAGACTTAATATTTAATGAACCTAAAAATTATTTAGATGAAGAATTATTTGGAGAATTATGTAATAATGATGAATTAATAGACGACGATATAGACAAAGAATTAATAAAAAATTTAGACTTTAAAAATTTAGAAATAGATGAAATTTATTACTTAGAACATATAGATGAAATATTAGTAGAAGAAGAAGATAAAAAACCAGAAGTAGGAGAAAGTAGCCATAATTCAGTATTAGAACCTGTAGTAGAACCATCAAATGTGGAAACTTATTTAGACAAACGAGGGATTCCAGAAACTAATGAAAAATACACAAAAGTCGAAAGAGTATTTAAGGCTAAAACAAAATTAGAAAATTGGAAAACTATGCCACAAGCTAGAGATTTATTAGTATTAGATTAGAAGACTACAAACTTAGCCAATGGAAACAAGTATTTAATCAATGGGAAGGTAATTTACTTAGACACTCTATGGAGTCATTAAAAATAATAATAGACCCAAATTATAAATTAATATATTTAGAAAGTACTTTATGCAGTAGAGAAAGACAAATGTATTTAGAATATGGAGAATGGATGAAGAAAAATAAATTAGAAGAATTAGATAATTTTGATACAAATATTACAGCAATTAGTTTTTATAGATTTATGGTTTAAATGAATGGGAATGAAAATGTAATTTGGGAATGAATAAAAATTTGGGAATGAGAATAAAATATGTGGGTCCCACACAATTTGGGAATAAGGAATGGGAATCCTATTCCCATGGGGGGGTTGGGAATGAAAATGTGGGAATGGGAATGAAACATAAATTTACTTTTCTATCCTTCTTATTTTTTTATATTTCCTAAATTACCCTTGTTCAAATCACAAATAATTTTATTATTTTAAATGTTATTAATAATAATTATTATTATTATTATTATTAAATTTTATTATTTAAGTTATTATTAGTAATTATTATTATTATTATTAATATTATCATTATTAACAATAAAAATAATAATTAATAAAATAATTAATTTATCATTATTAACAATATTTTCCTTATTATTGTTAGTAACTTTATTATTAATTATTGTTATTATTATTTATTAATATTATCATTATTAACATTTATAATTATTATTATTAATAAAAATAATAATAACAATAATTAATAATAACTAAAATAATAAATAATAATTATAATTAATAATTAATAATAACTTAATTAATAACTAAAATAATAAAATTAATAAAATTTCATATAATAATAATAATTAATAATAACTAAAATAATAAATATTAATATTAATAAAAATAATAATAATAATATTGTTAATTTAATAATAAAATTAAACAATTTTATATAAATTAAAATAATAAATATTAATATTAATAACAATAATTAATAATAACTAAAATAATAAAGTTAATAAAATTTAATAATAATAATAATAACAACAATAATAAGGATAATATTGTTAATAATGATAAATTAATTATTTTTATTAATATTATTTTTATCAATATTTTTATTATTAATAATTATAATATGAATAAAAATAATAATAACAATAATTAATAATAGCTAAAATAATAAATATTAATATTAATAACAATAATTAATAATAACTAAAATAATAAAGTTAATAAAATTTAATTTTAATAATAATAATAAATATTAATACTGATAATATTAATAAAAATAATAATAACAACAATTAATAATAACTAAAATAATAAAGTTAATAAAATTTAATAATAATAATAATAACAACAACAACAATAAGGATAATATTGTTAATAATGATAAATTAACTATTTTTATTAATTATTATTTTTATCATTATTTTTATTGTTAATAATGATCATAATAATAATAATAATAATAACTAAAATATTATTATTATTGATTTTATTTTTTTAATTAATATTATTTTTATAATAATATTTATACATGTATCTAGTCAATGAAAATTACATTATTTAATACTGTGGGTATTTTGGTAAATTGATTATCATTCCCATTCCTCATTCCCATTTATTTTGCCAAATAAACACATCAATGACATTCCAGCATATTCTCATTCCCATTTATTTTTCAAAGCTATTAGATTCCCATTCCACCCCATTCCCATTCCTTAGAAGTAAACGCACCATTAATGAAAAAATTAGTATTAGGAGTAGATGAAAAAGACGACGTAATTAAACAAATCAAAGCTATTAGAAATTTAGAGCAATTAAAAATTTGTGATTTAAAATATTTTGATGAATATGCTAACTATTTTTGTAAATATTGGAGAGAAATAGGTAGACCATTTGATGAAGATTTATTATTAAAATTTGTAGTCAAATTACCAAGTAAAATAGGAGAAAAATTACACAATGAATTAATTAATTGGTTTAAAACAAAAAGAATACAAGGAATTAATTATTATGCTACATTATTACCAGTTATAGAATATGTTAGAGGTAGGATTAGAGAACACTATGAAGAAGAAAAATGTAGATATCAAATAAAATTATAGTTTAGAAAAATGTGTATAGACAGTAGTACCAACGTTAGGGTACAATTACCTTAGTTACATTAGACATAACAAATATAAAAAAAAAAATAAGAAGAGATATAGTCAACATAAGCCACCTTATAAACATAATAAAAGAAAATTTTATAAGAAGAAATTTTTTAAAAATAATAATAATAAACAGAAAGTCAAAAAGACATTCAAAAAAGGTAAACATGTATATAAAAGAAATAAAACTTGTAAATGTTATTTATGTGGAAAGGAATGCCACATTAAACCAAATTATCCAAAAAATAAAAAAGTTAACCAATTAGAATTAGATAATTATAATATAGAAGAAGAGATTCTAGATATACAAAAAATTCATAACATAGATCAATTATCCGATAGTGATAGCATATGTATAGTCAGTAATAGTAGATTAGACACTAGTAGTAATTCAAGTCAAGAATTAGAATTAGACATAGAATTAGACATGGACGTAAATGTTCTAGAAACTTATACTTGATTCTTCGAAAAAAAAATTGTACACATTATAATAAAAATTTTGAATTAGGACATAGAGACATAGAAACAGGAAAATTCTTTTGTAATAATTATATTGATAAATAGATAGAAAATGAAACAATAGAAATAAATAGAGCAGGTAGTGAATTAATAAATATAGATGTAGAATTATTATTTAAAAAAGAAACTGTTTATGCTAAAGTAATGATAGACACAAGCGCAAATAAATGTATTATACATGATAGCTTAGTACCCAAAGAAAATAGAAATAAACTTAGAAACCCTGTAAATATTAGACAATTTAATGGAGAATTAATGCAAATTACAGAATGTGTAAATAACATACCAATAAGAATTAATGATGAAACTCTTTGTCGCAAACATTTATTTCAAACCAAAAACTAGGATATAAATTTATTTTAGGATTAAATTTTATATTAGGAAATAATAGTAGTATGTTAATAACTCCGAATGGAGTAAGTTTCTTTAAAAAGTCAACATTCATTCAACCCAAATACGAAACACATATCTTACCATATGAAAAGAAAATACTAGTAGTAGAAAAAGACATAGATGTAGAATTTTTTGATTCTTTGTTAGAAGAAGAAAAAGGTATAGCCAGCCGTAGTGGACTAGAATTAAACAATGATGAGATAAAAACCTTAGACGATGAAGAAATAGACAATTATTTAGAAGATATATTAAATGTAGAAAAAGAAGTAGAGTGTGAATGTCAAAAATGGCCAGAAGAAATTAGAAAAAAGGTCGAAGAATTAGAGAAATTAGAAATAATAGGAAATAACCCAATTAGAAAAGATAATAAAGAAGTATATAAATTAAAAATCATTAATCCAGACATAACAATAAAAACGCAAGATTTAGCATATAGTTTAGAAGATAGAAAATAATTTAAAATGCATATTAATGAATTGTTAAAATTAAATTAAAAGTTATTAGAAATAGTACCAGTAGACATAGAAGCCCTGCATTTATTGTAAATAACCATACTGAACAAAAACGAGGAAAAAGTAGAATGGTAATAAACTATAAAAGATTAAATGATAATACTTTAGACAATAAGTATAAAATACCCAATAAAGATGAACTAGTAAATTGTATACAAAAAGCTAAATATTTTCTAAATTTGATTGTAAAAGTCGATTTTGGCAAATACGACTCCGCGAAGATTCTGTTCAATGGACAGCTTTTAGTTGTTCAGAAGGACATTTCGAGTGGTTAGTTATACCATTTGCACTTAAAAACGCCCCACAAGTATTTCAAACTAGAATGGATAGGATATTAAAACCTTATTCAAAATTTTGTATAGTTTATATATATGATATTTTAGTTTTTAGTCAGAATAAATTTATGCACATTACTCATTTATATAAAATTCTAGATTGTTTTAAAAATGATAATATAGTTATCTCTAAAAAGAAAATAGAATTATTAAAACATAAAATAGATGTTTTAGGATTAACAATAGACAGAGGAACAATAAAATTACAACCGCATATAGTCAATAAAATATTAGAATTTTTGGATAAAATAGAAGACACAAAAGAATTACAAAAATTTTTAGGACTATTAAATTATAGTAGAAAATTTATACCAAATCTCAATACACTAATAAGACCCTTATATAATAAATTGATTAAAAGTAGACTTTTTAGGATTAACAATAGATAGAAGAATAATAGAACTACAATTGCATATAGTCAGTAAAATATTAGAATTTCTGGATAAAATATAAGACACAAAAGAATTATAAAATTTTTTAGGATTATTAAATTATAGTAGACAATTTATATCAAATCTCAATACACTAATAATACACTTATATAATAAATTGAGTAAAAATGGACAATAATATATATTAGATAAGATGTCTTCATCTTTTTCAGTATTCAAATATGGGTGCCACTTAAAAAAATTGCTTGAAATATTTATACACTAGATAAGGTAAATGTGCTAATATTCGATATGTATGTTTCCCAACAACATCCTATTCATTTACTGCCGCTCCCACCCCCCAAAAAGAAATATTATAATAATAACAGTAATAAATAAAGACAATATTCTCTTCATAAATGAATGAGAATGACTAATAAGCATAGGACCTGAATGTAGAATTTAAAGATAACGGGTTTATTCGCTGACGAGATCTGATATTATTCCCATAGGTATCTAGGCATCATAGTTCTTACAGGCTATTGTGGTTCTCGGAAAGAAGACGAAGAATGGTGGTGGAGGTGTAAAATTCTGTTTTACATACTGAATAAGCAAAGCTAATATGATTTACGATTGAACCCCAAAATGGAGAACAAAGTCGCATCCTAGCACTGGCCCTTGTTCTTAGGTTTGATTATGTGCTTTTAAAGTTCAATGCATTTTGGGCTCTTCAAATTGACAGCCCATCTAATCTTTTGAAATTAAAGTTCTCCAAAGAAACCCTAGGCTATGCAGCAGTGTAGAAATTGTGTCACCATCAAATCTTAAAGACTTTGGAATGCGTTGGAATTAGATGCACGCATGGGATCCTTACTCTAATGATCAATCTTGTGTTTAGTAACTAGTAAATGAGGTTGGCTGAATAATGGTTAGTACAATTGAAAACTGAAGATGATATATATAAAAAATAGGACTTAGTTATGGTGTAATTGTGATGTAATTGTGGTATCCATTGGATCTCTCACCATAGTTGGATTCAATAACTGGGTGCACCATAGTTGGATTCAAAAAAATATAGAAAGAAGGGAATTAATTAGGAGGACAAAATAAAACAAAAGGAGAAACAAAGAGACATTAGTCATAGAAAATTCATCTATACTCAGTGAGAATTTTAATTTCACTATTAATAAATTTAAAATATACATATGCATTCGGATGAATAAGTACTTCATATTCCATCCCACGACGCCACCCAAGATACAATACCTAAATTGATTCTTGTTCTCATTACAAAAGTGCATGTGGTGCCCAAGCAATTGAGTATTCCTGTTTATAAGTAGGTTGAGTTGTGCTTGACACTTCGATGCTTGGTGGCGTTTTTATTGTTTCTTAGATCTGGTGATGAGGATTCCAACTATATGAAACATAACATCAACGGCAATAGGAGAACAGTATTTGACGACTACTGGTGGTGGTTGGTGGAGGCTAATGGTTGCTAGTGGCTTGTAGTGCTTGAAGGAGGTTGCCGGAGATAGATTTTTTTTTTTTAATTTGTGAATAAAAAATATTAATAAACACTAATTTCAATAGAGATTTATTAAAATGTATAATATGTATTCCACATAAAGTATGGTATTATGTCAAATTTAGTTTCCTTAAACAATCATTACCGTACATCCTAATCAATTTCATTTTATGCAATACTGTACATCACACCAAAAGTTAACCCATAGATGGTTAAATATGTTGGTAAAGTAAAATATACTGGTGAAGTCCATATGGAGACATTATAAATATAACCGTCAATATCTATGATTTTAATCTTAGCTTGAAAACCTTTAGACTGCTAACAAAGAGTTTAAAAAAAAAAGGAGGGGGGAGAGCAAAAACAGTTATATATATGATAAAGTAAATAATAAATATTTATTTATCATACAAATCAATCTTTGACAAAGAGAGAGAACCTATGCTCTCACAAGCGTTCAAGTCTTCATATTTTAATATAAACGATTAATTTTTTTCTTTAATTATTGAATAATTGAATAGAGATAATTTTTTCATTTTTCAAATGTGAATAGAGTAGATGTTCATTTAAATATTTGTGAGGATAATAGTTTAATTTTAAATATTTGTAATAGTCATGTAAGTGAAGTAGATATTGGTCGAATATTTATGAGGTAATAATATAATTGTAAACATTAGTAATAGTCTAATTATAATCCGTTGAAAAAAAATATTTATTTATTATAAAAATATATTGATACAAGTGATATAATAAAATCAAAAGGGTACCCAAAAAAAAAAATCGTGTGAAAGAGAATGGGGGAAGTAATAAAATTCTATTTTAGTTCCCTTAATTATGAAACGAATCCGGGCACGATCTTTTCCCTGGCGATCCTAGAGAACCGAAAATCGGAAGGGGACCATTTAATCGAGTCCGTACGACACAGCAATTGATGCAAGCGTTGTCCCATTTTTGTCAAAAACAAACTTGATGCATTATGTGATGAGTAGTATTTCTGTAAATATATCCAAACTCGGTGACCTCATTACCAATTTTGTCATTGAATTGGTCTGAGCCAGCCGTGCAAAACCCAGCCAGCTAAGCATTTAGATCACGAATCAACCATGCAATTACAAATTTACCCCCCTTCGCTCGCTCATCACTGGGACTCGTACTACGCTGAAGCTGTCAATCAATGCTCTGGGGTTCCATTTCGTAAGTGGAAACATGCAAGCGAAGGGACATTGTTTTGTTTTCTTTTGGCAGTAAAAGAGAACCAAAACAGCAAGTTAGCATTAATTTATGTACCCCTTTTTTTTTAATTTTTTATTGAACATTCATAAATTCTTAACATAAATAAGTTTTCATTTAATTTTTTATTCATTGGTTATGATTCAACAATGAAATGACTGACCCCTTTCTCTGTTTAAAGTACTTGCATTTGTAGACGAAACTTTGTTTTCACCTCCAAGATGCACGTTACAGAGCTTTGCAGAGCAGAAGTTACTGGGTCAAAAAAATTGACAAGAGAGTTGAATTACGCTAGACAAAATAATTGAACAATAAATAACAATAACCGAAGAATAATCCAAAACAGAGCCCCAAAAAAAAAGAGTGTTGCAGCAAGCAACTGCTCTATCATAAATAAAATCACAGACTATTATTCAAACCCAGTTGTAGTTTGAGAACAGAGAGCTGGCGACGGTACATATTCTTGCTATTAAATTCAAATGTTGGGGATTCGGGTTACAATTACATTACGAGGTCCTTATTTCAGGGGTATTGTAATTCACTGCTTGGGTATTGTTCGCTGGATTTTTTTTTTTTTTTAAAAAGGACCAAAATCAAGAAAGTTTAATTATTTAACATTATAGAAAGAGAGTCAATAAAAATCAACGGAATTTGGTATAGTCACAATTTATATTATATTATTCCATATGGGAATGTTGATCTAATTTAGGATTTTAGATTTCGTTAAAGTTTTTGAAATTTATTAAATTATATGAGTATTATATTATTAAATTATATGATTTAATAATTTTTTATAATATATTATTAAATTATATATAATTTAATAATTCTTAGACTTAAAAATTAAAAAAAAAAAGGGTACAATAAGAACATTTCTATCGTATATATGATATTATGCATGATAATGAAAATGCAAGGCTTCACGAGGGTGTCAGAGGCTGAGGAACCCCCAGGTATCTTTTCTTTTTAAGGACGCGTCGCTCCAAAAGTAATGAGAAAGAGAGAGAGAGAGAGAGAAAGAAGAGAGCTTTGTGTCTGTGTTTTCGCTGTTAGATTGAGTGTTCCTTTTCACGTTTCAATTGGTGGATACTGCAAATTTGCGAAGACTGAGCGTTTCGTTTCACTTTCCTTCGACTTTTAACTTCCTTTACCTTCTTTTCTGGCCCTTTTTAATTACTTTATTTCAAGAATCTGATTCTACTCTGTTAGTTCAGTGGCTTTGTAAGTTGGAACTCCCTCCTAAGTGCTCACTTCTGCACTATCTTTTTTTTTAATAATTAATTTAATTTATTTAAAAATTAAAACAACATTATTTGGTTTGAAAACACAAACCCCTCTGAATTTCTTAAGCGGCATGATTTTGTCACGTAATGGGGCCATGACAGCATTCTATTTTCTTTCTTTCATTCATTTTTTTTTTCCAATTTCTTTTTGTTTTCTTTAGTTTCGAGTGCCATGCTGAAAGAAGAAAAATCCCTCGAGCTATTATTAATCTTTGTTTTGTTTTGTTTTGTTTTTTATTTTATATATAATATTTTTTTTGTTTTTGTAGTTTTTGAAATATATGGACGTTGTTTTTAAAAGATCTTAATTCTTTAACAGCTCTGCAAGACTGGAACGCCACTTTTCGCAACAAAGGAGAGCAACTAAGTTTGCGAGCTGGTAACAGCCTTCTTCTTTATCTAAAAATAAACATAAAAATAAAAATAAAATTTAAATGGGTAACAGTTTTTTTTAGATTGATTAATTTCAGTTTCAAGAAAAAAAAGGAAAAAATGGGCAGAGCAACAAGGTGGCTGAAGAGCTTGTTTGGGATAAAGAACACTAGTTCAACAAATTCCGGTGACCGGAGAGACAAAAAGGGGAGGGTCAGCGGCTGCAGCTTTGGCCACTCAGGTAGAGAAAGAGAAAGAGAAGCCGCCGGCAGCAGTGGCGGTGGTTTGTGTTATAATCCGGCAACGATACCACCAAACATATCACCAGCTGAAGCAGATTGGATAAGATCATACTACGCTACTGAAACAGAGAAGGAACAGAGCAAGCACGCGATTGCTGTGGCTGCTGCCACTGCTGCGGCAGCCGATGCTGCCGTGGCGGCAGCTCAGGCGGCCGTGGCCGTTGTCAGGTTAACTAGCCATGGCAGAGGCACCATGTTCGGTGGTGCTACCCATGAGAAGTGGGCTGCCGTCAAGATTCAATCTGTTTTTAGGGGTTATTTGGTAAGCTCAAAGTTTCTTTATTTTTTTGCCTTTTTTTTGGGTTCAATGAGGTTAAACTTGAAAACAACTTTCTGTTCCCCTTTAATTTCAAGAGCTTGAATTGGAAATTAAAACAGGCAAGAAGAGCACTGAAAGCACTGAAAGGACTGGTGAAGTTACAGGCACATGTTAGAGGTTATTTAGTGAGGAAACAAACAACAGCAACACTCCACGGCATGCAAGCACTCATTAGAGCACAAGTCACTGCTAGGTCTCAGAGAGCTCGCGCTTGTGGTGGTCTCACTAACAACAACAGTAACAGATTGGAATCAAGAGCTCGAAAATCCATGGTTAAAAAAAAAATTAAATTTCAATTTTCTCTGCAGTTATTGTATACACAGCAGCAGTTACAACACTTGTCATTCATTAAACATGTGTGTTTTTTCTATATTTGAATTAATAATCTGCAGGAAAGGTCTGATGATGAAACAAGAAGTGAGCAGGCAGCAGTATCTATCCACAGTAGAAGATTGTCTGCTTCTATTGACACCACCATTGATGAGAATCCCAAAATTGTGGAGATCGATACAGGCAGCAACAGGCCTAAATCAAGATCTCGCAGAACAAACACTTCAGTTTCGGATTTTAGTGATGACCCACATTATCAAACAATCTCGTCTCCACTCCCATCGAGGATTTACCAGTGTTTGTCGATACCCGATGGCCGGAATTTTCAAGAATCCGACTGGGGACTAACCGGTGATGAGTGCAGGTTCTCAACAGCTCAGAGTACCCCCAGGTTTGTAAGTTTTGATGCGTCTAAAGCTCCGGTTACCCCCGCGAAGAGTGTTTGTGCTGATAACTTCTTCAGGAAGTACAACTTTCCGAATTACATGGCCAATACAAAATCATTCAAGGCTAAATTGAGGTCACATAGTGCACCAAAGCAAAGGCCGGAACCGGGGCCTAAAAGGAGGCTTTCACTTAATGAAATGATGGAGTCAAGAAGCAGCCTAAGTGGCGTTAGGATGCAAAGATCCTGTTCACAAGCTCAAGAGGTTATTAGTTTTAGGAATACTGTGATTGGTAAGCTTGATAGGTCTTCGGAGTTGTGCAGAGAACCAGAGAGGAATAATTATGTCCAAAGGAAGTGGTGATAACTCCTGCATTTGCATTGTGTGTGTGTTATTTGCTTCCTGCTATTTGTGCCTTGACAAACCAAAGGGGTTAGGCAATAGAACTCAAAACATGTATGTAGTATTATCAAAATTATCATCATTGAAATGCCATTGCATATGTTTCAAATCTTGGTGCCAAGTAATGTTATCAGCCTTTCCTTCAAATTAAATGAGATATGTTAGCAGCAGAATTATATTTTTGTTGGTATGTTGGAAGCTTTGACTATCGTATCATAACCCACAATTTGGGCATCGTCACATAATTAAATTTTATTGATTTTTACAGATTTTTTGATCATCTAACGGACCCTAACTCGAGCAGGAAATTTGTGAAATGGGTGCCAAAAGTGTCAAATTATGTGACATTGTCAAGAGTCAAGACTCCTGACAGCCATGGAAGAGTTGGGGCTGAGATTGAATCATTGGTAAGAAACAAAATTCAAATTGAAACAATCAATTCAAGCAAAAGCAAATGGCTCTCCGTTCTTTAGTTGTAAATGTGATTGTCATGCCGCCGTGTCTCTGTTTTGCAGAATTTGGAGGCAGCATGCCTTTGAGCAAACCATTATGTGTGACCCTACTTCTGTTAAAAAATTATTCAGTCGACCTCGGCCCCTCCATTGTTCCGTGTCGTTTGGCCTTAAAACACTTCGGAATTAATCTTTTCTGATTACTCAACTCTAACAAGCAAAAGCACAATTAGCACATATTTTAATGGGGTTGTGGGAATCATTAAGAAATAATTCTAAAGTGACAAAAAGATCCTAGATTGCCTTTTGGGATGGTCATATCGTATTCATTATTATTCTAAATGTGTGTGACAATGATTTGAATATTAATGTTAAACAGTAATTTTACTTTTCCAATCAGATAGATAATAAACTCGTAATCATTTGCTTTATAATTCGACGCGTGGCAAATGATATCATTTTTATTCTCTCTTTAATATTTACGGAGATGCTAATTCCTCTTGCTGCCTTGCATCACTTCACGGCTGCCCCTGCCCCCATCAAAATCAAAATGCCATTGCCAGAACAATTTGAATTTGAAATGGGGGCCAAAGCCATTAGGCCAAACATAGCCATCCAAAGCCAAGCAATAGTTTTAACATTTCGTGAAACGTGTAGACAAGGAAGCTTTCAAAAATTGCGGCCATTAATGTGAGCTGGCCACATGTATGCTGTATTCACACGTACATACAATTACACCCCAATTGTCATTTTCCAATAATGATGTGTCCACGTTTTAAATTACAAAGTTTAGTAAAATATCCTTGTTTTCACCGTCATACGATGTCCACCTCTATGGCCAGACAACTGGCTGTGCTTTAAAATGTGTAGATGAGATGTTTCAGTATTGAAATAGAGCATTTTGATTATATATCATTTAAAATTGAAGTTGTTAAAAAAGAAAAAGAAAGAGTATTCGAAGATTCACATCTAATAATTTGAATTCCGTCAAACAATTAGATTTGGTTGATTTTATTTTTTAAATAATTAGCAACGTTTAAGTTAAAGACTATGATACACCTAAAGTATGTATTATGGCTGCACCTTAAAGTTAAATGTTAAATTTTATAATTCAAAATGTAATTCACAATATCTATGAAATAACTTGTTATAAATGTAATGTTATATGTCGACTTAAAGTAGATCATGATTCTATTAATATTTTTACAAGTCAAATAACATGAGACTACCACAAATTGTGAAAAATAAAATATCACCCTTCAACTGTTCAACAGATTAGCCAACTAGGAATTGCTAATGCTAAGATTGGATTAATATTGACTAACTTTTGTTATATATATACATTCTCACATACTTTGCAATTTGATCACTATAATTGAAAAAGTCATTAGGGAAATGGTAGGTGGAGAATATTAATAAAACTAGTTCATCTTTTGTCGGTAATTCCTTATTATGGAAATGAATGATAACACAAAAGATAAGAAAATTCCTTTGTGAATAGATATTACACCTTACTATAAAATAAAGAGAAAAGAAAAAAGAAAAGAATAGACATTACACAAGTAAAATCAGCTATTTATTAGAGGGAACAAAGAAAAATGCGAGTCTATCGATATTATCAATACAGTTCAAATGCCACTCGACCTTTAGTTGAGTGGTCGGAATTACAGTTAGAGTACTCTGAAGGGGATTCATATATTCTCTCCTAAATAAAAATTTGTGTAAAAATAATTCTTTCTCTCATTGATTTGTGAGTAGAACATATGTCTCTTCAATATTTTATAATGGTAGATATCTAGATTATGTTATCATAGAATAGATGTTGGTAGTCCCATTAGATGTCTAATGTAAATATTCTATCAATATTTATGAAGGTAGTTATCTGAATTGTGTTATCATAAAATGAATATAAGTGATCCTAATAAGTACCTGATATAAATATAAGTAAAGTTCTAATTGTATAATACATATTAGTAATGCAATAAATAAATAAATAAAAGACAGATAAAGAAACAATGAAAATGAATTTTTACAACAGCTTTGGAAATTATGGTCCGCAATGACATTAATGTTTTGACCAGATTTTTTTTTAAATTCTTTAAAAGGAAAAATCCAGCGACTTTGTGGTTACGGATGTTTTGGGCTAAGTCATTAGTAGGCCTAGGCCCATGCTTAATAAGTCTCTACAAAAGGAATTGGCCTAAGAAGTATCCAGCTAAAAAAATGCTGTTTAGTATTGAGGTGAGTTATATGTGTTGGGGGGAAGTTATAATTATAAAATAAAGTTGATAGTGTGTATTAAGTACAAATTTTAAATAATAATTTTGATTAAAATAATAAAAATATTATAAGTTTTTCATCATATAATTATGAAATTTAAATACATTTATCTTTTAAACTACAACAGTTAGTGTTTACTAAACATTTTAGTACTGTAACTTTTAAACTATAGTTGCCTAATATAAATTCCAAATAGGGCCAAAATTAAGTGGTTCTATTCACACCCTTGAAAGTCCTCATAATTTTTTTTTTTGCAGCTGCATTACGCAAATTATTAAGAATCACATTAATGACGCATTAATGTCACGGATTGGAGAATTAGTATGATTGACTATGTTTACTTGTTAAAATCATTCAGGAATGAATTTTGAATGGGTCCTATAAATTTAGAATAAGAATCTCATTCCCATGGAACAGACTTTAATGAATAGAATGGAGAATAAGTTGATGCTTTTGGCTAATAGAAAATTAAATATTTTTTTTTACTCCATTTTCTATTAAATAATGATAATGATAATGATGATGATGATGATGATGATGATGATGATAATAATAATTACTGTTAATTAGAATAACAGTAATATATTATTAATAAATAATTTTTCAATAGGATTTAATAATGATAGTAACTATAAATGACAGCAACAACTTCTACTTAAAAATTATATAGTTTTACGTTCAATATTATATTAAACCTTAAAAATGTTTACTTAATTATTTTGTTAGTGAAAAATATATAATCTTAACAATCCATTCTGATTATAAAATAAAATAAACATATTAATGGGATCACCTCCTATGCCAAATTTAATTCTAATTCCTACAACTCAAGTAAACAACTTGATCTGATTTTTATTTTTCATTCCAATTAATCTACCTTGTTTTCATTTTGTTTCAATTCTTGTTCATTGTAATTTATGAAAAATAAACACATCATAATTTTGTTAAAAAGTATTTTATTTTCACAGGGTGCTAGTGCCCTCAACAATATTGGAAGTCATGTAAGGCACTTTTTTACCTCTTTTCATAAAGCATGTGCGATATATGAATAAATTTACTCTTTTGGGAGATGTTTTGCGATTTGTTCTTTGCATTAACCCTTTGTCTTTTCTAATTGCATACCTTAAATTTGTGCGAATGCGATACTTGTATGGCTAAACCAAAATTTCAATTTGTGCTACAAAATATTCTCAATATTATTTCGAATTAATGAATTAACAATATATATTTTGTAATTTGTTTAACATGCCTCTTAGTTTAGTGCAAGCTTTTGTGATTCATTTATGCAAATTTTCAACTCTATATATTCATTGATTTCATACTCTTTAATTTAGCTCAATTTTTTTTAAAACTAAAAAAACTTAACAATTTTTGTAAAGTATTGAAACAATCAATATCTAATAGCATAATACGAACTACAGAATAATACAAATTCTAAATTTAACAAGGTTATTGACAGAATAAGGGAGGAGTCATTAGAAAAAATTATATTCATTTTAATATTTTGACTGGTACAAAAAGAAAAGGGGTGTTGACAGTACTTTTGAGGAGTGCCAATAGCTCCGCTCAATATCTAATCAGTTGAGTAGTTTTCAAACAGTTTTATCTAAACTAGCCATTTGATTTTTAAAATTCTAGCCAAATTTATTTTTTAAAAAGTCAAGCATCTAAAAATGTGAAAGTTTTGCAACAGTTTGGAGACTTCCACTGTTCACAATGACATATGCCGACAAATATTTTGACACCTTTTTTTTTTTTAGTGGAGCAATTGGCACCCCTACATTATTCTTATAAAATCTCACTTTAAAAATTACAATTAAGGACAATTGAAAATTAAATATATATAGATTTTTTTCCAATAAATTACTTAATTCATAATCAATCCTTTTAAAAAAAAAAATTCTATATGTTACTTCCTATTTAACTAAAATAAATTGTATAAATTTATGCCCGGCTTTCTCTTTTTCCTTGAATTTTTCTGCCCGGCTGCCACTGGCTCACCATTCTTTCTATTTTGACAAAGAACAAGGTCACTGGATCGAAGGTTTTGTGGCAACAGTGAAGGATTCAGAGAGTATTCATGCATAATCCAACAACCAATGTGTGGAGACTTGTCCTTCTCATATCGAAACCTTTTTTTGGAACCAATTTTCTTTCTAGAGTTGCAGGACACAATCGCCTTGCCGGCATCTTCTCCTTGCCACGTACCAATACCGACTCTACGATCAATCCTGGAACCGTTAACACTCTTCTTCTTCAATCGAGTGAACAAGTAAAGGTCTTCGCCATCTTCTAAATTGAGTCCTCTGAATTGCCTCCAAATCTGCCACGGTTCTTTGGAACCGTAGAGATTTTCAATTCTCATGAAATCATCAAGAAAAAGGACTAGAGTTCCAGAAATCTTATTGAATAATCTATTGTTTTCTTTTGATTTCTTATTGATTAAATATTTTTATATTTAAAATTATTTTGAAATTATAATTTGAAATATGTGTTATTTCAGCTAATGATTAATACTAAAAAACTTATCACCCATATAACTTTTTAATTTGTGTGTAGGGTAATACTAAAATTGGAAATAATTAAAAAAATAGTACAATAATAATTTGAGTTTTAAAAATAAAACAAATCAAATGAAAATTGAGAATTTAAAAAAATATATAAAAAAAGGAACATTTTTGGAAATAAAATAAATACAACAAAAAAAAGGATTTTATGAGGAGATCAGAGGGGTGCCAATAGTGTAACTTTTTTTTTTTAACTAAGAAGTAAAAGTCTACCGACTTGGGTCATGGGGGATTTTGGGCCAAGTCTGCAGGAGGCCCAGACCCATGCTTAACAAATCTTAGTAAAAATGGGCCTCGGAAGAACCCAACTAATTAAATTCGGTGATGCTATTAACACCCAAAAAACCCATTTTGAACTTGCGAATTGTGATACCCCTTGGGAAGTTAGTTGGGAATCAGATTACTTCTAGTAAGTAATAGAGCCTATTTTGCCACAAAGAACCCAAAACTTGATCAATAAATTTCACAACTTTTGGAGCTGCTTTCCAATATGTTCATTGCATTAGCCTTTGATCTCTTTTCAGATTGCATAACTGAATAAGTTCCATGTCTCCAAGGCTTAATTCCTTTTCACCCTTTGGGCTTGGCTTTGGACAAAGTTCTCATAGGGCTCTTTGTCTTTGTTTCTTGATAGAATAATATAATTCATTTAATTTGATAGAACTTAATTGCGACTATAATTTCTCATAAAACTCTTTGCAGACTTAAAGTCCATTTGGAATTAAGGTTAAATAGTTATATCTTAAAAGTTATAGTATTAAAATATATGATAAACACTAACTGCTATAATTTAAAAGTTATGTTAATATGAATTTTTACTGGTATGATAAAAAATTTATTATATCTTTAATACTTTTGTCAAAATTATTATTTAAAATTTATATTTGCTACATTCAACTAACTTTTGTTTCATAATTACAGTTTTTTTTATAACACATATAGCTTAAAAGTTACAGTACCTCAATACGAAACAAGAACTTAAGTGGCAGTTTTGATTTTTTTTTAAAATTTGAAATCTAATTTAATTAATTAACTTATTTAGTCATTTTTCTACTCTCTGTTAAGTCAAAAGTTTTAACTTAATTAAATTCAGACATGATCATTAATTTTTTAGTGTTAAATTTAAAAAACAAACCCCTTTAAAACATCTGAACACTGAAACTGAATTCTATTACTATTAAAATAAGGTGGTACAAAGAAACTTGTTCATACCGGTTAATATATATTTAAAAAAAAAAGAAAAAAGTTTTGGGCAGTTAATGTGATCTCTTTTTTTAGCATGATTTCAAAAGAATCCATTTTGATTTTACTTGGATAACACTTGTAAAAACGGTGGGTTCTTTTTATTCTCTAACTGTTGAACAAAAGAATCTGGTTTATCCATTCATTCAAAAATATTGCCAAATAAATTGCCCTCTTTTTTTAATTTAATTTTTCAATTTAATTTTTTTAAAATTTAAATGACACGGAGTAGTGGCTCAACCCTTTGCTAAGCTGGGCAATTGACCAGAGCCCCACATAAAATTAAGGACTCAATTTAGTATAAATCAATTTTTACATATTAATTTATATTTTAAAAGCAAAATTTTCAAGTGAATAATTAAAAATTTCAGGTGAATAAGTTTCATCTTCTTTTTCAATATATCATAAAATTCAAAAGGTAGTTTATATCTATTTCAATATATCAAAATTTAAAAGGTTTAATTAAAAAAGGAGTTGGACTATTAGTACGCTTTCAAGATCCTATTAAAACACCTATTTCAATTATACTTCAATTATTCTCTTTTTTTAAAGAACCCATTTTCACACTTAAAAATCTTTCAATTTACAATCATTTTCTCACACTTAAAATTCAATGGCTTCCCCTAAAAGAAAGTTGGCACAAGCTAAGTATAGATGCTGCTGTAAATGGAACAGAAGGTTTAATGGAAATTGGAGTTGTAGTCATTGGTCAAGGAGAGTTTAAATTTATGGCAGCATTAGTTTGCAGGAAATTTTGTACTAGTAATGTGGAATTTGTAGAATTTGTAGCGATTTTAGAAAGAGTTAAAAAGGCTAAAGATGTTGGATTGTAGATGAATTTAGCGACTTCACAACTGACCAAAATGAAGTTATTATTAAACATATGCCTAGAGTTCTCAGCCAAGCTTGTAATTCCCTTCTTGAACACCTAGAGTGGCTGGAAGAAGCTTCTGCAGATATTGCAAATATGTTGTAGCTTCCTTGCTTTGTTTAATATAAAATACTCCTTTTACCCTTTTTTTAATAATATCTTTAAGGCAAAAAAAAAAAATTGCAGCTTTGATATCTCTAATCTTCTCAAACTTTCTCTCTCTACAAAACTACAAAACTAAAAAACTTGAGCTTCCCAACAATTAAAAATAATTCATATAAAAAACAAAAAAAAAAAGGATTGTTGTTTTAAGATTGTGCAGGCCAATTGTACAGGTGGGACTAAAAAGAGAAAAAAAGGGGAGAGGAAAAAATATAAGCAATTAATTCTTCTTGTATTTGTCCTTAAATATAATTACAATATAATAAGAGTTTTATAAAATCAATTAAGGGATGCCAATAGTCGAACTCTTTAAAAAGTCTAATATAGACCTTGTCCAATAGGGTTAGTAAAATTTGGATCCAAACTCATATTTCTACATCTGAATCCGCAAAAAAAAATATGCAGATTCGGATGTAGGTGGATATTTTGGATATTCGGATCAACAAAAATTAAAATTTAATATATAATTTAAAAATTCAATAATTGACCTCATAATATCAAATAAAATCCAATCATAATTCAACATGAATAACATACAATAATCTCATAAATCTACAAATAAAATTTCATTTTTAATATAATTTTTAATTTAAAATAAAATCAATTTTTAATTTTTAATTTAAAATAAAATTCAATAATTTACCTAATAATATCAAATAAAATTCAATCATAATCCAACAATTAATAATTAAATATGAATAAGATACAACAACATCATAAATTCACAAATAAAATTTAATTTTTAATTAATTTTTAATATACATTTTTAATTTAAAATAAAATTCAATAATTTACCAAATAATATCAAATAAAATTCAATCATAATCCAACAATTAATAATTTAACATGAATAATATAAACAACATCATAAATCCACAAATAAAATTTATTTTTAATTTATTTTTAATTTTTAATGTATATTTTTAATTTAATTTTTAATTTAAAATAAAATTTATCTAGATTCAGATATCTAATTTTTCGAATGCACTTGGATCTGGATTCGAATCCATGCAGTCCCAAAATTTCATATCTGAGTCGGATTCAGATTTAATTGCCATCCCTATTGTCCAATATCATCACCCATTTAATACATCCTAGAGATCAGCCAAACATTAGCTTCAAAATTTGCTCTCACGAATCGTCGAGAAAAAAATTTACACCTAATCCACATTTTTAAGAGTTATGCATATTAAATTGAACATACGCTTCTTCTATATCCTTAAACATTAGTTACTACTCTTATACCTAAAACAAAGTAAATTTTAATTACAATAGCTGTTTTGTTATGAGACATGTTTATCCACCCCTTGATAAAACGATGTAGGATGGTGGGATAAACAGGGAAACTTTAAGAAGTTATAACTTGGATTACAAAGTTCCTTTTTGAGCATATAATATACTGCTTCGAAGTTTACGATGAGACGAATCAAAATCAGAATGCATGTGTTATTCTATCCTGAGGTTAAGTTGAAATCTCATTTTTTTCCTGGTCATTTTAAGTTTTAAGTTATTTTTATATTTTTCCTATTTCTTCTATGATTTTTATCATTTTTTTCTAGATATCAGATTTGACAGCATTTATTTTGAATTTCTTATTTAGATTATGTGAATTTATTATAAGATAATATTTTAGAATTGTCTATTTTGGTAAATTCACTATATTTAGAGTTATTGTATAAAGGGATCCAAAACCCTAGTTTTGTTAATTCATACTTTTCTAATAAAATTTTCAATATGCAAAATTTTAGTTTCTTTTATCAATCAACTTTTAACGTTTTAGCATCGTCATAAAAGTAATGTGCGTTTCACATTAATGACTTTAGGAACTAAATTACAAAAGTAGCTACATGATTTATGGTATGGTGTGTATCATGATTTATGGTATGTGTGTGTATCACATCCCTTGAAACATATTGCAAGTTATGTATCACACTAATCAATTCACAAGGTATTATATGCACAACACTTTAAGATTCGAAGAATAAATATGTATATGTATATGTATATGTATGTATATATGTATGTGTGTGTATATGTATGCATGTATGTATACGTATGTCTGTATGTATGTATGTAAAATAAGAGAACCGATTAGTTTTTCAATTCAATTTAGTCCGATTTAAAAAAAAAAAAACTAAACCCAATACCAACGCTAACAACCCTAATGTGTATTTTACTAGATAACTTTTCTTTTTTCCTATTCCACAAGTAGATCATGCCAACGACTATATTCTTATGCCATACACACTGACTTCAGCTAAAATAACTCTCTTTTTTACTTATTTGGATCCCCCGAGTTAGTAAGAACAAAGCCATAATACAAAACAGAGGTAGCCACTCTTGAAATAAAACACCAATACACACGAGTTATTGTAGAATAGTAATTTAATAAATTAATTATGACTACTTTTCTATTAGATATGTTAGTTAAATATTGATGTCATAATGATGTCATAGGAACAAATATATCTTTGCATGAAATTTTAAATAAAAAAATAAATTAACCCTAAAAATTTGAAAATATGGCAAGTGTTAATTGAAATTAACATAGGAGTTTTGATCATACTCTATCCCTTATTGTTTCTGAAGCTGAGCAAGAATTTAACTAGTTTATATTTGTTTCCAATGGCATTTATTGTTTTTTCTATTATCTCCTTCCTAATTAAGTATCTTTTTAGTTAATCGATAAAGTTCCCCTCACTTTATTGAAATTCACCTGCAAAAACATAGGAATTTTGGTCATTTCTCGATTAGTTTTGCTTGTTTTGTTTTGTGTGTGTGTGTGCGTGTGTGGAGAAGGGAGGGGGTGGGTTGGTGTTTGGAAGGAGATAGTTTTGTTTGTTTTAGAGAATGATTATTTAGAACCAACTTCAGTTCATTTTGTCAAATCCACTCTCACATATGAACAGCCTTAATTTATGGTAGCATCTTACCTGCATTGGATTATGAACCATCCCTCATTAATAAAATAATAATGTGAGATTTTTGTGTTAATTAGTTCAATAAGTAAACTTCTTTTTTTTAATATATATGATAAGGTTTGGTTTTCATATTTAAAAAGGAATTCGAGCGAGATTCCCAATTCATATGCTGTATATTGTCAAGTACATGTATATTAAAGCAAAAGAAACACCAAAAGAAGCTTTAACAAAGAATGTTATAAACCACTTGGGCTAAGCCCAAGTGGCTAGAACTCTTTCCTCACAAGTGTGAGGGAAGTGGTTCGAGCCTCATGAAAAGAATCGGGGGTTTAAATTTAAATTCCTCGAAATTGGGCGCCGGAGCTTGAGTGAAGGCAGTCTTTCTCCTAAAATGGGAGTTTGACGTCCCTCGAATATTTGAGAGGGTAAAAATCTGGGCAGTGTTATATGAGAATTAATGTAAACTAGTCTCAGTAATTGTTTGATTATAAATATCAATTGTAAATCTCATATAATATGAGTTATAATCTGAGCATTAGTCTCATGTAATTCAAAAAAAAAAAAAACAAAGAATGTTATAAACCACTAGGCCTTTGGGCTAGTGGTGGGCTGCTGTCCTCGTAACCATAAGGGCAACGGTTCAAATTCCTACAAAAATATTGTGGAGGTTAAATATTTAAATATTTAATAAATGTTTAAATAAAAAAAATTCGGTTCAAGTTCTCATAATATTTTTGTGGGAGCTAAATTAATAAATGTTTAAATAAAAAAAAACTTTTTCCTTGTGAATGTAAATGGAGTAGGAACATCCTTTTTCTATGAGGGTCCCAATTATGTTCATCTAATTATAAATATCAGTGTAACGTCTGCTATAATAACAGTTGTAAATATCTGTATAATGTTGGTGCTTAACCAGTATAAAAAAAAAAGAATACTATAAAAAAAAGAAAAAAAAAATCTTTTGGATATGTAATACTGAAATTATTATGTGATTACAATTTAATCCATTCAGATCCATCAATGAAGCTAAGAGAAATAAAAGGCTTAGCTTCCTCATCACTGAGTTCCCTAGACCATGCTACTCTTCCAGCGAAGCTAGCTCCTGGCCCTTTGCATTTGTATTGTCCATAAAACACAGTCCTGCACCAGCCACATCCAAAAAGAACCAACCAAATAAATGATTACAGAAGCTCTATACGCATGCTACCTTGGACAATAATATTATGAATCACAAGAACCAGACTTAGGTGGCGAAGTTTTAATACGCCAACAAACTAGATAGGCTTTTTCTTTTTCTTTTTTTCTTTTTAATTTAATTTAATTTTTATGCACAAGTTGTTGAGGTGCACTACACGTAGATAGAGCAGTAGAAAAAAGGTGATTTCATGAGTTCACCGCCTATTCTTGTTGTCCTATGCCATTTTTTTAAGTATGTTTGTGTCATTTAGGTAGGAAGACCAAGAAGAAAAGCTGACCTTTGAGGTTCCACTGAAAAAGGGCATGCTGACAAATACCTAAACCCATTTACACAGCAGGGAATTGGAAATTAAAATGGTAATGGCACCGTCCCATGCATGTATGTCCACTACCCCAAAATGTGTTACCAAAGATTATCATTCACAACATGGATATATATCTAGAGCAATATTTGATCCTTCCCGAGAGTTTTATCACACACTCAATGAATTTATGCCACATAGTTATTAATTTGATATCTAATTTTATCAGAAGTTAAAAAAAAAGAATTTTTTTTAAAAGTTAAATGGATTCAATATATCTTTCCAAATTTTTATAGAGCACTTGATGTTTTGTCCAATAAATCTAAAAGTGGAACATATTATTTTTCAATATTAAATTTAATAAATACTAAAATTGGACCCAGTGTCATGCCATTTGACAGAGCATTAGCAACTGGTGAGCATTAGTATGTGAAATACTTCGTATGGAGGAACAATTTGATCATTTAAGGAATGTATAATGAACAAAAATATTGGTGCTTTGTCCGAAAAATATTATCTGAATTTTTTTTTAGTCAAGCCGAGCACCAGACTAGCCAAAATGGGTGGTTTTTAACTTTTAGCGTTTGGCCTTTGGGGAAAAAATTGGGGCAATATTTCGTGGGCAATGTAGAAATACTATTTTTAATTTGACCCCTCTAACTCTGAAATTATGACATTTAGCCACTTCCTTTTTTTAATTCTACCTAACCCCTAGGGCTTTACTACTGTGGCATTCTGGTCTTTCCTGATAATTGATTAATTTTGTATGTGTGGGAAGAGAGTGAGAGAATATAACTTACATTTCACGATTCGGATCACCCCAATTGTACCACCCTTTGGGAATAATAATGTTGTCCATGTAAGTGTAAGCAAAGACAACGCGAGAGAAGGGACCCCAAGCCCTTCCTAAATAGAGAGCTCCTGAGCCCGTGACCTTACAGTTCACAAAAGAGAACCCTGTGTCTTCTAGAAGACTGCTTCTCCCTTGTGCTGTCAATGCCCCTGTGTATTGTGCAATTGCATGCACGTGACATCCCTACGGCCAATCAAAACTTAAATTAAAGGACACCTAGAACAAATTAGACGTAATTGAAAGTGTTTATGCTCATGTGTGGATGTCTCCACTTTACAAACTCGTCTTTTTACACCAGTAAAAAGAGTTTTTCTATTGATAATACAATTGAGTGACTCTGTACTTTGTATAGAATATGAACGTCCGCACCTAATTAAGCACGACTCAGAACATAATTAATGTAACGGAAATAAGGGTGAGAAATTAATTAACCTCAAATAGGGAAAGGGCATTGCCAAAGATGAAATCAACAGAGCCTTCAATGTAACAATCTTTGTAATAGTGTCTACCGACATGATCATAGAGCGTGTCCTGTGCTCCCAAGAATTTACAACCCCAAAATGTTGCTGTATCTGCTGATATTCTAAATGCCACCGCTTGCTTTCCTACAGCTCCTGGTGCTGGAACTGGTGTTGTGTTCTGCATTCACAAACAACATTTAATTTGCTTGAAAAATTGGACAGACGGAGATAGCCAAATGATATTACCTTGAAGGTGATGTTCTTGGCAATGAAATAAGGAGCATTGACAGCAAAAGTTGCAGAAGCCCAAGTGCCTATTGGTTGCCCTTTTGGGCCACGAGTTTGAGCTGTGTCCCCCCATTGAACAATTGTTTTATCTGCGCCTGCTCCTTCTATGGTTATGAATGATTTTAATGGTGGTATGTTAACCTTCTCTCTGGACGAGAAAAAAAAAAAAAAGAGAGAGTTATTAATGATTCAATTTCAAGAAAATACAATTCAAAGTTTGGTATCAAGAAGAAACAAAACGAATGTTCATCAACTAGAGTACTTCAAGAGAATTTTGATCAGGAAGAAAAAGACACAATAAAAAACAAAAACTAGAATCACATTTTCATCAACCACTCTTAACAAGAAAAAAACATGCTAGCATGTGAGTATGGACAAGCTCTACAGTCCAAGTAAAATTAATCACAGGACCCCATAACAGCATGACATAGGCAAATTATTACGGCACTCACTTGTAGACTCCTGCATGGACTTTGATGACCACTCTGACGAGATTGATGAAAGGAAGAGAATCAATGGCATCTTGAATTTTGGTGAAGTCTCCAGCAGCCCGGTTCTTCGCCACGGTTAACGTGTATGCAGGGAAGAGCTTGTTCTTCGCTGACTTAAAGACCGAGTGTTTTAACCTTCCCACAAAATTGACCCACTTCATGAATTGTTGTTCTGAGAATTGGGTTCTGGTCATATTCCTGGTTTGTTGCTTCCCTACAGAGTTTCTTGGTCTCAGCCCTTTGGTGTGGCATAATGTTTGACTTGAACAAAGAATAATAGTTACAATAACAAAAAAGAGAACATGTTCAAGCTTGGCCATTGAGAATGAAAAGAAAATGAAAGAAAAGAATATGTAGAGAGAATTAATAATTACTGTGAGAGATGAACATTTGAAGTAGTGTTGAAGGAAAATTAAGCTTGTGTAATGGTTATATATACAAGTTAGCGAGTACTAGTTTAGGTAGAAAGTGATGTTTAAATAAGCTTGAAACAATGACAGAAAGTGAGAGGTCACGGGTTCTTCTAGTACTGACATCCATAAGCAAATCAATTGAGGCCACAAGACAGGTTGCACTTTTTGCATTTTTTATTTGTTCTTGTGTTTTTCTAAAATTTGTTCTTGCATTTTTGTTGTCGCTGCTGCTGCTTATTGGTATTGCCCGTGAGTCTCTCTCTCTCTCTCTCTTTCTGTTAGTGTGTGAATGTGAATATATTTTTAATGGGATAATGAGATACTGAGAGATGTCTCAATGCAATTAGATTATTCACATGTGGGTTGATTCTAATACTAACTTTTTGTACTATATATATATATATATATATATATATATATATATATATATATACTCCTATCAGTCCTATGTGTGGATAAGTAGATAACCCACCTCCTAATAATGGCCGTTTAGTTGTTGAAGCTAAAATTAGACATGATTGGGTTATGCAATATTGTCAATGTATGATTAATCTGGATGGTTGAGACCAAATGTGAAGCCCACCAGCCGGGCTTAGACAAAATAAACACATGCAGGAGACTGAAAAAATACAGGAATACAACATTGATTTCATTACGGGGAGAATTTGTTCTGTAAAATTGGAATTGCCAGAATGTCCTTGTGATCTCTTTTTGGCTTTTGGGAAGAGGTGATGTCACTTCTTTTCTTTTCTTCTTGTTTTAATGATTCTTCACAATCTAAAAGTGCAGCTGCTCTGAAAATACAGATGAGATGATGTTTGGCACACCCGTGGGTCGAAAGCTGGTGATTCATCAGACACGCAGACTTTGTTTTTTTCTTTCATAATAAGAATTTCAGAACTTAAAATAAAACAAATAATAATAATAAGAATCAACCAAACGCCTGACTTTTAACGAAAGTTTGAAAATACACAAAATTTTTAAAAATAATTCACCTAAAATTTGTCAAGTATATTTCAAAATAAATTTTCTATTAATCTCAAGTAGTTTGTGCTAACATTACAAGGGTAGAATAATCATTTAACAATCAAGCTCTTTTTTTTTTAAAAAAAAAACAAAGATCACGGGTTACCAAACTTTTAATGAAAGTTTAAATGAACGTCAAAATTTGTTTTATGTAATAATACACTTCCAAGAGCATAGGGTCTTTTATCCATGGATATTTTAGAATATTCTCCAAGGAGTTAACAAAAAAGTGATTTGTCGGTAAATTTCTAAAAGTTATGTGGATTGGTATAATTTTGACTGTCTTGTGTATTTGAAATTCAGTTAAAAGTTAAGACGACAGTTGATAATTTTTTGGAAAAAAAAAAAAATCTAAGTGTAGACTAAAAAATAAAATTTAGCGTTTAGATTTATATTTTAAAAAAATGATTTTCTTATATCACTCCAACGGTGTAGTTATTTATGTAATAATTCAGATTCAATAATTTAAGTAAATTTTGTCTATTTTGGACATACTATTTATCACAAATTTGTTAACCAAGTAGATTTTGTTTAGCTTTTAGCGCATAACCTATCACTAAATTTTTAACAAAAAAATGAACCTATTAAGTAAGGGGAACCCAAAATTTATAAACTAATCAAGATCCACTGTCATAACAATCTTGAATATTATAATTCACACCTTTAAAAATGCTCCAAGTACCATTTATTTAACACAATCATTTGTCAAATTTTAGAGGGTTAAATTTTGAATTATTCCCATCGCAAAGTGACAATCATCAATACTATAATTTATAATTCTTAACTTATCCTCATTTTTATTCAAAAGATAAGTTAGGGGGTGGGGTGGGGGAGAGAGGAGAATTGATGATTTTTTTTTTTGTCTTCTTAATAAAAATAGGTGTAAGTCGAGATTTATAATAATTTGAAGGATATTTTCAACTATTGAAATTTTATGAGGAGAGTAGTCCAATATTAACCCAATCTTCTAATTTGAGAAAATGACAGGAGTTTTCTTTGAAGTGTTCATATAGCTTAACCAAATGATTGAAATAAGTTTTGAAACATCTTATTGACGGTATAAATTTTGCCATGATTTAATAGCTGTTCTCTACATTCATTATTTAATAATGCTAATGCTTTTGTTCTCAAGTAGTCGAATATTAGATTGCTGTCCAAATAACAAAAAAAAACGTGAGAAGAGACAAAGATTCGAATTTTGTGAGCAATCCAATGTTAGATTAAAACAGGAGTGAAAGAAGGAGAAACAAGGATGCCGCGTATTGTTAGATCCTTGCGTGTTGTGAAATTTTGTAATGGTGGGTAAAATACAAATTAATAATAAATCCTCGCTTCATCTTTGAGGTTGAGAGTTTATCTCTAATAAATGTGAGAGTTTATTTATTTCTTAATATTTTGATTTCATATCTACGGGCTGTATCATAACTTTGGTATATTGATGCATGTTTAATAAGTCTATTGGACTGTATTGATCACTAATTTATACTACAAAATTTTGGTTATTTATGTTAAAAAAAAATTGCTGGATAAATTGGCACTTGGCAGTTAATGGAGACTACACTTGTCAACATATTATTGGTTGCTAGTGGAGACTTTTAACAAAGCTTCCATTTCCAAATGAAAACGAAGAAGATGGACTGAAAATGTTTCAAAATTGTTTGGCCACCCAAACAAGATAAGAGATTAACTAAACAAGAAAAGGACAGCAACCCGGTCCAATGGGTTACTACGAGACCATCAATTTCAGGTTCAGGACCATCTAGCCTGAGCGGCACGCTGGGTCTCAAAGGTAACATTTTGCTGAATCTTTGCGCGTACTGCGAAAGTTTTGAGGATGTGTACATTTTGTGGTGGCGTTTGTTTATATAGACGAAGAAGAACAAAAATATCTTGGATTCCCAAAATGAAAAAGAAAGAAAAATGAGTGGTATTAGTTTTTCCATTGCTATGGTCTGAGCAGGCTAATAAAAACCCAACAATCTTTGATGCGGTGAAAGGTGAACATGATGCCTAACATGAAAGGCAAATTGACCATTGATTCCTGAACCAACGAAACCAACGACCTATCTGGTATTAAGATATCACATCCTTTTAAGGTTACGATAAAAAAAAAAAAAGACTTTAACTATAAAATAAAAATAAATATAATAATTAAATAATAATCTTTTAAAAAATTATAAATATATTATTAATTTTTTTATCATACAAGTGTGAGATCACCTCAATTTAATCTCCAAACTAAAATAATTAGTGTTTAATAAATACTTTAGTACTATAACGATTCAAGATAGTTACGTATTTACAAAATATTATCTCAATTCATCATATTTCATTAGAACGGAGATGTGATATGGTTTTGAAGGATGAACTAGACATGAATAGTTCCAATAAGATTTCATTTTTAAACAAAAATCTATTTTCTGATTTATTTCATGTATTCCATGATCTAAACAGGAAAATTTACGTTGCACCACAATTTTTATATCATAAAAGAGATTTCAAGAAACGACAGATCTATTTACTCTATCAATAACCATTCGACACGTCCAACCTCAATACTGTTCTTCAACAGAAGCTTTGTCATTTTATTGAGGGTTTGGTTCGACACAACTAGTTGATCAACAGATGCAGCTTTATCTTATAGTGACTTTACAGTAATTAGACTATACACTACATATAGAATGCGTTTGTCACACTATATTTTATTATGTTGTATTACATTATTATGCTGTGTTGTACATCGTTTGGTGCTATACGTTTTTAATTATACTATATTTGGTACTGCACTGTATTGTATTAATTTTTTTGGGTAACTAACTTAAATTATATATTTATTTAATAGCATTTTTTAGTGCTTAGAAAAATGCTAAATATAAAATTCTTAAATTTTAGAAATTTAACATTATTTTTTAACACAAATGTTAAAAAAATCATAATTCTTCATAAAAATTGAAACTTATGACCTCAAATTTTTGGCAGCATAACATTTATTTATTTTTGGCATTCGCCAACTATATAACATGTGAAATAAAGACGAAGCAAATAATTCAATCAAATAATCTTTAAATAATATCGCAACATAAATAAATATTTAAAACATATAAGACGAGGACAAAAGTTATTTTAGGATGACAGAATAAAATTTTCTACACTCTACAAGATAATCACAAAATAATAAAATGATGCAATAGTTGTGGTAAAATGGATTGTGTTAAATAATCCAAGTACACACATCATTATGCCAAAATACTATCACATAATATCATTGTTAAGATAGAAATGCATACTCCTTTATCAAACTCCACCTCTCCTTTCATGGTCACGCAAAAGCATCCTAACAAACGCCAACTATGATCACGATCATTTTGTAATGCCTTGATCACGATCATGATTATTTAAAGGTTTCTTTACCATTAAATTTAAGATTATAAATCCATCAAAGGAGTTGTCTAGCAATGTAATCATGATCTCCATTACTACCATACATATTCTGAGATATATTAATGTTGGTTTAGTGAAATGTTGAAACCAAATTCTTAATACCAATAATAATATATTCATTTGATTTAGACCTCTTCATGTGCGATGATTGTGAACGTGAACAAGTGATTAGTGTTAAAAATTATTTAATTATCAAGCGATAATAATGTTATTTTGTGTTTAATTTATAATTTATATTTGTGTTTATGTAATATATTAGAAATTATTAATTATGTTTTAAATATATCTAATTTTGTGTGTTTATTAGAAAAAATATTAATTTCACAAAAATCGAGACTCCAAACAGTTAAACCAAGGTCAAATTTGGATTCCGGAGGTCCGAAAATTTTAAGATCAGTCAAGATCGGCTAAAAATCGGGCTTGTGTAAAAAGAGTTGACTTTTTCTGTTGACTGAGCTTTGATTGGATGCTGAAATGAACTTACAGTAGATATGAGTGTATGCGATAGTTGGCAATTTTGACTGAATCTCAACCGTTCATGATTCAATGGCCATGATTGTGCCACGTGGCAGTAGTTGGTGAAGCAAGTTGTAGGATCCGAATCTTTATATTCGGATCGATCCGATCCACCCATTAACTCGCCAAATCTCAACCGTTTTTTGGCCAAATCGGACGAGTCAAATAATGCCACGTGTGATGTTGACTTTTCAAGTTTGATCAGTCATTGGATCTTGATCTAAAGGTTGTGAGGAGCACATGCATGAAGCTTATGATGGACCGTAAAGTACTGGATTATGAATTTATTTTTCTATAAATAGAGCCTCATTTTTATGTTTTTAATATCTCTCTACAACTCTCTTCTTCTCAAATTCTCTCCATCTCCCTGTAATCTTGATTCTAAAGTGTGTTTTTATTATTTTGTATAATTATTTTTATAAATAAAATTAGTTTTATTTTCAATTTTAGTTGTTTTTATTACTTTTAATTATAAGTAATTTAATTTTAATATTTCTTTTTATTTCAATTATGCTTAACTAAATAATATTAGTTAGGGGAAGGTGAAACTCTTAGGAAATAAATATGATTTAATCAAATTCTATTTTTAATTTTATAAATTAAATTATTTTCTATTTAATTTTATACATATTTTATATTTTGAAATTTTGATTTATTGTAGACAAACAAATGAATTTGGCACAATAAATTCTTAATATCTTAATATAAGATATGGTAAAATGGTATTTTGACTTATTGTAGACAAATTAAATTTTAGCACAATAAATACTTAATCCATCATGAAATTAAAGAGAAAATAATAATAATGTATATAATTAATCTTTTGCAAAATAAATCTAAAAAAATGGCAAAAAGAATTTATTAAGTTTTATTTACTACTAAGAGTGGATCCATAATCCTAACTAGTTCAACTTCATAGTTTCATTTAAATTAAGTTGTTTATATTCAAGTTTTAATTTCAATTTTTAGATAAAATAAAATAAACAAATTAAATCTTTTCTCTGTGGATCGACCTTAAACTCACCGAGCTATAATACAACAAGACACTCTTATACTTGGGAGTTTAAAATTACTTTTAAGTTGTATTAACTAGCACTGTCTCGAGAATTTGAAGGAGGGTAGTAGACATCAGGGAACCTTCATCGTCAATTTTATTGTCATTATCACGAATTTCTTCATGAAGTATTGCATTAGTCATATCAAATGGGAGTCTTTGGCTATTTGCTAACTTTCTAGTTGCACAATCTTTTCCAAATATACTTGCTAGTCTCTCCTAATATAAAAATGGTTGGTTCTTCAAATTGTTTGCTTCTTTATACGACTATAAAATTAAAACAAAATGGTAGATCAACTTATTACACTCATAAAAAATAAATTATTTTAAACCACACAACCATGCAAATATAAGTAATGACACAAAGAGAAAATTATTTTCTTTATTTTAAATTCAAAATACTAACCTCCACGTATGATTTTCATACTTCTTCACTATCAACCTCCACACATTTTCTCATACTGTTTCATCGAAAACCGTTAGAGTTCAACATATCAAACATCACCCCACAACTTTTCTTCTATATTATTATCTTATAGTCAGTATGTGGATAAGCCTTCAAACCACACCTTGGTAGCAGTTTTTCTAAGTTATTTTTAATATATTTGTAACTTGCGGATTTGAAGTTAACATTATTAGCTTGACTACTGTTTGCAACTACTACATCCAAAATGTTCAACACTTTTTTCTTCATCTTTTTTCCATGCTCATCTTGAGCTTGTCTTATTTCCAGCAGTATAACTAGAATCTCCATTCTCTATGCCTACAAAATAAGTATCATAATAATTTTCGAAATAAATAATTAAAATATAAAACTAAGTTTAAGTTCACATAAGTAACACTCGATAAATTTCGAAGAACATCGATATATTGGCGAAAGTACAACCTTAGATACTTTCCTAAAGACATCGATATATTAGCAAAAGTACAGCCTTATGTACCTTCTTAAGGACATCAATATATTAGCAAAAGTACAACCTGAATACCTTCTTAAGGGCATAGATATATTAGGCAAACTACAATCTTAGATACTTTTCTAATGATATCTATATATTAATAAAATTATAGTCTTAAATAAGTCTTAATTTCCAAGCCAATCATTATACATAGTAGTAGCTAAATCATTCCTCTAACTTATCCATTGCTCTGAAGCCTCAATGTTACTTATGTTATTATTATCTTGTACTTCATTATTAGATATATTAAGTAACTCATGCTCCATTGGATCCATAGACATTTCTTTCCTAATCATACTATGCAATAAACAATATGTAGTAATAATGTGATAATGAGCTTTAATTGGATATAATATAGGACTTTGATGAATGGCTTATGGCATTTTAAGTAATCCAAAACATCACTTAATTACATTTCTTGTTGAGGAATATTTGATGTTAAATTTTTTTTTTAATTTTGAGGAGCACGCCCGTCTCTCCATTCTAATAAGTGATATATTGTCCCCCTATATGGTGTGAGGAACCTTTCAGAATTTGTGTATTTAGCATCCACAAGATTGTAATAGCCTATGTATTTCACATAAACATTATTGTAATTTGTAGTTTGAATATGTAATTTGATTAAATTCAATTTTTGGAATAAGTAATACTTGTAGAAACTTTTCAACCAGTCTACTTATTTAATACATCGCAAAGTATTCTTGAGTCAAATGCAGACCCTTTTCATACAAGTATCATGAAGATGAATTTTATATCTTGTGAACACACCGTTAAAATATTTGTAGCAATCTCACCTTGTCTTGTTCAATATCTTGACTTATCATTTTTTGGCATATAGACTTTAATATAAGTTCCATCCATTGCCCCTAGGCAATTTAATATATATAAAATAAATGAAAAATTTATTAGCATTAAACTGTCACTAGCTGTAATCAAACTAAAGTAAATTAGTATTATACTTTAAACTAATTTCATCTCTCATCAGTATCATGCTCTGGTATAAATACTAGTGCCCTTAGTAAAACATTATGTAGTTGTAACACTCCATTTAACACTGAGCTAAAGTATCTACTAGCAGTCTTGCCAAATTTGTAAAACCTACTACCAATTGTGCGATCCTTATATCCATTCTTGGTTGATTCACACATTGTATGTTACTATTATCCATAATGCTATTTAAGTATTGTAATCGAGTGTCATGATTTTGGAATGTACGATTAAGAATCATTTTTCTTTGATTATGCCTTCGGATCAACATTATTAACAAAAAAAAAATTGACAATGAACATGAACCTCAATTTTATTTGCCACATGACGAAATAAAATTTTCTTCTCATATTCATATCCAAACAACAAGAAAAATGGAAAACAAAAGTCAACTTGTTTTTTTTTTCACTAATCTTTTGTTGTATTGTTGGATTTTATGGGTATTGAGAATAAAATAATCAATATTCAAGTATCAAAAACTAATAAAAAAATATAAGGCAAAACAAGAAATATAAACAAAACAGGAAGAGGAGAACCAATAAAAAAGAAACAAAAGCACTGGTAATGAGATGATCTGAGCAGTAAGGGTTTAAAAAAACGTCCAATGGCTCCTCCAAGCTCATCTTTAGTCACAGGTGTAGAAGTTCTTTGAAAATAGCAATAACAGTTTACTCAAGCATGTTAAAAGTTTTCAAAAGTATTTGTAATTTAACACGAGTTGAGATTAAGAATTCTACCACATTTTGTTTCTAAAAGGATGTCATTATGTCATCAACACAATAATATGACAGCCAAATATGCCCTCTATTTAGCCACTAGGCCCATTGCCTTCAAGTTTATTTTATTCAAAAGCACAACAATGAAGGATTATGAATGCCCTTATTTTCTTTCATTCTTATTGTTGTTCTATTTCTATCACTATATTATTTTATAATTATAAAACAAGTTCAACAAAATCATATATCAATCTTGATGCATAGTTTAACCAAATAAATAGACAAAAAAACTAGAAGTCAGTTGAGTTAATCTTGGTTCACTTCAACATCATCACAAAATGGAAACCAAATAAAGGAGTATGTATGGGTGTGAACAAGAAAATTTAGTTAGGCCAGGATGATGTTGTTTACATTGTTGTCTTCAAGTTGTTTTTCTTTATCTACCACTTGAATAATATTTTGTTTTCATGCAATGATGCAAAGATTTTTATGTGAATAGTGAGTCTATGCAAAAGCAAAACTGTTATGCAAGTTTATTCAAACAAATTTTGCTTAAGATTGATTTAAAATTTTGTTAACCGAATACAAACTAAACTATAAAGCTGAATAATTTTAGTTCAATTCAGTTGAATTTTATATGATTTGGTTTAAGAAATTTAATATTTTTTTCTTAGCCAAAATGCTAGACTTTTCACCTAAATTTTATCATTTTTTAGTGTAATTCAATTGTAATCACTTCTTATTTTATGTTTTCTCTATCTTGTTCAAGGTTCGACTAAATTGTAGAAATAGTATCATGCGTTTGATACAAACAATTTAAATCACATACACAACAAAATCAAAACTCATGAAGACATGATGGCCATAGGGAAAAAAAAAATTCTACAACAAAACCAAGAAATAAGGCATGCAAAACAACAGGCTTGAAGGGATATACTTCCACATGGCAAACAAGGATAGTGGGAAAGCTGTATAGGACACTCTCAGGGATGACCATGCCTTCAACATACAAATTATAGCAATGACTAAAAGAATAAGCATATGCGTAAAAAAGAAACAATTTTTGGTTTAGTACTTTTACTAACTCAAATACAATACACAGAAATATGATTTTATTACTAATTAGTGTCCTAGGAGAAATCTAAAACCACTAACACAGTACATTTTGAACTAGTTTTTAGACAAAAATATCGATATCCTATCTCCAAGATCCTATCAATCTTCTTTTCCTTTAAAACCTTTGTGGGGTATTTTGCCAATCAACTTATCCCACTTAACCAACCATTTTACAATAGTTGGCCCTTCTGAATAGGGTCTCTAGTAAACTACACTACCTGAATAATTTATTTTGATTAAGAATTTTAATAGATGAAATGTGATTATTGTATCTTAATTGCTTTCTTTATTGTCTTTAACTCTTTGCTTTTAGGGCTTAAATACTTCCCGAGAATCTTAAACTTCACAATCAAGGTGATATCATTTGCTCAATTCCAATAATTTAATAGCTATATACAACTCCTTTCTTTTCCTAAATTTGCACCCTTTTATCATCCTCAATAAAAAAAAAAGAAAAAGAAAAATTGATCTTTTCTAAGTAACTCATGAAAAAATAGAATAAGTAGTTTTGTTAAAAAATTTGTTAAAATAAATAGCAAAATTATTGGAATTTGGAATGAAAAGCTTGCCATGATAGATGCATAAAAGGATAGAATCAAACTAGGTCGTATGCGAGTGTCGCGTGGCGAAGGTAGATTATATCGTGGTAGAACTACTGCTGCGTGATGAAGGCAAATCGTGTTGTGGTGGAGTTGCTATCACAGTGAAGGCAAAATGCATCATAGTTGAGCTACTATTACGCAATGAAGGCAAATTGCAAAGTGAAGCCACTGTCGTGCAATGAGGGCAGATTGTGTCATAGTGGAGTTGTTGTCGCGTGGCGAAGGTAGAATGTGTCGTGATAGAGCTGATGTAATACGGCAAGGAAGATCGTATCATGGTGCAACTGTTGTCATGCAGCAGTGGCGATGGCAGTATAGAGTTGGTATCGTTTGTTGATGCACATCAATGGTTGTGTAGAGAAGCAGTGTGGAGGTAGCAAGGAGAATGAGAGAACAAAATTGATTTTTTTTTCCTTCTCTCAAAATAATTACAAACCTACATAAACCTGACTCTCACATGGGATTGGTTTATGCGGGATTGATCGTATTACAAGCATTTTTTAGTACATTATGAGACAATAATGTGTAGTTACCAAATATAATATTATAATACTTTAATACTACAAGGAGTGCTCATACCATGTATTGAGGGCTGCCAAATACGCCCATAACTAAGGGTTATTTCCACCATACCCCCAAATGTTTCAACAATTTCTACCTCGCACCCATTTATTTCTACATTTTCCACCGTGCACCTAAAACTGTCAAATTTATCTGTCAAATGTGATAGTTCTGTCTAAAACCGAGCAAATGGACTATACTGCCCATTATTTGAATTTAAAAAAGTGAATTATCAGGAAACCTCGGTCATCCATTCATAATTATAATAATGTCATATCTATTATGAGGCGTTTAATTACCTTATTATCCTTTTGAATAAAGAGAAGTATGTTACCACAAGTGGCATTATTTAACTAACTTGAGACAATTAGCCAATTTCAGGCATAACGACTAGAAATCCCAACGGTCATATTGTGAGAATGGTGAAGTCAACTTCAATTTTGTTATAAATCAAGTCAGCAGTGCTTATGTCATTTTTATTTTCACATTCTATACTCTATCATCGAACATATATAAAACACTATAACACCATTTTCAGCTTCAACATCTCATCATCACTATCATTACCCATATAAACATACACAGGCAACTAACTATAAAGCTTCATCTCCATCACAGGATTCAACACATAAAGTTCAAATTGTAGAAAGTCTCAGCATTGATGAGTGCTTCTAGTTAATCACATCCCCTCTTAAAGAAAAATTTCATCAATGGTGGTCTTATAAAGTTTTATAATGAAATTTGTCACTGTTGACTGAGAGCTGAAATAAAAATTTCAGAAACTGAAGCAAATCCAAATCGATTATACTAGAGTTGTCTTAAAATTGCAAAGTGTGGATTCTTCAAATGGTGGACACTATCAATGAAAGAGATAGAAGAAATTCGCGCATTGGCACACATACTTCAATCGATGCATCATAATGTCAATGAAACTGATATTTATGATCAGGATGTTCTTGTTAACAAACTTAATAACATCGAAGCAGTGCTGATGTAATTGAAGAAGTGTCAAATCATGATTTTCATGTTGTTTGTTGTTGTCTTTATCATATATTGTAATGCAAGCTAAATAAAAAAAAGGTGAAATCTATATATCAGTTTGTCTTTGATCATACATTTGCCTAGGCAGTAATATATAGAGTCTTCAACTATAATAACAAAAAAAAAAATCTATTATTGGTGTATCCTATCAGTACTATGTATACCTTCCACAACAACTTATAAAATACCACAAACCTGTCCTATTGCTTGCCAAATAACTTAGAAGCAAAGAATTAATTGACTGAAGCTGTAATTGTAAAAATAAAAAAAGGCAAAATATGACAACTTATTAATAGAATAAACTCTGCTTTGGTCAAAATCAAGTTGTTTGGACATGGTTCAAAGTGGCATTGTAGAAGGTGTCAATAGATGTGTACCTTCAATAGTTGTTAATCAAAAAAATTACTGCCAATGCATCTATTAGTCTTTGACAATCACTACATACCAAAACAACACTAGTGTGTATAGTTAATAAAAAAAATTGTTGCCAATGCATCCACCAATTTTTGACAATCACTGCATACTAAAATAACACTAGTGTATTACAACGATTTCAATCATTTATACCTTAAATAAGTTTACTTAATATGCTAGATATTGATATAACCTCTTACCCTCCATGGTGGGAAGGCTGGTGCCTTCCTTTTATCTTTCTTTTTAATACATATTTTAACACCATCATTCCTTTTCAACATCATTCCACTACCTGTTGGTATATTCTTCCTTTGAACCCTTAACAAATCAACATTAGACCCACCCTATGTAATTTGCATATTTACTATTTCTTTGGCACTAGATATACCAACCTAACTGATCATTTTTTGTTTCTTTGAAACTTCAATATTTTCATGTGACTCGCTATGACTACTATTTGCGATATGAACTGGTGCATTTATATTTACAACACTATCACTACTTTGTGCACCAGTAATGAAATATTTATATCATATAACAATATAAATTAACTTAAAATATTTTAAGATATATGTGCTTTCACTAAAAAATTACACCAACAACATTGTTTTCTGGACCTAAGATATAGTATTTATTTTACTTTACACTTTCAAGTAATTATAAAAATATTCATGCTGAATATACATATACTTTTACTGCGAAAGTCAAATTCAATGCCATTGGGACTTGAGATAAAATGTCTTACCTGTCAGTTCTGCTAATGTTCTGGAAATATAACTTTTTAGATTGTTCTGTGAAAAAACAAAAAACACACAAAGATATAAGTATAGTTATAATATGAAGCACATGTGATAGTTTTCATATAAAGTTAAAGCAGGGAAGCTTCTTTTAAAAATAGTTACTTTTACCTTATAATGTCTAGTCCTTTTGTTTGCATTTTAAGGATCAACATGGCATCCTCTCTTATTGTGTCCAAACTCTTTGCAGTGTTTGCATTGCATTCTATATCTCATTTTCTCTGCAGGTATTTCATCCGTTTCTCTCATTCTATTTTCTGTAGTCTTGCAGGAGGCCTTTTGACTAGTGGTGGCAATATATCATCCCCATTAGCTCTTGGCCATGATTTCTTATCTAAAATATAATGAATCAATCCAGAATATGTGGCCAAGTAACTATCCTACTTCAACCAAACATGTAAAGATTGTGAATTATCCTTTTTTAAATGTAGAATGTAAGGTATAGCATGGATACATGGAATGCCACTCAATTGTCAATAGCCACAGCCATAAACATGATGTTCAAGGTTGAAAATATAAGTCCTACCCTTGTCATCTATTTCGTTCAGCCATTCACTTGCTCGACAAACAAGATTTTCACTTCATATTTGTAAATTATTCATCATCTTTGTATAAATTCTTCTAGGTATTGTTGTTCCCTAAGCCTGAGCTTTTTGACTTCTATTAACCATCCTTTTTATAATCTTTTTTCTCATCCATTCAAGCATAGTTAATATGGGCATGTTTCTTTGTACTCAAGCCATGCTTTAAAAGACTGTCATGTTATTGGTAACATGATCTGTCTTGCACTGGTTATCGAATGCATGTCATGACCAATACTTTACTGGTAATTTTCTTAATGTTTTATAAACACCAATATCAACTTTTTTTCACATCTTCCATAGCCTCTTCAAATGCTCTTATGCTTGATGCTCTTGTAGTTGCCCAAAATTGGGCCTTGAAATTAGACAAAGGGTGCTTAGCTTTTAGATTCAATAATATATGTCTGGCATAACATCTTATATGAGCATTAGGAAATTGAAGTACCAATGCATTCTGAATCCCTTTTTGCCTATCACTTATGATGGTTAATTACCTTGTATCCCCTAAAAATGTCTTCAAATGACCTAGAAACCAAGTCCAAGTAGCTATGTTCTCAACACCACAAATATAAACAGTAAGTGGGAATATGCTATTGTTGGCATCGAGTGCTACTACTAAGAGAAGGATACGCTTATAGGGACCCTTTAAGTGACATCTATTTATGCCAATAAAAGGTCTACATCCACTGTTGGAGTCATATCTAACTGTTGGAAATGATAGCACAAACTTATCAAAATAAGTAAATGCCTCATTAACATTGTATCTGACTACGCTAACCAGGGCCAATGAATGTGGCATCTTACTTAAAATCTGTTGTGCATAAGATCTGATAAGCCTATAACTAGATTCATAATATGCACGTTTTCTTTCTAAAGCCTTTTTCTTTGCCTTGTAAATCTTAGTTTTGCCAACCTTAATCCTATACATTCTCCTCAGCTTAGATTGTATGAAGTTAACACTAATCTCTGGATGCTCAATAATAGCATTTCCAAACCTCCATGCAATGAACTCTGCAGTACATTTAGGATTCTTCAACAATATAACACAAGTATGTAGATCGTTACGCCTTTTCATCACAAACATTGATCCAAATCTAGTTTTCGTAGCATGTAAAAACCACGAGCACCTGTAGTGTACTCACACCCAATAGTGATTCTTGTATTTTCGAACTTGTGCTTATAAGTCTTAAACCTATTCTCCACAGCATGTTACCTCACTGCCCATGCCAATTCTATAAACTTCTTAAAATACTGCCCAACTCTAAATATCACAGGTGCATGAGTAAGAATATATAAATTTGCTCTCATATCATCATCTATTATACTGAATACATCATCATGCTCATTATCAGAACTGACACCATACTCATGGTCATCACTTTTACAATCAGAAAGGATACAATCACCGTCACTATCATCAGAAGGCATATACCCCAGATTAGATATGACATTAGGTCTAGAAGCAACAAGCTTTAATTGATTGTCGTCTTCATTATTATCATTCACACTAAAAACATTGTCATCGGAGTCATAATTTGGGGTTGTTGCTGCATTGGGGTCAGGATTATAGTTGGTATTTGAGGAATTAGGCAAAGGGTTAGAGGTCTAATATAATTGTGATTCTGAGTTATGTATTGTTAGTTGTAATGGCATTTTAAGTAGGATTGAAGATGAATAAGGCTTCGGTTCGAGAGAGTTTTTTTGTAGAGGTATGGTTGGATAAGTCATTCTATTGACAAGTTGGGGATCTAAAGTAGGTGTCAAGGAAATCCTCAAATAAATTGCAGGTGGCTTCATTATAGTTCTTAATATTGGGGGTATCAGTATGAATTGAAGCTTCAGCTCTTGACTGCGATTGACCACTATATGGTGCAGTCAATTTCATCATGATGGTAGTGGTGGCATTAAATGAAGCATTAATTTCTAAAAGCGTATGCGTAGTAAGGTTTGATTCATTTGTAATGGTAGCTGGTGGTGATGAAACATGGTTATTGAGATTTTAGGATGCCTAGGATGGTGGGTTGTGGGTTAGCGGTTGTGTTTGGTTTTGAAGTGTTTGAAGGCTGGAATAAGGCTCTTTTTTCTGATGATTCGTTTGATAATGGTAGTTAGTAAAGATAAAACAACATTTTGTAGAGTAGTATCCTGTGGTGCTCTTTCAACTGGAAAAATAGATCTTCATCATCAAAGATTTCAGCATCTTTTGATTCTCGCGGCACCCAAACAGTCAGCCAGAACAATTCATCAAACTTTATCTTTCTCCCATACACTCTCATAAGTACCTTGTTGATTAAGAAGACCTTGTTGAATCTGTCTAAATCCATTACACCAAGATTATATGTAGTGTCTTTGAAAGTGACACACATGGTTGTGTCATCTTTGTCATTCATTCTCACCTGTAAACATATTTATTATCAAATTTTCTACTATGGCAGTCAAGGCAAGACAACGCACTTAATATTTAAATATTGATCATAATATAGTGCTTAACACATGTTACCTGAATTATATGCTTAAAAAACATAAGCTTTTTTTTTCCCAAATATAATCATCTATAAAGTAAAAAATTTTACTAACAAGATCATGAATCCCTAACACACAAGCTAAATTGAAGCATGCATACTTAAACAATAGTACCAACAATTCAAAAAAAAAATTGAAATAAACCTAGAACAAAATAAACCCAAAACAAACTAATCAAATAAAATGAAAATAATAATTTCTTTTCTTGAAAATAAATAAGATCAAACACACAACATTTTGTATTTGAAGTGTTACTAACCTTTGGCTCTTCAATAAGAAACCACTGATGCAATTCTCCTTCTTTTTACAAACAAACCCATTAACAATCAAGCTATTCATATGTGGCAGTACGTGATGAAGGAAGAAAACCCGCCAAAACCGATTCCCAATGTTCGGTTTTGGTTCTAAACTAGTAGATGTCAGTACTACATGTTGCTAGTCTTACAACAAATATCGTTGAACTGAAATGATGCAGTCAGTAGCGCACATCTCGAAATCTTCTTTTGTTTCTTCTTTTCTTTCAACCGAAATTTCTATTTTGCCCAGGCACTGTTACAGTTGACAAATAAATTTCATGATTTTGGGTGCGCTGTAGAAGCTATTGAAACAAATGAGTGCGCGGTGGAAATTGTCAAAATATTTAGGAGTAGGGTGGAAGTAACCCATAACTAATTATATTTTTATGCCTAAGATTCTCAATCAAATGAAAAGATACCACAACTCCTCCTTAGGATAACATTTAATAAACATATCAGCTCAATCATTTTTCAATATCTTCCTTTTTCAAATTCTCGATTTCTTACAAAAATAATCGACTTGATAAGAAATAAAAGGTAGGAAATTGTCCCAATGAATAAATCAATGAAAAAAAAAACAAAAATTAAAAATTAAAAATTAAAAAGAAACAGAGCATGACATAAAAACACCAAATCTTGCCGCCGCGGCAATAAAATAAAAAGAAACCAAGATCACCGCATCAAAGTTGTCAATTAGAAGTTGAATATAGGATTTTAAATTATGGAAACCTTATCTAACAGTTTAAATCCAAAATAATAAACCATTATCAATTTATCATCACTGTTCATAACATCACGCTCTTTCTCGTTAACTCCCCCATTCTGAAAATCAAAATCCCACCTCAAAAAAAAAAAAAAAAAAAAAAAAGCTCCATAGCTTGACGAAAATTGAACTCCATGTTCAAAACAGCCATCACTTGTTTCCTAGCCATAGCCACCTCTTTCTCCTTCCTTCTATCTTCTACACCACCAAAATCTTTCTATCACTCCCTCTACACATCCACTTCCCTCTCTGACAATGTCTCAATATCTCAACACCTCCACACACTCACTCGCCGGCCCCATGTTGCCGGTTCTGAGGCCAACGCCGAGGCTGCAGCCTATGTTCTATCCGTTTTCACTTCCTGCAATTTAGAATCGCATATTGCTCCCTATGGAGTGTCCCTGACTTACCCGGTTTCACGTTGTTTATCACTAACACGCCCACCACCAGAACCACCCATCACTTTTGCTCTCCGTCAAGAGATTTATGAGGGTGATCCCTATGCCGATGTGGCTGATGAAGTTCTACCAACTTTCCATGGATATGCAAAGTCGGGTACCGTAATAGGACCTGTTGTTTATGTCAACTACGGACGGGTTGAAGACTACGTGACATTGAAAGAAATGGGTGTGAATGTAACGGACACTGTTGTGTTGGCAAGATATGGACAAATTTTCAGAGGAGATATTGTGCATAACGCATTTGAGGCCGGTGCCGCGGGTGCACTGATTTTTACAGACAGGAAAGACTACGGTGGTGGTAGTGATGATGCAAGGTGGTTTCCCGATGACAAGTGGATGCCGCCGAGTGGGGTTCAGGTAGGATCGGTTTATGATGGGACTGGAGATCCTACCACACCTGGATGGCCTAGTAGTGAGGGATGTGAGAGGCTATCTAAGGAAGAGGTGGAAAAGGCAGGAAATGTGCCACTTATACCTTCATTGCCTATATCGGCAAAGGATGGTGAGACCATCATGACGTCGATTGGGGGAGAAGCGGCGAATGAGGATTGGCAAGGAGATAAAGATGCACCAATTTACAGAGTTGGACCAGGACCCGGAGTTGTCAATCTCAGTTACACGGTAAGCTTGTAACAGTCCGAAAATGCATTTTCTCATTGTAAACAATCAATAACTGGTCAAAACATACAATTCACCTTGCTTCAAGTCCAACCGTCCAAATAACTACAACTTAAGACTAACAAGGTTGAAATTTGTATGAATAATCAGGGAGAATACGTGATGGCGACCATTCAAAATGTAATCGGTATCATTCCGGGGACAGAGGAGCCTGATCGGTGAGTTATAGAACTTTCAAAAGCAGTAACGATAGAGGAAGCATCGTTATGAACTTTCAATAGTCATGCAACTAGGAGAAGACTACATAACACGTTCTAAGACGAGAATAACTTGTCAAAAGGAACATAGACGATTAAAGAAACTTACCCACCTTATGATGTGATTTCATCAATGCTTCAACTGTTTCTAGATTGGTCATTCTGGGCAATCATCGAGATGCATGGACATTTGGAGCAGTGGATCCCAACAGTGGCACTGCTGCACTCCTAGAGGTAGATTAATTTCTTCTCTAGTCAATACAAAGTAACAGAGTACTGAATTTCAATAATTGACCCTTTATCTGAAATATTGTAGGTCGCCCAAAGACTGGAAAAGTTGCAGAAAAGAGGGTGGAAACCTAGAAGAACCATTGTTTTATGCAATTGGGACGCTGAGGAGTATGGCCTGGTCTCTCCCTTTCTCTTTCTCTTGCAAATACATGCATGCTGTATATTTGTGGGTGAACAGAAACTTAAACAAACCCGTGATCTGTTCCCAGATAGGATCAACTGAATGGGTGGAAGAGAACAGGGAGATACTAGCCTCAAGAGCTGTTGCTTACTTGAACATTGACTCTGCAGTACATGAAGCTGGATTCCATGCCTCTGCGACTCCGCAGCTTGATGAACTACTCAAACAAGCTGCCAAACAGGTACCTTAAAAATGATGCTGAATGTACAAGCACCGATATGCACGACAACAATAGCCACGACAATTACCCACGCAAATGCAGCAATTATGCAAAGCCATGAAAAGAGTACATTGATCTTTAAAACAAATAGCAGCAATAATGAAAATAGAAACAATAAAATTGCATCGTGGTTGATTCTAACGCTGGTACACGGATTTCAATATTTTTCCACACTACTACTTTAACTCATTTCAATAACAATTGTAATTGGATTTTGAAGGTTCAAGATCCAGATAACTCATCACAAACAATCTATGATTCGTGGACTGGCTCCAGCAATTCTCCCATGGTAAGTGCAATGTAATACCTACTCAGGTAATTTGATATTCTCTAGAAATATGATGAATTTCAATCCAATTCAACCACCAATAACAATCTTGCATACTAGTCACAATTTTCAAGTAAATCTAGAAAAATATTAGAGAAGTTAAAGTCCTTAAACCTATGCATTCTATATGAAGATTGGGAGATTAGGAGGCGGGGGATCGGATTATGCGGCTTTCATTCAGCATATCGGTGTTCCAGCAGCCGACATGTCTTTTGGAACAGGTAAAAAAGTACATTATATTTCTCATCTGTTCTATTTTCTTTTATACCATTATGTGGAAATTTGAACAGCAGCCAAGCATTATATAGATATATGTGTGTGTATATGTATATATAGAAGCACAAAGAAACGAGAATAAATTGAAACAAGTGTGTGGCTATGATGAAAATCCAGCAGCAACATGAAGATCAAATTAGTGAATACAGAAAATCAGCTATTTGAAGGAACGCCAGCATCCATAACATGAAACAGAATTTAACATTATTTAAGCACCCATCAAATCATCAAACAGAATTACTCCATCAATCAGTCACTGATCAACCAAAACAAAGATCTGATTGGAACCTGATAAGCAAGGTGATCATGATATTTGAATTTCTTGCTAGCATCTACTGCACAGTGCAGGTAAAAAAGCATCAACTGCACACCTGCATGACCACCACTGGTATCCTTCAAGTCATACAATCGTCTAATTTCAAATTTACACAAAGAATGATTCGGTCCTTACTAGTGTTGCACAAAATTTCCAATTACCATTAGACACAAAAGATAAGCATCTGACTGAAAAAAATTTCATGCATATAACCACTCGTAATACTGATGCATGACATATTATGTCTATATGCATTTCTTATCATTTCATGACTTAATAATACTGATTACCAATCACAGGACACCCTGTATACCACTCAATGTATGATGATTTCATCTGGATGGAAAAATTTGGAGATCCAACATTCCAAAGACATGTTGCAGGTTTGCCACAAGATTTTAGTCAAGAGTCTAATTGATTAAAATTCCATAAACAAAAGATTGAAGATCCCATCCAACACTGAGAGAAGCACGGATGGGGATTCTTCAACATGTTACAAGTTTAAAGTTCAGAAGTTTCATTTTAGTGCGGTTAACCTCAAGTTTGTTTCTACTTGTTTTTTTCTCCTAAAAACAGTGGCAAGTATGTGGGGTTTAGTAGCTCTTCAGCTAGCAGATGAGGAGTTCTTGCCTTTCAACTATCTCTCATATGCTTTTGAGCTCCAGGTATATGGAAATTTAATATATGTTAATTGTTACATACAGTCTGCAATACAAACAAGCTATTATTGAGTCTAGAGGCAAGAAGTGCTAATGCAATCCAATAATTCACAACAATAGAAAAGCACAAAGGACCTGGAGAATGAGGTCTCAGGAAAGGGAATAAGCTTGATACCCTTATTCAAGTCTATTGAAGAGCTAGTGAAGGCAGCAGCCAAAATTGATAATGAGAAAAAGGTATCAATCTACTCGTTAAAACTCAAGATTCATACAACTAACTTCATGACAATCAAATAATTAAAATTGAACCTCTAGGAACTCCAAAAGGCCAAAGGTTGGGCATCAACTTGGAAAAAAGATCAATCTAAGGTTAGAGAGCTGAATGACAGACTAATGATGGCAGAACGAGCATTTACAGATCGAGATGGACTATCTGGGAGGCCATGGTACAAGCATTTGGTATGCTTCCCTTAAGTAACAGTTTTAGTCTTCTTTCCTTGTTTCATATTTTTTGGCTCCCTTTTATAATATTTCAAAAAACAGGTTCGTAAAAATCAGCACGGAATATCACGACATAAAAGGCAGAGTTTTGCACTTTCAATTAATACATAAATGGACCAAAGTTACCGATCATTTTTCAATTTGCAGATTTATGCACCCTCAAAGCATAATGATTATGGATCTAAATACTTCCCTGCAATAGATGATGCTATTGAAGAGGCAATGAAGCTCAACACAGCAAAGTCATGGCATACTGTACAACATGAAGTTTGGAGAGTCTCAAGAGCGGTTAGACATGCCTCTCTAGTCCTCAATGGAAAACTAACATGAACATGCACAAACTATAGTGAGATCACTCTATTCTGGATCTGCTAGGAAATTCACTAAGAAGACTGTTTTGCCAAAGACCACTGTTTGCAGTCACCATCAATGGTCTCAATCTTGATGAGTTATCAATGGAGCTGTAAAATAAAGTTGATAGCTTCCCATATTTGCTTTGCATATAAAGTAAGAGTTGGCAAAACTCAAATAATAGAAGCCAAAATCTATGCCATTGACCATAATCAGACAATCTACTTCACTAGTTTAACAATTATACATCCTAACAGCCAACAATGCCTACCAAAAAGATGAGTATCTAAATTTATTACAATTTAAAGCTTGTTAAAACCAAAAAAAAGTTTCAAGCTATTTTTCACTGTCTTCTTGTGGACCTCTGGTTCATTTTTTGAATAAGATTCTTTTGTGTGTATAATTTAAAAAAAAAAAGGAAAAAAGAAGGTAATTTTCGACAGTCTTCATCAACCTAAGGCTTCCTCTACTACATCTTTGCAAGTCATTCCACTTATCAGATAACTACTAAGCAAATGCATACCATGTGTATTGAACACCATCTTAAGCAACCCTGACTTTGACAAAATGGTACACCTAATCCAGCATGGTCATCTGACAAATGTCAAGACAGTTATTTGTTTCATGCTTGTTTTACCAACAGTTGGCGGGCGACAGAGTATGACAGAAATTGTGGAGAAAAAATAGATACAGAAAACATTTACATGGCTGGGCAGAAATGCAATCCCTAAATGATAATAATAAAGGTAGATAAGAACATTTGAGAAACGGCCAGATAAATCATACAAGAAAACAATGCAACAAAAAAGATCTTTGAAAGAATTATGACTTGCAAACTTATTTAATAGCACTCATATCTAGTCTCAATTTCTAACAAGCCACAAAATAGTTCATAAACCTCCCCTGGGCCACACCATACTAACACATACATAGAAAGCGCACACTCCACAAAGACCTAATTGTATTTCTATGATTAAGATCCAGATTATATTGAGACAGAATTCAAATTGTTCAGGTGCCAGTGTGAACCATGAGATGAAACATATCTAATGAAAATTAAACCTCTTCCACCAACTTCTTATTTTTTCATGGTATAGGTCAATGCTTAAAGCAATAGAAGAAACATGAAAAGGGATACCTTCAGTGAGCTGTGCAAACAAACTGAGCCTAGTCGAGTCATATACTCAGCTTATCAAGTTGTTGATAAAGGAAGGATTTCAAGCTCAAACCAAGCCAGATTTCAAAATGCAGACTAGAGGCCAACTTAGAAAGAATTTGAGAATAGTCAATATTAACACCAATTGACTTAATAAAACATCAAGGCAGTTTGAGTGTGACAAGGTCGAACTCACATTGATATTGATCTATCAATTCAAGCTCACACATTTACAAACAAATCAATCCAAACTCCAGAGTGTTAAATAAAAGCTCAATTCATTTGCAACCTTTCCTTCAACCACCGTCCTTGCCAGGAGTTACTGTAGAAAAGCAACAGGCTCCTAAATGAACTGGCTAGAAAGATGGTTCCAAATGTTAACTTAGACCCATTGAAGGTAGAAGAAATTCAAATTTAAAAAAAAAAAAAAAGGCACTGATGCCATCAAATATTGCAGGAGGGAGTATTACTTGTACATCACAGTTCATCCGAAATCATTTACCTTACCAACGTACATGTTCACATCATTTTCTATTGGAATAGATAATCAGATATTTCATTAATAAAATAAAAGATTTCACTTAACAATATGAATGCCTATCTGTTCCTGGGGCTTACAAACTGTACAATCAAGCAGGGTAAATTCAAACCAAAAAAATATATGTAAATGGTCAAGGTCCAGGTTATGGATGATTATTCTACCTTTTGACTCAAAAATTATGAACAGTTTTAATTAGAACTGAGATTAATATGTACAATAAGGCCTTTTATGCTTAGAACATTTACTTCCAAACCTTGATAGCCCCATCCCTACTGCTTGATATCAACAGCCTCTGGTTCAACTTGACGGAACCCAAAGAAAGGATAGAATCCCGGTGGCAACCAGCAGAATCAGTAGCAGCAGCTGCAAGAACGGCTTTTGCTGTCAACTTACTTGTTAAAGGCTGTCTCTTTCTTTCCTGTTTACAGAAAAAATGATGACATTTTAGTATTATGAACTCTACAGCTGTGAGTACAGAAAATCACAGAAACTCTCTTTTTCCCTCTTTCTCTTTTTCAACTGACATAAATGTGGAAAATCAGAGAAGAAAAAAACATTCATAGAGCTTACATTCTGATAAAGGGACTTGAGGGAGTTCATCAGAGGAAACGCAAAATTGTTTAAGTGGGAAGAAATTTGAAATGGCATGCCCTCCAACTAAACCCTCTATTGCGTGATTCTATTTTCCATTTATTGAACTAATTAGATTGAGAAAATTTTTGCAGAAGCCAATATAAGAGGTAAGAGAAAGCATCATGAAACGAGTCTGGTATGTGAAAACTTATTCTCCATTTGGTAGATTTAAAAATGAGGCATGCCTAGCTTTCTCTCCAAATAGTCAAAGGGCTAGCCAAAGATACCAAATTATGACCCTTAGGCCTTTACTACCCCGCTCTTCAGAATGATAAAATTCCCAAGTAAATTGTAGTCACCTTACCCTACCTATTCAGAAGATGGGATATCCTACAAACAGACCAAAATGTAAAAAGTCCATAAGTAAAATGAAAATTAGTGAATCAAAATACCTGCGCAACTTGCACCCCAGAACTAGATCTCGTTTCATAGAATTCATCATTTCCAACCCCTTTCAAATTTGGCCCACAGATACAGTAGCTTCGACCAGGGCTGTAATATTAGATACTGGTGTCAATAAAACCACAAAAGTGTCATAAGACGAAGAAACAAACAAGAAAGGAACTCAAACCAGAACCTGCAATGGTTCCATCGACGAATCTTCAAGTCTGTACCCCCAGTTAATAAGTCACCCCCAGGTAAAGGAAGCAATGAACGAATACCCGGAAGACGAGGAGGAGGTTCATTCAGCTCATCAACTCTGTACTTCGGATTGACATTCCGCCGCAGATCTGTTTTAGGATTTGACCTACTGGATGGCCTTGCAAAGGCCCAAGGTAAATCAGACATTTCAGTATCTCCGTCATAGTTTGCTGTCCTCAACACCTGGAAGGAAATATAAGTTGAAACATGAAACAAACATGCTAAAAACACTTGGTTGAGACTGAAAAATAGTAAACAATAAGAATACAGATATATCAAAGTGGTTAATTCCAGCTATCGGCACTTAATAGAATAAGATTACAGCACAAAGCACCAAGTATAAACAAATCACTCCATTCACTCAAGAAGAAAGAGGCAACTCTAGTGCAGTCAGCTCACAATTTCCCTCCCACAATATCACTAACAATTTATTAGAGCAAGCAAAACTCAGTATCCTAATGCACTTTAAAAGATTTTCAACCTTTTCCACATTTGATCATCTGTAAATATTCTGGATATATATTTAAAAAAATATAAAAATAAGGAACCAGGCAAAGGGATATTTGATACTTTTTAAGTTATACATAAGTTTCGCTGCATCTACTATGTAGTAGTTGAATAAAAGGTGAAGGATAATTTTGGAATTCATGTAGTGTCAAGAAACGGTGTCCTGTATTTGGCTATAGAGCACTCATGCTGACTTTCAATTTCAGTAATATAAAATCCTCCAACAATTCAAATTCCCTCTCCATGAAAATAAACTCTCATATATGCTTTGCGTTTAAACTTTGCTAAACTAACACAAGAAGTAGACAATATCATTACAACTTCATAAAACTATTTAATGTCATCCAACCTAAACTTGACAACAGAAAAAAATAGCCATGTACCTGGTGACAGCTTCCATTCTCTGCATTCCAAAGCGAAACTTCATTGCAACCCGCAGCAACATATATAAGAGGCCTTGCAGTAGTAGATACAGCCGCATTTGGAGGAGGAACAAAAAGGCACATCTTCTCTATAGGACATACCTGAGAATACTGCCAAGAGTTTACAGGTACAAGGAACCTCAGATCCCAAAGAGTGAGCACACCCCTAGAAGACCCTGAAACAAACCAATTTCCGCAGGGACCTGTCACCAGAGAAGACACATAGCCTTCCTCAGGAATAGCTTTTAAAGTCCAAGTATTCGAATTCGATCTCGTGTCCCAGAGATGGATCCCACAATTTTGAGTACTGTACATAAACATATGACTTGCACAGTTATCAGTATTATAGTTCACAAGTGTAACTATAGCACCTTCTTTGGTATCCTTCTTTTTTATATCAGCAATACCGGAATACTTTTCGACAACATTTCCCAGACCTCTGGAGATGTGATCCACACAAAACATGTGTATAATACCATCACATGCTCCTACAACAACCTGAGCAGAATGCCGGAGCATCATAGTACACAAAGCTCGGCTTCCCTCAAGGTGATAAGTTAGCCTTGATCTAAATGAAATGTCCTTTTCCAATTTTCTTGAATCCCACACCTTGACAGTTGAATCATCAGATGCACTCACAAAAAAGCTATGATCATGTGAAATTGCAATTTCATTGACAGCAGAACGATGTTCTTGGAGGTGTGCAACCAAGACACCACGAGGTCTCCAGCCTGAATCTGGAATTGATGATGTTCGGACAAATGATGGCAATCCAGTTAGATCAGCAGGACTAGAAGCATCTTCCACATTTATAGAACTTCCTTTTGCCGTACCAGATGTTCCCATCTCTGGAAATTTACTGTTAACAGAGGCCATTTGGTCATTTTCCCTGCCCTCCGGTTCATGTACCACTCTATAAAACTGTTTAGAGCTATTACTAATGCTAAATGAGCCTGAAACAAGGTTGGGTGAAGGAACCGAACTGGCCAAGCTAAACGATTTATTTGTGGTATCCATCCAAGGCATGGTTGATGAGCTGATTCCAAGGGAGTTGACTTGCAGTACAGAATCAGAGGCCACAGGCAGATTTCCCATTGCACGTTTGTCCATGCTAAAGGAGTACAAGGGTATGCCTTCGGATGATTTATCACATACGAGACTATTCACACCACTTACTTGTTGAGACATAAAGCCTGAGAATGGTAGTTTCTCTGGGCACAAAGGATCCCGGATGTCAGCCATACTAGAAGCATTGTAAACCAAGCTTCCCAGGGCTCTCAATTTAGCCCCATCATTGTCATCAGATTGAGCAAACTCTGGCTGTTTTGATGCATCCCCTGCAGGTCTATGACCTTCACTACTTTGTTGTTTGTCAGGCCAGCACTTTATTGAGCTCAAATCTTCTGCCCCTCTCTTAAGTAAATCTGCGGTTTCCTGCTGTTTAGATTGTGAAGATGTATTGTACCATATCTTTCTCTGTCTCTCCAACATGTCAGAACTCCGAGCATTTTCTAAGACTTGGTAAAATACCTCTCTTGAGACTGGAGGCTTTAAACATGACAGAAGAGCTTTTACAGAAGCTAAAGATGCAGGTTGTCTGCGAAGGAAAGGGCGTATGACAGGAGCAAGGAAAACATATGAATCTACTGCCCTCAAGCTCTCACTGCTGGCTGCAATGAAAGTCACAACTGACCTTCTTACCCATTGACTAGGATAACACAACAATGGAAAGGCACGCTCTATCATCTCAAGCAGTATCCTCTTCCGAAGGTAACCACTTTTGCACAAAATTGCCAAACAATCCAATGCATTGACAATAACAGCCTCTGTTGCATCACTTAAAGCCTGCTCAATATAAGGTAAAAGATATTCCTCCACACTTCTTTCTCCTACAAAGAAACAGACATACACTATTTGCCCGTAGAATACTGCCCTTAGCTGCTCATCTCGATCATTAAGAAAAGCAGGAAGGATGGGTAATAGAAAGTCATTGCTCTGTCTCTGACCAAAGAAGCTGCAAAGGTTGCCAATATCCTGAAGGAGGGCCCTCCGGATACTTGGAGTCTGCTTGGGACCCATTACAAGTTCTTGAACAACCTCAGCTATGGACTTCCTAAGCTGTGAAAGCTGCACATCAGCATTTAGTCTCTGCAGCTGTACAGATGTCTCATTAGATGATGACGGCGACTTATGTGGTGCACTCAATTTATCAAGAACACCTGCTTCACTTAACCTAATTGAGTGAACCAGGAATCCATATGCAGTTAACGCAAGTTTAGCTATGTTGCTGGCATAACATATTCTCACACTTTCCTCTGGATCGTCAGGAAGCATGGAAAGCATTGGAAGGATATACTCGGGAAAAATTTTTGCATCACTGGGAGGAAAATTCCGGACTAAAGGCAGAATGTCACACAAAGTTTCCAATGCAGCACACCGCACAATTGCTGCTGTATCAGAAAGCATTGCAATAACATGTGGAAGCACACGCTGCAAGCGATCTTCATCATCAATAAACAGTGAAGAAGACTTTAGTAAAAGTATGGCTGCCCTTCTATAATGAGGCAACTTGACATTACGTACGCAGGAACAGAGCAGAGAAGCAATAAGAACCATTCCTTCACATTTCATCCTATCTTCAGGTAATGGTAGAAAAGGCATGCCAAAGGTGTCTGATTGACTATCATACTCGGACATCAATGAACTCAAATTGTTCATTGTAATCTTTTTCAGGAAGGGATGACCATTTTTCCTAAAAGCATCAGAGATGCTTTGAAGAAGTTCACCAGAAGATTCCACACTGCCGTTTCTGGGATCTTGAGAAAATGTGGAATTTGGCACATCCTCCAGCATTGGTTTGACATTGGAACACTGATGGCTTTCTTTTCCATCCCCAAGCAGGGTGCTAATATCACCTAGAAGTCTGAATCTGTTCTGGACCCTACCTTTCTCCAGCTCTTCCCTCTTTTCCAATAAGTCCTTCGCCAAGTTCAAGTTTTGTTTTGTAACTCTCTCTTGCGACTCTTTAACACACATGGCAGTCGATGGTGTTCCAACTCCACTACCAATATCCTCGCTTGACTTATTGCCCATCATCTGCTTAAGTATCTCAGGGAAAACGCTACGGCACATTGCCACCTGTAGTAAGAAGCGAACAGCAGAAACCCAGAAGTGAGTTCCTGGGAACATCAAGATTGAAGCATTAACTTACAAAGTTGTTACCCTCATATCAGAATGAAGAGGATTCCAGCAGCAGTAGAAATTATGCAAGAATGGTGAAAAATAGGTTGGAAATACAACAGCTGCATAATTCTGCAAGTAGCTTTCAGCAGAAAATCGTAACTCCGGTTCCAACTGAATCATATGAAGTATCATCTTGCGGATTCCTGAATCTGGGATCTGCACCCACAGGGTATGTGAATGGAAGAAATGGTTACTGAGCACGAACGAAAGTCAAGATAAAAGTAATGAAAAATTTTCAATGGAACTTTCAAAACTTAGATTTATAACACTCAAAGTCATACACACGGATTAGGATCCTCACCTGATCTGAGCTCTCCTGAGCTTTAAAGATCCTACGTCATGTGTTTTTTAGTGGTTGTGTATGGTTATAATTTAACTTCTTTTTTTTATTTTTTATTTACTAACCACACAATCACAACTTGATTTTTGCTCAATACAAGGTCAGATGATGAGAGAATCCCAATCAATACACACACCATACTTCATGATTTTTGGTACAAAACAAATGATAACAAATACTTAAATATGTTTTCAATTGAAACTAGCAGTGCTGGCTGACCAAATGGAGATGTACAGCTCAAGTAAAAGTAAGGCTTTCAGAATTTACTTGAATGTGAATTAAACAAAACTAAGAGTACACATGAGTGGGAGAAAACAAACAGAAAATAAAGTCTGAAGTGGAAGGGGAAGAGGAGAAAGTGCGTACCTTTTCAAGATGCTGGCTAGGATCATATTGCCCTCTCCGATAAGCAAGGAGGTGGGAGAGCTCAAAGAAAGGAACCTCAAGAAAAAGCTCAGCAATTACACACCTAAAGTGGTATCAAGATCAATACAGATAATCATATAACGACACTAAACATAGAAATACTTGAACAGAAATGGCTTCTTGTAACTTACCCTGAGAAATAAATCGCACAATACATTCTTCCAAGCTAAAGCAAGAATTTGAAAAAAGGCATAATTTTTCACATTTACACCAAAAAAAAAAAAAGGCCAATGAAACAACCAACTGGCATTTTCTCTTTCTTTGAAGGAACAAGACTCCTCTTTATTGAAGAATAACAAAGAGTCAGTGAGTTTCAGGTTAGATTCCAGTTTCTAGAAGATTGACACTAAAGGATTAATTCATCAGAGAAAGACTTGCATTAAACTATATTCTGATAACTGGAGATAATTAAGATGGAAATGATGCCAGTGGTATGATAGAAGTAGCAAAGGCAATGATCCCTATAAGTTGAGAATGTTAAGAATAACAAAGAGTCAGTGAATTTCAGGTTCTCTATTGCAGGACTATTTAGATTCCAGCTTCTAGAAGAATGACACTAAAGGATTAATTCATCAGAGAAAGACTTCCGTTGACTATATTCTGATAATTGGAGATTTTTAATGTCAAGATGATGATATAAATGAATTTCAATTGTACTAGGATGGAAATGATGCCAATGGCATGATAGAAATAGAAAGACAAGATGCCTATAAGTTGATGGACATTCTCAAGACATGATAGAAATAGCAAACACAATGATGCCTAAAAGTTGATGGACATTCTGAACGACCATACAAAAAATTTTAACAATGACACCAGGGGTATCACAAATAATGACTGGGAAAGATGTGTTTGCTATTTCTATCACAAAAATTTTAACAATGGCATGATAGAAATAGAAAGACAAGATGCCTATAAGTTGATGGACATTCTCAAGACATGATAGAAATAGCAAACACAATGATGCCTAAAAGTTGAGGGACATTCTGAACGACCATACAAAAAATTTTAACAATGACACCAGGGGTATCACAAATAATGACTGGGAAAGATGTGACAAAGACTCAGGGCAGAAGACTTAATCAAGATGAAGTATTACTTATTTCACAGCCCCCTAGGCTATCACGTGATATTTATCATAAAGTCAGTATTTAACAATCTGTCTTTAGATAGAACTTTTTCCATGCCTTCCTCCCAATTTTTATGACAGTTCTAATATATATTATTAAAAGAATGCATATTCCAGAATTCTGTAAGGTTCTTTGTGATTGTCTCAATTCTGAGATGAAAGAAAGATCGAATATTGTTGAGGTGGGCAAAAGAAACCAAAACTGAACCGAACTAACTGAACCACACTCTATTCAAGTTCACATCTAGAATCAGTTTCAAAATATGTGTTCAGTTTGGTTTTGATTTCAACTTTCGAAAAAAAAAAAAATAGCCCAAATTGATTTTTCTAACTACTTAGGCACACTGTCTTTATTTATGGATGTCCACATTTACATAACAGTCACCTACAAGTAATCATACACTAACTAATTCAAACACAAGAAACCCTAAACTCCCAACCTCTATTCTTAAACAGCCACCTCTCTCTCTTCTCAAATAGCTGCCTTTCCCGCAGTTTAAATGTCACAAAGATAGCTCATTCAGTTCATCACCAAGTCATTCTAAGCTTTCTTCTTCCTCTCTCTCCTACCCTGTCTCCAAATCAGACCTTATTTGAATCAAAACCGTAATGGTTTGTGTGTATACTTGTGGGATTGGGAAATCAGAATCCAGAATGAGAATAATTGATGGTGTTTGCTTGTTAAAATAGAAGTGAGAATGGAATGAAACATGTGAGGTCCACATGTTTTTGGATTATTATAAATAATAATAATAATAATAATAACAATTATTATTATTATTATTATTATTATTATTATTATTATTATTATTATTATTATTATTATTATTATAAGTAATGACAATAGTCAACTAATGTCATTTTAGTTGCAATTCATTACAATTTCAAGACAAAATAAACACATCAATGGCAATACAACTCATTCCGATTCCGATTCCAATTCCTACAGCTAAAGTAAACAATTTATTCCGATTCCAACGCATCCTGCTTACTGATTGGTAAATGTAGTAGGGATAACTAATGACACATTTTCACCAGCCAACGGACACTGACACCTACCACTCATCCACACATTTCCTAATGTCAGTACCTCCCTAATTTGTTAGTTGATTATCTTTTCTTTTTCCTTTTTCATTCAAAATTTCTCATACAATCTCTCGACATTTTATAAAATTGTTGTATTATTGTGTCACAAATTTTGTAATGAAGCTGCCTATTTGAGCATTTTAATAATGGTTCTTTAAACTTTCATATTCTTTTAATGGCTTTTTGCTACTGTACACATTTTCTGACTAAATAGATCTGGACTAAGAGAAATCTTCTAATAACAATAATTCTGTTGAAAATCTGTAACATCAGTAAGTATTCAGAGGGAAATCTCCATCATTCCCCAGTTACGTTTTCTGGGTTTTGCGCTCTTTTCTGATTTAATGTGAACCGATAGACTGATCTATTTTGGTTCCGATGTTAATACTCATTAAATCAGTTCGCTTGTGACTAAAACAATCTGCTTTTTGTTGCAGTATTCTGGTAAAAAATGAACCGAGCTGACAACTGCACACCCCTAAAATAATTACAATTTGATAAAGTAATTTAAAGAAAAGACCGGAAGACAGAATCATGTATTTAGCAAATTCTTCAAAATTCGTTCAACAGAAATTGCTCAAGATGACTAATAGAAAGAAAACGAAGAGAAGAAAGAAGAAGAAGAAGAAAAGGTAAGTGGTTTTGGCTCATAACCATACTACCACTTCCTAGTAGTTGCTTTCAGAGCATGAGTAAACAAACATCCTAATTTTCATAAGCAAGATCCTCATTCTGTCAGCAATGCTACACCAATTATTTCATGAAAAAGGCCAGGCATGTCCACAGCCTTTTTTTTTTTTTTTTTTTTGGGGAAAGCAGATGTAATACATCAGTAACAGAACATGTACAAAAGGGAGGGACTAAAATGTACAGAAAGGAGGCACTGAAATTCTAAAAAAACTAGGACAACAATGAGCTTCCACTTTCGGAATATCAATATATCATTTGACATCCTAACTTAAATGCAATAAGCAGGCCAAAATAAAGATGCTAATACTCACCCAACAGCAAAGATGTCCATAGATGGCTTTAACGGTGCATCTTGTGCGACTTGCATTTCACCTCCATGCTCATAAAATCTCTGAAAATTTGTGGAACAATTTAACTACACTAGCAATAGATAATACGACATAAACCAGTGGATAAAGAACAAAAGATTTGATAACTAGTTACCATTACAAAAGACAAAGGAAAATGAATATTGAAAACACTAAGATGCTTCCTCACTAGTTACTATAGAAAGCATGCATGTGATCATAAACTTTTCACCCACACATTATATTATCCAGCACACCGTCACTGTAACAATACCAGTTATAAAAAGTACATTCATCAACTGCCACAGGTGCTTGATTGAAATGCTAAAAAGGCTTACATTAATCTAACGAATTTTTAGTTCAAGATGACTTTTGACATTCTTCAACCAAGGTCATAAATCTAAACTCGAGTCATTGACAGAGCCCGTACATTTTAAGAATTATGTAATAAGACTGGGGACACATACTGATGCTTTTCCGCTAAATAAACCTTCACGACTTTGACTTGCCTCAAGGGTTTCAATTGGTGTTTCTACTACAGAACAGATCATTTATAAGCTATTTAAAAATTGTAAATCTCTCTTTGTGAACTTCTAAATGATTCAAGGAATCGAGAACAACAAATGTGTGAAAACTTGAAACCATGATTTACAACAGCAGAAGAAATCCACCAAGAGAAGCCCCACATAAAGATGCTAAACAGAACCACGTATCATCAAAACTCAATGATGTCTCATAAGAAGCATCCATGGCTAACAGATAACAAATAATAAGGTTTGTTGGATAACACAGTGAGGTAAATGGGAAAGAAGAACCAACCTCAGGTGCAAGATAGCAAAGCCTTTTTCCTCCAGTGTCAAAGAAGAATGAAAAATCTGAAGGATCATCATATGGAATGTATGTGGGCTTGAATGAAGCAAAGTCAGAAAGATAAAGCCAATTCCAGGAAGTGACTAGCACGTTCTCACACTTAATATCACCTACAAAAAAGATACACTTATCATAAATCAGACAGTTAACATTAATCACAGTAACTACATAACTAGGTTTCCTCAACTGAACTCACCATGACAAATGCCCTTCTCATGGCACTGCTTTACTGCAAGAAGTAACTGCACAACCACAATAATGCAGAATATTAACAGGAAACGTACAAGTAAATAATCATGATTCATAAAAAAAATAGGTAGATAAAGATTACAGGTGATAGCGACCTGAAAAGCCAGCCACTTCTTCTCAACAAGGCTAAGAAAAGGTGGGGTACTCAACCGATCACGAAGACTATTAAAGAAGTATTGCCTCAAAAGATAAGCTGCTTTATCTGTTTCTTGCCAAAACTACAATTACACACTATAAATTAGGAGAATTCAAACAATGAATCAATATTTAAATCACCCAAATGCCCAATGAAACCGAAATTAAAAATAAAGCAAATGGCTTCATATGCACACATCGGGTAAAACTCATCCTTAAAAACCAGCTTGTAACTTGTAGAGAAAGGGAGCCCAGGTGCTTATAAGCCCACATGACAAGCCTTAACTTATCAATGTGAGGACACAATTAGACTTGTTACAATCCATCCCTCTTTCGAAAGCAACATTTATGGCAGTTCATACCCCAGCTAGGTGACACACCAAGGTCACAAGGCCAGGACCAGCCACACTAATGGTCATCCCAAAGAAAAAATCTGCTATAATACTAATTATTATGCAGTCCTTAAAAATACGGCTTGTAAGGAGAGAGAGCCCAAGTGCTTACAAGCATTGGGGATATGGGGACTTACATTCCTCAATTCTCTCTTCGAAAGCACTGTCTACATTAACACTGTAATTCAACTAAATTCAAATAACTCACTGGAGAATTCACATAATGCATAATCTAACCAACGCAATAAACACCAAACTAGGGAATTCGAACCTGGAAGGCCCACACGTGCGGATGGTCGATGCCGCGGAAGGTTTCCTTGATGTGGAAGAGACGGCGCTCGTACTCTCGAAGATCGATGTAGTCGCCGCGCTTGAAATAGACCTTGACCAGGACCAAGCCTTCGTCGTGTTTGCAAAGAATGGACTTGAAGAATCGGCTGCCTCCTAAGACCTCCTTCAGGACGAGATTGTAAGAAGACGGCAAGTCGTGGAGGTAGTACTCCGTCGCCGATGCTTGCGTCGTCTTCGCAATCTTGTTGCCCATTGATATCCGATAGCACGCCCGTCGCTTTCGATTTACATCTGTAGCTTGTGTTTTAATTTCTTCTTCGTCTGTGACAAGCAATGTTGTTTTTGCTTTTGTTTTTTTAGTGATGATACGGCCGGCGTTTATCGTTCCTTCGAATGAAAATATAAAATAATATAAATAATTTTTATTAATTAAATGATATTTAATTTAATTAATTTTATTATATTATATTAATTTATAATAAATAAATTTATATAAAAATTTATGTTTATATTATTATTTTTTTCGGAGTTCTAAACCGTGATTGAATTTCAAAAGTTTCAAAACGTGTAGCATTGCAAAATTTGGATGGTTGAAATTAATCTAAATATGAACATAAATTTACGACTAAGATCTGATATTGTTATGATTTTAATTATAAATTATGAAAATGAAATTTTAAGATTTATAAATTCAGTATAAAATTTATTAATTAATACTAAGTTTAAAATAAAATATAAATTTTGAAAATTGACCATAAAACTTATAAATTGAATGTAAAATAAGTAATTAATATAAAATTGATAGATTAATTTATTTTATAAAAATATCATAAAATTAGTAAAGTAACATTACGTGTAAAATAAAATATAAAAAATAGAACATAAGACTTATAAATAAAAGGTAAAATAAATAAATTTATATAAAAATAATAAATTGATGTAGCACTAGAAAATAAAAAATATAAATATAATATAAAATTAGTAAATCAACATTAAGTATAAAAGAAAAATAAAATTTATAGATAATAATATAAAACTTATAAAATTAAAGGTAAAATAAGTAAATTGATATAAAATTAGTAAATTAATATATTATTAGTAAACAAAATAAAAACTTTCAAATATAGAATAAAACTAGTAAATTAACATTAAATGTAAAATAAAATATAAGACTTGTAAATATAAGGTAAAATAAATTAATTAATATAATAATGATAAATTTGCGTCTTATTTGTAAACAAAATAAAAACTTATGAATGTAACATAAAACTTATAAGGTTACATTACATATAAAATAAAATATAAATTTTGTTGATTATATCTAAAACTTATGAATAAAAAGTAAAATAAGTAAATTAATATAAGAGTTATTGAAAAAAAACTTACAAATATAAAATAAAAACTCATTATAATATTGATTACATTATACATTTATTGATTATATATTTAAATTAAATAATGATAATTTTTGGTTTATATAATACATGTGATGTTTTATTATTTATTTTTAAAATCAAATTTTAAAAAACTATTCTTTTAATATTTTTCAAAATTATGATAAGATTATGCTATTTTACATCTTTTTATATATTATATGTACAAAACCTAATATTAAATCTAATCTTATTAATATATTACATATGTCTTTAACACTATAAAAATATTTTCTTATTTTATTCTGGCTTGTTCCAAGTTGATGTAGCAAATTAATACTATTATATACATAAAATTAAAAAAAAAAAAGTTTACAAGTACCTTAGAACAAACATAGGCTTTATGGTTAAATTAATTTAATAAAATTTATTCCACTTCTTTCAGTACTGTTTTATTGATGAGTGATCTTTTTCTTCATCTAATTAAATGAACAACTATTTTACTAAAATCATGTAAAAACTATATAAATTATTTTAATAATTAACAATCTTCTATTAATTAATTTATTTTATTTTGCATGTGCACCACTGGGACTCTCGTTATAAATATTAGTTAATTGAATATGAAAAATAATTTAGATCGTAAATAAATGTGGTCCTCCTTTCAAAATAAATGTGTTCTGAATATATTCTTCCATGATATGAGGTGCAAAACTAAACAAATAACTAAAAGTTTTAAATCCTATAGAACATAAGTAAATTATAAATAATTCATATACCATTCGATGTCAAATTTAAAAGCTCATCCAAAATTACATAAATAATTCATTTATTTAACATTTTAAGTAGAAATTCATTGGAGAAACCATGCTCATCAGTTCTGACTTTATTTTATCGTAGTTATAGAGCTCATAAAACGGATCATCAGATCATATTTGTGTTATATCTATTTCATGTCGTGTTAAATTTAAATTAACACAAATTTAATATATTTAATAATTATATTAAAATATTTAAATCTAAATCCAATCTATTTAATAATGGTATCAAAATAATCAAATTACTTAATAATCTACTTAATATTTATATATTAAATAAATTTAAATTAAATATTTACACTCTGTCATACATACATAATTTATTAATATAATAAAATATAAATATCTATCAAAATATTATATATTTATATTATTAAAATTTTAATTATACATATATAAATAATTTATTAATATTATAAAATATAAATATTTATTAAAATATTATACATTTATATTATTAAAATTTTAATTATCCATATATAAATAATATTATTTATTAATATTATAAAATATACATATCTATTAATATTTTATATATTTATATTATTAAATCTCTAAATATATATAAAATTTTAAAAATAAAACATTATATTTATATTTATCTTTTTTCAAAAAAAATATCTCTAATATTTAAATTTTAATAATAAAAAATTATAAGTTATTTTAAAATAAAAAATACAATTATATCATTAATCAAATAAATAAATCAAAAACTTCAACTCTAACATCCTGTCCACTCATATTCAACCTATTTAATAATGTATTAAAATTAATAATTTATATCCATTTACTCATATCGGATTCCAATAATCGGATTGTGCCGATCTATTATTGAATAAATCTGAAATGAATCAGTTCATAGATGTTTTCAGTTTTTTAATGGAAAAAATTTGACATTAGCCAATTAATTGTAGGAGAAAGACAGATGGATTTTATTGAAAGACGAAATCACAACGTATTTACATCTAAATCTCATCTTATCTGAAGATTAAAAGAGCGAACATTAAATAAAACATTAAACAGCGACGATCATAGAGCATTAAATCACCGGAATCAAAATCAAACAGCGACGGTCTCTTTCTGATCTTCAGGATCTTCAAAGTTAGGATCATTAGCATCGATGGCTTCGTCGAAGCCGATCTCAGCCTGCGAGTAACCGTCGCCTGACCACGTGTACTTGCCTCCGTGGCCCTTCTTTTTGGGCGATCCGTTCATGCCAGTTGCAGATTTCTTGTCGCTCCGCTTATCTGTTGTTGATTTGTTTCTTGCACCGTGGCTGTGGCTCTTCGCAAGCTTCTTCATTCTTGGAACCTTGATGATTGATTATACCTCTCTTTCCTGTGAATCAGTGACCGTGAATGGGCTTTTCGCTCGTTGAGTCTCCTTATATAGCGATGGCACGTAATCATAATCCTGTGGGTATGTAAATTGTAATCATGTGATTCGAGGAGAGCGGATAAGAACGAGCTATTTCACACTTATTTTAATTTATTTTAAGAGTCAGTGATGACTTCTCCGTACCGTGGGGTTATCTTGGTCTTAAAAGTTTTGTCCACCGTACACGTGGGATAATTAGAGCTTTTGATAGGTTTTTAAATCGTTATTTTCTTATTAATTTTTACCTTGTATTTGTATAGAGTAACCGCTTAAAAGAATATTTTTTTTTCTTAAAAAAAAAAAATAGCGTGTCAAAGTTTGTTGGACTATTTGCTTGAGGAAGAAGCAGTCAGCGACTTGACTCCGGGCCCTGACTGACTTGCTTCCCAAGTTGTTAATGCGCGGCGGACGTTTCCAAGGCGTCTGTTCTTCGAAACATCAGCACACTAAATTTTTCCCATCGCACAAATTGAAAGTGACTTATGCTCAAACCGCACTAATAGAATAAACGATTATCTCTTTTTAATTTTTAATTCGGAGAGTAATTTTACGAGAGTCACCAAAGTGAGCGTGAGTTCAACGCCAAGTGGCTCCATTTTTCAAAATGATGCGATAAACTCTCCTCTAACAACGATGGGTAACGTGTAACTTCCTAGATTTGAGCCTTAAAGCCATCAAATATATAGAAGAACAGCATAATATAACACAAAAATTCAGGTGTGTGGGGAAACCACCTCCGTTAAGAGGAATAGCAGCATCCGTTAGAGGATGAATAACAAAACTAATTTTTTTTAAAAAAAAAAAAAACAACTAAAACAACCGTGGGAGAGAGGCTGCTGGGAGCTCTCTCTGCGATGGTGGAAATGGAGGAACTGTTTTTGGTTTTCTGCTGAGAAATTGAGAGAATCATTTTACCATCAATTTGTTGATCTGATTCTTGTGTGTATGTGTGTGTGTGTATATATTCAAATTTATTTTAGGATGATATTATGCCGCATTTTACATGATACATTCAAATTACAAATTGTGTTTTAAGTGAATTATTGTTGCATAATTCAATGGCAAAGTGTATATGAAGTATGGACTCACTTAAAATAGCAAAGTGTAATCTCTCTTAGAAGTTTCATCAATCAATTGTCCCAATATCACATATCCATGTATATTAAACTCATAATAAGCTTACTTGTCTAATTTTCATTGAATGATCGTTTATGAAGCAATAGAACATTGCAACCAAAAAAAAAAAAAATGATAATGTCTTACCGGTCAGAAAATGTTTCAACACGTCTAATTACAAAGTTTTAAAGTAAAAGTTGTCATACTCCTTTGAAAAATCAATTGGTAAGAGAATAAATATTAAATCATTTAATTTCATATCTTCATAATTTTAAGGGTGGTCGCTTGCCTTTAATTAACTCATGCGCCTATTGAAACTCGCTGATCTGGTGGCCCCATAATGTTAACGAATACAATAGTTTTTTATTTTATTATTATTAACTCATGCACTTATTAAAGATTGAATTCAAAACTTAGGTTCTAAAAAGGGCGCTCTTACCACTTGAAAATTCAATAGTTAAAAGACATGATACAATTTTTTTTTAAAAAAAATAATTTAGATGCACTTTTCTTGAAAAAGGTTAGTAAATTTAGATTATAAGTTTTTAAATATTTATTAATAACTAGTTACGTGATGGTAGTTGACGTTTAACACTATGTAGTAACCTAACTCTTTAAATCGTCAAATTGAAATTAATATAATTATGGAAAATGGTTAATTTAAAAATAAAAAAAAAAAGTTCATTGACACTGAACAATTAATTGGGAAATTTATAAAAATAACTTAAAAACTTTTGTAATTTTTACATTTAACCCTCCAAATTTTTCCTATCAACATTAGCCAAAAATCCTCCTAAATACCGAAAATACCCCTCTCATTTTCACCAAACTTCCTCTCTCTCTCTCTCTCTCCCAAACCAACGATATCTCTCCCAAGGTGGTCACTCATCATCGGCAGCCAATATCACCAAAATTCTAGTCAAGATCTAAAATCAAAGGTTAGTTTTAAAACCCTATATTTTAAAGCATGTTATATTTTCTTTTCTTCTTTTATGTTGTGGTTTTCATGTTGTGTTGGTGGTGGTGAGTGAAAATTTAAGTGTTTGTGATGTAGATGGCATGAGTGAAGTTGTTGGTGTGGTGTATAAGTGAAGATTGAAGTTGGCGTGGGCTTGGTGCCGGGCCATCGCGCTTGATTAGGTGTAACAGGCAGTCTGTCGCACTTTTTTTTTAATGTGAAGTTTGCGACAGGCACCTGTCGCACAAACTTAGTGCGACAGGCTACCTATCGCACCAACTTCACGTTAAAAAAAAAGTGCGACAAGCGCTAGTCACACCAACTTCACATTAAAAAAAGCGCGATAGGCTGCCTATTGCACAAACTTAGTGCGACAGGCAGCCTGTTGCACTTGATCAAGTACGATGCCTCCCAGCATCAAGCCTACGTCAACTTCAGTCTTCACCCGTGCACCACACCAACAACTTCACCCATGCCATCAACATCACAAACACTTCAATTTTCACTTACCATTATCAACACAATAAGAAAACCACAACATAAAAGAAGAATAGAAAATAGAACATGCTTCAAAATCTTGGGGTTTTTTAACTAACTTTTAATTTCAGATCTTAATCGAAATTTTGGTGATGTTGGCTGTCGAGGATAGACTCCGGGAAGCCGCCGGTAATGAGTGACTATCTTGGGAGAGATATCGTTGGTTTGAGAGAGAGAGAGAGAGGAAGGAGAGAAAGGAAGCTTGGTGAGAATGAGATGGGTATTTTCGGTGGGTTTTTGACTAATGTTGATAGGAAAAAATAAAAAAAGTTAAATGTGAAAATTATAAAAAATTATAAGTTATTTTTGTAAATTTCGCCACTTAATTGTCGCTACGTCCGTCAGCTGACGTGTCGATATGCCATTGACAGACAAAACGAATCGGACAAGAATTAAGCCTAAAGACTAAAAGAGAGAATTGGATTCGTAAAGCCCAATAAACTGAAAACAGCGCACCGGAGAGTTTAGGCTGAAGCAAGGAGTAGGAAACGTTACGCTGAGCAAGCGAGGGTTTCCTTCTCATTTCTCAATCTCGCGGCCGAACATAATTGAAAAAGAAAAAATAAATATATATGCAAGCAAAGATATTATGATAGGGTCCTTAACTTTCTTACTGGCGCCGGTTTCTTCTTCGTCGTCCTCTCCATTCCTCTCCTTGCATCGCCTCTCTTGCTTCCACTCCTCTCCTTCTGGTGAGTCTTCAGTTCAATAGACTCATTTCAATTTCTTCTTCAGCATTTGAAAAAGTAGCTGATTTACTACTATACTGCTGTATTCTTTTTTCTTTTGAATTTAAATTTGAGAAGAAAACAAAAAAATCCACTAATTATTTTTTAATAATTTTTATATTACTATTGACAGTAATTTGAAGTGCTTATTGCAAAACTAGACAGATATATTGAGGGCAACAACTAGAAGGCTTGCATTGGCGGCTACAAAGACGCGTTCGATAACAAGCATGGCAACTGTAAGCACTGCTTATTTATTTATTTATTATTATTTTTTTTAGTGTTCCTCGTTGCCTCTTGTATTTCTAAGATGAAAAGTATTTTCTGAAGCTGAACAATTTTATGTGTCGTTCAGGAGGAAGAAAATATGGGGAATGTAAAGCGAGAATTAGAGAAAGTTTTTGATTTATCTCTTAAAGCAACAGTTCCTAATGAAACGGATGTGAGGCCGCTAATTGCTGCATGCACTGCCAAATTTGGCGATTACCAATGGTATACGAATACTTGTGGCTTATGGTTAATGAAATTTTGTTTAGAAGCATCCCGAATCTTTAGCATTGAACTATAGGTATATCTCAAGTGTCTTTGTGATTATTGATGAATAATGCTTCTCGAATGCAGTAATAATGCTATGGGTCTGTGGTCTAAAATTAAAGGAAAGGGTACTGAATTTAAGGGTCCCCAACCTGTCGGACAGGTATTGTCATTTGCATTCTTCTATGGCTCGTACCCCTTAGTTTGTTTGTGTGGGTTCTTTTGATCATGGACGATCTAGATTTTGTACTCACTTGACAGCTTCAAATGACTGTTCTTTTCACGGGCAGGCCATCATGAAAAATCTTCCTCCATCTGAAATGATAGAATCATGCTCTGTAGCTGGACCTGGATTTGTGAATGTTGTGTTATCAAAGAACTGGATGGCTAAGGTTTTTTTTCCCCAAGATATTCTTAATTTTATTTATAATGTAGATTTGTTTTATCTTATTTAGCCCCAGCAAGGAGATTCATGTTGTAGGATACTTAGTTCTGCCTAATATTTTATTTTACTTAAATGGTAATTTGTTTATACAGAACATTCAGAAGATGCTTGTTGATGGTATCGAAACATGGGCACCGAAACTTAGGGTTAAAAAAGCCGTGGTCGACTTCTCCTCACCTAATATAGCAAAAGAAATGCATGTTGGCCACTTGCGATCAACTATTATTGGGGACTCACTGGCCCGAATGCTTGAGTTTTCAAATGTTGAAGTTCTCCGACGGAATCATGTTGGGGACTGGGGTACACAGGTGCTTTTACTTTCTTAAAATTTGTATCTTCCATGGGTACTTTCATGTTTGTCAAGGGCTTGAGCCATTGCCAGCTTTAGTTGGGGTACACAATGCAGTCTTTCTTTTAGTGTGTAGTCTTTTAGCATCATTCCTTTCAATAGTAAACTCTTTGATTTTGTTTGTAGTCTTTCACATGAATAGGAATGAGTTCTCCAATTAGGATGCAGACAAAACTTGTCTGCTCTTGTCTGCTGCTGCATTTACTTTGATGCGCCTGCAGAGACTATTTGTCGCTGTGCCAAAGATGAAATTCCAGTTGTGTGGCACTCTCTTTTCGAGAGACACATTTTGATGATTTGTACTATTTGTAATATTCTGAAGTTTGTGTTCTTTATCATTTTGAAGTTAATGCAGTTAATAAATATTTTTGGCTCTTGATTGTATTTCTTGAAGATTTCTTATTTCTTGTGCAGTTCGGCATGTTGATTGAATACCTTTTTGAAAAATTTCCAAACTCGGAAGACGCAAATGAAACAGCCATTGGAGAATTACAAGTGAGTGAAAAGTTCTATTTTTTGTTCTTGAATTAGTAGTTTTACCGAAATCTTTATACCTTTGTTCCACCAGAGCATGCTGACCAAAAAGAGCACTTTGTATACTTGACCAAACAAGAACAAGAAGGCTTGCTCTTTGGTTTCTGTGTTAATTGGAGCAACTTCATGCCCCACAAATGAAAATTTTGATCCTTGTTTATGAAGTGACATTGACATTGACCAGTATTAATTTCTAGATTTAATAATATATCTCAATGTCAGGAAGCTTTCTGGAATTATTTCTGATTAACTAGCCATCTTGAAAACAAGATCTTCCAGTTGGGCGGTGGTGGAATGTAGTTGTTATGCTCTTCTTTGTTAGTAAAATATTATGATTTGGAATTCATGAATATTTTTTTTTTCAACAAAATTCTTCTTCGTAAAATATTATGATGTGGACCACATGTGAATTTTCATATATTGGTTATCATAATTCTAACTTGGAAAATATATTATTAGGAATTCTACAGGCGATCAAAAAATAGATTTGATTCTGATCCCGCTTTTAAGGAGAGGGCACAACAGGCAGTGGTTCGGCTTCAGGTGAAATTTTGAATATCTCTGTGCTTGTGCGAGATCATAGAAAGGACTTTTTATTTTTATTTTTTGAATTTTAAGGGTCGTTTTTTAAAAATCAGGTTTGAAAAAACCTATTTATCTTGTTATGCAACATTTTTTTGCAGAGTGGGGAACCAAAGTATCACGAGGCTTGGGCACAAATCTGTGAGATCAGCCGGAAAGAGTTTGATAAGGTCTACAAGCGCCTTCGAGTTGACCTGGAGGAAAAGGTAGCAATTTATCTGTCATTCTAACCACGCTATACAGCTTAAGATTGTTCACTGTGTTTCCCTCTGCATCGTGCTTTATTGTGTGGATTTTTCTACAAGCATGAAGGTTGTTACTGAAAGTCCGTTTTCATGATATGGTTTTGCTATTAACATTTTCAATTATTCTTGCTTGAGTAGTAAGTGGATTTTTCTCACAAGCTTTGTTATCCAGGTTACTTTTGGTATTATTACAGTGATTAATAAATTAACAACTTTTACAAATAAAAATTGAGTGTGGCTTTAGCAAAGTGTTGCCTGCAGGACATTTGGAATAGCTAATTGACAAGGATGACAATAAGTTCCATGTTGACTGACATGTGCTTGCATGCACATACGTTTATGGAGTTGGTGTACGAGGGAGTTTGAAGTAACCTTGTTTTAACAATGTGAAGAAATTGAATTTTTAGTTTGTAATATCTTATTTTGAATGCATTTTGTGAATCTGTTTGCATGCTCACATAAAAATGTATGTATTACTTGGAAAGCTGAAAAGCATGGGACTTGAATATGTTGTATCGAATTTGTGAGTGGAATGCAAGTTAACTATTTTTGCCTCAGGGATTGTAAGCATACCTCATAAAGTTTTTAACTTTTTTCCATCATAATTAATTACCAAATATTTTAGCTGCCACATTATTGTTATTCTTTTATTTATTTGATTTTTTGCCTTGCTGACAGGGGGAAAGTTTTTATAATCCGTATATTCCTGGGGTTGTTGATGAACTGAGTAAGCAAGGTTTAGTTGAAGAAAGTCAGGGTGCTCGTGTGATTTTTATTGAAGGAGTTAACATACCTCTCATCATTGTGAAGAGTGATGGTGGTTTCAACTATGCTTCAACAGATCTTGCTGCTCTTTGGTTAGTTTTTTTCCCCCTTCTGTTATGTTTGCATTTTTTTTAATAAACTTTTATTTATTGATTTTATAACAATCCTTCATTTCTTCATTTTTCTTCTATTCTTGTTGTATAGTATTTGATCTGGCTTAGTAGTTGATGATAGATGTTTGGTACAAAAGGCTGGAAATAGGAAACTTATTTTATTCACTGCAATGCTTTAAATGCATAGGTACCGCCTTAATGAAGAGAAAGCTGAGTGGATTATCTATGTCACTGATGTTGGTCAGCAGCTACACTTTGATATGGTGTTCAGTGTATGTATACATTACCATCTCCCGTGTTCTGTTTCTGTGGATTATCTTGCATCTTGTCAACATTCTTTTTCATCCTCTTGTACATACTGTTCCTCTTTTTTTTTTTTAATTTTTTGGCTTCTGACATCTTTTTTGTTGTTTGTATGCTTTTGTGGTCAGCTAAATTGAGAATCTTAATGTTTATATCCTGTACAATGATTCAATCGTTAGTTTGCAAGTGGAATCAGATATCCTTACCTCTGTTTTTTCTCCTCTCTTAATGACAGGCTGCCAAACGTGCTGGTTGGCTTTCAGCTGATGATAGTACGTACCCTAAGGCCAGTCATGTTGGTTTTGGACTTGTTCTCGGAGAAGATGGCAAGCGACTTCGGACTCGCTTTTCTGAAGTGGTTCGGTTAGTTGATTTACTGGATGAAGCCAAGAATCGCAGTAAAGCGGTGCTTATTGAGCGTGGTATATATATACGGATCTAGTTTTTTTTCAGATGTTAGAACTGTGATCTGATTGTGTGTACCATCTGGATTTGTTGTGCTTATTTAGCTTCGGTTTTGAGAAATCTCTCTAATTTTGTATCCATCCTTATCAGGTAAGGATAAAGAGTGGACTGAAGAGGAGCTTGAGCAAACCGCTGAGGCAGTGGGTTATGGTGCTGCTAAGTAAGTTATCTCTCATGGCCTTTACTTTAATAATAATTTTATCATCAACATCTTCAGCTAAAGCTCTTGACATGAGTTACATGTGCAGAAGAAAAAGATTAAAACAGAAGGGGATAGATCACTTACAATAGCCAAGTAACTCCTGTATTGTTGGAAAATATATATACAACTCCAAGGAAAATGAACAACAATTTTAAATGTATAACTCTATAGTTCAACAATTATCATAATGAACACATTTATCATCCCCCATGAATGTGGATTCTTACTTTTGGATATTCTAAATTTTGTGACAATCTGGCACATCCAATAGATTATGGATGGTCTGTGGCTAGAAAAATGAATGAAAAGTGCTATATGAATTAGTTCATTGTAAAAATGCTGCTGCAGTTGAAGACAAAGTCTTTAGAATATTTTGTCATACAACATTGGCTATTTCAGCTTTATTTCCCAGAGAGGAGCATATATTTTCATTTTACTGTCACTTCAAATTTTTATACATGTACTTATGTTGCACTTTTCTGATGGCAGGTATTTTGACCTTAAGAACAACAGATTGACCAATTACACGTTTAGTTTTGATCAGATGCTTAATGATAAGGTGCATTTCTATTTGATGCTTAGTATCAGATTTTATTCAAATTTTAATATGTTTTCTTCTCTTTTTCTTGCTTTCGCTTTGTCTAAACCTTTGTCAGAATTTTATGAGATTTGCTGTTTGTTGATATTTTGACTTTTTTTTTGGGCCAATTCTACGATTGTCACTACTTTCATTAGCTTATATTTTTACCCACTGAAATTTTATGAGCAGGGCAATACTGCTGTTTATTTGCTTTATGCTCATGCGAGGATCTGCTCCATCATCAGGAAATCTGGTAAAGACATAGAAGAACTGAAGAAGGTAGGTTTGGTTTTCGAGGTAGAAGCTCTGATGATGTTTCAGTGGTTGAGTTTCTCCATAAATTCCTGATTTTAACTTTTGGCATGTGTATTACCTGTATTCGTCAGTATGACTGAATTTTCACTAGAATCTGCATTGTTGTGGTAACACGGGTATCAAGGGGGTAGTAACTACTTTTAGTTGGTTTCCAAAATTCTGTAAATTTATCCGTGTGGATGTTTGGTAGAAAACTAATTCTTCTACTTGAGCTGGTCCGTATGATTTTGCACCCAGACCCAAGTAAACTAGGACTATGTCTTGCTCCTTTTTCATCCTTACTGCTTCGGTACAGACTATATCTGGTACTGGCAATGTTTAGGAAAATGCTGTAGGTATGTCAAAAGTCACATGCCTCTAGCCATCAACTTTTTCTAGTGAGCCAACTAACATCTTATTCTGACCTAAGCAGTGTTGATTTTTTTTTTTGCTTGAAAGTATATTTTCTGTGACCCCATTAAAAAAAAAAAACTAAAAAAAAAGTGGAATTATTGTAGACGGGGTCACTAGTGTTGGATCATGCGGATGAACGTGCGCTAGGGCTTCATTTGCTACAATTTTCCGAGGTAAGACTATCTCACTTCCATTCTTGAAGTTTAGCTGTAAGGTTAAGTAGTTAGCTGGCGTGCAGAATATGTATTTATGATTGATATGTATGTTTGCCCTCTCTTCTCAGGTTATTGAGGAGGCCCTTACTAATCTGTTGCCGAATGTTGTGTGTGAATACCTGTACAATTTATCCGAGTACTTCACCAGATTTTATTCCAATTGTCAGGTACAATGATACAATCAAATTTATCCTTTGAAGTTCTCAAGGAAAGAATAAACAATGAAAAAGCTACCTTGAACTAATAAATACTGAGTTTCAATTATATCTTGAAAAATGAAAAAGCTAAATTAGCTCACTAGCTCATCCATCATGTCAGTTGCCGAAGTCAATTGCCTCTTAACATATCTGTTATTATTTCCATGGCAAGGAAATGTTGGTATTTTAGAAGTTTGTACTGAAAAGTTAGGTACAGATGAATGCTATGCTGTGGAATCTAATCAATAAAATGGTGCAGGTTGTTGGGTCAGCCGAGGAGACTAGCAGACTGTTACTATGTGAAGCTACTGCAACAGTTATGCGGAAATGCTTTCATCTCCTGGGAATTGTACCCGTTTATAAGATATAGGGTCGTAAGGTGCCTATTTTGCCACAACAATTTAGAGATTGTTTACAAATGGAAGGTTATCTGCAATTTTTTATGACAAAATTTGGCATATGAATTGAAAAAACAAGATTTGTAATTTGTATTCGGTTATGGAGTTAGTTTCAAAGATTGCATGGAGTTGTAAATTGAGATACTTATTAATGGGGCATCAATGTAATGAATTACAAGATCATGAATTTTAGATTTTGTTCCAACTATTCGGAGAGCCTGGTTAATGACTAATGATTTTGCTTGGGTATCCTCTTCGCGTGTTCCAAAGTTAAAGAGTTGCCCGCCATCCTAAGGTGATTATTATTACATTGTTAAAGTGGATTTCTAGCCTTAATAAAGTATTGAAGGCGAAGTGTGTGTGTGCGTGTTTTTCTTGTTTTCTTCTTTCTAATTAAGTCTAGCGGAAGTCGATTTGTTTGTCATTCATGTCAGTGAGTCTGAACCATGGACATATAATTAAAGACTTCTTTGGCCAGAGCACAATGTTTATGATATTACAATTAAAGACTTCTTTGGTCGAATTTTTGAGATAATGAACCGAAAATTGTAAAGATGCACCAACAAGTATCAACTTGTCTTAGGATGCATTTGACATGTTATATTATATTGTATTGCGTTAGACTATATTACATTATATGTTGGGTGTAATATGGATTATATTATATAAAATAATATTTTTATTTTAATATTTATATTAAATAAATGCTTTAAGATTATTTTGAGTTTTTAATTTTATTTTTATTAAAGAAATTAAAAAAGAAAAAGCTAATGTAAATAATGCACTATTATACAAACCCAACCACTCCCTTGGGTTTATTTAATAGTGCATTGAAATACGCCATCACGTGAACAGAAAAATTCATTAAGTATGAGATTATGTTGCATTAATGAATGCAATCCCCATTAAATTATTAAATTGTAAAGGAGAATTGAGAAGAAATTGTAAAGGAGAATTGAGAAGGTGTTGGGAAAATGGAAAAAGACTTTTTGGACCCAAAGAGAAATGTGAAGGTGTTGTGAAAATTCAGAAAGATACCTCAATAAGAAGAAAGGAGAATTATAAGGGTGCGTTTGGTACACGTATTGTATTATACTGTATTGTATTATTTTAATGTTGATGTATTATATTATGTTGTAATGCATTAGCACTGTATTATAATAATACTGTACAATGTTTGGTACTACACTATACTGTAATAATTTTTTTAATTAATTTAAATTAAATATTATACTATATTATATTAATATGTTATATTATAGTAAAATATTTAAATTGTATTAATATTTTATATTATTATTAATTTTAAATTAATATTATTTAAATTTATTCATATTTAACTATTTATTATTAGTTATAATAAATTATAATATAAAAATAAAAATAATATAATATAATAATATTGAATAATAAATTACATATTTATTAATTTATATTAATAATTATAATGTAAAAATAAAAATACTATATAATATTATATTATACTAAAAGTTATTATTATTATTATTATTATTATTATTATTATTATTATTATTATTATAAAACAAAAGTCAAAAAGTAAAAGTAAAAGTCAAGTTGTAAAGGCAAAAAGCGAAAAGGGAGAAAAAAAAAAAAAACCACGCGGCAGTTGCCGCATTAACTTAAACCTGACTGTGACTCGAGTTTAGCTAATGCGGCAACTTGCTACATTAGCTTAGCTTAATAATGTGGTGTTACTGTAACTTTTGTTTTGCCAAACATGGACTAGTATAAAATTAATACAATGAGGGTTTTTAATACAACAACCAAACAAGCGCTAAAGGTATAGCGAAAATTTAGAATGACTCTCATGACACATGAGTAAGAGAGGAAGCAAGTGAAGGTATTTAAATTTCAAGAAATTTTCATGTCAACGTTTCTTTCTTTGGCGAGTGACTTTGCTAATATCTTGTCATTTTGAAGACTATGTTAAGTTTGAAGGATTTTATTAATAGCCAAACTATCCAATTTCCTTTTAAACTCAATTTTTCGGTAAAGAATACGCTTTAGTTCAATATTTAATTCGAACTTAATTCACCCGTAAATTCATTTAATTTCTAACATTTTGAATGTTGTTTGCATAGGTGTTTCATTAATTTTTGAAGTTTGAAGATATAATCAAGAGTTATAAATAAAAGAAAAAGAATGGTAAAAAATAGACTACATACAAATTTAATTTATTGTTTCATTCATGCATATAATTGTTGGTAGGTGCTGCAATGTGAGTGAGAAAAACAAAAAAAGAAGTCACAAAAAATTCATTTTAGGAAAGATAAAAACTATAATACAAATAATTAAATTAACACAACACTTATATGAAAAAAAAAAAACAGAAGTACAATATTGTTATTAATATTAAAATAAATTTACCACGATAAAAATAATAATATAGTTTAGTCATTTTAACTTCTATTTTATGCCTTTATACCTTCAATAATCTGACTAAATTTTTTACTGGATTTGATATATAGTTGAAATGGTAAAAAGAATAATAAAATAATGTTCTTGTTCACCTTTTCTTTTATTACTATGAATCTCTTGTTAATTATTAACAAATAAATTGTGCTTATTTTGACATGCTAATGATCAGTTTGGTGTTAAGATGCAAGTTACAACTGCTAACAATTCTTGTGGATGTTTAGTAAATCACTAAAAGTAAATGTTGATGATACTTGTAAACATAATTATCAGAATTTGATAATTTTTTTATTAAAATAATCAATTCAAAATAAATTGAATAAAATTATAAAAATCAACTGGACTTTTTAAGCCTAGCTTGCCTCTTGGGCTTAACTACCAGTTGCTGGGCTTCCAAGAAGACCCCAAGTCAACGCAAATTCATGTCAACACTCATCAACAACAATTGCCCATTACCGTACGAAATAAATTATAATTTAAGATTTATAAAAGATTTACATTCCATGATGCGATTTTAATTGTTGACTTTAAATTCAACCCATTAGATAAAATTAGATGGTTAACATAAATATATGAGGATCTTCTTCATAATCTTTTTATTCTTTTTAATTTTTTAAAAAATGAACAAAATCCAAATCAATTTTGCAGCCTGCTTAAATTTAGGGATATTATATTTACAGCCAAGCATCCTAAAAGATATAGTATATAGACAATTGTGATTACTAACTATTGTATATTATGAATCTTATGCTGATTTTAATAATATTAAATATAGACTCTAAACAATTATTTTAGCCTAATTAATGACTCCATACCTCTTCTTTTCACACAAAAATTTTATCAATTGAACTAGTTAACACCCACGACAATCATATAAATAAAAACAACATCATCTCATGAAATTGCGGTAATTGAAATGATAAAAGCCTCAAATTGTAACACATATTAACATATTCATGTGTCACCAGAAAATAAGATAAGCCCACAAATAACCATCAACATTGCAAATCGCCATAGATATAAAAATATGTGCAAGCATAGAAATTTTGTTTTGTACAGGCACAGTGGAGCTACAATTCACTCCTAAACTACTTGATTAGTTGATTTAGCTAGTGAAGACAGAAACGATCCTCTTGCAATTGAAGATTTCTTTGAGATAGTAGCCTTTGCCTTTGGACTGTACGACTTGCTGTGACCAATGTCCAGTCCACCTCCATAGCTCTTGCATGACTTCATTTTCATTCTAGAATAATGACTCCCTTTAATATTCTTTTTTGCAAGATCTTCTATGTTCTTCACACTTGCAAATGATGTAAATGACTGCGACTTCCCTTGATAAAACTTTGACAAACCTCTCCTGCAACCCCAAAATATAATGACACTAGTCATTGATCAGCACTTAAGACCAAAATTTTGAAATTAAACAAGCAGTTATCCTCCCAAGGAGTTAATTAATGCTTACTTGATGGGAAGCTGAGCCATGAGCTCTGAGAATTCACAGAGAGGTCCACCGTTTGAGGACGACGATGAAGGAGAACAAGAACTTGATGTTGAAGATGATGCATCCTCCACCAAGTCCGATGAAGACATTGAAGAAGACACAGAGTTTGTTGAATCTTCTTCTAATGAAGAATCAATGGAAAATGTTGAATCTTCATTACTATCAATTTTCTTCGAATTCAGCTGTTGAAATATTAGCTTGCTGCTACAACTTTCCATGATGATCATATATATATATATATCCAACTTATGGTTTCAATCAAATTAATAACTTTCAGAGTCTGAATAAGAATGAAGAAGATCTTGGCTTGAAGAAATGTTACATATATATAGATTCTAGTTTGCTTGGTGGCCTGCACACATTGGATAATGTTGACAAATATATATACATATATAGATACGTAAATATAATGTTTATTTATGGAATATTCTTTTCTTGCACTACTGCTTTGTGCTGAGATTTGTCATTATCAGCCAAGAGATTGTATGGTTTAAATTTACTACATTTCCCATACTACTACGAAAGAAGATAAGGTCTAAATTTGAAGGCATCCATATCCGAGTCACCAGTCTTCTTTTTATTTGGCTCAAACTGATGTCACCATCTTTAGCAACTTTTGCCCCATAAAGCTATGACAATATCTACACTTTTCAACGTCTCAGGATTTAATATTCAGGGTGACTTAAGTTAAAGCTGTGTGCCGGGGGGGAGGGTGCTTATTTAGATAACACTTCCACCAATTTTTGTTTATTTTGCATCCACAATTTACAATATTCAAGAATTTCAATTGTCCCCATTCTTTATTTTATTACAAATCCGAAAAAAATTCTATTTGTCTCTGATTTAATTGTCCTCTGTGTACCACCGCTTAAATAAACCATTGTTGTGATAATAATGCCGGGGATCCTGACTATCCTAGTATTCTTATTTGAGTGTTAATTAATATGACAGATTATTTATTACTTTAGCTCTAACCCTGAATTATGCATGAATTATGATGAGTTTCTCAACTTATATTTCAACCCTTGATCGAGTATTCATTTTTCATGAATCATAACTTTACCTCTTATTAATAAATACTAATAGCCTGATTTTGGGACTTGGATAATTGTTGGACTTAGGATTCCTATCATTACTCTTGTTATAATGTACCCTCTATTCCAAATTTAGTTTGTGCTATTTCTTAATGAAAAGATAATTAATTTGTGTTATCAACAAAATCTTTTTGGGACCAAAGTTTGGTAAGATTAAAGAAAAAGGATAAGGTGCTTGACTTCGATTTGGCAGCAGTCGTGAGTCGTGATAGAGGATGCGGTATATCATTAATTAAATAGGCAATTGAAATCGCCACCACATGACCACATGCTGTTGCAGGTAGGCCTTGCCTATTTTTTTTGATACTAGTAAATCTTATCCAAAAAATTTGCCCACAGCTTGGACCTATACCTATTTATTTGTTGACGTTTTAAATGTTTGATGCATCATATAATATCCCTACATTACATAATGCCTCTCCTCTCTGCTGTACCTGCCAAATTTCTCTTTTAAGAATCCTTTAAACTGTCCATACTCGGCTTGATTGCAGCAGCCTTTCTATTTTAAAATAAAATCTTAAGAAACCCACTACTCGTTTGGGTTATCAATTCATTCTTGAGATAATCTTTCCTTTTTCAAGTATCTCGAGGCAGAGATGAAACACTAAAACTTCAAGCTGCCAGAAAAATTTATATGAACCATATGATGCTTTGGTGTTACATTAAAATTGATGTAATGTTTGATGAAGACTGATAGCTGATACATGGGTAAAATGATATTGCACTCAACACATATCATTCTATTACAAGATAAAACTACTACCTTGGGCAATTGACAGGAGGGTCCAAGCTGCCAACCAAAATACCAAGATCAATGTCCTTGTCTTCAAACTTTTTGATGAAAGGGTGACTCTGAAAGCATAAAAAATTACAGCAATTAAGACTTTTAAGGCATTTGTTAAGTGAAAAGATCCTGACTTCTTCGAAATATAGCAATGCAGCACACTTTGATTACTTACCAAGAGGTCCAAAGATGATGACCTATCTCGAGGATCCTTCTGTATGCTGCAAAAGGCAAAAGAAACAAGTGATCAAAATAATTACAATTCCGAGTTCAGTAAATAAAAGGCAACAAATTGTTGGGAATAAACCTAATAGCACTGGATCTCTCGATAAACTTATTGTTTCCCTCTCACTCGATATGCTTCATTTGTAAACATTATCGTTATTTTTTATTGTTTAACAAGTAAACTATTTCTTAGTAGTAATATCTTTGTATAAGAAACTACCTGTTTCCTAAACAGGAATACTTTTAAAACAAGAAAACTACCAAACAGGAATCCTCCTAATCCCATAAAATAACTACAAAAAGAAATAGCCAACAAAACACGCTAAAATTAGGATTAATTGCCTAGAAACCTGTTAAAATTAGAATACAAAAAATCCTTGTTGAAAAGGAAACATATCTGCTAACACATGTGCAGATGATTATAATAGTTATAACATGGGATAAAAGAATCAACAAAGCTTTCATATTGTTGCAGTGATGTTAATTGATGAATAACCACCTATCTTCTCATCCAAAAGAACTGAGAAAATCATGTGATCTATCAACAAAAACTTACTCACAGAATTTTCTTCATACAGGCTCTGGTGTAAAGAAAAAGGTTTTATAACAATGGACTATTAGCTGGAACCATCAGTTTAGACAATACCATAAGAAAATTAGAACACACAAACTATAAAGGAAAAGGTAATGCCTTAAGACAATGTTATAAATGCAAACTGAAGGTCTAGGAATTACCAGGCTGATACAAATGAACAGAATTCTGGGGAGAACTGATCTGGTGGAGCCGTTGGTGGTGGGCTTTCCACAATGGCCTCCAAAAGTTCATAAAAGCTTGGCCAGCTTTGCTGGTCTTCAGATTGCATAAAAGGGAAACGCCCAATAGCACATTCAAGTACTACCATGCCCAGACTCCATATATCACTGCTATAGTCGTAAGTGCTCCCACTAATTCTTTCAGGCTAGAAAAGGAAAATAAAAATTTATAGTTAATCTTTTGCAGTAAACTGTACCGTCTCTGCGTGCTTTGAATGTCCAAATATTTTTAAAAGCTGTCAAACAAAAGGCAACAAAAGAATAAGAGCAACTGAGTTCAAAGTGATATGTTATCACATTTTTGTAAAATGTTACACATACCGACATATAGTTGTAAGTTCCAACAAATGTATCCCTTTGACCCATAGAGCTACCTAGCATTGCACTCACACCAAAATCTGTAATTTTTACTTCCCCTTTATGGTTTACCAGCAGATTGGATGGCTTTATGTCCCTGTGTATTACATGTCTCTCATTATGCAAGTACACGAGACCTTGTAAAACCTGGAAGGTTACAAAACAATTTATTTGTACCATGTTTAGAGAGAGAAAGAATAGTCTAAAATGTTGCAATGACTTTTGCATTGTAGAAAAACATGTAAAGTCGAGAAGAAGGAAGCTTAGAGACCTGCTTACAAACGACTGCAAGATACGGTTCAAGAATTGTTTTAACTTGTCTGATGATATCTGCCAGAGAACCACGATCCATGTATTCCAACACAAGAGAAATGACTCCATTGTGATAGAAAGAGTGGTAGCAAACAACTACATGGGAACACTGTGATGCTTGATTTATTTTCAGCTCCTGCACAATTTGTTTACGGATTTCCTCTTGTATGTTCATCTGGATGATCTGTAATACACAACTGAATGAGCTTCTGAACTATAAAGAAATCAGACTGCCAGAGTTAGAGTTGCAATTCCTTAATCATTTGACATCTTTTTACTTTAGTAGTCTCTGTAATAGTAGTACAAAACACAAAAATAGAAGCAACGGTAACATTTATTTTGAGGAGAAATGTTGTGCTAGGGTGAAAGTTTGTTTCCCAAATTCATCCATTACATGAAGACGATTAGGAAAAACAGAATGCTGTAACAGATAATGGTTCTGAAATTAGATACACATTTGGCATATTTGCATCATAAGGAAAAACTAGCATAAGCCAAACTGTTGTATGCTAATAAATACTATCATAAGGAGAGGATTTTTCTTTGCTACTACATGTACATAAGAAATAAAAATCCTAAGGGGGGGTGGGGGGGTTGGGGGAATTAGTTATACTCTCCAAGTCTCACCAGTGTCTCCACTAATTACTCGACTCTGGAAAATTGATTACAAAATGATACTACCACTGAAGACTGTAAACAGCAATTAAACATCTTCATGTTCATGTGTTTAGTTACTGTACAGCTATGTGTACAGGATCCACTTTTTGCATACGCAAATACTCATGTGGATATGATGCTTAATATTACTTGATTCTTCCATTAATGAAATAATTATCAATCCAAAAATTAAAAAATGAAAATCTTCTCTTCTATCAGAAAAAAATTGAGCAGAAGTTAAAATAAAAACAGAAAGAGGCTAATAGAAAATTCTATATATTATAATTACCTTCAATGCAAATAATCTTCCAACCCATTTGTGGCGAACGAGTTGTACTACTCCACCGCTTCCCTTTCCTATTACTTTGATTGTCTCAAGGTCTTCCAATGAGAATTCAAAATCAAACTCCTTATAATCAGAAGGCTGTTCAAATTACAAGAAAAACAAAATTATGAGCTTACAGGCACAAATTTGAGGGAATCGTCCTAGAAATGAGGATAAACCTCTGATATGCAATGAGAAGAAATGCACATTGCAACAAAGTAAAGTGAGCAGTGCATAAGCATAGGATATGAAATTTCAAATGACGAGTTTAAGACATTAAGATCACAGGCAAAAGGATGAGAAGATCAATTCATCATAGGCTTGCAGTATGCATACAAATGGCCCAGTACATTGGTAGGTAAGTTAATGAAACGAACATAGCAGTTTGAAAATACTCTTAAGCTTCCAATAGTCTTTAATTAGGCATTCTGAAGAGTGAAGACATACATCTAACCAACGAAAGAAGCAAGATAAACCCCAGAATGAACATTTGGAGAATCCAAATTCAAATTGCCCACAGAGGAAATTTTTTAGAAAGATCCTAACTTCTAGTACAATTGTTATCAAAGTCTTTTTGTGCCAGTAACCATCACAGAAGAAGCAAACATCGGTAAATACATCAAAATCATATACAAAAGCAGAGATATCTCAAAATACAGCACCTACATTGATTTCTTACCTCTACATAACTGACTCTAAATCTATCGATATTATCACATAATAAAGTGCTAATACATGCCAAATCCAGCAAATGGTAAAAGATTTTTGTAATCCAAGCAAATTGGAAGTTGAAAACAAACCAAACTATAAATGAAGTAAGATAGTGAAAATCTTACACGGGATTCATTTTCTTCAGAAATTAGCCGCAAACCCTTCTGATTCAAAAGCAAATCGCCATCATGAAACGTCCCACTCGCAGTCCTAACAAAACTTATCCATTATGACAAACCCATTATATATATAATTCATCAAGATTCAACTTTTTTTCCCTTCTTTACTGATATCAATGCAATTAAATTACCCAATAAAACAAAAAATGAAAAGGTTAAAAGTTTCCCTTTCTTTAGTCTTTAATAACTTCAGACAAGCTATGAGCAACAATTAAAGAAAGATACTTACAAGAAGGAAGTGATAGGGGTTTCTTGAACTGGAACAGAGAGCTTGAGTTGTTTCAATGGAGTCTTGGTCCTCATTTCTTCCAAAAATTTTACAGTAACTTCTTTTCTTTGCCTTCTTTCTAGGGTATAAATGGTGGCCCACTGAGAGTTCAGTGTTCTGATTATTCTGCTTTTCCTAACGGAACATAAATTCAAATCAATGGCCGCCCAAAATACCATCACTCATGACATTATGAATTAATTATTTAAGCGAAGAGAGGTAATCAAGTGTGTCTGCACTTATCATGTTATGGTGGGAAACTATTACTTGCTTTCAGTAAGACTTTGACTACTTTTATGGGTCCCGCTTTGGTTAAGATTCTGCTGGTGGTGATGCCACTAGTCAGTTGATGTGTTTCACGGTCGATAGTGCCCTTGAGCTTTTGAATTTTTGATTTGTTAAAATATTATTAACGGTCGAGCTCTCCCCATATGGTAAAATACGGGAACTTAAACTCTTGTGTAGGTTAGTTTTCTCTTTTATAAAATATGAGTAAAGTAGATATTTTTTTAATTATTAGTAAAAATTAAAATTTAAATAATATTTCATATAATATTAATATACTTTTATTTCAGTAATAATTTGATTTATGAATATTAGTTACACTTTTATGTAATATTATTTGTAATTTTAAATAATAACCTCATGTAATAAAAAAATAATTTTATAAAATAAATGAATGAGTTCACTGCAGTACTTTAAGAGTGATGATACATATGGCAAACTTGTCAAATTTATTTTGATAAACCGATACGTCATTAATTCATTGGTTGCATGAAAATATAAAATAATAAAAACAAATCATGTGGGCCAAGTGATATTTAATTCAACCAATCTTATCATGCCACATCAGTTTGTACAAGAGTTTGTGGCTATATTATTAAGAGTTTGTGGCTATATTATTACTCGTACTTTAATTATCAGATAGCATCAATACTATAGAGCTGGCTTATCTCAAAACACAAATATTAGATTCCCGAAAATAAGATCAGTCATTGCATTGGACCACCGGACGATACTTTACAACATGCAATCTTGAATAGCTTTTTGAGAATCATGCAAACATTCTTGTTTATTACACAATCTTCAACGTAACCCCAACGTCTCATTAATCTCTAGTCAAAATTGCTAATGCCCTGTCCTTGTCTATGTTAATAGATCCATTGCTGCATGGGAGACGAATGGGGCTCTTCCATATCTAACATATTCTCAAGTTAAGAAACATTAACTGTCCCAAGGAAGAAAAATTTTTGTGGCTTATTGAGATGGCGGGTCTGACCGATTAGGATCTGCTATTTCGCAGAGTTGATATGGTAAATCCTGACAGAAAAATTTTTACTTTAAAATTTTATGAGCTCACCACTATAAGACCTATCAGACTCGCCAAATAACAGATTTTAATTGGTTGGGCGCACTCCAAAAGACTCTGATTTGAAGAAAGAAAATTAAGTTAAAGATTTTTCTTTAATTAATAGGAATTTGTATATAGTGTTGATTTTTTTTTGGTATATACATAAATTTTTTTATAAAGGGTCCATTTACACTATTGTATAGTTAAAATTTATTAAGCTATATATTTTTATTTAATGAATACAAATCACATCTTTCTAAAATAATAGCATAATAATCAAAATGAGCATTAAATCCAACGGCAGGCCATAGGCAATCGATCGAAAGAGATGAGCCAAAAAGAAACTCAGAATTTGTCAAAAAAAAAAAACTGATAATAAACACAAAACTAAGGCTTGTATTAGGTGACAATAATAATCAAGGCTTTTCCCAAATGCTTGCTTTTTTTTAATTTGCCTCTATTATGTCTCTACTTGTGCCTTCCACTATACTATAATTTTAATGTTGTTTTGAAAAGGGAAAGACCTCAAAATTGTTGGTTTTAGTCAATATATCTTATAAATATTAAATCATCCCATCGACGTTTTGCACATCAATCGACAAACATTAAGACTTAAGAGTGTTTACAATTATGATGCGTTTACTTCATGAAATGAGAATGAGCTGGAATGGTAATGGACTGAGAATGAAAATGAGCTGGAATGTGAATGAGGAATGAAAATGAGATTCTAATGTTTACTTGCCAAAAATAAATAGGAATAGAAATGTGTTGGATGCCATTGATGTGTTTACTTGGCAAAATAAATGGGAACGAGAAATAAGAATGAGAATCAATTTATCATAATACCAATAATTAATAAAAATAATTAATTTATCATTATTAACAATATTATCATTATTGTTGTTGTTGTTGTTATTATTTTTATTAAAAATAATAATAACAATAATTAATAATAATATTATTAAATTTTATTAACTTTATTATTTATTAATTATTGTTAATATTATTTTTATTAATATTATCATTATTAACTTTATTATTTTAATTATTATTATTTATATTTTATTAACTTTATTATTTTAGTTATTATTAATTATTTTTATTATTATTTTTATTAATATTATCATTATTAACATTTATTATTATTATTATAATATTTTATTAAATTAATTATTTTAGTTATTATTAATTACTATTAATATTATTTTTATTAATATTATCATTATTAACATTTATTATTATTATTATTTTATTAAATTAATTATTTTTATTAATATTATTATATTTTATTAAATTAATTATTTTAGTTATTATTAATTACTGTTAATATTATTTTTATTAATATTATCATTATTATCATTTATTATTATTATTATTATTAAATTTTATTAACTTTATTATTTTAGTTATTATTATTATTATTTTTAATTTTTAATAACAACAACAACAATAATGATAATATTGTTAATAATAATAAATTAATTATTTTTATTAATTATTATTTTTATCATTATCTTTATTGTTAAAAATCATAATATTAATAGAAATAATAATAACAATAATTAATAATAACTAAAATAATAAATTTAATAAAATTTAATAATAAAAGTTAATAAAATAATTAATAATAACTAAAATAATAAAGTTAATAAAATATAATGATAATAATGATAATTATTATTATTAATGAGATTTAAAATAATAAAATTAATTGTGATTTAAATTAGGGTAATTTGAAAAATATGAAAAAATTAGAGGGATACAAAAGTAAACATATATTTCATTCACATTCTCTCATTTTTATTCCCAACCCCCCCATGGGAATAAGATTCTCATTTCTTACTCCCAAATTGTGTGAGACCCAAACATTTTATTTTTATTCCCAAATTACATTTTACCAAGTAAACGTGGGTTTCATTCTCATTCCCTCATTCTCATTCCTCAAATCCACAAGTAAAAACACCATTAATGAGAATTGAAGGATATAAAATGAAAGATGAAGAAGTAAGTTTGTGCTGGTGCTATGTAGGATGTTATTTTAATATTTTAAGAGTTTTTATTATTTTATGATTTTCAATTTTATTTAAGAATGAATAGTATGTGTCTTAACCTTTTATTTATATTATAAAATTGATTTAGTTTTCTTTTCAATAACTTAAGGAAGTAGGTTTTTTTTATTAGAAATAGAGAGGTCTTTTTTGTTATTTTCATAACTTCAACTTCAGTTGTTCAATAAAATCCCTTTCATAATTCTTTTTAGGATTATGTATAAAAAAACTCTCTTGTAGAATCGTTTGAATTAGAGTGTCATCTAACCTCGGTTAATAAGTTATTAAAAATCTCATTAAGTCGTTTGAAAGAGATCCAATCATGTTTCGATTAGACAGTAACCTAATGATGTTGGTTTGGTCTGATTCTAGACCAATATCTAGTGTTATTTATCATATTAATTTTGCTTCTACTATCTTTGTCCGTTAGTTGGTATGAGAGTGGTTCTTTGCGAATTGCATAGCTTTTCTAGTTATCCACATCCATAAAATCCTAAAATTACGAAACCCTAGCCATGGCCATCTAAAAACTGCCGCCACAATCTACGGCCACCACCATCACCTTCAATCCACCGCTAGAATTACCGTTAATCGCCGACCAAAACGTAGTAGTCCTCTACCCTTGATTAGCCATGTAGCAACTACGCAAACAACCCAAAACTAGTGAGCCCTCCATTAGCCGCTGCCATAAAGCTAGCCACCTTTACCGTCAACCAACATCACTAACACAGTCCCCTCTAGCACGCATCCAAAACCAATCACCAAATGTCAGCTATAAATAGCCATGAGCCATTATAAGCCGCCGCCATTTCAAGCCAATTTTCTGACAAAACCGCTATGAATCCGGCTAATCCACAACCATCATTGTGATACTCACCACTTTATCTACCGAGTTTGAGCATCATCACACTAAATCATAGCCATCAATCATTGGACATAACAAAAAAAAAGTTCACCCTTATTTACAGTTTTGCCATTGCCTTTGTATTTGTGATTGAAATATTCAGAATGCCTCACGTTTCGAAAACTTAATGGAAATTGCAGCCCTGAATATTTTCTTTCATGGTTGATAAAGTTGAGGAGGATTACATGATTAGAGTGCCAAAATATGATCAAGTATAATTTGTAGCCGATTTTCTATTGAAAGGTAGTGATTTAGAATGATGGATCAGAGTGCAAAGCCATAGATTAATTTCGAAGGTCTTTTTAAAATTAATTCATGGAAACGTATGAAGTGAATGTTGAGATCGAGATTCATATCTCTCAGTTATTATGTGGTACGTCAAGGTATGAGATCAATTTTTGATTATATTTCTGAGTTTGAATAATTTCATGGATGTAAATATTATTATAAACCTGAAAAGGATATAATTATATGATTTGTGAGTGGGCTCAATTTACATATTCAAAATAAAATGCCTATATACAGTTATTTATGCTTTACAACATGCAATTCATTTAGCCATACAAATCGAGTCGCAAATCAAGACTAAAGTTCAAAGAAACTTATATGTGTGTTCAAAAGAATTGACGAAAATTTAATCAAGTAATGTGTCACAGGCCGCTTAAATTTCCCATAAATAGAGGCTAAATTAGCGTGCATAGGTTCGATCAATAAAAGTCCACCCAATGATGGGATGCGTTTAGCAGTAACTTGCGCTCAACGGTGGATTGCATCATATAATTAACGAGGCGTGGTGCGCTTACAAGTGGACAACCCATATTTAACAAGCCCGGTTCGATTTCTAGAAATCTCTACAACTTGTAAATACCTAGATTTTTAGGCAAGTTGCGTGAACAATCTAGACCTAGGGAAAAACTCTACAAATAGGGCCTCCCATTGACCATTTTGCACAATACCACACCACACACAACATCACACACCTAGCAACTCAAGCATTCTTGTAAGTGCTTTTTTTTTTTTCTTTTGTGAATAATAAAATTATCTTTGGCCATATTACACTTTCTTCTCCCTAGTATTTCCACAATTACCTTGTTTGGCTAACTTGAGGAGTTCAATAAGGTTTACTTGGCAACTTTTGTGCTGGAAGTAGTCTAAATGCCGCACGGATTACTACATAACATATTCATCCTGTGACAAATGGCTTAACTCTATGAAAGTGCCTAAAGACGTACCAATGAGTTCATTTATTGTTGAGGAAAAAGATTCGCAGATGCCTATTTCACATATTGTTGAAGAAGAAGACTCGCTTGAGATGCCTAGTCTACCTATTGTTGAGGAAGAAGTCCTACTTGAAACACCAAAAGATGATTTAAAGTTTCAATCTGATAATTTATGTAAGAATGTGTATGATGTTTATTTGGAGGACAAGATAAGTGTTAAAGATGATGAGATTATTAACCTATCTAAGATTTTTAAGGAAGAGGTACAACTAATTCTTGATTTGCACATTGAGCTTAATAGCATAATTGAGTTTATACAGCAAAATCAAGTTGAAGAAACCCTAGCAATTAATCAAGTTAAAGAGATCACGATAATAATTGACATGATGTTGCCTAAATATGTTGATGACAAGAAGATGGTTCATGGAGAAGATTTGGTTGTAAAGATAAAGTTAATTTGCGAGAATATTGAGCGAGATTTAGCAAAAGACTTGAGAAGCTTAGAAGTTGTTTGCTCTTACAAGACTTATAATATATCTTTCGAAGCTTGCAATGAGAGGATCAAACATAGAACTACTTGCATTGTTCTGTTTTGTGGATGAGTTGAAAATTCCATTTCTTTCCTGATCATTTTTTCAGTTTTAAGATTTTTCATATTTCGTTAAGGATTTTTATCTTTTTTTTAGATGTCGAATTTGGTGCCGTTTATTTTGGATTTCTTATTTAAATTAGGAGAATTTTATTATAAAATAATATTTCAAATTTGCCTATTTTAATAAATTTACGATAATTAGAATTATCATATAAAGGGGGGTAAAACTCTAATTTAATTAATTCAGACTTATTCAATAAACTTCATTATTCAGAAACCTTTTATGCAATAAACTTCATTATTCAAAAACCTTTGTTTCTTTTATCAATCAACTTTAAATTATTTTATTTTTTCTTGCTAGTCTTTCTTCTTTAATTAAACCTCATAGAACATATCTATTAATTATTCATATGGAGCATGCATCAGATAAAATCTCTTACAACACATAAGCTTAAGAACCATTTATTTGGTGAGTCAATTTTGTCTTCGCAGCAACATCTACTCAAGAGCAACCATTAGCAGGAATATTGCACGGCGCGCGATGAATTTCACTTGCTAAACGAGCTTTATTGGGCATCTTCGGTGCTTCTGTGGCTGCCTCAGCTGCACGTATATGTGTAGCAACATGTCATATCTTTTTTTTTTTTTTTAAAAAAATTCAACTTCAATGCAATGAGAAAATTCTATTAAAAGGAAAACATAAAACATAAGATGCTAGGGGTAACGAATATATATCCTTAGTTTAAGGGAAAAATTAAAAAAAAAAAAACAATCATATGAGTTCGAAAACTTTATGTTCATTTATACTCTTCTCTTCTTCCGACTTTAATTTCTAGGGTAATCAGTTTTCCTTTGATTTTCATGGCCGATGCGTCTGGTAAACCACCTGTTTTACTTCTATTCATTCTTGTAAGTCATTTGCTGAGGCTGTTGGCGATGGTAAAAGTGTTTCGGAGTTATGGTTATCGGAGTCCCTTATTTTTAAAGTAAAAAGAATAAAATTCATAATAATTACCATACAATGATAATATATATATATATATATATATATATATATATAGGCGATATTGTTGACATTATGATGAATAACGATGTCAAGTGGCATATAATTTTACAATAAAATTTTTTTCTTACTTTAATAATTTAACATATAAAAGAAAAGACAAAAAAAATCAATGCACTACAGGAGAAAATACATTATATTGAAAAATAATTAATGAGTTAAAAGATTAAAAAATAATATACTACCCAAAAATTTCATTATTTTTTTCTTTAAAATTTTTTAAGTAATTTACTTCTTCAATATTTTTCACGGTAAATATTACGACATTTTGTAAGCCATCGGTCACCACCGTATAACGACCAACACAGCTCATAAATTGGCTTTGGCTGGAAGAAATTAATCTGATTGTTATGTTATATATATATATATATTTATGATGACCCATATTAATGCAGAAACCAAGAGGCTCACCTTTTCGCGTTGCAGGGGAATCCTCAGCCAGGTTTCTAGCGGCTGCCACCTTCGTGGAAGTAAGAAGAAGAACAATAGTCATTACAAGACCTAAAAGAAGGAAAATCTTAGAGCCCAATCCCATTTTCGTTATGCCAAAAATAAAGGAAGTAAGAGGAAATTAGTATCAATAAACGAATATTAATGGAAGATGGAAAGGATGAATGGATGATAAATTAGTGTTCTCTTGAATGTATATTATTTATAGCAGTTGGGATTCGGGAGCCAGCGATCCGAGGAAGGCTCGGAGAAGTTAATGCTCGCCTGAGACTAAGAATTTTCTAATTTTCTACAAGCAGCAAGCCCGTTTTTGTTTCTTTGCGGGGTCGTTCATTGCTCTGCAAATAATATCTCTTTTATTAAAATTAATATTTACCACTAATCTCCTTTTTTTTCATAATATAAAAAAACTCAATGAGCATAAAAAATTAATATTTATCACTAATCTCCTTTTTTTTTTTTTTTTATCTTTATATGACTTTGGATTCCAAAGACGACTGGAAGTCATCCTTGTACAACGACAACTAAGCCATGACTATTGCTGGAAACACGTCTTTGGATTCCAAGGAAGACTGGAAGTCATCCTCATGTAGCGACAAGTAAGCAGTGATTATTAATGAGGCAATCATATGTTTGTTTTACATTTTAATTTCAACATTTAGTCGGTGTGAGTGTGAAAAGCTTCGTTCTTTCTATTTGTCTATGCAGCAACCTTTTTCTTTTTCTTTTTTTCTCTTAATGGGACCATGCAATGCTCATGTTAGTTGTCACTTAGCGAAGAATTGTCATCATTCATTTTTAAAGACTTTAAAAATATTTTGATTAGAAATTAAATTATAATTTTCATATTTTTAAATGATGATACTATAATAAGTTTTATTATAATTCCCCCTTCCCCCACCCCAAACACAATTAATGTTACATCTCCAGAGACTATTTCCCGTGAAAGCAAATCAAGTTTAGAGGTCAATTGACTTAGTATTCTATATATTTGCTCTTAGTGTGCTTCTTTTCTCCATCACCGTTTGGCTTCTGTAATTCATCTTCTATTTTCATCTTTGTTTTCTATTGCTACCCAACAACATAATCAATGGATTCACGAGCCTTTAAAAATAATAGAGTAATTATATCACTCGTTTTTCCCCTCATCTTGTTTCTTGTTTTAGACTTTTCACTTGCTGTTTCTCCTAATTCTACAGAAGAAGCCAATGCTCTTGTAAAATGGAAAGCCAGCCTCGAAGTCCATAGTCGTTCTCCCTTGCATTCATGGTCTCTTTCTTCTGTACATGCCACCAAAATAAGCCCGTGTGCTTGGTCAGGAATTCATTGCAACGATGAGGGAAGAGTCGTCGGAATTAACCTGACAAGCATAAGTCTAAATGGTACTCTTCTTGAATTCTCATTCTCATCATTTCCTCATCTTGCGTACCTTGATTTATATAATAACGAGCTTTTCGGTATCATCCCTCCTCAAATCAGCAACCTTTCCAAGCTAGAGTACCTTGATTTTTCAGCTAATAAGTTGTCTGGTCAGATACCATCAGAAATTGGCCTTCTGACTCATTTGACGGTCCTTCACATTTCTGAAAATCGGTTGAATGGCTCAATTCCACATGAGATAGGCCAATTAACTTTTCTTAATCACCTTACTTTAGATTCTAATTATTTGGACGGTTCAATCCCTCGTTCTCTTGGCAATTTGACCAACTTAATTTTTTTGTATCTTTATAATAATTCATTTTCTGGTTCCATTCCTCAAGAAATAGGAAATTTAAAGTCACTTTTCGATCTGGAGTTGTGCATAAATCAACTTAACGGTGCTATACCTCTTTCAATTGGTAATTTGACCAATTTGAGATTCTTATTCCTTTATCATAATGAGCTTTCTGGTATCATTCCTCAAGAAATCGGAAATCTCAAGAAGTTAAATTCTTTACTGCTAACTAATAACCATTTTCGAGGTCCAGTTCCCAAAAGCTTCAGAAATTTGACCGATTTAGTCAGACTACGTCTTAACCAAAACTACTTAACAGGAAATATATCCGAAATTTTCGGTACTTATCCAAACCTCACTTTCATTGATCTCAGTAATAATAATTTTTTTGGTGAAATCTTATCAGACTGGGGAAGATGCCCACAATTAAGTCTTTTAGATGTTTCAATAAATAATATTACTGGAAGCATACCGTTTGAGATTGGAGAATCACCTCAGTTACAATATCTTGATCTTTCTTCAAATTATATTGTTGGTGAGATTCCAACACAACTTGGAAATATAAGTTATCTCAACAGGCTTAGTTTGAGTGGGAATAAACTCTCTGGAAGTATACCTGGAGAGCTTGGGTCACTCATTAATCTCGAGTACCTTGACTTGTCTGCAAATAATCTGAGCAACTCTGTGCCAGAACGTCTTGGCAACTTGGTTAAATTGTATTACTTGAATTTAAGCCACAACAAGTTGAGTCAACAAATTCCAGCTGAATTGGATAATTTGATTCACCTTTCAGAGTTAGATTTGAGTCATAACTTTTTGGGAGAAAAGATACCATCTCAAATCTGCAGAATGGAAAGCTTGGAGAAGCTCAATCTATCCTACAACAACCTCTCTGGTTTCATTCCAAGATGCTTCGAGGAGATGCACGGCCTTTTGCACATTGACATATCCTACAATGAATTAGCGGGGCGGATTCCTAATAGCACAACATTTAGAGATGCTCCGTTGGAGGCGTTACTAGGAAACAAAGGATTTTGCGGAGATATCACAGGATTTCCACCATGCATGTCACACCAAAAAGCTTCCCCAAAGATTTGGATTGTTATTTTGTTCCCTCTTCTAGGGATGGTTGCTTTTTTTATTGCTTTGACCAGATTGTTCTTTATTTTCCGTCAAAGGAAAAATGATTCACAAACAGAACAGAGTAGCTTTGGAAATACTCCAAGGTTGCTTTCAGCGTTAACCTTCGAAGGGAAAATCGTTTACGAAGAAATCATCAGAGCAACAAATGATTTTGATGTTAAGCATTGCATTGGAAAAGGTGGACATGGAAGTGTTTACAGAGCTAAGGTACCATCTGGAGAAATCTTTGCAGTTAAAAAATTTCATTCCCCACTTCCAAGTGAGATGTCATTTCAGCAAAAAGAATTCCTTAATGAAATTCAAGCATTGACAGAGATACGACATCGAAATATTGTAAAATTTTATGGCTTTTGTTCACATCCCAGACATTCATTTATAGTTTATGAGTATTTGGAAAGCGGTAGCTTGGACAAGATCCTTAGCGATGACGCATCGGCAAAAGAATTGGGTTGGACTCAGAGATTGAATGTGATAAAAGGTGTAGCTGATGCGTTATTTTACTTGCACAATAATTGCTTCCCACCAATTGTTCATCGAGACATATCGAGCAAGAACGTGCTGCTGGATTTGGGTTATGAAGCCCATGTTTCGGATTTTGGAATCGCCAAGTTTCTCAATCCGGACTCCTCTAACTGGTCTGAACTTGCCGGTACACGCGGATATGTCGCACCAGGCAATTCTCTGCTAATTCTTAAATCTTCACATCATCATGATCTTTTTTTATTTATTTTTTCTTATGTCACACTGAGCCAAAAAATTGGTGTGACATAGATGATCTAATTTCGTTTTTCAATTTGCAGAGCTTGCCTACACAATGAAGGTTACTGAAAAATGTGATGTGTACAGTTTTGGAGTGTTAGCATTAGAGGTGATCAAAGGGAAGCATCCAAGGGATTTTCTTTTTGAAATGTCATCTTCATCTTCCAATATGAACATAGAAATGTTGGACTCTCGGCTTCCATATCCGTCACTCGATGTCCAGAACAAATTGATGTCAATCATGCAGGTTGCCTTTTCATGCTTAGATCAGAATCCGGGGTCTCGACCAACGATGGAGAGAGTTAGCCAATTATTATTTGAAATTCTTTTTGAAGTCTAGTCCATTAACGGTTTTTTATAATCTTTTCTGTACTTTTTTGATTAATTATTCACGTTGCAACTCTTTGTAGCAAAGGCCTTCGTGTTTTTAATACCATTGTAGTTTGAAGTTCAATCTAAGCAGTTTCACTATAACTCTGATCACAACGTCGGTTAATGTTTGAATCATATATATATATATATATATTACTTTTATTATGGCTTTAAAATATACATAGAATTTTTTCGTTAATTTCTAGATATATAGAATATAATATTATAATTCTTCTAACAATTTTTTTTTATTTTTGTAAAATTTATTCGGGTAAATTACATATTGCAAATTAAATTTAATGTTAAATCAATGATTTTTCATTGAGGGATTATTTTAATGTTAGATGGAAGCCAATAATTCTCAAAATACTATTAAATTAAAAAATTAACAAACTTGATATTTGGTTCTTAATTAATTATGGAGATCACTTAACAAAGAACAAAAGGAAAAGGTAATTAAACAAATATCAGTAAAAAAATACAGGACAAATCACAAGGCAATTACATTTGGTATCATCATGATTCGAGAAACAAACCCACTACCCAATGCCACCAATATTTGAAACCAAATGAGAAAAAGAAAATGCCAATGATACATAATAAAAGAAAAATAAGACTCAACAAATTTTGATGATTAAATTAAGAGAATTGCTTCTGAAATCCAGCTCCTCATTGGTAGCTTCTTGCTCCTTGTCCAGAAACTGCTAATAACCCATGGCTAACTCAGTTCATAGTTGTGTAAAACTACAGATTCTTTCATGGAAGAGAAACAATGTTGGTAGTACTTGAAACTGAGAGCTGCACCCTTAAAAAAAAGTAAAAGAAGATATAATCCCAAGAACTAATACTAGACAACATTACAATTTAGAAACAACACAAGGGAATCTTCCCATTTTAAAAAGTAAAAAAAAAAAGAAGCAAAATGTAGATCATATTGAAATAAAAATATACATATATAAAACACCAGCTAAAGTCTTTCTATACAAACATTAGTAAAACAGTACCTGTAAATTTCATGGTGCCATTTTTGCAACATAACAACCACTAAACAACACCTAGAAATTTCCAAATGCAGTTTTTCTGCACAAACAGTAGCAAAACAGCACCTAGAAACTTCCACCTGGTGTTTTTGCTGCATAACTTCTACGTGCTATTTTTTTGCATAAACAACAGCAAAACAACACCCGAAAATTTTCATGTGTTGTGTTTATGTTTATTACATAACAGTAGCTAAGCTGCACCAGGAACCTTTAAGGTGCTGTTTTTATGTGTAAACAGTAGCGAAACAAATTGCATATTATGCTTAAAATAAAACCACATTCCTAACACAACATTATTGGGGAAACTAAACTCTGCATATAATATAATTAATTAACTTAGCTCATCACTCGATAAGATTAAATCAATATAATGACATCTTATGTTTAAAATAAAATATCTTTAAAGTGGGGACTAGATCAAAATTAAAGAATCAAGAGAAATTTATCAAAACAAATTAAAATATATAAAGACTATAGCTCAAGAATCTTGAAAGAATTACAGAGCAAACTCACTCTTATGATACAATTAAGTAATAGTAAAATATAGACAAATGATTAAAGTTCTATCAAATTCTCCAATTTTCATATTGTAGTTAAAGAGCAACAAATAAAAATACTTTTGTAATTTTAGTTTAAAAACAACTAAGTTCTCCAAAAAAGAATTGAAAACACCTCTTCGAATATTTGAGGTCCTTTCAGAGCGCACCATAAACTCAAGTATTTATAACACTTGGGCACGACCAAATTTTAAAAGCCTCTTCTTGGATTTGATCAGCTAAATCTCTAGTATGTGCCAATACTAACACTGTAGCACCTTCGCCTTGATTAGAAGAACCTAAGTCAGTTGCGAAAGGAAAATATGAACATGAAGTCTCATTTAGATATTTTATCAAACACTTGGAGAGCTTTAAATCTTACCTCTTCTTTTAATCAAATGCCATCCACTTTTAAATAAACTTATTTTGACTAGGCTTTTTTTTAAGGCAAAACTAAGCAAAAAAAATCTCTCAATCAAACAAAATCAAACTAATTTCCAAAATATATATGTTGAATAAAACTATTCACCACAAGCTTAAAGCCATGCATCACATTTCATTGAATTTAATAAGCATTCGATTAGGTTGGCATATCTATCTAGACATGCACAATAAATAAACGAAGACAAGATATATCTCAACAAAATGAGGAACAAACAATTTCAAAATCTAATTTTTAATTTTCATCCAAAAGCAGACAAATCCTAAAAATTCACACAAAAGCAAGCCCAATTTCATAATCATATTGACAAAATTTCAAAAATTAGTTCTTAGCATTTTTTGTTAGCATGTGTGATTGGTTAACATTATACCCAATTTCTTTACGACGTCAACAAAGAAAAACGATTGTGGGTAAGAGATTGGACGTTCATGCATGTTAGTAGTGGCTAGTGGCTGTGAGTGTTTGTTTAATGGCAAGGATTGGGGCAGTGTGCGTAAAAAAAAATTGAAAAAAAATTAGCGAAAAACACGAATTGAAAGGCCATGAAATCAGTTTAGAGTTAAGAAAAATACTTAAAATCACATTTGTTGTTGACCGTTGTGGCAGTTGTGCCGCCGTTGACTGTGGTGGAAGCAAAAGAGGAGATGCGGGGTTGTGCATGTGCCGCCATTGACCGTTGTGGAAGTTGTGCCGCCGTTGATCGTGCCGTTCACCATTGTCGAAAAAGAAGAGACGAGAAGAACTAGCTTCGGCAGCCCGCACGAGGTGAGAACCTTTTTCTTTGGTTTTTTCCACAAATATATATGGCCGATTGGGATGTGTGCTTGTTACCATTTCTATAGGTTTCAGGTTTTGTGAAATTTTTTAATTATTTATTAATTAAACTCATCTCAGCCGTTGGATTCATTATATTGAATCCCATGGTAATCTTTTATGCATGTATCATATACATGCAGTTATTGTAGCAAAGGCCGTAGAATCTAATATAGGACCTAGTGATGGCCCACATAAATCCCCACTACTCTTCCTATGTCCTCGTTAGAGACAACTTTTAAGAGTCTATTGAAACTATTTTTAAAAGGGAGCTGTTACCTTACGTTTAATATAAGGTACAACTCTCCCTATAATAGTGGGTCATAGTGGGATTCATTGTTCAACTGTGTGAGAGAATGTACTTCACGTTAAACGTAAGGTAGGTAAATCCTTTTTAAAATTATGTTATAAGAACATATTTTAAGGCTATGTATACCGACTCAAGGACAGGGCCACTGTGTTAAAAACGTTTGCACAAAATGGTCGGAAGCTTACTTTAGGTGCTTATAATTTTATCATTATACAAGGGTAATGTTGGTATTTTATATGAAAATATTTGTGTAATCTTATAAAATGTTATTATTGTAATTATATAATTTACTAAAATGTATTTATAGTTATAATGTTGGAATCAAATTAATTTTATTACTTTGAGGAGATTATAATTTAATAGAGATGTAGTCACAAAATTATTATTTTGATCTAATTATTCTTATTGCAAGTGAGAGGTAAAGTATAGTCTATACTAATAATTAAGTAATGGAGCATGTCAAATCCATTGTATAAATATTAATATAAAAAAAGACACTATTTTAGGAATTGGTACATATGCATAGAGATGGCCAATGGGCTGGACGGCACATGCACGGCACAACACGAGCACGTTTTGGTGGAGTACATGTTGAGTGTTAGAAAGTGTATATTTATAAAAGAGAAAATCATCATTTTGTACTTCAAATTTTACTAACATTCATACTTTTATGTATTTAAACTTCTTGTGATTTAATTATGTATGTTTTATTTTAATTAATTATTTTATGTATTTTAGGTGCATCATGGTCATTTCACAATGAACGAAGATCAGACGGAAAAACAGACATCACTTTTGAACTCAGGACAGTCGAAAATCTTAAGAGGAGCAAAAAGGAAAAATGTCACTGTTTACATGTACGGTAGGTACTATTCACATTTACAGTATTGTCCATGTTGCTGTTCATGACACTGTTCACACATACAAAATGATGATGTGGCATTGACCGATGATGTGGCATTGACTGATGAGGTGTTAAGATTCTATTGGACAAAATTCTTATGCACTGTTGATCGGTGACGTGGCAACATGTTAGTGGACCAAAAATCGCGTGCAAGGTACATGCATATACACAGGATTATTTTCAACCAAACCGCGTCCCTGTTGAAGCCGGTTGACTGTTCAAACCACAGGGTCAAACTGTGTCACTGTATAAATCGTTTGGTCAAACCGCGTACTGTTGACTGATGACGTGGCGCAATCCTAAGTGTCTAAATTGTTTTTAATCCGATTGTCATGATTTACTCAATGTACTTATAAAAAGGGAGCCTCCCCCTCCCCCCCTAATTTGATGGGCTTGAATCCATTTTAGGCTTCATTTTCTGTAATTCTTTCTCCATCTTGTATTTTCTACATATTTTAATAAATTCTTATTTTACCCCTAGTTCAATTATGAGTAGCTAATTTTCTTTCAAGCTTGGGTTGAAGGGGAAGTCTCAACATGTGTCATGGGCGTTAATTGGTAAATTTATTTTCTCTTCCCCTCTAATTTTTGTGGATGTTTTGACTTTTCGTCGATAAATAATCATAATCTTGTCTAAATACCACACTGGTTTCACCGGCTCCCTAGTATAAGGTTATTATTATTTGGCACGATAAGCCCTTAGCACCATATTGATTAGAGTGTGGTTCATGAGGTGTGGATTCCCCCCTCATGATTTAATTGGTACTAATAAGGAATATTTAGCCCATGGAGCATGTTGATACAGATCCATATACCCAAGCACTTCAATTATAATAGTTTTCACCTTAATTTAATTCCGCCATTCCCATTTAAAACCTAGGTTAATTTAAATCACTTCCACCACAAATCCAATCGACCACCCATTTACAAAATTAATTCTACGTGTAATTAAATTCACCTCCTCGTGGGATCGACACTCGTCACCGTTAATCTATTCTACAATAGATTCGTGCGCTTGCGAGTTCAAAAAAATTTGCACAAAAAGTTTTAGTGCCGTTGCCAGGGAGGTAAGTTATTTTAATTTGTAGAATTATTTTTTGTAAATAATTTTTTTTAGTTATTTTATTGTAATTTTTTTCTATTAAAAAAAAGAAAAAAAAGTGAATCTGCATTTTAAGATTAGAATTTCATTTCTTTTTCTCTTCTTTAAATTTTTGTAATTTAAATTTTCAAGTTATTTTTCTTTATAATTTTTCATTTATCTTGTTAAGTTATTTTTATTTTATTTATTTTATTTCATGTATTTTTTTGGTGTGTTTTTATAGTGAGATTGTAACAGCATGACAATGTTAGTGTTGTAATTTCTCTCTCTTCTTTATTTTTATTAAGTTTTGTTTTCATTTTTTTTGTATTCTTTGCATGCATGGTCGAAGGTCATTATTACCCAATTTTGAGCCTATAGATCTAGAGTTAGAAAAACACTTCGTACACACAAACATATTGCATTTAAAAATAAAATTGAAATGGATTTGCAACAACAACAACCACCACCACAGGAGAGGCCATTTAAAGACTACTTCAGTTCCTTAGCTAATTTGAGCACATCATGCATAAGATACCCAAATGTAGCTGCTAGGGGTTTTGAGCTAAAATCTAGTGTACTAAATTGTCTCCCAACATTCTATGGCTTAGAAAATGAGGACCCATATAATCATCTGAATGATTTTCATACTATTTGTCAAACTTTTAAATATGAAATTTTTTTAAAAGATGATGTTAAACTTAGATTATTCCCTTTTTTTTAAGGGATAGAGCTCGTTCATGGTTCAATACATTGCCTGCTAATAGCATTACAACATGGGAACAAATGATAATAAAATTTTTGAATAAATAATTTCCAGTGCATAAAACTAATGCTATTCGCATGGAAATTTCAGAGTTTACCCAAAGAGAAGACGAGCAGTTTTTCGAAGCATAGGAGCGATTTAATGAGCTACTCTTGAAGTGTCCACATCATGGGTATGAAAAATGACACCAATGCCAACACTTTTTGGAGGGATTATTCCCACAAGTGCAAGAATGGCTAATGGCAACAAGTGGAGGAGAGCAAATGTTAAAAAGTGAATCAGAGATTTAGGAATTCTTCCAGCCACAAGCGAATAATTCCCAACAACGGAGTTAATCGTTTAGGAATACTAAAAGAATTAAAGGAGTGAATGAGATTCACATTGACGAGTCCAGTTCAGGAATTAAAGAAGTCAAAGAGATAATTGAAGGTCTTTCTCGACAAATAGCATCATTGACGACTGCTAAATCAACAGCGCCACATGACTATAACTCATACTTAGATCAAGCCAATGCCATCGGTGTCATGAGAAAGCCATCAAATTACAACCCATACTCCAACACATATAACCCTGGATGGAGAGACCACCCCAATTTTTCAGGGTCTCAAAGATTTCAATAGAATGGACCAGCAGCTCCAGCTCCACCAATGCAACCAATTCCTCAAGTTCCTCAAGCCTCTCAGCTACCATTTAGACCATACAATCAGAACCAGAATTATTCTCAACCCAGACAATGGGAGGATGCACTCCGGAATTTCAAGAATGTTACTCACTCCACGATTGAGCAACAGAACCGCACCATTGATGGACTACGAAATGAGATGAGAGCAGGCTTTAACTCACAAGCCCAATCAGTTTTAAGCCTCAAGAAGATGGTGAGACAACTTGATTTTCAGTTAAGACCGTGGCAATGATTGTTGAGAAAGGCAAGTTTCTAAGTCCACCAGTGTCTAATCCTAAAGAAGTACATGAAGTAAGTACCAGTTCACAACAGTAGCATGGAGAAGTCAAAGCCGTTATGACCTTGAGAAAAGGAAAAGAAGTCGATAACAAAGTAGAGATGCCGGCGACAAAAGAAAATCAAATTGTACCTGTGAATGTTGAAGACTCACCATCGGAGGAGAAAAAAGAAACCAACCCACAAGAATACGTTCCTAAAGCTCCATTTCCTCAGAGATTAACTAAAGGAAAGAAGGGAAAATCCACAGGTGAGATTCTTGAAATCTTCAAACAGGTAAGTATTAACATTCCTTTGCTTGATACTATAAAACAAGTTCCATCTTATGGTAAGTTTTTTAAAGACCTTTGTACTAAAAGGAGAAACATTCACGTTTAAAAGAAGACATTTTTAACAGAAAACGTTAGTTCTATACTCCAACAAAAAATTTCTCTAAAATGCAAAGACCCAGATTCCCCCACTATCTCATGTAGTATAGGGAACTATACAATTGAGAATGCTTTGTTGGATTTAAGAGATAGTGTAAATATGTTGCCTTATTCAGTATTTGTGAAACTTGGACTTGGAGAATTACATCTAACTCCAGTGGTGTTACAGCTTGCAGATCGATCAACGAAAATACCTCGTAGTATTATGGAGGACGTGCTTATCTAGGTAGAAAATTTTTATTTTCCTGTTGATTTCATTGTAATTGACACTCAACCAATCCAGGATTCAAGGAAGCACATCCCTATTATCCTGAATTGACCTTTCTTGACAACTGCCGATGCTCATATTTAAACCTTTGGCAACATGACGATGGAGCTAAACATCTTCAACATTGCCAAACAACCACACAATACAGATAATGGAATTATTGATGTGGATTTAATAGAAACAATAGTTGATAATATTTTTCTTTCAAACCTTAGTGATGACCCTTTACAAACATGTTTAACTCACTTTGGTTTAGATTTTGATATTGATAGATCAGTCGATGAGGTCAATGCCCTACTTGACTCAGTACTATCCATAGATACTAATAAATGGAAGTCAAGAGTTGAACAACTAGCACCATCAGAGAAGAAACTCATCCCATCATCAGAATCACCACCGAAACTCGAGCTCAAACCATTACCCAACACTTTGGAATATGCATTTTTGGGAGAAAAAAGCACTCTACCGGTAATCATCTCATCATCCTTAAACGACGGACAAAAAGATAAATTGTTGGATGTTTTAAAAGAGCACAAATGAGCATTAGGATGGACCATAGCCGACATAAGAGGTATAAACCCAGCAGACTGCATGCATTGCATTCACATTGATGAAAATGATAAATCTACTAGGGAAATGCAACGTCGGTTGAACTCTAACATGAAAGAAGTTGTTAGAACTGAAGTCGTTAGGCTATTGGATGCAGGTATCATTTACCCCATTTCTGATAATTCATGCGTCGGTCCTGTGCAAGTTGTCCCCAAAAAGTCAGGAGTCACAGTAGTTACCAATGCTGATAATGAATTGATACTAACTAGAGTAACTACAGGATGGCGTGTATGCATTGATTATAGAAAGTTAAATTCTGTCACATGTAAAGACTATTTTTCTTTACCATTTATTAATCAAATACTTGATAGATTGGTAGGCCATAAATTTTATTGCTTTCTAAATGGCTACTCAGGATATAATCAGATTCTCATAGCACCAAAAGATAAAGAGAAAGCCACTTTCACTTGCCCTTTTGGCACTTTTGCATATAGAAGGATGCCATTTGGATTATGTAATGCACCTGCTACATTTCAATGTTGTATGTTAAGCATTTTTTCTGATATGGTTGAACGATTTCTTGAGGTCTTTATGGATAATTTTTCTATTTTGGAGATTCATTTGATCAATGTTTACATTATTTGACAAAAGTTCTGCAGAGATGTATCGAGAAAAATTTGGTCTTAAATTGGGATAAATGTCATTTTATGATAAAACAAGATATAGTTCTTGGTCACATCATTTCATGCAAAGGTATTGAGGTTGACAAAGCCAAGGTGGATCTCATTTCTAATTTTCCTCCACCTAAAACAGTCAGAGAAGTAAGATTTTTCCTTGGGCATACTAGTTTTTATAGACGTTTCATTAAGGATTTTAGCAAAGTTTCTAGACCTTTATGCAATTTACTTGCTAAGGATGTACATTTTGTCTTTGATGATTCATATCTTGTAGCATTTGAAAAGTTAAAGAAATTATTGACGTCATCACCCATCATTCAGCCACTAAACTGGAGCTTACCATTTGAACTCATGTGTGATGCATCTGATTATGCAGTAGGAGCAGCATTAGGATAAAGAGTTGATCGAATTCCCCATGTTATTTACTATGCTAGTATGACATTAAATGATGCACAGTTGAACTATTCAACTACTGAAAAAGAAATGCTCGCAGTAGTGTTTGCATTAGAAATTTAGATCTTATCTTATTGGTTGTAAAATTATTATGTTCACAGATCATGCTGCTCTGAAATATCTTCTCACAAAGAAAAATGCAAAAGCTAGATTAATTCGTTGGGAATTGCTTTTGCAGGAGTTTGGCTTAGAATTCAAAGATAAGAAAGGGACGGAAAATGTTGTGGCTGGCTATTTCTCTCGTCTCCATTTTAACATAATTACAGAACCCTTAACATTGAATGAGTCATTCCAGATGAGCAATTGATGAGTGTGGAAGTATTACCATGGTATACTGATATAGTTAATTATCTTGTTACAGGTAAACTTCCAGAGCATTGGACCAAGCAGGACAAGGATAATTTTTTTGCGGAAATAAAGATTTTTTTCTGGGATGACCCCTATCTGTTCAAGTATTGTGCAGATCAAATTATTAGACGATGTGTCCCAAAAAATAAATTTCAGAATATCCTTTCGTTTTGCCATTAACAAGCTTATGGAGGCCATTTCAACGCTAAGAAAATAACAACTAAAGTTCTACAATGTGGTTTTTATCGGCCAACTATATTTCGAGATGCTTACATCTTTTGCTCTTCATGTGATATGTGTCAACGAATGGGGAGCATTATACGAAGGAACATGATGCCACTAAATCCAATTTTAGTGGTTGAGATTTTTGATGTGTGGGGTATTGACTTCATGGGACCCTTTCCCCCTTCTTTTGTCCATTAATACATATTGGTTGCTGTTAACTATGTATCAAAATGGGTAGAAGCAATTCCATGCAGAACCAATGATCACAAAGTGGTGATAGGATTTTTGAAAAGCAACATTGTTCACGCTTTGGATTCCCTCGAGCAATAATTAGTGATGGTGGTGCCCACTTTTACAACAACTCATTCAAAGCACTTTTGACAAAGTACTCTATCACTCATAAAGTGGCGATCCCGTATCATCCGCAAACCAATGGCCAAGTTGAGATCTTCAATCGAGAAATAAAGCACAAATTAGAAAAAACAGTGAGGTCAGACAGAAAAGATTAGTAATTAAGACTTGATGATGCATTATGGGCATATAGAACGGCTTTCAAGACCCTAATTGGGATGTCACCCTATAGGCTATTGTATGGAAAAGCTTGCCACCTACCTGTGGAACTCGAGTATCGTGCGTACTGGGCTATCAGGAAATTCAATTTTGACATGTAGCAAGCTAGCTTAGAAAGACAATTACAACTGGCAGAACTTGAAAAAATTCGCAACGATGCATACGAAAATGCCAAGGTTTACAAGTAGCGAATTAAAGTCTTTCATGATAAGCAGATTATGAGAAAATCTTTCACTCTAGGTCAGAAAGTGCTTTTCTTCAATTCTCGCTTGCACCTATTCCTAGGTAAGCTACGCTTTCGATGGTCTGGCCTTTTTATTGTTCATACTGTTTTTCAATATGAGGCAATTGAAATTAAGGACCTAAAGAACGGTGTCACGTTTAAAGTTAATGGTCAAAGATTTAAGCCATATCTAGAGTACCAACCACATGAAGAGGACACCGAAATAAATTTGAGTGACCCACCACATTTGAATTGAGATTTTTTTGTCTTTTCGATAATTTAATTTTTTCTTTCTTTTTATTATTTTTTGCTAATTGAAATTATTTGTGCATAAATGTGTTTGTTTAACCATTAAGTTTTCTCTTATAATTGTTAATCATGAGTGTCATAGCTAAACAGTTCCTTCTAGACATTCTTAGACCACTTCAACATGTGAAATCTCATCTTAAAAGGCAGATTCGATTTTGTAAAACACATCGTATTTGGGCTCTGCAACCACCAGAGTTAGTATCTCACGTTGAGGATTTAGAAAGACAACTCAAAGAAATTGAGGGAGGTAGCTTCGACATCTAGTTGGAGTTAGAGGTAAATTCAATAAGAGGACGATTGTAATTTTCTTTATGTATTTTAGTTTGTTACCCCGGTGAAGTGGCGGATAACGATACTCCGTGACAATCAAGTCGGTTACTTCAGTTTTCCATAATAACTGATATTCTGAGACGAAGGAATGGACAACAACGAGATTTTAGAAAGCTTCACAATTGATTCCCTTCACTTCCTCAGAATGCCCTCCTTACAATCTATAAAACTCGGTCTGAACACATACGATTGCTCATGAGGAATAACATACTGCTGATATTCGCTGGTTAATCGAGGCCAAAGTACGATTGGCAGGTGAGTTGCCTCCTAAATTTATTGCATACATGCCTGGTTGTGGTAAAGGAAATTACGCAAGAAAGCGAAGAGCTCGAAGAATTTCGGTTGCTTGTCATAAGTGTGCCAGAATGAGATGCGATAAGAAACCATATTCTTTAGGAATGGTGTCTGATAACAGGGAAGATAAAATTCAATTCATTAGGGATGGTTTGAATAAGGAGTCATTGGATGATATCCTTTTGTCTTTTGAAACGCATCCCAGTGGATATGTGTAAAGAGCGATTCTCCAGTTATGGCCATTATTCCAGAAAGAGCAAGCACGATATAGTCTCGGGAATCTGACTATAAACGACCTTGTTTGCCAGTTTATAAGAAAACTGAATGGGAAGCCTATCCTCGACCCATAGAGGGCATTCAAGCCGTTTCTGGACGTAAAATCAGAGGAAGACGTGAGCCACAGTCGCAACTACCTGTAAATATCCTTTTACTTCACTATTATTTTGTTTCACTGTTGTTTTATCATTTACATTATTGTCTTTAATAATTTTATTTTATCATTTTTTTATTTTACTATTCGTTTTTTGACTATCGAGCCATGTGCTTTACGCGTTAATTGACACTGACATGCTATCTCATACACAGCTGTGACCCATTGTCACCAAGATTTTTAAATATGATTTGTTTTGTTAAGCACTTACAAATTATTTTTGAGAAGTATCCCAATGGCAGCTACTCCCAATAAACAATTCAAGAACATTTGTGTGCTCTATGGATTTAACTATGGCAAACATAAAGAGTTCGTTGAGGCAGCCATAGATCTTGGTCGAAGCATAGCAGAGAGCAAATTACACTTGGTGTATGGAAGAGGTAACCAAGGGTTATCAAAATTGGTCTCAGAAGCTGCTTTTGTCAAAGGAAGCCAAGTGTTAGGCATTATTCGAAGAACCCTAAAACCTTTGGGCAGTTTGTCTGACTCACCGACTGGAGAAGAGTTAGTCGTCTTAGGTATGCAAGAAAGAATAATTGAAATGCTTAATCATGCTGATGCTTTTATCACATTAGCATCTTGGGCCCATCTGCATATTCATCAGAAACCCATCGGTTTATTAAATATCAATAACTTTTATGATGACTTTATCGCATTTCTTAACCATGCAATAAAATACTATTTCATTCATTCCATAGCGAAAAAGCTTTTTATTTGTGCTCACACTACTAATGAGCTACTTGATCTGTTATAAGCTAATGACCCTAGGACCTTGGTGTTGGAATATCCAAATAATGATGGTAATAGTAGCGCAATAAGAAATACAAATTAGATTTAACTCTCCGCCTGTAAATATTTTCTTCTGTGTTACACCACCCAGCTGATGTCTTCTAAACTCTACTTCTTTCCTTTAAAACATTGAGGATAATGTTTTGTTCTGGTTGGGGGGAGGGAATAGTTGACAATTATGAAATCTTGGTTAAGTTTTTACTAATTTTTTGTTGTAGAAACTAACTGATTCTAACTTTTTGTGTTGAAAATGGCTGAATATGGAGTGTAGTTACTCTAGAAATGCATCTTTTTCATTTAAAAAAAAAACCAAAAAAAAAATTCTAGGCATTTTCTTTTTCTTTATTAAGCTTTGATATTCATTTTTTCCCTTTCTTCTTTTTAATTTCTCCTTTATAAATATACATTTTCAAATTTATGAGTCGAAAATGGCTGAATATGGAGTGTAGTGCCTCTAGAAACGCATCTTCTTAGTAAAAAAAAAAAATTCCTTTTTCTATCATTTTAAGTGTAATTTTTTAATTAGTTTTCCTGCATCATTTTCACATTTCTGCATGTATATTTTTCTTTCATATTTAGAATAGGTTGGGGGTAGAATATTGTTTAAAAAAAAAATTATGTGATTTGTTTTAACATTGGATGACATGATGAATTTCAAATTTTAGTATTTGTATTATCTTTGGTCTTAAGAGATGTTATGTCATGTTTGCTACTCTACATGTTGATGTCGAAGATAAATATGAGTTGTTTGAAGGAATGAACATATCATAATAAGTACCAAGTAAGTTTTTGATCCTATCATTTTTCTTGGAGAGTAACCCTTTTGCCCATTCTTCATACAGCTTAGCAGTTTGTTATTTTATACATGATCTCTAGATTTCTTTTGAGTTAACCCTTAAAAAAAAAAGAGAAATAAGTTGTAGAAAAAAAGAAGAAAAAAAATGTGTGTTGCTACATCTGGAGGCCCATCTAACTAGTATATATGGAAGATTATTTGGAGCTCCAAAAGATGATGGAAAGACCATCTTTGACCCGTTAGAGCCTTTCTAGCCATCCCTTTTATGAAATATCCATAGTTAACCCTTTTGAACCTTAAAATAATAATAATAATAATAAACTTTTCTTTGTCAAACTTATCATCTTGACCCACTCCGATTTGGTGTATTACCCAATATCGTATCAGTTCCATCACCTATTTATGTTTGAGAAAAATGTAAATAATTATTTTGTTCAGTGAAGTTGTGAAAAAAAAAAACAAAAACAAAAAAAAATTTGTTAAAAAAAATAAAAATAGCAATAATATGTGAAATCTGAAATGCAAGTGTGCAACCCAAGAGGGGGGGTGAATTGGGATTTAAAAACTTATCTTAAGCAAACCACACAACAATTAAATCTAATGCCTTAATAGAATTCAAAACAATAAATTCAATAAAAGCGCAATAATAAATGAGTAAGGGAGGAGAAAGCAAACTCAAGGATTTTTACATGGTTCGGCTATCCCCGCCTACGTCCACGCCTCCAAGCAACCCAAGCTTGAGGATTTCACTATCCAAGCCTTTCCAAGGCTTCAAATGTTTACAATTGACTTCCAAGGTGTCAATGAACCTTTACACCAAGAGATTATCCCTCAATCTCTTCACTCAAGTGTTTCCCACACTTATACACTCACAAATTTGATGAGAAAAATAAAGATTACAACAAAAGCTCTCTTTAAGAGTGGATAACAAATTATAGCTTAATAATGATTCAATAAATGATGATTTGCGAAATGGAAGCTCAGTGTATGTTGTATGCCTTTTGTTTGTGCGTGCTAAGATTACCAAGAATTATTTGGATTTGAGTTTATATAGTTGGAACTCAAAAACTAGCCGTTATGCACTTTTTGTTCACTGTCGGATCGCCGTTAATAGGATGTCGGATCGCCGTTTGACTGGTCAATATGACCGTTGGGCTGGATTTTCAAAATGTCGGATCGCCGTTAGTGTCCAGAGGCTAATCTTCAATTCTGGGAAATGTCGGATCGCCGTTAGCGTCCAGAGGCTAATTTTCAATTCTGGAGATGTCGGCGAGCCGTTATCAAGATGTCGGATCGCCGTTATATACAGTAACTGCTACAGTGAACTATTTTGCAAAATGATAGTTTTACCCCAAAACTTTATATAACTATACTATGGCCCAAAACGTTATGAAATTTTACAAACAAGTCCAATTTCAGAATTTCTAAATAATACACTGTGAATCCCAAAACTTTCTGAAATTATGATATGACCCAAAATACTATAAAATGTTTCAAATAAATCCTTCTCCAAAATTTCAAGCAATACTTGTTGATTTCAAAGTTTTCAAAATTCTTTCAATTAAACCATAAACTTGAAAAACAACCAATTTCATAAAATCATTTTTCCATTAAATATAAACTTGAAAAACAACCAATTTCATAAAATCAATTTCATAAAATCATTTTTCCATTAAATACTATAAAATGTTTCAAATAAATACTTCTCCAAAATTTCAAGCAATACTTGTTGATTTCAAAGTTTTCAAAATTCTTTCAATTAAACCATAAACTTGAAAAACAACCAATTTCATAAAATCATTTTTCCATTAAATATAAAACCTTTATAATGTGAAAATAATGATTTATTTAAAATGTAAGAAAAATAATTTAAGCTTTCAAAAACTTAATCATTCTTAATTTTGTTTGTTATCATCAAAATCAACATTATGTTAACATAAATGTTAACAATCTCCCCCTTTTTGATGATGACAAACTTTTCATGTATTTAAAGAATGATTCTATAAATTACTCCCCTTAAATGTAAGCTTCCCTTACAATTTTCCAATTAACAAATTTAAATACATGTATTCTTCTTCTCCCCCTCATCATCAAAAAGAAAAACTTAATTGGAAAAGAAAAAGAATAGAAAATTTTATAAATTTAAAAACATGTATTCTTCTCCCCCTTAATAATTAAAAAGAAAACTTTAAGGAAAAGAATAAGAGTAGCAAATTTTTATTAAAAAAAAATATGTATTCTTCTCCCCCTTCATCATTAAAAAGAAAACTTCAAGGAAAAGAATAAGAGTAGCAAATTTGTTACCCATGTTGTCCGAGTAGAAATTTTGATAGAATCTCCCCCTAACAACAAGCATCGCCTCAAATACGAGTTAAGCATTATTACTCCCAAATTATCATAAATCATCACATAATCCATCAACCATAAAAATGATCATGAATCATCATTCCATCAATTACCAAATGAAATTCTAGTTATGCAACTTATAACATAAAATCATCATATAAAACAACCATGTAATCAAATCATCATCATATCTCAAATTCATCAAAATCAACAACATAATCGCATATCAATCATCAAAACAATACTCAAAATGCATACTATTCTCCTCCTTTTGACAACATCAAAATGATATATTATTTTGTCTCCCCCTTTGGACAACAAAAAAGTTCAAAATGCATATTAACAAAAATCATATTGTATGCTCCCCCTAAATATATGGCCAATTTAAAATTTTAACCAAAATGATTTTATCCAAAAAAAATCATATTTATCTCCCCTTAAAAATAAAGAAATGCTCAAATTCACAATATGGTTCAAAAGACTTCCATATAAGTTTAAACAATTATAACAAATCCATATAAGCTTAAACAATTATAACAAATCAACAACTCCATCAATTCTTCAAACAACGCACATATAATCATCAATCATCAAAATCATCAAGAAATCAAATCATCCTAAGTTTATGCCGAATTTTTGAAAATTGCTCTTCGCAAAGAGGTTTTGATTTGTTTACCAAATTGGCATGCAAAAGTTATAAGAACATATTATCAACTATCCAAGCTCTATAATTACTAATAACATTTTAGAAATCAAGACAATTAAACTTATCAAAGATCTAATGTGACATTTCAATATAACTTAAAAAATATCATAAGCTTAAAATTCTTGAAGTATATGTATTTCTCCCCCTTTCGATATCATTTAAGGCAAGTAATGCATATTCAACAATACATCAATAAAGTACAAAAAAAATGCATCCATTTGCCAATCATAGATTGCATATGATCAAACTTCATCAAAAATAATGTAATTATCAAGGTATATTCTTTATCATCAAAACTTAAGTAAAGCATAAGTACATAATGGCAATCTATAGATCATCAAAATCAACATAACTATTAAGATAAGCCATCATTATGAGCTTAAAGAATAAGTGATCAAATTTATAAGTGCAATAAGTCATGTGTGCAAATTTTATAAATGATTGATGATATAACACAATTAATGGCATATGAATTCACACATATTTAAGAGATGGACAATGATGATAGACAATTGAGAAGATGAAATCAAAGACCATACAATCATTAAAATCAAACAAATCCATCATGATGAGTTGATAAGCTATCATCATATATATTTATCCATGCATCATGATTTATTCAACAAACTCAACATAGCAAGAATTGTTACCAAAGCAATTAAAACATCTTACTTATCATTTTTCTCTTAGATCATGATTAAGTGATTATCCTCACAAGTTTCATCAAGGAACTCTCTACCATTCCTTGTTTGTGGTACCTACAAAAAAATATTCAAGTTGTGTGATTTGGTACCCAAATATTCTTGGGTCCTTGAGTGTTAGCAATGGTTCCTTTTGGAACCCAAATACATTTTTCTCCATAATATGTATTTCTTTTAACTGGACATCTATTCTTCATGTGACCATTTTGATTGCAATAATGACATACAATTTTATGGTCACTTGTGGAGGTAGCTTTAACAAAATAATTCTTATAATATTTTTGTTTCAAATTAGGCTTATAGCCAATACCTCCTTTATCAAATACACATTTTTGTGTATTAAGTAAGTTATCCAACATCTTTTGCCCATTTATGAATTTTAACACAATTTCATTGAGCTCATTACTCTTTTTCTTAAGCACATCATTTTCTTTCATCAATTTATCAACATGTGGTTTTTCATGCTCATACGAAATATTTTGTTCAACTTTAAATGATGTAATTCTATCATGCAACATTTTATTATCTAACTCTATTCCTTTAATCTTTTCATTTAATGAATCATTGCATTTTTGTAAAGCATCTTTTTCATTTTTCAAGTTATCTACATGTGATTCTAAATTCTTATATGAAGTGCTAGATTTCTCATTTGATAATGCAACTTTATCATGCAATGTTTTATTCTCTACTTCTAGGCATACAATTTTTGCATTTAGAGATTCATTTTCATTTGTAAGTTCTAGCATTTTCTTCTTAAGGCATGCATTCTTTTTACCAAGTTTCATCCACTCATCATGCAATTCTTTAAAAGCATCATATAATTCATCATAGCTATGATCACTTACCTCATCAAGCTCGTCATCCGATTCATCTCCAATTGCCATAAGTGCCAAATTCGACACTTCATGAAATTCCTCCTCATTTGTAGTCTCCTCATACAAAACTTCAAGTTTTCTCCAAATTTCATAAGCATTAGAACAATTTGAAACTCTATGAAATTCCTTTTTATCTAAGGCACAAAATAAAGCATTCATAGCTTTGGAATTTAAAGACATATTCTTCCTATCCAACTCACTTAAAGCATTCTTCCTAGGAATGAATGAACCATCACAAACTATTTCCCATATTTCATAATCTAAGGCTTGTAAAAAGATTCTCATCCTAGTTTTCCAATAAAGATAATCATTTCCATCGAAAAATGGAGGTCTAGTGGTAGATTGGCCTTCCATGATGGTTGAGCTAATTTGGGTTGCTATGGATCTTTAACTCTAGATGATTAAGTCTACACAAGAGCACCTTGCTCTGATACCAATTGAAATGCAAGTGTGCAACCCAAGAGGGGGGGTGAATTGGGATTTAAAAACTTATCTTAAGTAAACCACACAACAATTAAATCTAATGCCTTAATAGAATTCAAAACAATAAATTCAATAAAAGCGCAATAATAAATGAATAAGGGAGGAGAAAGCAAACTCAAGGATTTTTACGTGGTTCGGTTATTCCCGCCTACGTCCACGCCTCTAAGCAACCCAAGCTTGAGGATTTCACTATCCAAGCCTTTCCAAGACTTCAAATGTTTACAATTGACTTCCAAGGTGTCAATGAACCTTTACACCAAGAGATTATCCCTCAATCTCTTCACTCAAGTGTTTCCCACACTTATACACTCACAAATTTGATGGGAAAAATAAAGATTACAACAAAAGCTCTCTTTAAGAGTGGATAACAAATTATAGCTCAATAATGATTTAATAAATGATGATTTGCGAAATGGAAGCTCAGTGTATGTTGTATGCCTTTTGTTTGTGCGTGCTAAGATTACCAAAAATTATTTGGATTTGAGTTTATATAGTTAGAACTCAAAAACTAGCCGTTATGCACTTTTTGCTCACTGTCGGATCGCCGTTTGACTGGTCAATATGACCGTTGGGCTGGATTTTCAAAATGTCGGATCGCCGTTAGTGTCCAGAGGCTAATCTTCAATTCTGGGAAATGTCGGATCGCCGTTAGCGTCCAGAGGCTAATTTTCAATTCTGGAGATGTCGGCGAGCCGTTATCAAGATGTCGGATCGCCGTTATATACAGTAACTGCTACAGTGAACTATTTTGCAAAATGATAGTTTTACCCCAAAACTTTATATAACTATACTATGGCCCAAAACGTTATGAAATTTTACAAACAAGTCCAATTTCAGAATTTCTAAATAATACACTGTGAATCCCAAAACTTTCTGAAATTATGATATGACCCAAAATACTATAAAATGTTTCAAATAAATCCTTCTCCAAAATTTCAAGCAATACTTGTTGATTTCAAAGTTTTCAAAATTCTTTCAATTAAACCATAAACTTGAAAAACAACCAATTTCATAAAATTATTTTTCCATTAAATATAAAACCTTTATAATGTGAAAATAATGATTTATTTAAAATGTAAGAAAAATAATTTAAGCTTTCAAAAACTTAATCATTCTTAATTTTGTTTGTTATCATCAAAATCAACATTATGTTAACATAAATGTTAACAAAATCCACCTTGCAACTTCCCAAAAAAAAAATAGCTCTATATTTTTCTCAAACATACAATTTGTTTTCCTTATTTCCCCTCCTTTGTTAGCCATGTCCCTAGCCTACGTTACGTCCTAATAAAAGTCCTTTTTAATTTTAGGGAACTATAGTCTGAAGTAGAAGCTAGTTATATGGGCTAAAAAGATGTAGTGATACATTTAAAAAAATAAATTAATTGAGTTGACTAACATTTTGTTTGACTTGAGATTGTATTATTTCTAAGCTGAGGGCATATTTCTTTCATCTTGGGGAGAGCGTGTGATATTACTTCTTTATTATTTTCTCTCAATTACCATTCATTGGAGTGACTATTTTTTTGATTTTAAATTTCTTTGTGAGAGTGTCACTACTACCAGTGAGATTTTGGGGTTTGATATGTCATTCTTGAAAACGGTTTTTACAAAGTCTACTGGGTTGATTCATGTGGATGGTTGATGTGGGTGTGATTTTTTTTAGACTGGAGATAATGCTTATACTTTTATTTGATTGCTATCATTAGTCTGATTGAATAAACACAATTATTTTAAAAAAAATTTGGATTTGAATTTTGTTTTCGCTTTATTTGCGAAGGACTAGCAATAAGCTAGTTGGGGGGTGTGTTGAGTGTTAAAAAATGTATATTTATAAGGGAGAAAATCATCATTTTGTACTTCAAGTTTTACTAACATTCATACTTTTATGTATTTAAGTTTCTTGTGATTTAATTATATGTGTTTTATTTTAATTAATTATTTTATGTATTTTAGGGGCATCATGGTTATTTCACAATGAACGAGAGATTAGACGGAAAAAAGGACACCATTTTTAAACTCAGGACAGTCGAAAACCTTAGGAGGAGCATAAAACGAAAAATATCACTGTTCACATAGACAGTACGATTCACTTGTACGATACTATTTACACGTACGATATTGTCTATGTTACTCTTCATGACACTGTTCACACATACAGAACAATGATGTGGCATTGACTGATGAGGTGTCACGATTCTATTGGACAAAATTCTTATGCATTGGTGATCGGTGACGTGGCAACATGTTAGTGGACAAAAAATCGCGGGTACGGTACATGCATATACACAGGACTATTTTCAACTAAACCGCGTCACTGTTCAAGCCGGTTGATTGTTCAAACCGCGCGTATCCAAACTGTTTTTAATTCGATGGCCATGATTTACTCAATATATCTATGAAAAGGGGGCCTCCCCCTCCCTTCCCTAATTTGATGGCCCTGAATCCATTTTTAGACTTAATTTTCTGTAATTCTTTCTTCATTTGTATTTTCTATGTATTTTAATAAATTTCTATTTTACCCCTAGTTCAATTATGAGTAGCTAATTTTCTTTCAAGCTTGGGTTGAAGGGGAAGTCTTAACATGTGTCATGGGCTTTATTTGGTAAATTTATTTTCTCTTCCCCTCTAATTTTTATGGATGTTTTAACTTTTCGTCGATAAATAATAATAATCTTGTCTAGATACCGCACTGGTTTCACTGGCTGCCTAATACAAGGTTATTATTATTTGGCACGATAAGTCCTTAGCACTATATTGATTAGAGTGTGGTTCATGAGGTGTTGATTCCCGTCTCCTTCCCCAGGATAAGCTTCCTAACTTTCCCGTGTTGGGCTCCTGTACCTATTCTCATAGAGTGATCACAGAACCTTTTGCTTGGTGTTGCGGAGTATCCTTGTATGCACGGCATACAAGACAATAAAAAAGAAGGAAAATGCTCTAAAAAAGTAGATTTAGGCCTCTGGATCCATATACCCAAGCGCTTTAATTATAATAGTTTTCACCTTAATTTAATTCCGCCATTCTCATTTAAATTCTAGGATAATTTAAATCACTTCCACCATAAATTCTATCAACCACCCATTTACAAAATTAATTCTACGTGTAATTAAAATTCACCTCCTCGTAGGATAGACACTTGTCACCGTTAATCTATTCTACAATAGATTCGCGCGCTTGTGAGTTCAACAAAATTTGTACAATAGTACACAGTACGACATGGTACGAATGTGGGTCAGGCAAGGCTTAGAATTTTAAGCACGCGAGCCTTAAAACCAAGGTACAATTAGAGATGGGCTAAGCACGCCATGATGAAAAATACCGCAATAAGCACGTTTTTATTTTTAATGAAAGTAAACTTAAAATTTTATGATTTTACAAATAACTTGAAATTAAATTTTTTAAATTCATTTAATTCTTAGATTAAAAAAATACTACAATTGATTTATATTTATAATTTATTAAATAAATAATTGATATCATGATTTTAATGAATAAAATTATAAATATCATGATTTTATAAATATACATTAATATTATTGTGAACTATGATTATGACTTTATGTAAGTTCAAGTTAACAATTAAGTTAACCCTTAAGAAAAAATTATTATTGTTGTTGTTGTTAAGTATTAAAAAAAATTCTAATATTATAAGGTCAAACTTAGTAATTAATATTATATTCTCTTGCTATTATTAGTTTATTATTTTTTAATATGGAGTTGAGTTTTGAATTTTCGATTCTATTAAATTTGAATAAGGCATAGACCTAAAAAAGTATATAAACTTGAAAAAAGTACGCCAACAGTTTCACATGCGCTCTTAAAAATTTTTTAAAAAAAGCTTATTAGGCTTTTTTTTCTTAGGCACGGCACGACACGTGTGGGCACAGCACGCGAGGCCTAAGGAAAAAAATTAGGCACGGCACAGCATAGCACGAAATACATAGCAGGTACAACACGGCACGGGCACGAGTATGGATGAGCCTTACTTTGTCAGCCCAGCCCATTGGCCATTTCTACATATGCAATATTGCAAATATGCAAAATAAGTCATCTTTAAAAAGTCTAAATATTTGTATATTTTAAACTATGTAGCATATTTTTTAACAATTTACAAATAATTATTACAATGTGAAGTCCAATTAACGGATCTAAAAAATTATAATTTATTACAATGTGAAGTTTATTCTTATTTATAACTAAAATTTTTATGATTACATGGATATTGTTCTTATATAAAGTATCACTATAGAAATGTTTTACTATATATCCAAAAAACAAATAACTGATTTATTTTATCTTACTTACCCCATTTCTCAATTAACTGCACTAAAATTTTAAGCAATCTTTATTTCTCAATAGACCTCATTTAATCTCCACTTTAACTTTTCTAAAAATTTTATCCTTTTCATACACCCAGCCATTCATGAAGAACACGAAGATCTCCTATCTAAAGAATTGTCAGGCTGATTTTTGGCAGCAAATTCATTTAAAAGAAGTTCTACTCTCACTAGAGTAATTCGTGATTAGCCATGCACATTCAATTCAGAGTAAATTCTATGTATGCTGCTTCTCCAGTCGCTCTGGACATTATCAGGCTGCTGCCAAAACGACAGCTCGTTGTGGTATGTAGAATTTTTAGCAAGAAGTTAAACTGAGATAGAAGTAGTAAAGAAAGAATGGCTTTTCTTCTCATTACCCTTCCAGTAGTTCCACATTAAATTTATATAGCCTTTGAACTTTACATACAGTAAGCTAGGAAATAGAACAACAATAGCAGAATAATTTGGAAATCGTGCACATAATCCCCAATGCATATTAGGGGAGTTTAATGGTTTAGATCTATATAATTTTGTCAAATTTAAGTCCAATCCATCATTTATTGAATTTTATATTTTAGATCCAATCTGATATAATCATTAATTGAAATCTAATATATATAATCCAAACCAGTAAAAAGTAAAATCCAATTTAATATGAATCGATCAATCCGATTAATCCAATAAAATAAAAAATTTACAAATAAAAATCGTCAATTGCTCTCAAAGTTCTAATTACTAAAAATTAAGAACAAAAATTCAACTCCTTTAATATTTCATGATATGTATTTTATTATCACATGATTGAAAAATAATTCAAATTTGAATATTAAAAGTAACATTGGTTGAGACTTGTAGTTTGTACTATGCAGTAGTGTTATTATTATTTTATGTAGATTTATAGTTATACAAAATTAGGTTTTACTTTTTCTTTTATGAAAATACGGAAGTGACATGTAGCTTTTTAAAAAAAATAAAAAAAATAATAATTAATTGGTTGGATTGATTTATATTGGATTTAAACACATAAATCCATAAACTAATCTAACAACATTGGATTTCTTATTTTGCAACCCAATTCAATCCAATCAAAAGGTCAGTCCGACAAAAATTAGATTGGTTTGGATTGAATCAATTGGTTTGATTTGATTAAATTGGATCTTGAACACTCCTACTGCAAACAGAGCACATGTCACATTGTCCTTGCTAGTGCATGGGTTCCGTTCGTTGCTAAAGATTTTTATTTTTCTTTTTTGTCCAAAAAATGAGACTTCCAATGATTTGTATTTTACGAATTACTTAAACTTTTGTTTCAAGTTGGACACACACACACACACACACACATATCCAGGCTTAGCCGAAAGCTTACTGAATCAAACTGTATTTTGGCATAAGTATATAGCTAACTGAGTACAATTATAAAAAACTAATTGAATACAATTATTGAATTATATTATTTCAATGAAGTTAATTTATGATTTTAGTACTTTTTTTTAAATGAAAGTATTACTTTCAATAATTTAACTCTGTGAATAAATACAAAAGATGGACTGTTATGTTGTCCTCTCAAATTACAAAATCAGTGTAGTCTAAAACTAACTTAGCAAGTGTGTGAGCAAATCCATTACAGGTTCTTGGCGTGTGTTGTACCTTGATATGTTTAACCTCTTCATCATATCTTGAACCTTAGATACAATCCAAAAAATCTCAACCTTTGTGCTTTTTCTAGCTAAGACTAAATCTACTACTTCCTTTGAATCAGTCTCAATAATCACAGGTAAACATCCTGCACTTTCAGCTACTTCCATCCTGAATTTGGTTGCTTCAGCTTTTGCATAATCAACTTTATCAAGCCATTTTGTTGGCTTTATGGCTGCTGCTATGAGTTTGCCTTTTGAATTTCTAATTACAATGCCCAAACCTACTCTTTGTTGGTCTATCTTTATAGCTGCATCAACATTCACATTGAACCAACCTGCAAGGGGACACTTCCAATGCTTATGGGATGCCAAATTTTGATATGAAATTGCTTGCAACTGTGGCATTTGAATTCTTTTATAGGACTGAACAATTGCTTCAGCTCCAGCTACTGAAAGTTGGGAATCTTCATTTTTGCTCTTGAAAATAAAAAGATTCCTTGAGTGCCATATACTCCAACACAAAGCAACTATCAGCTCCATTTCAGTCTTACTTCTTCGATTAGCTAAAGCCAACAGCAACCTTAAGACATCATTCCACTTCAGAGCTTTCACTTCCTTTTCAAAAGTTGTGAGCTTCCAAATTTTCCGTGAAGCTTTACAATCAAACAATGTGTGGAAGATAGTCTCTCCATAACTCTTGCATCTCTGACACCAGGGGGTTTCTAAAACTCTTCTCTTCCATAAATTCTCTGCTGACTTGCTACCCTCCACATAAATATCTTCACTTTCTCCGGAATTTGCAAATACCAAATTAAGTTCCATGAACTTTTGCCTTCCCCTGAACTGCTAGGCTTGTTTGGGAACTTCATTTGTAGAGCTAGTTGATAACCCCTCTTGACTGAGTAATACCTTTCTTATCATAATGTCACAAAACTTAGTCTGGACTTGGTTGTCTTGGCAGAGGGATTTTAAGTATTTGGGCAGCATCTTCTTAATGAAAATGTTATCTTATTACAACATCTTTCCAGCAGTGGTCTTCATCAATCAAATCTGAACACAGTTGTCTCCAGAGGAAGGTTGTAGGAGATATTGGTTTGAAAGTTGCTGGTCTTTGTAACCAGCCACTTTGGTACACTTTCACCTGCTTTCCATCTTCAATTTTTCATCTAAGACCCCTGTGAATAACATCTCTCCCCCACAGGATGCTTCTCCATATATAAGAGGGGTTTGAGCCAATTTGTGCCTCCATAAAACTTGAATGCCTGAAATATCTTTCCTTCATCACCCTAGCTACAAGAGATTCTGGTGCTTGGATGATCCTCTAACTATGTCTTACCACAAGCACTTGGTTGAAACTAGACAAGTCTCCGAAACCCAAGCCCCCTCTCTTTTTCGCTTGGTACATTCCTTCCCACTTAGGCCAATGAATAGACCTATGAACCCTTTTATTTCCCCACCAAAAACCAACAATAGCCTCCTGCATATCTTCACATAGCCCTAGGGGAAGTTTAAAAACACTCATGGCATAGGCAGGCACTGCTTGAGCTATTGCTTTTATAAGAATCTCCTTCCCTCCACATGAGAAAAATTTTGCTTGCCAATTAGAGATTTCATTTATAATTCTGAGCTTGATTTCGTTGAAGAAGCTGGTCTTATTTTTTCTCACCATTGAAGGTAGCCCAAGATACCTTTCATGTCTTGAAACCACCTGAAGTTAAAATATATCCTTGATTGTCGCTATCTGGGCTTGCTTGGCATTGTCACTGAAGAATATGGAGGACATTTCAAAATTAAAGATTTGGCTTAAAGAAGCAGCATAGCAATCAAAGAGTTGCTTCAAATTCGTACAATCTTCTTTAGTGGCTCTTGTGAAAACCAAGCTATCATCTCCAAATAGAAGATGAGTAATAGACAAGTTCCTATTGAATTTTAATCCATGAATCAACTGATTTGATTCAACTTGGTACAAAATGCACATTTACCACAATCTCTGCATGTTTCTAAACTTGATCACCTTCCCATTAATCTCCAATTTCTTATCTTCATCTTCATCTCGAAATGAAACCAACCATCTCTTGAAGATAACATAGCTATGGTTATTTGTTGATGTTTCGTTGTGGGTTTATGATGTTGCTAAGTATCAAGCTTGTTAGGGCCTGTAATTTATACATGAAGTGAATGGTGAGACTGACTTTTGAATTAGATTCATTATAGTCATGGAGAGAGAATGATGATTTTTGAATTTTCAAATTGAGTTGTTGAAATCATAATGCAAATCAGTTAAAAAAAATTAGTTGTTTGCCTTGTAATTTTATTTTTTTTTGGAATCCAAAGGCCAAATAAGGAATCAACTTAATACTTTTTCACCAAACAAGTAAATTCAAATTTTGAATATTAAAATCCTAACACTTTTAACTTTTAATAATTTATTGTGTTTATTTTTTTTATTTTTCAATCCTTTTACTGAGATGTCACATCCATAGCTTCTAAAAAGACACACAACATCGTCATGAAGAATATTCTGTTATTGAGAAGTGTACTATCGTACTTTATTAAATCAATATTAGTCAACTGTTAAATTTTACGATATTTGGAGGGTAAATTAATGTTTTTGTATCCTTGAGGGGCATTTTGAAAATAGTCACTCTTGGTAGGAGTAATATAAATTTATCCCTTTTTTAATAATATAGTTGTAGTACTTTTCTCTTTAATAATAATGATAGAAAAAATAGTATAATATTATTCAAAAAGAGAAAAGTCACTCTTTAATAATAATAAAAAAAAAGAAGCACAATCTTATTTAATGAATTCTAATTGGAAAGTCTTTTGAAACTCTTTTTTATTAATGTCTTTTCAAATGAAAAGTGAAATCTCATTTGAAGAGCTTTTTTATAATACTCTTACCTAAATCCTAGAAATTTATAAATAAATAAGAAGCGTTCCAAATTTGAGAAAAGTATATATGGGATCGTCCCTCTACCTTAGTATGCTAAATAGGAATATACGGAATCTAGAGTATACGAAATCCAATACAATCCGCTTAATCTATTAGATCATCAAAAATTTCATCTAAAAAAAATCTAAATCTTGGATTAGATTGGATTAAAAATTTATAATCCACAGTCCATTGATTGGATATGAATTTGCAAAAGCAAATCAGCAAAAATATATATAAATTTAAAAAATTTAAAATTTAGGAATGTGATGCTATTAGTAAATAAATAAGTTAAAATTTAATTGGAGGTAGACATTGACAACAGTCATTTAAGCTTTCAAGTTTTAACTTTTGTACTGATTTAATTTTAAAATTTTAGTTAATTATCATGTATTAATCTAAAAACACAATTTTTTTTGGCGTATTAAAGTTTAAAACATTGGCTAACATCCTTAGATGACAAGTGGTCTTTTAGGATTAATCGTTCTGTGTCACCGCCTCTTACCTATCCTATGTAAGTTAAAACAACATCATTCCATTTTTTTTTTTTATAGTTTTATTTAAGAGAGAATATGGAGTAAGACGGAAATAGTTATATGGCTTCCAAATTCTTTTTGTTTTGAAACATATGTTGATTGAATTAATAAATGTTGGGTGAGGGCATAATAAAGACCCTATTAACATAGGATTCATATACACATAATTAAACTATTAATTTATTTAGATTTTATTTAATTTTAAATTTAATTGGTAGTAAAATTATTTTATTACATTTTTATTTAATTCTTTTTGAATTGGATAAGAAGAAATTTTTTAATCCGCAAAACGGTGGATTGGGTGTAGATTGTATTAAAGATACAATCCACATCTGATCTACGGACATATAAATTAAATTTGCATTAATTCTCTTAATTTGTAAACTGGACTGAATTAGAAATTTATAATCTATAAAATAATGGTTCGGATATAAATTAATGTATAATTTATAAAATTCAATCGGTGAATACCTTTATCACTAAGTGGTGAAATAACCTACTAAGATTCTACCATGTGGTATTATATCGAATCTCAATGTGGGATCCACCAACTTTTTCAAAACAAATTTATGTAGAATTTAATATAGGACCCATTGATAGCCCACATAAAAACCCACTACTCTCCCTATGTCCTCCTTAAAGACAACTTTTAAGAGTCCATTGAAATTATTTTTAAAATTATGTTAAAAAAACATATTTTAAAGCTATGTATGGTGACTTAGGGACCGCTGTTGTGTCGTATTTTTAAAAACATTTACATAAAATGGTCGAGACCTTATATTAGGTGCTTATAATTTTATAAGTACTTGACACTTCAACTATTACAAGGTTCTATCATTATATAAGGGTAATGTTGGTATTTTATATGAAAATATTTGTGTAATCTTATAAAATGTTATTATTATAATTATATAGTTTACTATTATATATTAAACATAGGCATTAAAATATTTTTATAGTCATAATGTTGAAATCAAATTAATTTTATTAGTTTGAGGAGATTATAATTTAATAGAGGTGTAGTCACAAAATTATTATTTTGATCTAATTATTCTTACTGCATGTGAGAGGTAAAGTGCGGTCTATACTAATAATTAAGTAATAGAGCATTCCAAATTCATTGTATAAATATTTTTATAAAAAAAATACTATTTTAGGAACTGGTACATATGCAGTATTGGGAATATGTAAATTAAGTCATTTTCAAAAAAGTCTAAATATTTACATTCTCTTTAATGTTTTTCTCTCGATGTAAGTTTTATAAATACTACATAATAATTTGGTAATAACTCTAAATGATAAATTGTTATCTCAAACAACTTTTGAAAAATATTTATTCTATTTTAAACTTTATAGCATATATTTTTAACAACGTAAAAATAATTATTACTATGTTAAGTCCAATTAACGGATCTAGAAAAATTATAATTTATACCCCATGCATATAAAGGTGTTTAATGGTTTAGATCTATTGAATTTTGTCAAATCTAAGTCCAGTCCATCATATATTGGATTTTCTATTTTCGATCTAATCCGATCTAATCATTAATTGAAATCTAATATAATCCGAACTAGTAAAAAGTAAAATCCAATTTAATCTGAACCGATCAAAGTTCTAATTGCTCTCAAAGTTCTAATTACTAACAATTAAGAACGAAAATTCAACTCTTTTAATATTTCATGATATGTATTTTATTATCACGTGATTGAAAAATAATTCAAATTTGAATATTGAAAGTAATATTGGTTTGAGACTTGCAGTTTGTACTATGTAGTAGTATTATTATTATTTTTTGTAGATTTATAGTTATACAAAATTAAGTTTTACTTTTTCTTTTATGAAAATTGGGTTTCATTTCTTTTAGCCAGTTAAATATGAAGGTGACATCTAGCTTTTTTTAAACAGTAAAGAAAATAAAAATTAATTGGTTGCATAAACTAATCTAATATCATTGGGTTTCCCATTTTGCAACCCAATTCAATCCAATCAAAAGGCTAATCAATTGGTTTGATTTGATTAAATTGGATCTTGAACACTCCTACTGCATACGGAGCACATGTTACATTGTCATTGCCAGTGCATGGGTTCCATTCGTTGCTAAAGATTTTTCTTTTTTTTTTTCCCCAAAAAATGAGACTTCCAGTTGTTTGTTATTTTACGAATTACGAATTACTTATTATATATATGGGTGGGTATTTAGTTTGACTCAGCCAAAAACTTATTGAATCAAATTGTATTATGGCAAACATATATAGCTAATTAAGTACAATTATAACCACTAGAGTTTGGCCCAGTGGCTAGAGTCACTCCTTCACGTAAATTAGGTTCATAAGATGTGAGTTGCTTTTCACTTGCTCACCCAATTATCCAGTGTGGGGAAATTTAGCTCTTGTTGGTCGTGCTAGGCTCCTTTTTAGCTCGGTTTAAAAAAAATAAGGGAAAAAACACCTACATTCTCAAGGTTTTAATAATAAATTAAAGGTTTTAATAATAAATTTAGCTATTGAAAATTATGTTTAAGCAACTTTTAAATTTTTAAATGGCAAACAAAAAAAATAGCAATATTTTAAGCGTAATAAATTCTTTTTTCAAGAACAATAATGGTAAAATTTATGTGGTTATTGATATTCATTATTATGGTGATTCACTATTATTGGATTTTATTATATAGTTTATTCTTTGTGGATTGAAGATTGTTGTTGTAATAATAGTATATTATTATTATGTCATTTGTTTATTTAATATACAAGATAAATTTGCTCAAATTAAATAAAACTAAACTAAATCAAACCAGACCAAACCAACTTATAAAACTGAAGTGAACTGAAAATTTAGTTTGCATTTAGTTCAAAAAATTATTTGATTTGGCTTTGAGCTTGAATGGAACTAAACTAAATAGTGCTCAGCCCCCGAGTACTAAGTACTAGACTCCATTAAAAAATAAGAAAAGGAAAGAACGTGATAGAAATAAAATACAAGGGAATCAAAGAGCCTCCTTGGAATGATTTGTTGGTCGGTTGGACCCAAAACATGATTTTACCATATCACCGCGACATCAATTATTAAGTGTGAGCCGATTCTTATCTTCCATTTTTAATGTAATTTCAACTTTTTTATTATTAAGAATGTAATTTTAACATTACTTACTAGTAAATGACAAATAAAATATCTTACATTCTTACACTATCTATTATTTTATATCAATGGAAACAACATTATTAGTAAAGCATATTAATGACCGTCATATATTTAGTTCTATACGTGCCCCGGCTGCCAAAAAACTAGAATATTTCTCTCACATTTAATGTGGGTGATCTGTGTGAATATCATCCAGATGATGAGGCGTTCTACAGGCCATACTTGAGGACGAGTTCTTTTCCAAGTAAAGGGGATTAATATAGGATAGTTGCGTGGGATGAGTAGGACATCTTCTGGAGGGCATAACTTGGGTTACAGGGATGAGTAGGGCATCTTCTGGAGGGCATAACTTGGGTTACAAGTGTCTGTTCTGGGCGTATAATATATATTTCGAAGCTTACAATTAGAGGATCAAACATGGAACAAATTGCATTGTTCTACCCTGTGGATGAGCTGAAAATTCCATTTATTTCCTGATTATTTTTTCAGTTTTAAGATTTTTCCTATTTCTTTAAAGATTTTTATCTTCTTTTTTTTAAGATATCGAATTTGGTGCCGTTTTTTGTATTTCTTATTTAGATTAGGAGAATTTTATTACAAAATATTATTTCAAATTTACATATTTTAATAAATTTGTGATATTTAGGATTATCAAATAAACAGGGCTAAAACTCTAATTTTGTTAATTCAGACTTATTTAATAAACTTCATTACTCATAAACCTTTATTTCTTTTATCAATCAACTTTAAACTATTTTATTTTTTCTTGCTAGTTCTTTCTTCTTTAATTAAACCTCATACAACGTATCTATTCATTATTCATATGGAGCATGCATCAGATAAAATATCTTCCAACACATAAATTTAAGAACCATTTATTTGGATACACACACGTGTATGGCGAATCAATTTTGTCCTTGCAACAACATCTACTCAACGGCAACCTTTAGCAGGAGAACGGCACGGGCCGGGACTGATTCTACTAGCTGTACGAGCTTTATTGGGCATCTTTGGTGCTTCTGTGGCCGCCTCAGCTGCGCGTATATGTTTAGCAATACGTCATATCTTCTTTTTTTTAAAAAAATTCAACCTCAATGCAATGAGAAAATTCTATTAAAAGGAAAACATAAAACATAATATATATCCTTAGTTTAAGGGAAAAATTAAAAAAAAACAATCATATTAGTTCGAAAACTTTATGTTCATTTATACTCTTGTCTTCTTCCAACTTTAATTTCTAGGGTAATCAGTTTTCCTTTCATTTTCATGGCCGATGCGTCTAGTAAACCACCTGTTTTACTTCTACTCATTCTTCTAAGTCATTTGCTGAGGCTGTTGGCAATGGTAAAAGTGTTTTGGAGTTATGGTTATCGGAGTCCCTTATTTTTAAAGTAAAAAGAATAAAATGCATAAGAATTACCATAAAATGATAATATATATATATATATATATATATATATATATATATACATACGGTATATTGTCGACATTATGATGAATAACGATGTCAAGTGGCATATAATTTTATAATAAACGATTTTTTTACTTTAATAATTTAACACGTAAAATAAAAGACAAAAAAAATTAATGTAATAAAATATATTATATTAAATAATAATTAATGAGTTAAAAGATTAAAAAAATAATATACTACCCAAAAATTTTCATTATTCTTTTCTTTAAAATTTTTTAATTAATTCACTTCTTCAATATTTTTCACGGTAAATATAACGTAGTGCGACATTTTGTAAGCCATCGGTCACCACCGTATAACGACCAACACAGCTCATAAATTGGCTTTGGCTGGAAGAAATTAATCTGATTGTTATGTTATATATATATATATATATATATATATATATATATATATATATATATATATATGATGACCCATATTAATGCAGAAACCAAGAAGCTCACCTTTTCGCGTTGCAGGGGAAGCCTCAGCCAGGTTTCTAGCGGCTGCCACCTTCGTGGAAGTAAGAAGAAGAACAATAGTCATTACAAGACCTAAAAGAAGGAAAATCTTAGAGCCCAATCCCATTTTCGTTATGCCAAAAATAAAGGAAGTTAGAGGAAATTAGTATCAATAAACGAATATTAATGGAAGATGGAAAGGATGAATGGATGATAAATTAGTGTTCTCTTGAATGTATATTATTTATAGTAGTTGGGATTCGGGAGCCAGCGATCCGAGGAAGGCTCTGAGAAGTTAATGCTCGCCTGAGACTAAGAATTTTCTAATTTTCTACAAGCAGCAAGCCCGTTTTTGTTTCTTTGCGGGGTCCTTCATTGCTCTGCAAATAATATCTCTTTTATTAAAATTAATATTTATCACTAATCTCCTTTTTTTTCATAATATAAAAAAACTCAATGAGCATAAAAAATTAATATTTACCACTAATCTCCTTTTTTTTAATTTATCTTTATATGACTTTGGATTCCAAAGACGACTGGAAGTCATCCTTGTACAACGACAACTAGGCCATGACTATTGCTGGAAACACGTCTTTGGATTCCAAGGAAGACTGGAAGTCATCCTCATGTAGCGACAAGTAAGCAGTGATTATTATTGCGGCAATCATGTGTTTGTTTTACATTTTAATTTCAACATTTAGTCGGTGTGAGTATGAAAAGCTTCGTTCTTTCTATTTGTCTATGCAGCAACCTTTTTCTTTTTCTTTTTTTCTCTTAATGGGACCATGCAATGCTCATGTTAGTTGTCACTTAGCGAAGAATTGTCATCATTCATTTTTAAAGTCATAATTCATTTTTAAAGACTTTAAAAATATTTTGATTAGAAATTAAATTATAATTTCCATATTTTTAAATGATAATACTATAATAAGTTTTATTAATTTAATATATAAATTAACTCGTCCTAAAGACAAGATAGTCGCTTGTAGTACAAGGATTCCCCCCCCAACCCCCCCCCCCCCCACCCCAAACACAATTAATGTTACATCTCCAGAGACTATTTCCCGTGAAAGCAAATCAAGTTTAGAGGTCAATTGACTTAGTATTCTATATATTTGCTCTTAGTGTGCTTCTTTTCTCCATCACCGTTTGGCTTCTGTAATTCATCTTCTATTTTCATCTTTGTTTTCTATTGCTACCCAACAACATAATCAATGGATTCACCAGCCTTTAAAAATAATAGAGTAATTATATCACTCGTTTTTCCCATCATCTTGTTTCTTGTTTTAGACTTTTCACTTGTTGTTTCTCCTATTCTACAGAAGAAGACAATGCTCTTGTAAAATGGAAAGCCAGCCTTGAAGTCCATAGTCGTTCTCTCTTGCATTCATGGTCTCTTGCTTCTGTAAATGCCGCCAAAATAAGCCCGTGTGCTTGGTCAGGAATTCATTGCAACCATGCGGGAAGAGTCGTCGGAATTAACCTGACAAGCATAAGTCTAAATGGCACTCTTCTTGAATTCTCATTCTCATCATTTCCTCATCTTGCGTACCTTGATTTATATAATAACGAGCTTTTCGGTATCATCCCTCCTCAAATCAGCAACATTTCCAAGCTAGAGTACCTTGATTTTTCAGCTAATAAGTTGTCTGGTCAGATACCATCAGAAATTGGCCTTCTGACTCATTTGACGGTCCTTCACATTTCTGAAAATCGGTTGAATGGCTCAATTCCACATGAGATTGGCCAATTAACTTTTCTTAATCACCTTACTTTAGATTCTAATTATTTGGACGGTTCAATCCCTCGTTCTCTTGGCAATTTGACCAACTTAATTTTTTTGGATCTTTATAATAATTCATTTTCTGGTTCCATTCCTCAAGAAATAGGAAATTTAAAGTCACTTTTCGATCTAGAGTTGTGCATAAATCAACTTAACGGTGCTATACCTCTTTCAATTGGTAATTTGACCAATTTGAGATTCTTATTCCTTTATCATAATGAGCTTTCTGGTATCATTCCTCAACTGCCAACTAATAACCATTTTCGAGGTCCAGTTCCCAAAAGCTTCAGAAATTTGATCGATTTAGTCAGACTACGTCTTAACCAAAACTACTTAACAGGAAATATATCCGAAACTTTCGGTACTTATCCAAACCTCACTTTCATTGATCTCAGTAATAATAATTTTTTTGGTAAAATCTTATCAGACTGGGGAAGATGCCCACAATTAAGTCTTTTAGATGTTTCAATAAATAATATTACTGGAAGCATACCGTTTGAGATTGGAGAATCACCTCAGTTACAATATCTTGATCTTTCTTCAAATTATATTGTTGGTGAGATTCCAACACAACTTGGAAATATAAGTTATCTCAACAGGCTTAGTTTGAGTGGGAATAAACTCTCTGGAAGTATACCTGGAGAGCTTGGGTCACTCATTAATCTCGAGTACCTTGACTTGTCTGCAAATAATCTGAGCAACTCTGTGCCAGAACGTCTTGGCAACTTGGTTAAATTGTATTACTTGAATTTAAGCCACAACAAGTTGAGTCAACAAATTCCAGCTGAATTGGATAATTTGATTCACCTTTCAGAGTTAGATTTGAGTCATAACTTTTTGGGAGAAAAGATACCATCTCAAATCTGCAGAATGGAAAGCTTGGAGAAGCTCAATCTATCCTACAACAACCTCTCTGGTTTCATTCCAAGATGCTTCGAGGAGATGCACGGCCTTTTGCACATTGACATATCCTACAATAAATTAGCGGGGTGGATTCCTAATAGCACAACATTTAGAGATGCTCCGTTGGAGGCGTTACTAGGAAACAAAGGATTTTGCGGAGATATCACAGGATTTCCACCATGCATGTCACACCAAAAAGCTTTCCGAAAGATTTGGATTGTTATTTTGTTCCCTCTTCTAGGGATGGTTGCTTTTTTTATTGCTTTGACCAGATTGTTCTTTATTTTCCGTCAAAGGAAAAATGATTCACAAACAGAACAGAGTAGCTTTGGAAATACTCCAAGGTTGCTTTCAGCGTTAACCTTCGAAGGGAAAATCGTTTACGAAGAAATCATCAGAGCAACAAATGATTTTGATGTTAAGCATTGCATTGGAAAAGGTGGACATGGAAGTGTTTACAGAGCTAAGGTACCATCTGGAGAAATCTTTGCAGTTAAAAAATTTCATTCCCCACTTCCAGGTGAGATGTCATTTCAGCAAAAAGAATTCCTTAATGAAATTCAAGCATTGACGGAGATACGACATCGAAATATTGTAAAATTTTATGGCTTTTGTTCACATCCCAGACATTCATTTATAGTTTATGAGTATTTGGAAAGCGGTAGCTTGGACAAGATCCTTAGCGATGACGCATCGGCAAAAGAATTGGGTTGGACTCAGAGATTGAATGTGATAAAAGGTGTAGCTGATGCGTTATTTTACTTGCACAATAATTGCTTCCCACCAATTGTTCATCGAGACATATCGAGCAAGAACGTGCTGCTGGATTTGGGTTATGAAGCCCATGTTTCGGATTTTGGAATCGCCAAGTTTCTCAATCCGGACTCCTCTAACTGGTCTGAACTTGCCGGTACACGCGGATATGTCGCACCAGGCAATTCTCTGCTAATTCTTAAATCTTCACATCATCATGATCTTTTTGTATTTATTTTTTCTTATGTCACACTGAGCCAAAAAATTGGTGTGACATAGATGATCTAATTTCGTTTTTCAATTTGCAGAGCTAGCCTACACAATGAAGGTTACTGAAAAATGTGATGTGTACAGTTTTGGAGTGTTAGCATTAGAGGTGATCAAAGGGAAGCATCCAAGGGATTTTCTTTTTGAAATGTCATCTTCATCTTCCAATATGAACATAGAAATGTTGGACTCTCGGCTTCCATATCCGTCACTCGATGTCCAGAACAAATTGATGTCAATCATGCAGGTTGCCTTTTCATGCTTAGATCAGAATCCAGGGTCTAGACCAACGATGAAGAGAGTTAGCCAATTATTATGTGAAAAAATTTTCGAAGTCTAGTCCATCAACGGTTTTTTGCAATCTTGTCTGTATTTTTCTTGTAAGTTATTCACGTTGCGACTCTTTGTAGCGAAGGCCTTCGTGTTTTTAATACCATTGTAGTTTGAAGTTCAATCCAAGCAGTGTCACTATAACTCTGATCACAACGTCGGTTAATGCTTGAATCATATATATATATATGTATGTATATTTTAATGGTACATTTATTTTACCTTTAAAATATACATAGAATTTTTCTCGTTAATTTTTAAATATATAGAATATAATATTACAATTCTTCTAACAAAAAATTTTTTATTTTTGAAAAATTTATTTTGGTAAATTACATATTGCAAATTGAATTTAATGTTAAAACAATGATTTTTCATTGGGAGATTATTTTAATGTAAGAAGGAAGCCAATAATTCTCAAAATGCTATTAAATTAAAAGATTAACAAACTTGATATTTGGTTCTTGATTAATTATGGAGATCACTTAAAAAGGAACAAAAAAGAAAAGATAATTAAGCAAACATCAGTAAGAAAATACAGGATAAATCACAAGGTCATATAAATTTTAGACTTGCTGTTTGCGATTACATTTGGTGTCATCTAGGGATGGCAAAAATCCCCACGGGGATGGGTACCCTCGGGGATTTTCCTCATTCGGGGAGGGTATGAGAATAATTTTATATCCAATTTCTTATTTGGGGAAGGGACAGGGAAATTTTTTTACTCAATTTCTTATTGGGGGAGGGGACGGGGATGAGGTGGAATCCCCATCCCCTACCCATTTCCTCACTTTAATTTTTAATTTTATTTTTATTTTTTTAAAATTAGTAGTAAATAAATTATAAAATTTGAATTATAAAATGATAAATACTGGTAAAAATAACAAATATCAAAATATTTATATTATTAAACTTTAGGCCTAATTAAATAATTAAAGTCCTAAATTTTTATTTTGGATATTAAAAAGACCGGATAGATTCTATTAGCCCAAAAATTTTATTTTAATTTTAATATTCATTAAATATTTTAAACTTAAATCTATTTTTTATTTCTTTTTAGATGTTATAATTGCCTGAAAATCACAATTTTAATATCTAATCTAATCTAATTTAATATTTGCTTTTGATTTACTCCGACTTAACTATTGTGCTGTAAAGAGAATAGTCCACATTTATAAAGTGCCCACGCCACCATTGAAAAAGTTAATTTTAAATCTAAATTCAATTTTATTTGTAATAATTTTGTATTAGACTATTAATTTGTTCATGATAGTTTGTAAAAGAAGTTTGTATCCCTTGCATGCTGCGTTACTTACTAATTTAATGTATGTGAATTTTGTAATGGATATTAATGTAATATATATTTCAAATTTTACTTTTATTTAAATTTTTTATTTTAATATGATTAATTCAAAATCGAAAACAAAAAAAATATATATTAGTTATTCGGAGATCCCCTTTTATTATTCGGGGAGGGGATGGGGATTCTCTCATGTAATTCTAACGGGGATGGGGAGGGGACGGGGATATAAGTAAAATATCGGGGATGAGTACAGGGAGATTGGTCCCCTCCCCTCCCCTCCCCATTGCCATCCCTAGTGTCATCATGATTCAAGAAACAAGCCCAATACCCAATGCCACCAATATTTGAAACCAAACGAGAAAAATAAAATGCTAATGATACACAATAAAAGAAAAATAAGACTCAACAAAATTTTGATGATTAAATTAAGAGAATTGCTTCTGAAATCCGCTCCTCATTGGTATCTTCTTGCTCCTTATCCAGAAACTGCTAATAACCCATGACTGACTAAGTTTATAGCTGTGTAAAATTACAGATTCTTTCATGGAAGAGAAACAATGTTGATATTACTTGAAACTGAGAGTTGCACCCTAAAAACAAGTAAAAGAAGATATAATCCCAAGAACTAATACTAGACAAAATTGCAATTCAGAAAAAACACAAGGGAATCTTCCCATTTTAAAAAGTTAAAAAAATTAAAAAAAAAAGCAAAATGTAGATCATATTGAAATACAAATTATAGGTATATAAAACAGCAGCTAAAGTCTTTCTACACAAACATTAGTAAAACAATATCTGTAAATTTCCTAGTGTCATTTTTGTAGCATAACAGCAGGTAAACAGCACCTAGAAATTTCCAAATGCAGTTTTTCTACACAAACAGTAGCAAAACAGCACCTAGAAACTTCCAACTGGTGTTCTTGCTGCATAACAGCAGTTACGCAGCGCCTAAAAACTTCCATGTTTTGTTTTTGCTACATAATAGCAGCTAAGCAACGCCTCAAGAATTCTACGTGCTATTTTTGTGCATAAACAACAGCAAAATAACACCCGAAAATTTCCATGTGTTGTGTTTATGTTTATTACATAACAATGACTAAAAGACAAAGACTGAAACTTTCAGGTGCTGTTTTTATGCATAAATAGTAGTGAAACAAATTGCATATTATGCTTAAAATAAAACTGCATTCTTAACACACCATTATTGAGGAAACTAAACTCTACATATAATATAATTAATTAATTTAGCTCATCACCCAATAAGATTAAATCAATATAATTAACGACGTCTTATGTTTAAAATAAAATATCTTTTAACTGGGGACTAGATCAAAATTAAAGAACCAAGTGAAATTCATCAAAAGAAATTAAACATTTGAAAGAATTACAGAGCAAATTAACTCACTCTTTTGATACAATTAAGTAATAGTAAAGTATAGAAAAATGATTGAAGTTCTATCAAATTCTCCAATTTTCATATTGTAGTTAAAGAGCAACAAATAAAAATACTTGAGTTGTCATTTTAATCTAAAAACAACTAAATTCTCCAAAAAAGGAATTGAAAACACCTCTTCAAATATTTGAGGTCCTTTAGGAGTAGCACCATAAACTCAAGTATTTATAACACTTGCGCACGACCAAAATTTAAAAGCCTCTTCCTGAATTTGATCAGCTAAGTTTCTAGTATGTGCCAATACTAACAATGTAGCACCTTCACCTTGATTACGAAGAACCTAAGTCAGTTGCGAAAGGAAAATATAAACATGAAGTTTCAGTTAGATATTTTGTCTAACACTTGGAGGGCTTTAAATCTTACCTCTTCTTTTAATCAAATGCCATTCACTTTTAAATAAACTTATTTTGACTAGGCTTTTTTTTAAGCAAAACTAAGTAAAAAAAATCTCTCAATCAAACAAAATCAAACTAATTTCCAAAATATATATGTTGAATAAAGCTATTCACCGCAAGCTTAAAGCCATGCATCACATTTCATTGAATTTAATAAGCATCCCATTAGGTCGGCATATCTATCCAGACATGCATAAATAAATAAACAAAGACAAGATATATCGCAACAAAATGAGGAACAAACAATTTCAAAATCTGATTTTTAATTTTCATCCAAAAGTAAACGAACCCTAAAAATTCACACAAAAGCAAGCCCAATTTCATAATCATATTAACAAAATTTCAAAAATTAGTTCTCTGCATTTTTTGTTAGCATATGTGATTGATTAACATCATACTCAATTTCTTTACAACGTCAACAAAGAATAGCAATTACGGCTAAGAGATTTGGACATTCATGCATGCCAGTGGTGGCCGATGGCTCTGAGGGTTTATTTAATGGCAAGGATTGTGGTAGTGTACGCAAGAAAAGAAAAAAAAATTAGCAAAAAAACATGAATTGAAAGGCCATGAAATCAGTTTAGAGTAAAGGAAAATACCTGAAAATCACATCCGTCGTTGACCATTGTGGAAGTTTTGTTGCCATTGATTGTTGTGGAAGCAGAAGAGGAGAGGAATTAGTAATTAGGGATTTTGAATTTTTTTGCCCATGAGCCCGCGTCAGGTGAGAAAGTGAACTTAGTGAGCGGGGCTGGAGGGTTGTGCATGTGCCGCCATTCACCGTTGTGGAAGTTCTGTTGCCGTTCATCGTGCCGTTCACCATCATCGAAGAAGAAGGGAAAAGAAGAACTAGCTTTGGCAGCCCGCGTGAGGTGAGAGCCTTTTTCTTTTTTTTTTCCCCCACAAATATATATGGCTGATTGGGATGTGTCATGTGTAGGGATGGCAAACAGCAGGCCTGGGTCGGGCTTTTTCAAGCCCAGGTCCAGGCCCATTGTCAGTTCAGTGAGAGGGCCTGGCCGAGCCGGGCCTACTGCGGGTCTGGGCTGGGTTCGGGCAGGACATGGACTTTATTTTTATTTTTAAAATTTTAAATTATTGTAAATTTGAAATAAATTAATGATTAACAAGTTATTACAATCATAGATAAATTAAAGAAAATAAATATTTTAAATTAAAATAATAAATAAAGTAAATAAAACCTCATAACTTTAATTTTCTTTAATACTGAATTTTCTAATTTAAACGCTCTCTTAATTAATTGACACAAAAGAGAGAATTTAGTATCATATTATTAGTTTTTCTTTAATTATGATTGATTTATAAATTAAGAATTTAAGTTTTCTTTTTTATTTTTTAATTACTTTTTAATTTTAATTATATTATTCTAATTTAAAAAATTATTTTTTTAAAAATTGCGGCATGAGCTTTGTCTGTGCTTTTTTTTTCTTGGGCCCTTGTCCAGGCCCTAATGTGTGAGGGCCGGGCCTAAGACCATGGGCCTTTGGCGGGCCGAGCCGAGCTTTTTTGCCACCCCTAGTTATGTGTGCTTATAATTGTTTCTATAAGTTCCAGGTTTTGTGAAAATTTTTAATTATTTATTAATGAAACTCATCTCAACCATTGGATTCATTATATTGAATCCAACGGTCATCTTTTATGCATGTATCACATACACGATTTTAGCAAAGGTCGTAGAATATAATATAGGACCCAGTGATGGCCCACATAAATCCCCACTACTCTTCCTACGTCCTCGTTAGAGACAATTTTTTTTTTTTGAAAAGGTTAGAGACAACTTTTAAGAGTCCATTGAAACTATTTTTAAAATTATTTTATAAAAACATATTTTAAAGCTATATATACTGGCTCAGGGATGGGGCCACTGGGTCAAACTTTTAAAAACATTTACATAAAATGGTCGGGACCTTATTTTAGGTGCTTATAATTTTGTAAGTACTTGATACTTCAACTATGAAAAGGTTCTACCATTATATAAGGGTATTATTGGTATTTTATATGAAAATATTTGTGTAATCTTATAAATGTTATTATTATAATTATATAATTTACTATTATATATTAAACATAGGTAGTAAAATATATTTATAGTCATAATGTTGAAATCAAATTAAATTTATTAATTTGAGGAGATTATAATTTAATAGAGGTGTAGTCACAAAATTATTATTTTGATCTAATTATTCATTTATTATTACTGTATGTGAGAGGTAAAGTATCGTCTACACTAATAATTAAATAATGGAGCATGTCAAATCCATTGTATAAATATTGTTATAAAAAAAACACTATTTTAGGAGCTGGTACATATGCAGTGTTGGGAATATGCAAATTAAGTCATCTTAAAAAAGTATAAATATTTGCATTCTCTTTAATATTTTTCTTTCAATGTAAGATTTATAAATACTACGTAATAATTTAGTAATAACTCTAAATGATAAATTATTATCTCAAACAATTTTTGAAAAATATTTATTCTATTTTAAACTATATAGCATATATTTTTAACAGTGTACAAGTAATTATTACTATGTGAAGTCCAATTAATAAATCTACAAAAATTATAATTTATTACAATGTGGTGTTTATTCTTATTTATAACTAGTTCAGATTCAATTAGAATTTTTTATGATTATATGAATATTGTTCTTATATAAAGTATCACTATAGAAAGGTTTTACCGTATATCCAAAAAACAAATAACTAGATTTATTTTATCTTACTTACCCCTACTTCTCAATTAACTAAAAATTTATGCAATCTTTATTTCTCAATAGACCTCATTTAATCTCCACTTTAACTTTTCTAGAAATTTTATCCTTTTCATACACCCAACCATTCATGAAGAACACGAAGATCTCCAGTCTAAACAATTGTCAGGCTGATTTTTGGTAGCAAATTCATTTAAAAGAAGTTCCACTCTCACTAGAGTAACTCGTGATTAGCCATCCACATTCAATTCAGAGTAAATTCTATGTATGGTGCTTCTCCAGTCGCTCTGGACATTGTCAGCCTGCTGCCGAAACGACGGTTCATTGTGGTATGTAGAATTTTTAGCAAGAAGTTAAACTGAGATAGAAGAAGTGAAGAAAGAATGGCTTTTCTTCTCATTACCTTTCCAGTAGTTCCACATTAAATTTATATAGCCTTTGAACTTTACATACACTAAGCTAAGAAACAGAACAACAATAGCAGAATAATTTGGAACATAACTAATAAGGTCCCCAGCCAACAGAATTTTAACTAGCTTGACTAAGTTTTGAACAAGTGATAACGCTGACCAAATCTTCCACTTCCTTTCTTGCTTGCAAATCGTGCACGTAATCCCCCATCTATATCAGGAGTGTTTAATGGTTTACATCTATAGAATTCTGTCAAATTTAATTCCAATCCATCATTTACTGAATTTTATATTTTGGATCCAATCTGATCTAATCATTAATTAAAATCTAATATAATCCAAACTAGTAAAATGTAAAATTCAATTTAATCTGAACCGATCAATCCAATTAATTCAATAAAATAAAAAATTTACAAATAAAAATCTTCAGTTGCTCTCAAAGTTCTAAATACTAAAAATTAAAAACAAAAATTCAACTCCTTTAATATTTCATGATATGTATTTTATTATCACGTGATTGAAAAATAATTTAAATTTGAATATTGAAATTAACATTGGTTGAGACTTGCAGTTTGTACTATGCAGTATTGTTATTATTATTTTATGTAGATTTATAGTTATACAAAATTAGGTGTTACTTTTTCTTTTATGAAAATTAGGCTTTATTTCTTTTAGCAAGTTAAATATGGAAGTGACATGTAGCTTTTTTTAAAAAATAAAGAAAATAAAAATTAATTGCTTGGATTGATTTATATTGGATTTAAACACATAAAATCCATAAACTAATCTAACAACATTGGATTTTCCATTTTGCAACCCAATTCAATCCAATCAAAAGGTCAATCCGAAAAAAATTAGATTTGTTTGGATTAAATCAATTAGTCTGATTTGATTAAATTGGATCTTGAACACCCCTACTGCATACGGAGCAGATTTCACATTGTCATTGCTAGTGCATGGGTTCCGTTTGTTGCTAAAGATTTTTCTTTTTCTTTTTTTCCAAAAAACGAGACTTCCAATTGTTTGTATTTTACGAATTACTTAAACTTTTGTTTCATGTTGGACACACACACACACATACACACAGACACACAGACACACATATATATATATTCAGACTTAGCCAAAAACTTACTGAATCAAACTGTATTTTGGCATAAGTATATAGCTAATTGAGTGCAATTATAAAAAAACTAATTGAGTACAATTATTGAATTATATTATTTCAATGAAGTTAATTTAAGATTTTAGTACTTATTATTTATTTTAAAAAAATTTAATTATATAATATTTTGAACTTAACCGCTTCTATTTTAAATATCTGACTTTGCCGTTGCCTAAAGTTTTTTTGTCCACAATGATGCACGGCCTATCTTTAGTTGGAATTGCCTAAGAATAATAGATTTATTTACAATATGTTACATGTCGTCTAGCAGGAACATTCGAATTTGGACATTTTTGCTCAAATGGAACATTACATGCGCGCAGTCGTCGTCTCTTCCTTGCCGCCGTACAAGGATGACTTTCGATCTTCTTTGCAACCAAAAGTCATTAAAAAAAAAACAATAAATATAATTGGCCATCCTTTCGTGTAAACAAATAGCAAGATTGATATTTAACCTGAAATTTTATCCATCAAAATAAATAAAATTAATTTTTTTAATTAAATGAGTACAAAATTGGGAGATAGCCCATCGCCGTCAATAGGATTGGCAAAATCCGGATCCGAATTATCATTTCTATATTCGGATCCGCATCCGGATCCGGACGGATATTTCGGGTATCCAATCTGCAAAACTTAAATTTAAATAATTAAAAACATAATTTAAAAATTCAACAATTTAATTAATAATATCAAATAAAATTCAATTATAATCTAACAATTAATAATTTAATATAAATAACATATAATATCAACATAAATCTACAAATAAAAATATCACAACATAAATCAAACATAAAAAATAACTTAATTCTAAGTGAATCACTATTAAAATAAAAAAACTTAACTAAATTCAAATACACAACCATTAAAATCCCCAAAAAAAAATCCACTAGTAACAATTTAACATAAATAACATACACCATTATAAATCCACAAAATAAAATTATCACAACATAAATCAAACATAAAAAATAATTAAATTCAAGTGCACAACCATTACAATCCACAAATAAAAAACATAACTAAATTCAAGTTCACAACCATTAAACTTCACGAATAAAAAACACTACAAATCCATGAAGATTCCAAACTTCAAATCCAAAACGTCATGCCACCATATCTTCAATCATCAGGATCCTCCACTATTTCAACATCCATAATTTGTTCTACAATTAAGCACAATACCAAATTAATAACCAGAAAAAAATTCAATCAACAATAAAATTAAATTAACCAACAATATTTTCAAGTTTAAATAATTTACATCAAATTAAAGTCATTAAATACAATTAACTAATCAATCACAATACCAAATTATTAACAAAAAAAAGCCATGTATCTAATACAAAAAATAGAAAAGTAATTGAAATAAGGAAGCAAAATCATTACCGGCAAATTAACTTCTTGGACGGCGGCGTCATAGCAAGCCTTCGACGACCACCGTGAGGCTTGGACGGCGAAGCTTCAATTGCAGATCAGGCGAGGCAAGCTTCGGCAGATCAGGCTCGGGCCACGCGCCTTCGGCGAGCTGCGAGGAAGACGATGTCATGGCGAGTTGGAGTCGGCGTCACGGCGAGTCAGAGTCACGGCGTGTGGGAAAGTTGAATGAAGGAAGAGAGGCCGCAAGAGGCAAGATTACAAGAGGCAGCCAAGAGAGATAGAAAGAAACGAAAACGATTAAGGATTTAGGGATTAGATTTTTTTTTAATTTAAGTTTATATATTTTTTGGTTTAAAAATAAAAAACAACCGGATCCGGATATCCAATTTTCCGGATGCAAGTGCATCCGGATCCGCATCCGGATCCATACAGATTTGAGTTTTTTAAATCTGGATCCATATTTTTTAAGATGCGGATTCAGATTTTTTCGGATCCTTGCGGATGTGGGTCGGATCTGGATTTTTCTGCCATCCCTACCTGTCAACCGTCTTTGGGAGATGGGCCTTCTCCCATTAACTGTTGTAGATGACAAAGGTGCTACTGCCTCATCGGGAAATAACAAATTTCAGGCCAAATATTAGTTTTTAATGTGTTGAACTATTGGCACCCTTCTAAAATTCTCTTAAAACCCTTTTTTTTCATTTATATTCCACTTAATGTCAAAGATGTTCTTTTTTTTATATATTATTTTACTACATAAGTTTTCTAACTGTTGTTTTTTCTTACTTAATGTTTTTATTATTTTACCAGCAAACTATTAAAGTTAATAGAATTTTTAACAGAACATAAGGAAAAGGACAGTGAATCCCTTACCGTTTGGAAAAAAAGACATAAAACCTCTTAACGTTTCAAAAAAGACATATAACCCCCATTTTTATTATTAAATTTCATTCGTTTTAACAGTAAATTTATTTTTAATTTACAATTATTATTATATCCCCATAATAAATAATTCAATATATTGACTTAAAACATATCATTGATAACGTGTATAATAAAATCAATAACTTTTTATTTAAAACTTAAAATTGAGTTGTAATTACCTTTTGCCTAAATTATTCACGCTAAATTATAAATATAGCTTTCCCAATAATAGGATGATAAAAAAAGATGAATAATATGTAAAATTAAAATCAAATTTATCATTGGGAAGAGTATGATTCTTAAATTAGAGCGAATAATTCGAGTAAAAGTAATTAGATCTTAATTTTAAGTTTTAAATAAAAATTGTTAATTTCATTATACGCATGATATGTCTTAAGTCAATATATTGAATTACTTATTATAGGGACATAACATTAATTGTAAATTAAATTATTTAATAATAAAAATGAAGGTTATATGTCTTTTTTGAAATGTTAAGAGTATTATATTCCTTTTCCCAAACGTTAGGGGCGTACTGTCCTTTTCCTAAGAACATATAACAATAGTATATTTTACCCCTAAACTATGTAAGTATAATCTAACCTTCTAAATTAAAGAAATATAAAATTAATTATGTACAAAAAAATAATAATATTATCAATTATTAAGTGGGAAAAAGTAATTAATAAAAAATTTTATTGGAAAAGTGATATGTCAGAAAACATAAGACAGTAAGGTGATAATATGAATATATTTAAAAAAAATCAATTATCACAATTCTTAGCTAATGATGATATCCTTTTATTTTAAAAAAAAATCATACATTTACTTTAAAATGAATGTGATAAAATATTTCTAGCTAGTGACAACTGAAAAGAGCATGCATTGCATGGTCTGTTAAGACGAAAAAAAGGGGCTACATGGACAAATAGAAATCGAGCTTTTCGCACCTCGTCAAATATAGAAATTAAAATATAAAACAAATATATGTTTGTTGCAATGGTCCTCGCTTCCTTGTCATTGTATAAGGATGACTAGAGATGGCAATGGGGTGGGGTGAGGTGGGGTGGGAAGACTTAACCCATTTCCCACCTCATTAAAAATTTTATTTCCATTTCCCACCTAATTTTTTAATAAATTTAGTGGAGTAAGTATGAAGAATCCCCACATGGGGAATGATTTCCTCATCCCACCCCATTCTCCATTTGTTTATTTTATAATAGATATAAATATATGATTTCAATAACTTAAAAATTAATAATTAAATAAAATCATTATCATATTATAAAGTATTTAAATTATTTTTAAAAAATCTCCAAATGTTTGAAATAATATCTTGAAATGATATCAAAATTGAAAAATATTTGAAGAAATCAGTATTTTAAGAGAAAAAAGAAAATATAACAATGTTATAGGTTGAATAAAAATTATATTGTAGGGTTTTCTTTAGTTATATCTCATTTATGTCAAATAAAAATAAAAAGAAAATTTATAAACTAACATTATAACTGACGAAACAAAAATTATTAAATAAAAATTAGAAAAAATATTTATATATAATGGGGATTGGGGTGGCGGTGGGGTGGGGTGGAGAGTATAAAACCAAACTCCATTTCATTATAAATTTGGGGATTATTTTTCTCCCATTCCCCAAAAATTATTTAAAATTTACCCCACTTGGGGTGGATCCCCAATCCTATGGAGGATTTTACCATCCCTAAAGATGACTCACTACAAGAAAAAGTGTTATTTCTAAGGGCAAATACCCTTAGAAATACACAAGTGCCCTCAAAAAAAATTATTTTCGAGAAAGTCCTGCCGTCGACCGTCGTCATATTAAGTTGCATCGGAAAAACACAATTTTCTGATGAGCTATCGGAGAAAAAATTATATTTTCAATGGCAACACCGTCGGAAATGGCATTAGTTGCCCTCGGAAATAACTTCCATGAGACCGAAAAATTACATATTTCCAACTACATCTTGCCCTTGGAAATACCAAAAATGCTGTAAAAAATGTTCATTGTTTTTTTTTTCAAATATTTCCTTTATTTATTCTTATTTAATCTTTCATTTGCAGTAATTGTTTTATTTTATTTACTTGGTTTCTTTTAAATTAATATAATTTGAATCTGATTTATTGAGAATATATAACATAAAATAGTAAAATAAAAGCTTAACATAAGTACATAACCAACAATATACTATACTACAAAATACAATTTCTGCAGTTTCATTGAATATTTCATAGAAACCATATCCTTGGTATCAATGAAAATACAACCAAATCTCTTCTGATAATATTCTTTTGCACAAAAGCATCCTAGATGTTAGTACACTTGCAATCAAATGTCAATCATCCTCTGAAAAGCCATCTTCATTCTTTGAAACATTTTCCTCACAGTCAATTTCTCTATCCTCTTCCTCATCTTCATCTAGAAAAACAATATCTTGTACAAAGCAAGAAAAAGTGAGAGAAACTGACTTGAGTTTCTAGCCTAATTTAGGTTTAGTTTGCTAGTGCCCACGGAATTCACTCCCCTTGTTAATTAGAAAGCAAAATGAAAACAAAGCAAAACTGGAAACTGTGTTTCATATCTTTCCCTTTCTTGGCAACCTTGCAGAAAACGTGAAGCAACCATACCCATACGATACAAAAGCAGAAACATTTATATCAACAGTACCCAAACCTTTTAATCCAAAATGTTGAAACGCATGAATGATTAACTTAAACAAACCTTTCATTGTGTTCAGTAATTGATGTTGATTGAGAAGTGAAGTGATTACAATGCCTAAACATTTCACAAATATGCATCTCAGTCAAAGGATTTATAGTGCACCAATAGCTGTAGATATTGTTTGTCATTATTTACAATGAGAAATAGTTCAATAGCAGATCAATTATAATAAATAAACTAAAAAATATTCTTCAAACTATAAAATTAAACTTTACAGGCTACATGATAATAAAATATTTCAACAAAGATCAGTGAGAGATAGATTACACCACATTCATTGTTCACTAGTAAAAAAATGGCCTTCTCTGATACTATTTTAGTATCAAAAACTTATTTTACTAACACCAAGTTTAGTGTCACTGAATACGGTGCAAAAAATTTACTGACACAAGTTTTTTGTATCAGCAAATCTATGTTACCATAGTATCAAAAAAATGTTGATACTTGAACATCACATATATAACGAGACTTTGGTATCAAACAAATACTGATGCAAGGGCATAATAAATATAACGATATTTGGTATCAATGTTTGTTTGAGAAAAATTTTTAAAAATTAGAAATCGATATAATAGAAATTGAAAATTTGCAATTGGCATTTGAATTGAAATTTACATTCAACAATACGAAAACTATTACATTGCAATGAACAATTTAAAAATTATTACATTGTTTGAAACTTATTACATTGTTTACCAACTAAAATAATTTATAAACTGATATATAGTAACAGCACAATCTTCCAACACATGTTTATTGCTTCTGTGGATTCTTTCTTACGGTAATCGAAATGAAGTCTTCTGTTATTGTTTCCATGTTCCAATTTGACATTTGCTCTGATTATTTGGTTTTGACCCATATACATGCTTTGGTTTATTGTAAGTCATCCTGCACCATTCAAGACATGCACAATAAAAAAAACTGATAAAATTTACATGCTACAATCTACACAGTTTCCTATTTTCTTCAAAATTGTAGTTTGTACACAACTACTAAATCTAAATGGTATGAGACTAAATTAACATATTATTTGTGCATAATTATTAATTGAAGAAAAAAATAAAAATTAATTAAACTGAGAGCTATCAATTTGTTAAATCAAAAGTGTAATAAGAATAAGCAAAAAGGGTGGTTACTAGCCTCATTGAGAAAAGCATAGGTAATTTAGCTGCTGGTCTTTCTTTGTTGGGCAGTTTAGAACCCAGAAAAAATGGCATTCTTTGGTTTCAACCACCTGGGGACTTTTGAGCTGAGCTATGACATCCTAAGATGGCCAGTTGTGTAAGCCTTCTTCAAAAGGTCATCCGTTGATATTTCTCCTAATTAGACATTCAAAACCCTGCATGGGATCCAATTGAGAGGTTGGACAATAGACAAACTCCAACGCATACAGAAAGTAAAGAAGAATTTAGAGCGCAATCACTGTGGCCAAACAAATCGGCCTATTAAAAGTTGGAACCATATTCACCACTCGCATTTCCTTAGAGAACCATATTCTGTAAATTTAAAAATCTTCGCAATACGAGATGCTTTCAAAATTGAAGCAGCATCTTATCACATGTAATTTAATTAAGACAATAACTTTCCCAACTATTTTAATGCATTATTGGCAACTAAATTCAGAGGGTGCTAATTAGATACCCTTTTAACAATATCTTCTTATTCTTCTCCAATCTAACAGTTATTTGGAAAATCTAAATTATAGTCATGCATCAATGGCGTCAAAGTTTGGCTACGAAGCTGGCTTGGAAAAGGCTTTGCTCTGTCAATGAGAGCATGAATTCGAAAAAATATGATGAATGAAGAAACAAAGGTATAATACCACAAGAAGTAAAACTTTTCCCCAGAGGTCTGTTTCTGTTTGTGCTGAATCCAATGGAAACCGATGGAAATGAATTTCTACGAATTAGACATATCAGCCAAATAAGGTACTCTGTACAAGCAAAGTAAAAGAGAGTTACAAAAAAATTTAAATTGATATGATAATTAAAATTTCAGTCACCATATAATTAAAAGAAAACTTTGTACACAATGATTTATTGCATATTAAGATTGTATACCTAAATTTTAATTGGTATACAAAATATGATATTATATTCAATTTCACCAAAACGTACTGAATTGAAAGTGCCTTTTCACAGCCATTGTACAAGCTTTGAAGCTTTACCACAAATGCTTTTTCAAACCCGTGAACATGATGCACCTGAGAGATGCAAGATATGAAAATGTTACTGCAGCAAGCATTGAAACATTTGTTAAAACAGGAACTTTATGAAAATAAGCCTTAAAAATCATTAGATACTCGTCTTTAGGAATCAATTCATCTGTAATAACAATTTTCAAAAAGCATCAACTGCTTTAAGGTCCTCAGCATCACAGAGAGCTTCAATTAAAATAGAGCAGATCCGCCCATCACTATTCCTTCTACTCCTCTTTTGCTTTAGAGGAATAATCACAATGAATATGAGGTGACTGTCATATAATGCCCAACAAAAGGTGACTGTCATATAATGCCCAACAAAAGCACCTAATTCATTCCATACTAAATACATAACCTACGAACCACATATTAAATATTTTAATTAGTTCGTATATTTCAGAAAAAGAATCCTATAGCACATGCATAGAGGTAACATCACTTGATAATCAGGAACCTTTTTCCATATTAATACAAGTTTTCAGGCAGACAATTTTACCAAGCGAAGATATAGCCATGCTTACATAGCGGTGCTAGAATCCTAGAGGTTGAAGCGATAAACCACAGAAAGGAACTGAACTAACAAAGCTACAACTAATAACAAGTTGTTAACAATAACGAAAGACAACATATTGGTAATAGCAAAAAGAAGAAGTCAAAAGTTTTACTAAACTAGTCAGTAATCAATGTCAATAAGGACATAAATAACAATGAAAAATATAATCAGAGGTGTATTATAACAAATTATCCTACCTTGTAATTTTCCAAAGCAAACCAACTGTCAGGTGGTATCCCTTGTTATATTTTCCAGTGAGGACTCCAGATGCAAGTGGACTCCGTGTGGTAAGACCTAGTCAGTAATCAATGTCAATAAGGACATAAATAACAATGCAAAATATAATCAGAAGTGTCTTATAACAAATTATCCTACCTTGTAATTTTCCAAAGCAAACCAACTGTCAGGCGGTATAGATCCCTTGTTATATTTTCCAGTGAGGACTCCAGATGCAAGTGGACTCCATGTGGTAAGACCTATGCGATAATTGGAGTATAGAGGGAGGTACTCAGCTTCAATCTTCATCCATACAACAATCAATAAGATTATAACGAACGGCGCAAAATAAATTCATCATCCCTTTTAAGCTACAAATTGAAAAGCTGTTTAACAGGTTTATACAAGCACTGCAAGCTCAAAGCATGTAGAGCAGATCAAGGAACCACCGGAGGATGCAAAGCCTTTCAATATTCCAAGATTTCCTTCAGAAAATGGAAAGCAGATTAAAAGGGTACATAAACGCACAACAGAGTTCAGTCATAACCTATTTGGCTACTCATAAGGACAACCATCTTAAGAAAGTGGGCAAACAAATTACCTTCTTTATTTTACTAGGAAAATGTGTGAAAAAAGTCCCCCAAATCCCAACAGGGTTAAAGGACTTTACAAGAAGTATGACTCAATTCAAACTACAATAGTAAATGTGTGTATGGTTTGATTATTCAGATTATTTGGGATGTTTTCGCTGGTCCAACCATAAACAGATATCAGGTTGTTATCAAATACCTCTACATAAAGCATGTTCGAAATTATGAATTTAGCATGTAATAAAGTCATTGCCCATCACCCTTCCCACTTCAAGGTATATTTCCTCCCTTTTTTTCACGTTTTCACCATCCATTTTCAACGTACATCAGTATCAAATTTGTAACAAGGAAAACACAAAAACAACAACCTCAAAATCTACAAAAACACAACAACAACGATGAAGAACTAATACGAAAAAAGGGGGAAAAAAAGCAACTCAGTACTGACCTTGTGCCTAGACAGCATATTATACTCAGGTTGCTCAACAATGGGGCCCACCAAATCCAAGCTCTCAGTGATCTGCTGCGCCGACCACTCACTTGTTCCCCAGTAAAACGCCCACCCCTTATCAATCACATAATTCATCGCCCTCACCGTCCCTCTATCGGTGTCGACGTGTCCGGCCTAATAATTAACAAAAATTTATCGTTGGGGCCCTGGCCGCCCCAAAAGATCTTGGTGGAAATGACGATGTCGGATCGCTTCCACCCGAGCTCGCGAATGGCCTGGCCCATGATCTCTTCCGCACAGCCGTTGGCGCAGACGTCAGCATTGTCGAAGAAGTTGGCGCCGTGGTCGCGGCAGCACTGCAAGAGCGACTTTGCCTCCTTCACGTCCAGCTGGTTCCCGAAGCTGAACCATGCTCCGTACGAGAGTTGGCTCGCTCTCAGCCTCGTTTCTTGAATCAATATTTCCTTGGCCCTGATTTTAGATTTAGGGTTTCAGTAGAAAGAGAGGGGGGAATCGATTTTGGAAGAAGAGGGAACAAGAAGCTAAGAAGTTTCAAGGTGTTTAATTTATGTCGATAACTTTTTAGCAATTAGAACGATGCCGTTTAGATTTAGGAAAATTGAAAAAATTAAAATAAAATTAAAATTACTTCTCTAATTAGCATTAATATTTGGTTCTGATACTATAATATTAATGATCACTGACACTTGTATGTAAAAGACGCTAAAATTTACTTAAATCATCAAATACTGATATTTTTTTTTTAGTATAAAAAACTTAGTATCAGTGTTTCTCATTTTTCTAGTAGTGATTCAGACTATTTTTGGAAGGATCCAAAGGAACCACACTATCATAATCATGATCACTGCCATTTAGACCTCCACACTTTGTCAATTAAACATAAAACTAGCTAGAATATGTCATTTAGCAAAAATAACCATATATAATTCTTAAGACAAGCTAAAATCTTCTATAAAGTAAGTACTTACTACTCTGTCTCATGTGCATACCACCAGCCTTGCACAGCAACATAGTGACTGCAACCTTTGCAGGAAGAAATATTTTAGAAATATTCCTATGCCTGAGAGTGAGTATGAGCGAAATGAATCCCAGAAGCATCATCTCTACAAGAATTGCATGTCAAAAGCCAAATAAGCATCACACTACAGAGAAAATGCATGATTAATTTCCATTTAATGGTCAAAATAAGAATCGCATGTCAAAAGTCAAAGAAAAAAAAAACTTGAATTAGGCTATACAAAGTGACCTCTGCAAAATTTTTATGCCGCCCCATAATTTTTTTGGCCAAAAAATCGCAAGTATCGATCAAGTTCTATTAAAATGGTGCCATAAAAGATACAAGAATTGAGGCTTGATCGCATAAAAAATAAATACAATCATCTACGAGGCAATATAAAAACAATAAGGGAAAATGACAGCCATCCATTATTTGGATCAAAATATAGCAACCCCAATTTCTGAACAAACTAATGAATAAATCCATTAACTAAATATAGTCATTAAACAAGAGCTAATGTACCACAACAAAATGATATTAGATTTTAAAAAAAATCTATGTTACTTTTTATCTTTCAATTATTTTTTTTAATTTTATTAACTCCGCTATTAATTAATAAATAACAAGTGGCATCACATATGGCTCAAAATAAGATGTGCTATGCTCTTAGCCATTAACTAAAGAGCTATGAAATTTTATATATATAGTTCATGAAATTAAAAGAAAAAATCAGTTAGCAGATGATGATCCAAAACTCAAACATAGATCATTACTCAGTAATCAAAATTAAAATGTAAATGTTAGATAAATAAATATCACAGGATCCTTTTCTGTGATCGTAAAAATTGAACACTAAGCTCCCCAAATCAGTAAATAAAAGATTAAAAATTTAAAAAATACGCAATAATAAAACCAAAAGAGAAAGATTATAAATTTGAAATTTCACCCGTTCATCTCTATGAGAAAAGATCAAAGACAAATCAGAAAATAGGCCGGCATCTAGCATGGCTTGGACGGCTTTGAAGCCACAAGTGAACCTGCTAGGCGGTAATATCGGCCGATACGGCTTCTGCAAAAGGCGAGAACGACATCAACCTTGAGGAACGAGAGCATTTTCGTCCGGCTACCGATGATTTGGTTCTTCAATCGATCGTTGAGCCTTGAGCTTGACGTCTTGGTCACCATAGCCCACGGGTTGTGGTTTAATCATCACCGTCGTGGCTGAAATTGCCGGCAAACTGAAGATGACTAGACTATTTTTAAGCTGAAATTGAAAATCAATAAGAAGATTCAGACCGTGTCTGAAAATCGAATAAAAGGAAATTTGACATACTAATATCAGAATGAGAGATCGGTTCCCCCATGAATGAGAGGTTGGTGCCGGTGTGAATGAAAGGTCGTCGCTGACAGTGGGAATTGTGATAGAATTTATAGGGTTTTTATAACCGGTAAATTGAATAAACTTCATTGATTTGTGATTTTATTTGTAATCGAGTTTTTTCTCAAATATTGTATATTTGAAATAGGCAATGGTTTCAAATTGTACTCGCTGTCTTTCGTTCGTTCATTTGCTAAAGTAATTTTTTTGGGTTTCTTATTGATTATTATTTCAAAACAAAAAGCAATTAAAAAAATAAGTGTAGTTCCGTATTTCCGACAAAATATCCATTATCACCGAGGGCCAAATTACCCCTGAAAAAATAGTTACTAATTTTATGTTTATCCGACGATTGTGTAATAACTTTGTAAAAAGTATTTATTATCAAGAGTAAATGGTACCCTTCAAAATATACGGTCGGTAATATAGTTATTTGTTGTAGTGACTTCCGGTCTTCTTTGCAACCAAAATTCGTATGAAATAAATGAATAAATAAATAAATACAATTGCCTATCCTTTCATGTAAATTAACAATAAAACTTCTATTTGATTCGAAATTCTATCAATTGAAATAAATAAAACCATATCAATTCTTAGATAGTGACAATTGACAAGAGCATTTCAGCGCCCTGTAAAAGGATAAAGAGTTGAGCTTTGCACGCCTCTGAAGTATGGAAAATTACAACGTAAGACAGACATTTTTGTCGCAATAATCATCGCCGCCTTATTGCTGGACAAGGATGATTTCTAATTTTCTTTGCAATAAAAAGTCATATGAAAAAAATAAATAAATACAATTGGCCATCCTTTGTTGTAAACAAATAATAACATTTATATTTGATTCGAAATTCCGTCAATCAAAACAATTAAAACTAACAATTTTTTTTCTTTTGTTTAAAATTAAATCAAAATTAGGAGATGACTCATTGCCCACTAACTTTCTTTGAGAGATGGGCCATTGTCCATAAAAATAAAAAATTAAAATATTCATTTTAACATAATTTCGGGCTAAATATCATTTTTCAATGAGTAAGATTATGGGCACCCCTTCAAAATCTTCTTGAAATCCATTTTTCAATTATATTTCATTTAACCAAAGATACCCTTTTTTTCTAAATAAACATCCTTGTGTCGTTTATAAAATTTTCAATTTCAAAGAACTTTCTCACTCTTGTAGTCTTAATATATCTATTCTTCTCTTCAAACTTTCTTTACCATTTTTTCTAAAGAAAAAAATGTAAAAGAAAAGGAAAGAAAAAGTTTATACTTAGAAAATAATGAATATTTTATGGCTATAATACAATATTAATACAGTTATAAACTTTAGGTACAACAATTAGTTTGAGAATTGTTAAAAAATTGTTTGAAGTGGGATATAATTTTATTTAATTTGTTTTCTACTATGTTGTGTCCTAATTTGGTTCCTATTTTTATTACAAGAGTTTTGTTTTTGATGAGAGAATTACTTCTTAAATTCAGATTGTTTTAATGATAATTAAAAAAAATTATATTGTGCAAGTAAAATAAATTGGAAAGAGATAAAATATAAGTGGGGTTAATTCTACTTGTATTTGTTCTTAAATATAATTGTAATATAATATAGATTGTATGAGATTAATAAAAGTGGTGCCAATAGTCCAATCCTTTTGCAATAAGTAAATACAATTGTTCACTCTAATTTTAGTTTTTTCTTTTAATTATTAAATTGAGATAAGAGAAGTCTGGGTCCCGAGTGTCTTACCATGATTTCGGACCAATAAACGGCTTTGATTTAACATTTAGGGTTTGTTTAGGGATGCTTCTGGGAGGTTCAAAAGTGCTAAAAACTAATTTTGGTATTTGGCAAATTTTTTTACAAATTACTTTTGGAAAAATTGCCTCATCCTATAGTAGATTTTAAAAAACAGGAAAAGAATAGTTTTTCAAATTTTGATTTTGAGAATAAGTTTTATACTTAATATAATTAAAAATACATCCTCATTTGTGTTATAAAAATCCAAAATTATCATTATTAATTAGGAAATAAAATCATTAAATTTAAAGAGATTATTTTTATACTAATTATCTTGAGATAACAAAATAAAAATAAAATTAATAATACAAAATATTTCTTTTAGTCATTAATTACACAAAATAAAATGTATTTTATATACATATTTATAAATGTGTAAATAAATTTTATTCAACATTATATTTAATTCAGTTATTTATATTCTTATAGTAATTTAAAAATAAAATTTACTAAACACATACGTTTTCTTTTAAAACTCGTAACACTTTTAAAATCTACGGCATTACTAAGTTGGCCTTTGCTGTAAAACTCAACTAAGTCTCTACGAACAAAGAAAATTTTTAGCTAGTGACAAGAAATATAATGAATAAAATAACATTTATAGTTTATAAATTATTTCGAATATTAAACTATTTTATGTTAATTTCAACGGACTTTATTAGTACTAAAATCCATGAACTGTTAAATTAACTTTAAAATTTATATTAAATATAAATATATATAATGGATAAAGTAATATATTTTTTTAATAAATCTTGAAGATGTTATTTTAATATTATTAATCGGTCAAAAACATTTTTTTAATATTAAAATTTATAATTGATGGAAGCGTTCTGGTTTGTACACGTGTTGTGTTTGAGAGTAATCTCCCTATCAATCTGACCTGGCTGACGTCAATTTGTTGACCCTTACCTCACCTTAAGTCGAGACCGAAACACGATCAAAATTTTTATTTTCAGTTCCTTTGATCTCATACTATGTTAGATAAACATGATATACAAAATTGGTTATTAAATACTATAGTTGGAAAAATACTACCGAAATATTTTTTCTGTTAGTCGTTCCTGGTGCATGCGGATTTAATATAACTATATAAAACATGAAAATACATAACAAAATCATTTAACTGGAACGAAGGATATATTTTTCTTTTTATCTACCAAGTGTACTATAATCCGGAATAATAAAAAAATAAGACAATAAATGGGCTATTCGGACCGCTGGATGCCGAATCCTACTATTAATAATAGATATAAGAGAAAACTAATTTCTCATTTTTTCCTCATTTTTTCCTTCAATATTATTAATTTTTTTCTTTTGAGAAATAAGTTAATTTACCATCCAAGGAGGAGAGCTGGTTGTAATAGATTTACTATAGTAGAATAATTGGCACAGAGTTTATTGAGAAAAATTAAGAAAATATGGACAAATATATTCTCAAGATAGCTGTCAATAAGCAATAAAAATATACTAACCGAATGGTGACTGAATTCAACCGCTTTAATTTTTATTTTAGGGGTATTATTTATTACCAAAGTTTTCTTACAATTATCTTTTTCTATTTAATATTTTATTTTTTTATCATTTTACCACTAAACTATTAAAGTTAACAGAATTTTTAATATAACCTATAATAAAAGTCTATTTTACTTCTACACTATTAGAAAGTCTATTTTAATTATCACAGTTCTTATTCAGTGATAATATCTTTTTATTTTGAGCAAAATCAACAGTTTATTTATTTTTAAAATGAATGATGACAATTTTTAGCCGGTGTCAACTGACAAGAGCACTACATGGTCCCATTAAGAGGGGAAAAAAAGGGGCTACATAGACAAATAAAAAGAATCAAGTTCCTTCTAAAAAAAAAAATAATAATAATAATAAAAGAAAAATAAAAAGAAAAAGGTTAAACTTTTCACACCCTCTCAAATATAGAATTTGAAGCGCAGAACAAGGACATGTTTGTCGGAATAGTCACCGCTTACTTGTTGTTGCTGTACAAGAATGAATTTTAGTCCTCTTTGCAATCAAAAGTCATATAAAAAAATACAAGAAATACAATTATCCTTTCGTGTGAACAAATAACAATAATGATATTTAATCTAAAATTTTATCTATCACTAAAATTAATTTTTTTATTAAAATCAAACTAAAATTGGGAGATGGCATCACTGGCCATGCTATTGGGAGATGGGCTGTCACCAATCAATTATCTATCAAAATAAAATAATTTTCAGCCAAATATCATTTTTCAATAAGTAGGATAATTGGCATCCTTCCAAAATCTTCTTAAAATCTTTTTTCAATTATATTCTATCTAATGTCAAAATTTTTTTTTTCTAAATAAATTTTTTTCATTTATAAATCTTCAGACTCTAATAACTTTCTTACTCTTGCAGTCTTAATATCTATATTGTTCTCTTCAAATTTTTTTATTATTTTTCTAAAAAAATCTAAAAGAAAAAGAAAGAAAAAGAAAGAAAAAACTTATACTTAGAAAATAATGAATATTTTATCAATGTAATATAATTTTATTGCACCAATAAACTTTAGATGCAGAAATTAGTTTGAGAATTCTTAAAAAATTATTTGGAGTGGGATAAAATTTTATTTAATTTATTTTCCTTCTGTGATGTATCTTAATTTGGTTCCTATGTTGATCACAAGAATTTTGTTTCGGAATAAAGAATTATTTCATAAATTTGAATTGTTTTAATGATAATAAAAAATTATATTGTACAAGTAAAATAAATTAAAGAGAGAAAGAGAGAAAATAAATGAAGTTAGTTCTATTTGTATTTGTTCTTGTACATAATTATAATATGAATTTTATAAAATTAATAAAATTCAACTTGGCTTCACCGTCAAAGAAAATTATTAGGTAGTGCAAGAGGCGTTGGAGGGCCCCGCAATAAAATACAAACGGGCTACATGGCAACATGGATCACTGGATTTATCATTTTTTCCATCTTCAATGAGTATTAATTGCCTCTTCTTTCTTTTCTTTTTTTTTTTTTTATGAGAAATAGATTAATTTATCATCCAAGGAAGAGAGCTGGTTGTAATAGATTTAATATGGTAGAATAACTGGCAGTGATTTTATTGCAAAAAATTAAGAAAATATGGAGAAATATATTTTTAAGGCAGTTGTAGAAAAATTAATAAAATGTAGATTGTTAAATTCTTCTCATTGAAATTAATATATATCACTTATTTCTTATTATTTTTATAATAGTTAATAATTTTTTTGGCAATATAATTTATAGTATTACTCGTATACTTTTATTCATATTTATTATAAATTGAATAAATCATATAAATGTAAATTAAAATAAAATAAAATAATTGAGGTACTAAAATAATATATATATATATATATATATATATATTGGCATGAATAAAAAATAATAATAAGTTTTTTTTGTATTTTATATTTTTAAATATTTTTTATAATAAATATATATTTAATATTTCAAAGATAAATTATCTAGTAAATGACCCATTTTCCTTTATTTTCCTTTAATTTCTTTGTTATGTCAATTGAGTTTTTTAATATTATGAAAAAAGGAAATAAGTGGTAAATATTAAAAGGGAAATTATTTGTAGCGAAATAAAAAATGTACTTGCAGCTTGTAGAAAATTCTTAGTCTTCAGACGAGCATTAGATTCTCAGTGCCTTACTCGGACCACTAGCTCCCTTATCCCAACTACTATAAATAATATAGATCCAAGAGAACACTAACTTATCATCCTTTCCATCTTCAATTAATATTCCTTTATTGATATTAATTTCCTCTTACTTCTTTTTTTTGACATAATGAAAACGGTATCACTTTAATCCCCCACTGTTTCTCATCAACCAACCAGAGTCATTACCATCATAAATCTTAAGACCAAACACCAAAACAATTCTAGAAAACACATTGTCATAAAAATCCTCCGCCAAAACAATTCTAGCACACAAATTCCTTTTTTTTTCTTTTTAAATTGGTTTCCAAAGAATGATGTCTATGCTTACAGAAGCAAAACATGCCAAACAGCAGCAGCGACATTTTGTGGATTTTTTTAAACTTAAACAAAACAAATACCGGCAAGTGACAAATGCGAGAGAGCAACAGCGGCTGGGCGAAGACGAGCAGCAACGGCTGAGCAGAGACGGAGCAGCAGCGGCTGGGCGGAGTCGGAGCAGCAGCGGCTATGGCGAAAACAGAGCAGCGGCAGTGGCTGAGAGTGCAGATTTGCTGAGGAAAGGGAGAGAATGCAGATTTGCTGCAACTGAATCAAGAAGGCTGCGGGGGAAGGGGGAAGAGAGAGCGGCATTGAAGAGATAAGGAGGAGAGAGTGGATCGGGAGAAATAAAGAGAGAGAAAGATGTTGGATGAAGATAAAGGGAGGGAGAAAGTGCAGATTTGCTGCAACCAATGAAGAAAGTTCGGGAAAGAGAGAGCGGCAGTGAAGAGATAAGGACGAGGTCACGATTTTTCTTTTGTTTTTTAATTCAATTTTAGGTTTAGTTTGTAAAATTTAGAGAACATGTTTAATTTATTTTCAGTCGTTTAGTTATAATAATGAATCCGGATTTTATATTTTGGAATCTGTTTTGTGAAAAAAATCTACCAAACATGTTTTATGTGTGTATTATAAAAATAAAAATGAAAACAAGGCTTAGAAAAGGGTAACAAACGGGCCTAAGATTTTCCTTCTTTTAGGTCTTGTAATGACTATTGTTGTTAACCATTTGGGCTTAGCCCAAGTGGTTAGAACTCTTCCCTCACAAGTGTGAGGGAAGTGGTTTGAGTCCCCGCAAAAGCATTGCAGGGGTTTAATTTAAATTTTCTTCCTTAGAGTCTCAGAGCTCGAGTGAAGGCAGTCTTTCTCCTAAAATGAGAGTTTGACGTCCCTCGAATATTTGAGAGGGTAAAAATCTGAGCAGTGCTATATGAGAATTAATGTAAATTAATCCCAATAATTGTTTGATTGTAAATATCAATTGTAAATCTCATATAATATGAGTTGTAATCTGAGTATTAGTCTCATGTAATTAAAAAAAAAAAATGACTATTGTTGTTCTTCTTACTTCTACGAAGGTGGCAGCCGCTAGAAACCTGGCTGAGGCTTCCACTGCAACGCGAAAAGGTAAGCTTCTTGGTTTCCGCATTAATATGGGTCATCATATATATATATATATATATATATATGAGCTGTGTTGGTCTTTATATGGTGACCGATGGCTTATAAAATGTCGCACTACGTAAAATATAACGTGAATAATATTGGAGAAGTGAATTAAGTAGAAAAACTTTAAATTTCTTTTGGGAGTATATTAATTTTTTTTTAATTTTTTAACTCGTTAATTATTATCTAATATAATGTATTTTATTCTATAGTACATTCAATTTTTTAGTTTTTATTTTGTCCATTATTTTATTAAAATAAGAGATTCCCTGAATGCTTAGAGAATTAAATTTAATGCTCAGAAAATTCTTAGTTTCAAACGAGCATCAAATTCTCAGAGAGCTTTAGAGAGTAAAATTTAATAGGCGATATTGTATACATTATGATGTATAATGATGTCAAGTGGCATATATTAATGTGAACAATCGCCTATTAAATTTTACTCTCTCATATATATAGCATTATATGGTAATTGTTATGCATTTTTTTTTTCTTTTTACTCTAAAAATAAGGGATTCGAGTCGCAGAAATAACATGTTGCTACACATATACGTGCAGCTGAGGCAGCCACAGAAGCAATGGAAGCTGTAGACGACGACGGTTGTCCAGCTGATTATGAAAATCCCGGTCCGTGCTATTTTACTTTTGGTGCTCATGGTTGCCCTTGAGTAAATGTTGCTGCAAAGAAAAAATCGATTCACCATAGACGTGCGTCTATCCAAATAAATGGTTCTTAAATTTATGTGTTATAAGAGATTTTATATGATGCATGCTTCATATGAGTAATGATTAGATATGTTGTACAAGGTTTAATTAAAGAAAAAAGAACTAGCAAAATAAATAAATAAATAAAACAGTTCAACATTTACAATCATCCAACATTATAAATTGTGATGCAAGAAAATTAGGAAATTGTCAATTTCTCCCCAATCAAAATCACTATATACCACTTACATTCTATTATTCTCATAGGATCCAGATTATTAATATTTTATTCTTCGAGATATGTATTTCTTATTTTTTAAATCTTAAATATTTTATTTTTATTTTAATTTATATGATTTATTTAATTTATAGTGAATATGAATAAAAGTGTATTTTAAAATAATGGTAATATCATAAAATTATATTATCAAGAAATTATTTGCTATTATTAAAACAATAAGGAGGTAAGTGATGCACTGATGGTACATTTACTTCCCAGATTAGGAATCGAAGTCCTGAATGATAATAATTGATGGTGTTTACTACCTTAAATAGAAGTGGAAATGGGAATAAAACATGTGGAATCCAGATATTTTTGAGATTAAGGAATGGGAACTTGATTTCCATAGGGGTTGGGAATCAAGTTCCCATTCCTAGAACTCGCCATTTTACCCCACCCAAATTTTATAATTTCACTTTTGTCCTAATTAAAATAATATTATATTATATTATTGTTATTGTTATTATTCTTATTTTTAATTTTAATTAATGATAATAATAATTTTAACAACAACAACAACAACAACAATAATAATCATTATTATTGTTAAAATTATAATTATTATTTTCATTATTGTTGTTATTATAATTATTAAGGTCATTTTAATAACTTGGATCTTTTCTTTAGTTTATCGATGTGCCCATCTGCCTCTATTATATATTTTCTTTTGTGATTAGAGGTTTTTGGTTCATATCTCTCTCCTTATGGATTTTTTCATTGTCTAATATATATTATCGATTGGAGCCCGACCTAACCCTGCCATCTAAGCGGTTTAAAAAAAAAATTAACTTGCAATAATCTATTCTGATTCCAAGACAAATTAAATGCATTAATGACAATATAGCTTATTCCGATTCCGATTCTGATTCCTACAGTTAAAGTAAACAATTTATTCTAATTTTTATTTTCCATTTCGAATCCAATCCATTCATATTCCACCCCATTCCAATTACCGATTAATAAAGGCACCATGATAGTGTGCTTAATTATGGGATTAATGGTGTGGAATCAAATCCGAAATATGAATGATTAATAGTGTTTACTTATTACAATAGAGAGGGAATGGAAATGAATCATGTGGAGCTCATATATTTTTGGGACTAAGGAATGTGAACTTGGGAATCAAGTTACTTATTCCTTCCCCTGTTGAATTTTCATAATCTTAAATTACCTCTAATTAAGTTCTGTCACTTTTGCATTTTGATCTCTATATAACTTATAAAATTACTCAAAAAATTTATTATATTTGTAAATAAATCCTTCATTATTATTATTATTATTAATGATATATTAATATAACACAACGACATTAATAAATAATGATGATGATAATAATTATTAATATTATTATTATTGTCATCATCGTCGTCGTCGTCATCATTATTATTTCTGTTATTTTTATTGTTATTATTATTATTAATAATATTATTTTTTATTAATTTTAATTATTATCATCATCATTAAATTTTATTAATTATTATTATTAAATTTATTAAATTTATTTATTTTATTTATTTTTAGTTTTATTATTATGTCTAATCTTGTTGTTATTATTATTATATTAGATACAAATAAATCTAAGTAGAAAAATTAATAAAAATATATTTTAGTAACTTGTAATAGTTTATTCCAAATTTAAAATAAAATAAACACATAAATGAGAATACAATTCATTCCAATTTTAATTTTTACAATTTAAGTAAACACTTATTTTGAATGGTAAAAAGTTGATAAAGAATATACAAAACAGTGAGCAAAAGTGCAAGGCAAAACTCTATCTCGTGATTCTCAGTTTCTCATCATCAAACAAAAGCTCGAAGGATAGAAAAATAGAAGACAAATGGCTACAGCATATGATACTCAGCGATTACACGCCACCGTCACTACTGTGACTGTGCCATGAATCACTATCTTTAACTGCAGTGCGTGGGTTTCTGCCGTTAGTCGTGATCGTGATTTTGTTAGGAGTGATTTACGGTGATTGATTTGTGCAGTGAATTTGAAGTGTGCGAGAATCGTGTGGGTGGTGGGTAGTGTGCGTCTACGCATTTTTTCACTTTAGGACTTCCTTTTAGTTATTATCCTTTTACTACTCTATTTATAGTGAAATAATAAACCATTAGAAATGTAATAGTTAATTACATTAATAATAAAAAAATGATACTTTACCATATTTTTTTTGCTACCGTTAATTGACTTATAAACTACTAAAATTACCCTTACCAATAACTCCAAAAATAAAGAAATGAGCCCCAATAGTTTGAAAATGTAACAAAGTAGTCCTTAAACATAATTACATTTTTTGTTTTCGTAATTTTAATTTTATTATTTTATTTTAACATTTCAAATGATATTAATTATTACAAATTAGGTTATTAAAATTAAATTACGGGTATTATTGTACTTTAGTAAAAATTAGGGGTTATTTGTCATGCTTTCAAATTTTTAGGCCGATTCATTATGTTAGGTTAGAATTCATGCAAAGACATAATTGTCCCTGTGACATCATCATGACATCACCATTTGACTAAAATCAACTTTTGATTTATTAAATAAATAATTCAAAAAATTTATTTGTTAGTATGATAAAAAAAAAGTTATCATCTGTACTCCGACTATGATGACATAAAAAACTACTATAAGAATTGATAAAGTATAACACTTTACTATATATATATATATATTTCACTTAACTTCAGACCAAGCCCAAAAACAGTTTAGGTTCTGAAATGCAATACTAAACTACACATTTAGGGTGCATTTGTTACATTGTATTATTATTACACTATATTATATTATTTAATGTAGTTGTATAATTTTATGCTATTATATTAATATTATATTATAATAATGTTGTACAATATTTGATGTTGTACTATACTGTATTAATTTTATATTAATATTAAAGTAATATTATTTTATTATTAATTTTATTAAATTAATTATTAAATAATTATTTTTTTATAATATGTATAAATTATAATCTTATATAATAAAATATAGTATTATTAAAAAATAATATTATAATATAATTTATTTTATACTTTATTTATTATACTAAAAATAAAAATATAATTAAAATACATTTGCCTCAATTGAGGTAAAAGTTAATGCATTACGCAAACCCCAAGCTCTCCCGGGTTTGTGTAATGTGCCTTGGTAATGAACTAATGTGAATACTGGTACAAAACCATATAATGCTATCTTTCAAACATACTCTTGATACATCTAAACTAGATTAAATGTAGTCCAAGTCATTTGAGTTTTACCAGAAATACTAGCTAACCAACCCAAGAGGGAGTGGATTGAATTTCTTAAAATTATGGAGAAATTGAATCAAAACACAATACAAATATAAAATAAATTATGCAAATAACAAATAAATCACAACAATCAAAATGTAAAGAGATAAGGGAAAGAGAATTTAACACAAGATTTTTAAGTAGTTCGGCAAACTCTGCCTACGTCCATGCCTCTAATTTCACCGAGCTTGAGGATTCTACTATCTAAGCCTTACACCCTAAGGCTTCCAAAATCTTTATAATTGACTTCCAAAGTGTCAATCAACTTTTACAATCTGAGGTTATCCCAAACTTATTAACCTAAGTGTTTTTCACTCTCTCAAACACTCAATTTGATGTTAAAATGAAAATTACACAAATTTTTCCTCACATAATATATGTGTTTACACACGAAAGCTCATTGTGTGATTTCATGAATGATTAACAAGTTTTAAGCACAAGAGAGATTAAATACAAAATGACAAGCTCAATTATAATCGTTGAATTCTCTTCAATTTGAATTTGATTGAGCCTTTTATAGCTGGAGAAGAAAACTAGCTGTTGTTCCCTTTCTCGGAATAATCATATTACAGTTAACATCTGTCGGATCACCGTTTTGACTTTTTCCAAGTTACCATTATGCTAAATTTTGAATAATCGGCTTACCGTTTAGAGTTGTCGACTTGCCATTTAATTCCAGACACCTACAAGATATTTATTGACTAGTCATTTGTGCTAAACGGTTCACTGGTTGCAAATTAATTCCTCTATGAAATTTATCGGTTAGCCATTATCAGTAAACGGTTTACCGATTCTAAGGAATTCGCTCTCTGGAATTTGTCGGTTAACCATTTTCTAATAAACTGTTGATTGTTATCTTCCAAAATCAAAATTATAAAGCTTCGTTTAGAGAATGGCTTGTCGATTTAAAAATAACGGTTATCCATTTATTTTCAAAATCTTATTTATGTCTAAGAAACTTCATACGGCCTAAGAATTTAATCATTTAAAGACTCTAACTCTATTAATCCAATTTGTTGTCACCAAAATCAATATTATACAAATATATATGTTAACATTTTCCAATTTTTTTTGGCCAATCCTTTAATCTCTTAGTTATCTCTTGAGTAAAGTAAATTATCAAAACTGTAAAAATTCATGTTACTTTGATCAGTTTGAAACGAGTAATCTCATTATCTAGGATTTCCCGAGATGGTCATTCCAAATCTATCATCGCGTGACCATTAGTAAGCTATTAGCACGGAAACTCTCTAATATAAATTTAGTCCTCATTTCTTCTAAAAAATTTATAGTAACTTCTTTTCTTTACTTTCTTTCTAGCGTTTAAATGGTGGACTGAGAGTTTAGTGTTGATTATTCTGCTTTTTCTAACGGAACATAAATTTAAATGAATGATCGCCCAAAAATCACCATCACTCATAAAATTATGAATTAATTATTTAAGCGAAGAGTGGTAATTAAGTGTGTCTGCACTCATCATGTTATGGTGAGATACTATTACGTAATGTCAGTAAGAATTTGACTTCTTTTATAGGTCCTGCTTTTGTTAAAAATCTGGTGGTTGTGATGCCACCGAGTCAATTGATTTGCCTCGCCCAAATAAATTGCGCCCTTGAATTTTTGAATTTTTGAAAATATTATTAAAAAGTCTACAAATAAAATGAATGAGTTTGTTATGGTATCCTAATTATCTGATGATATCTAGACTATAGAATATAATGCTTATAGGATAATTCAATCATAATTAGTATTAGGAATATTTTTTTAAAGAGAAGTTAAAATTTTTGAGTTGTGTCCCGCATTGACTAGTAAATAGGAAATACTTAGGTTTATAAGTCGAATAGATTGCTTAACTCAGTAAACTAGTCTTTTGAGTTAGATACTTAGAAATCCTAAGTCAAGTCCCTTAACAACTGATATCAAAGCTAGATTCTAGTAGCTAGAATGAAGTGGTGGAACAACTCAGGTATCAAACAAAAGGACTGGGGTTTGACAATGGTTTGATCCAGGGGAGAGAGATTGTTAAGTTGTATTCTATATTGACTAGTAAATGGAAGATACTTGAGTTTATAAGTAGGATAGGTCACTCCACTCAATATGCTAGTTTTTTGGGCTAGATACATAGAAATCCTAAGCTAAGCCTCGCTAACAACTAGTATTAGAGCAAACTATCAAACAAACAATAAAGAGATGGAGAAAAAAACTAATCACACAGCACACCAGTAGAAACCCCTAAAGGTGTGTAGTCAATCAAGGTACTTTAAAAAAGATTGTTGGAATAGAGCAATTTCGGAAAATAGATCTAAATTAGTAAATGGAGATACTGATAATCTTAGCTAGTTGTGTGTCTCTTTTCTTCATGAGAGATTGGTTTATCCTTTTGGTGTGCCATGGACGAATATTTGTTACTGCTAGCTGGTCCACAAGATTTGCACAGAAGGTATGGTTTGACATTTATGCAAAGTGTGAGGTGGAACTTTTGTTGTGCCAATGGTTGAAGACTCTCAAGAAAACCAAATATGAGAGTGGGTATTTTTAGCGAAGTGATCGACATGTGTTGAATATGTGCACTCTATAAATTCCACCTAGTTGATCACGTCTAGCATGTTTTTTCACAATAGCAGGATCACTACAACTCACGTCATTCAGCTCACCACCATAAAACTCAATGGACGTTACACTTACTTATTCAACGCTATACTTCGATTTTGCTCTTTGAAAAAGAACGACAACTATCTTAGTGTAGAGAATTATGGTTGTTGGATAAATGAAAAGATTTTATCCATGGTGAAGGGTTTCTCATAAGCCCTATACGAGCTGGAGTAAAGAAAGTGGAGACGACATAAGTGTATGGATACACGGTGGACATGTTTTGTCTCCTAATTGAAAACCTCACCAAAGTAGAGATTGTTAGGAAATATGTCTTATTTTTCTATAAGGATTTCCTATAATATTTTCTTCTCTAATAGGATTCTTATTTAAGAAATAAGTAATTTTTTCTTTGGGACTTGACTTATTTAAGAAGGAGTACAACTAGCATAAGAAAATGAATACTTCTCCTATAAAAAATAATCATTATATATATATATATATATATATATATATATATATATATATATATATATATATATAACATAACAATTAGTTCTTTGCAAGTTAACAGTTTTCAGTGTGGGAGAAACGGTGGTTTCTATTGAGAGATTGAGTATTATTAGGATTTTAGGTGTGAGAAAAAAAATACTATAATGATTATAATATTTTTAGATTGAGTGTTATCCTTGGTGGCCATGATTTTTCTCTAATATAAGAGTTTTCCACATAAATTCTTGTGTTGTGTGATTAGTTTTATTCTTCATCTATTTCTGTTTATCATTTGTTTGATTTTTTTGCTTGCAAGATCTTAGATGGGATTAAAGTCCTTAACAAAATTGGCTTATCTCAAAACGCAAACATAAGTGTATTGGAAAAAAAAAAAAGATCAGTCATTGCATTGGACCACCTGAGATAATTTAGTAGATGCAATCTTGGATAGCTTTTTCAGAATTATGCAAATGGTCTTGTTTATTATACAATCTTCACCATAACCTCAATTATCTCATTAGTGTCTAGCCAAATTTGCTAATGTCTTGTCCTTGTATATGTTAATTGATCCATTACTACATGAAAGACAAATGGAGTTGTTCGATTTCTAACATTAGGTTAAGAAACATTAGATCTATATCAGGGGAGAAACATGAGATGGCGAGCCTGACCAATCAAGATCCGCCATTTTATAGATTTGGTATGGCACATCCTGTGACATAACTCAAAAATTTTCATTTTAAATTTTATGGTCTCATAATTTAAATTTTATGGGCTAATGTCTGTCCTTCTCTATGTTAATTGATTCATTACAACACGAGAGGCAAATAGAGCTGTTCAATTTCTAACATAATAGCATGTTAAGAAACATTAGATCTATACCAAGGGAGAAATATAAGATGGTGAGCCGACCAATCAAGATCCGCCGTTTTGTAGATTTGGTATGGCACGTCTTGTGACATGACTCAAAAATTTTTATTTTAAATTTTATGGGCTCATAGTTTAAAATTTATGGTCCCATAATAAGATCTACTAGACCTCCCAAATGACATGTATTGTCGCGCGCACCATAGAAGATTCTCTCATTTCAAGGTAAACAATTAGCAAAAGATTTTTTTCTTATTTAATGGTATCGTAACATGTGTCACTATCAAGAAATTTAAGATTTTTTTTGTATAATTTGATTTTTTTTGTATTCATAATTTTTTTAAGTGTGTATTTTTGTCTAAGCTATGTATTTTTATCTAATAAATACAAATCACCTTTCTAAAAAAATAGCATAAAAATCAAATGAGCATTAAATCCAACGGCGGGCCTTAGTCAATTTATCGAAAAAGATAAGCTAAAAATAAACTCATAATAAAATACAAAACTAATGGTTGTTTTAGGTGAAAGCAATAATCAAAGTTTTTTTAAATGCTAGTTTTATTCTTAAGACTGATTTATCATAATATGCAATTGATTTCTGTCAAGAGATTATCTTGACTTCTGTATTATTTTATTTGTATTCCTTTTGATATAGGAATTAGATTTATTTGTTTCCTTATTTAGCTTATTAGCCCTCTTATATATTTATGTAAAATCTTCTTGTAAAGAATAAGAAAAACTAGAATTTTTTTTTAATTTTCCATGGTATCAAAGCATTGATCCTAACGCCTAAAAAATGAAGCTTCTGCAATTCTTTCTATAGGAGATATTGATTCCACTCGTGTCATCCAAACTATTTCAACTACAAATTCTAGTATGGATCAAGGACTTGAAAGGCCTATTGATCAAGTCATGTCTTTTTCATAGACAGATTCGTCTGATCCACCTTTCATTCATGCCTCTAATCATCCACGGATAATGCTTCCTCTAAAGGTTCTTGATAGAACCAACTATGCTAAGTGGAAGCAATTAGTGTTGGTGAGTCTTAGTGCTAAAAAAAAATTAAGGGTCATCAAAGAAACCATACTTACACCAAGTAAGATTGATGCAACGTATCAAACAGGGCAATCCTGTAATGATATAGTTCTCCATTGGATCTTTAACTCATTAATCCTAGACCTCACTAACATTGTTCTCTCAATGGAAGCACCTTCCGAAACCCAAGCAAATCTACAAGAACATTTCTCACAAGCTGATTTTTCTCATCATTATTAGATTCAATGTTTCATCATTGAACTAAAACAGATTCCATTGTCACTTATTACACCAAACAAAGACATTGTGGGATGAATTGAATATGTACACCCTTTGTGGAGGAATGAAACATCTAAATTACCAAGGTTAAAAAGTGAGACTCAAGCAATTTCTTATGAGCTTGAATGAAGCATATTCAACTGTCAAGGGCCAAATCTTGTTGATGCAGCCTTTATAAACGATCAAGAAAGCATATTCACTTCCTTTTGAGGAAGAAAATTAATGAAGGCTTGTTGAACACGAGGGAATAGATCAAACTTATGCTATGAGTGTCAAAACTCAGTCGAATTTCAAACAACAAGGATCTGATCCCTAACGCCAGTCCAACTCTCGTCCGTCTATGAAACTACTCTTGTGCATTTACTATGATGGCATCATTTATATAGTAAACAGATGTTACTATTTGATTGGTTTTTCTATTGGACACAATTTTCATGGAAAGGATGTTCAACCGCCAAATCAAACCAGTAAAGTTGCTATAAATCAAATAAGAACTGAATCCACTCAAGCATCAATTAAGATAGTTCAAACATCTGATTTATCATTTCAATTTACTCCTGAAGAATTGTCATAAATTAAAACCTTTTTCCTTTACTATCCTTCGTGTGCAAATTATACAAGTATTTCAATTATTTTTTGCTCGTTATCCACCTTGCAAATTTTTAATTCAATGAACTAGCTAATTGATAATAATGCTATAAATCATATAACCCCTTCAGTCACATGTAAAGCCTCTCTTCCTATGTCTTCTCAAGTCTCTATACAATATGGATCTCATGTTAAAATTACAAGTATTGGATCGGCTTGTCTGTTATAAAACTTATATGGTAAAAATGTTCTCTATGTACCTTTTTTCAAGTGAATATTCTATGTTAGTCAACTCATGTTAGCTCTAAATTATTCCATTCACTTTTTTTCCTACCTTTTATGTATTGCAAGCCCTAGCTACGAAGAGGATAATTAGCTTGGGGAAGCAGTATAAGGGTTTGTACTATTTTGAGCTACACTTTGAGTTGTTATTTTACTACCCATATTTTATCTAGTTTCCTCTACAAAGCACCATCTCAACTTTTGTCATAAAAATTCCTTTTTTTGTGTTTGATTCTCGGCATTCATGTGAAATTTGCCCTTTGGCTAAGCAAACTAGATTTTTTTTTCTTTTCATTAAAAGTAAGCATTCTTTTGATCTTATTCAATGGATATTTGGGGTCCTTATCATATTGTAACTCACACAGTAGTACATTGTTGTGCAAATTTTATTATACTCACAAGCGCATGAATCTGTTGTAATATAGATTTATGGTGTTGAGTGTTGATCCTATAAGGAGGTAGATTTAATCATGTGTAGGGTTAATTTTCCAAGTTTATATAAATTGGATGTGATTTTTTAATAGTACTGAGATTTAAATTAAAAAAATGGTGGGAATAAATTCAAGATGAAACAATTCAAATGAAACACTTGAGTCTTTGGATTCAAACTTAACATTTCACCAGGGGCTTAATATTCCTTTCGAGCTCCAATTAATTTATGAGGGGATATTTCAACTCTTCATATTCCTTATTCTGGTGATTATAGTATCAAGCACTCATTGTGCCAGGAGGAAATAATCTTCTGCCAAATGTGGTGTTAAGTACATGTTGTGCCAAGTGATAATAATCTTACTTCGACAATTTGGCAAGACTGTCCACTAAATAACTCAAATGTATTTTCTGTCAATAGTGAGTCAAAATGAATCACTAATACTAGAGAGGAGTTTCTCGCTAATAAATATAATATAAAGTACTCATTATGCCAAACATAATGATCTTGCACTAAGGAACTGATATACCATACAAACTCTAGACAACATATTTATTGTTTGTCAATGATAAGTCAAAATAATTTAAATAAATTAGAGAGAGAGAGAGAGAGAGAGCGGGAGAGAGAGAGTTAATAAACTTACTAAATATATTTCTACTTGTATGTATTTAGGTCCTTTAAACTCTGATTGTGTATCTTTTGTTCTAATTTGAGTATTTTATATATTTCAGAGGTATTTTAGGTACCTTACGATTAATAGAAATCGAACAATAAAACAGATAGCATTTTTTAGCTCAGAATAGTTGAAAACTTTAAGACGTGCAAAAAGGGTAAAATCATAATTTTAGCATTTTGGTAGGGCTCAGCTGACGTGGCATTGACCAACTGACTTGGCAGCATTCTATTAGTCTAAAAAATTATTCAACAAATCACATTGACAATTTGAAAGTTTCATATTTTGGCACATAGAAAAATCAACTGGTTGAACATCAAGGAATCTAATACCATCTGGAATCTCCAATGTATGTTTATGTTGAGATGTGATAATTCCAGCTTTTGATTTTGCCACTTTCAAACCAAGAAAATACTTTAGATAGCAAAGGTCTATAATATGAAACTGCTGATGAAGAAAGAGTTTAAGATCTTGAATAGCCTTTTCATCATTCCCAATGATAATCATATCATACATAAATAAGAACTGCTGTTATAGATGAGTCCTTTACTCGCACAAACAGTGAGTAGTCAGATATGAGATTGAGTAAATCCAGCCACCTTAACAATATTCAGAGAATTTACAATTACTTTGATGATTCATCTTTTTTTTTTAGGCATTTGAAAAATTAAAGCAGTTATTGACCTCATCACTCATCATTTAGCCTCCAAATTAAAACTTATTTTTGAGCTCATGTGTGATGCATCTGATTATGCAATAGGAGCAGTATTAGAACAAAGAGTTGATCAAATTTTCCATGTCATTTGCTATGCTAGTATGACATTAAATGATGCACAATTGAATTATTCAACCACTCAAAAAGAAATGCTAGTAGTAGTGTTTGCATTAGAAAAATTTTGATTTTATCTTATAAGATGTAAAATAATTATGTGAAATACTAATTAGGCAACCCAAGAGGGGGTGAATTGGGTTTCTAAAAATTTAGGCAATTAAAAACTTAATGCAAATTAAACAAAGCAACCAAATTCGAAATAAACAAACTAATGTGCAATGAAAAATAAAGAGATAGGGTAAGAGGGAGCAAACACGCAATTTTTACATGGTTCGCCCAACCGTGCCTACGTCCATGCCTCCAAGCTCATCGGACTTGAGGATTTCACTAAGCGAGCTTTCAAGGCTTCAACAACTCTTAAAATTGATTTTCAAGGTGTCAATAGACCTTTACAATAAGAGATTATTCACAGTCTCTTAACCCAAGTGTATCCCAACACTTACTACCTCTCAACTTGATTTTACAAAAATGATTACAAGTAAAATTTCCTCATACAATGTGTTTGATTACAAATGAAAGCTCAATGTATGTGAATGAATGAAATGAATACACAAAGTTTATACTCAGATTGCAAAAGAATGCTTAATGATATCAAAATGGTTGTATGTCTTAAAATGAATTTGATTTGAGTTATTTTATAGTTGGAGAAAAAAACTAGCCGTTATTGACTTTCTAGTGAAATCCAGCTTGTCACTTTGTGTTAACTAGCTTGCCATTTTATGTTACCGTCATATTCAAAGACTTGAATTTTTGCACATCCGATTTGCCGCTTTGTGAATCCGATTAGCCGTTTTTATTCCAGAGAGCTTCTTCCCATAACCGGTTTGCCGCTTTGATAAATCCGGCTAGCCGATTGCTTCAGTGAACAATTATTTCCAAAATTATAGTTTTGCCCCAATACTTTATAAAATTATACTATGGCCTAAATCTTTATAAAACTTTGCAAATAAGTCTATTTTAAAAATTTTAAAACAATACTTGTTGATTTCAAAGTTCTCAAAAATTTTTAATTTAAACCATAAACTTGAAAACAACTAATTTCATAAAATCATTTTCTCGTTATAAAAATATAATGTGTAATTCTTTGTTTATCCAAAACATGTAGTTTGTTATTATCAAAATCAACGTTTTATAACCATATAGGCTAACATTGTGTTCATATATTATGCTGCTCTTAAAAATCTTATTCCAAAAAAAGATACAAAGGCCAAATTAACTCACAGGGTGTTACTTTTACAAGTATTCGACCTTGAGTTCAACAATAAAAAAGGCACAAAAAAATGCGGTGGCATACTATCTCTCTCGTCTCAATTTTGACATAATTACAATTTTATTACCATTGAATGAATCATTTCCAAATAAACAATTAATAAGTGTGGAAGTACTATCATGATATATTGATAACTATCTTGTTATAAGTCAACTTCCAGAACATTAGACTAAGTAGGACAAAGCTAAATTTTTGCTGAAATAAAGAATTTCTTTTAAGATGATCTTTATTTGTTCAAGAATTATGAGGATTAAATTGTTAGACGATATGTCCTAAAGAGTGAATTTCAAAACATCATTTCATTCTACCATGAACAAACTTGTGGAAGCCATTTTAATGCCAAGAAAACGATTGCTAAAGTTTTACAATATGGTTTCTATTGGCTAACTTTTTTTTCAAGATGCTTACATATTATTCTTCATTTGATAGATGTCAATGTATGAAAAGCATTACGAAGGAACATAATGCCACTAAACCCCATTTTGGGAGTTGAAATTTTTTACGTGTGGGGCATTGATTTCATAAGACCTTTTCCTCATTTTTTTGGCAATCAATACATATTGGTTGCTATCAACTACGTACCCAAGTGAGTAGAAGTAATTTTTTGTAAAACCAATGATCACAAAGTAGTGACGAGATTTTTGAAAAGCAACATTATTTTACGTCTTTGATTCCCTCAGATAATAATCAATGATAATGGTACGCACTTTTGCAATACATCATTGAAAGCTCTTTTGGCAATGCCATCACATACGAAGTGGCTACCCCATATTATCCATAAATCAGTGGCCAAGTAAAAATCTCTAATCGAGAAATAAAGCACATATTATAAAAGATTGTGAAACCAGACAGAAAAGTTTAGTCATTGAGACTCGATGATGCATTATGGGCATATCAAATGACTTTTAAGAATCCTATTGGGATGTCAACCTATATACTAATGTATGAGAAAGCTTGTCACATATTTGTAAAACTCGAGAATTGTGCATACTAGGTCATCAAGAAATTTAATTTTGACATGTAACAAGTTGGTTCGAAAAGAATATTACATTCGGAAGAACTTAAGGAAATTCGCAGTGGTACGTATGAAAATGACAAGAATTAGAAGCAATGGATGAAAGTCTTTTATGTCAAGCATATCATGAGAAAATCTTTTACACCAGGTCAAAAAGTGCTTTTATTCGATTCTCACTTGCATTTATCCCTAGGTAAATTATGTTGTCAGTGGTCTAGTCTGTTAATTGTTCACACTATTTTTACACATTGTGTTATTGAAATTAAGGATCCAAAGGCTGATGTTATTTTTAATGTTAATGGTCAAAGATTAAAGTCATATCTCAGTACCAACTATATGAAGAAGACACCAAAATAAATTTAAGTGACCCACCACATCTTAATTGAGTCTTTTCTTTGGGTGATTTAACTTTTGTCATTTCGTTTTGTTGATTAAAATTATTTGACTGTATTTTCTTTTATCACTTGTATTATATATCATGAGTACCTTAATGAGACATATCCTCTTTAACAACCTTAATGAACTTCTATGAACTTCACTTGTATCATACGTCATTGAGTACCTCAATGAGACAAATCCTCTTCAACCACTATAATGAACTACCTCAATGAGACAAATCCTCTTTACAAATACTATTTAATGTTATCACCAAATTGTGGCAACGTGCTAGTGATTGTGGATTGGTAAACATTTAATATTAACTTGTTACCATTGATTACGCCAGTTTTCTCATTTTCATGAGTTTCTATAATTATTGAGACAGCCACCAAGCTATACCCAACACTTTTTCTGTTGTTGTAATTCATCTAACAAATTTATACCAGTATAATTCGACCTAGACCCAACTTTTGTAATCATCGTAATACAACACTGAAGCGTTTCTTCCAATTTTTCTCCTAATTAAATTCAACGTTATACATACCAACAAAATTTCTTCTCCAATTATCTGTATATTACAATCATTGCCTCAAAGACCAAAACCCCATAAGACAAAATAAATAAACGAGAAAAGGGAAAAAAAATTAAGAATCTCAATATAATTAGATTCAACAATTAAAAACATAATTTACCATGACAAGCTACTGAGGGGTTTTCTCGTATCATTAATTATCACAACCCCTTAAACTAAAATAATGAGTGGTAGAAATTAAGAAAATCTAAAAAGAAAATAAACAAACCTTTAAAGCTTTAAAGCTTAAGTCCGCAAAAGTCAAAAAAGAGATTGCGTCTCCAATTGGTAATCCAGAAAATGTTAAAATGATTGGATTTCTCAAATGAACAAGTGATTCTCCAACGTTTTTCCACAAAGATTCTTCTCTCACTTTATATTTTTCAAAAGAGCTTAATTAGTTTCGCGACCAATATTAATGGGCAAATTGACATATGCATTTTGCTATCAAGTAAAAGTAGGGCTTCACCCGTAGCGGCAAAAAATAATGAAAATTTATATGCTGAAGTTAAAACTTTGAAACAACAAGATAGGGACAAGATAGAGATTTCGCCTCTACTATTTTGACCGTTTTTACATTGGCTTGAAATTTTACTCCTATTGAGTTTTGTGGCCTTCGCAGAATTTAGGTTTGATTATTTTATGATTCAGGCATTAACCCACGTTGTGATCAGAATTATAGTGAAATTGATTAGATTGAACTTCAAACTACAAAGAGCCGCAATGTGAATAATTTATCAGTAAAAGTACAGACAAGATTATAAAAAAGCGTTAATGGACTAGACTTTGAAAAAATTTTCATATAATGATTGGCTAACTCTCTGCATCGTTGGTCTAGACTCTGGATTCTGATCTAAGCATGAAAAGGCAACCTGCATGATTGACATCAGTTTGTTTTGGACATTGAGTGATGGATATGGAAGCCGAGAGTCCAACATTTCTATGTTCATATTGGAAGATGAAGATGACATTTCAAAAAGAAAGTCTCTTGGATACTTCCCTTTGATCACTTCTAATGCTAACACTCCAAAACTGTACACATCGCATTTTTCAGTAACCTTCATTGTGTAGGCTAGCTCTGCAAGTTGAAACACGAAATTTAATCATCTATGTCACACCAATTCTTTTGCTCAGTGTAACATAACAAAAAAAAAAAAATAAAGATCATGATGATGTGAAGATTTAAGAATTTTAGAGAATTATTAATTCAAAGTTGTGATACCTGGTGCAATATATCCGTGTGTACCGGCAAGTTCAGACCAGTTAGAGGAGTCCGGATTGAGAAACTTGGCAATTCCAAAATCCGAAACATGGGCTTCATAACCCAAATCCAATAGCACGTTCTTGCTCGATATGTCTCGATGAACAATTGGCGGGAAGCAATTATTGTGCAAGTAAAATAATGCATCAGCTACACCTTTTATCACATTCAATCTCTGAGTCCAACCCAATTCTTTTGCCGATGCATCATTGTGGAGGATCTTGTCCAAGCTACCGCTTTCCAGATACTCATAAATTATAAATGAGTGTTTGGGATGTGAACAGAAGCCATAAAATTTCACAATATTTCGATGTCGTATCTCTGTCAGTGCTTGAATTTCATTAAGGAATTCTTCTTGCTGAAATGACATCTCACCTGGAAGTGGGGAATGAAATTTCTTAACTGCAAAGATTTCTCCAGATGGCACCTTAGCTCTGTAAACACTTCCATGTCCACCTTTTCCAATGCAATGCTCAGCATTAAAATCATTTGTCGCACTGATGATTTCTTCGTAAACGATTTTCCCTTCAAAGGTTAACACTGAAAGCAACCCTGGAGTATTTCCAAAGCTACTCTGTTGTGTTTGTGAATCATTTTTCCTTTGACGGAAAATGAAGAAAAATCCGGTCAAAGCAATAAAAAGGGCAACCATACCTAAAAGAGGGAACACAATAACAATCCAAATCTTCCGGGAAGCTTTTTTGTATGACATGCATGATGGAAATCCTCTGATATCTCCGCACAATCCTTTGTTTCCTTGTAATGCCGCCAATTGAGCATCTCTGAACATTGTACTATTTGGAATCCGTCCCTCTAACCTATTATAGGATATGTCAATGTGCAAAAGGCCATGCATCTCCTCGAAGCATCTTGGAATGACCCCTGATAGGTTGTTGTAGGACAGATTGAGCTTCTCCAAACTTTCCATTCTGCAGATTTGAGATGATATCTTTTCTCCCAAAAAGTTATGACTCAAATCTAACTCTGAGAGATGAATCAAATTATCCAATTCAACTGGAATTTGTTGACTCAACTTGTTGTGGCTCAAATTCAAGTAATACAATTTAACCAAGTTGCCAAGACTTTCTGGCACAGAGTCGCTCAAATTATTTGCAGACAAGTCAAGGTACCCGAGGTTAATGAGTGATCCAAGCTCTCCAGGTATACGTCCAGAGAGTCTATTCCCACTCAAACTAAGCCTATTGAGATAACTTATACTTCCAAGTTGTGTTGGAATCTCACCAACAATATGATTTGAAGAAAGATCAAGATATTGTAACTGAGGTGATTCTCCAATCTCAAGCGGTATGCTTCCACTAATATTATTTATTGAAACATCTAAAAAACTTAATTGTGGGCATCTTCCCCAGTCTGATAAGATTTCCCCAAAAAAATTATTATTGCTAAGATCAATGAAAGTGAGGTTTGGATAAATGCCAAAAGTGTCGGATATATTTCCTGTTAAGTAGTTTTGGTTAAGACGTAGTCTGACTAGGTCGGTTAAATTTCTGAAGCTTTTGGGAACTGGACCTCGAAAATGGTTATTAGTTAGCAGTAAAAAATTTAACTTCTTGAGATTTCCGATTTCTTGAGGAATGATACCAGAAAGCTCATTATGATAAAGGAATAAGAATCTCAAATTGGTCAAATTACCAATTGAAAGAGGTATAGCACCCTTAAGTTGATTTATGCACAGCTCCAGATCAAAAAGTGACTTTAAGTTTCCTATCTCTTGAGGAATAGAACCAGAAAATGAATTATTATAAAGATACAAAAAAACTAAGTTGGTCAAATTGCCAAGAGAACGAGGGATTGAACCATCCAAAAAATTAGAATCTAAAGTAAGGTGATTGAGAAAAGTTAATTGGCCCACCTCATGTGGAATTGAACCATTCAACCGATTTCTAGAAATGTGAAGGATCGTCAGATGAGTCAGAAGGCCAATTTCTGATGGTATCTGACCAGACAACTTATTAGCTGAAAAATCAAGGTACTCTAGCTTGGAAAGGTTGCTGATTTGAGGAGGGATGATACCGAAGAGCTCGTTATTATATAAATCAAGATACGAAAGATGAGGAAATGATGAGAATGAGAATTCAAGAAGAGTACCATTTAGACTCATGCTTGTCAGGTTAATTCCGACGACTCTTCCGGCATAGTTGCAATGAATTCCCGGCCAAGCACACGGGCTTATTTTGGTGGCATTTACAAAAGAAAGAGACCATGAATGCAAGAGAGAACGGCTATGGACTTCAAGGCTGGCTTTCCATTTCACAAGACCATGGGCTTCTTCTGTAGAATTAGAAGAAACAGCAAGCGAAAAATCTAAAACAAGAAACAAGATGAGGGGAAAAACGAGTGATATAATTACTTTATTATTTTTCAAGGTTGGTGAATCCATTGATTATGCTGTTGGGTAGCAATAGAAAACAAAAATGAAAACAGAAGATGAATTACAGAAGCCAAACGGTGATGGAGAAGAGAAGCACAATAAGAGCAAATATATAGAATATTAAGGGCTCGTTTGGGATTGTTTTTAGGAGGTTTAAAAATAATTTTGAAAATTTAAAAGCTAGTTCTAGTGTTTGGTAAAAGAAATCAAAATTATTTTTGTCAAAATCAGTCCCTCTTACAACTGATTTTAAAAAGTAGGGAAGGAGTAGCTTTTAAATTCTGATTTTGAGAATCAATTTTATAATTTAATATAATTTCATAAATATCCTTAAAATTATTACCTAAATCCAAAATTATCTTTATTCAAATTGGAAACAAAATAAATATTTTAATAAATTTGTATTATAATTCATCAATATAAATTTATTAAAATCAATTTTTTAGTCGAATTATTATTAAATTTGTTTCACTATATTATTAATTTAATTATCAATTGTTTTAAGATAAATAATAAAAAAGTAAAATCAATATATTATAAATTTTATTTTTAGTAAAAATTATTATAATGCACAATTAAAAATATTATATGTATATGTTTTTATATGTATAAGTAAATTTTATCTTATATTATGTATGTTTTAATCATTTATTTTCTCTTAGCAGTTTAACATAAAATTTATCAAACGTACATAACTGCTTTTAAAACTCATAGTATTTCTTAAAATAAAATTTACCAAACAATTAACTGATTCTCTTTACAGTTGATTATTTCTACACCACAGTTAACAACAATTATTTTAAAAACTACAGTATTCCCAAATTTACCCTAAGTCAATTGTCCCCTAAACTAGATTTGCTTTCACGGGAAATAATCTCTAGAGATATAATATTATGGGGGAAAAAATCCTCATACTACATATGACTATCTTGAATTCAACTATATAATACACAAGGATATGATGCGAATTCTCTCCAAACTTTAGTTTTTCGGAAATTGGGAGAAAATTAAGATACATGCCATCGATTTAGTTCACTCTTTTTATTTAATACCATATAATAAGTTTATTTTTTTATTTTTTTAGTAATTGTATTTAATTTTCTCAATTTTATATTCTTAAAAAAATCCCCTACTTAGACTATTTTTTATCACTTACCCTCCTAATATTTCATAATTTCTCATTCACCAGTTACCCACACTTAATGAAATAAATTGGAAAATAGATTATGTAAGGCCTATACAGCGGCTGTGGAAGGCCATGTTATGGTTATTAACTACTAATAAGAAAAATTCAAAATATATTTTATGTGACAATTTTTGTACCAAATAGTTTTCAATAAAACCGTGCCTTCATCCTCTACAATTGTGGTCGAGTGATGCTTTCAATTTTTTAAGTTAGCCCCTGCCCACTTGAATTTCAACCTTAAAAATAGTTGAAAGTTATTAACTCTATTCTGACTTCCCACCCCTTATAAAATAAAATACAGTAAAAATTAAATACAGTAAAAGCATAACTTCAGGTCTTCTTTGCAACCAAGAGTCAAACAAGAATAAATACAATTATCAATCCTTTCATGTAAACAAAGATATTTGATTAAAAATTTCGTTAATCGAAACAATTAAAACTAACATCAATTCTCAGCTGGCGACAACTAGGAAGAGCATTAAAGGGCCCGCAAAGGGGAAAAGGGCAACTTTGACATGTACAAAGAGTTAGTTTTCGTACCCTCTCACATATGGAAATTACAATTTAAGACAAAGATATGTTTGATGCAATAGTCCCCGCTTCCTTGTCACTGTACAAGGTTAATTCCAATCATCTTTGCAACCAAAAGTAATATGAAAAAAAATATAGATATATCATTATCTATCCTTTCGTGTAAAGAAATAACAACACTGGTATTTGATTCGAAATTTTGTCAATCGAAACAATCAAAACTAACATCAATTCTTTGCTACTGAGAGCTGACAAGAGCATTGAAGGGCCCGTGAAGGGAACCAAAAAAAAAGGAAAGAAATGGGCTACTTGAACAAGTAGACAAAGTCAAGCTTTTTACACTCTCTCGAATATGGAAATTACAATTTAAGACAAAGGCATGTCGGTTGCAATAGTCATCGCTTCATTTTCACTATAAAACGATGATTTGTGGTTTTCTTTGCAAGCAAAAATCATATTGGAAAAAAAAAAGTATATAATTGTCCATCATTTTCTGTAAAAAATAACAAAATAACAAATTTTGGATTAAATATCATTTTCAATAAGTTAGACTATTGGCACCCTTCTAAAATCCTCTTGAAATCTCTTTTTTTCAATTATATTCCACTTAATGTCAAAGATATTCTTTTTTTTTTTACATATTATTTTACCACTTAAGTTTTTTTATAATTATTTTTTTCGTACTTAATTTTTTTATCATTTACCACCAAACGATTAAAGTTAATAGAATTTTTAATAGAACTTATATAACAAAAGTCTATTTTATCCATAAACTATGTAAGTATAATTTAACCTTCTAAATTAAAGAAATACAAAATTAATTATATACCGAAATAATTATACTATTTTCATAATTGTTAAGAAACTTTGATGGTAAAATAATATGTCAGAAAAATTAGATAACAAAATGAAAATATCTATTTATTTTAAAAAGAAAAACTAGTAATCACAATTCTTAGTTAGTGCTAATATCCTTTTATTTAAAAAAAAAAATCAACGGCTTTGGTTTAACATTTACTTTAAAAATGAATGATGACAATCCTTAGTGACAATTGACAAGAGTACTTCATGGTCCCGTTAAGAGAAAAAAAAAGCGGGCTACATAGACAAATAGAAAGAGTGAAGCTTTTCACACCTACTTAAATATGGAAATTAAAATGTAAAACAAGGACATGTTTCGCTAAACAAGAATGACTTCAAGTCTTGTTTCGAATTAAAAGTAGTATAAAGAAAAAAATACAATTGTCCATCCTTTCATGTGAACAAATAACAAAACTTATTTTGAACTTGAAATTTTATGTATTGAAATAACTAGAATTAACGCTTTCGTTTAATTAAAATCAAACAAAAATTGAGAGGTGGCCTCATCGCCTATTAATTGCTGTTGGTAAATGGACTATTACCGATCAATTATCTATTATAAAACAAAGACATGCTCGCTGCAATAGTCATCACTTACTCATCGCTATACAAGGATGACTTCCAATCTTTTTTTAAATCAAAAGTCATATAAAGAAAAAAAATACAATAAATACAATTGTCCATCCTTTCGTGTGAACAAATAACAATACTAATATTGAACTTGAAATTTTATCTATCGAAATAACTAAAATTAACATTTTCTTTTAATTAAAATCAAACCAAATTGGGAGGTGGCCTCATCGCCCATCAATTGTTGTTGGGAGATGGGCCATTACCCATCAATTATCTATCAAAATAAAAAAAAATTCCGATAAAGTATGGAAATTAAAATGTAAAATGAAGACATTTTTGCTGCAGTAGTCATCGCTTACTTATCGCTATATAAGGATAACTTCCATTCTTCTTTGGAATCAAAAGTCATATAAAGAAAAAAATACAATAAATACAATTGTCCATCCTTTTGTGTGAACAAATAACAATACTAATATTGAACTTGAAATTTTATCTATCGAAATAACTAAAATTAACATTTTCTTTTAATTAAAATCAAACCAAATTGGGAGGTGGCCTCATCGTCCATCAATTGTTGTTGGGAGATGGGCCATTGCCCATCAATTATCTATCAAAATAACAAAAATTCTGATCAAGTATGGAAATTAAAATGTAAAATGAAGACATTTTTGCCGCAGTAGTCATCGCTTACTTGTCGTTATATAAGGATAACTTCCATTCTTTTTTGGAATCAAAAGTCATATAAAGAAAAAAATACAATAAATACAATTGTCCATCTTTTCGTGTGAACAAATAACAATACTAATATTGAACTTGAAATTTTATCTATCGAAATAACTAAAATTAACATTTTCTTTTAATTAAAATCAAACCAAATTGGGAGGTGGCCTCATCGCCTGTTAACTGCTGTTGGTAAATGGACTATTACCCATCAATTATCAATTGAAATAGTAGAATTTTTGGTCAAGTATGAAAATTAAAATGTAAAACAAAGACATGCTCGCTGCAATAGTCATTGCTTACTTGTCGTTATATAAGGATGACTTCCATTCTTCTTTGGAATCAAAAGTCATATAAAGAAAAAAAAACAATAAATACAATTGTCCATCCTTTCGTGTGAACAAATAACAATACTAATATTGAACTTGAAATTTTATCTATCGAAATAACGAAAATTAACATTTTCTTTCAATTAAAATCAAACCAAATTGGGAGGTGGCCTCATCGCCCATCAATTGTTGTTGGGAGATGGGCCATTACCCATCAATTATCTATCAAAATAACAAAAATTCCGATCAAGTATTGAAATTAAAATGTAAAATGAAGACATTTTTGCCGCAGTAGTCATCGCTTACTTGTCGTTATATAAGGATGACTTCCATTCTTCTTTGGAATCAAAAGTCATATAAAGAAAAAAAATGCAATAAATACAATTGTCCATCCTTTTGTGTGAACAAATAACAATACTAATATTGAACTTGAAATTTTATCTATCAAAATAACTAAAATTAACATTTTCTTTTAATTAAAATCAAAGTAAATTGGGAGGTGGCCTCATCGCCCATCAATTGTTGTTTGGAGATGGGCCATTACCCATCAATTATCTATCAAAATAACAAAAATTTCGATCAAGTATGGAAATTAAAATGTAAAATGAAGACATTTTTGCTGCAGTAGTCATCGCTTACTCATCGTTATATGAGGATGACTTCCATTCTTCTTTGGAATCAAAAGTCATATAAAGAAAAAAAAAATACAATAAATACAACTGTCCATCTTTTTTTGTGAACAAATAGCAATACCGATATTGAATCTGAAATTTTATCTTTTGAAATAATTAAAATTATTTACAGTTGAATAAAATTTTATTTAATTTTTTTTGTCTGTGTTGTATCTTAATTTAGTTCTTATTTTTGTTACAATAATTTGTTTTGGATTAAAGAATAACTTCTTAAATTCAGATTGTTTGAATGATAACCAAAAAAAAAAATTATATTATACAAGTAAAATAAATTAAAGGGAGAAAAAATATAAATGGAGTTAATTATATTTGTATTTGTCCTTAAATATAATTATAATCTAATATAAATTTTATAAAATTAAAAAAAAATTCAACTTGGTTTCGGCGAACAAATAAAATTCTTAGCTAGTACAAGAGGCGTCGGAGGGGCCCGCAAAAAAATATAAACGGGCTGCATGGACCGCTTGCTGCCCAAATTCTATGAATATTAATAATAGATACAAAAGAATACAAATTTATCATTTTTTTTTCCTTCTTCAATGAATATTAATTTCCTCTTTTTTTTTTGAGAAATAGATTAACTTATTATCCAAGGAAGAGAGCTGGTTGTAATAGATTTAATATGGTAGAATAACTAGTAGAGAGTTTATTGCAAAAATCAAGAAAATATGGAGAAACATATTTTAAAGGCAATTGTAGAATAATTAATAAAAGAGAGATTGCTAGATTCTCACTACTGAAATCAATACAAGATAAATATCACTTACTTCCTACTATTTTCATAATAGTTAATAATTTCTTTGGCAGCATATGTATTATAAAATAGAATAAATCATATAAATATAAATTAAAATAAAAAATTGATGTACTAAAAATAAGAAATATATGTTTTGGCGTGAATAAAAAATTAATAATAAGTTATTTTTCTTGTATTTTTATTTTTAAATATTTTCTTATAATAAATAAATAAATTTTGTTTTCTAATAATAAATTATTAAGTGAACGACCCATTTGTCTTTATTTTCCTTTGATTTTTTTTAATGCTCATTGAATTTTTTTATATTATGAAAAAAATAAGGAGTTTTTTTATATTATGAAAAAAATAAGGAGATAACCGGTAAATATTAATTTTAATAAAAGAGAAATTATTTGCAGAACAACGAAGGACCCTGCAAAGAAATAAAAATGTGCTTGCTGCTTGTAGAAAATTCTCAGTCTCAGAGGAGCATTAACTTCTCAGAGCCTTCCTCGGACCGCTGGCTCCCGAATCGCAACTACTATAAATCATATAGATTCAAGAGAACACAAATTTATCATCCATTCATCCTTTCCATCTTCAATTAATATTCGCTTATTGATATTAATTTCCTCTTACTTCCTTTATTTTTGGCATAACAAAAATGGGATTGGGCTCTAAGATTTTCCTTCTTTTAGGTCTTGTAATGACTATTGTTGTTCTTCTTACTTCCACGAAGGTGGCAGCCGCTAGAAACCTGGCTGAGGCTTCCACTGCAACGCGAAAAGGTGAGCTTCTTGGCTTCTGCATTAATATGGGTCATCATATATATAACATAACAATCAGATTAATTTCTTCCAGCAAAGCCAATTTATGAGCTGTGTTGGTCGTTATATGGTGGTGACCGATGGCTTGCAAAATGTCACACTACGTAATATTTATCGTGAATAATATTGAAGAAGTGAATTAATTAAAAAAATAATGAAATTTTTGGGTAATATATTTATTTTTTAATCTTTTAGCTCATTAATTATTATTTAATACAATATATTTTATTTTGTAGTATATTAATTTTTTTGTCTTTTATTTTACTTGTTAAATTATTAAAGTAAGAGATTCTTTTATTGTAAGATTATATGCCACTTGATATCGTTATTCATCATAATGTCAACAATATCACATATTATATATACTCTTGTCTTCTTCCGACTTTAATTTCTAGTGTAATCAGTTTTCCTATAATTATATATATATATATATATAATTATAGGAAAACTGATTACACTAGAAATTAAAGTCGGAAGAAGACAAGAGTATACATGAACATAAAGTTCTCGAACTAATATGATTGTTTTTTTTTTTATTTTTTTCCCCTAAACTAGGGATATATATATCATTACCCCTAGCATCTTATGTTTTATTTTTTCCTTTAATAGAATTTTCTCATTGCATTGAGGTTGAATTTTTTTTAAAAAAAAAGATATGACATGTTGCTTCACATATACGTCCAGCTGAGGCAGCCGCAGCTGGTCCAACTACCCCAGCCACAGCTGGTCCAATTATCCCAGCGCCGTGCGTTCATGCTCCTGGTGTTGGTTGCCCTTGAGTAGATGATGCTGCAAAGACAAAATTGATTCACCATACACGTGTGTATCCAAATAAATGGTTCTTAAATTTATGTGTTGTATGAGATTTTATCTGATGCAAACTTCATATGAATAATGATTAGATATGTTGTATGAGGTTTGATTAAAGAAGAAAGAAGTGGTAAGAAAAAATAAAATAGTTTCGAGTAAGATTTATAAAAGAAACAAAGGTTTTATGAGTAATGAATTTTATTGAATAAGTCTGAATTAACAAAACTATAGTTTTGACCCCCTTTATATAAAAATCCTAAATATCGTGAATTTATCAAAATAAGCAAATTTGAAATATTATTTTATAATAAAATTCTCTTAATTTAAATAAGAAATCCAAAATAAACGACACCAAATCCGGCATAAAAAAAAAGATAAAAATCCTTAAAGAAATGGGAAAAATTAAGAAAGAAATGAAAATTTTCACTCATCCACAAGGCAGAACAATGGAAGCAGTTCTATTTTTTATCCTCTCATTGCAAGCTTCGAAAGACATATTATACGCTCAAAATAGACACATGTAGCCCAAGTTATGCCCTCCAGAAGATGCCTTACTCATCCCATGCAACCATCCTACATCAATCCCCCTTATTTGGAAAAAAAACTCATTCTTGAGTTTGACCTGTAGAACACCTCATCATCTGGATGATATTCAAACAGATCAGCCACGTTAAATGTGAGAGAGATATTCTAGTTTTTTGGCAACTGGAGCACATAAGCATTATCATTAATCTTTCTTGCCAAACGAAATGGTCCATACTTGAGCTTCTCCAATTTAGTACAAGTACTAGGGAAACGACTTTGATGCAGATGCACAATCACTAAATCACCTTCTTAGAATACTTTCTTGCATCGATGCTTGTTCGCATCAGCCTTTTACTAAGCATTGGCAGCCTCTAGATAAGCTCAAACCTTGGCATGAATCTGTAGAGCCTTTTTTGTCGTATTATTTGCTACTTTACTCCTTTCAGCTATTGTTAGCATGATAGTTAGGTCATAAACCTCGCTTGTAGAACAAGCGTAGATAATCTCAAAAGGAGTCTTGCCAGTAGATCGATTCATCATGCTGTTATAAGTAAACTTGACCTTAGGTAAGACAGTTTCCTAGTTATGTTGCTTGTCAGTACAAACACGGCGCAACATGTTACTGGTGTGCAATTTCTATTGCTATAGGTGTTAATATGCAAGTGTACATAACAAGTAATATATTGATGAGTATTCAGTTCATCTTCATAGAGATTGATGTTATCAGATTTGCTATAGCAATCTTAACAGTGTAGTTTTGTTCTAAATTAAAATAAGACAATTAATAAAACTAACAAACTGATTAAAATAAAAATTCAATAAATAAAATTCATTAAAGAAAATTATCACGTCAAACACAATGATGTAATCAATGGAAAATGAGTAGTTGAGTGAATAAACTCACTTAATGGCTTTGACTATTTTTCAATTATAGTACTGTTGCTACAACATCTACTACAAGACTAGGCAGAATCTCTCATGCATCCTCAGCTGTTGCATGTTGAATATCTTATACCTAATGCAACCTAACAGTGACCAATTGGTATGCTAATATTAGATATAAACTTAAATGTTCTAGGTTCTATTTACCTTACAAGGTAAATCCCTATGTCTAATTCTTCACTAATTTTAGATCAAGTATGACCCTTTTCAAATTGAGATTAACTTAACGTGAAAAACTTGATCTAAAATCAAGTATTGTCTTAATTAGATCCACTATGTCAGACCTTTTTGAGGTTCTTTCTTAACTAGTATCCACTAAATGAGTGGTCAGCCGAAACAGAGAATTGAAATAAACACAATTAAGACATAATGCTATAGCAGACATAGAGCAACACACATATGTCAATCAAACATTCATTAAAATCATTTATCACTCAACTACAATCAAATTCAATTCATGATTTGTGATAGAACAGTAAATAAAGTTGTTTCAGCCATCAAATACATCACCATAAATAAATAGAAAATAAGAAAATAAGATAAAAGTTGAAGTCAGCTTAATCTTGCAATCTCTCATTCTTGTTGACTGTGATTTCTTTGTTGCAGCCTTTAAATCCTTCTTATTTTCTTTTTTTTTTCTCTGTGATTTTTCCTTGAGTGACAACTCTCCTCTTTTTCTTTTCATGAACACTCTTTTTATAACTCAGAATTAGGGCAACCAAAAGTGTATAGTGTGTTTCCTCCATTTTTGAAAAATTTAGATTGCAATCTTTTAGTTGTTGCACACGAAATTCAGTCTGTCATTACTCCAGGATTGCTACAACAACGGCTACAATATCTTCGTTGTTTCAGACTTGTTTTAATTCTTCTGTAGCCAAGTTCTTTCATTATCTCTGCAAGTCTGTTGCAACATCATTTCTTCTTTAAAACTTGAGCTTCTCAGTCATTTACAATTATTCACGCAATCTAAGCACAAAATAATCTAAAACAAACTCAATTTATTAAAAATAAATTAAAATGGATGTTTATGCAAAATGTCACTGAAATGTGCTAAAAACACATCATTCACTCTCTATGTAAACTTGATTTAAGCCTAAAAGTGTCATGATAACTCTGATTTCATAGAGTTATCACACCCCCAAACTTAAACCATTACTTGTCCTCAAGTAATGACAACAACATTAACACTTCAATCACACAATCATACAACAAATAACTTAACACTGTTAACAATTTTGTTAGGATTCATCAACTCTTAGATCACATTCTTAACCATGCAAAATTGCCATAACAGTTTAGTTATAGACTTAGGCCTTATTCTGTCCAAAGTAAGTGTGTGGCACTATATTTAAGTTCCAGTGGTGCTGTAACATTACACAAACATTATACATAACTCAAACATAAAACATAAGTACATTCATGTATGTGGGGCAAAACTCACAAATAGGCTTAAACTGTGCTGCAACAATTTTTTTTGGGTCAAATTCTCTTCAATGTATCATTGATTTTTCACTTATAGGGGGGGCATGAGTTACAAATAGGCTCAAACTATACTACAACAATTTTTTTCTTTTTTTGCCAAATTCTTTTCAATGTATCATTAATTTTTCATGTGAATGTTTATCACTTGTAATGATGACACTCAATTACTCAACCAATGCACATATCAGAGCTGCTGTAGCAATAACATGTAAAATGTTATAATTGCTACAGTAATGCTCGTAGCTCTTGTTGCTGTTTTACTTAAGTCTGCATATAAGGTGCATACTCAGCCCTGGTTACTCAACAACTTAAGCCATTTGAGCAGAATTTATTTCATAACTAACAATAAATTGGACTATATATACTAACAAGAAAGAGATGCAAACTGAAAAAATCTAAAAATAAATAACTTAAAAGAAAAAAAAGTTTCAGGGGTTGGAAAATTAAATTGGACTGGCAGGGAATACTCCCCTTTTGTTGGACGTTCTACTATAGTTGTTGCTGAAAAATGTTCACTTTTTCTTAGTTGTACTTTGCAAATGTTTTTTAGGTTAACCTTGTGTTACGGCAACTAGCTACTTCTTTTTCTGGCTCTGAGTTGGGCTAATTGGTAGGGTTCCAACAGGTTCAGTAGCTTTAGGTTGAGTTGGCCTTATTCAGTTGTGCTCTGACTCTTCTAGTGTCATAGCACCTCCATAAGGTCGTGCCCCTTTACGTTTGTTAGAGACCTTAGAAGCTATAATAGAAGATTTTGTTGGGGTTTGTTGTGAAGTAGCTAGAGTAGGCTTTGATGCAGCTGGTTCCTTAGCAGCAATACTAGCAATAAGGTCTCTTAGGCTACTTCTTGTTTTCTCTGTTCTAGCAACTCTGCTAATAGCTTACTCTATAACTGCATCCACATCCTCTTCCCACTCTAATTCTGACTCTTCTTCCTCTAAAATTTTCTTTTTTCTTTTGCATGAAGGAGTTACATTTGGAGGTTTTAGCTCTCTTTTCTTCTCTCCTGCTGGCTCTTCCTCTTTCTCCTCATTTTATTCTTCTGCTTTCAGCTCTTCATTTTCAGACTCTTCTTCTTCTCATTGTTCTAGCTGCTAGTCTTCCTTATACTCCCTTTCAGCCTTTCCATCTTTACTCCCTTCTGCTGCAGCAACTTCCTTAGCCTCTTCAAAATTAAACTGCTGCAGCAATGAATTTGGAAAGTCTGCATCCTTTCTTTTCATGGACAGGGCAAAATTGATGTTTTTGTGCTTCAAGATGTTGTAAGTAGGTTTAAAATCTCTTATTTTCTTCCATCGCGGCTTGGACACATGCTTGCACTGCCTCACTAAGCGCTTGAAGCATATTCTCGATCCATGTAGCCGATTCTGTCCTTACTGTAGCCGGGTGTTCTAGGGTTGCTGCAGTTGTAGATTCTCTAGTAACTCTCTCTACTGTCCTCACAGTAACGACTTCTTCATTCTTTATTCGCTCATTATTGTCCTCAAATTACATTCCCGAGACTTCACAGATTCCCGTGATAAGAGAAGGGAATAGTAATACAGCAAATTTTTACTTTTTCATAGCACAGTCATTAATTTCCCTTCAATAATTTTGCCTACATCTATCGCTAGGCCCTTGACCATGGCATAGAGGAGGATGAGTCTGCCTTAAGAAACTGTTATAGTGCGGTCAGTTGTCGTTAATTTAGATTTCAAAAACTTGACCTAAACTTTGGCTATAGGTTTCAAATAGATTCTACTAACCACTCGTCTTTCTTCATTTATCTACTCACTACCAGGGACAATCAATCTTTTAAAAACTTCTCTTTATTTTTTCATCGTCATGTTCTCAGTAAATTGTGTGTATTCATACTATACAGCAATGGGTAAATCATAAAAAGCATTAATAACTCTAGAGTCTAAAATGACTTATACTTGCCTTACAAAAATATTGTGCTAATCCTGCTATAGGATGTTGGAGTAGAATTCTTTAACAACTGGGATGATTGGGTCTTAAAGGTGAGAGCAAACGTTTACCCATCCTTGCCTTGCTATAGCAATATTGGATGATGCCTAAAAGAGTTATTAATTAGTAGCTCTTGTCTTGAACTTTGGCATTGCTAAAGTAGACTAAACAAAATTGGATAATGCCTAAAAGATGGATAAAATGAGAAAAGATTTGTAAGCACTGATGAGAATTATCAATGGGAAGAGAATGAATTTTGGTGAGAGTAAAAGACGCTACAACGAATCCCTAATTTATAGCTGCCGATAAAATAGAGAAATGAAGGTAATTAAGAGGATAAGTTGAAAAAAATATTTGAACAAAACTAAATTAAAAGGGAAAAGGGTATTTATCATGGTAATTTAGGGATTGTACAATCCTTTTTTATCTGCAACTCTGATCTACTGGCTGTTTAACAAATTCCCAACGGTAAAAATTTCCTCAGTTTTGTCAATGCAATAGTAAAAATCACTGCTGCAGCAATTAATCTGGTGTTGCAGCAAGTACGATAAATTTCCTTGTTGGATGAGAACCATTTTCCAGCTGTAATGTTGCAAGTGATGCTGCAGCAAATTATGTCAGTTTCTTTTCCTTCTATTTTTTAAAAAAATGTTTTGCAATAAGATAAAAGACAAAAAAGAAATTAAATAATCTATTTAAAATAACAAAAACTGTAAATTAAAGCATGTAAAACTGAACTTGATGTTGAAAGAAAAATTAAAATAACTTCTCTCATTATTGGGTTGCCTCATAATTAGCGTTTGATTTTATGTCCTTCAGCCTGACCATTCTTTGAGTGCTCATGTTGGATCTTTTAGGAGCATGTCCTCCCTTGGGTGATTCACAGCAACTCTCATGTAATACTTCACTTTGTGCCCATTAACTTTGGAATCTTGACCTGTTCTTTCATCTAAGAGTTCAATAGCCTTATAAGGATATAATTTGACAAGCTTAAAAGGTCTTGACCATCTAGATTTCAATTTTCTAGTAAAGAGCATTAATCTCGAGTTATAAAACAAGACTTGATTGCCTGGAATAAATTCCCTTTGCCGGATTCTCTAATCATGCCATTGCTTGGTCTGCTCCTTATAAATTCTAGCATTTTCAAAGAAGAATAACCTGAACTCCTGTAGCTCACAAAGTTGTAATTTTCTTTGCTCTGTTGCAGCAGTCATATTCATATTCAATTGCTTGACTGCCCAATATGCTTTGTACTCTAGCTCTAATGGCAAGTGATAAGCTTTTTCATAAACAATTCTATATAGGTACATGCCAAGTAGAGTTTTATAGGCTGTTCTGTACGCCATAAGGAGTCATTTAATCTAAGGGACCAATCCTTTTTGTTGGCACTCACAGCTTACTCCAAATTCTTCTTTATCTTCCTGTTGGATACCTCTGCCTATCCACTTATTTACAAATGATATGTTGTAGCAACTTGATGCTTGATTCCATACTTAGCCAATACTGTAGCAAATACTTTGTTGTAAAAATATGTTCCTTCATCACTAATAAGGGCTCTTGGAGTGCCAAATCTTGAGAAGATGTTCTTCTGAAGGAATTACTTCACTACTGCTTTGGCATCATTAGTTGGTAACACTAAAACTTCTACCTATTTGGAGACATAGTCCATAGCCACTAGGATGTATAAATTGTCAAAAGAGGGTAGGAACGGTCCCATAAAATCTATTCCCCACACATCAAAGAGCTCTACTTCCAAAATGTTAGTGAGTGGCATCCCATGCTTTTGAGAAATATTCCTTTCCCTTTGACACCTTTCACAATATTTAACAAACTCATAAGCATCTTTAAAAATAGAGGGTTAGTAGTAACCTGACTAAAAGACTTTTGCTGTTATTTTGTGCTCTCTAAAGTGGCCTCCATAGGCTGTAACATGACAGGACTGCAGGATGTCAGAAATTTCTTCATCTGGTACACATTTTCTAATCATATGATCTGAACAAATCTTGTACAAGTAAGGCTCATCCCATTGATAACTCTTTACATCATGAAGAAACCTCTTTTTTTGTTGCTAATCAAATCTAGTGGTAATAATCAACTCACCAAATAGTTAGGAAAATCTGCATACCATGGGAATCCCGATTGGTGTAGCATCTGAGAGTCTTGTAGCATTAACAATTGCTAATTAGGAAATGTTTTTGTTATATCCTGCTTGGTCAGAGTGTTTTCATCTGCTTCTAACCTTGAAAGATGATCTACTACTTAATTCTTAGTACTTTTTATGTCCTTGATCTCCAAGTTAAACTCTTGTAGCAACAAGATCCACCTAATCAATCATGGTTTGGCATCCTTCTTTGAAATTAAATATTTTTATAGCCGAGTGATCTATATAAACAGTCACTTTGGTGCCAACCAAATAAGCCTTGAATTTATCAAATGCAAAAACAACTGTCAGCAACTCTTTTTCAGTGGTAGTATAGTTAAGTTGTGTATTAGTTAAGGTCTTTGCTAGCATAATAAATGGAGTGAAAAATCTTTCATTTTCTTTGCCCTATCACTGCTCCAAAAGAACGGTCCTTGGCATTACACATCAATTCAAAAGGCATACTCCAATCTGGTGCTATAACAACTGGTGCAGTAACAAGAGCTTTCTTCAATTCCACAAAAGCCTTTAAACAATCTTCATTAAAATTGAAAGATATATCATGTTCTAGCGATGTGCACAAGGGTTTAGCTATTTTGGAAAAGTCTTTAATGAACATTCTATAGAACCCAGCATGACTTAGGAACTCCTAATTCCCTTTACTGATGTAGGTAGTGGAAGTTTATTAATTACCTCTATTTTTGCCTTGTCCACCTCTATTCCCTTTCTAGAGACTCTATAGCCTAGGACTATCCCTTCTTGTACCATAAAATGACACTTTTCTTAATTCAACACCAAGTTAGTCTCCTCACATCTCTTAAACACATTTTCTAGGTTGTTCAAGCAGTCATCATATGATTCCCCAAAGACTGAAAAATCATCCATGAATACCTCAAGTGTTTGCTCAACCATATCTAAGAAAATAGACATCATACACCTCTGGAAAGTTGTTGGAGCACTGTACAAACCGAATGACATTCTTTTGAAGGCAAAGGTTCCATAAGGACAAGTGAATGTTGCCTCCTCCTAATCCTCTGGTGCTATAGTAATCTAGTTGTATCATGAGTATCCATCCAAGAAATAATAGTACTCTTTTTCAACAAGTCTACCTAGCATTTAATCAATGAAATGTAATAGAAAGTGGTCCTTGCTTGTGGCTTTGTTTAGTTTCTTATAATCCATGCAAACTCTCCATCCAGTTACTGTTCTTGTGGGAATTAGCTCATTTTTCTCATTTACTACAATTGTTACTCCACTTTTCTTTGTAACACATTGAACTGGACTTACCCATGAGCTATCTGATGTTGGGTAAATAATTCCAGCATCAAGCCACTTAATGATCTCCTTTTTTATAACTTCCTTCATGATGGGATTCAGTCTTCTTTGATATCTATCGTGATCCATCCAATAGCCTTCTTATATCTCCTCAATACATCCATCAAGCTCTTCTCTTGATTTGTATTCAAAGAAGATAAAATGATTACATGAAGTGTATTATTGTCATCAAGATAAACATATTTCAAATATGAAGGTAAAAGTTTTAATTCTAAAATAAGAGGTGACTTGATAAAAGGAACACAAGATTTTACTTCTCTATTTGAGAGATCTAGAGATTCAAAGTTTCTGTTAACCCTTACGGGTTACTTGTCTCCTAACCATGCTATATTTACGGTTTTAGGATCTTTATCTTCAAGTTCTTTAAATGTTATAGAATTAATTTCTCCGTTACTGCAGCAATTGTTTAATCTCTCTATCACAGTAAAGTTCACAACACTGATAAAATTACAGTCTTTAACCTCATCAGGACACTTCATAGTATCCAACACATTGAATGTAACTTGCTGGTCATTCATGCGTATAGTCAACTCTCATTTTTTCACATTAATTAGAGTCTTTCCTGTGGCTAAAAAAGGTCTTCTTTCTAACACTCCACTTTAAAAAAATGATAATTTATTTTGAAAATATTTAAAATATCATTACTTGTTTAATTTAAATACAAATTCTAAAAAAATTTTACATAGCAAGCATTAACCTTCTTACAAAATATAGGAGACATGCAGATATTTTTCAAAAATATTATTATTACATAAAGTTAAGATATTTATTTTTTTGATAGAAACAGAGTTGTGCCCATCTTAAAACCTAAGGTTTGATATGCCCATATGCACCTCGCCTCGGTTAAGACTTGGCGTCAGTTTGCCCTAGTCATCGTTACTTGTAATGTAAGGACTTTATGAGCTAATGTCCAGTAAAATAACACTTTCATGCATGTATAAATTATTATACATATAAATGACCATATTAAGTTTTGAAAAGAAACATAGAAAATACAAAACAACTTTGTTAGGGCCCTAGGTATATTGCACTACAAGGCTAGTACTTTTGTTCTTTAAACAATATGTCATTTGGCCTGATTAGTTGATCATTTGGGCGTTACGTATTACCGTCCCCAAAAGATTACCTTTTACTAAGCTTGGAGGGCCTGACCTCCTTGGAAACTTTGCCACTTGGTAGTACAACCACGCATTTTTTATAAATTCGTTTTTTGAAATGTCTTCTTCATAAAGTAATTCATGAAATGCACACATCCAATACGACTTGTGTCATAACATTTAAAGTTCTTAGATGTACAATAGAATCAACATACAATACTATTTAAGGACAACAATCTTTAATATAGGCGGCAGTTCCATCCATACAGAAATTTAACAAAAATGAAAATATAGTATAGGCGGCAAAGCCGACTATAACATAATTAAGTATCATAGATTAGGTGGCATAACCAACCATACATGGAGTAAATAAGAAAATACCATAATATAGGCAGCATAACCGACCATATCACATTATAATAGCCATTATAAGATAAAAGAATTATTAAAACTGAAATTAAGTATGAAAAGAATTTTGTTCCAACATTGCAATTGAAGTGTTACTTACATCTTGGCCTTGACTTCTCTAAACTTTTCTAAATTGAGGATTTCTCTACTCTTGATGTTATGACTTAGAGTAAAAGAGGATGAAATTTCTAGGTTGCATTGAAAATGAAAGGAGGTAGAGGGTATTTATCGGATTTCTTAAGGCTAATGAATGACTAAGATTTTGCCACTATAACTTTTGATCAATGGTTGAGATTATCCTTCATAAATACCTTACTAAATTCTAGAATTCTCAACTCTCTTTACAAACTTCTCTTACATCATCACTTATGCCATTACTTATGTCATCATTACTTAAAATTAAATATTTTATATTATTATTATTATTATTATATTATTATTATTATTATTATTATTATTATTATTATTATTATTATTATTATTATTATTATTATTATTTTAATACTCAAGGGAGCTTATTAGCTTAAAGTAAATTCTATTATATTTAAGTCAGAAATTGTACCTCACATCCTTAGAATGATTGGCACTTCTTTGTCGGCCTCAAAGTCCAGCACCATGAAGCCTACTGGAAAAATAAATTTATCCACATTCATTAACACATCTTCTATTTTCCCTTCTGGATAGGCGTAAGACCTGTTAGTAAGTTGCAAAGTCACTATTTTTTGCCTAACTTCTCCAACTCCCAATTGTTTGAACATTGATAAAGGCATAAGATTGATGCTTGCCCCCAAATCACAGAGTGCCTTACCATTGCATTTAATTTTAATAGAGTATATGATTGTAAAGCTCTATGGATCCTTTAACTTCTGATGTATTTTGTTTTGAAGCATTTGGCTACACTCCTGTGTTAGAACAACTATTTCAAACTCTCTAAGCCTTATTTTCATTGCCAGAATATCTTTCAAGTATTTCACATAATTTGGCATTCGTTCAAGGGCTTCTACAAAAGGAATATTGATATGTAGTTGCTTCAACACATCTAAGAACTTGCTGAATTGCCTATTTTGCTTTTGCTTCTGAAATCTTTGTGGGAAGGGAAGTGGATGTCTAAACTATTGTGCTGTAGCCGGTTCTATAAATTGCTTCTCTTTTGTCATATTTTAAACTAATGTGGTTGGTACTGCAACATCTTCTTCGACCATTGCTAGTTCATTATTTTTTGCTTTTGCTGATGCTGAAGCTTGGCTGTTCACATCAAGAGGCTGGAAAATGGGTTGTTGTGGCTCTTCTTTAATTTGGGTTTCTCCTTGGGCTGAAACGGGTTCCACTCTTCTTTTTGGTACACCAACAGAAAAATGAACATCCTTTCTAGATCTTAATTTAATCACATTGCAATACTATTTTCCTTCTCTTTTTAGATCCTCTGTATTACTAGGTAAACTGTCCTGAGGTTTGTTACTCAATGTTGTAACAAGCCGTCGAATATGATTTTCTAAGTTTCTTAAGGATATAACTTGACTCTGAACAACTGCTTCATTCTTCAGTATGTATTCCTTAAGGAATACTTCAAGAGAATTGAGTTGATCATTAATGGTATTTCTTTGCTCTTGATTTTGCTGGTGAAATCCAAGTGGTTTAGCATGCCTGTTTTACCCATTGATTCTGATTGTTCAATGAGAAGTTTGGGTGATGTGTCCATCCGGGGTTGTAAGTGTTTAAATATAGATTGTTATGATTCTGTCTGTTAAAGTTACCCACATAGTTAGCCGAGGCTAGATTTCTATGACAATTGTCAAATAGGTGCCCCCCTCTACAATAAACATATTATATTTCAGTAACTAGGTTAACAGTTGCTGGAGTAGTGGTTATAGCCTTCACTATATATATCATCTACCATATGAATCATTTTTTTCCCTAGTTGCCCATAAATAATCTGCCCATTCTAACCTTCTTGACTTGTGCATTCTTTGGTTGTATTTCTCCTCTGGGGTTCAAATTCCTCATATCTTGTAAATCATACATTGCTATAACAACTTTTGAATTTCTTTATCAAACTGTAATTCAACAGGTTTATATTTGCACATGCAAGAGTAGCTAGATCACTTCTGTCAACAAAATAAACCAATCAAAATAAAATTAAAAATCAACACGGTTTAAGATTAATTTCACAAACGACAATGAACAATCAATCCCCGACAACGGCGCCAAAAGTTTGATGTACGATTTCTATTGCTATAAGTGTCAATGTGAAAATGCACACAATAAGTAATATACTTATGAGAATTTAAATCGTCTTCATAGGAATTGATGCTATCAGATTTGCTCCAGCAATCTTAACAGTGCAATTTTGTTTTAAATTAAAGTAAGACAATTAATGAAACTAACAAATTGATTAAAATAAAAATGCAATAAAGAAAATTCTCACATAAAACACAAGGATGTAATCAATGGAAAATGAGTAGCTAAGTGAATAAACTCACTTAATGGTTTTAACTACAGTACTGGGCAAAATCTCTCATGCATCCCCAGTTGGCGCTTATTAGATATCTTATACCTAATGCAACCTAAAAGTGACCAATTGTTATGCTAACATTAGATATAGCTTTAAACATTATAGATTCCATTTACCCTACAAGATGAATCCCTGGTCTAGTTCTTCATTAATTATATCCACTAAGTCAGACCTTTTTGAGGTTCTTTCTTAGGTAGTATCCACTAAATAGGTGGTAAGCTGAAATAGAGAATTGAAATAAACACAATTAAGACAAAATGCTATAACAAACATAGAGCAACACACATATGTTAGTCAAACATCCATTAATATCGCTTATCACTTAACTACAATCAAATTTAGTTCATGATTTGCAATAAAACAGTAAATAAAGTTGTTTCAGCCATCAAATACATTCCCATAAATAAATAGAAAACAATAAAACAAAATAAAAAGTTGAAGTCCGCTTAATCTTACGATTTTCCTTTTTGTTCACTGCGATTCCTTTGTTGCAACCTTCAAATTCCTCTTATTTTCTATTTTGTTTTGTTTTTCTCCGTGATTTTTTCTTGAATGACGGCTCTCCCCTTTTTCTTTCCATGTTTACTCCTTTTATAACTCAAAATTAGGACAATCGAAAGTGTGTGGCGCGTTTCCTCCATTTTTGGAAACTTTATATAGCAATCTTTTAATTGTTGCGCGCGAAATTGAGTCTGTCATTGCTCTAGCATTGCTACAACAACGGTTACAGCATCTTCACTATTTTAAATTTGTTTCAATTCTTCTATAGTCAAGTTCTTTCATTATCTCTACAAGTCTGTTGTAGCAGCATTTCTTCTTTAAAAGTTGAGCTTCTTAATCACCTACAATTATGCACACAATCTAAGTACAAAATAATCTAAAACATGCTTTATTTATTAAAAATAAACTAAAATGGATTTATGCAAAATGTCACTAAAATGTACTAAAAATAAATCATTCACTCTTTAAGTAATCTTGATTTAAGCCTAAAAGTGTCATGATAACTCTCATTTCATAAAGTTATTAGTTATCCAAAGTGTGATTGACCACCTTCATTTGTCCCCCTGTCTGCAAATAAAAAGCACTACTACACTGCAATTATGTACCGAACTTATCCAGAGATTATGCCATGGCTTGCTGATAAATTTCACATCCCTGTCAGAAGTATAATATTTAGAACACCATGTAAACGCACCACATCTCAAAAGAACAAATGCACAATTGAAGCAATATCTTCAGTCTTCTTACAAGCACTAAAATGAGCCATTTTTTAAAATCTACCTACCATAATCAATATAGAATCTCAACCAATTTTTTTATGAGGCAACCCTAACAAAAATCCATAGAGAAATCCAACCAAATATTTTTTAGAATAGGCAATGACTTGTATAATCCTATGTTCTGCGCATGTCTCTTGCCCTTTTTACAAATCTGAAACCTCTGCATAATCTTGTGCACATCTCTATTTAATTTTGGCCAACTATATCGCTCTTGCATAAACGCTTTGATCTTATCTCAACCAATATGTCTACCCAGTCCTGCTCTATAGAACTCATGGATAATCTTCTGCCTTGGAGAACTTTGAGATGCACAAAACTGATTAGCTTTAAAAAACTACCCATCTTGAATGAGGAAATCTTCTGCACTCTAATTATTAATGTACCGATCTTAATATATGCACAAAGTCTTCATCCTCAGCGTACAACTCATTCTAGTATTTAAAACTAGTAAATTCATTAATTAGAGTTACTAGTAAAGTTGCTCGCTTAGTAAGTTTATCCGCCATCTTATTTTGCTGCTCAAATTTATGCTTTACAATAAAAGTAAACTTCTGTTTATAGCTTACCAATCTCACATACATCTTGCTCATATTTTGCTGGCTATTAAAGTACTTCAATGCTTGATGGTAGATGTAAAGCACGAACTCTTTTTAAATCAAATGATGCTCCCCATCAACACCCTAATGGTAGCATAAAACTCTTGGTCGTAAGTAGACTACTTTTACTGTGCTTCATTCAACTTTTCACTCATATACTCAATTAGTAGTTCTTTTTGAGGAAGAGTAGCCACAATACCCTTATAAGAAGCATCATATTCCACCTCAAGTAACTTGTTGAAGTTTGGTAAAGTTAACGTATGAGCAATAGACAACTTCTCTTTTAATAAAGCAAAGCTTACCTCTTGCTTTTCTTTTCATTTAAACTTTCCTTTTTTCAAACACCTCGTATAAAGTATGGGTATGGTGCTAAAACCACGATTAAATCTTTAATAAAACATAACCGGCCCATGAAAACACCTAACTCCACCACTGACTTAGGCATACGTCATTCTCTAATAGCTTGTATCTTCGACTCAATAGCTCGAATCTCATTTACACCAACTATAAAACCCAAAAACTCCACATTGCTCTATAGAAAACTACACTTCTTCAGATTAATGTAAATCTTATTTGTTCATAACACTTCTATAACCATCTGCAAATACTCTAAGCGCGTAACCACATCAATGAAGGAAACCAAGATATCGTCAAAATATACCACAACAAATTTGTAAGAAAATGGCTTCAGAGCCTGATTCATTAAGTGTATAAAAGTACTGGGGGCATTTTATAATTCTAACATCATCACAAACCACCCATCACTAGGTTTAATTCTCATCTGATGATATTTATTGGCACAAGTCTATTTTCGAAAAAGCCTAAGCACCAACTAATTGATCTAACAAATCTTGAAAGGTTGGAATAGAAAATTGATACTTCACTGTAATTTGGTTAATCTGCTTATTGTCCATACACATAAACAACTCTCATCATTCTTTGGCATCAACAAAGCTATTATAGAACATGGACTCATGCTTACAAGAACAAACCTCATCTACAACAACTCATTAACATTTCTTTATAAGATCACATGCTAATGAGGGCTTATACGACAATAGGGCAAGTTAGATATAAGAACTAGGTCTATATTATGTTGTATATCTCACAAAAGTGCAGCCCATGCAGCATATTTGATGGTGTAATATTAGTTAACTGAACTAACAATAGTTGTACTTCTTCAGGAACAGTCTTCACCTCGAATTCATTTTCCTTTTACAACTTCTTGCAACAATCGCAATCATCCTCTTGATAACTCTTGACAAGAGCCAAAAAGATCTTTTTTTCAAACTTTGAATTTTTCTTTTTGATCACTAAAGGCACCAAATGAATCTTCTTGCTATTCCACCAAAACTCATACATATTATCCATTCTTTTATGAACTGAATCAACAAAATACTTTAAAATATTGTGTTGCATTTTTATCTAAAGGTAAAAGATAAAGTATTGTATCTTTTTTAATATACACAAGACATTAAAAAAAACATACGGGATAAGGGAAGGAGACGAGCATTTATTTTTTTTAACGAAAAATTGTACAAATTCGAGCCCATAATAGGTTAGAGTCAATGATAAGATGTCCTCTATCAAATGGATACTAGCGCAAGTATTGGCTTCCTGCACAATATCTAAAAATATAGATTCTGGGTTTTACAATGTTGTAGCTTATGACATTGTAAATTAATTTTTTAGTAAGTTAGAACGTTGTAAAAGGCCTTTACAATGTTGTAAAATCCTGAATATGTATTTTAGAAAATACAGGCGCTCATACTTGAATATATATATATAATTCAAAGAATTCTATTTATCTCATAAAATTATTCATGTTGAAAAGATTTCTAACATGTAAATACAAGTTTGAAGGACATATATGTCAAACTACAAATTTTCGATCATTTATCATGAGATGTTAAAAAAAAGACATTACATATGCACTTAGACAGTTAGACTTGGTCAGATTTAGATCTATTCAATGCACAGAGCAAACATCGCCTTAGTATGATTGACTTCTTCCGTGGGCTCCCTCAGATTAATTCTTGACTTTATTATGCTAATAGAGAGCACACATTCTTTTTTTAAGGGAAAGATTGACAATACCTTTCGATTCGTATGATGTGAGCCTTTAGAATAGGAATTTTAAATATATTGAGAATAGTTGTTAAAGTACATCAAAGGATTCATCATGTAATTTTATTCTTTAAATGCTTATTTACTTATTTATATGATAAATAGAAGAGTGAGAATGTAAACTCTCTCCCAAAAGACGTATTAAGTATAAACAAGTTTTATATTACTTTAATAAAAATTTTCTCTCACCAAATTTTATTACCCTCCATGTTTTCAAGCAAAAAATTCAAATTACCCTATATCTAGAGTGACCATCTTAAAAATGCATTCGAAAGATACAAAAACATAAATTTATTCCTCAACTATCGTGCACTCTTCATTAAACAGCTGAAAGGCAAAATCATATTTGAACAAATGTCGTAAGGAGCGCTAGCCTAGATCCATGTGACTAATATCATTGACACAACTCAAAAGTAATTTATAACTCTCAAGTATAAGAGTATCTTGTTATATTATAACTTGGTGAGTTCGAGATCGATCTATAGAGAGAAGATTTAATTTGTTGTTTCCTTTTAATTTATTTAAAAATTAATTTCGCACTATTTAATTTAAGTGAAATGATGAAAATAAATTATTTAGAGTTATGGATCCATTCTAAGTAGTAAATATAATTTAATAAATTCTTTTTCTTTTTTTTATTGCCCAAAAGATTAATTGTATAATTATCATTATTTTCCCATTAATTTTATTATGGATTAAGTATTTAGTGTGCCAAAATTTAATTTGTCTGCAATAAGTCAAAATATTATTTTGTCATACTTTATACTAAGATATTAAGAATTTATTGTGCTAAAATCCCTTATTTATCTAAAATAAATCAAAATTTCAAAATATGAAATATGGATAAATTAAATAGAAAATAATTTAATTTATATAATTAAAGATTGAATTTAATTAAATCATATTTTTCTATAAAGAGTTTCACCTTACCCTAGCTATTAGTATTTAGTTAAGCATAATTGAAAAAATAATTATTAAAATTAAGTTATACATAATAAAAAAAGGCTAAAAATTGGAAATAAAACTGAATTTATTTATTGAAAATATATAACAAAATATTAAAACATAATTAAGAAGACAAAAGAGGAGAATAATTTGGAGAAAAAAAAGCGAATAAAGGTATAGAGAGGTTTGTTCTCCCCTTCTCTATTTGTACTAGTTCATGATCAATATGCACCACACACATAAATAAAACCAATTATATCATGGCCATACATTTGTTCCACTAACTAAATATAAACCTAACTCAATCCACTCAAGCACATCCAATACATTTCACTAATAATTGCCACATCTAACATGGTAAAATTTATAATTCCACAATTACCACACTTAACATGGTAAAACTTATTATTTCACAACAAAAGTCGAGGATTCTCTTTAACAATGACCTAACTTTTCTGACCTTCGGAATCCAAATTTGACGTCTGTTTATCTATTTAAGCCTCGAATTGTGAAATTATTATTTTTACCTAATAAACACACAATAATACATAAAATCAAATATTTAGAAACATAATTAGAAATTCACAATATGTTAAATAATTACAAATGTAAATCATAATATAAGTATAAAATAATATTTTTACCCCATAGTGAACATATAATTTTTAATACTAATCACAGCCCCTAACTAGCTTATTGCTAGCCTTTAGCAATTAAAACGCTATATTAAATTAAGATTTATAAAATTCACATGTAAGTTAACAGTTGTTCATCTATTCTCTAAACTATTAAATAAATAAAAATTTCCAAATTTCTTTAGCTTTTTGTCGTTCACTCATTATTCAGGATGTCACCAAACTTTCTTTTGTACTCAAGTAATTAATACAATACTTATGGGGCTTCATTAAAAGAAAACAACATTTTCGTTCTAAAATTCATTAGAAATTCTATCTATAGATAGTAGATTATTCACACATATTTTAAAATATTATATTTTTAACCCATGAATCAAGCTTTAGGCCAGTGACTCCCAGACCAGTTGGCCGTAGGGCACTAGGTGTTGAAACATTCCTACAGACTTAATTACTTAGGTTTCTGATAAATAAGCAAACAAAATATCTACAACCCATGTAGAGAGCTTTGGGTTAGTGACTCCCAAATCAGTTAGCCTTAGGGCACTAGATGTTGGAACATCCGTAGAAACTTAATTACTCAGGTTTTAGATATAGAAAAATTAAATACATTCAATTTTTTTCTTTTTTACAATATACACTTTCTACTACCTTAGATATTATCTCTAGCAAATCAAAAGAACTAAATGCTGCAAAGATTTTAACTTACAATCCACTAGTATGTGGTATAATGTGTACCTGTGTGTATGTGTTTGAAGAATGATTTAATAATACATGTTAAATGAGTAAATAACAAAATGACTTAATAATCAAATAGAGAATTCACAAATTTGTGTAATTCAAAGAAAAAGGAACAAAAACAACTTACTATAAATTTCAAAATAAAAAAAGCATACATACTGAACTATTAGGATGCGTCTAAAAAATAGTGACTCTTTACATATCCACCATAGAAAATAAAAAAAAATTATTTTTTGGAATTTTTAAAGAAAAATAAACTAACACAAATATTTACAATTTACCTAAACTATCCCGACCCCCAACCTAATCTAAAAATTGTCTTTAATATTTCATAATTTAAAGATACGTATAAAAAATGAAAAAGATAAAGAAAACGTAAATAATAAAAGAAGTAGCGGGAGAGATCATACCTAAACTCGCTATAGAAGTTTAAAAGAGGATCACAAAGAACAAGAAAATTTAGAATTTTTTTAAATAAAACTCTAAGATTAAGAAGATGCATTTCTAGAGGTATTACACTCTATATTCAGCCATCTTCAATTCAAATTTATCCAAAGTTAGTAAAAATATCACCAAGATTGAGAATTCCACAACTGTCAAGTATTCATTCCTCCAATTTGAATGAGACATTTCATCAACGTTTTAAATGAAAAAAGAAGAGTTTAGAAGACATTACCTACCCGCCCTAAGAAAATTTTTACAAACAAAGAGTTAAATTTAATTTGCACTTCTTGCTAAGGCTACGGTTACCATCATTAGTCAACCAATCCAGTGCCAAAATCATAGGATCTGGCTCTCATGTATAAGCTTGTAAAAGGCCAAGTAACTCATTAATAGTATAAGCACAATAAAGAGCTTTTTACAATGGTTGAAACAAAATTATTCTTAATTTCATTGTTAATAAACATTAGCAAGCCATCATAAAAATTATTAATTTTTAACAACCTGATGGGTTTTTTTATAAATGTTCAAATGAGCACAAGATGTAAATGTAATCAATGTCTCTACAGTTGCAAGATCTCCTGCCAAAAAAATGAAAACGTTAACATGATTTAACATTTCAGATATTCTCTCTTATATAGTTGAGACAACTAACTCTTCCCAGTTGGTAGGCCGAGTAGACATCCCAGAGGTTTTAAGGCTTGTGGAATGATTCCTAGCACTTGGCTTCCTCTAATAAAAACAACTTCTAAGACAAGCCTTGATAATCCTCAGTCACTTTCTCTATATACAAGTTGTAGTTTTCTCTTTATTATAACATGAACGAGATCTACTGCTGCCTGACCAAACTCCTTATACTTTTCCATAATGAAATCCAAAAAGCAGATAAACATTTTTTAATTGTCTACGCGAAGTTGCTGCCATTGGAACAATCTTGAAAAACAAGTTATGAGTGTTTAAAAAAAAGTCATATTTAAAGATCTTAGTGACAGATATAATGCCATATAGCTGTAAATAGGTTAGTGTATTTGTCAAATAATGCGTAAAACTTGTGGCTCAATAATCCAAAAGCAAACAATAGAAAGAAAAAACAAATAGTGATTAGAAAATCAACTAGTAAAAGAAAAAGCAAACAGTGATTAAAAAAAGTAAATAGTAAAAGAAAAGAATAAAATACACTCCTAAAAGTAATAATGCAAACAATAAAAGAACAATAAAATAAAATAATATTTACTGGAAGTTGTGATTATATCTCACATCTTCCTCTGATTTTACATTTAGTGATGGCTTGAACGCCCAATATGGGTCGAGAATAAGCTTCACATCCATTTTTTTATAAACTCGCAAACATGGTCTCTTAGAGTCAAATTCCCAAGATTAAATTGTGCATTTTATTTTTGGAATAGTATCTATAATTAATCTCACATTGCACATATCTGCTTTGATATGTCTCAAGATATTGTAAGATATTGTCTAACGATTCTTTACTCAAGTACTCTTTAATGAATTTAATTTTATCTTCGCAATTATTAGAAAGTATTCTTGTTAATCAGACCTTTACTTCAGTTAACCAACAAATATCAACAAGAATTCCATTAATCATTAACAAATGCAACGAGTTCTGTAAGTTCTGTAAATTTTCTTAAGGACATTTTGAGAGAGATAAGGAAAATGCTTATACAATTTATGTTGTATTTATTCTATATTTGATTTTGGGGCTTCGGTTACTGTGAAAAACTGAAAATACTAACTTAAAAAGTAACAAAATATCATTATCCATTATTTATACGGGAAATAAATCAAAACAAATCAATTCTGCAAGATCAAGTTAAAAGTAAAGGCGAACAAAATAACAAAATGAAAACACATAATGAAAAAAAATAGATATAATCAAACATTCAACTCATCTTCATCCTTTGTCAACTTTAATTCCTTTAACAGATACAACATGACCAACAACAATTCCTTTAATGAGGACTTTTTCAACACATCTTTTTAAAATTTTTTGCAAATTATCAAGGCAATTATTAAAAGAATTCCTAAACACGGTCAATTCTTTTAATGAGATCTTTTTCAATGCATATTTTTAAAACTTTTTACAAATTATCAGGGCAATCATCAAAAGGAAGTCCCAAACACAGTCAAATCATTCATAAAGACATAAAAAAAATTCCTAAACATTTTTGGTCATGTTGTCACAAGCAAAAATAGTTAAAGAAGTGCGATCCTTTTTAGGACATGTAGGATTTTATAGGTGGTTTATAAAGGACCTTAATGTCATGTCTAAATTACTTTGTAATCTCTTATTAAAAGATGCGCCATTTGAATGAACTAATGATTGTAAAAAATCTTTTGAGAAAATAATTTGTCTTTTAACATCTACACATATTATGCAATCTCCTAGTTGGTCTTTACCTTTTGAATTAATGTGTGATGCAAGTAATTTTGCTGTTGGCGCTGTTTTAGAACAAAGTAGGGATGGTAAGCCCTTTGTGATTTATTATGCTAGTAAGACTTTCGATAAGTACTCAAATGAATTATTCTACAACTAAAAAAGAATTACATACTATGGTATTTGTATTAAACAAATTTCGTTCATATTTTTATTTTGTTCTAAATTTGTTACTTTTACTGACCATCTTGCTATGAGATCTATGATAAATAAATAGGATGTCAAACCAAGAGAAATTTGTTGAATTTTATTACTTCAAGAATTTGACATCACTATTAAAGATAAAACGGGTGCCGAAAATAATATTATAATCATTTATCAAGACTCACATTTGAATACTGAATTGATATAACACCCATCGATGATTCTTTCCCAAAAGAATTTTTATTTTTTGTTACTTCAATGCCATGGTATGTTAACATTGTTAATTTCCTTGTTACATGCAAAATGCTTTTGTAATGGAAGACTTAAAAAAAAAAGAAATTTTTTTGTTAAAGTAAAGAGATTTTATTGGAATGATCCTTACTTGTTCAAATATTACCTTGATCAAATTTTTTATCGATGTATTCCTGACAATAAGTTAAGTAGTGATATTAATTTTTGTCATTATGAAGTATTTAGTAGACACTTTTCTTCAAGAAAAAGTACAGCTAAAATTTTGCAATTTGAATTTTATTAGCTTGCCATATTCAAAGACATGTATGAATTTTGTAAAACTTGTGAAAACTGTAAAAAAATAGGATCAATTACTAAAAGAACATAATGCCCTTAAATCTCATGCTTGAGATCGAAATATTTGACTGTTGGAAATTTGATTTCATGGTTCCATTTCTACCATCTTTTGGGTTTGTGTACATATTAATTACAGTTGATTATGTCTCAAAATGGATTGAAGTAATTACTTGTCGAAATAATGATACCAAAACTGTGATTAAATTTTTAAAATCTTTTAAGTCGATTTGGAATCCCTCGAATCATTATCAATGATAGAGATAAGTATTTTTGTAACAAGTCATTTGAGTCTTTATTAAAGAAATATGCAATACATAAATATTGCTACCTCTTAGTTTCTTCAAACAAATGATAAAGTTGAATTAGCAAATAGGGAGATAAAACAAATTTTTGAAAAGATAGTTAACCCAAACCACAAAGATTGGTCTGTTTGACTAACTGATGCACTCTAGGCCTATTGCACTGCATTTAAGACATCTTTAGGAATGTCTCCCTATTGGCTAGTTTATGGTAAACCTTACCACTTATCTGTTGAATTATAACATAAATCATTTTGGGCTACTAAAGCTTTTAATTCAAATCTTGATTATGCTGGTAATGTGCGTAAATTGTAATTGAATGAACTTAAAGAATTAAGGAAAGATGCATATGAAAATATAAGAATTATTAAAGCAAGAACAAAAACTTTTCATGATAAAAGAATTTTTCAGAAAACATTTGAGATTGGTCAAAAAGTGTTACTTTATAATTCTCGTCATCATTTGTTTCCAAGAAAGTTAAAATCAAAGTAGAGTAGCCCATTTGTTATAAATATATATATAGTCACATGGGGCCGTACAAATTGAGAATCTAAAAAACAGTGTGACATTTAAAGTTAATGGACAAAGATTAAAACCATATCCGAAATCCCAACCACGTAATGAAAGCACTGAAACTAATTTGGGTGACCCACTAAATCTTGATTAAGTCTTTAATGGATGACTTAATTTTTTGTTGTTTTCTTTTATTGTTATTTTACTGTTTGATTGTTTGATTTTTTTTTATATGTCTCGATTGATGCACATTATACATTTTTTTTAGCATTATATTTCTTGCTTAAGCTTGTTTGTTTGACAATTGTATTTTCTTTCATCATTTTCATTATATGTCACAAATACTTCAACAAAAAAAATATCTTTTTCAAACATCTTAAGAAACTTTTGCAAGTAAAATTTCTCTTAAAATGCCTAATATAATTTTACAAATCAATCTTGCTTAGGATCTACGACCACTAACATTAGTATCCCATCTCAAGGGTCTAAAAAGACAACTCAGGGAAATAGAGGGTGGTACATATGACTTTTAATTGAAGCTTGAAGTTAACTCAACAAAAGGACAAAGGTGAGTTGAATGTTTGATTATACCCATTTTTTTCATTATGTATTTTCATTTTATTGTTTTGTTTGCCTTCATGTTTAACTCGATTTTGCTAAAGTGATTTTTTTTATATGTTTTGATTTAATTTCCCGCATAAATGGTAGATAACGGTACTCTGTGACTTCTTACGTCATATCTTTAGTTTTCTAGAATAACTGAAACCCCAAAATCAAACATAAAAGAAATACAATGTAAATTGCATAATCGTTTTCCTTCTCTCCCTCGAAATGCCTTTAAGAAAAGTCACAAAGCCCATTATGAATGATTGTGTTTATTCATGATCAATAGGATTCCTACTGATATTCATTGGTGAATTAAGCGAAGGTTAGATTGGTAGATGAGTTTTCTAATCCATTTCTTTCTTACATGCCTAGTTTTGGTAAAAGCACATTTGCTAAAAATAGGAAAGCTAAACGACCTAGCTCAACATGTTATAACTATGTAAGACTTAAGTGCAATCAGCCGTATTATAAATCTTTAGGACCGATTTATGATAATCATGAAGATAAAATTAAAATTGTTAAAAATGGCCTGAGTAAAGAATTGTTAGACGATATCTTACGATCTTTTGAGATGCATCGAAGTGGATATGTGCAATGTGAGATTCATAATTTATAAATACTATTCCAAAAAGAAAGTGCACAGTTTAGTCATAGGAATCTAACTCTAAAAGACTCTATTTGCCAGTTTATAAGAAAGTTGAATGGAAAGCCTATCCTCGACCCATAGAAGGTGTTCAGGCATTACTAGACGTAAAACTAGAGGAAGTTGTGAATCATAATTATAACTGCCAGTAAATATCCTTTTATTTTGTTGTTCTTTAATCGTTTGCATTATTGATTTTAGTTGTATGATTTTGTATCAATCATTATTTGTTTTATTTTACTGTTTGTTTTTTTTAATCACTGTTTGCTTTCTCTTTTTACCGTTTGTTTTTGAATTATTGACCCATAAGCTTTATGCATCATTTGACAAATACAACAACTCATTTATAGCTGCGTATTATTATGTCTGCCACCAAGATCTTTTAATGTAATTTTTTTTAACACTCACAACTTATTTTTGATTTTTTTTAACACTCACAACTTATTTTTGATTTTTTTTTAACACTCACAACTTGTATTTGAAGATTATTCTAATGGCAGCAACTTCGAGTAGACAATTAAAAAATGTTAGTGTGCTTTCTGAATTTGACTATGGAAAATATAAGGAGTTCATTCAGACAACAGTAAATCTTGGTCGTATTATAGCAAAGAGAAAACTACACCTTATATATGAAAGAAGTGATCGAGGGTTATCAAAACTTGTCTCAGAAGCTATTTTTATTGGAGGAAGCCAAGTGCTAGGCATCATTTCACAAACCTTAAAACCTATGTCTGCCCGGCCCACCAACTAGAGAAGAGTTAGTCGTCTCAAGTATGCAAAAGAGAATATTTGAAATGCTAAATCATATGCTAATGCTTTCATTTTCTTGCTAGGAGATCTTGCAACTCTAGAGGCATTGATTACATTTGCATCTTCGGCCCCATTTGAACATTTATTAAAAACCCATCAGTTTGTTAAATATTAATAATTTTTATGATAGCTTGTTAACATTTATTAATCATGCAATTAAGAATCATTTTGTTTCACCCACTTTAAAAAAAACTCCTTGTTTATGCTTCTACTACTAATAAGTCTATATGGGTGTTTCAACATCTAATGTCCTAAGGCTAACTGGTCTTAGAGTCACTAGCCCAAAGTTCGCTACATGAGTTGTAGCGAGCTTATTATTTGCTTATTTATTAGAAATCTGAGTAATTAAGTCCGTAGAGGTGTTTCAATACCTAGTGCCCTAAAGTCAACTGGTCTGGGAGTCATTGGCCCAAAGCTCGCAATATGGGTTAAAATGTAATATTTTAAAATATATGTGAATAATCTACTTTCTAAAGATAGAATTTCTAATGAACGTACAATTTTTTACCTATTGTAGTTAACAGCTAAAAGGGCAAAATCATAAATGTTGTGACGGGTATAGCCTAGATCCATATGACTAATATCATTCTTGTATGACATGTCAAATCAAAGGCAGCTTTCAACTACCCCTTGATTTTTTTATAATTAATATAATTAAACTGTTTTAATCACTAATTTCTTAATTTTATATTAACTTATTTACCACTTAGAAAATATACAAGGGGGTAAATGTAAAGCAACAAAGCAATATTCCCTCCTATTGCAAACCATTATCTTATTCATAGTCTATAAAGAGAAACTTAGAAAACAAAGCATCAAAATGTGGACCATAAACAAGGCATTAAAGTTTAAAAGAGTACAAAAATGTGACTGTTAGATAGTGCTTGCTGGAAACAATAAGGTTATGATGGCTAAGATAAGAAATTTTATTTTCACTAAATTATTTCCATTAAAATGGGTAAAATTTCATGTAAGGTAGGATACCATTCAGTAAAACAATAATATGTAGATATGATCAATTTCTACTGTTGTTATTATGTGAAAAAAAAATTGTGTTGAAACCCTAATTCTTAATGAATTTAGGGCTTTTTGTTTTTATTATACCATTAATGAAATCTCCGGTGTTTATTGAAAAAATAAGTTGCTAGAGACAAAAAAGCATATACATTTGAATGATTTCTTGAGATATATTTTGCCAAGTGGTCTTTTACCAAACAAAACTATGAAATTGTGTTTTTAAATGTAATAAGGTCTATCCTGCATGTTTTGGTCTTGGATAGTTTGATTTTTTATTTCATTTTGTGATATCATCGCTACATTGGTGTTGTTATTATTTTGTTACAAATGCTTTTGTTACAAATGCTTTTCTTTGTGAAATTTTAAAGTTTGCCTCATTGACCTTGACTTCCTAAATATAGGGATGGCAATAAACTCTAGATCTGGCTCACATCCGCAAAGATCCAAAAGATTCATATTCGGAAAAATTCAGATCTGTATATTAAAAAAGGCCAATTTGAATCCTAAAATCTAAGATCCGTATGGATCTGAATGCAAGTGCATCCGGAAAATCGGATATCCAGATCAACATTATTTTACAATTAAATTATTTATTTAATTAAATTTTAATTAAAAATATATAAGTTAAATTATTTATTTAATATGTATAAGTATAATTAACTCTATAATCTTCATTGACTTTAAATAGAATGGAAACTAAAATAATAATAATTATTATAATTAGAGAATATTGTAATAAATTGGTTTACCTTAGATTTTTTTATTTTTTAGGTTCGATTTATGTTGTGAAATTTTTATTTGTAGATTTTATAGTGTTGTTGTATGTTATTTATGTTGAATTGATTTTGAATTGATGATTGTTGAATTATAATTGAATTTTATTTGATACTACGAGTTAAATTGTTGAATTTAAAATTATATTTGAATTTATTATTATGGGACTCCCGATATCTGAAAAATATGCCCGCAATATGTGTTGATATTATCCGCATTTGAATCGGCATATTTTTTTACGAATCCATATGTGGATCCAGATATCAAAACTTCAATGCACATCTTGATGCAACAACATGGTGCATCTGGATCTGGATCTGAATTTTGCATCCTTACCTAAGTAAATAAAGACTCATTATTGAACTTACACTACCATGGAATAGAAAGAAGTGTATAATAAATAACGATCATGAGCTGCATCAGATATAGTACTTTTACAATGAGAAGAAGGATACAAGGATTATATAGCCTCATAGCACTTAACGTGATGAATGTGATAAAGAGGAGGTTGTTTCATGATGATATCAAGGATGTTGCTACTCGACCTAATGTTTAACCTCAAAGTGTTTATTCTGTGTTTTAAAGGCAACAAATTGAGAAGGTTCTAGCATAGTAACAGCTAAGCGCAACTGTTACTATCAAAAAGGGTGTTAAAAAGAAGTTAGCGAAAGAAAGAGACCAACAAACCATAAACCAAATTTTCTAAGCACTTTATTCCAAAACCATATACCACTACTGAACTTGACACTACACCAAAATCTCAACCTGGTGTAGAAAGAATTTGGAAGTAACTTCAAGCTTATAAGCGTCATTTGTAAGAGATAATGCTGCTAAAAACTCAGTGCTTGGTGAATCTGCATCGCATATCATATAACGAAGCAAATGGTGAGACTAAATTTTGTATTAGATTTGTTATAGTCATGGAGAGAGAATGATGATTTTTGAAATTTCAAATTGTGTTGTTGAAATCATAATGCAAATCAGTTAAAAAAAATTAGTTGTTTGCCTTGTAATTTTTTTTTTTTTTAATCCAAAGGCCAAGTAAGGAATCAACTTGATGCTTTTTCACCAAACAAGCAAATTCAAATTTTGAATATTAAAATCCTAACACTTTTTACTTTTAATATTTTATTGTGTTTATTTTTTTTCTCAATCTTTTTATTGAGATGTCACATCAATAGCTTGTAAAAAGACACACAATATTGTTAGGAAGAATATATTGTTGCTAAGAAGTGTACTAACGTACTTTATTAAATCAATATCAGTCAACTGTTAAATTTTACGATATTTGGAGGGTAGATTAATGTTTTTGTATCCTTGGGGGGGCATTTTGAAGATAGCCACTCTAGGTAGAGGTAATTTGAATTTATCCCCTTTTAATAATAATGATAGAAAAAATAGTATAATATTATTCAAAAAGAGAGAAGTCACTCTTCAATAATAAAAAAAAGAAAATTATCCATAGTCCACCCGTTTTTTCACCGTTTTTCAAAGATACACAAATTTTTTTTACAGCATTCCACCTGAAGTTAACATTTGTTTTCATTGGTCCACTCTCGTTATAACACCGTTATAACTTTGCTGATATCATAAGGGTAAAATTATCATTTCACAACAACATAGTGGTGGATAGGTGCAAAACAATATAAATTCAAGTGGAGTTAAAAAAAATTATTTATTTTTAAAAAACAAAAAATAGGTGGTCGGTGGATAATTCATCTTTTACATTTGAGGGTAAAAAATTCATTTAAACAATATTCAGTTAGTTTTTTTAACGGTCTACAAACGGAAATAAAAAAGTGAAAAGAAATGTAACTTCAGGTGGATTTCAGTAAAAAAAAAAAAAGAATTATGTATTTTTGAAAAAGTTGGAAAACAACGGGTAGACGGTGGATAATTTTCCTAAAAAAAAAGAAGCACAATCTTATTTAACGAATTATAATTGGAAAGTCTTTTGGAACTCTTTTTTGTTAATGTCTTTTCAAATGAGAAGTGAAATCTCATTTGAAGAGCTTTTTGATGATGTTCTTACAGAAATCCTAGAAATTTATAAATAAATAAGAAGCGTTCCAAATTTGAGAAAAGCGTATATGGGATTGTCCGTCTACCTTAGTATGCTAAGTAGGAATATACGGAATCCAATACAATTCGCTCAATCTATCATATCATCAAAAATTTTATTTGAAAAAAATCTAAATTGTGGATTAGATTGGATTAAAAATTTATAATCCACAGTCTGTTGATTGAATATGGATTTGCAAAAGTGAATCAGCAAAAATATATATAAATTTAAAAAATTTATAATTTAGAAATGTGGTGCTATTAGTAAATAAATAAGTAAAAATTTAATTTGAGGTAAACATTGACAACAATCATTTAAGCTTTCAAGTTTTAACTTTTGTATTGATTTAGTTTTAAACTTTTAGTTAATTATCATGTATTAATCTAAAAACACAATTTTTTTTGGCGTATTAAAGTTTTAAACATTGACTAACATCCTTAGATGAAAAGTGATCTTTTAGAATTAATAGTTCTATGTCACCGCCTCTTACCTATCCTATGTAAGTTGACACAACATTATTCCATTTTTTTATAGTTTTATTTAAGAGAGAATATGGAGTAAGACAGAAATAGTTATATGGCTTCCAAATTCTTTTTGTTTTGAAACGTATGTTGATTGAATTAATAAATGTTGGGTGAGGGCATAATAAAGACCTAACATAGGATTCATATACACATAATTAAACTATTAACTTATTTAGATTTTATTTAATTTTGAATTTAATTGGTAGTTAAATTATTTTATTACATTTTTATTTAATTATTATGTAAACTGGATAAGAAGAAATTTTTTAATCCACATCGAATTCGCAAAATGATGGATTGGATGTACATTGTATTAAAGACACAATTCACATCTGATCCACAGATATATGAATTAGATTTGCATTAATTCTCTCAATTTGTAGACAAATCTGAATTAAAAATTTATAATTTATAAAATAGTGGTTTGGATATGAATTAATGTCTAATTTATAGAATTCAATCCGTAAATATATTTATGGCTAAGTGGTGAAATAACCTACTAAGATTCTACCATGTGGTGCTATATTGAATCTCGATGTGGGATCCACCAACTTTTTCAAAATAAATTTATGTACAAAATTAGGTTTTACTTTTTCTTTTATGAAAATTGGGGTTCATTTCTTTTATCAAGTTAAATATGAAAGTGACATTTAGCTTTTTTAAAAAAGTAAAGAAAATAAAAATTAATTGGTTGGATTGATTTATATTGGATTTAAACACATAAATCCATAAACTAATCTAACACATTGGATTCCCCATTTCACAACCCAATTCAATCCAATCAAAAGGTCAATATGACAAAAATTAGATTGATTTGGATTGAATCAATTGGTTTGATTTTATTAAATTGGATCTTGAACACCCATACTGCATATGGAGCACATGTCACATTGTCATTGCTAGTGCATGGGTTCCATTCATTGCTAAAGATTTTTCTTTTTTTTCCCAAAAAATGAGACTTCCAGTTGTTTGTTATTTTACCAAACACGAATTACTTATTATATATATAGGTGGGTATTTAGTTTGGTTCAGCCAAAAACTTATTGAATCAAACTGTATTATGGCATACATATATAGCTAATTAAGTACAATTATAAAAAACTAATTGAGTACAATTAATGAATTATATTATTTCAATGAAGATAATTTAAGATTTTAGTGCTTATTGCTACGACTTAAAAGTGTTTTACTTAACTCCCAAGTATATAAGAGTGTCTAATTATAATATAGCTCGGTAAGTTCGAGGTCGATCCACAGAGAAAATATTTAATTTGTTTATTTTAGTTTTAAAGAAAGGAAAAAAATTTAAATATATGCAAATAAATTTAAGTGAAACTATGAAATTAAATTAGTTAGGGTTATGAATCCACTCTTAGTAAAAAAATATAATTTAATAAATTCCTTTCATTTTTATTTTATTGCCCAAAAGATTAATTTATAAGTTATAATTATTTTCCCATTAATTTTATTATGGATTAAGTACTTAGTGTGCTAAAATTTAACTTGTCTACAACAAGTTAAAATATTATTTTACCATACTTTATACTAAGATATTAAGAATTCATTGTGCCAAACCCCATGCTTGTCTACAACAAATCAAAATTTCAAAATATAAAATATGGATAAAATTATATTTTATAAAATATGGATAAAATTAAAAATAAAACTAATTTTATTTATTGAAAATATATTGCAAAGAGAGATGAAAAGAAGAATTTGAGAGGGAAATAAGAGAAGGAAAAGAGTAGAGAGATGTGTCCCCTCCCTTCAATTTATACTAATACGTGATTAATCCACACTACAAAATAAATAAAGTTAATTACATCTTAACTATACATTTTTTTCACTAACAAAACATAAACCTAACTTAATTCACTCAAGCACACCCAACAATTCAACTAACAATTACCACACCTAACATGGCAAAAACTTATAATTTCACAATTACAACATTTGCCGTGATAAAAACTTATAATTTTACAACAAAAGTCGCGGATCCTCGTCAACAATGACCTAATTTCTGAGACATTCGAAATCTAAATTTGACATCCGTACACTTGTTTGGAGCCTCAAATTGTGTGAAATTATTATTTTTACCTAATAAATGAAATACTAACTAGGCAACTCAAGAGGGGGGTGAATTGGGATTTTAAAATTTAAGCTAAGCAAACCACACAATAATTTAATCTATTGCCTTAATCAAATCGAAAACAATAAATTCAATAAAGCACAATAATAAAAGAGTTAGGGAAGAGAGATTCAAACGCGATGATTTTTACGTGGTTCAGCTAACCTAGCCTACGTTCACGCCTCCAAGCTTTCCGGGCTTGAGGATTCCACTAAGCAAGCCTCTAAGGCTTCAAATGCTTACAATTGACTTTCAAGGTGTCAATAAACCTTTACAACAAGAGATTATCCCCAATCTCTTAACCCAAGTGTATTCCAACACTTACAATCACTCAAAACAAAAGATTACAAATTATTTTTCTCTCACACAATATTTAAGATTACAAATCAATGCCCAATGTGTGAATAGATGAAGAATGAATGTGTTTAAAGCTCTTTCAAGATTGTATTCTCGAATATAAGCTCAATGATAATATTGTGATCGTTGGAATTCTTCTTGTTTGAATTAGATTGATCTTATTTATAGTTGGAGCTGAAAACTAGCCGTTATTCACTTTTTACTCACTGTCGGTTCGTCGTTATCTCAATGTCGGATCGCCGTTTGACTAGTCAATATGACCGTTGGGCTGAATTTTCAAATTGTCGGATCGCTGTTATCCAAGATATCGGATCACCGTTATCCAAGATATCGGATCACCGTTAGTGTCTAGAGGCTAATCTTCAATTCTATTCGATGTCGGCGAGCCGTTATCTAGATGTCAGATCGTCGTTTTCTACAGTGACTGCTACAGTGAAATATTTTTGTAAAATTATAGTTTGACCTCAACACTTTCCATAACTGTACTATGGCTCAAAATATTACACATTTTGTAAAATAGGTCCAATTTCAGAATTTCTAAATAATGCTTGCTATTTTTCAAAACTTTTTGAAATTATGATATGGCCCAAAATGCTATGAAACTTTTCAAATAAGTCCTTCTCCAAAATTTCAAGCAATGCTTATTGATTTCAAAGTTTTCAAAACTCTTTCAATTAAACCATAAACTTGAAAAACAACTAATTTCATAAAATTATTTTTTCATTAAATATAAAACCTTTATAATGTGAAAATAATAATTTATTTAAAATGTATAAAAAATAATTTGAGCATTTAAAAACTTAATCATTCTTAATTTCGTTTGTTATCATCAAAATCAATATTATAGATATATAAATGTTAACAATCTCCCCCTTTTTGATGATGACAAATATTTCATGTATTTAAAGAATGAATCCACTAATTGCTTCCCCTAAATATAAGCTCCCCTTATAATTTGAACTTAAAAGATTAATTATTCTTAATCTTATTTGTTGTCATCAAAATTAACATTATGCAAACATATATGTTAAATAAACACACAAAAATACACAAAATCAAATATTTAGAAAAATAATTAGAAATTTACAATATGTTACATAATTACAACTATAAACAATAATATAAGTACAAAATAACATTTTTACCCCTTAATAAACATACATTTTTAACTCTAATCACTTATTATTTATTTTTAAAAAATTTTAATTATATAATTATTTGAACTTAACTGCTTCCATATTGAATATCTGACTTTGTTGTTGCCTAATGTTTTTTATCCACATGATACACTGCCTATCTTTAGTTGGAATTGCCTAAGAATAATATATTTATGTACAATATGTTACATGTCGTCTAACAAGAACATTCGAATTTAGATGTTTTTGCTCAAATGGAACATTACATGCTAATGCCATGCTCATTTATGTTCTCACGTAAATTAGGTTCATAAGATGTGAGTTGCTTTTCACTTGCTCGCCCAATTATCCAATGTGGGGAAATTTAGCTCTTATTGGTCGAGCTGGGCTCCTTTTTAGCTCGATTTAAAAAAACTTAAGGGAAAAAGACACCTACATTCTAAAGGTTTCAATAATAAATTTAGTTATTGAAAATTATGTTTAAGCAACTTTTAAAATTTTAAATTCCAAACAAAAAAAATAGAAATATTTTAAGCGTAATAAATTCTTTTTTCAAGAACAATAATGGTAAAATTTATGTGGTTATCAATATTAATTATTATGTTGATTCACTATTGTTGGATTTTATTATATAATTTATTGTTTGTAGATTTAAGATTGTTGTTGTAATACTAGTATATAATTATTATGCCATTTTTTACTTAATATACAAGATAAATTTGCTCAAATTAAATTAAACTAAACTAAATCAAACCAGACCAAACCAACTTATAAAATTGAAGTGAACTGAAAATTTAGTTTGTATTTAGTTCAAAAAATTACTTGATTTGGTTTTGAGCTTGAATGGAACTAAACTAAATAGTGCTTACTCCCCGAGTACTAAGTACTAGACTCCGTTAAAAAATAAGAAAAGGAAAAAAAAAGAAAGAAAAGGAAAGAACGTGATAGAAATAAAATAGAAGGGAATCAAATAGCCTCCTTAGAATGATTTGTTGGTTGGTTGGGCCCAAAACATGACTTTACCATATCACCGCGACATCAATTATCAAGTGTGAGTTGATTCTTATCTTCCATTTTAATGTAATTTCAACTTTTTTTTTAATAAGAATGTAATTTTAACATTGCTTACTAGTAAATGACAAATAGAATATCTTACATTCTTACACTACCTATTATTTTATATCAATTGAAACAACAATATTAGTAAAGCATAGTAATGGTCGTCATATATTTAGTTCTATATGTGCTCCAGCTGCCAAAAAATAGGAATATCTCTCTCACATTTAATGTGGGTGATCTATTTGAATATCATCCAGATAATGAGGCGTTCTACAGGCTAAACTCGAGGACAAGTTCTTTTCCAAGTAAAGGGGATTAATGTATTAATGTAGAATGGTTGCATGGGATGAGTAGGGCATCTGCTGAAGGGCATAACTTGGGCTACCAGTGTCCGTTCTGGGCGTATAATATATATTTCGAAACTTACAATGAGAGGATCAAATATAAAACTACTTGCATTGTTCTCTGCCCTGTGGATGAGCTGAAAATTCCATTTGTTTCCTGATTATTTTTTTAGTTTTAAGATTTTTCCTATTTCTTTAAGGATTTTTATCTTCTTTTTTTAGATGTCGAATTTGGTACCATTTATTTTGGATTTCTTATTTAGATTAGGAGAATTTTATTATAAAATAATATTTCAAATTTGTCTATTTTGATAAATTTACGATATTTAGGATTATCATATAAAGGGGGCTTAACTCTAATTTTGTTAATTCAGACTTATTCAATAAACTTCATTACTTAGAAAACCTTTATTTCTTTTATCAATCAACTTTAAACTATTTTATTTTTTCTTGCTAGTTCTTTCTTCTTTAATTAAACCTCATACAACATATCTATTCATTATTCATATGGAGCATGCATTAGATAAAATCTCTTACAACACATAAATTTAAGAACCATTTATTTGGATACACACACATGTATGGGGAATCAATTTTGTCTTCGCAGCAACATCTACTCAACAGCAACCTTGAGCAGGAAAACGGCACAGGCCGGTACTCATTCTATTAGCTGTACGAGTTTTATTGGGCATCTTTGGTGCTTCTGTGGCTGTCTCAGCTGCTCGTATATGTGTAGTAATATATCATATCTTTTTTAAAAAAAATCAATCTCAAGAGAAAATTCTATTAAAAGGGAAACATAAAACATAAGATGCTAGGGGTAATGAATATATATCCTTAGTTTAGGGGAAAATTTTAAAAAATAATCATGTTAGTTCGAAAACTTTATGTGTTGAAAATGTGATTAAAAAATGTCAAAAATTGTGGCTTCAAATTTGTTGGCTTAATCACCAAATTTATTGACCAAATTTGTTGATCAAATTTGGTGGCTAAGGCTGACAAAGGTTCATTTACACTCAAGCTTAACAATATACTGTTGGTTCTTCAAATTACCAAAAATCTCATTAGCATATCTCAGTTAACCAAAGACAATAATGTGGCAATTGAGTTCACTGACAAATTCTGTTTTGTGAAGGACAAAGTGAAGAATTTGATCTTACTGCAAGGCAAGGCTAACAAAGGTTTATACAGATTGCTGTTGATGTCACCTAATAAAACTCACTCTCCAAATCATGTCGCCAATATTGAGTCTACTGTTCCAGTTGTTCCCCGTCAATGTTTTCAGCTGTTTCTTCTGATTTGCAAAATAAAACTTCATGTTCATACAATGTTCTAGATCCATGTATAAACTCTACATGCCTGTTGAGTCCTTCTGTATTGCATCAAAGGCTAGGACATCCAAGTTCTAAAATTTTAGATCATGTAATCAAAACTTGTCCAACCTTGAAGGCTCTTAATGTAAATAAATCTTTTGAATCTTGTGATGCTTGTATGATGGGAAAATTACATAGATTACATTTTCCAACTACCTGCACCAAAACCAAAAATCCTTTAGAAATTCTACATACTGACTTATGGGGGTCAGCCCCTGTACTTTCTTCACAAAGATATAGATATTATGTGAGCTTTGTTGATGACTTTACAAGATTCACTTGGATATTTCTTTTGAAAACCAAAAGTGAAACCCTTTCTGTGTTCAAAATTTTTAAAACTCAGATAGAAAAACAGCTTGACAGATCCATCAAGTGCTTACAATTTGATTGGGGTAGTGAATTCAGATCATTTGTCTCTTATCTTCATAAAAAAGGCATTACATTCAGGCATTCTTGTCCTTACACTCACAATCAAAATAGAACAGTAGAAAGAAAACATAGACATGTCACAGAACTTGGTTTAACTTTGCTTGCTCAGGCTACCTTACCCATCAAATTCTGGTGGGACTCATTTCACACAGCCACTTATATCATAAATAGATTACCTACTCCAACATTATCCATGAAATCACCTTATAAAGCCATATTTCATTTAAAGCCAGATTACAAATTTCTTATAACTTTTGGATGTTTTTGTTTTCCTTTTCTTAGAGATTATAACAAACATAAATTTTCTTTTCATACATCCAAATGTGTCCTCATAGGTTATAGTCATCTTCATAAAGGATATAAATGCTTACATCCTTCTAGAAAAGTGTATATATCAACTCATGTTCTGTTTGATGAAAATTCTTTTCCATAATTATCAGTCTTCTTTACAACAAAACACTTCTGCTTTTCAATACAACCTTCTTCAGTCCTATTCCATGCCAACATCTAACAGCAATCTTAACACCTTTGAAGTTGATGCAGCAGGTAATGATCTTATTTTTCCTTGTTTAGATACAAATACCTCTCCAAATTCACCTATTACGGTACTTATTTCCTCATCTCCAAATTCTCAAAATACATCTCATTGCCCATCTTCTGCAGATCAAATCATCTCACATGAATCACCTTGTTTACAAAATCCATCATCTCCCACTCCAGTCCCAAATCCTCAGTCCAAAACAATAATCTCAACTCACCACATGATCACTAGAGCAAAAGCAGGCATTTTCAAGCCTAAAGCTTTTTTAACATCCTACAATAGCCTAGAACCATGCACTCCTTCTGAAGCACTGTCTGATCCGAATTGGAAAGTTGCAATGCAAGCTGAATATGATACACTCATAAAAAACAACACTTGGAGTCTTGTGCCAATGTGTTTAGATTTCAAAGTTGTTGACTGCAAATGGGTATTTAGGACAAAATATAACACAGATTGATCAATCTCCAAACATAAGGCTCGCCTAGTTGCAAAAGGATTTCATCAAACTGTAGGGGTTGATTATTCATAAATTTTCAGTCCTGTAATCAAGTCCTCAACAGCCAAAGTTATCCTAAGCTTGGTTGTAATGCAGGGCTGGAAGGTTAGGCAAATTGATATCAATAATGCATTCCTCAATGGAGATTTAACAGAAGATATATACATGACACAACCGGAGGGCTTTGCTGTTAAAAAAGGCTATGTGTGCAAGCTCAACAAAGCTCTTTATGGGTTGAAACAGGCTCCAAGAGCTTGGTATGACAAAGTCAAACACTATCTTACAACTTGGCATTTCTTCAACTCTAAAGCAGATACATCATTATTTATTAAGCATGACACCAGAGGGCTGATCATAGTCTTGATTTATGTCGATGATATTTTGGTCACAGGGCCTGATTCTGCCTTCTTAGAAGAATTTGTTACTAAACTGAGCAAAGTCTTTGCTTTAAAAGACTTGGGGTTGGTTGCTTATTTTCTTGGTGTGGAAGTTTGCTACACAAATCATGGGATGCATCTCTCCCAAACCAAATATATCAAAAATCTGTTAAGTAGAGCTTCAATACAAGATTGTAAAGGAACTAACACACCTTTCAGTACAAGTCTTAAGCTAGAAAGGCAAGCTAGAGGACCTTTGGGGCAGGAATTTGAAAATCCAACTCTTTATAGGAGTATTGTTGGAGGTCTTCAATACTTAGTACTAACAATACTTGATATTGCATATTCTGTGCATAAACTCAGTCAGTATCTGAGTTCTCCCACAATACAACATTGGCTAGCTTGTAAAAAAGTTCTTAGACACCTTCAAGCTACTATTACTCATGGTCTTTATATACAGCAGGGGGGATCACTTGAAGTTACTGGTCTAAATGGTTATTTATATGAAGATTGGACTTATGATGTTGATGATCGAAAATCCATTGGAGCATACTTTATTTATCTCGGCAATAATCTAATTTCCTGGTCCTTTAAAAAGCAAGGAGTTGTGTCTAAGTCCAGTACTGAAAATGAATACAGAGCCCTATCATCAGCATGTTCAGAACTCTCTTGGCTTCAATCTTTGTTTTCTGAATTGAATATAGCTCAGTTACCTACTTCAATTCTTTGGTGTGATAATCAAAATGCAGGGGAACTAGCTAGAAATTCAGTCTTTCATTCTAAATCCAAGCATATTGAATTAGATGTGCATTACATTAGAGATAAGGTTCTCAGCAAGGAATTGGAAATTAGATATATTCCTACTGAAGAGCAAGTAGCTGACATTCTCACTAAGCCTCTTTCCTTACCAAAATTTAGCTATTTTAGATCCAAGCTCAATGTCATTAACAGATCATTGAGCTTGAGGGGGGATGTTAAGGAAGCTCATCATGCTTGCTGTACATTAAGCAAAACAGAAGATAAAGCAGAGGATTGCAGCAACTATAGCTCACGGTTAAAAGTAGATGACTTGGCAGTCCAGCTGGCGCCTGGTGGTTATGTGATTACCACCACACGTGAAGAGTTAGCTTGATTAGTTATAGTTAACAAGTTGTTAAATAGTAGTTAGTTATACAATTTCAGCTAGGGTTGGCAAAATCCGGATCCAGATCCGAATGTATGTGCATTCGATCCGGATCCGAATTGCCTTTTTCATATTTTGATGATGGTAAAATCCGCACCGGATCCGTGCGGATATTTCGGATACCCAGATCCGCAAAACTTTAAATTAAATAATTAAAAAAATATTAAAAAATTCAGTAATCTAATTAATAATAGCAAATAAAATTCAATTATAAACCAATAATTAACAATTTAATATAAATAACATGTAACATCAACAATTAACAATTTAAAAACTCAACAATTTAACAATACCAAGTTATTAATCAGAAAAAAATTCTATCAACAACAAAATTAAATTAAGTCAGCAACATTTTCAAATTTAAACAAATTTACATTACATTAAACTCATTAAATACAACTAAATAATCAACCACAACACCAAATTATTAACCAAAAGAAAAAAGCCATGTATTTAATAGGAAAAATAGAAAAGCAATTGAAATCAGGGAGCAAAATTATTACTGGGAAATTGAAATAAGGGAGGAAAAAGCCAAGCAGCATCATAGCAAGGCAGCAAGCCTTCGACGAGCACCGCGCGGCTTGGAGCCTTGAACGGCTAGGTGAGCTTTGACGACAAATCAGGCGAGCTTCGACGACAGATCAAGCGAGGCTCCCGTGATTTGCAAGGAAGACAGTGAGTCGGCCATCGGTTGAAAGCGAGACTTATGGCTGCTGGTGAGGTGAGTTTGTGGGGGAAACTTAAATGAATGAAGCAAACGCAACCACCAGTGAGACACTGACACTCATAGCCAAACAGTTAGTGAATAAGGATTAGACTTTTTTAATTCAATTAAATATATATTTTAATTAAAAAACTAACCGGATCCGAATATCCGGATTTTCAGATGCAAGTGCATCTGGATCCGTGAGGATTTGAGTTTTTCAAATCTCGATCCGAAAAATTCAAATCTAATTTTTTCAGATCTTTGCAGATGTGGGCCGGATCCGGATTTTCCTGCCATCCCTAATTTAAGCTAATATCTTCAACTGTGTATATAAATAACAATGTATTTTCACATTTGATGTATTCTGAATGAATAAAATAATATTCTAGAATTCTCTTAGCTCCAGTTTCATTCTTTCAACTTTTTTTCATTTTCTCAGTTGCCAAACACTCAATAAAACAATTTTAACTAGATTCTTATTCCTTTATCATAATGAGCTTTCTGGTATCATTTCTCAAGAAATCGAAAATCTTAAGAAGTTAAATTCTTTACTGCTAACTAATAACCATTTTCGAGGTCCAATTCCCAAAAGCTTTAGAAATTCAACTGACCTAGTTAGACTACGTCTTAACCAAAACTACTTAACATGAAATATATCCGAAACTTTGGGTACTTATCCAAACCTCACTTTCATTGATCTCAGCAATAATAATTTTTTTGGTCAAATCTTATCAGATTTGGGAAGATGCCCACAATTAAGTTGTTGAACCTTGATCAAAATTAATCAACCAAGAATCCCTAAGACTGGCTAAACTCTCTGATATTTGATAAAGAAATATCAAGTAAACACAAAAGAAACAGAAGCAAAACTAAAAACAGTAATTAAAGAAGAGCAGGATTATAGTGGTTCGGCCTGGAGATGGCGTACATCCACTAAAGGACAGAGCAATAGACTTTATTCAATCACCAAGATCAAGATACAAGCTTAAAGACGAAGTTAAAAGCAACACTCAAATAGATCTCTATTTTCCTAAAGCTTTATATACAAGCCCCAGAGGATCCAGAAAGCTCCCACACCAATCAGCTAAATTCTGTAACCATAAACCCAGAATTTTTCCGCCTATGTAACAGAACATAACAACCTCAAAGCCACGTGTTTGCTTCACGTCATTGATGAAGGTTCTAAAATGACAATTCTTTAAGTCGTTTGGATAAGTGAAAGCATGTGACAAACACATGCTTTACTTATGAACAAATAGATGACTAACTAGCATTGTCACATGACCTGAATAACCACAACCGACATGTCATATTTTATTACAATCTCGAACTGACATGACGTATGACTCTCTGGAAACCAGTTTTAGAGCTCACACTTCAACATTCTCCACCTTGAGCTTGAAACCCTCATGAACATGCTACTCTTCTCTTCAACTATCTGTCACTTATTTGTGACAGACTCCTGCTAATTCTAAGCAAAGCTTGAACTTATCAGTTGTAACTAGTTTAGTCAGCATATCCGCAATATTCTTGTCTATATGAATCTTCTGCAGCTTTACTGTTACTTTTGACACTTCCAGCCTTATGAAATGCAGCTTGATATCGATGTGCTTGGTTTTCTCATGATGTGTTTGATTTTTTCTTAAGCATATAGTACTTTGGCTATCACAGTTTATCATCACTGACTTCTGATCAACACTAAGCTCCTTAAGCATTCCTTTAAGCCAGATTGCTTCTTTAACTGCTTCTACAACAGCTGTGTATTCAGCTTCTATTGTTGAGAGTGCCACCACACTCTGCAGTTGAGCCTTCCAATTGACAGTACAATTGTTGAATATGAAGAGATATCATGTAAGTGACCTTCTTCTGCCCAGGTCTCCAGCTTAATTAGCATCCACATAGCCAACAATCTGACTGTCATCTTGTCTTTGTCCTTCATACATTAAACCATATGTTGATATCCCATTTAAGTACCTGAGAATTCATTTTATAGCCCTTCAGTGTTCCTTACCAGGATTTACCATATACCTGCTTACAACACTCACGATATAAGATAAATTAGGCCTAGTTAAGACCATAGCATACATCAAGCAACCTACAACACTTGCATAAGGTACATTCATCATCTCAGAAACTTCAGCTTCTGCTTTTGGGCATAACTGTTCAGATAGTCTGAAATGAGGTGCTAATGGTGTTTGAACTGGCTTTGAGTTTGCCATTCCAAACTTATCAAGTACCCTTTTGATGTATTCTTCCTAACTAAGAAATAAAGTTCCAGAGCTTCTATCCCTGTGTAACTGCATTCCTAGAATTTTCTTTGCTGAACCAAGGTCTTTCATGTCAAACTCTCCTTTAAGCTTCTGTTTCAGGTCTTCAATTTAGCTTATGCTCACACTAGCAATGAGCATATCATTTACATACAATACCAAATAAATCATCACCCCTGAATCCTCTCTGAAATAAACACAACAGTCCAAATTGCACCTCTGAAATTTTTGTTCAAATATAAAGCTGTCAAATCTGAGGTACTATTATCTTGGGGACTGTTTAAGTCCATACAGAGACTTCTTCAAGTGACAAACTCAGTCAACCTTTGATTCATCTAATAAGCCTTCAGGCTGTACCATTATAATGTGCTCTTGTAACTCCCCATCTAAAAATGCTGTTTTTACATCCATTTGTTCTAAGTGCATATTGTTTACAGCCACCGGTGATAAGATGATTCTTATCGAGGCATGCCTCACTACAGGTGAAAATACCTCAATAAAGTCAATGCCCTCCTTTTGAGTGAATCCCTTTGCAACAAGTCTGGCTTTGAATCTCATTGGTTCTACTCCTGAGATGCCCTGCTTGAGTTTATACACCTATTTACAGCCTATCATTTTTTTCTTATCTGGTTTTCTTACAAGTACCCAGGTGTCATTCTTATACAAAGAATCCATTTCTTCCTTCATGGCTTTTAACCACTGGTCTGCATTCTTCCCTGAAACAGTTTCTTTATAAGGCTTAGGTTTATCATAGTCCAGTTTATGAGCTGCTGTCAGTGCATATGCAATCAGGTCTGCATATGCATATTTCTTAGGTGCCCTTATAACTCTCTTTTCTTTATCCCTGGCTAGTTGATAATCATGCAATGTTGTCTAACTCTCTGAGGTTTCATCAGAATCATCTGCTTCTTTGCTCTCATCTTCTGTTGTCTCATAAGGTGTTGTATTTCTAGATTTTTCAGTAAGCTCCACCTTAACCCGATCATTAAGTAAACCAGAGTCCTTGTTTGTGTCTCCAAGCTTCTGTGTATAGCTTTTAAGCATTTCTTGTTCATTGAAGACCACATCTCTACTGATTATACACCTAGGTGGCTTTAAATCAGTACATCAGAGCCTATAACCCTTCACACCTTTTGGATATCCAAGAAAAACACATTTCAGAGCCCTAGACTCAAGTTTTCCTTGCTTCATATGTGTAAATGCAGGGCAACCAAATATATTCAAATCAGAATAATTTGCAGCTCTACCATACCATATTTCTACAGGTGTTTTAAAGTCTATAGCACTAGATGGACTTCTATTAACTAAGTAGCAAGTTGTCATTAGAGTTTCAGCCCATAAAGACTGAGGAAGTTTTGAGTGGATCGGCGGCACCTTACTTTGTTCATGAGAGTTCTATTCATCCTCTCAGCAAGTTCATTTTGCTGTGGAGTATGCCTTACTGTCTTATGTCTTACAACTCCATTCTGAGCATAAAAATCATCAAACTGTTGATTGCAAAATTATAATCCATTATCAGTTCTAAGCCTCTTGACTTTTCTACCTGTTTGTGTTTCTACCAGTGCTATCCACTGTTTAAACTTCTTAAAGACTTCATTTTTGGCCTTCAAGACATACACCCAAACCATCATAAAATAGTCATCAATTAACGATATGAAGTATTTAGCTCCACCTAAAGAAGTTTTTTGTGCTGGCCCCCACAGGTCAAAGTGGATGTAATTTAAGGTCCCTTTAGTCTTATGCACTGCAGTTTTAAAGCTAGTTCTAAAGGATTTACCTAGGACACATACCTCACAAAACTCAACAGGACCTAACTTATTATCCCCTAAGACTCCCTGGTTTTTTAAAATCTTCATCCCCTTCTCACTCATATGCCCTAATCTCATGTGCCACATGAGTGTTTTATTTAGATTTTGACTTGCCGAGACACTAACATCCCCTGTAACAGTCGTCCCTTACAACACATACAAGCCATTATTCTTGGTCCCCTTCATTATCACAATAGACCCTTTTATTATCTTAATAACACCAGATTCCATTTTAATAATGTAGCCCATTTGATCAAGAATTCCTAAGAATATTAAGTTTCTTTTTAGATCAGGAACATACCTTACTTCACTTAACTCCCTAAGCACCTCATCAAACATCTTAACCCTAATGGTTCCAAGACCAACTACTTTGCAAAGTGAGTTGTTTCCCATCATAACTTCCCCACCATTAAAAGGCCTATAACTGGAGAAAAGATTTTTATCAGGGCACATGTGATAAGTGCATCCAGAATCTAACACCCATTTACCATTGGTTTGAGTTCCAGAAGCCAGAAGTACCCAGCTGAGTCATAGCCATCATCATCATTTTCATCTGATGCAACAACAGCATCTCCATTTTTCTTGGGCCCATCTCTTCCCTTGTTCTTCCTCTCTGGACAGTCCTTCTTGAAATGTCCCTCTTTGTGGCACTGGAAACATTTCAGATTTTTATTCTTTGACTTAAACTTACTGAGTTTTTTGTTCTTGTTGCTGTAATCCTTCTTCTCTGGTCTACCCCTTGCTATTAGGCCTTCTCCATACTTTGTTTCTGACTTCTTTGTAACCTCTTTAGAGCTAAGAGAATCTTTTACATCAGCCATTGTTATTGATTGTCTTCCATATAGCAATGTATCTACGAAATGTTCAAAAGAAGGTGGGAGAGATGATAACAAGATTATTGCCTTGTCTTTATCTTTCAGTTTCACATTGATATCTTCAAGATCAAGAATGATCCTATTGAAGTTATCAATGTGGTTTGCCAGAGAGCTACCCTCCTCCATGTGCAATGTATACAGCCTCTTCTTGGTGCATAGTCTCTTGGTTAGAGACTTATTGGTATATAGGTCTTCTAATTTCTTCCAGAGGCCTACAGCAGTTGTTTGATCCCCCACTTCCCTCAGAACTCCATCTCCCAGACTCAAGATTATGATGCTATGAGCCTTGTCCAATGCATCTTGCATTTCTTCATCAGTGACCTTACTGGGTTTCTTTCCAGATCTTGGATCCTCTAAGGTTTCTTCAAGCCCCTAGTGAACCAAAAATGCTCTCATCTTGAGCCGATATAAGTGGAAATCATTCTCTCCAGTAAATTTCTGTACTTTAAACTTGGAAGTTACCATTTCTTGGATAAAAAATCAGAGATATTAAGCTCTAATACTATTTTGTTAAACCTTGATCTAAATTAATCAACCACGAATCCCCAAGACCAGCTAAACTCTCTGATATTTGATAAAGAAATATCAAGTAAACACAAAAGAAACAGAAGCAAAACTAAAAACAGCAATTAAAGAAGAGCAAGACTATAGTGGTTCGGCCTAGAGATAGTGTACATCCACTAAAGAACAAAGCAGCAAACTTTATTCAATCACCAGGATCAAGATACAAGCTTAAAGATTAAGTTACAAGCAACACTCAAACAGATCTCTATTTTCCTAAGGCTTTATATACAAGCCCTAGAGGATCCAGAAAGCTCCCCCACCAATCAGCTAAATTTTGTAACCATAAACCCAGAATTTTCCCGCCTATGTAACAGAACATAACAACCCTGATGAAGGTTCTAAAATGATAATTCTCTAAGTCGTTTGGATAAGTGAAAGTATGTGACAAACGCGTGCTTTACTTATAAACAAATGGATGACCAACTATCATTGTCACACGACCTAGAATAACCACAACCGATATGTCATATTCTATTACAATCTCGAATTGACATGACCTATGACTCTCTGGAAACCAGTTTCAGAGCTCACACTTCAACATAAGTCTTTTAGATGTTTCAATAAATAATATTACTGAAAGCATACTGTTTGAGATTGGAGAATCACCTCAGTTACAATATCTTGATCTTTCTTCAAATTATATTGTTGGTGAGATTCCAACACAACTTGGAAATATAAATTATCTCAACAAGCTTAGTTTGAGTGGGAATAAACTCTTTGGACGTATACCTAAAGAGCTTGGGTCACTCATTAATCTCGAGTACCTTGACTTGTCTGCAAATAATCTGAGCAACTGTGTGCCAGAAAGTCTTGGCAACTTGGTTAAATTGTATTACTTGAATTTGAGCCACAACAAGTTGAGTCAACAAATTCCAGTAGAATTAGATAATTTAATTCACTTTTCAGAGTTAGATTTGAGTCATAACTTTTTGGGAGAAAAGATATCATCTCAAATTTACATAATAGAAAGCTTGGAGAAGCTCAATCTATCCTACAACAACCTCTCTGGTTTCATTCCAAGATGCTTCGAGGAGATGCACGGCCTTTTGCACATTAACAGATCCTACAATAAATTAGCGGGCGGATTCCTAATAGCACAACATTCAAATATGCTCTGCTGGAGGCATTACTAGGAAACAAAGGATTTTGTAGAGATATCACAGGATGTCCATCATGCATGTCACAGAAAACAACTTCCCGAAAGATTTGGATTGCTATTTTGTTCTCTCTTCTAGGGATGGTTGCTTTGTTTATTGCTTTAACCAGATTGTTCTTTATTTTCCATCAAAGGAAAAATGATTCACAAACACAACAGAGTAGCTTTAAATACTACAAGGTTGCTTTCAGTGTTAACCTTTTAAGGGAAAATCGTTTACGAAGAAATCATCAGAGCAACAAATGATTTTAAAGCTATGCCTTGCATTGGAAAAAGGTGCACATGGAAGTGTTTACAGAGCTAAGGTGCCATCTGGAAAAATCTTTGCAGTTAAGAAATTTCATTCCCCGCTTCCAAGTGAGATGTCATTTCAGCAAAAAGAATTCCTTAATGAAATTGAAGCATTGACAGAGATACGACATTGAAATATTATGAAATTTTATGGCTTTTATTCACATTCCAGAAACTCATTTATAGTTTATGAGTATCTGGAAACCAGTAGCTTGGATAAGATCCTCAGCAATGACGCATCAGTAAAAGAATTGGGTTGGACTCAGAGATTGAATGTGATAAAAGGTATAGTTGATGCAATTTTACTTGCACAATAATTGCTTCCCATAAATTGTTCATCCAGACATATCGAGCAAGAACGTGCAGTTGGATTTGGGTTATGAAGCCCATGTTTCGAATTTTGGAATCACCAAATTTCTCAATCCGAACTCCTCTAACTGGTCTGAACTTGTCGGTACACACAGATATGTCGCACCGGGTAATTCTCTGCTAATTCTTAAATCTTCACATCATCATGATCTTTATTTATTTTTTTTCTTATGTTACTCTGAGCGAAAAAATTGGTGTGACATAGATGATCTAATTTCGTTTTTCAATTTGCCAAGCTAGCCTACACAATGAAGGTTACTGAAAAATGCGATGTGTATAGTTTTGGAGTGTTAACATTAAAAGTGAAAAAAGGGAAGCATCCAAGGGATTTTCTTTTTGAAATGTCTTCTTCATCTTCCAATATGAACATAGAAATGTTGGACTCTCAACTTCCATATCCATCACTCGATGTCCTGAACAAATTGATGTCAATCATGTAGGTTGCCTTTTCATGCTTAGATCAGAATCTAGGGTCTAGACCAACGATGAAGAGAGTTAGCCAATTATTATGTGAAAAAATTTTCAAAGTCTAGTCCATTAACGGTTTTTTACAATCTTGTCTGTACTTTTCTGATAAATTATTCACGTTACGACTCTTTGTAGCAAAGGCCTTCATGTTTTTAATACCATTGTAGTTTGAAGTTCAATATAAGCAGTGTCACTATAACTCTGATCACAACGTCGATTAATGCTTGAATCATATATATATTTAAGTATATTTTAATGGTACATTTATTATAACTTTAAAATATACATAGAATTTTTCTCGTTAATTTATAAATATATAGAATATAATATTATAATTCTTCTAACAAAAAATTTTTTATTTTTGAAAAAATTATTTTGGTAAATTACATATTGCAAATTGAATTTAATGTTAAAACAATGATTTTTTATTGAGAGATTATTTTAATGTAAGATGGAAGCCAATAATTCTCAAAATGCTAATAAATTAAAAGATTAAAAAACTTGATATTTGGTTCTTGATTAATTATGGAGATCACTTAAAAAAGAATAAAAAATAAAAGATAATTAAGCAAACATCAGTAAGAAAATACAGGACAAATCACAAGGTCATATAAATTTTAAACCCTGCTGTTTGCAATTACATTTGGTATTATCATGATTCGAGAAACAAACCCACTACCCAATGCCACCAATATTTGAAACCAAACGAGAAAAATAAAATGCCAATGATACAAAATAAAAGAAAAATAAGACTCAACAAATTTTGATGATTAAATTAAGACAATTGCTTCTGAAATCCGCTCCTCATTGGCATCTTCTTGCTCCTTGTCCAAAAACTGCTAATAACCCATGACTAACTCAGTTTATAGCTATTTAAAATTACAGTTTCTTTCATGGAAGAGAAACAATGTTGATAGTACTTGAAACTGAGAGCTGCACCCTAAAAACAAGTAAAAGAAGATATAATCCCAAGAACTAATACTAGAGAAAATTGCAATTCAGAAAAAAACACAAGGGAATCTTCCCATTTTAAAAAGTTAAAAAAAAAAAGAAAAACGTAGATCATATTGAAATACAAATTATAGGTATATAAAATGAAAGATAACAAAGTAAAACAAAGACTGAAATTTCCAAATGTAGTTTTTCTGCACAAACAGTAGCAAAACAACACCTAGAAACTTCCAACTGGTGTTTTTGCTGCATAACAGCAGCAAAGCAGCACTAAAAACTTCCATGTTTTGTTTCTACTACATAATAGCAGTTAAGCAATGCCTCAAGACTTCTACGTGCTATTTTTGTGCATAAACAACAGCAAAACAACACCCAAAAATTTCCATGTGTTGTGTTTATGTTTATTACATAACAGTAGCTAAGCAGCACCCGGAAACTTTCAGGTGCTGTTTTTATGCATAAACAGTAGCAAAAAAAATTGCAGATTATGCTTAAAATAAAACTGTATTCTTAACACACCATTATTGAGGAAACTAAACTCTACATATAATATAATTAATTAATTTAGCTCATCACCCAATAAGATTAAATCAATATAATTAACGACATCTTATGTTTAAAATAAAATATCTTTTACGTGGGGACTAGATAAATTTATCAAAACAAACTAAAAATATAAAGACTATAGCTCAATAATCTTGAAAGAATTACAGAGCAAATTAACTCGCTCTTATGATACAATTAAATAATAGTAAAGTATAGACAAACGATTGAAGTTCTATCAAATTCTCCAATTTTCATATTGTGGTTAAAGAGCAACAAATAAAAATACTTGAGTTGTCATTTTAATCTAAAAACAACTAAATTCTCCAAAAAAAAGAATTGAAAACACCTCTTCGAATATTTGAGGTCCTGTAGGAGCAGCACCATAAACTCAAGTATTTATAACACTTACGCACAGCCAAAATTTAAAAGCCTCTTCCTAAATTTGATCAGCTAAGTTTCTAGTATGTGCCAATACTAACAATGTAGCACCTTATCCTTGATTACGAAGAACCTAAGTCAGTTGCGAAAGGAAAATATGAACATGAAGTTTCATTTAGATATTTTGTCAAACACTTGGAGGGCTTTAAATCTTACCTCTTCTTTTAATCAAATGCCATCCACTTTTAAGCAAAACTAAGTAAAAAAATCTCTCAATCAAACTAATTTCCAAAATATATATGTTGAATAAAGCTATTCACCACAAGCTTAAAGCCATGCATCACATTTCATTGAATTTAATAAGCATCCGATTAGGTCAGCATATCTATCCAGACATGAACAAATAAATAAACAAAGACAAGATATATCTCAACAAAATGAGGAACAAACAATTTCAAAATCTGATTTTTAATTTTCATCCAAAAGCAAAAAAACCCTAAAAATTCACACAAAAGCAAGCCCAATTTTATAATCATATTAACAAAATTTCAAAAATTAGTTCTCAGCATTTTTTGTTAGCATGTGTGATTGATTAACATCATACCCAATTTCTTTACGAAGTCAACAAAGAATAGTAATCGTGGCTAAGAGATTGGACGTTCATGCATGTCAGTGGTGGCCAATGGCTATGAGAGTTTGTTTAATGGCAAGGATTGGGGTAGTGTGCGCAAAAAAATAAATAAATAAACAATTAACAAAAAACACGTATTGAAAGGCCATGAAATCAGTTTAGAGTTAAGCAAAATACTTGAAAATCACATCCGCATTTGACAGTTGTGGAAGTTGTGCCATCGTTGACTGTTGTAGAAGCAGAAGAGGAGAGGAATTACTAATTAGGGATTTTGAATTTTTTTACCCATGAGCCCGCGTCAGGTGAGAGAGTGAGACTGAGTGAGCAGGGCTGGGGGTTGTGCATATGCCGGCGTTGACTATTATGGAAGTTGTGCCGCCGTCGATCGTGCCGCTCACCATTGTCAAAAAATAAGAGAAGAGAAGAACTAGCTTCGGCAGCCTGCATGAGGTGAGAGCCTTTTTCTTTGTTTTTTCTCACAAATATATATGGCTGATTGGGATGTGTGCTTGTTACTGTTTCTATAGGTTTCAGGTTTTGTGAAATTTTTTAATTATTTATTAATTAAACTCATCTCAACCGTTGGATTCATTATATTGAATCCCATGGTCATCTTTTACGCATGTATCACATACATGCAGGTATTGTAGCAAAGGCCGTAAAATCTAATATATGACCCAGTGGTGGCCCACATAAATCCCCACTACTCTTCCTATGTCCTCGTTAGAGACAACTTTTAAGAGTTGAAACTATTTTAAAAATGGAGTTGCTACCTTACCTTTTAACCTAAGGTACAATTCTCTCTAAAGTGGTGGGTCTTAATGGGACCTGTTATTTAATTGTGTGAGAGGGCGTACTTTATATTAAACGTAAGGTAGGCAAATCTTTTTTAAAATTATGTTATAAAAACATATTCTAAAGCTATGTATACTGACTCAGGGACGGGGCCACTATGTTAAAAACATTTGCATAAAATGGTCGGGACCTTATTTTAGGTGCTTATAATTTTATCATTATACAAGGGTAATGTTGATATTTTATATGAAAATATTTGTGCAATCTTATAAAATGTTATTATTATACTTATATAATTTACTATTATATATTAATCATAAGCAGTAAAATATATTTATAGTCATAATGTTGAAATCAAATTAATTTTATTACTTTGAGGATATTATAATTTAATAGAGGTGTAGTCACAAAATTATTGTTTTGATCTAATTATTCTTAGTGCATGTGAGAGGTAAAGTTTGATCTAATTATTCTTACTGCAAGTGAGAGGTAAAGTATGGTCTATACTAATAATTAAGTAATGGAGCATGTCGAATCCATTGTATAAACATTGATATAAAAAAAAAGACACTATTTTAGGAATTGGTACATAAGCATAGAGATGGCCAATGGGCCGGATGGCACATGGCACAGTACGGACACGGTACATATCCGTACAGCACGACACGACACGAGCACATTTTGGTGGGGCACGTGGCACTGCATGGCACGCACGAGGGTCGGGCCAAAATTAGAATTTTAGGCACGCATACCTTAAAAGTATGGTACAATTAGAGATGGGCTAAGCACGGCATGATGAAAAAGCCTGCAATAAGCACATTTTATTTTTTAATGAAAGTAAACTTAAAATTTTATGATTTTACAAATAACTTAAAATTAAATTTTTTAAATTCATTTAATTCTTAGTTTCAAAAAAAAATACTACAATTGATTTATATTTATAATTTATTAAATAAATAATTGATATCATGATTGTAATGAATAAAATTATAAATATCATGATTTTATAAATATGCATTAATATTATTGTGAAATATGATTTATGATTCTATGTAAGTTCAAGCTAACAATTAAGTTAACCCTTAAGAAAAAATTATTATTATTATTGTTGTTGTTAAGTATTAAAAAAAATTCTAATATTATAAGGTCAAACTTAGTAATTAATATTATATTCTCTTACTATTATTAGTTTATTATTATTGAATATAGACTTGAGTTTTAAATTTTCGATTCTATTAAATTTGAATAAGGCATAGACTTAAAAAAATATATAAACTTGAAAAAAGTACGCTAACAGCTTGACATGCGCTCTTAAAATTTTTTTAAAAAAAAACAACTTATTGGGCTTTTTTTCTTAGGCATGACACAGCAAAGAAAATTAGGGACGGCACGGCATAACACGAAACACATAGCGGGCATAGCACGACATGGGCACGAGCACGCATGAGCCTTGCTTTGCTGGCCCGACCCATTGGCCATCTCTACATATGCAGTATTGCAAATATGCAAATTAAGTCATCTTTAAAAAGTCTAAATATTTGCATTCTCTTCAATGTTTTTCTCTCAATGTAAGTTTTATAAATATTATGTAATAATTTGGTAATAACTCTAAATGATAAATTATTATCTCAAACTTTTTGAAAAATATTTATTCTATTTTAAACTATATAGCATATATTTTTAACAATGTACAAATAATTATTACTATGTGAGTCCAATTAACAGATCTAGAAAAATTATAATTATTACAATATGAAATTTATTTTTATTTATAACTAAAATTTTTTATGATTACATGAATATTGTTCTTATATAAAGTATCACTATAGAAATATTTTACTGTATATGCAAAAAACAATAACTAGATTTATTTTATCTTACTTATCCCCAGTTCTCAATTAACTGCACTAAAATTTTAAGCAATCTTTATTTCTCAATAGACCTCATTTTATCTCCACTTTAACTTTTCTAGAAATTTTATCCTTTTCATACACCCAGCCATTCATGAAGAACACGAAGATCTCCGATCTAAACAATTGTCAGGCTGATTTTTGGTAGCAAATTCATTTAAAAGAAGTTCCACTCTCACTAGAGTAATTCGTGATTAGCCATCCACATTCAATTCAGAGTAAATTCTTTGTATGGTGCTTCTCCAGTCGCTCTGGACATCATCAGGCTGCTGCCAAAATGACGGGTCGTTGTGGTATGTAGAATTTTTAGCAAGAAGTTAAACTGAGATAGAAGTAGTAAAGAAAGAATGGTTTTTCTTCTCATTACCCTTTCAGTGGTTCCACTAGAGGTGGCCAATGGGCCGGGTGGCACGAGGCACAGTACGGTGCGGCACGCACGTGGGTCATGCCGGGCTAAGATTTTAGGCACGTGGGCCTTAAAATTACGGCACGATTAGAGATGGGCCAAAGCACGGCACGCGAAAAAGCACGCAATAAGCACGTTTTATTTTTTAATGAAAGTAAACTTAAAATTTTATGATTTTATAAATAACTTGAAATTGAATATTTTAATATATTTTATTGGCTCAAGTTTTTTAAATTTATTTAATTCTTAGTTTCAAAAAAATTATAATTGATTTATGTTTATAATTTATTAAATAAATAATTGATATCATGATTTTAATAAATAAAATTATAAATATCATGATTTTATAAATATATATTATTATTATTATAAACTATGATATATGACTCTATGTAATTCCAAGTTAACAATTAAGTTAACCCTTAAAAAAAATTATTTTTATTGTTGTTTTTAAGTATTAAAAAAGAATTCTAATACCATATAGTCAAACTTAGCAACTAATATTACATTCTCTTATTATTATTAATTTATTATCATTAAATATAGACTTGAGTTTTGAATTTTTTATTCTATTAAATTTAAATAAAGGCACATAGATCCAAAAAAAGTACATAAGTTTGAAAAAAATAAAACAACAATTTAGCATGCGCTCTTTTTTTTTTTTGAGGAAAAAAAGCTTAGTGGGTTATTTTTCATAGGCACGGCTCACTGCACGGCACGTATGGGCACAGCATGTTTGTCGGGCTGGCACGGCACGACACAAAATGAATAGTGGACACGGCACGGCACGAGCACGAGCACCCGTGGACTTCCTTTGATGCGTGCCGGCCCGTTGGCCATCTCTAGGTTCCACATTAAATTTATATAGCCTTTGAACTTTACATACACTAAGCTAAGAAATAGAACAACAATAGCAGAATAATTTGGAACATGACTAATAAGGTCCCCAGCCAACAGAATTTTAACTAGCTTGACTAAGTTTTGAACAAGTGATAACGCTGACCAAATCTTCCACTTCCTCTCTTGCTTGCAAATCGTGCACGTAATCCCCCATGCATATTAGGGGTGTTTAATGGTTTAGATCTATAGAATTTTGTCAAATTTAAGTACAATCCATCATTTATTGAATTCTATATTTTGAATCTAATCTGATCTAATCATTAATTGAAATTTAATATAATCCAAACTAGTAAAAAGTATAATCCAATTTAATCTAAATAGATCAATCCAATTAATCCAATAAAATAAAAAAAATTACAAATAAAAATTTTCAATTGCTCTCAAAGTTCAAATTACTAAAAATTAAGAACAAAAATTCAACTCCCATAATATTTCATAATATGTATTTATTATCACGTGATTGAAAAATAATTCAAATTTGAATATTGAAAGTAACATTGGTTGAGGTTTGCAGTTTGTACTATGTAGTAGTGTTATTATTATTTTATGTAGATTTATGGTTATACAAAATTAGGTTTTACTTTTTCTTTTATGAAAATTAGGCTTAATTTCTTTTAGCAAGTTAAATACGAAAGTGACATGTAGTTTTTTTAAAAAAAAATGAAGAAAATAAAAATTAATTGCTTGGATTGATTTATATTGGATTTAAACACATAAATTCATAAACTAATCTAACAACATTGGATTTCCCATTTTGCAACCCAATTCAATCCAATCCAAAGGTCAATCTGACAAAAATTAGATTGGTTTGGATTGAAACAATTGGTTTGATTTGATTAAATTGGATCTTGAACACCCCTACTGCATATGGAGCACATGTCACATTGTCATTACTAGTGCATGGTTTCTGTTCGTTGCTAAAAAAAAATTTCTTTTTTTTTTCCAAAAAACGAGACTTCCAATTGTTTGTATTTTACGAATTTTGTTTCAAGTTGGATACACACACACACATATATCTTAGCCGAAAACTTACTAAATCAAATTGTATTTTGGCATAACTATATAGCTAACTGAGTACAATTATAAAAAAAACTAATTGAGTACAATTATTGAATTATATTATTTCAATGAAGTTAATTTAAGATTTTAGTACTTATTATTTATTTAAAAATTTTTTAAATTATATAATTATTTGAACTTAACCGGTTCTATATTGAATATTTGACTTTGTCGTTGCCTAAAGTTTTTTTGTCGACAATGATACACGGCCTATCTTTAGTTGGAATTGCCTAAGAATAATAGATTTATGTACAATATGTTACATGTCGTCTAACAGGAACATTCGAATTTGGACTTTTTTGCTCAAATGTAACATTACATGCCAATGCCATGCTCATTTATGTCTCACGTAAATTAGGTTCATACGATGTGAGTTGATTGTCACTTGCCCAATTATCCAATGTGGGGAAATTTAGCTCTTGTTGGTCGGGCTGGGCTCCTTTTCAGCCCGGTTTGCAAAAAAAAAAAAATTAAGAGAAAAGGATATGTATACCCGTTTGAAGAAATGGTTCGGAGGATCCTCAAGTTTCAAAAAAGGACATCAAGACTTTTTTTTGCCTATTAATTAAAAAATTAACTTTAAAGATTTTTATTAACACAAAATTTAATATAAATAATATAATCTATTTAGTAAACTACTAGTATTAAATTATTTTTGACATTTTAATATTAAAATTTTAAATTATTATATTTATTTTAATAATATATTTGTAATATTATAAATATTTTAAATAAATTTTTAGGTTAAATAGATTTTACAATTAAAAAAATTCCATATTAATAATATTAAAATTAACTTTTACATTGTATTCAAAGTAATTTTAATTTTAATTTATTTATTTTAATATTATGTTTCTATCTATTTTTAAAAAATACTTTAATATAATAAAATAGGTCTAATGGATTGAAAATTATAAAAATATTTTTAAATATTAAAATTATTTTGAAATGTATATATTATCACATTTATTTTAATGCCATATTTCCATTTATTATAAAATTTTAGGGTTATTTTTTTGAAAATTTATAAAGTCAAAAGACATGATGGTAAAAAAAAAAGGGGGTCTTGGTATCCCTTATTGGAAACTTGAGGGTTTTTGTGATCGTTTCCTTAAACTTTGGGGGTATAGGTATCATTTTTCTAAAAATTAAAGATTTCAATAATAAATTTAGCTATTGAAAATTATATTTAAGCAACTTTTAAATTTTTAAATGCCAAACAGAAAAAATAGTAATATTTTAAGCATAATAATTCTTTTTCCAAGAACAACAATGGTAAAATTTATATGGTTATCGATATTAATTACTATGTTGATTCACTATTGTTGGATTTTATTATATAATTTATTGTTTGTGATTCAAGATTGTTGTTGTAATAATAGTGTATTACTATTATGTCATTTTTATTTAATATACAAAATAAAATTGCTTGAATTAAATCAAACTAAACTAAATCAAACCAGACCAAAATCAAATTATAAAATTGAAGTGAACTGAAAATTTAATTTGTATTTAATTCAAAAAATTACCTAATTTGGTTTTGAGTTTGAATCTAACTAAACTAAATAGCGCTCGCGCCCTAAGTACTAGGTACTTGACTCCATTCAAAAATAAGGAAAGGAAAAAAAAAAAAGTAAAGAACGTGATAGAAATAAAATAGAAGGGAATCAAAGGGACCTAGCTACGTTACAGATTCTGTATCAAACAGATTTTGAAAAGACAAGTACAGAAATTAGATTTTGCCACATGTACGAAGCGTAATGAAATTGAGCGGGCTTTACAGGTTCCTATCCGGTTGCAAAGTTTTAAAGCAACATATTGAAAATGAAGATTCCCATCTTCGTTTTCGACAGGGTAAAACTGTTTAAACTGTTCCTCTACACAATCTTTATATCAAAATATTAGTATTTATTTAATTAGATAAATAATTTTATTTTAATAACCAATTATTTAATAGGATTAGTAATTTTAATGTAGAAAATTATATAATTAAGACATATAGCTCTCATTAATTAGTGTTTACTTAATTTTATGAATCAACTTATTTTTTACTTCTTTTTTTTATTTTTTCTCATAAATGAGTAATAAAAAAATATTTCAGTCAAATATACATTTTTGTAGTTTAGTCTCAAATAATTTTATTGGTAATCATGAGACAACTTATTTAATAAATTTAAAATAAAATCTTATCATGAGACAAGTAGCTCATGACCAATTACCAATCTAAATATGATACTAAAATAATAATCACATAATTTAGGATCCAGCTACCATGCACTTGGTGCATGGTACCCCAGGGTCCAGCTACCATTGGATCTAACGCAAAACTTATTTCTGTGTTAGATCCAATGGACATTAGGACCTGGGTACCATGCACCAGGTGCATGGTAGTCATAGCCCATAATTTAATCAAAATTGTGATTATTATTCTGTAACAAACATATTTTGAAAAGACAAGTAAAGAAATTAGATTTTGCCACATGTACGAAGCGTAACGAAATTGAGCGGGTGATAATAGTTGTTAGTAACAGCCAACTAAGCTAAACTGTTAGATTTGAAGATAGAAATCTAACGGCGATAATAGATTGTCAAAATAAAAGTGCAACCGGATGAAAAGGTTTTATAAAAAGAAATCAACTTCCTACTTTTCTTCCCACCTCTCTCCACACTACTTGCGGACTATTTTTTGATTAGCCATAGAAATGCAGCAAAAATTTGGAAATATGCACAAACTTTTCACACCCAAAATAATGTTTGAAAATTTCCCACAGGAAATTGTTAAGGTTATTAATGATGATGTCAAAAATTTCTTTGTCCTGAAAGATTGTCCGATGTACGCATAAGTTTATGTTGAAGAATGATTGTTTATAATGAAATAATTATTTCATATGAACAACTGTACAAGAGTTAATAATAATTCCTATACATGAGTTATCCCCACAAGAAAATGTAATGTTGGGATATAAAGGTAATGAAATTGTCTTACATGAATGAAACACTCAATTTGTTGAAAATATTAACCCCTTGTACTATTAATAATAATAATATTATTATGGTTGATGCATTAAACATTGCAAGTATCTTACACATGTCTTCGTAGTCTTTATTTAACTGACTACTCGAGTTTAAATCGTAGAAAAATATGAGATTAAAATATTAATTTGAGGTTTGTCCACCACTCTATTTTTTAAAAAAAATGGAAGAATTTCTTTTAATAATGAAAAATTAACTATAGCTCATGTATTTTTTTTCTTACAATAATAGTGTTACCTTTTGAGAGAGACATTAAAGCAAGTATCTTACACATAACAATTAATACAATTAACTATAATTTAAATATTATTATTTTTTCTTGTTAGGTCACGCCTTCGGATATGATAAATAGGGCATATTTTTAATCTTGATATATAATATAATACATTTAGCCTATATTTGAGAGAAATGATATGGACGAATTTGACTAAATTATGTGATTATTATTCTAGTCCCATATTTGGATTAGTAATTGGTCATGAGCTACTTGTCTCATGATAAGATTTTATTTCAAATTTATTGAATAAGTTGTCTCATGATTACCAATGAAATTATTTGAGACTACACTACAAAAATGTATATTTCATTGAAATTTTTTTTATTACTCATTTATGAGAAAAAATAAAAAAAAGAAGTAAAGAATAAGTTGATTTATAAAATTAAGTAAACACTAATTAATGAGAGCTATATGTCTTAATTATATAATTTTCTACATCAGAATTACTAATCCTATTAAATAATTGGTTATTAAAATAAAATTATTTATCTAATTAAATAAATACTAATATTTTTGTTAACTTGTATATGTTCATAATATTGATTTTGATGATAACAAACTTTAAATGCTTTATAATTAAATTGTTGGAGTCTTTCTTTAGTAAAAGAAAGTCTTAAAATGTCTCCTTAACATGTTCATGAAAGATGGTTTTCTGTTAAAATTCAATTGAAAAATATTTTCCTGCAATTTCTGGCTATAGAAGTGGTTCTGGAAATAAACGGTTTACCGTTTATGTTGAAAACGGCAAACCGATTAAATCCAGAGAGTAAACAACTCTTAAGGCTTGAACCGTTTATTTAAAACGGCTAACCGATAATTTCCAGAAGTTCAATTCCTTGCTAATCTTTAACCGTTAGCGGAAACGGATAAGGCTAACACGTTTTGCAGGCTACTGGAATTAAACGGCGAACCGTTTATATAAAACGGCTAACCGATAATTTCCAGAAGTTCATTCCTTGCTAATCTTCAACCGTTAGTAGAAACGGATAAGGCTAACGTGTTTTGCAGGTTACTGGAATTAAACGGTGAACCGTTTATATAAAACGGTTAACCGATAATTTCCAGAATGTTATTCCATGATACGCTTTAACCATTTAATGAAACCGGATAACCGAAATCTGTCTTGCAGGTCTCTGGAAATTAACGGTTAAGGGGTAAGCCTTAACAGGAAACCGTTTATTTGAAAAACTAGCACTAACGGTAACTTTTGAGAATAAACGGTTAACCGTTAACTATTAACGGCGAACCGTTTTGGCGGTGATACGATCGATACGGCTAGTTTTCAGCTCCAAGTATAAATAAGCTCATTCAAATCCGAACAAAGGTTGATCACTCCTTCATCATTGAGCATACACTCGAGAATACAATCTTCAAAGAGCTTGAAACACCTTTATTCTTCATTTATTCACACATTGGGCATTGATTTGTAATCTTAAAAATTGTGTGAGAGTGAAACAATTTGTAATCTTAAAATTGTGAGTGATTGTAAGTGTTGGGAAACACTTGGGTTAAGAGATTGTGGATAATCTCATATTGTAAAGGTTTATTGACACCTTGGAAGTCAATTGTAAGCAATTGTAGCCTTGGAGGCTTGCTTAGTGGAATCCTCAAGCTTGGTTTGCTTGGAGGCGTGGACGTAGGCGGGGATAGCCGAACCACGTAAAAATCTTTGAGTTTGCTTTCTCTTTCCTTAATCTCTTTTAATATTGTGCTTGATTGAATTTATTGTTTTTGGTTTGATTAAGGCAATAGATTAAATTGTTGTGCTAATTGTGTTGTTTGCCTAACTTAATTTTTTTTAAAAAAAAAAAACCCAATTCACCCCCCTCTTGGTTTGCCTAGTTAGTATTTCATTTGGTATCAGAGCTTGGTTCTCTTGTTAGGACTTAACCGTCTAGAGTAAAAGATCCATGGCAACCCAAATTGATTCAACCTTTAGGGAAGGACAGTCCACAACTAGACCACCATTCTTTGACGGAAATGATTATCCGTATTGGAAAACTAGGATGAGAATTTACCTACAAGCACTAGATTATGAAATTTGGGAAATTGTTTGTGATGGTCCTTTTATGCCTTTGACTAAAAACGAAGTCGGGAAAATATTCCAAAACCCTCCCGAATGGAATGAATTGGAAAAGAGAAAGGCTTCTCTAAATTCCAAGGCTATGAATGCCTTGTTTTGTGCACTAGATAAGAAAGAGTTTCATAGAGTGTCAAGTTGTGAAAGTGCTAATGAAATTTGGCATAAACTTGAAGTTGTTTATGAAGGCACTAATCAAGTGAAAGAGTCGAAAATTAGTAGATACACTCGACAATATAAATTGTTCCAAATGGAACAAAATGAGAGTGTATATGCTATGTATACTAGATTTACAGACATAGTGAACACTCTAGGAGCTCTAGGAAAAACTTTTTCTAATAGTGAGAAAGTTAAGAAAATAATTAGGTCACTACCTAAGGAATGGAGACCAAAAAGAACTGCCATTGAGGAAGCCAAAGATTTAAATGTCTTACCTATTGATGATTTAATTGGTTCTCTCATTTCATATGAAGAGGATTTGGCAGCAGAAAAAGGACATGAGGAAAAGAAGAAAAGCATTGCTCTCAAAGCCTCAAAACGTGAGAGTGATGAGGAAAGCGAGATGGATGATGAGGAGTTGGCAATGTTGGCTAGAAGATTCAGAAAATTTTACAAGAAGAATAATGAGCAGAGAAAGTTCAGAGGTTACAAGAATAAAAAGGAGAAGAAGGAGCCAATCACTTGCTATGAATGCAAGAAGCCCGGACACATACGACCGGAATGTCCTCTCCTCAACAAACTCAAAAAGAAAGCTATGGTGGCAACGTGGGATGATAGCGATGAGGAATCAAGTGATGAGGGAGAGCAACAAGAAATGACAAATTTAGCTCTCATGGCCTTTGGGGAAGAATCATGTGATGAGCTTGATGAGGTAAGTGATCTTCCTACATATGATGAATTACATGATGCCTTTAAAGAATTGCATGATGAATTGATGAAAATGGGCAAAAAGAATGTTTGTCTTAAAAGAAATTGGTAGAGCTTAAAAATGAAAATGAATCATTTAGTGCAAAGATTACATGCCTAGAATTAGAGAATAAAGCATTGCATGATAAAGTTGCATTATTTGAAAATTCTAGTACTTCACATGAGCATTTAGAATCACATGTGAATGACTTGAAAAAATGAAAATGAAATGCTTAGAAAGAAAAGCAATGATCTAAATGAGATTGTGCTAAAATTTACAAATGGGCAAAAGATGTTAGATAACTTGCTTAACTCACAAAAATGTGTGTTTGATAAAAGAGGGATTGGTTACAAACCAAATTTGAAACAAAAATATTACAAGAACTACTTTGTAAAGAATACACCTATTAATAATCAAATTGTATGTCATTATTGTAATCAAGATGGTTATATGAAAGATAGATGTTTAGTGAAGAGAAATGCATATTATGGTGTGAAATGTGTTTGGGTTCCGAAAGGAACCATTGCTAACTCTCAAGGACCCAAAAAGGTTTGGGTACCTAAAACTTGAAATTTTCTCTGCAGGGCTTGAAGAAGAAGAAGAATAAGTGGTACTTGGACAGTGGTTGTTCAAGACACATGACAGGGAATTATTCTTGGTTTTCAAGTTTTACCAAGATCGAAAATGGTGGAGATGTATCCTTTGGAGATAATTCAAAAGGAAAAATCATTGGCATTGGCAATGTCGGTAATGTATCCTCTACTCTCATTGAAAATGTGTGTTTGGTTGAGAACTTAAAACACAACTTGCTTAGCATTAGTCAATTATGTGATAAAGGTTATAGAGTTATTTTTGATGAATCAAAATGTGTTATTGAGAATGCTTGTGATGGCAAGGTTTTATTTATAGGAAATAGATGTGTTAATATTTATACCATCAATATAGATTGTGCATCCTCAAATGATAAATGTTTCTCCGCATTGCATGATGATGGTTGGTTGTGGCATAGAAGATTAGGTCATGCAAGCATGGATTTGATTTCAAGTATTGTGAAAAATGAATTGGTTAAAGGTCTTCCAAAAATTCATTTTCAAAAAGATAGAATTTGTGAAGCTTGCCAATTTGGAAAACAAATCAAAACTTCTTTCAAAAGCAAGAAAGATATCTCTACCTCAAAACCTCTTCAATTACTTCACATAGATTTATTTGGACCTTCTAGATATGCTAGTTTAAGTGGCAAATACTATGCTTTTGTGATTGTGGATGATTACTCTAGATTCACATGGGTGTTGTTCTTAGCTAATAAAGATGATGCTTTTGATGCATTTAGAATTTTCTGTAAAAAGGTTCCAAATGAAAAAGGATATTCAATTACTTGTATTAGAAGTGACCATGGTGGAGAATTTGAAAATCATGCTTTTGAAAATTTTTGTAATGAGTTTGGCATTGAGCATCAATTTTCATCACCTAGGACTCCTCAACAAAATGGAGTTATAGAGAGAAAGAATAGATCTATTCAAGAAATGGCTAGGACCATGCTAAATGAAAACTCTTTGCCAAAATATTTTTGAAGCCGTCAACACCGCTTGTTATGTTTTGAACCGTGTGTTGATTAGACCTAATCTTAACAAAACTCCATATGAGCTTTGGAAAGATAGAAAACCCAACATTGGCTATTTCAAAGTTTTTGGATGCAAATGTTTTGTCTTGAATACAAAAGATAATCTAGGTAAATTTGATTCAAAATCCGATGTTGGTATTTTTCTTGGTTATTCAAACTCAAGCAAAGCTTATAGAGTGTATAATAAAAGAACTTTGGTTGTGGAAGAATCTATGCATGTCACGTTTGATGAGTCTAATTCCTCCTCTGCGGAGAAAGGAGCTATTGATGATAATGCAGAAGAAGAACATCAAGGAGAATCATCAAATAACGACCAAAAGGATGTACCTCATGGAATTCAAGAAGAGCAGCATGGAGAAACAAATGCAGAGCAAGATGAAGGCACTTCTCAAACACTCCCCAAGGAGTGGAGGTATGTTTCATCTCACCCTAAGGATGTTATTTTAGGAGATCCCTCACGTGGTGTTACAACTAGATCTTCACTTAGGAACACATGTGAGCATGCTGCATTTATTTCTCAAATTGAACCAAAATCCTTTGCATGGATGCGGAAAATGATGAATCTTGGATTATGGCAATGCAAGAGGAGTTAAATCAATTTGAGAGAAACAATGTGTGGGAATTAGTTCCTAAACCAGGACATCAATCCGTCATAGGTACTAAATGGGTATTTAGAAATAAGATGGATGAATCCGGTGCGGTTGTAAGGAATAAAGCTAGACTAGTGGCTCAAGGTTACAACCAAGAAGAGAGAATTGATTTTGATGAAACATTTGCACCTGTAGCTAGACTAGAATCCATTAGAATGCTCTTAGCTTTTGCATGTCATAAAGATTTTATTTTATATCAAATGGATGTCAAGAGTGCTTTCTTAAACGGTTATATTATGGAGGAGGTTTATGTGAAACAACCTCCTGGTTTTGAGAATGAAAAATTTCCAAATCATGTGTATAAGTTATCTAAGGCTTTGTATGGATTAAAACAAGCACCTAGAGCATGGTATGATAGACTTAAGAATTTCTTGTTAGATAATGATTTTTCAATGGGTAAAGCAGATACTACTCTCTTTGTTAAGCATAAAAACCAAGATATACTTATTGTTCAAATTTATGTTGATGATATTATTTTTGGTTCTACTAATGAGTTGTTGTGTAAAGAATTTTCATCTTGTATGAGTAAAGAATTTGAGATGAGTATGATGGGAGAGTTGAAGTATTTCCTTGGACTACAAATAAAACAAAATGATGAAGGAATTTTCATAAATCAAGCCAAGTATGTGAAGGATTTACTCAAGCGATTTGGCATTGATAACTCAAAGACCAAAAGCACTCCAATGAGCACAACTACTAAGCTTGACAAAGATGAAAAAGGCAAAGAAGTGGATATCAAAGCATATCGAGGTATGATCGGATCCTTACTATATTTAACTGCTAGTAGACCCGATATCATGTTTAGTGTATGTTTGTGTGCAAGATTTCAATCATGTCCCAAGGAATCTCATTTACTTGCTGTAAAACGAATTTTCCGTTATTTGAGTGGAACCATAGATCTAGGCCTTTGGTATCCTAGAGGAACTCATATAGATCTAACTTGTTATTCGGATGCGGATTTTGCCGGTTATAAAGTCGATAGGAAAAGCACTAGTGGAACTTGTCATATTCTAGGTCACTCACTTGTTTCATGGTTTAGCAAGAAACAAAATTCTGTTGCTCTTTCAACTACAGAAGCTGAATACATAGCTGCAGGAAGTTGTTGTGCACAAGCTCTTTGGATGAAACAAACACTTAGAGACTATGGCATTAACCATGACCAAATTCCTATTAAGTGTGATAATACTAGTGCTATAAATCTCTCCAAAAATCTCATTCAACACTCTAGAACCAAGCATATAGAAATTAGATATCATTTCTTGAGAGATCATGTGCAAAAGGGAGCTATTGCATTAGAGTTTATTTCTACGGAAAAACAACTCGCCGATATTTTTACCAAACCTCTTGGGGAAGAACATTTTTCTAAAATTCGACATGAACTTGGGATGATGAAGTCTTCACATTAACATTTCTATTCATGTTATTAAGTCTCTAAAAATGTTTGATTACTTGGTAAAATGCTTAAGCTAGATATGCAAGTGATGTGGTTGGCTTGTTAATTTTTTGAATTTCTATATGAATTGATTGGTTGATTACATGTGAGTATATGAATCATGCATCAAAATGGCTTGTAAAACGTTTTTGGATCAATTAAATGATCTTAGAATGTATTACTTACGGGCCAAAAATCAAATCAAATGTGCGAAATTTTAGGTAAATAAACGGTTAACTGTTTAAAAAATAAACGGAGTACCGCTTAATTTCGAAACTATGCTCTAATGCTTTGGCCTTACCTCTTATTTTTTCATACAAACGGTAAACCGCTTGTCTTTAACCTTTCACCGTTAACGATTAAGCCTTTACCGCTTTCGCTTATGCTTGCTCTCGAATTTACTCCTCACCGCTTACGTAAAAACGGTTCGCCGCTTTCGTGTGATATATAAAACTGTTCCAAGGGTTTCTTCTTCCTACTTAGTTACCCTTTCACCGTTTCAGCCATTGTTGCGCAACCGAAAGCTTTCTTCCTCTTCAATCTCGTCTTCTGCTTCATTTTCTTGCAAAATCACACCGCTAAAACCTTTATTTTCATCCTTAGATCAATTTCACCGATTCAAATCTTCAAATCGAGCCCAACATTCGAAAATCCCAAATTGAAACCCTAAGGTTAGCGGAACTGATTTCCTCTTGTTTGGTTGAAATCTTGTCTTTCTTCACTCAAATTGAGCCTCAAAATCACATCTTCTTCCTCTTTACTGTCTCCGGTCACCACCATGGCCAGCTCATCGCGTCCCACTCGGAGAAGGAAACAGCTCCCTCTAGCAACCCTATTCCACCTCTGAGACTTCCGAATTTGAACAACTTCATCTTCCCACTCGCACCATTGCGCAAGCGCTTTGAGGATCGCCATGGGTCGAAAGGTATTAGATTCATTCTATGTTGATATAGACGATTTTCGTGACTTAGTTGTATGTCGTAGAAGTGTGAGCACTATGCTTCGTCCTTGGGAATCCGCAATAGATTTAGATTACAAGGTTTTTCCTAATCTAGTTCGAGTTTTTTATTCAAACATGGAAATCTCTGAAACTCGGGTAGATAACATAGTTACTCAGGTTGGTGGTGTGCCCATTGAATTTGATGTTGAGTTTTTAAACAACCTTTTAGGAATTTCCAATGATGGGCATAAGGTTTACACTTCCCGGAAAGCTTTGTCTTTTTCCAGCTTTTCTCATCATTCGGGTGTCCGAAACATTTGTCACCGTAGAGATCTCAGTAATGAAATCTGTAATTTACCTTTTCGGTCTCAATTATTGCCTCTCCAAGTTCGCATCCTTCATAGTATTTTACAAAGATATCATTACACCTAGGAAGGGTCATTCGGATGAGGTTACACGGTTGGATGTTGGGTTGTTAGATAGTCTTATTCAGGGGCGACCTATTAATCTTGGATACATTATTGTGCGCCACATGTTGAGTACTCCTGCGGTTAACCACCGCTTACTTCCCTATGGTAGTATTATCTCTAGGCTACTGCGGCACTTTAACGTGCCTCTTCGGACGCAGCAGTGTATACGAGTCCAAGAGGATTGGTCCTAAGCCTTGACCAAGATAGGTTTTTCTCGAAGGAATGGACAATGGGTCAAGACCAATAACTCCAAGAACCGAGATACCTTAATTGCTCCGAGGATGATCGGATGCTCAACGATGTTTACCCTCCCGATCGCCTTCCCGATTTTAGGCTTGAGCTCATCCTCCGCCTCCTCCACGCCGCTCTGTTCCCCACCTCCCACCTGATTCTTCTGCTCTGAGAGCGAGAGATGGATACCGATATTCCATCCACCTCCATGCCTTCTCCAGCCTCCCGAGCGCCTTCCGCGCCGCACCATCTTCTATTCCCGAGCAGCCTTGACCTTCTGCTCACCTCCCGTTTTGGAAACTCTACAAAGAGCTTGGTCGATGATGTTCGCAGAATTCCGAGAGGCAAGAACTGATCCTGACAGATTGGACGCCTTTCTCGCGACTGAGCAAAGCAGCCTCCGCTCTCGGTTTGACTTTTCAGAGCAGACTATCGATCAAAGACTATGAGATCATTGTGTGCAAAACCGCATTCTTGGCTATTTTGGCTATGACTGGCAAAGCCTCCTCTCCGCCACCTTCTTAGTTTCCGGCTTTCATATTCGCACATACATTTTATGTTATGTTCATTTGTATTTTACTCTTCATACTGTGTTTTGATATTCTCTATTACATTTCTATGCTGTTGATGATGGATTGATTGATTTTTTTTTCTTCATGATTGGATACTTATATGTTGAAAGATGGAGTTGTTGGTACATGGAGTTTTGGTTAATGTTTTTGGAAGTGCTGTGTTTTTTGTTTTGAGGTTTTGCTTCATTGTACGGGGGGCCTATGCCAAAATTTTTTTTTTTTCTGTTGCTCGTTTCTATCTTTTCTTTTTGATGATGAAGGGGGAGAGACTCTTGTATAACTTGATTTTTTTTACAAAAAGGGGAGATTGTTTTTCAAATGGTTCTTTGAGCTAATAATATTCATTGGACTTGTTTTGAGATAAGTTATACATTTAGGGGGAGCATATATTTAGGGGAAGCATATATTAAGGGGGAGCAAAATATGGAATGAAGTTTGTCATCATCAAAAAGGGGGAGATTGTTAACTTGTATATGTTCATAATATTGATTTTGATGATAACAAACTTTAAATGCTTTATAATTAAATTGTTGGAGTCTTTCTTTAGTAAAAGAAAGTCTTAAAATGTCTCCTTAACATGTTCATGAAAGATGGTTTTCTGTTAAAATTCAATTGAAAAATATTTTCCTGCAATTTCTGGCTATAGAAGTGGTTCTGGAAATAAACGGTTTACCGTTTATGTTGAAAACGGCAAACCGATTAAATCCAGAGAGTAAACAACTCTTAAGGCTTGAACCGTTTATTTAAAACGGCTAACCGATAATTTCCAGAAGTTCAATTCCTTGCTAATCTTTAACCGTTAGCGGAAACGGATAAGGCTAACACGTTTTGCAGGCTACTGGAATTAAACGGCGAACCGTTTATATAAAACGGCTAACCGATAATTTCCAGAAGTTCATTCCTTGCTAATCTTCAACCGTTAGTAGAAACGGATAAGGCTAACGTGTTTTGCAGGTTACTGGAATTAAACGGTGAACCGTTTATATAAAACGGTTAACCGATAATTTCCAGAATGTTATTCCATGATACGCTTTAACCGTTTAATGAAACCGGATAACCAAATCTGTCTTGCAGTCTCTGGAAATTAACGGTTAAGGGGTAAGCCTTAACAGGAAACCGTTTATTTGAAAAACTAGCTCTAACGGTAACTTTTGAGAATAAACGGTTAACCGTTAACTATTAACGGCGAACCGTTTTGAAAGCGAGATCGATAACGGCTAGTTTTCAGCTCCAAGTATAAATAAGCTCATTCAAATCCGAACAAAGGTTGATCACTCCTTCATCATTGAGCATACACTCGAGAATACAATCTTCAAAGAGCTTGAAACACCTTTATTCTTCATTTATTCACACATTGGGCATTGATTTGTAATCTTAAAAATTGTGTGAGAGTGAAACAATTTGTAATCTTAAAATTGTGAGTGATTGTAAGTGTTGGGGAACACTTGGGTTAAGAGATTGTGGATAATCTCATATTGTAAAGGTTTATTGACACCTTGGAAGTCAATTGTAAGCAATTGTAGCCTTGGAGGCTTGCTTAGTGGAATCCTCAAGCTTGGTTTGCTTGGAGGCGTGGACGTAGGCGGGGATAGCCGAACCACGTAAAAATCTTTGAGTTTGCTTTCTCTTTCCTTAATCTCTTTTAATATTGTGCTTGATTGAATTTATTGTTTTTGGTTTGATTGAGGCAATAGATTAAATTGTTGTGCTAATTGTGTTGTTTGCCTAGCTTAATTTTTTTTAAAAAAAAAAAAAACCCAATTCACCCCCCTCTTGGTTTGCCTAGTTAGTATTTCAATTTTGATATAAAGATTGTGTAGAGGAACAGTTTAAACAGTTTTACCCTGTCGAAAACGAAGATGGGAATCTTCATTTTCAATATGTTGCTTTAAAACTTTGCAACCGGATAGGACCCTGTAAAGCCCGCTCAATTTCATTACGCTTCGTACATGTGGCAAAATCTAATTTCTGTACTTGTCTTTTCAAAATCTGTTTGATGCAGAATCTGTAACGTAGCTAGGTCCGAATCCAAAGAGCCTCCTTGAAATGATTTGTTGGTCCGTTGGGCCCATAAAATGATTTTACCATATCACCGCGACATCAATTATTAAGTGTGACCTATTTTTATATTCTATTTTTAGAATTCAGTTATAATATAATTGTGGTACCATGTCACAGTTACACTAGTTGTTGGATCCACTTAAATAAGTGGGGTCTACTTAAATTTAAGTAGATTCAACAATTAAGTGTAATTGTAGCACGGTACCACAGTTACACCACAGTCTTATCCCTATTTTTAATGTAATTTTAACCTTTTTTTTTATAAGAATGTAATTTTAACATTACTTACTTGTTAATGACAAATAAATTATCTTACATTCTTACACTATCTATTATTTTATATACATTATCTGTTACGTACGCACCCAATGGTGAAAGGACACACATGCACAGGAGAGAGAAATTGCTTACCAAATATACCCTTTGTGAAGCTGACTAAAGGTGGAGCTGTTAGGTACAGCGTCTGCAACGTAGCCTTGTCCTTTTACATCAATTGAAACAACAATATTAGTAAAGTATAGTCATCATATAGTACAGTGTTGTATCACATACAGCCTACTTTTTCTACTTGAACAATCGGTATTTTACCGGTTGTTCATTCAATAATTTTAAAAAAATCATTTTTAATGTAAAAAAATAAAATAAAATAAAATAAATTAAGGAAATTTATAAACACTTAATTTAAAAAATATTTGACTGAGAAAAATATTTTTAATCTAAATAAAAGTTAAAAAAAGGTAAAATAATCATGTCTCAACACTTTAGGTTAAAAATCAATGTATTAGGTAAATTTTTCAAGTTAATTTCACATGTCCCTAATTTTGGTTAAACTTTCTCATTAATAGGTTCATTTGTTTCTACTTTCTAATTCACTAGTTTTGTGTTTCATATTCCTATTAAATTCGTTAAATATTAATATTTTAGGTTAAATTCCAAGTAGATTCGTTTCTCGTTGAAGAAGTTCCTAAATTTCGTTAATCTTTCTCCCCTTTTGGTTTATATGTTTCAATTATCATTCCACTGGTTTTGTGTTTAATATTCTAATTAACTTGGTAAGATTCCGGTTATTTGCGTTAAATACCCAAATTACTTTCTTTTTGTTAGATTAGTTCCTGATTTTGGTTAAACTTTTTCATTTATATGTTCATATGTTTTAACTTATTATTCCACCGGTTTTACGTTTAATATTCCTACTAAATTCGTTAAATGCCAAAATTTTGGGTTATATTACAAGTAACTTTCATTTTCCGTTGGACGAGTTTCTAATTTTCGTTACACTTTCTTTCTTATTGATTCGCGTGTTTCAACTAATTGTTACTCTAATTTTGTGTTGAGTATTCCCATTAATTTGGTAAGATTCTAATTCTTCCAGTTAGGTACCAAATTTATTTTTCATCATTTTATTTTTGGTTAAGTAAGTCTCTAATTTTGGTTATACGTTCTCTCTTATGGGTTTATATATTTCAACTATTATTTCATTGATTTTGCGTTTAATATTTCAATTAACTTGGTAAGATTCCGGTTATTTGAGTTAAATACCCAAATCACTTTCTTTTTGTTAGATTAGTTCCTGATTTTTGTTAAGCTTTTTCATTTATAGGTTTATATGTTTCAACTTATTATTCCACTGGTTTTACATTTGATATTCCTACTGAATTTGTTAAATGCTGAAATTTTTGATTATAGTCCAAGTAACTTTCATTTTCCGTTGGATGAGTTCCTAATTTTCGTTGAACTTTCTCTCTTATTGTTTCATGTGTTTCAACTAATTGTTACCCTAATTTTGTGTTGAATATTCCCATTAATTTGGTAAGATTCTAATTATTCCGGTTAGGTACCAAATTTATTTTTAATCATTTTATTTTTGGTTAAGTAAGTCCCTAGTTTTGGTTATATTTTCTCCTTTATGGGTCTGTATATTTCAACTATTATTTCATTGATTTTGCGTTTAATATTCCAATTAACTTGGTAAGATTTCGGTTATTTGGATTAAATATCCAAATTATTTTTTGTTAAATTAGTTCCTGATTTTGGTTAAACTTTTTCATTTACAAGTTCATATATTTCAACTTATTATTCCACCGGTTTTACGTTTGATATTCCTACTAAATTCGTTAAATACCAAAATTTTGGATTATATTCCAAGTAGCTTTCATTTTCCATTGGATGAGTACCTAATTTTCGTTGTACTTTCTCTTTTATTGGTTCATGTGTTTCAACTAATTGTTACTCTAATTTTGTGTTGAATATTCGAATTAATTTGGTAAGATTCCAATTATTCCCGTTAGGTACCAAATTTATTTTTTATAATTTTATTTTTTGTTAGATAAGTTCCTAATTTTGGTTATACTTTCTCCCTTATGGGTCTATATATTTCAACTATTATTTCATTGATTTTGGGTTTAATATTCCAATTAACTTGGTAAGATTCCGATTATTTGGGTTAAATGCCCAAATAACTTTCTTTTGTTAGACTAGTTTCTGATTTTAGTTAAATTTTTTCATTTATAGGTTCATATGTTTCAACTTATTATTCCACCGGTTTTACGTTTGATATTCCTACTAAATTCGTTAATTGCCATAATGTTAGGTTATATTCCAAGTAGCTTTTATTTTCCGTTGGATGAGTTCCTAATTTTCATTGTACTTTCTCTATTATAGATTCATGTGTTTCAACTAATTGGTACTATAATTTTTTGTTGAATATTCCCATTAATTTGATAAGATTCCAATTATTCCAGTTAGGTACCAAATTTATTTTTCATCATTTTATTTTTGGTTAAGTAAGTCCCTGATTTTGGTTATATTTTCTTCCTTATGGGTTTATTTGTTTGAACTATTATTCTACTAATTTTGGTCTAAACCTTCCCATTAACTTGGTAATATTCAAATTATTGGGTTAAATAGTCAATGTACTTGTATTACCAATAACAATAATATTAATAAGTGAATTATGTTTGACCCCTTACTATTTTAGTAAATATCCACTTACTATATAGTACCGAAAAATCTTTATTACAACCCTTAATCTTTTCCAATATTTTGTCTATAATCCAAGTCCATTTTTTTTCTATTTTCTTTACTTCAAATATCTTGAATTTGACACACACACACACCCATACTTGAGCATTTAATCTTTATATATATTTATTCTCATTTTATCATTTTAATTAATTATTTTTAGTTATCAAGTAAATTAATGCATTTATTTTCAGCTCTCTCTTTATTTTTTAAATAATTTCTTTAATTTTCCAAAAATTTGATAGTAAATTAAAAGTAGATGTAAAGGTGCGTGCAATTGCTGTGTTTTTCAAAAAATAAAAATTAATTTTCAAAAAATTAATTTTTTAAAAGTTTTGACAGTGTAAATTATAAAAATGTTTAAACTTACAAAAGTTGAAATTTTCTTAATTTATTTGTGTCGAATTATCTTTTTTTTTTTGGGATCAATTGAATTGATAAGATTTCTTGAACTTGAATTTATTTATACTTAAATTTTGATCTTTGTAAATGTTACGCCCATTTAATCATTCAATTAACCATATTTAATTATCTTTAAACTAAAATAAATCAAGAATTAAGATTTTTTTGAATTCAAATTAAATTTTTACCACTCTATTTTCTATTCAATTAGTTTTATTAATTTCTAATGACTTCAACAAAATATTTTTTATTAATTATAAATATTATTATATTATACTTGTATTATTACCACTATTGTTATTTTTTAACTTTTACTACAATTATTATTATTACAATCATGAGATTTTTTAACAAAATTTTTTCTTATAATGAGTATTCTTCCTTTTCATTTTTAAATATGTATATAATTTTTTATTTACAAAATAAGTTCTTTAATTTTCAAGACGTAGTGAAAATAATTTTCAGAAATTTGTTATGGCCAATAGGGTACAATGAAAATCTAACATTATAGTAAGAACATTTTGTAATATAATTTTGCATGTTTAATTAATTTATCTTTTTCAAATGGTCTTTTTAACTCATAAATTTATTGGCATTTATTTGCAAATAAAATTATAATGTCCTACAAATTTATCCGATGCACTTAAAAATTAATCAAATCAAGATTTTCATTACAAGAATGAGAATTTTGATCACTTAAGTGAGGCTTATTGCAAAAAGAATAGAGCCTAAAACCACTTTTGTTAAGAAATTTTTGTACAAGCTTGTGAGAAAATAACTCCTTAAAAACTATTAATATCAATAAAACTATTACAAAATTAAATCAATTCACAGCTTCCAAAAGCTACAATAATTTGAGATTTAGATTTCATGGGTCTTTGCATAAAAAAAATACAAAAACCAAATGAAATTAGAAAAAAAAAGCTGCAAAAAAAAAATTCAAAATTTAAATGCATGATCTAAATTCTTAGGTAGGATTAGATATATATTGTTTTTTTTAAAAGAAGAAATTGAAACTTAAATATAAAATAACACAAAACTATATTCTAATTTTAACAACATATTTTTTTGATGATTTCTTAACAACAATAGTCAAAATATTAAAAAAAATCTCCACTAGCATACTCATTCTATAGAACTTGAAGTGTTAAAATAACTTTAGAAAATTTGGTCATGAATTTAATCATCCATACTTGAGATTTTGACCTTTGTTAGCATTTATGCTCATTTATTATTTAGGTAATTGTAATTTTGCTAACAACATTTTTTTTCTTTAATTGACTATCATTCTCTTTTAAATATGCATACAATTTTTTACTTACAAAATAAGTTCTTTAATTTTTCAACGCTTAATTAAAATAATTTTTCAATGCTTATTATTACCAATATATGACATTATAAAAATCTAACAGCACAGTAATAACTTTTATGATTATAAATTAAGCACGTTTTATTTAGTAGTTTTTCAAATGATTTTTGGCATTTGCTTGTAAATGAAGTTATAACCTACTAATTTATCCAACACACTAATAAATGAACCAAATCAAAATTTCCATTCATCTACACAGGTTTACAAGAATTTTTTACAAGCTTCGGGAAAATAAAACCAATACAGAACTAAATCAATTTACAGCTTCCAAAAACTAGAGTTCAAATGCTGCTATATTTCACGGGTCCCTGTGTACAAAAAAATAAAAATAAATAATAATAATAATAAATAAATGGTAATAGAAAACGAGGCTAGGAAAAATAAATAATATTCAAAATTTCAAATGCATGTCCTAAATTCTTGGGTGGGACCAAATAAATTTTATTTTCAACAAAAAAAAACTCTAACGCGAACTAAACACAAATGACAAAACTATATACTAATTTTTAACAATATATATTTTTTTAAAGAAATTTTTAACAGCAATATTAAAACATAAAATTATTCCCGGACTAGCGTACTTGTTCTGTGCACTTTTTATGTCAACTTTAATTTAATGATAAAGTATCTTTGGAAGATAAAGAGGAGAATACATCCACAATAAACAAGAACAAATTGATTGCATTAATAATAAAAATCATCGAATAGCATCTAATATGAACAACTTACAAAATGAAAAGAAACTAAGCACCTAAAGATAACTGTCAAAAATTCATCAGCATATAGAATTTTTCTTGCAAGTAAAATGCATTCAAAATCTAAACCTAGTTTATTTATCCATTTGCTTGTATATTTATTGTAGTTTTCATAATTTTTATAATTTTTCAGCATACCCAAAACAATCGGTTCAAATAGCCAGAGCACATAAAATATCTAGATTACTAATTACCATAGCATTTAAAATGGTAGTAATATCAATACCACAGCAGCGGGGGAAAACTCAAATCAATATAATTTTTAGCTTTTTCTTTTGTTTGTCTAGCATGAAACAATTGAATGAAATAAAACCGCTATAGAAATCAGTATTACAGCAGCATTCAGTTTAGGAAACAAATGAAAAAAAAAATAACACGAGATTTTAATTTTAAGAATTCTTCAGAAGTAAAAACATGACCAAATTATCTAATAATGTCTGTTAATAAACTACCTTCATTATATTAGTTAACAAAACACCTACACAGAGGTTACTACCAAAATTAAGCAAATACAAAAGAATTCAGAAAATAGCTCTTCAAAATCTAATTTCTCTTTAGATATTTATTGTTCAAGAATAATTTGCCAAAAGAAGCTTATTTGTCATACAGAAATGGATTGAGGTGCTCAGCTGACGAGCAAGTTGACTAACCCAAACTCATAATTCTTGTCATCGCCTTTGCATAACATATAATAGTAATATAGTGACTGAGAAACCACAAAATTCATGCGCTAAAATCAAAACATCACAGCAATTCAAGAAACTTGAAATTCATTTGTTGCTCTGAAAGAGGAGAATACATCCAGAATTAACAAGATCAAAACTTTTCAAGACTACTGATCCATGATTGCATGAACAACATATATCATGAAAATAGCATCTAATATGAAAAACTTACAAAATGGAATAGAAAGTAAGCACCTAAAAAATTTGTTTGCATTTAGATTTGTTCTCGTAAGTAAAACACATTCAAAAAACAAACCTTGTTAATTTTTTTAATTGTTTTTTCTTTATTGTAGTTCCCACAATTCTTATGATTTGTCAAAACTCCCAAACACTATATTCGAGTAGACAAAGTACTTAAAAATAACTAGATTACAAATTATCCAAGCATTGTAAATGGTAGGAATAACGATATCACAACAGAGAAATAACAACTCAAATCAATGTCTTTTCTAGCCTTTTTTTAAAAAAATTTCAAGCATGAAACATTAAAAAGAAATAAAATTATTATAGAAATCAGCATTATACCTGTATTTGCTTGCATTTACATTAGGAAACAAATGAAAAGAAGTAGAATACATGTGACCTTAATTTTATGAATTCTTCAGGGGTAAAGAAATTCATGCTATCTAATCGGATTTCATTACTAAATTTCACAAGTTATATACACATATATACACACATATATATTATCACATAAATTTTTTGTCGACCTCCAGAATTCAAATGCAATTTTTTCTTTAATTTCAACTATCTAAACATTTGGACCATAATTTTTATATTTCTTTCAATAAAGACATAGTTCATCTATTTCATCAAATAAAAACATGATCAAATTACCCTAATAATATCAGTTAATAAGTTACTATTAAAATTACCTTTATTATATTCTTAGCAGATTTTTCTTTGAATTGGTGACAGTAAGCTCAAGCTTAGGCTACTCATCACTCATCAGCCTCACTTGGACTTGGATCCAACCACTTGAGAGGATGTCAAAAGCATTGTTTGCATCAGATCGTCCGTCAATTTTCTCCCTTGCCAATTCATCTAGAATGGAACCATAAAACATGCAAGAAAAAAAAAGGGGATTGAAACTCTAATTGATAATTCAAAATATATAAAAAAATAATTACAGTTAATATCTAAACCCAAATAAGACGAGTTCAAGAAAAGGGAACTGAATTTATAAATTTGTTATGTGAAATGCTTGAGCATAGATTTTGAATACAATTTCAAAGCTTGTTCATTTACCTCGAACTGTAAGTGTTCGAAAGATGCCAACTTTTTTATTGATTGATTTTGGGAGAGTAACGAAGGTGAAGAGATGACGGATCTAGGGATTGTAGTGAGAAAGACAGAAGGTAAAAGCAAGATTTACCCAATTTAGGAGTAAAAACTCGTGGCGGCCGCTTGTTTTTCTTTTTGTTGAGCATCTACAATGGCGGCTGGCGATATCTTTGAGTTGAGCAGCTAGGGTTTCTAACAATGGAAGAATGAGAGGTATTTATATTTTGAATCAAATTTTGGGGAAAAAAACTAAAAAATTGCTTTTTTTCTTGGCGGTAGTTTTACCCACCTAAATGAAACCTAATTACTTATTGTTTCACCAAAAATATAATTTAATTTAATTTAAAAAATATAGATATAAAATTTAAGTTTGTTAATATTTTTACATATATTTTATTATTTTTAGTTGTTACATAAATTAACTTAATTTTAAAAAATATAGATATAAATGTAAGATTGAACTAATTTTGTGATAATTGCACACTATTTAGTATACAAATCATGAACCATCTAGTGAGTGCAGTATTACTCAAATAATTTGATCTAATTTAGAAATGTAATTGTCATGCTTAAAGCATATAACTGTAAAAAAAATTTAATATAAAATTATTCAATATTAGTTGCATTCAATTTGTAATTATCCATGTTATGTACCATTATGAATTTGATTAATGTTTAGCAAAAAAAAAATTACTATACCAAAAAAGATTAAATAAAGTAATTAATTTGACATAATTTTGTATGAATTAATTTGTATAAGAGATTGTTCGTGAGTTTTATTTTAAAATATCAAATATTAGATGCTTTATATTTGTCTAATATATGATTATTTTTTTAGAGGGTATACAAAGAACATATTAATAATAGCCACTAATAATAACAACAACAACATTTAAGGGGTAAGTATGATGTTTGGTATGATAATTATTCGATAGTTAGACAAACATTGCAATCATTTTCGTAGGTAGGGATTTAAGTTCTTATATGTGTATTGTGGGATATTGGGATTGATTTCTTCCAAATATTTAAGAATGAGTTGTTTTTATTATATGTTTAGATACTTGGATTTTAATGTGATTAAAAGTTGATAAAGTTGTTTTGATAGTTTTTTATACAAAACATCATTACATTTATAAAGTAATATAAAAAATAGATTAATTGATATATAATTTATTTATTTTAATCAATATATGTTTATTTTAATTTATTATATTAAAATATTATTCTTATTAGTACATAAGTTACATTTTTTAAAGTAAAATATCATTAAATTTATAACGTAATATTAAGAAAATAATATAATTATTTTTGTTTAAATATGTTAATCTATTAATTTTACTTAATAATATTTTTTATTAGTACATTAGTTAAATATATTAACTATTTTTTGATGAATTAAAAGAAAAAGGAGTATTTTCTTTTTTTAAGTTGAGGGGGTCTTTGATAGTTTTCTAATTTTAGATTGATTATCTAAATATTTACCTAAATTGAGGAGCTAGATGATATTTACCATTTAATATTTTCCTCTTTTAACCAATTAAAATGAGAGTACCGGTGGCCGGTTATTGGTTGTATTAATAAAATAATAAAAAGCGGTTGTATGAGATACAACCGCTGTATTTTAAGCGGACCCTAGTAAAGTATATTAGGGGTTTAGCTATCGCGCAACTGTTGCACGGTATCTCCTATTTTGTCTTCTTGTGTTTTTACCGATAGATTTAATGTCAAAGTAGATTCAACGGTAAGATACTATAATTTGGTTAATTGACACTACATTCCCTGTTGTATACTGCAATTCTAAAAATATTAAATATTTCAAAATTCTGACACATAAATACGGATTGTATTAAATTTGTAAATAATTTAAACAATTAAAAATGGATAGGCTGTCTTGAGTTAAAAAATTTGACATAAAAATAAAGGTTATTATCATTTTACTACTTCAGAAATTATCAAATATCAAATGACTACAAGAAGTATTGTCTCCTATCATTTTACTACAATATCTTTATAAAAATATCATTTTACTACTTTTTCATTACAACTGTTAGTTGACCGTTAGTTGACCAGTTAGTTGACTAACAAAATACCAATTTCACCCTTCATGATTAAAAAAATATTTAAAGATTATTTATAAAATAAATTTATAATATATTTATTAAAATAGATATAAAATACCAACATAATTTTTTTTTGCTAGAATTATGATATATGAGTTATAAATTTATCTTATTATTTTTTTAATCATGAAGGGTAAAATTAGTATTTTATTAGTCAACTAACGGTCAACTAAATTCAACCAACTAACAATCAGAATCTTAAAAGTAGTAAAATGATATTTTTATAAAGATATAATAAGAAAATGATAGAGACAATACTTCAGAATCATTCGATATTCTAATTCCTGAAGTAGTAAAATGATAATAACCCTAAAAATAAATATCAATAACTAACTCTATTTTTTTAAAAATTTAAGGAGTGAGATAATGATTTCACATTAAAATTCAATTAATAAATTAGCTTAAAAAGAAAAACTAGCATGACATTATGAAAATAAAATATTAAATAAATAAATATAAAAACTTTATATTTTATCTTCTTTCCTTACACTTTAGTCACCACTTTAAAATATATGCAGACTATACTTTAAATAAAAATAACTACAATACAATTTCATTTCAAAGTTATTAGTTATTCACAAATAACAAAACTTAAACTTTATCTATAGATTTAAACCAATATGACATCAATGACTTATAGCTGATAGATTTGATTTGTTATTTTAATTTATTCAATTGTCATGGCCTCACAATTGTTATCCAAATATTCAAATTAAATTGCTGCAATTTGCCTTAGTTGTGATGTAAAAAATAATTGAGATAATTAATTAGATAACGATATTTTAATTTAAAAGGAGTTGCTTACTAATGATTGATTAATTATTTAAGTGGAGAAAAAAAGAATATAATATCTGGATATAGAGAAGAAGAAAAGAAAAAAATAAATTTATGATAAATTTATAAATAAATTATAAAAAAAAAAGTAGGAAAAGAAGATAAAAGATAAAATTGTAGTACTGTATAATAATTGCATCATAATTTTGTCTACCATTATGAATGCCCGTCTTATATTTTGTTCTATTATTAACAGTAATTTTCTCAAAACCTGGATTGTAATTTTGCATTAAAGGTAGGGATGGCAATGGGGAGGGGAGGGGAGGGGAGGGGAGGGGACCAATCTCCCCATACCCATTCCCGATATTTTACGTATGTCTCCGTCCCCTCCCCGTCCCCATCATAATTACTTGAAAGAATCCTCATCCCCTCCCCGTCCCCATCATAATTACTTGAGAGAATCTTCATCCCCTCCCCGAATAATAACAGGGGATCCCTGAGGGTCCCCGATCCCCGAATAACTAATACAATTTTTTTTTATTTTGAGTTAATCATATTAAAATAAAAAATTCAAATAAAAGTAAAGTTCGAAATATATCTTATATTAATATCCATTACAAAAGTCACATCCATTAAATTAGTCAGTAATGCAGCATACAAGAGATACAAATTTCTTTTACAAACTATCATGAACAAATTAATAGTTTAATACAAAATTGTTAAAAAAAATTGAATTTAGATTCAAAATTAACTTTTTCAATGGTGGCGTGGACACTTTATAAATGTGGACTATTCCCTTTGCAGCATAATAGTTAAGTCGGAGCAAATCAAGAGCAAATATTACATTAGAGTAGATTAGATATTAAAATTGTGATTCGCGGCAATTATAACATCTAAAAATAAATAAAAAATAGATTTAAGTTTAAAATATTTAATGAATGTTAAAATTAAAATAAAATTTTTAGACTAATTGAATCTACCCGATCTTTTTAATGTCCTAAATAAAAATTTAAGATTTTAATTAGTTAATTAGACCTAAAAGTTTAATAATATAAATATTTTGATATTTGTTATCTTTACCAATATCTACAATTTTATAATTCAAATTTTATTATTTATTTACTAGTAATTTTAAAAAATAAAATTAAAATTAAAAATTAAAATGGGGAAATGGGTAGGGGATGGGGATTCCACCTCATCTCCGTCCCCTCCCCGAATAAGAAATTGGGTAAAAAAATTTCTCTGTCCCTTTCCTGAATAAAAAATTAGGTACGAAATTATCCCTATACCCTCCCCGAATAAGAAAAATCTCCGAAAGTACCCGTTCCCGTGGGAATTTTTACCATCCCTAATTAAAGGGTTAAATTTTTGCTTTAACTTTTAGATAATATACTGAAGTCCATCAAAAAAAAAAAAAAGATAATATACCGAAGTAGGAAAACTTGTCCTCGTTGACTGACAAATAGGGAGCATTAGAAAGAGAAAAAAAAAAAACAAATAGATATTTTGATGATTTAGCAACACAGTAGATCGCTAAATGGTGGAGACCAGGACAGGGAGTACAGACATGCTACTGCTAAATAAGTTCAGCGGAATCGAGACGCTTCTCTTAGCTAGATTTAATTAAACAATTCTGAAATCCGGGCTCATTCTGTCACTCACTCCACTCTGTCCACGCTGGCACTAAACAGAACCGTACACCCAAGCCAAAGCTAGCTAAGTAGCTATCTATTGGGCGAGCTCTCTCACTCAACCTCGAGCTCCTCGAAACAATTTAAGTTAAAAAGGCATCGAAAGAGAGACGTTACTGTGTTAGCAGAGCAGAGTGTAACGTTACAAATTAAGCTTAACGGAGTTCAATAAAAACAAGAGTAAAGTTGAACACAACGCACACAACGGCAGTCACGTACAGTAAGTGGGCTTACTTGAGAGAGAGAGAGAGAGAGAGAGAGAGAGAGAGTGGGAGGGGAGGGAAAGTTCAGTTTTTTGAGCAATGGCGAGAGGATTCGAGCTCTTTTTTGCCATTTCACTGTTGCTTAAGCTTCTGGGTATGTCTTCTTTTTTGTTGCTCTGTAGTTCTGTGACTTTTTTTTAATTTTTTCTTTCTTTCTTTGAGGTGTCTTCAATGGTGTTTTGGTTTTCAGTTTCTCTGTCTTTTTAGATCTTTGTTATCTTTGGGGAAGGTACATTTGGGGATTTTTTTTGTTTTTTCCAAAAGCAAAATTATAATGACCCTTGTAACCTGCTAAGTCAGCTTCAAATATCTTTGTGCTCATTTTTTACATTCGTCCTTTTCATTTGTTGTGCTTGGACTGTGTGTTTACATTTCACCCTTTGCAAATTGGTTCTTCCATATTTTCTTGTTTTCATTTTCCTACTTACCTTCTACTGTTGTTTAAGCTATTTTGACGATTAAACATAAAACTAATAGTGGTTGGTACTTCTCTATTATATATATAATTTTTTTGTGATTGTGGTGGACTGCTGCTGGTTATCTATTCCATTTTTAGTTTTTTAAATCTTCAACTCGCTGGTAATGCTATTAGTATTTTTCTGCAAAAAGGGTAGGCTATGGAAAGAAATATTGCCATCGTGGATTTGCATTCATTCAGTTGTTCACCGCTTTCAAACTAGTAGTATACTTGGATTTATAACTTTACTATAGGTGGGTAGGCTTTCAATTAACTGGACAGCTAGATTGCAACATTAAAGCTTGTGGACCCATTGTGATTTTGTTTGATACATCTGGTTTATTTAACAACAATGTCATGAACTCCACATTTATGTGTACGAGTCCTCTCATATCTCTAAAAGATACCGAGTGAATGATGGAACTTGTGGAGCCATTGTGATTTTGTTGGATAGGCCATGTTTGTAGAATGCTTTTACTTTGCCTCCCTTTTTTTTTTTAGGGTTTTGTAGTCTATTGGAGTTATTGTCTATTATTTGAGTTGGATTGGCCATCGAGAGAAGTATTTATTCATCAAATCCAAAAATTTTTAGATCCTGCCTTTCTTGATACATTTTGGACAGAAATTGTAAAATTTGATGGCTAGCAATTAATTTTATGAAAGTCTGACAATGGTGCATTTTGTAAACATTGTCCTCTAGTTTATATAAGTGTATTTGTTCATTTTACCAAATTGGTGAAATAGCTAAGATTAATGCATATTGAAGAAGAATTGTTAAATTTCATTGCTATTGACCCCAGTTATTTTTATGAGACTCTGAGAGCTGTACATTGTGCAAATATTGTCGTCAAGTTTTTAAAGAGTGTATGTGCTGTCTGGCACAGATTCTATCCCTGGATTTTTTCATTGAGCTCTAAAATAGTTGATGGAAAACATTATTTAACAGGGTTCTAATGTGATTACCAAATAGGAAAACCATCTCTGCCAATTATTTATGTAGACAAAACCAATGCATAAGATTATTTATATTGAGAATCTTTCTGAAGCAATCTTCTCTTTAAAATGTTACATTTAAAAATGTCAGTTTTGTTTGTACAAGTTAACATTTAGTTACTTTACATATGAACTTGTAATAGTTTATGTCCGTGTTATATGATGAAAAGTTCAAATCATTACTTTTAGCTGCATGCACGAGGACTTGTGCTGTGCTCTATCCACTCTCTTAGTAAGTCTTCTGCTGTTTAAATGCATCAGCTCCTTAACTGAGAGATTCTAAATCTTTTCATATTTGTCATAGGTTTGTGCAAAGGAAGTACTATTGGTGTCTGCTACGGAAGAAATGCTGATGACCTCCCAACGCCGGATAAAGTTGCACAGTTGGTTAAACAACATAACATCAAATATCTGAGGATCTATGATTCTAACATCCAGGTCCTCAAGGCATTTGCAAATACTGGAGTTGAACTCATGATCGGAATTCCAAATTCAGATTTGTTGCCGTTTGCACAGTTCCAATCTAATGCAGATACCTGGCTGAAAAATAGCATCCTTCCTTACTACCCGGCTGCTAAAATCACATACATAACTGTTGGTGCTGAAGTCACCGAAAGCACCGATAATTCCTCTTCACTAGTTGTTCCTGCTATGCAAAATGTCTTTACGGCATTAAAAAAAGCTGGCCTGCATAAAAGGATTAAAGTCTCTAGTACCCATTCCCTGGGGGTTTTGTCTCGATCGTTCCCACCATCTGCAGGGGCCTTTAATAGCAGCCATGCACATTTTCTGAAACCCTTGTTGGAGTTCCTTGCTGAGAACCAGTCACCTTTTATGATAGATATATATCCGTACTATGCATATAGAGATTCCCCCAACAATGTGTCTCTGGACTATGCTCTATTTCAGTCATCCTCAGAAGTTATAGATCCAAACACTGGTTTGCTTTACACAAACATGTTTGATGCCCAGATTGATTCGATTTACTTCGCACTCATGGCATTAAATTTCAGAACAATCAAGATTATGGTAACTGAGACAGGCTGGCCTTCAAAAGGTTCGCGAAAAGAGAAAGCTGCAACTCCTGATAACGCCCAGATTTATAATACTAATCTGATCCGACATGTCATCAATGATTCTGGTACTCCTGCAAAGCCAGGAGAAGAGTTAGATGTGTATGTTTTCTCATTATTTAATGAGAACCGGAAACCTGGGTTGGAGTCGGAGAGGAATTGGGGGTTGTTTTATCCAGATCAGACAAGTGTCTATAACCTCGATTTCAGTGGAAAAGGTGTTGTTGATACGACAGATTCAAATGTCACCAGCCTGAATGGAACAACTACAACATGGTGCATAGCTTCCACCAAGGCTTCTGAAGCCGATTTGCAGAATTCCTTAGATTGGGCATGCGGTCCTGGGAATGTGGACTGTTCTGCTATTCAGCCTAGCCAGCCTTGTTATGAACCAAACACTCTACTCTCTCATGCATCGTTTGCAATTAACAGTTATTACCAGCAGAATGGAGCTACTGACATAGCTTGCAGTTTTGGCGGAAACGGGGTCAAAGTTGACAAAAATCCAAGTATGATTAGCATCCAGCCTTTTCATTTAGTTGGTATTTGTTTCCTTTATCTTGAGTTTGGCTAGGTTCTTTTTGGATGGATATATTCAAATCTATTGTGTGATAATAATCAGTTCCTACCACAAAATTAATTGGTCCATTGCGTCCAACCTATGGTATTATATTTTACTTGTGGCTGTGAACAGCTTATCCGACCTTGTGATTTTTACTTTAGTGTCAGAAGTTCAAGTATTTGTTGCTTAAACTCTGTTTTGAAGCCTTTCATGCAACTAATTTGTATCTATTTTTGCAGGCTATGATAATTGTGTGTACATGACCGCGGGGTAAGTACAATACACCCAACATCTCTAATTTTATGTATTGATTTTTCTCACTCCCGATATCCATATTCTACATCTAACTCTTGTTTTTTCATTAATCATGCAGTGCAAACAAAACTGCAGCAACCAACACAACAGCAATCTCATCAACTCCTTCGCCTTCAACACGAAATGAAGCCATTGCTTGGGCGCCAAGTTTCCTTTTAATGACTTTGCTACCAACGCTTCTGACACTGAAGAACCTGTGAAATGGGGGAGAAAGTACTCTTCTGAAATATTGTTCTTGAAAAATATATCCCAACGGATGTATGTAACTGATGTGCAGCAATTCGGCCTTCAAGTTTTGTATGATATTGATGGTAAAGACTACTCTATTTTCGTAGTTGAAATCAGATTATATATGCTTTGCACATATCTTCCAGCGTTTGCTGTTCTCGTTTATGATTCCAACAAACCAGAAGAGTTCTGATTTCTCTGTTTATGATAACACCACCAGGTTTATTACAATTAATTTTGTTTGCGATGATATCCACCCAGTCCACCGTCTTAAGCTTTGAAGCAAGTCAAATAATCTTTTACCAAAAATTGAGCATCCCTTAGAACCTCCCAAGGGAAAAATAAACCAACGCAAAATACATTGAGAAACAAGAATCTCACCAGTTTTACAACTCAAATTGACACATCCATTAGATACGATCCACTGTAATAGTGATAGGCAAAGTACCTTGACAATCATGACAATACTACAAATAGATGATATCAATAACTTCAACATGCACCAAACCTTTCCTTTCCACACACAGTTCCCATAACTTTGAATACTGTAATATTATTATGCTGAAGTTCAACAGTGCGAGCTTTTTAGGGAAGCCAAGAAATGAAACAAATTAGAGGACATGCAAACCACCTAAAGACCCTGATCAATGAGATAATCACCAAGCCTTTCGACAATCATGTTGCACTGCCCAGGGGTCATCGGCTCATCATAGATTCCAATGACCAAGGCCGCACCAGTCTTCTTGACGGTAACACCACCAGGGCCCTGAAATTAAAAGTGATACCAACTGGATGAGGCAACTACTTAATGTTTCAATTAAGAACTGCAAAATTCGGAAAAAAAAAAAAGAGAGAGGAAGGGAGGGAATGTTCCCCGGATGATTGCTCCTTATGATCAAGCTTTGAACATGAAGGCAGCTTAATCGTGCTAATTCATGAAAGCTTTGTACATCATAGGAAATGCAAAAACATGCTTTTAGTAGCATAATGAACAAAGTCTAAACAAGATCAGATATTAGTTCCCACCTTCTTCCCTCGGATGACAGCACCTGGCTCGCCCTGGATCACCATATATTTTGTGCCACCAAGATACAGTCCAGTTGGTGCTAGTGTTCCAGGTTCATTGAAGTCATTCATGATACCAGTTATTTCCTCAGGTTTTAACTAAAACAATACAAACGCAAAAGCAATAAGTATCTGATATAAAAAGAACCAACATTCCAACAATGTGTATATGCCCGTCTACTGACAAAAACAAAGCTATAAAATCTTAAAAATAAGATATCCAAGGAAAAAGCAGAAATTCAATGACCATGCATCGCTTTCACAAATCTAAAAGATGAAAGGGCTTTGCCCTCAGTAGTTTCAAAGTTCAAAAAAGGTCTCTCTCGATTCTCATTTCTCTTATGTGCAATATCAATATATACGATCGTTGTTGACGGATCCGTTAATTTACCTTTTAGGCCATGCATAATGTTTTTGCATTCCATATACATTATCCACAATCCAATCTATCCGCAGCACCATTTTAAGCACAAATGAGGCTAGCCGCCAATTCATACATAAACAAACATGCAGCACTTACTTCACTGCCATCATACAAGAACCATGCTAATAGATTCAACAAAAAAAAAAAAAAAAATCATTCCAAGTTGATCTCAAGGAACAAATGTTACAAATCGAATCACGCAAGAACCCAAATTCTAAATCAACTTTACTAACCCTAGTACAGCTAATAAATCAATAATATTCCAAGCAGATCATATCTCAGAAAACCCTACTCGAGCAAAGTAACCAAGAAAAAACAGATCAACTATCACCAATCACAAACAAAACAAAGAAAAAATTGAAACAAAACCCATCAAAGAATCCATCTTTTCAAATAGATTTAGAAATGAAAGAAGTCAAAAATTAAAAAAATATATATTAAAAAAAACCTGAGGGAAGTTTTCGCTCTGGGCCCAAACGCTGCCGTCGTGGCCGATGATAGCGGCAGCTGAGAGATGGTTGCCATCAATTTCGCACATCAGATGATCATCGACGTAAGCTTGCCACGACATCTTTTTCTGCTTTGAAGATTCCTCTGATTTTTTTTTTTTTTTTCCTGAAGCTTTTACCAATGAGTGTGTTTTAGACTTATTTTTGTCGAGAAGAGATTTTGCTAAGAGCTAGACAAAAGGAGACACTAGACACAGAGATATAGCGTTGAAACAACGAGACCCGCTACGCAATTATTTTAATAATTAATTAATATATTTAATATATTCCCTTTCTTTATTTTCTTATTGTAATAATATATGAATCCCTAAATTTTTTATGTTTTCTCGAGGAAGCACTTGGTCTACCCATTTATATTAAACAGACCCCTTTAATCCATTTTTTGTGAGATATTACTTTATACTTATATTAAAATTTGAAGTCTACTGAAAATATATATAGTATAACCCATAGTATAAATTAGAGATTCACTCCCACTTAGGGGTGGCAATTTGAGTCAGGATTTGTTTATTCAATTCGATTCGAAGCAAATTAAATGGGTTTGGCTTTAAAAAAATTGATTTATTTAATAAATGAGTGAATTTGATTCGATTCGTTAATTAAACGAATTGAATCCGAGTTTGAAGACATTGATTCGTTTATTTATTTAGGATTCGTTTAATAAATGGATTATAAACTAACCGAATACAATCTATTCGTATAAAATTTATTTATTATTCATTTAATTAAATTATTTATTTATTCTTAAATATTTATGACAAATTTTAAAATTTGAAGGTTAATCTAATAATTATAAATAATAATAAGACAACATATGAATGAGATGAAAAATTTTATAGTTTGGATTATTTATTTAATTTTTGTAAATGAGTTCATATTCAATTCGATTTGTTATAGATTCGTTTATTTTTAGGATAAACGAATAATAAACGAATTTGGATTCGATTTGATTCGGTTATTAATTCTATTAAACGAATTAAACGAATCAAACTGAATATTCTTTTAATAAACGAATTGAATCCGAATCATAAGATTTCAGTTTGTTTAATAAACAAATTGAATCCGAATCCATAAAATTTTGACCCAATTCGTTTAGGATTCAATTCGATTATTCGTTTTACCACCCCTTCTCCCACTAAAACATTAAAGAAGAATATATCACTATTCTACATTTTATGGAAAAAAAGGAAATAACTCGTCATTGGGTAAAAAGCTAAGAGTTTGTTTGTTAAATGTCCGAAATCTGAAATTTTATTAATTTCAGACAATTTCTAAAATTTGTTTGTTTGTTTTTTGGAACTTATGTCTAATTTTTAGACATTTACATCTGAATAAAAAAAATAAACTTTTGTGACTTTTATCTTAATAGGAAAATGTCTAAATGACAAGTAAATTATATATTCCAAAAATATCGCTGTAAAATAACTTATTTCCTTAATTTACAAGAACATAAATGTCAAATAACTAAGTTTAAGATGTTTTTTTATTATAAAAACAAACAAGATGCCACTTATATTCAAATATTAAAAAAAGAAAAACAAACATGTCATTTAGATTTTCGTATTCAGACCCATTCAGACTTTAGAAAAATTCAAACCCATTTAGATTTCAAACAAAAAAACAAATGCTACCTAAGTGCATCACCAAAAGGCTCTATTAATTTTAGTCTTTAAATATCTTATCTATACGACAAATTCACTACAAGAACTATATCCTTTCACGACCATATTTTCTACGACGATATAATTTTTGTCACAGAATGTCACTTTTTACAACCATATGCAATCTCGTTGCTAAATGTCTTGTTTTTCTATGACCAAAATTAAATTCATCACAAAAACTCACTTTTTGCAACCAAACACAATTTTTGTCGTAGAAGCATTTGCCAATTATATTTATTTTTAATTTATTTGAGACCAAAAACATGTTCATCGCAAATTCTATACTTTTAACAACCACTTCAAGATTTCGTCGCAAGAAATAAAGTGATAAAATTAATATTTTTACTTCTTTTTTGCAGACAAAACCAAATTTTCGTCTCAAAATATCTACTTTTTACGACCCCTTTCAAGTTGTCGCAAAAAGTCAAAAGATTTTGGCAGGTAATCTTCCGCCAACCAAATTATAAAAATATATTTATAACGCTTTTTACAACAAATCATTATTTGGTCGCTAAAAATGAAATATTTTGGCGGAAATTGAACCGCCTTACACAATTAAACTCAATTTGAACAAGTTTTTGCGACCAAATTTAAACGTGGAAGCAAAAGACTAGTATGTTATGCATATTTGTATTATTCTTCTCTCTTTCATTTTTATCTCTAAGTTCTCTCACTCTTATAACTCTCATTCTCTTGTTCTCACTCTATCTTCCTAGCTTATTTTCCTTGCAAACTTTTTTTTTTGCTACATAATTTTATTTAATTATCATATGTAGAAGTTAACTAACCTTTGTGTTTTTCTTTTTTGTAGAAATTAAATATTGAAGATCATATACAAAGAGGTGAAGAAAATCAAGAAATTTATGAATAAATATAGTCGTTCCAAATATTACAATGTTATTTGAAGATCATGATGTAATTGCTCCAAATGTTACAATTATGTCATTGTTCTAAATAATGTAATTTCATTTGCTAAATTTTTTGTGTATTTTTTGTCAATAATAAATTTTAATTTACTTTTTCTACTTTCATGACATTAGTTATAATTGTCTTAATTATTAAAGAAAAATTAAAAAAATTAAAATTTTATAAAATTACAATTAAAACTTAATGTTATATTTAAATTTTTCGCGACTAGTTTGAGTATGGTCGCAAATATTCTAAATCTGTGACGAAATAATTGATTGCAAAAAAGTAACGGAGACAAAATGAAATTATATTTTGCGACCATTTTTTTTTGTCGCGAAAAGTTATTTTCTGGGACCAACTTATAAAGTGGTCGCGGATACTTTTCCTCGACAGACCTAATGTGACCAACTTACGACCATAATTTTTTTGTCACAAATTATTTTTTGTAACGAATTTGATATTTTCTACGACGAATTTATTGGTCGCAGATGACCATAATTCTAGTAGTGTATATTGGAGAGTAAAAGAATACACTATCCTTGAAAAGACTCTTTAAGTAAAAATAAATTAATATTATTTTAATCAAATAATTTTTTTAAAGAAAAATAAATTGTAATTAAAGCATTTCTCTCTCTCTCTCTCAATAAAAAGTGATAAAAATAAAAATTGAAGAGGGGGAAAACACTATAAAATTAAAGAAAGAGAAGCATTTATTATTTGAACAATCTTAATTGAAATATCTTTTGGAGCTTAAAATATTGATGTACTTCTTCAAATTAGAAGCATAATTTTATTTGAAAAGTTTTCTAGTGATAATTTAAATAATTGACTCCTTGATTTTATTGAGATGATAAAAAAATATTTAGTGTTGGCCCTGTTGGATAGTATTCAAAATTCGAATGTAATGGTATAATTGAGGGTTCCAACTGTTATCATTATTTGTTGTTTCCTCTGTCGGTTTTTTTTTTAACCGAATGTAACGGTGTTATAAGTAAACATTCATTGGTATTAATGTTATTTTTATTTAGTGGTCGGTGAAGATAACGTTCGTAACTCCATTGTCATTTTCTTTTATTAAAACAAAAAGGGTAAACATTACCTTTATCTTTAGTCATTGCCTTCTTTTTTTCCAAATGCGTAAATTAAAACCATTTAAAAAAGATAGATATGAGACTTGACGGATATTCTTTTCTTTATAAAAATATGGTCCAATCTCAAATTGAAATCCTGTGTGTCCACAAATCTCCATCTCTCTCTTGCCCTGCCATCGCATAATTACAGATGTCACCTACATGCTTTTTTTTTCCTTTCTTTTTAAAATTCTTTTTGGGTCCATGCCACTTGCCACAAAACGTTTCGAGCCCTATGTCAAATATCAAAATTGTCCCAAATTATGAATACTTGAGTGCTTCAAGCTACATCCAAATAATGATTTTTTTTTTCTAATTGTGGATTTGTGTTCTTGGATTTTTCAGAACTTGTAAAAGCTGATATTTCTCAAAGGTAGGATTCTCTAGCTCTCTAACGACCCACAGAAATGCAAGTAGTTATTGCCGCACAAAACTGAACTCAAACAAGGCATAATTCATCTGAGCATCAAAGATAAATCAGCCAGCAGCGAGTAAACGAGCCATAGAAGGGATAAAAGATCAAAAAAAGATACATAAAAATGTAATTCAGGTCAAAACAAAACGACCGAACACCAAACAAACATTTAGTTTCTCACGTGGTTATTGTTTGCCTCACCTTCACTGCCAATTCAAAGGCTCTAGAGGAGGAAGATGGCAAACTTGGAACCAGAATCCAAAAAGAAATATGAAAGAGGAGAAAATAAATAAACCTGAAAAAGAAATACTAGGATCGTGATAGACCTAGGCCTACAGGCCCTGATCAATGAGGTAATCACCCAACCTCTCAACAATCATGTTGCACTGCCCTGGAGTCACAGGTTCTTCATAGATACCGAATACAAGAGCTTGACCAGTCTTCTTTATGGTGACTCCTCCAGATCCCTATCATTCCAAATACATGGGCAACTGAGTAAGTTACATGTCATCAATAAGGTCATTCCGGCATACTATGAGTATGATTTTTCTTAAAAAGGAAAAAAAAAACATTTAGAAAATGTGCCGCGCTGCAGATAAACTTTTAGAAATGCATAACTCTCTTTTTGGGGAAAAAGAAAACATTGATTATGAAAATGAGAGGATAATACAAATAAATTACTGGTTCGACAATGCTAAAAATTTCATTCCAAGTTAAGGCTGAATACATATTGAGTATATAGATCACCTTCTTTCCACGGATGACAGCTCCAGCCTCTCCCTGAATTACCATGTATTTTGTGCCTCCAAGGTGCAAGCCGGTGGGAGCAAGCTGACCTGGCTGCTCGAAATCTTTCATAATACCAGCAATCTCTTCAGGCTTGAACTGGAAACACCCAACAAGAGAACCAGAAAACGTATTAAATCCTTTAAAGCCGAAAAACAACAAGACCAGCACGTATGCAGAAGGTCAATTACCACCATGCAGTTTCTATTTCGTGCAGACCACACTATAAACTCAAGAAATACAGACGAATAAAAAGGAGTAGCCCACAAAATGTTGCACTTTTGAGCACTAGTATTAGAACTAATAATACCATTAAAACATATATAACTCAAATCACAGGCTCGGGGGCAACATACATTATTTGAGTTCCACGTAACAGGGAGTACAATTCAAACAATAATTTAAGCCCCATTCGTGGTATTATCAATCATCAAATGGTAACTGAAATACAGCGGTGATTTACATTTATCAGTAAATGTTGAAAGGGATTTCACAGATTTTGCAAATGTAAGAACATACAGATCTTCATAATCATGTAAGTAATACAAAACAAAAACAAAAATCATAATTTTTTTTTTTTCACACAATGTTGCCGCAATTGATCCCAACCAAGCGATCAAATCAAGTGGAAATTGACTTGTAAATTGATCCGAAAAAAAAAAATTAGAATTGCAATCATCGTCGATCCTGCGTTCATCAATCACCAAAACCAATGAAATAAAATTCCCAATCAGATACATAAATTAATCATGCCACATTAACGCAACAAACAATGCGATCATGAAAGCAGATAAAAGAGACGAGACCTTGGGGAAATTAGCGCTTTGGGCCCAAACGCTGCCGTCGTGACCGACGATCGCAGAAGCACTGAGATGCTGGCCTTGCCCGTCGATGTCGCACATCAAATGATCATCTACGTATGTTTGCCACGACATTCTTTCTATTCCTTTTTCCTTTTATTTTCTTCACTCGATCGCTGCTTTGTTTCTTTTGCTTTTTTTTTTTTTAAATATATTGATTTGAGAAATTAGTTTTGTTTTGGTTACGCTTACGACTACGTAGCTTATGGCATATGCTGCTTGAATTTGGTTAATAAATAAACAGAGCGCGAAAGTTACGGAGAGACGGGGCAGCTTAAGCTTTAAAATGTGTGATTTCTGTGATTCTTACTCTGATCATCGTCAATTCATCATCATGCTTTCTTGGCCGTCAGTTTCCGCTTCCACCATTCGAATTTCAAGCCCGCCCGTTAGTTTCGGACCTATTTTCTTTGCTCTTTTGTCTTACGCCCTGCACGTGTCCATCTTCCCCACCATCGTTGTTCTTTCATCCATCATCTGTCCAAATTTCACTAGGCCACTGTCAATTTACTATTTATTAACATCAGTCTTAATAAATCTTAAAGACAAAATATCATTATTACTACCATGCAGCTGAAAAATTGATTATCACACACATATAACCACTAAATTACTCTTGATTAACACAAAATATTTGCATCGACAATCTTGATGTTAAAGTTTTTTTTTTTTCTTTTCCCTCTACAAATCAATTTTTTGGTGAAGCAATAGTATCCAACAATCTGTAAAACGTGAAAATGAAACTTCTTGAACTGTCAGCTCTTCTGGGTTGAAGGCTTTGCTGCCTTTGTCAGGTGCATCACCTGGAAAAATTACAAGAACGTTGCCATATTATAATCAATCGCTTAAACGATATGATCTTCCTCTGAAAGCCACACCAGTTGTCCTTTCAGGCTGGGCACGATTGATAGCTGGAGCTCCGATTCTCCACCTCGCCACCAGTTTTTGTCTATTGAAAGTTAAGAAACATTGCAGCAATATATATGAAATGAAAAACAAAACTAAAGAGATGATCTTTTCTTTTTCAAATTACTAGTAGTAGATAATCAGTTAATAACCATGTTTAAAAGATAAAAGGGGCCAAACGGAGGGTTAAAAAACTACAGGGTTCACTCTCTCATCTTCTTGTGTCAGAAAAAGAGAAATGATTGCTGGATAACAAATGCCAGTGGTGAACTAATCCGCTCATGACTAAAATGATTTCCTAGTGCTGTAGAAAAGAAGAGCAAGAAACAGACAAGTCAGTGTGGACATGTGTCTTGTGTACGTGTGTGTGCCTGTGTTGAGAGGGAGAATATGTCTCTAATAACATTAGGTTTCGCGCATCCAGCAGAATGCCCTGGAGGATTACTTGGGCCTGCATAATTTTTCACCCTAAGGAACCAATAAAAGTAAGGATACACCCATTTTGGAGTCTTCAACAAGTTCTTTCCAGTTGCAAGTGGATGTAAGACAGTCAAAAAGTAATACAGATGTCCTGCTATGATTCCCAGCAGGTCTGGTACAAGGGGTGAACCAAAAATGACATCCAAAGCAAGCATTGCCCATGGTAGATAAAATGCCTACAAACCGAAAGAAAAAAATAATTACATAATATATTGCTTCGGATATTTTAGGACCCTGCCCAAGATAGCTCAAAGAAACAAAAACATGAAACTGTCTAGTTAAATTCACCATAAATATTTGTGTGTACCTTAAGTGTCACGAGGCCATATATATTGATCTGAGAATTTGGGAATTCTCTACTCCAGACATAGACAAGCATAAAAACAAGTGATATCCCTAGGAAATAAGATCGAAATATGGGGATGGCTGACAACACCTATAGAATCCACAGAAGAAAAAATCATAACCAAATGAAATCATGTTAGCAATGCAAAACAATAAAAGATGTTCAAATTTCTGAAAGAAGGGAGCTGCTCATCACTGATGCAGCTGACCATATGTGATAGGACTTGGGACTAAACTAGGGCTGATTTTTAAACATAAGTTTTCATTGGTCTAACAATGTGCTCCTATAAATTTCAAAATTTTCAGCATCCAGCAGGAAAGGTCAGAAAAGGTGACAAGATTTTTCCTTTCCAAGGTTTCTAACACAGTATGAATGACAACTTCTGCCAGCCTAATCAATCATTTCTACAGCATAACAAATCATCTTGAAAGAAATCTGAATGTTCAAATAAATAAATATGAAGACATTATAACCCACCAACAGAGATAAGGCTCCAAAAATCATCATCCATAAAAAATCTGCTGTACGCCTTTCAAATGGTCCCTTCTCCAGGTTAACTCCATATCTCGCTCTGTACATTCATACAGAGTTATTACACAAGTGTTACTGCCGGGGATACTATTAAAAATAAAATTGTCTCCTTCAAGCATTTTGGCAACGGCCACATGGTTTTAACATTGAACAAGAATGGGAGTCATTAAATGAAATCAACTCATATGATGCCTTAGATTGAAAGTTTCCATGGTGTAATACTTACATCATCAAAAGGCGAATCCCAAAATTGATTGAAAAAGTTCCAAGGAAAAAGAAATTTGTTATCAACCTCCATACCTGCAATGCAATTCAAGTTACTAAAAAGTTTAATTGAGTACTTGGAAATGAAACCCACGAATCCGAGAATAAAATGAGATTTTGAATGATACTTTTTTTTCTTTTTTTTTTTGGATAAGGAATTTCTACCACACTTAAAAAGGGAATATTAACCTAATCAATTTCCCATAAATATATAATTTCACAGGTATATGGGGGTTTACAAAGGAATGTATATATTATTGTTTGTATATGTTAAGTGAATGAGAGAGATTGAGATGGAATACATTCAGCTTGTTTGAAAAATCAGAAAACGAGGTCAGCTTGGTATTTACAGTCTTCTTGCGAGCGCCGTTGCAAGCACTTCTTTTTAGCATGAGACAATATTTAAATTGAAAATTTCGAACATCCATCCATAAGGTTTTCATCTCTGACAAACTCTATCTAGCACAACTTGTAGCCAACCTATTAGCTTACGAAGTTGCAATAACACCAAGGAAACCAAATCTTTAACCCAACCATAAAGTTGGGGACTAACTGACAAATTGAAAAACAAACACAATTGTGCTGTTTCAAAGTCCAAATATATACTTTTAGAAGTTATTAGAACAGCCTTGTATAAAGGAATTAAGGGTTTTACAGACCTGTGTCTTCAAAACAATTTCGGAGTGGTTAAAAGTTTGTTAGAACTGTCAAATTGGTACATGTTAATTTCAACCTACGTATCCTGCACACAAATGCTGTAGCATCACATGTGAAGGAAAGAAGATCTTTAAAAAGTTTTGCAACAGTTAACATCTGTTAAATTTGTAGAAAAGAATACCAAGCACAATCAAGCATTCTACTTATTGGCAGCATATTTATACGCATATTTATTGGCTTTCCATGACATTAAAGCCGAATAAGTTAATGTCACCATTTGAGAAGTACAAGCATATTCAGTTGAAAAAATATCAAATAAATATTTAGGAACGAATGCAGCATTTTTCTACAGTCATCAGCACATAATCTGGAGTCATTTTCTTGTCATCACATAAGCTGAACCCATACCTGAAAATTTGAAAACACAAGCTTGTATTGTAATGCAAGAATAGAAAGATCCAATAATCCTAATGAACAAGCTGTAGTGACCGCAACACACAAGGTCCCATAAGCCTTGCATATGGGTGGAAGAGAGTGATAGTATCTGAAATAGGCAGGAGAATGAGGCTTTCAATGATCAGCATTATGTTACAGAAATTATTTTCATTTTTTATATTAAATAATAAATAAATAAAAGAGAAAACCAGAGAAGAAAGCAAAGACTGGGACCAAGCAGCCAAAAATATTTGTATTGCCACCAAAGCTATCTATTGTTCAACCGTCTAGCTGGTAAGGCATCAAATTGTGTGGTTAAAAAACATCATAAGATCAATTCAGCCATAATTTTGAACATGCTACATCAGAACGTATTATCTTTTCTAGTAAGCATAATGATAACCAATTTTTCATAATAATTTAAAAAACACAAAGCCACTGCTAACTCATTGCCACATACAGTCACACAGCGTTGTCACCCCGCAAAATTTGTTGTGAGAATGTAGACATAGCACGGCCTTGATGGTTGGTTTAGATACTGAAAAAATATACATAAATGGGAGCCCGTCGTATGCATTCTGCTCGGTGTGAAATTACCTAATACTATACAAATGTGTCTGTAATCAATAATATGCACTTAAGTGGGGTTTTCCTATCATTCACCCTTTTTTCTTTCTAAGCAAAGAGATTAACTCTGTGCCAATCCACAGTTGCGAAGATCAAAAGAAGGATTGCAAAGCGAATCTGACTTTTAAGAATGGAACAAATTATGATTCAGGAAACACTAAAATTTGGTGCACGATCAATACCTTGCCACATCTCACAACACGTTTATGTCTCTGCTTAAATTTGAAAGACGACCGCTAAAGTGTTTTGATATACACCAAATTTTAAATGGCGGCTAACGTTTCCTAACTACCTACCTATATATACTTGACGACTAGGGATTCCATTCCAGAAGCTATGGATTAATCCTAAAAATATCCTCAATCAACTTTTGAGTTTGAAAGATCAAGAAACTCAATAACATTAACTAAACATGAGTTCCAAGTCTAGGATTAAAAAAAACAAATCATTTACTACACAATACAAGTTTAAGGACTTTAATTCTTCAAATCCCTCAACTAAACAAATCACAGCGTCAAAATCCATAAACAAAGTTTCCAGCCATGGCACTGAATAAAAATAATACAACAGATTAAAAACATACTCAGCAGGTGAAGACATTGCAGACTCAGATGGCTAACTCAAGCGAAACGCGCAGCTTTAGATCTTCGCTTTCCCCGTGTCGATAGTATGCTCCGAAGAGACAATAAGCAATTAAGCAGCAGAAAATTAAAAAACTTTTGGTCTTTAGAGCCTGTTATTGCTTCGTCAATTTTATTTTAACTCGAAGACCCGTTGTCGATAACTTCATTACGAAACAAACAAACTCGCGAGTGCGACCCAGAAGGTTCGTCTTTTAACGCATGTGAGACGTGTGGCCAGAGTGCGTGTTAATGAGTTATTGGGCCGCCTGCTTGGTCGGGCATGAATTTCTTGGGCTCTAAAATTTTAAGTACACCCGACCTGAGCATTGTTCACAACACTTAGTTTCTGGGAGTGATTTTGCTCCACCACCCCCTCTAATATTCTTTTGAAGCCCCTAATCTGTACAACCATGCCCGATACCTCAATTGATGAATTTTTAATTGATAATTATCTCCCATTTTATTTCTACGAATTTTTTTTATATTATTCGTTATTTGTGATTAGAGATTTAGAGTAGTAATAAACATCCTAAATTTTGTGTGTGTTTGGAATTGAGGTTGGACAGACTATAATTTAAAAGTTATAACACTAATATATTTAGTAAACACTAGCTGTTGTAACTTGTAAGCTATATTAATATGATTTTTCATTTGTATAATGAAAAATTTATTATATCTTTAATAATTTTATCATAATTATTATTTTAAATTTATATTTACTATATATTATTAACTTTTGTTTGATAGTTACAGTTTTTTTCAACAATAGTTGTACCTTAAAAGTTATGCCACCTCAATTCCAAACGAGATCTTTATCTTGAAATTTTACTGCAAAATTTTATAAAGTAGTATAGAACACACTGTTTTTTAATACTTATAATCAGACAATAAATTGAAGATAAAGAGATTTTCTTTTTTTGGTGGTTTGGGGGAGGGGATAAAAGATGGTTTTTCATAAGATTCGAATGGCTGGTCAACTAGAAAAAAAAAAAAATTAAAAGTCACTCAGTTAGTCAGTTGAAACTCTGCGCGATATAAAAGAGTTAAACATATTGACACACAAAAGAATGAAATTAAGAAAGTCGTATGTCTGTAAAATTATGGAATAAGTTACATGAAATCAAACAAAGACATTTAATGAGATATTTCTCAGTAAAAGATTAACCAATGAATAGCTGGAGTTAAATCATTCGCGTCTGGCAAGTGCATAGCAAATTTAACACCAACAAGAGATGAGTAAAGAGAAAAAAGAAAGAACATTATTTCTTATTCATTTATTTTTTTAGCAAGTACATATGATATTATATTAGAATTCATAGTCTTTAATGATTTATCTGAGGAAGTGAATTAGAAACATCCTTTTTCTCCCCCAATCGAGGATATCGTGATTTTTTTTATAATATTTTATAAGTAACTCTTAATAATATAAAACGTTTATTGTAACATTCAGATACATTGATATCACAAGATGCAAATATTGTTTAAATTAAATCAATTGATAACCACTAATCACATCTACTGGACCTAGTTGAGGACCACAACGGCGTGGTCTTGGTGGTCCTAAACTTTGATTATAAATCATATTGAGAAACATAAATTTTTTATTATCTGGCATTGGAAGATGCGCCGGTTAATCATGATCATAATGAATGGCATGATTAGAATAGGCTGGTCCCAATCCACCTGACCCAAATGGATCCAATCAAATCAACGGATTACACGAAAGTGGCTTGCCTGTTCCTGTCTGCCAGTTTCGTGATGTCATGACCGGGGGTGTCAATTGGTGTAATTTTGTGTCGTTTCCAATTGATATAGATATGAATACATTTTATTTATTAATTGTGTTGAAATATCAAAATATAAATATAATTTATTTATTAATTATGTTAATAGTATTCGTCCGACATATTTAATAAAAATAAAAATTTATTTAAAAACTAATAAATATGTTAATATTATTCTTAAGAATAAATTATAAATAAATTAAAATTGCATAAATATAACATGAATAATTAATTTTTTGTTTCAATTTTTTTAATAATATTACCACATATTAATTGATATTCATATCATTAATAAGTAATTGTATTAAAATAGTCAGCATAGATACGACACGATTATTTATCGTATCCTGTCGTGTCAAATTATCATATCTTATCGGATCAACTTATTTTATTAATTATATTAATATTTATTAACATGAATATGAAAAAGTCGTGTCGTATACACGTCATATATTAATATAATCTAACTGTAACCCATTTTACCACCTCTAAATTGTGATACATTGCTGCTTATTTTTCATTTGCTTACCTGATTCTATGGCGGTATCTCTTACAAACTAAGGCCCCACTTGAGCAAAATGTGGACACAATAAAATCTTTGTAACAACGAACATATCAAATATGAAGATTTGACATTTGTATAACAATGTCGTTGGCCTTGTAGTCTGATGATGGACCCTTTTTTCAACAATGTTGAAGGCAGTAGTACGAGTCAGGCATGAAAATAATTAATAACAAATGGGTTAAAAACTCTCTTGATTCCGATGAATTTATTAAATTTTAATCCTTATAAGTTATAACCATAATTACCGCTCTCATAAGTCAAACCTTTACTCTCTAACCTCTTAAACAATTTAAGAATTTCATGGTCAAAACTCACATCCTTAAAGACTAATATTTTTAAACATCTTGAATCTATTGTCGTTTCAAAATTACATACACTTAATGAATTTTTAACTTCATCTTCGGTGTGAATCTCTACAGAGGCTCTTTCTTTTTTAAGTTAAAAAAATTTAGAATTGTAAGTGTAGATTTCTATCCAGTATTATTAGTGAAAATAAATTTTTGAAGTAAAATGTTAATAGATTTTTAAATTATGTTATAAATATATATATGTAAATAACAATAATAATAATAATAATAATAATAATAATAAAGGCTACGATCAAAAAAAATATTTTTAACTTATAATATCTTAAGAGTTGCATCAATTAAATAAAATATAATTTAATTATTAAAATTTTAAAAATTATTAGATACAACTTAGAGGTGTTATAATATCATGTAACTCATCAAGGTCAAAAAATGGAAAAAAATAATAATAATAATTGTGCCCATATCGTGATTTGATATACACAGACGCGACGAAGCGCGTGAGGACTCTCTCGGCCTTGTGGGGTCCAGGGAGCATTATTCATACAAATTCAAACAAAAGATTTGGTACGGTTAACGAACATTGATGTTACATACATGCCTGATTTGCAAAACGCTGCGGGCCCAACGGAAAGAGTGGGCCCGTGTGGGGATCGCTGCCACCGGCTCTTGATGAAGCCATGCTTACTTCATCTTAACGTCTCTCAGGTCAAATTGGCCTATAATGACAAGGTCAAGAATCAAGATCCACCGTGCAAATGGACGGCAAGCGAAAGGCTTCTTCGGGTAATTATTTGATCAATTATTTTGATAAATAAAATAAAATAAGCAACTAATTACAATTTTTTTCCCTTTTTCAAAGTAATAAGTGACGGAAACAAACCATTTTTTTTTTTAATTTCGAACCTCTTGTACAAATTGTTTAATATGAAATGATGTACGAATACACTATTGATTGTAGTGAGGTTTGTTTGCCCAAGCTAACTAAATTTCAAAAGTTAAATTGTTGTTTTGAAATTTAGCCTACCCCAATTTTAATTTACTGAATAGTCCCAATAATCTACTGATTACATTAGAAATAATATCGATTAGTCTTAATAATTTACTGATTATAAAATACTAGTAGTATTGTAATTGTAATTAAAAAAAAAAGGGTCTAGTTAAGTTACACAACATTGTAACTTACAATACAAGAGTTATACTAATTAAGTAAAGTCCTGTTTAAAATTATTAAATATTTTTAAATTATTAGATATAAATTTGAAGTTGTTATAAGCTACAACATTAGGTAATTTGATAAGGTTAAAAAATTTAAAAAAAAAATCTACACATATCGTGATATTCATATGTACAAATAGGACGAAGCATGAGAGGAATACTCTCGGCCTTGTGGGGTTCAGGGGAGTATTATGCTTATAAATTAAAACAAGAGATTTAAAGTGTCCTGATGTGTGGTGTTGAATGAATAATGCTACTACATATCCAAAATTTTTAATTAATTAATAAAGATAATACAATTAATTCACTTAGATCTTATAAAAAATTATTAATTAATTAATTAATGATATATTATTTAGAATAGAATTTATATAAAAAAAAATTAAAATTTCGATCAGTACTCGGTATCGAACTGTTGAAAACGTTAACGGACCGAACTGTTGATAACGCTAACGGATATTGATGGTACAGACATGCCTGATTTCCAAACGCTGAGGGCCCAGCATAAATAGTGGGCCAATCGGGTGATCGCTGTCGCTGGCTCTTGATGAAGCCATGCTTACTTCATCTTAACGTATTTCGGGTCAAATTAGTTAATAATGTCAAGGTCAAGAATCAAGATCAACAACGAAATGGATGGCAAGTAAAAAGGTTCATTCGGTGATTATTCGACCAATCATTTTGATCAAAAAAATAAAATAAACAGATAATTACAAATTTTTTCTCTTTTTCAAAGTAAAAAGTGATCGAGATAGGATTTTTTTTTTTTTTGGTAATTTCAAAACTCTTGCACAAATTCTTTAATATAAACTGATGTATCAATACACTATTGATTGGAGTCTTTTCACATGAACTCAATTAATTACATTACATTTATATTTTTTTTCAACTAAAAATGTACTGATGTATCAATTTGTACATCAAAAGTTTAGCGATGCTTGCTTGCCCAAGTTAACTAAATTTCAAAAGTTAATTTATTTATTTTGAAATTTAACTTACCCCAATTTTATAGATAATCATACAAGAATTTATACCTTTTATCATTACTATTTTTGGATTATGATTCGATTATAATTTAATCTTGCAATACATATATAAAAATACACGTGTCAAATAATCCTTCAAAGTTTAAATATGCTTTGATCATAAACAATTATTATCAATTGTTTTTTATATAGGTTGGCTTCAGCGGATAAATTGGATTATTACATCTTATATTTAATCTAACCATTAGTGTATTGACGCATTACCTTGTACAAGAGTTTATATCCATCATCGTTCGAGATTCTATCGTATCACGAGGTCCAATCAAAATTTGTTTTCTTAGCCAAATCATATATATGAACACTTTTTCACTTTTTAAGGAGGAAAGCTAGTAGACTGTAGACTTACAAGCTAACCGTAAACTATACGTTTCCGCCAGCAGTCTTCCGAATAACAATTCAGCTGAGCGCACACTCAAAGCTTGAACATTGAATAATTGTTTTGTATAAAGTAAAAGCAATCGACATATCATAAATAATACAGCATACACGGTCTTAAATTAGCGTATCTCTTTCCTTATTCTTACTAAACCAGTGCCGGCAACGACCAGCAATAACCCCACAACAAAGGTGGGGGACAGCCAATTAAATTCGGCCACCTCACGTTTGGTGCATGCATGACATCAGGATCCCACACACGGACCATGCAATCGCAACGCAACAGTAAAAGGGGAAAGATGTAACCCAGTAGTTAAAAAGCAATCATTGATTAAGCAACTAATTAATTCCCGGCTAGGCTTGAACTTGACTTGACCTGATGAACTTTATTCTTTATTGAACTGGGAATTAATGGATGTCCGGTTAAGAGTATCCCACTTCCCACAGGGCACAGGAACAGTGCATGACCTGTGGCAAGCACTTTGCAGTTGGCACTGTTTTGGTCTGGTAGCGTAGAAACGAAACAAACATCATGTTTTTGAAATGGGATTTGCCAAGCAAACGGGATGGCGTGCCAACACGCTTGCCCCCCTCCCCCCACCCGCCCCACGCTCCGATCAAATCAATATTTGTATCTTAAATTAAAGAGGGTCCCCCACCCAACGAAGATTTTGCCTTGCTCTGGTCGCTCTCAAGAAAAAAAAAGTATACATAAAATAATGTTAGAAATATTATCAAATTAGGATAAGGTTTGACAATACAACCGAAAAAGGAATGAGCTAATTAAGCGTCTCCCGATGACTCGGCTTCCAGATTGATGACGTGGACCAATTAGCGTCAAGTGCACAGCTCATCTCCAGCTAGCTAGCACAACAACTTCAACAAATTTTCCCTCCTTTTGTCAACCGTTTGTTAAGAGTCTTCTTTCAGTTCTAGATGCTTCTTCTCTTTGCTCTGTATAAACAAGGCATTGTTCGTTAAATATCCGAAATTTAAAATTTATTTATTTATTTTTTAAGATTATTTTTAATTTTTAAATATTTACATTTCAATAAAAAAAAGTAAATTTTATACTTTTTATCTAAATAAAAAAAATCTGAACGAGAAGTAAATATTATATTTTAAAATTTTTTTTATAAAATATAATTATTTCTTTAACTATAAAATCTAGTCTCTTTCTTTGTTTTGATTTGTATGGATATTAATGTCAAATAACTATGTCTAATTTTTTTATTTATAAAAAAACCCAAATGTTGTTTATATTCAGATATTTTAAAAAAATAAATATGTCATTTAGATTTTCATATTCAAACCTATTTAAATTTTAAAAAAATTTAAACTCATTTAAATTTCAAAAATAAAAAAAGAACGCTCTCTAAATGTACTCTAGTTAATTTTGTAGCTGTGTAATTCAATTATAAAGTTTCTTCTTTTTATTTTTATTTTTTCAGTTTAAGGGATATATGCAAATGGCAAGTATATTGAATTTGACGTTGCTAGAAATTGAACTCGAGCTTGAAGCTCGAAATGACTTAAATTTATGAATAAAAGAATAATTTGAATTAGTTTTCTTTGCATTTTTTAAAAAATTTTGATTAATTTTTTTTTACTAAGAATCGATCAGTTTTTGAAATAATTCTAGCAATCAAACCGAACCATTTTTGCTCACCATACTTTTGATATGTTCGCATATTCTAAGAAAATTGCTGTTTTATTGGTTAATTGTAGCTTATTATTTTCTGAAAACTTTTAAAATGTATTTTTCTGTAATGTAATTTTTCATATTAAAAGTTTCAAAATTCCATTTCGAGTTATTATATATCAAACACTCTTAGATAATTTACAACACATATTCTAAAATTTTTGTGGACAATATGTTAATAATATTCGAAACGTATCCCAGAATTGTTTAAGAAATTAAGAAGTCGCAACTACAATATAAGATTGTGATGTATGATTATGGAATATGGATAAATGCCTGTATCCGATTTAATAAGCTCTTAATTAAAAAAATAATAATTTTTTTTTAAAAAAAGCATAAATCCCGTAAGCGCCGTCAAGTAAAGCCGTCCAAAACGGCGATTAGAGTTGAAGAGGCGCCAATGAATGACACGTCAACAGTCTCTCTTCCTCTGATTTTTGATGCTGATTTGGATTCGGGAAAAATTCTTGGCCAATCAAACTTCAGCTGGGCCAAAGCATCCCCCAGCAAACTAACAACGTGGTGACAACCTTAACCCAGCTGTCACGACCCCATTGTGGGTCCAGATGTATGTTGCCGAGAAAAGCACCACCATTTTATCGCCAATTTATCGTTTGCTAATTTCTTTCATTTCCTCTCCTTGAATTTTGACTACAACCAAATCAATTAGGTGAGCGGCAAAGCTTTACATAAAATGTACCAAAAGTATGTGAATTCATGCCAAGAGTTTTCAACGTTTGTGTTGTCATGATTAGGAATACTTGGTTTGATTTTCAGAGTCATTGTATACGTCAAAATTGGTATTAGACAAACACACGATGATGTATGTAGTGTGTATGTTCCACCTATATTTTTTTATGACTCTAATATTAATAAAAGACTGATAACTATTTTATACGAATGTTTATATTAAAAATATAGATGAACATAAAGATATAAATTTTTGTTTTTTTTTTACACGATGAGAATTATTTAATTTTTTATATTTTAGTAACTATATATTTATATGAAGAATTACAAAAAACAGACTTAACTTAAGAATTATAGGCTCTTACATGATGGTAAATGTACTAATTTGACAATCAAAACATTGAAAGCATGCCTATTTATAACTTTAAAATTTAGGATATTTGGGTAAATGTCTATTTAATTCTTATATTTTGAGTTAAGTACATGTTTAATTATTATATTTTAAAAAAAAATCTCAAAACACCTCTGTTATAAAATATGTTACACTCATATCATTGGTTTCTCTTTCCTTTTACAATAACATTCTTGCAACATTATTCTTGAGGATATTAATGAAAATAAAAAATAATAATTTATTAAATTACTCTTAAAAGTAACATAAAAATTTACAAAAAAAAAATTATTATTTTAATTGAATTTTAGGAGTTAATTTGGTAAATTAATTTTTTATAAAATAATTATTAGTAAAATTGTTGAAAGGATATTAAAACATTACTTTAAGTTCTCTAATATTATTTTATTTATAAATAGTTATTAGAAAAATTATTGCACATGTGTAAAAAAAAAACTAGTTCTTTCACACTGATACTTATTAGTTAGTTTACTAATTATTTTTTATAGATAAATTAATTAATAGTAAAAATGCTTTTGTAAGATATTATTATAAAAGAAAAGCAAGTAAAAATGTGACGTATTTAAGTGTAAGGGTATTGTAAAATACTTTTTAAAATATAAAGAATAAACGATAACTAAGTCAAAAATATAAATAATAATGGAATAGTTACCCAATATATTTTAATGTAGTTACATTTATGTTGCTTCACACGGGAATATGTGCTATACATTCTTATATAGCAGTAATTCTCCATTGCGAGATACAAATTTATGATACCATTTTTAAACATTGTGTGCAAAAGAAAAAAAACTAATAATGATTTAGGTTGCGTTTGAGCGTGGTGCATTATGGCAGGCAAGCTCCAAACTAACGATGATTACATCTATCAAAAACAAGAAAATCTTATCTTGCAGTTTGGCTAGTACAGCACAGCACTTCCAAACTCAGCCTTAATTAACTAAATAAATAATTTTTCTTTTTTTAAAACTTTTGTAACATTAGAAACATCTTATGTTTTTTGAATTGGTACTTTTTTAGAAATAACATTTTAAACAGCGTAGTCGTAGTTTTAGCACCATTTTCCCGCGAGAAGAAAAAGCGACAAAGAAAGAGAAATTTTGGCACAAGAAACCAACAGTTAATATAGAGAGAGAGAGAGAGAGAGAGAGAAAAAAAAAGGTTAAGACAGGTGAGATGAGATGAGCCGACATTCAATAGAGTCCATGAAGATAGATGCTCCCTAAGCGCTCTCTCTATCTTCCCATCTCTTGAAACTGACGTACATTACGAGCTTCACTACTCACTGCTCCTCTTCTTCTTCTTCGTCTTCTTGCCAGCAAGAAAATTAAGTTTAACATTCATTCACAAGCATGGATCCATGCCCATTTGTTCGCTTGATCGTCGAATCTTTGGCTCTCAAACTCCCACACGCCGCCACCCGACCTGCTGGTCCGGGCGTCCACCCTTCGTCAACTCCGTGCTTCTGCAAGCTCAAGATCAAGAACTTCCCCTCACAAACAGCCCTCATGCCTCTCTGCACATCTCAAAACGACGCCCCACCGGAGTCCTCCACGTCTGCGTTGGGCTTCCACCTCGACGCCGCATCTCTCCGCCGCCTTTCGAGCAAACCCATCACCCTCCGAGTGTCCGTCTACGCGGGCCGCATGGGCAGCACGTGCGGGGTCAGCTCGGGCAAGTTGCTTGGCCGGCTCAATGTCATCATCGACCTCGCTGGGGCTGACTCTAAGTCCATTGTCTTCCGTAATGGGTGGCTCAAACTCGGGAGCCAGCAGGATAAACCCTCCGCACGGATTCACCTGACGGTCCGTTCTGAACCAGATCCCCGGTTCGTCTTCCAGTTCGGCGGTGAGCCGGAGTGTAGTCCCGTGGTTTTCCAAATTCAGGGGAATATCAGACAACCCGTTTTCAGTTGCAAGTTCAGCGCTGACCGAAACTCAAGATCAAGGTAATTTTACATTTTTAATTTTTCTTTTTTTTCATTTTCTTGTAAACTTAATTTTTGCTACTCATGATTGGTTTGGTAAACACTTTTTCAAAAGAAATTATTATTATTATTATTATTATTTGTCGCATTGAATAATTCGGAGAGTATTCCCATTTTTTTTGTTTTTTTTCCCTGACAAAGTAAGGCATGTGGGTTGTCAACTTCTTTCTTAGCTGTTAACTAACCCCACACATGCCATAATAACCAAAGTTGGGCTCACCACTATCTAGTTCCCATTTTTGTTCACCTCATTCTCATGATGTAAGCCTCTGTTTCTTTCTTAGTAATTAACGTGAAAATTTTTGGATCATATATGTAGTAGGTAACCAGAGCTTAATTACAGCTGGTAATGCCGTATTTTAATTGATTGGTCATCTAATAATCTTGGCCCCATCAAACAACAATTTCGCATGTGCTAATCAGTCGGCTGGCGTCCCATATTTGGCACATTGACAAAAACATCAAGATTACATTCATACATATTGAATCCTTAATTGATACTGTAGTCTTGTATTTGGTATTTTCGTTTTAAACTATGTTTCAGAATTGTTCTTGTTTACAGAGTCAGCAAAATTGAATTTCTTGTTTATATCTTTAATTTGCAAGTTGTAATTTTCCTGTCGTTTGTTGCTTGTATTACTAATATTATTATTATCATTATTCTCTAGTACCCAGACGAGAATATCAACTTGGCGTTGCATGCGAACAATCTGCATTATTACAAACCATGACTGATCACGATATTCAGTAGTTACATAGAGAGAAAAAAAAAATTCAAAAATGGGTTTCCTAAAAACATAAAGGCAAATAATTATCAAAGCACTTTCATTGCATACTTATAGTTTGGTCAAACAGACAATTAGAATCCGAATCTCCTTAACCGTTCGTCAACCGGTTACCGACCTCTGTTTCCATCCATGTGCACAGATATTTGGTTGCTCTTTTATAATTCAGCTTGCGCTAGCTTCTGCTTACTATGCAGTTTATTGATCAATTGATTTTGCCGTGTGTTAACTAAACAGATCTCTGCCATCAGATTTTACCAACAGCAATAACGGCAGCGCTAGAGGCTGGATGAGAACGTTTTCAGGTGATAAAGAACGAAGTGGAAGAGAACGTAAAGGATGGATGATAATGATATACGATCTCTCGGGCTCACCCGTTGCGGCCGCCTCCATGATCACTCCGTTTGTTCCCTCGCCCGGGACAGACCGGGTCTCCCGATCGAACCCCGGTGCATGGCTGATCCTCCGGCCAAATGGTTTCTCCGTAAGCAGCTGGAAGCCGTGGGGCCGTCTCGAGGCATGGCGAGAGAGAGGCGCCGTTGATGGCTTAGGCTACAAGTTTGAGCTTGTTACGGACAGCACCGGCCCCAATAGCAGAATTTCAATTGCCGAAGCCACATTGAGTGTCAAAAAGGGTGGCAAATTTTGCATTGATAGTAGAATTACGAGAGAATCTTTGTTGAATTCAAGGTCACCGGTTAAAGGGTTTGTGATGGGCTCAACGGTTGAAGGTGAAGGAAAAGTAAGCAAGCCTGTGGTAGAAGTTGGGGTGCAGCACGTGACTTGCATGGCCGATGCTGCATTGTTTATAGCTCTCTCGGCGGCCATTGATCTAAGCATGGATGCTTGCAGATTATTTTCACACAAACTGAGGAAAGAGCTTTGCCATGATGAACAAGATTATTCATTCTCTTAATTTGATTAATCATTTTTTTTGGGCACAGCTTCTAGTGCAGTGATAACCAAGAAAAGCAAGCGCAAAGATGGTTTGAGCAAAAGAAGATATTTTGCATTTTTGCAACCCTAATTCTTCCGTGCGTCCTGAATTTTGCCAACACAAAATCTGAAATATTTTTTCCCGTCCTTTGGGAGTGTGCTGCGTGGCTATTGATTCCTGTGATTGCTGGTTTTAATTTTTGGGTTTTGTCAATGGTTTATACACAAGAAGAGGGATTTTTCCTCTTATTACATAATTGTTCACTTGTTCTCTGAGTTTACTACTTACAGATTGATTGAAACTGTACAGACGAAGAAAGAACAATTGCTGGTTAATATCTATTTATTCTTTTTCTTGTTTCTTTTCTCACCTCTTTTCATTAAAATTTAGCAGTATATGTACAAAGTTTGATTGATTCATTCAATGTTCAACATGTATCTCTTCGTATCAATGAAGTGGAGCTTCATTTTCCTTTTTATAATTAACGAATGATACTGCATGTAGACACTTTATGATCCTCTTTTCTTTTTTCTTTTTTTGGTTGGGGGAGGTGGGAGGAATATTATTGGCATTACAATAACACAATAATTGATATCACATCAGACTACTACTAACATTCAAACGTAGACTATGAAATGCAAACATCCAGGAAGTTTCACCATTCCATGCACAATTGGTAACATTAAGTTTGAACGAGCTATGCTAGACTTAACTCCATCTATTAATGTCATGCCTTATTCTATTTATGCTTCTTAAAACACGGGTGAGTTAAAGCAACTGGTGTTGTTATTCAACTTTGATAATAGATTTAATGCTTATCCAAAAGGTATTTTGGAAGATGTTTTAGACTCAGTTTGGTATAACTTTTCAAATAGAGTTTATTTAAATAGAGCTTTTGTTAGTAGATCTTTTATAAATAGAGCTTTTACTAAAAAAAATTTTAGTTGTTTGGTTGTCAATAAGAATTTTTATTTAAAATTTATAAAATTACTTTAATAGGCGAGTTTTTAAAATTATGTTATGAAAAAAAATAAAATAAATTGTCAAATAACTAAAAGATATTTTAAACATTTTAACATTTAAAAAAAATCTTTTTAATCTCTAATTTTAAAAGCTCAAAATCTATGTTTTTACTAGTAAAGGTAAAATAACTTATTTAAGTTTTAAAAGCTCTATTAGAAAAATGACCAAACAACAGTAAAAATTATTATAAGAGCTCATGGGATTAAATAAGCACTTATAGCTGTTAAATAAGTCATACCAAACAAGCACTCAGTGCATGTTAATGAATTAATTTTCCCCGCTGATAAGGAGAGAAAGAGATTAGTGAAAGATAATTTTTAAATTTTTAAAAATAAATTTATTTTTAAAAATTGGCATAGGAAGGAACTTAGTAGATTCAAATAGTCTCATCCAAAAAGTCTCAAAAAAAAAAAAAAAAGCCCCATCCAAAAAATATTTGTCTTGTTTCTTTTGTATTCTTTTTCTCTTCATCTCCGTCTTTTTTTCTTCATTTTTCTATTCTTCTTTTCTCTTCTTTTTTCTTTTTTTTTCCCTTTCTTTGCCCTCTTTGATACTGGGACTAGTTTACATTACTGTCTCCACTAATATTCAAGCAACATCTACTCCACTCACATGTCGTAAGAGAGAAAACTGCATCTTCTCAATAATTGCCTTTACTTAATTGTAAAAAGAAGACTGTCTCTACTTAATAACATCTATTTCACTCATATTTCGTAAGAGATAAGGCTATCTCTACTTAATTATTTAATAATAAAAAAAGAAAATGAAACCAACATAATTCTTTTATGGGGGCTCGAACACTTGCTCTCACAATGTGTGAGAGTATGTGCTCTCCCACTCGGCCAAAAGCTTATTAGTCAATTTTGATATGGTCTTTAATAGTGCACAATAAAGTATTTGCAACTTGTAGAGGCCACCACTATGATTGGTAGACACAATACTTCGACTTTGTTTTAATGAAAATATTGTATGCCCAGGAGTTGGACATTGTCACCACTTTAAATGAACCCCCCAACTTTTATAAAGATGGAGCTATTCGAACGTAATAAATTCCTTCAGCATCTACTCTTTTTAATTAAAATAATTATCAAATTATAACTTATTATTTTAATTTATTAACTTTAAAAATCACAAAATCACTTTTGATTAACTACTTTCTCTCGCTATTGTAAACAATGGTCAAAACTTCAACTAATTCTCTCTCTTTCATTTTTTTTTTAAATTCTTTCTTGCTACATCAAGTTTTTCTTTGGTTTCACTATAATTATTATTATCATTTAGAGTTTATGCTTTTGAGATTTGACAAAAAAATTCTAATAGATTCACTATAATGCTTATTATTAAAATAATACTTATTTCATTTTGTATGAATTACAAAGGGCTAAATTTGTTAATTTTTGAATAATTTTCATTTGTTAAAATGTAATATTTACTTCATGTATCATAATAGATTTTGATTAGAGAGAGTAACATTAAATAAGTAATTAATCAAATTAATTAATCGTAATAAAATTTTAGTTAAAAAAGAGTGTAGTAAGGAGTTTAGGCATTGATTTTAGTAATGATGATTTGCTCACAACAGAAATATTTTGAATTAGTTTGATAAATTTGAATATTTTTTTTAATATTAAAATTTTAGTTTCTCATTTACATTGATGAAATCTAGAACTAAATATTTTATGCATTTTAAGTTACTATTATAAATTTAAAGTTTGAATTATATAATTTAAAATTTTATGTATCATGGAAAGTATTTTTAACTTCAACAATGATATGCTTACAACAATGTGTACAATATGTAGTGCAACAAGGATCTTTTAATTTGCAAAATATGCTAAATTTTATTAATTCCTTTAACTGCCCAAATATTTTTATATTCATCTTGGGGACCTATAATCTTAATAAAGCATCTCTTCTTCCATTTCTCCCACATCTATCCTTAAAACCTTTTAAAGTTTTAACTATTACTTTATAAATTTCTAAATGATTATCAAATTCATATAGATCTATAAATTTTAAATGCGATCCGATATTTATGATTATTTGCCTCCTTCGACATATTGACCGAATTTTTTCTTCTAACATCTCTATATACACATTCAATCTATTTTCCCAACTAAGGGTCATATCATTAAGACTTTCACAGAGAGGTTGTAATCTAAATTCAGCCTCTTGAATCAACATATCCATATTATCATTATTATAATTCATTATTTATGGTGGTTTTTGAGTTCTATTATTAGTTTTGCACCCATCTTGTATTATTTCAAGACTAGATGAAATTGATTCTGTTAATGCTATCATATTTTCCTCTTCGAATGACCAAAATACTTCTTGGTTATTATTTATGTTAATCCTTTTCATTTCTTTGTACAAGCGCTTGCTTGCATTCAATCTATTTTTAACAATAGAAATTGTAAAAGCAACTTGATATTCTTGCCTGAAGTCTAAAATATCAATTGAATCTAAAAATTTGTTAATAGATCTTTCCATTTTTATGAATTTGAGTTACTTATATCGCTTCCTAATTTATAAAATTCTCAGAAGACAAACAAGGCCCAACATGCTTCCGTTTATTGCTAAAATAAAAGAAGATGCTGCAAGATTACTAACCAGTGTACTGTTTCTTGGAATTCTGATGTGGATTCACTAATTGCTTCCAACAATAAAGAGGTCCATGATCAGCACTGCCATAGCTCCGTATATCATGCAAGATTACTTCAGTGACTATTCCACATGGCCTAATGCAACACACAGTAGACTGGCCTAATAGGATATGTCTAAAAATTTTTAAGTTAGAAATTTTTAATATATCAATTGAATCTAAAAATTTGTTAATAGATCTTTCCATTTTTATGAATTTGAGTTACTCATATCACTTCCTAATTCATAAAATTCTTAGAAGACAAATAAGGCCCAACATACTTCTGTTTGCTGCTAAAATAAAAGAAGATAGTTCAAGATTACTAACTAGTGTACTATCTCTCAGAATTCTGAGGTGGATTCACTAATTGCCTCCAACCATAGAGAAGTCCATGATTATCATCGCCATAGCTCCATATATCATGCAAGATTACTTCAGTGACTATTCCATAAGGCCTAATACAACATACAATCGACTGGCCTAATAAGATATGTCTAAGTGAATTTCTTACAGTTGTCTGTGGAAGAGTGCTTAGTAACAAGAAATCTTCTTCGTCTTCTTAGTCTAGCACAAGTATTGGCATGTAAAGTTCTTGGTTAATTTCTAAGAATATATAATATATATGGAAGATGATAATTTCACTCAAAAGAGTTTTATTTATTTCATAACTAGAATTTTACAAAGGATGGTAATAGAGAATATAGATATGGTTAAAGGTTTAGACATATGATATCCTCCCCTTCTTACATGTTTCTATTTATAAGCTTGAAGAGATAAGATTATCTTTCCTTACATGACACTTGTTAAATTTTTCTGGTGGATTGTGGATTCCCTTGTAATAAGGTGACCTCATCTCCTTCTATCATTGAAGACATATATTGTCCTCTTTTTCTTATTAGTTGACAGCCTTTACATGGTTCTGATAAGTTTTATCTTTTTGGAATATTTTCTTTTTGAATTATTGATGCCTTATGCTTACCCCTTTTTATCTTTTCCAGTGGACCCTATCATATGCAAATTATCAGTTTCTAATCTAGCAGGAAAACGACTTGTCTTTCCTACTAGATTCCCCTTTTGATCATTTGTAGCAATAGCCACATGATGACTGATACTTTAGCACTTTGCATACCTCATGGTATGTTGGCAAGCTGGATTCCACGAGATTATATTGCCTTTTTCTTTTTGAGTATTGCCTGTTTGGCTAATATTTTTTTTTTTACTTATAAGAAAGATTATATACTCCTTTATGGCTTCGTGGAGCCATATTTTTCCTTACTTATCCTCTCGAGAGATTCATAGAGGAATTTTATTCCAATGGCTCTTTTATTGGTGAAAATTTTAGGCTTGAATAGTTCCAGATCATAATCATTGTAGACCTAATTTAAATCAACAGTTGGACTAACTTTTTTACTGCTAATCCTAACTTGAATCATGTGCTACGCTGGAAACCACTTGTTATCACAGTGTTCAGGGCAAGCATGAGGATCTTGATAAAAATCATTTCTTTTGTTTTGGATATTCTTTTGAGGTCATTAACAACCTTTGTAATTTTTCTGGGAGCTCTTTTAATTCCCTGCAATCATCACTGACATAAACAAGGTTAAGAAAACCATATTCAAACATGTCTTTTATCAATTTTGGATCAACTCCTGGAATAAAGTTAATCCTTAGGTATAATCCTGAATGATATGGTATTATAGCCTAGCTAAGATGAATCTCATAGAGTAGTTTACCAATTCTTTTATAATCATTATCATAGTTGCTTCCTACTGGGATTTTAACCATCAGAATGGACTGTCGACTTTTATTATACTGAGGTCTTAAGCTTACTGAAGAGCTTTGAGTTTCTTTTTTTTTTTATAATGTTCTTTAAGATCATTGATTGTGAGAAATTTCTCTGGATATGTAAACTTTGAGTTCTGCTAAGAACTCTGGGTAGTCTGACCCTTAGTTTGACCCTTGCAATGGACCTTTTTTAGCATATTGCTAATATATTGTTTTAAATTCTGGATTTCTAGATGATTTTGCAAACTTTTGTCTGGGCAAAATTTGCTCAATTCTTCATGGGCATCATCTATCATGGCAAACCCATGATAAATCATACTATTGCCTTTGAGAAGCAATTCTTAAACTTCAAAGCACATCATTATGCCCTAAATTATTTTGGAAAAACTCATTTTCATTATATTATCGGCTAACAAAATCTGCAATACAATTGTTAGATCCTTTAATATATTCAATTTCAAAATCATATTCAGTAAAGAACTGTTGTTATCTAATTAATTTTTTTTTATTTAGGAAGATTAGGCAATTTATTAAATATAAATCATTTGACCTAAGTGCCATCAGATCTTACCTTGAATTTCTTTGGTAACAAAAAGAAAGTAAATTTAGCTATTCCATTTTTAATAGCCAACAATTCCTTTTCATTACTATGGTAATTCTTTTCTGTAGGCTTAAAAGTTCCGCTAGTATATCTACAAATCTTTTCTTGATATGTTCATAGAATTGCACCCGAGTGATTATATGAAGCATCAATTTTAAGAATTAAATTATCACTAGTGGTAGGAAATCCTAATCTTGGTAGATTTTTGCATTTTTCTTTTAATCTTTTTACTACCTTAGTATTGAGATCTTTCCATGATTTTGTATTGTTCTTCTTTAATAATTCTTGTAAGGGTTGTCTTTCTTTAGCTAAGTTTTCTATGAAACCTTCAGTGTAATTAAGACATCCTAAAAATCTTTGAATATGTTCTTTAGATTCTTATTTATCTAGTAATAAATATATCTTTTTAGAAATATGAGGTTGCATCTCAATTTTTATTGCATCGATTATTAACACTAGTAACTCTATTCTAGGTTTTATTATCTCGGCTTTCTTTTTAGAAAGTAGTATTCCATGTTTCTTGCATTTTTCTGCAAAAGAAACGAGATGATTAATATTATCTACCTTATTATCTAAAAATATTAGAATATAATCCACATAAACAATGCAAAATTCTTGAAATTCTTTGAAAAATTTATCCATCCTTCTTTGAAATATTTGCCATGCATTTTTTAATACAAAATGAATTACAATCCATTCATACTGTCCTTAAAGTGTAATAAAGGCAGTAAGTTGTATAGTCTCTTCTTTAAGTTTAATTTGCCAAAATCTAGATTCGTAATCAAACTTGCTAAATATCTTTTTATTAATTATAGAGGTAATTAATATATTTTTATAAGGTAAAAAGTATCAATTGAATTTGGTGTATTTATTTAATTCTTTGTAGTTAATAACTATATGAGCTTTTCCTCGTTTAATCTCTGCATGATTCCTAACCATAAAAGCTGGACTACTGTACAGACTTTTAGATTCTTGAATAATCTTGAGTTCTAGTAACTCTTTAATTTGCTTATCAAATTCTTCTCTATCTTCTTGTCCACATCTCATAGGCTTAACTCTTATAACAACATTTGAATCTTTTAATTCGATCTTAGCATATGTTTTTTCAATTTCCTATAATTGAATTGGGTTTTCACCTAAATTTTTATCAAGTTTTTTTAAAATTTTTCCATAGTCTGATATGATTTGATTGATTTTTACAGTTTGTAGTCACCATGCTGGTTGTGTCAAAAATATAATTTTCGAGTTGTTCGCCTAGCAGGGTTATAAATCCTTGGTATGGTAATGGAATGATTACATGGTGCTTTAAGATTAATTGTTTTGTCAGTCATTATTTAAATGAACTGACGAAGGAAATCAACTTCTAAAAGTATATCTGCATCTATATGATCATAAGACCATAATATAGAGGTACTTAGGATATAATCTTCTATTTGGATTAAAGTCTTAATTCTACATTTCCCAAAGGTGATTCGTTCACCATTTATTCCTTATCCTATTAAAGGCTTATAATTTTTCCAATATGATTTTCGATAAATCTTGGAATTAGCTAAACTAACTCCTGAACCGATATCAACTAAAGCATGAAACCATTCTGGCTTATGCTTATAATATGGTATAATCACTTTTATATAAACTATAAAAGGATCAGACATATCTTGATATGGTTTACTTAATCCCTTTAATTGTTATGCTTATTTCTCTATCTCTTATGCAATAAAGAGAGAAATTTTCAAGAAAGTTCATCCTTAATAATAAAGGACTTATTTCTGTTTCATAATCTAGTTCCATGAAAAAAGAAAATATAAATTCTATTCCTTTTATCCTTTATGGTATTTCACAATACTGATTTAATGTCTTTCTTTCTCATTAAATTCTACATACGCATGAGGTTCAATTAAAATCTTTCTTTCTAAATATTTAATCATTTTACATCTACATAAAATTTTGCAGCTCTTGTATCAAGGATAGCAAAAGTCTTTTGCCATGATTTTCCACTATTATATTTAATCTTAATTTTTAGATTTTGATTATTTTTTTCTAACTGTGGCCAATATTTCATGTGATGGTGATATCACAAGATGGCTACATCTAGTAAAACTTTGGGTTCTATTTTATTCTGATTCTCTTTTGGGTGTAGAGGATGATCTTCTATTTCCTATGGTGATTCTTCCTTCTGAAGTATATTCTATGGGTTTAGTAGTATGTCCCCTAATTAGATCCATTTCTCATTCTTTTGGTAAATCTATTTCTCTCAAAATTTCAGGAGATTATATCTTTCCAACTTTATTAAATAATTAATCAATTTTAATATCTTTATCTGCAAACATTTCACTATTTGCTGAATTTGTTAATGCATAGTCTATGGCATATGTTATGCAATATGGATAAGAACCATCATGCATTATATCAAAGTATTTAAAATCATGACATAAGGTTAATGTCTTATTTATTTTTCTAACTCTAAGACTTATAGAATATTTGGGATATATCTTAAATATCAATTTTTTTATGACTCAAGTTTCCTTGTATTATTCCAAGCAGTGCATGCTTTCAATCTTTTATTCTATTAACCAGTACTGCTAAATTTACTGGACTATCTATTCCTTCTTGAAAATGAGCTTTTATCATGACTTGGATTCCTCCAATATAAATACATCCAGTTTTAGGTTTATAGCTAGATTTTACCTTATCGATTTTATCTTCTATATCAAATTTTAATAATAATGGTATATTTGTATTTCTCTTGGCATAAGAAGCTCTATTACCAGATTCTCCTTGTTTAAAGATCCTTACCTTTAATTCATTCATTTTAGATGTTCTATTATATTTTCAATGTCTTGTAAATTAATAAATACATCTTCTTCCTCTTCGGATTTAGATTCTTCATCGGATATTTTTGGATTAGATAATTCTTTTAATCCATTATCTATTTTCACTTAGCATCCTTAAGCTTATTAATTTTTTATCTTTATTTACTTTGTTAAATATTGGTCTTGATATTGCTAGCATTTCTTTATTTTTCTTTTCATTGTAGTTAATTATGGTATCTTGTAAAATATTATTTTGTTCTTGAATTACCATGAGTAATTCTTCCATATTGTTACTAATCTTTTGTACTTCAATCCTTTTGTAATTTTCCATGCATACTTATTGAATTTCTATCTTATTTAATTTATCTTCAATTGAATTTTTGTTTATGTAATTAATGATTCTTGTTTTAATCTACCTTAATCTTCAATTTTGAAGTCTTTTATTAATTGTTTGACTGAATCAAATTCTTCACTCATTCGATCTCCTAACATTTTAACTTGTCTTATATTTTCAGCATTAAAGCTTTTGATTTCTTGTTTTTCATTTGTACTTTTTATATCATTTACGGTTAAATTAGAATTTCCTAATTTATTTAATAAATATAGAGAAATCCAATTTAATAGATTATTTCCCCACATATCAGAATCATTTAACAAATTAAATGGTTGAAATCTTCCATAAGTAAATCCTCTATGCCTATAGCTAGAAGGTGGAAATTTATTATTTTCTATATTTTGTGAAATTATCAATGGATATGGTAATTTATTCATAGTACCATCTGTATAATATTTCATTATATTCTAACAAGTATTTGTGACATATAATATTTCTTGTAACCTTAGAAATATTGTTTTCTTCTAATCCTTTATATATATAACAAAGTTTATACACAATTAAATTTTTGCATCCTATCAACATGTTGTCAAAAGGATAGTATTTACTAATGATCCTTTTATTATTCCAATTGTATTCATCTCTTTGCTTAATAGTTAAAAATCTATTATAATCAATCACAAGTTCGTCGGTATATTCCTCAATAGAATTAATATTCTATTGTTTCCATGAAAAATTATTTATATAAACCTCTCTCTTAATTCTGAATAGGAGAATAGGATCTATGTTTAAATTTCTATTCTTTATTATTATGAGTTCTCCAACTCTAAATTCATGAGCTCGGGATAAATCAATTGTTCTAATTGTTCATCACCTAATCTACTTTGTTCTGAATAATAATATTGTCTATGTTTAGTTATATAATCCTTAATTGTATTACTATCTATCATTAGATTATATCCTCCATTATTTATAAAATAAAGGGCAATTATCCATTGGTAGTGTCGTTAGGGTGTACCAAATTTAAAACCTTACTACTAGTATAAATATCTAGTACAGAGCAAGTAAGAATCGATCCCACAGAGACTATGCTAGCTGTATTTATTATCAACTCTAAAGCAATGCTTAAAATAAAATAATAATAGAAATCATTAATATAAACTAATCTAACTAAAGAAAATGCCAATTATAAATAAAAGGGGGGTTTTGAAATTTTAACTAGATTGCAAGAAATAAAGAAATTAAACTATGAAAACAAAAATTTAGTAAAAATTCTAATTAAAGGATAAAGAAATAACAATGAGAAAAACTTTGGTTAAAGGATTATTCACCACCACCAAACATGCACATAATACATCAATTCTATCATCAATTTATATTAAAGCTATCAACCGTAGACAACAATAAGCTCTGTTAGTCTCAATCTTTCCTTAGTGTGTCGTTAGGTAAAACAAGCTCTTCACCTAATCTCTAACCATTAAATAATTTAAAACAAGCTCTTTAAATTTAAGATAACGGAAGCATTAAGCAGAGAAAGATATTAGGTTGATCTAGGTAATAAACACACAAGCTCAGATTATTTAACCTATGTTATGTTCTCTAATTGAAATCATTTATTCCAACCTGCTACTCATGACTAAAATATCAAGACAACTCATGACTAAAATATTAAGACAATTACGGATCAAGAATTTTAATCTATTTATAGAATTTATTCAAGTCCTATCTAATTAGCCACTCAAACAAGATAAGAATAAAATCATAAATATTAATTATAGAAGAATACAAACAATCTCAATTAAATAAATTGAATGATAGAAGTTAAAAATTAATCATATGATATGTTTGGGGTTTTGAATTCACCCCCAACCAAATAAAAAATCTAGTCTAACATAATTAAATTGAGAATAAGAGAATTAATAAAATCAGACATAAAGATTAATTCAAACGACTGTATTTTCTATTGTTTTCCTCTCCCTTGCGGTTGCAAATTCTTTCTTTGTGTGTGTGGCTACCGAATAAAAATCCCCTCTTAATTCTGCCGCAAGTCTAACTTTTATTGTGTGCTCTAAATCCTCACATGGAAAGGATAAAAAAACAAAAGCCGAGCCGCCACTTTCTTTGGCAATTTACGTGCAAGGCCATTTCCCCTTTTTTTCACTTTGCTTTCCAAAATTCAATGCCTTGCACGTGACTTGTTCAATTAATAAGCCAGTAACAATTTGGCCAAAGCCCATCACAAGAATGCATTTGCCTTATTAATTAAATTATTTCCAATACTAATTCTTTCCATCTTCACGTGAACTTCATTTAGGTTTTGACTGCTTTGATTTTCTTCCATTTTAACCCCATTATTTTCCTTAAATTTCTAATTAATTTCTTCTTTAAGCTCTCCTTATTTGAATATTTTGATTTAATTTCTCTATATTCCCAAAATGCACCTAAAATAACAAAATATAAAAATTAAGATAAAATTAACATAATAAAATATGATTCACTAAATTAAAAATTAACTAAAATAACTAGAATATTTAAGACTAAAATAAGAAAGAGATGAAAAAATTAATAGCAAAATATATGAAAAATATACACTTATCATCAACCGTCCACATATTTTTTCGTACTTTTTCAAAATATACACAATTCTTAATTTTTTTTTTGGCTGAGTTCTACTTGAAGTTATATTTGTTTGCACATGTCCACTGTCGTGTTCAAATCGTTAAGAATTTGCTGAGGTCATAAGGGTATAATGGTAATTTCACCTATGTAATTTGGATAATATTTTATTAGTTTTCTTAACAGTTTGAGGACGACAGTGGATAGGTGCAAAAAAATATAATTTCAAGTGAAACTCAGCAAAAAAATTTAAAAATTGTGTATTTTTTAAAAAGTACAAAAAAAAGTGAACGGTAGATAATTACCCTAAAATAAACAATTGTTTCTTCCATTTTTATATTTTGAACCTAAAACATGGTTTTGATACTATTTTTGCGGATATTTTTCAACCTCAGATTTAAATAAAGCTGTAAACAATTAATTTTTAAAATTTTATGAATATTTTATTTTATTAAAACACACAACTTTGTATAAAATGTTGTGCAATCTTTTGTAAGAACGCCTTTTTTCCTTTTAACTTTCAACTCTAAACCGCATTTACTACGTTTACTGTATACAAAACTACAAATGTTCCCTTTATGTTTATTTCGTCTACCGTCTGTAGATTAGGGATAGCAATGGGGAGGGAAGGGGAGGGGACTGACATCCCCGTACCCATTCCTGAAATTCTACATATATTCCCGTCTCATCCCCGCCCCCATTAGAATTGTCTGAGGGGATCCCCGTCCCCTCCCCGAATAATAAGAAGGGATTCCTGAGGGTCCCCGATCCCCGAATAACTGATACGTTTTTAAATTTAAATTCTAAATTTGATTTAATTATATTAAAATAAAAATTTAAACCAAAGTAAGATCTGACAATATATCTTATACTAATATTAATCTATTACAAAAATTATATTATAAAATACAAATCATTAGAATAATTATCTTCGTTAATCTTCATGATCTTATAATAAAAAGAAATTACTTTTATATCAATAATGAAAAAAATGAAATGGGCATAGATACTAAAATTAATATTTTTAATAAAAATATTTATTTTTTCATCTCATGCTCCTCATGTTCTTCCTCGCGGAATGTGACAAATTGAGAGATACCAGTATTTTTCAAATCCAAAATAATAAAAATAATATAAGCAATATGACTCATAATCTAAACAGTTTTGAACCAAGACCTTTAGAATAAAATTTGGTCAAATAGTAATTTAGAACTACAACTAGTTAAGTATGTTCAAAATTTTTATAGTAGATATGTATAAATATTCTAATATTTGTTATTTATACTAATATTTAATATAATTCAAATTTTATTATTCATTTATTAATAATTCTAAAATATAAAATTAAAATTAAAAATTAATACGGGGAAATGAGAAAATGGATAGGGGATGAGGACTCCACCTCATTTCCGTCCCTTCCTCAAATAAGAAACTATGTAAAAAAATTTTCCTATTCCTTTCTCGAATAAATAATTAAATATAAAAACAACCTTATACCCTCATTAAATATGAAAATTTTCTAAGAATCCCTATTCGTGTGAGGATTTTTACCATCTCTACGTATTAATGACTATATCGTACAAGCATAGATTTATTAGATTAGATTCCTGTAATAAGAGGTCAAAAGGGGAAATGTCAAAACCGGAGAGTCGTTTTAGCTAATAACAATCCGCGTCAATGTCGTTTTATTATAGTTTTAAGCGGAAATAGCAGAGACAGAGGGAGGAAATGGATTGCCGCAAATTCCTCCTTGCCATCTCACTCCACTCGTTCTTAATCTCTCACGCTTTTTCACAATCCGTCATCCAAATCTTCCCTGGCAGGCCCGAATTCGCCGGCGACAGAAAAATCCGCGCGGGCGATGAGTTGTACTGCGACAGCTGGCGTTTCTCCGTGGAGACCAACGACGCCGGAGAATGGGATTCTGTTCCGTCAAGGTGCGTCGAGTTCGTTCAGAAATACATGACGGGTGACCATTACCTGTCCGACTCCGAAATCGTCTCCAGCTACTCGCTGAAGCACGCAAAGAGCGTCAACGTTTCGACGGGTGACGGAAAGGACGCTTGGGTTTTTGATATCGATGAGACCCTTCTTACCAACTTGCCCTACTATGCTGCTCATGGTTTCGGGTATGTCGTTTTCTTTTCAGAGCCTTTGGATTGGATTTCGTTGTTGGCGGTTCCTATGGTGTGTAATATTACCACGTGTCATGATCTGGTAGGTGTGCATGTTGTTAGGCAATAGACTATGCTAACGCCGCAGAATAGGAATAAGGAGACAATTCCTATAGTTTCATTTCATCTCGTCGATCTGATTCAACGAGTCTGCATAAGTAGCTTGAGTGGGCACCTAGTGTTACTCAAGCTTCTTTGTTTGCTAATGTGGTGCCGTGGCCCTGTGTGAAATAGAAGCTCTAGCGTCAGGGCCATGATTCGGTGCTCAGCAGAGTTTGTGGGGAGCTCCAAATCAGCAGTCAGGAGATGTCCGACATAGGTTGTGGAGCACGAATCCTCATCCCATGTGTCAATAAAACTTGACAAGCATGTGCTAAATTTTAAATTCAAAGTTATGTTAAATGATAATTCATGACATAACTCATGATTTTAACTTGCAAACATGTTTGTCAAATGCATTGTCAACAGTGCTTTTGACAGTACAACTGCTAAGCAGCAGTAACAAACAGAGCCTCGATTTTGTTTTTCGTTTTCTCCAACATGTTAGTGTTTGATACTTGTTTATCATTGACAATCATTCTGGATTATGTTGAATGGATGCACGAGTGTATTCTAAGGACCTGGATGTCTGAGCATGTATATAACTATATAAGTAGCTTAGTTGGAAGTTGGAACCTAGACACATTTTCTTTGGGATGCATCATGATAGATGAGTCCATTGGACTTGATAACCAATGCATCCACGAAGGGGCAGGGTTATGCTTATGTTGTATTGAATTTAATATTATACAATCAAAATTACGAGTTAGTCTACCATATAGATTGAGATAATGGCCTATGATGTGTGATTGAATTAGGGTGATTAGTCTTCATCCTTGTCATAGGATCGACAGCCATGGTAAAATTCCCCTCCCCCCCCAAACACACACAAAAGGATGAAATTTCATATAGAGAATGAAGATTACTTGTTTAGATGGCTGTTACGGACACAGTTAAAACATATGCAGCTAAAATGACCTAAGCATGATAAGTTAGAAAGTAATTTTAGGTCACATGTTCAAGAATTTTGAGTGCATTTACAAACAAAACAGTGATTAAACTGTTGCATCTAGGAAAAGATTGACATTAATCACTTATGAGTTTGATTGCTAGAGGTTTTCATGGCACCCCATTAACACGAAAACCAATCTTGTATTAGCATATCTCTCCTTATTTATAACCATGACATGACCCATATTCCTGCCAACAGTCTGTATCATGTGAGAATTTTCACTGGTGCATATCGTGATTAGACCTACAAATGTTTACTCCTTTAAAGTTCATAAGTTATACTCATGTTTAGTCATTTTCACTTCTGGGCAGCTGTCTTGTTTACATCCTGTGTGCCACTCATCTGTAACCTTTCCATTGATGATTTTCCATAATTTTTTTTTCAAACCATAGTTACTGGGCCTATCTTGCTTTGAATTTAGATCAGAAATCTTCAATGAAGATGCTTTTGACGAGTGGGTGGATTTAGCTAAGGCACCTGCTTTACCAGCAAGCTTGAATTTTTACAAGGAGCTGAAGCAGCTGGGATTCAAGATATTTCTGCTAACTGGGAGGAATGAATTTCAGAGAAATGTCACAGAGAAAAATCTTCTGTTTGCTGGATACAGTGATTGGAAAAAGCTTTTCTTGAGGTACTGGAACCAATATGAAATTATGTGATTGATCTCTTTGCTATCGTTATTCATGATGAGATATTCAAAACTGACATTTATTATATGCTTCTATTAGGTGAATCATGATTAATTTATTAGATAACCGGCCTTTGAGTGAACATTTTAATGAAACAGGGGTCCCTCAGATCAAGGAAAACCAGCCACAGTATACAAATCGGAGAAGAGATTAGAGTTGGTGAATGAAGGTTACAGGATTCATGGGAGCTCTGGAGATCAGTGGAGTGACTTATTGGGATTTGCAAAAGCTGAGAGGTCCTTCAAACTCCCCAATCCAATGTACTACATTGCCTAGCCGATATATGATCTTCGGGAAATTGTCAATACGTTCACGTTGTTGAATTTCTCTGCTTCATGCTGGTCGAAGATGATCTTTTGCTTAATATTTTAACATTTTTATCATGGCTAAGCATTTATTTATCGGCATGAGAGACTATTCTATGTAAAACTGTATTTGGGGCCTGCAGACAGTCCTGTCTTAATACAGCGTTGCATAGATTTTGACTTCTGGATTTAAAGATATAAACTCACCACATTAGGAGAGAGAATGTTAAAAGAAGGTACTTCAGGTACATGCTATATGTGTGTACTCACTGATTTAGAAGAAAATGCTATGCTTGGATAGGTTTTCTTGTCTGCTTAATTGTCATGCACACTGCATCTGTTCAATATTGGGAATTAAACAGGCATTTTTAACCCAATCCCAAGTAGCAGGTACAAAAACAACTGCATGTATCCGTAGTGGGAAAAGCCAACGCAGCGAAGCTCGAAAGAAAGCAGAGGCGAGACAGCTGTTTCCTGTTTGCTTACAACCAGTCGTGATCAAAGCTTTTTCAAGCCAATAAGTTTGGCTTTCCTGGCGATATGTAATGTCCCTGCCCCGCTCACTACGTATAGGAGGATGGAGTGAAGCTTCCAGCCATTCTATAAGAATGCAACATATAAGGCGTTGTCTTAATGGTGCGCTTGTAAGTTCGAGTCCACATCAAGACTCAAATATTTTTCCTCCTACAAATATGATTCGTGATAAATATTTTTTAAAATATTTGTGGTCGTAAATTTTGAAATTAGTCTCGCCAAATCTCTTACCGTAATATTAATTTTATTTATTTAGATTTCAGTAAATTTCAGGTGGTAAAATCTGTAGATCTAGGAGGTATGAGTTAATGAAAAAATAATTAAATTAAATTTTATTCTAATAATATGAGTTGCGGCCAAAATAATCATAATAATAATAACAATAATGGCAAACTTGAAAGTTTTCATATGCATTATGGGGGGTTGCCGGGCTATTCTAATTGTTTTATTGTTTATATTATAGGATCCAGGGGTTTGAGAAAAGTTTGAATAGGCGTGTCTTATCATCTCAGTATATTAGAGTGATGATAATTCACTAATACTTTTTTATATAATAGAGCTGTATGTCTCATTGTGAGATTCATTTGACTTTTTAATACTAAATTTATTTTGAGGCGTGAGCTGTCTCATTATTGGGTAAAAAAAATTTTACTTTGGTAATTTTGATGACAAAGCCTAAATGATTACAAATGATCGATGATCGACTAAATCCAGAAGAACTTTTTCTTTTACAATAACCCCAATGATTAAAAAAAAAAGAAAAATAAGAGAATTAATACGAAGGAATAATGAATTAAACATAAAGTTAGTACTGGGGAAATGAGATCTTTGATTTTAGCGTTATAGAATGTCTACACAAGACAAATGAGCTGCAGGCCTTGAGAATTACAGTGAAACCAGCACAGATTTTCAACCACATGATGCACAGGAGTCATGTGACACAAACGGCAAATCCTTTTCTCGATTATCCAAGTATTTTTTTTGTGGCTGCTTGTCAACATACTGATTAAGATAACACTTTATTGCTCAACAGGTATCACATGAAGGAAAATGATCCATAACGTGTTGATTAAGAGATACTTGACTGTAACAATCTCACTCACAATAACATAAAAATCGACGCCTGCTAAAATCATCATTCTCATAAATATCTCTCAAGTTGATAGGCTTGTCTTATCTATTCAAGACAGATAAATGAAAATTGATATAACCCACAAATATTGTACTGAAGCCATGAAGAAATAAATTTGGAAGCTATGAATCATAATTGCTAATTTGCTATATTAATTGAAAGGCAGCCACCACCACCTTACTGTTTTACAATACCGGCCAAAAAAAATTAAAAAAAGAAAGCGTAATTTCCCTCTTTCATGGACTTTCATGGAGATGATTTAGCTTCTAAATTCCCTACTAATGACCCACATACAAGCGGCTGCACAGCAGGGATTCTGAGACAACTCAATCCTCCTCCAGGGATCTGAGAGCAGTCTGGTTGAGGCCTCTGCATACCTCTTCCAGGAATGCAGTTTGCTGAGAAATCAAATCCCACATTCCTGATCAACAACCTCGCACATTCCTGGCTAAACCCCGAGAAGAAATTGAAAGCCACAGTTAGATTCATTAGCGTCCTCAGTGAACAAACCAGGTCCGGCAGTTCCCCAGATAGCTGGTTGTGAGCCAAATTCAGAACCTCTACGTCACTCATACACGATATTGTATCTGGCAAATGACCCATCAGTGAGTTGAAACTCACATCAAACACTTGCATCTCAGAAAACAGCCCAACTCCCTCTGGAATGCAACCTGTTAACTGGTTATTCAGGAACAAAATCTCCTTTAACTTGGAATTTGTGATCCCAAAACTAGCTGGGATACTTCCACTCAACCTGTTATTAGCCAAATTGATGACAGAAGCTGGGGAGTTACCCAAATTTTGTGGGAGTTCCCCACTGAATTGGTTGTTGTTGACAAAGATTGCATCAAGTTTCTTGTTGAACAGATCCTGAGGGAGGGGTCCAGAGAAGCTGTTGAATCGGAGGTCTAAGTAAACAAGATTTGGAATGTAGAGAGTGACAAGAGGAAAAGGGCCTGAAAATTGGTTGTTGCTGAGGTCTATTTCTTGGAGGCTGGTTAGGTCTTTGAAAGTTTCTGGAACCGTGCCTGAAAATCTGTTGGTGTTGAGATGAAGTAGAGTGATATCTGTGAGCAAAGACAGTTCTTTGACAAGACTGCCCTGAAGATTTGCATGGTTGAGATCTATGCCTGCAACAACAGGGGCTTGAGCTTCAAGATCTGAACAAAAGATTCCTTTGTACGAACACACATTGTCTCCAACCCAAGTGTCCAAAATTCTCAATGGATCATCAGTTATTGCTGATTTCCAAGCCTGGAGAGCAGTGTAAGCTGTTTTGAGACTTGAACCTGAACCCTGAGATGACCCACTTGGGGTTTGAGCAGGGCCACTGTTGATACCTCCACCAATCCAAACACCTCCTCCGCCTCCTCCACCACCTCCGCCAATGCCAATACCAACACCACCACCGACACCAAATGAAGCAGCTTCTGTTGGAATAATTAACTGAAAGATGACATAAGCAGCAAGAGCTAGAAGCCAGCTTTTCCCCATTTCTTTGATGAAGTTAAAGAGATGATTATTTGATGGGATTTCTTTCAATGTTGCCAAATGAGGCTCCAGGCATTCAATGGTGGGGTTTATTTGGTCTCTCAGTGACTGTAATAGAGTGTGCTCTGCTTCTTCTATTTTCATTTTCTATTTACGTTTTATATTATTTCACTATGCTTTTACTGTACAAAATTTTGACCTGTACTTGCTAATGCGTTATCAATTGTTCGCGCTGGAACCAAAACTCCAATAGGTTGGTGAGTTGATAATTAATTTACTCACCAGAACAAAGAAATGCCCCAGAAATGACCCCCCGAAAATGTGATGCATATTTAAACTTTATCTTGTCAGGACTTCTAATTACAGTATGGTGTATAAACTAAATGTACCGTGGTCCAAAGCTCATGAGGAGTGTTACGATTAAAAAGGAAAGCTGATATGATTAAATTCATTTGGAAGATAAAAGATTCACGGCTAGGGTAAAACATGCAGTGAAAGCGGAAGCTTAGAAACAATTTGATGCTGTGTAATTGCAGACAAACAAAATATACTCGAAGGCTCAAAGCTATGGATTTAGCGTTCATTTAAAGCAACCGGTGAGTGAAACTTTTCTAATAGTAGATAGTTAGTAGACCGGCAATTGGGGTTCGATTGTGACATGATTTTAGTGAAATCAAAGCCCATAATTTGCAAAAATTTTAGAAATTACGTCCAATAAATTGGATATCTGAACCTATATCACATGGCGTACACATAGATTTTCATATCAATTTTTATCACATTATAAGACTCTGATCTATAAGGGATTACAATGGCCCATTGCTGGTTAGAGTCTGTTGAGAATTTGCATTTGCTTTTAAGCAAAAATCTTGCAATTTAAGTATTAGAGGAAAGGATCATCATTTTTTTTTTTATCTGTGTTTTTCTTTTGAGCAAAATTTATTTGGGTAATTAGTGATCAGTTATTAATTATTTTAATCATAATAATTAAATCTCTGCTATACAGATCACGTGTATAAAATCTTTAAAAGCTTATTGCTGCCAAATGATATGAGCCGTTCGTCGTACGCGACTTTTTATCGACACACTGTTTGTGAACAGATAGCAACATAATGCATTTTCTTTCATGTAACCGACTATGTCGTTTCTTTTGGAAAGTTAGATTCTTATTCAATCTTCAACACAAACTCGTCATCAATTATAGACTCTGCCACTACTTGAGTGGGGTTCAATTTAATCACCTATAAGTGAAAATATGGGCAGTGTGCAAGTACATTTTGTCTTTGTTGTCTTTATCGACCAAAATTTTTCCAACCATGCTTTAGATGCATATAATAAAAATATGAATTTAAACTATGAGTTTTATTTTGTGGCACGTTTGGGAGGCTTGTAATGCTTTCAGTTTTGATTCGATGTCAGTTTTTTGTAGTTTGTTGTTATCCATGAGATGGTTTTAAATATTAGGCTTTTTGGTTCTGGCTTTAGTTTTAAACCATCCCAATTGCAGGGGGTCTTAGGCTCTCAGTTTGCAGAGGGGTTGAGAGTTATTGAGATGCTCGGAGGTCAATGAGGTTTGTCTCCTAATTGCGGCCACTGTCTAAGGTGGTGAAGCATTCAGTGAATTGGTGCTCTTGGGGTAATCCTAAGCTATCAGCTGGTGGTGGTATTCTACGTTATCATCGAAGTATGGTTCCAATAGCTTTTAGCTTTTTTTTTCTTAGGTGCCAACCGATTCTTTATGCTGAGCTAATGGCTGTTTGTGATCATTTGGAGCTTGCTACTCAACTTGGTTACCCTGTATTGAGGTGGAGTTTAACTCGGCTACTGTGGTTTTTCAGATTACTTCTCATGACTCTGTGCAATAGGTTTATGTCTATCTTCTTTGGTTGAATCCAAGCCATGTCTTATTCTCTCTCTTTCATGGTCGGGCATGGTTTTCGTGAGCCTACTTCCGCGGCTGATTTTTTATGCCTAATTGAGTTTATTCTCATTGGGTTCATTAAGAGTTTCTTGAGTCCTCGGGGTTTGCATATTGATCCGTTATTTTTCCATTTTTCTAGATGTGTAGAAGGTCCCTAACGTTAGGATTTAGTTTTACTTCTTTTTTGTTACTCTTTCTTAGTTTACTTTTGATCCTTGTTTTGTAGGTTTTATGTTTCATCTGATAATCTATAAGTAGGGATCTTTCCTAACCCAATCATTATGGTGGTCTTCACTTAACTTAAAAAAAAAAAAAAAAGACTTTGAGCACACCTTTTATTATAATGCCAGTAACTTGTAATATACATCACATAAATACTTTCTTTTCCAAAAGAAAAGATTATATATGTGTGTTCTAGTAGCAACGTAGCAAATACAAATTGAATTTGGCTAAATGCTTGAAATCCAACATTGAAAAAAGTATAAGGACAACATCCTGAGAAATGAGAAATTCTAAAAAACATAACAGACAATATAACTAATTAATAAATATATAACATGTATAGTTAAATTTTATATGACAACTAATTATATACTGACTCTTTAAAATAAAATACACATACATATATGTTATAATTCTATTTATTTATAGTATGATTGCTCCAGTACCTAAGAGATATTCTAAAATTGTCCTATAGAAACAGGGGAATAACATCCCATGTTCCCCGAACTCGATGATGATGAGAAATGGATTGTACAGTAACAGAGTCCATCATTGGCGACAGAGAAAAGCTCATGTGAAAATGGAACAAATAAAGGCATTCGCATGCTCCTTTGATTTGAACATTCAATTGGATGGCAGCTAGCTTTGCTTTATACCTCATTTACGAAAGAAGATGCACAATCGGAATCATAATAATGTGAATAAAGAAAGCAGAATCAAATACAGCTGCCACAATATATGTGGCTTCCGATTGCTGGGCTGTAGTAAGTGGTTGCAATTTTAAAGCTTGGCCACGTGAAATTATAATGCCCCACTACTGAATGCAATGAAAGTTAAACGTGCCTGTCCGAATTATTAGGTGAGGATTTAATATTATTATTAAATTTGACAATTTGCACAAGAAATTTTAATTATTAGTGAAGTTACCCTACTAACTTTTAAGTGACTGCAAAATTTTCTTGGACTGCAAGATCAATTAGCTTGCCGGTGGTCGTGATCACCTGTCCATGATAACTTATTTGACCCTCCTTCACCCCCAAAAAATAATAACAAGGAACAAGAACACTTATATCCTTAAGATTTGGATAAATATTTATGTAAATCTCAATTTTTTAATTGGACATTAAAATTTCTTTTTAAATATGCTATCCTTTGATTTTATTAACTTAAAAAAATTGAGTCTAATTTTTGAAACGTAATATTAAAATAAATGTAACAATATGTATCTTTTAATATAATTTTAATATTTAAAAAAATTGTAATACTTTAGAATCTTATATTATATTAAACTAAATTTTATAATAAATAGAAACATAATATTAAAATAAGTATATAAAAATTTAAAATCTATTTAACATAAAGATTTATATACAAATTTTATAATTAACATAAACATATTATAAAAGTAAATACAATAATTTACATTTTAAAAATATATTTTATATATTAAAACATTAATATTATTAGTCTATTAGATAAATTAAACTATTTAAATTGTATTTGTATTTATTAAAAAGTTTTAAAGTTTAGTTATTTTAGTTACTATCTACCAAGGATATTGTAGTCAAAAGAGTTTCTAGTTTTTCTTATTAAAGATTTAGGAGTATACATGATTATTTTCTCAAATTTTGAGAGTGTAGCTGTCTTTTTTTCTCCTAATAATAGCGATAATAATAATAATCGATAATAGGGTGAGGCTATTGAACCTTCCAAATTCATTTTTATAACTATTTAAAAAAAATAAATTTATTATTAAAAATTAAAATTTTAAAAATCTCAAAATTACCTTCACTAATGTATTTCTCTCTCTTTTTACTCTACATTTTGTAAACTAAATACTCAATTTTACTCTCTTGTAAATTCATTCTTTTGGTTTTTATTAGTATATCATAATTTCAATATATAAGATTTTTTTCCTTGATATTCATTAACTTTTGTGTTTGGAAAAAAATTAATTTTATAATATTCATTAACTTTCACGGCTACTAAATATTTATTGATGTTCATTTTTAAATGATGTGTTTTGTTTCTCTTAATTAGTGACACTAATTATTTACAACTAAAAGAATGTATCCGAATGAATTGGTGAAAATTATTGAAATTGAAAAAAGAAAGAAGAAATGATTAATTAAGTAATTTTCTCAAAAATTATTTAGATAATAAAGTTCTTAAGCACAAAGAGGGTGTAAAGAGAAAATTGGTATGTTTAAATAGTCTCACTCATAATAATAATAATAATAGCAAAAGAAAAATTCAAAAACTAATATTTAGGGATACTAATTTTAGGAAATTTTCAGATTTGAAAAAATTGAAATTATTTATAATAAATTAAGTCATTTATGGAAAAGAAAATTATTGGATTGTGTTGGTTATCTCGCACTATTGTTCCAATCGGGATCCCTCATGAGCATAAGGTAGGTCGAGCCAACCCATGTTTCTAAAATCCCTTTTTTAAATACGTTCCCAGAATATGGCGAAGAGTAAAATTTATTTAGAAATTATTTTTAATTTGAAGTAAAAAAAAATTAAATTAATAATAAATTTGGGTCCCAAATGCCATATCTATTAAATAATAAAAGGCTACTTTCAACTACTACTTCTAATAATAATAATAATAATAATAATAATAATAATAATAATAATAATAATAATAATAATAATAATAATAATAATAATAATAATAATAATAATAAAAGGATTACAAGTTTTCAAATTATTTTTAATTTGAAGTAAAAAAATTTAATCTGTACAAGCCGGGAAGAAGCCAGAAATTTACTCCATGGTATGCAATTTCTAAAAAATAATAATAAATACATAAGTTATATCTTTCATTCATAAATCATAATACAGATGTTTCTATTAACATCATTTACAATTGTCCATTGGGTATTTTCATGAGTTGATAATGTTGTTCAATAGTTTCATTATCAAATTATCCAAAATGTCTGTCCCAATATATATAGGATTTTAGGGCCATTGGGCTTTTAATTTCAAGTTATTGAGTTGTTCATTTAATTTCGAAGGGCAAAAGGTCCAACAATAAAATCAAAGGACAGATATGATAAAGATTACAGGGGCAAGACTTGAACATAAAATAAAAAACTAAAGTATTTTTTTTCAATCAAGTGGGGGCAACTGACTCCGATTGCACCATGCTGCCTTAGTCGCAACAATTTTCTATCATTATTGTCTTATGTTTCAGTGTTTTATCCTTTTTTTTTTAACACCAATATTAATTTTAAGGTTGAGAGACTCTAGGGGCATTGAGAGTTTACTATTATGTTGACTTTAGTTATATTAGACTTCAATAAATATATTAGGTTGATTATGTATTTCATTGGGATCAGTTGTATTAGATTTCGATTATATTTCATATAATGTTAAAATAAATACTAATATGTATTGTTACAATAAGAAATCTATTAATATTTATAATCAAATATCTATTGAGAATTTATCAAAAAAAAAATTACTGAGAATACCCTAAATCAAATGTATAATGCACAATCTAAATTTTCATCCTCATTAATATTTAAAATATTTGTGTTCCACCTGCAAGAAAAATTTATCTACACCCTCTTATACAATGGGAGGAGGAAATATTAAGTCCCCTTTACATTTCTTTTTTTTGTACGTTAATTTCCTTATATAGTAATAATTCCTTTTTCTACCATGTAAACATTGAGTAACTGTTATCGAATCATATTAATAATGTCACAATTATTTTTTATTTTTTCAGATAGGATTCATGTCAATCCCAAAAAAAAAAAAAAAAAAAACAGTGAACTTAAAGACAATCCACCCAGAACAAGGCAAGATTTCATGTCAAATCATTATCTTTTCTGAAATGCCGTCAGCGTTTTGGGTAAACAGAGTGATAAATTCATTAAAGACTGTAACAAGCGCATTCAATCAATGGTGCGTTGCGTGGGGATGAGAGCGATTGGCCTTATTTTGTCAAGAACAAATCTTGTCAACTAAGCAAATGCACGTGACACATTTTAATTAATTAGTACATTCTGGCTTATAGAGGGTGGGTTTACAAAGGACAAGGAGGCAGGAACCAACCCAATCCGTTTGTTGTGGAAACGACGCATCGCTTAAGTTAATCCTTGTCTTAAGAGTGGGCCACTTTTAAAGTATTACTGGGTATACCCACATTTAACTTTCAATTATATTTATTTATTAAATGATAGTTAAGTAATTTTATAAGTTATAAAATTTATTTTTTAATAGATGAATGACATATGGTATTAAGATTCAAGTTAAGACTTACATATTGAGATCCCTAATATTATTAGAAAGAAAAACATAAATTTCATTTTTAGCATATAGTAATGATAGGGGTCGTAATTCTTTAATGCATATTTGTTTATTAGATGATAAATTTAATGATTTTATAAGTTATGAAATTTTTCATCTAATAAATGAATAACATATAGTAATTATAATTTAAGTTTAGATTGAGAATTAAATATTAGGATTTCTAATATTATTATTTTAAAACATATTAAGAATACAAATATATTAATTATTAAATACAAAGATATTGAGCAAGATTGGATCAAACCAGGTAAAGCCCACAAAACTAGGTCCATATCCATGTGGACTTGAGTTTTCAAATAATGGAGTGATTATGTAAAGGTCCGTTTGAAATCGTTTTTGGAAGGTTTAAAAGTAATTTTAAAAGGTTAAAAGTTAATTTTAGTATTTAATAAATTATCATCCATCCTATAATAGGTTTTGAAAAGCAAGAATAATTAATTTTTTAATCTGATTTTGAAAATCACTTTTATCGTTAATATAATTCCATATATATCACCATATATAAAATAAAAATCTAAAATTCTCCTTATTAATTAGGAAATGAAATCAATAACTTTAAAGAGATTATTAATATTATCAATTACATTGAGATAAAAAAATAAAAAATAAAATTAACGTTGTAAAATATTTATATTAGTTATTAATTATTATATATCTACACAAAAAGAATTATAATTAATATACATGTATTGTGTAAATAAATTTTATTTAATATTATGTCCAATTCAGTCATTTACATTTTTACAGCAGTTCAATAATAAGACTTAACAAACACATACAACTACTTTTAAAACTCTCAATATTTCTAAAAATAAAATTTTCCAAACCTGTAATTATTTCTTTTCACAATTGATTATTTATATAGCACAGCTAACAACAATTATTTTAAAATTACAACATTACCAAACTAGCCCTAAAATGGAAACAAATGAAAATTTAATCAATTAATTTGATAATTTGGGCATGTATGAGATGAAGTTGTAATTTGTAAAGACATTCTTAATCCTATTTACAAGTGATTAAAGTTTATTAATAATGCATCAGTTGAGTTGGTTGACACTTAGATGCCTTCTTTTCTTATCCATTAGGTGGACATGTTTAGATTCTCCCAATTACGAGAGTATTTTACAAAATAATTATTATTATTATAATAATACGGGTCTCTTAAATTATATTTAATGTAACTTACAATAAAATAAAATTTATTTGACCCACTATTTTATTACTTATTTATGGGTCATTCTATAATGTCGTATTTAAAATTACGGCATCAATATTGTAATTTAGATTTAAATAAAAAATCGCCACCATTAATTATAAATAAATAGGTGACATGTTACCTAAGTAGCATGTAATTATCATTTTTTGTTCAAGTTACAGGTTACATTTACTAGTTTTATATGTAATTTACAAGATAAATGTGTTATTTATTGTTTAATGTTGATTTATAAGTTTTATCCAACAATTACAAGTTTTTGTCTTGTTTATAATTTTAAAGATAAATTTACAACTCCATCATTAATTCACCCTAATTTCTATCAATTTACTAATTTTATATGTGGTTTACCCATCTTTTGTTTTATTTTATACAATGTCAATTTACAAGTTTTAAATTATTTTTCCAAGTTTTTGTTTTGTTTACACTTTTTTCTTCTAATTTACAACTCCATTATTAATTTACCCATTTTTCTATCAATTTACTAGTTTTATGTGTGATTTACAGATTTTTTATTTTATTTTACACTTAATGTCAATTTACAAGTTTCAAGTCATTTTTCCAAGGTTTTGTTTTCTTTGCACTTTTTTTTAATTTACAACTTCATCATTAATTTATCCATTTTTTATTAATTTACTAATTTTATGTGTAGTTTATATATTTTTTATTTCATTTTTCACTTAATGTTAATTTACAAGTTCTGTGTCATTTTTCCAAGTTTTTGTTTTCTTTACACTTTGTTTCTTCTAATTTACAATTACATCATTAATTTACCCCATTTTCTCATCAATTTACTAATTTTATGTGTGGTTTACACTTTTTTTGTTTTATTTAACACTTAATGTCAATTTACAAGTTATGTATCATTTTTTTAAGTTTTTGTTATCATTACACTTTTTCTTCTAATTTACAACTCCATCATTAATTTACCCATTATCCCGTCAATTTACTAGTTTTATATGTGGCTTACAGATTTTTGTTCAATTTCAAACATAATGTCAATTCACAAATTCAGTGTCATTTTTCTAAGTTTTTGTTATCTTTGCACCTTTTTCTTCTAACTTACAACTCTATCATTAATTTACCTTTTTTCCATCAATTTACTAGTTTTATCTGTGGTTTACACATTTTTTATTCAATTTCAAATTTAATGTCAATTTACAAGTTCTGTGTCATTTTTCTAAGTTTTTGTTATCTTTACACTTTTTTCTTCTAACTTACAACCCCATAATTAATTTATCCTTTTTTTTCCATTAATTTACTAGTTTTATGTGTGGTTTACATATTTTTTGTTCATTTTCAAACTTAATGTCAATTTACAAGTTCTGTATCATTTTTTCAAGTTTTTGTTATCTTTACACTTTTTGCTTCTAATTTACAACTCTATCATTAATTTCTCAAATTTTTCATTAATTTACTAGTTTTAAGTGTGGTTTACAGATTTTTTGTTCAATTTCAAAAATAATGTCAATTTACAAGTTCTGTGTCATTTTTCTAAGTTTTTGTTATCTTTATACTTTTTTCTTCTAACTTATAACTCCATTATTAATTTACCTTTTTTTTTTTATCAATTTACTAGTTTTATGTGTGGTTTACACATTTTTTGTTCAATTTCAAATTTAATGTCAATTTACAAGTTTTGTGTCATTTTTCTAAATTTTTGTTATCTTTACACTTTTTTTCTTCTAATTTACAACTCCATCATTAATTTTTTCTTTTTCCATCAATTTACCAGTTTTATGTGTGGTTTACATATTTTTTTTTCAATTTCAAATTTAATGTCAATTTACAAGTTTTATGTCATTTTCTATTTTTTGTTTTGTTTACAGCATTTCATTCTAATTTAAAAGTATTTATTACAATGTAAACAACCTCACTCTAATTGGAGATAGATATCAAACAAAACGAATTTAGATCCGGTGTTTAGCTAAACTTTTGCTTGCTCTTGTAAAATGCTGCAACATGAGCTATTTATGACCTTTAATGATCAAGATCTAATTTCTTTTAATTGTCAAATGAAAATGGTATCTTCTTCTTGCATTTTTTTCCTTTTTCTTTTAATTTTGTGTTTTTTTTTAATTTCATGAACATATGAAAAAATATGGAATCTTTTTTTTCCCCCTTAATCATCCCCAGATATCAAGCTTATAAAGAAATCCCAAATGAGCTCCACCTTAAAGACTTTTCAGATTTTTGGAACCATTTAGCCGAAGGATAGTGAGCTTTTTCAGAAAGTGAAATGAAGGACGGTTTGGAGTTTTAGTAAGAACATTGCAAGCTCCAACAAAAATTAGAAAGACCAGAACATGAAAATCATTAATTAGCATGTATAAAGATTGAAATATGACAAAGACTACCAAACAGCTTGGTTAAGCATTGGATCAAAATTCTAAATAGGACAAATGGTTCGAACAAAGTAATTATAATCGCTTGATTATTATCAATATTTAACTAAGTGCCCTCTTATAGATTGATTCAATAGCATTATCAATTGTAAATACACAACATATCGTATGCTCATAATCAATTAATTCTTTCTTTTATTAAAATATAGCATAAATTTCTCTGCAATCGATGGCTATAATAAAATTATTCATCTGGCAAAAGGGAAACAACTATTTAACAAAATCTCTGGTGTCCAATAACAAGTGTTGAGGGGGGTAAGAGGTCGTAATTCTCAAGCGACATGATACACTATGTAATTGTACATCCTTAGCAACCGCCACTCTCAGGTGATGCTGCAGAATTGGTAGAAAATGAAGCATATGGTTTAGATTCTTGATAAATATTAGTGCTTGAAATGAGTATGCTTTCGGTACTTGTTACTACAAGTAAAGACAAGATGATGAAACCAAGACTCTTTGACATTTTATATTTTCTAAACTAAATTGTAAGCAAATTAATTAGACTTAAAGGAGAGGTGAAGAATAAGAATCACATGAGGGTTTTTATACATGAATGAATATTGAGAACTAAGCTATAATAGCCTTTATGAAATTGTTGATTCTATAAATGAGTATTGAATAAGTCATAGTGCCTTTATTTGCATTAACCACTGACTTTAATATCTTATTGTGTTATCATGCATTGTAAATGAAATGTACTTATAATGCCGTAACTAAATTTACGACAATGATCCCGTAATAGATATGGACAGGTAGATGTAAATGAAAAATATCCACCATTAATTCTAAATAAATAGGTAATCAATTACCTAAGTAACAAGTAATTACCATTTTTTAGCTAAGTTGTAGGTTATATTTACTAGTCTTATATGTGATTGATAAAATCAATGTGTTATTTGACACTTAATATTGATTTATAAGTTTTATGTAACGTTTACAAGTTTTTATTTTGTTTACAATTTTCAAGACCAATTTACCACTCTACTATGAATTTACCCATTCTTCAGTCAATTTACTAGTCATATGTGCGATTTATAACTTTTTTATTTCATTTCACACTTAACGTCAATTTATGAGTTTTACGTCATACTTCTAAGTTTTTGTAATTCTTACAATTCTGAAGACTAATTTATTACTTCAACATTAATTTACCCTTTCTTCCGTTACTTTACTAGTCATATGTGCGATTTACAATTTTTTGTTTAATTTCACACTTAATGTCAATTTACGAGTTTTATGTTATGTTTTTAAGTTTTTGTAATTCTTCCAATTCTAAAGACCAATTTACCACTCCAACATGAATTTATCATTTCTTCTGTCAATTTACTAGTCTTATGTGTGGTTTATAATTTTTTTTTATTTCATTTTACACTTAACGTCAATTTACGAGTTCTATGTCATGTTTCTATGTTTTTGTAATTCTTGCAAGTCTAAAGATCAATTTAACACCCCAACATTAATATAATCATTCTTCCGTTAATTTACTAGTTCTATGTCTTGTTTACAATTTTTTTTTGTTTCATTTCACACTTATTGTTAATTTATGAGTTTTATATATGCGCCTAAGATTTTGTAATTCTTACAAGTCTGAAAACCAATTTACCACTACAACATAAATTTACTACTTCTTTTGTTAATTTACTAGTTCTATGAGCGGTTTACAATTTTTCTGTTTCATTTCACACTTAATGTCAATTTATGAATTTTCTATCATATTTCTAACTTTTTGTAATTCTTACAAATCTAAAGACTAATTTACCACTCCAATATTAATTTACCTATTTTCTCATCAATTTACCAGTACTATGTATGGTTTACAATTTTTTTTACACTTAATGTCAATTTATGAGTTTTATGTTATTTTGTTTAAGTTTTTGTATTTTTTCCAATTCTGAAAATCAATTTACAACTCCAACATTAATTTACTCATTTTTTTTTGTCAATTTACTAATCCTATGTGTGGTTAACAATTTTTTGTGTTTCATTTCACAATTAAAGTCAATTTATGAGTTTTATGTCTTGTTTTTAGGTTTTTATAATTCTTACAAGTTGAAGACCAATTTACCACTCGAACATGAATTTATCCATTCTTTCATCAATTTACTAGTTCTATGAGCGGTTTATAATTTTTTTTATTTCATTTCACACTTAATGTAAATTTACAACTTTTTTGTCATGTTTCTAACTTTTTGTAATTCTTACAAGTTTGAAGACCAATTTACCATTCCAACATTAATTTACCCTTTCTTCCATTAATTTACTAGTCTTATGTATGATTTATAATTTTTTTTGTTTCATTTCACATTTAATGTTAATTTATGAGTTTATGTTATTTTACTTAAGTTTTTGTATTTCTTTCAATTCTGAAGACCAATTTGTAACTCCAACATAAATTTACCCATTTTTTCGTCAAGTTACTAGTCCTATATGTGGATTACAATTTTTCTATTTCATTTTACAGTTAATGTGAATTTACGAGTTTTGTATCATTTTTCTTAGTTTTTGTAATTCTTATAATTCTGAAGACCAATTGACCACTCTAACATTAATTTGCTTCTTTTTCCGTTATTGGTTTAACTTAGTTAACCTGACCCAAATCTTGTGCGAAATTAATTAGAGAGTCAGATTATTGGCATTCTTATGGAAGTCTTTGAAAATCTATTTGTGTATTTACAATTTTAGATTTTATGAGATTTAAATGATAGTAACACATTTATAGTGAGTATGATTTAGCTGATGAGTTCATAATGGATTAATAGTTTATTCGCAAGGACAACAATGGGTCGAGTTGAGCTCGTGCTTGGCCATTTACAAGCCCAACCTTATAATTGAAAATAAAAATTTTCAAGCCTAAGAAAACCTGATTATTTGAAAGCCAGGGCTTGATCATAGTTTCTTTTAAAGTTTTTTTAATTTTTAATTAATTTAAAATTTAAAAAATGGACAGAGGCTCCCTATATATATTAAAATATAAAAGCAGTAGAAATTTTTTAAAGTAACATAAAAGTAAAAGTTACTCAAGCTTACCACCATATTGTTACATAAATAATAAACATAAAATAAACATATATAAACATAATTTTTTTTTAAGTTCTAAAGTTAGGTCAGATCAGGTCAGGTCGGGTCAAGCATGTAGGGCCAGAACCCTGATCCGAATTTAATCATGCTCTAATATTTAGGCTTGAGCTCGATCATAGACCCCTTAAATTCAGGTCAAAGGCTAGACAATTTAAGCTAGGTCAATCATACTAAAAGTCGGGTTGGGTCTTCCTTGCATTTATATATGTTTGCATCTTAATTTTTATTTTTAGTTATCATATAAACTCTTCTATAAATTTGTGTTCTACAAATTGATGTAACATAATTCATTTGCTTAAGTTATGCCACCAAAAATATCTAATTTCAAAATATATGATCTCTTGTCTAGTTTTTTTGAACCCAAAAAGTTAGAAAAACATGCAATCATAGTCTAGTATAAATTAAGTACGAATATAACTTTTATAGGAGTAAGGTAAAAGACTGAGAAATATTTAGATAAAGGTCAAGTATGGGCAGTTATTAGTCAAGAATTGGTAATGGTTGGGTAAAGAGAGATGGATAATGGACGGATAAAATGAAGGATAAATATAATCTTTTAAAGATATTTACGACTTATTTTTAATGAATTGTTATATTACTGGAATTATTCAGTATGATGTCATAGTTATAAAATTAAGTCACTTTCATGGCATAAACAGTATAATTTCCTCAATGTGCAAGAGCCTGTTAATTTGAACAATAGATATGAAACCATCCTCGTTACAAATCAACCGAAAAGAAAATATTTTAGTACTATTAGATCTTGTTAATCAGTGTGGACCATTATTGTTAATCATTCAATCAAGTCACCCTTTCTCTTTTACAATTTTTTTGAAAAAAGAAAATAACATTTAAAAATAATAGCAAAAATACTCAAATCATGGAGTTAAGCCACTATCATTTTTATAATTCTATAAAAATTACTCAGTATAATGTCATATCTGTAGAATTAAGACACTTTCTTGACACAAATAAGAAAAAAAGTTCTAATTAAATATAGATAGGTTAATAATTTCTATTAAAATATGGAAATGAAACCATAATATTGAAGAAAAAAAAGAAAAGAATAAATCATTCACCAAAATAAAAACACATGAAATAGGATCTTAACAACCAATTCTTTGTGATAAAAATTACAAAATAAAAAAAAAGACATATGAAAGAAAATTTGTATCTCAAATAGAGGATTAACACATTTTCTTGGGTCAATGGCATATAACATTGTTATCGTTTACACATAGCAAGATCTAGTCATATTGAAGTTTATTTAGAACACAGTTAGAATTGCCTACAACAAATCATAAAAGCTATTATAACAGATACCTAATCAAGCCAAATTAACTTGCACACTCTAGAAGTCCAGCAAATAGATTATTTACAATACAAAATTAATTAGCAGGAAATAATAAAGATAATATGTGAAGCAGATATAAAACAATTCAACAAAAAAATAAAGGTGAAAAAGGGAATTTCAGAAAAATCAATACTAAAAGAGAAAATCAAAATCTCGAATTAGCTAATTTGGTGGGCGTTCTCGCTCGGAAAACAGAAAAAAAAAAACACAATGCAAAGACAACCTTCGCCCATTTTCGTTTGCAAGGATTATGTGTTTTGATATTTAACGAACTTCAGCCTCTTCGAGTTGGCCACTGGGCAACAGCCTCTGCCCCTCCGCAACACCTGATGGAACAGAATGGTGAAACGACGATGACATCGAGTTGATGGTGGAGAAAGACTCTATTGCTCTTTTCCTCTCAATATGAATCGGCTGATGTTTTACTTCGGTCCTATCGTAGTCTCTAATGAATGATTTTAAAATAAATCAGTTATAATAATTTTCCAAAAAAATATAATAATTCTTTTTAATTTTAACCGGTTAACTTTTACTTATAAGAAAATGTTAACCGGGTTGTGACTTGTTCAAAAAATAAAATTTATTAAATTATAATTTTTATGTGTCGTTGATCTAATCTAACGGTACATAATAACTACGGTATTGATACCAAAATTTTAATAACGACATTATAGAAATTTTCTAATTTTTATACTAAAAAACCTGATTGTAAGTCATAATAACTTAGGAACACCCTAATAATGTCCGGCATGTTTTAATGTTGTACGCATATACAGCACTTATTTTTATCACATTAAGGACATTAATTAGAAGATTCTTGACCGGAAAGAGGATAAAAGTGTTAACTAATTTGAAGGTCTATTAATTCAATATTGGGTAAACCCCCTATTTTAATTTGCAATTATTATTTATTAGCACTTTTTTTATTATTTATTTCATGCATTTACTGAAATGGTTTTTGATTCTGGAATGGAGATAAATTGGCTCAATACATCAAAAATTTAAATATACTAATATTGAACATATGTTATTTTATTTCTTTTTTTATTACTCTCACGGCCAATAATTACAGGAAACTTGAATCATCCACAAAAGAGGCGTCAATCAATTAAATTGAAACCCTATTTGGGATTGCTGCGCTATTACAATCAGGCTGCCTATAAATGAAAACTACTCTCTAACTATTCGTCTCTCAATATAAAACAATTGGTTATCTTATCTCTCAATTAAAAACTTTTAAAAAAAAATAGCCTAAGTATTTTTTTTTTTGAAACATAATAATTGTTTTCTCAGCAATTGAATGGAAAAGGCATTATGTCAAACGTTCATACCAACAATTTCTCATTTTTCCACTAATTTCAAATTGGTCACGCTCTCCACGCTTAACACTCAAGAGTAGTATTGTATTCACAAATTTTGTTGTCTCCAGAAATGCAAGCATCAGACATCAGCAGCCTTTCATTTGTAGCAGTAAAGGGAAATTAAAAAAAAACTATAATTTTTATTTATTTATTTCATTTTGAATTTTATAGTATATCGTTCTCACAAAATAAATGAAACTCAAATATACTTCCTTTCATTCAATACGAATACTATTGTGTGAGACTTAATATACGTCCCTGAAACTTGACGTAACACCTACGGAGATTTTTTTTTGGCGTATCAAAATTGAAGTCTAATAAAAAAATTTTTAACTAAACAAATTTTAAAAAAAAAAGTTACACAACCAAACTAAAAAGACACTCAAATATTTGATCTCAATATAAATTTAATCATCTTATTTCTAAATTGTCAAAATTTGGACATTATTATCTAATGATACTCATACCATAAGATATGATATGCATTACCCAAAATATTATAATCACAACTCATAGATATATGTGGTGAAGGTTTTATTCTTATTTTCTACAAATTAAGTAAGAATAATGAGTAGCCACTCCGGCTTTTGGTGTTCAAGTCCTTATATTAAAATATGATAATCAATTCCTCCTTAAAAAAAAAAATACGCAACCAAACTAAAGAAACACTCAAATATTTGATCTCAATATAAATTTAATCATGTTATTTCTAAATTGTCAAAATTTGGACATTATTATTTAATAATACTCAGACTGTAAGATATAATATGCATTAACTAAAATATTATAGTCACAACTCATAGTTATATATGGTGAATGTTTTATTCCTATTTTTTGTAAATCAAGTAAGAATAATAAATAGCCACTCAGCCTTTGGCATTCAAGCCCCTATATTAAAATATGGGGAGAGCCTAAGGTACATTTAATGTATCTTACATTTAATTATGAGAACCACATAAGTTGTGAAACCATACAACTTGTGTGATTCTCATAGTTGAATGTAAGGTACATTAAATGTACCTTAGTATTAACCTAAAATATGAGAATCAATTCCTTCCTAAAAAAAAAAATACACAACAAACTAAAAAGGCACTCAAATATTTGATCTTAATATAAAATTAATCATGTCATTTCTAAATTGTCAAAATTTGGACATTATTATCTAATAATAGTCATACAGTAAAATATAACTTGCGTTACCCAAAATCTTGTAGTCATAACTCATAAATATATATGGTGAAGATTTTATTCTTATTTTCTATAAATTAAATAAAAATAATGAGTAGTCACTCGGCCTTTCGCATTCAAGTCTCTATATTAAAATATGAGAACCAATTTCTCTTTTAATTAAAAAATAATTGAGTGTATATAATTTTTTATTTAATAAAATATAAATAAAACATACAACTCATAAATATTAATAAAAATAAAAAATTTGGATAGCATTTTTTAATAGTTGTTTGGTTATAAGCATCAAACAACTAATAATTGTGCTATTGTACAGTCAATAAAAAAAAGGTCAAAAATAACGTGGCCCATCAAAATTAATAATAATAATGTACAATGAGGATTTATAAATAGCCGCGGGCCTCGCTACCAGCCAATCACCCCCGAGGAAATTAGGATTATTTTAAAGTTTTGATTGTTCATTTCCCAAAATTCTCCGCAATCTATATCCTTTCAGTCTCGCAGACACTCGCTCTCTCTCTCTCTCTCTCTCTCTCCCTCCCTCTTCCTCTCCCTTTCACAGACTCTGACCCTAAAATTTCTACTCTCTCACTCTCCCCCACATTTTATCCAAATTTCCATTTTTGGTCCCACCAATTTCTCTTTTTTATCCAAACCCACATCTCCTAATTTAGCAGAATTTTCTCTATTCCGTAAAATTTAGGCTGAGTTTGTGGAATCAGAGAAGAGTCTGAAGGCCCAGCGTTGGTGAGATGAAGATCGAGGAGCTGGACGACGTGGAGCATGATCGAAACGACGACGGTTGCCATACGACGCAGATAGTGAAGGTTGACGCGAAGAGAGCCTTGGTCGGGGCGGGTGCTCGGATCCTATTCTACCCGACCCTTTTGTATAATGTATTTCGTAACAAAATCCAAGCTGAGTTCAGATGGTGGGACGAAGTCGATCAGGTTTATTTTACTTTCATTTTTATTTTTTCTGGGCTTTTTTTTAAAATTTTGTGATCTATTATACAACCCAGTAGTCAATTTTTTTTTTCTTTCATTTGGTTATCCAGTTTCTTCTACTGGGTGCGGTGCCGTTTCCTAAGGACGTTCCACGGTTGAAGCAACTTGGCGTCGGTGGAGTCATCACTCTCAACGAACCCTATGAAACTCTGGTTCCATCTTCCTTATATCATGTGGGTAAATTTTTTTTTTTTTTTTACTTTTTTCTTTTATGTAGTCCTTGTTTGATGGTTTATTAATATCAAAAGATACAACTTATTGGATAAGTAATCGTCATATGAGTGTAGCTGTTTTGATTTCTATCTAACAAACTGAAGGGTCGATTTCTCTTTTATGGTTTTACAGGCCCATGGGATTGACCACTTAGTGATTCCCACAAGAGATTATCTCTTTGCTCCTTCTTTTGTAGATATTAGGAGAGCTGTGGACTTCATTCATAGTGAGTATATCAGTTAGTTCTGTGGTCCTTTTGAACTCTTATGTATTCTGGTTGATTGTAGTTTGAAATTTTTCATCTTTGTTGGCTAAAGGTAATTCATGTGCTGGTAAAACAACTTATGTTCACTGTAAAGCTGGCCGTGGAAGGAGCACAACCATTGTGCTATGCTATTTGGTAAGGTTATTAAGCTGTTTTGGTAATTTTTATTTTTGTGTTTGGTGGATGATAAGAGATCATTTAATTTTTAATTTTTCATTTTTCATTTTTCTGGCTCATTTGTTTATTGTTGGATTGGTTGATTTTACCTTGTGCAGGTAGAGTACAAGCACATGGCACCGGCTGCAGCCCTGGAATATGTGAGGTGTAGAAGGCCTCGAGTGTTACTGGCTCCCTCACAGTGGAAGGTAAGAAGCAGGTTTGCTTATGCGTTACTACTTAAATGAAAGGGAGATGTGAGTTTATTGTCAGAAAGTTCTCATCTTCTTGGATAGCTAACACTTATTATAGTAGTTTAGGTGCTGTATTTACTCGCAAAAATTATTTTAATGGAAAATGTGAAGTGTAACCTTTCACATTGTACCATCCTTATTGTCTTATGTTTGTTTTCTCACTAAATGAAACGTAGAGGCCAGTGGAAGGTACCTTTTCCCGGATATATAACATTCATTTTTGGTACTTTAAGTGCCGCAGTTTCTCTTTGATTTCACCCTCTGCACTTGGGACTGGGAGATATTCACATTCTGTGGTTTAAAATAATAAGCAATTCGTTTTAGAAATATTAATGTCAGTACTTGATACTTATTTTCTCCTGTGGATCAAGCTGATAAGCTTCTATTCCCCTACAAATGGAGATTATTTTACTGTTTGAAAAATGTGCAACTGTTTTTCTTGGCAATGGTTCTAGGATTTATCTAATTGGGTAATGTTCAATCCTAATGCTTGCCTTTGTGTGATTATGATAACCAGGCAGTTCAGGAATTCAGCCAGAGAAAACTGGCTATTACAGCTCCCTATTCTCCATCGGTTGATGCAGTGCTAATAACAAAAGCAGATCTTGAAGGATATCATGGCACCTATGATGATATTACTAGTAAAGCACTGGCAGTTGTACCCAGAATTGTGAGTACGAGGCCCATGATGGCCAGGCTGTCATGCCTCTTTGCTTCTTTGAAAGTTTCTGGTGTTTGTGGACCAGTTACAGGACGGCTTCCGGAGGCACGTGCCTGCTAAACCCCTATCTTCAACAAGATGTTATGAAGCAGTTGTTTGTACAGAAACACATTATGAAATAAGTTCAGAGTTCCGATCTTTTCCAGTGTTCCAGCAATGTCGTGCTTCAGGTAAAGGAAAAATGTGAAGAATTAGAGTTCTTCCATGTTGTGTATATCTACGCTATATACACTTTGTCATTCAACCGGTATATATTACTGCAAATAATACTTTTTCGCAATTGTAATTGTGATTGAAGTAGTTATCCATCCGGTGGTAATTTTTTTTGTTCCTTCCCCGTTCCTTGTCTATGTTGTTTCTTGAACCAAAAATAGTGGAGGAACGCCAAAGCAAGATTTTGTCATCCTGACGTATCATAAATTCATGATGAGATGGAAATATGGTTCTTCACTTGCTGGAAATCTGATACGCTTGTCCTGCAACACAAGCAAATTACCACAACAAAACACTCTTCGAGCGAGTGCCAGCTTCAAATATGAAAAAAATTAAGAGCAGAACAGAGGTTAAGAAGAAAGAAAATTCCAGAGAAGAAAGACAACTCAGTATTTTTCATCGATTCCGTTTTTTAAACCTTACAATGCTTATAAGCTTCACCTCCAGCAACCTCCAACAGAAGGTGGTTACAAAAAATAGCAGTTGTCAAGCCAAAAGAAACAGAAGGTGGTTAAAAAAAATAGCAATTGTCAAGCCAAAAGAAAATATTAAACGAATAAAAGATTCTAGAAAGAAAACCACGACTTCCTGCTTCTCAAACAACATAATCCTACTTGTATCTCCCTCCTGGTGTGATTCAGCCCGTTCTTCAATAGATTCCGTAAAATGTGGATTGGGCTCTCCAAACAAAATGGCAATACCGTATCAAAATCAGAGAATTCCTTTAAAAGAGAGCCTCCATAAAAGGACTTGTGTGGGTTGGTGTACCACTGCAGCATGTCAAGCACTGTCGTTCGACAGGTTTGATGGGTCTCTCAGTGATAGGGGTGGGCACGGTTCGGTTCGGTTCGGTTCGGATCGAAATTAAGTAGAACCAATTTAAATCGGTTATTTTATAAAAAGAACCGAATAAAAACCGAATTCAATAAGAACCGAACTCAAACGGATCTTTTCGGATCGGTTCGGTTCGGTTCGGTTTTTTTTTTTTGGTTACGAAACATTGGGCTTATTTTGAATTTTTAAATTTTTAGCCCGTTGGGTCTCATGAATGTAATAATTTTTTTCAACAATTAATTCATCCTAATTTCATTACAAATATTAACAATAAATATAAAATATTCAAAACACATTTTATTATTAATATCTTACTAACTACTAATAAGGTACTCACAAAATATGAAATATTAAAATTTCAAAATACATAACCAAACTCCAATATTCCATCTACATAAACATAATCATAATATTGTAATTTTGTAAAGACAAATAAAAATAACAACAATTATAATTTAAAAAAAAATAAGATACTAGTTTAAAAAAAAATAAAGAAAGCTTACTGGTAAGCAACATCAATCAATTGTCATTTGTTCTTCAGCTACTTGTTGTTCTTGAGATTGCAATGGCCTCAAAAATTCTTCAAGAAATTGAAACAATTATATTAAAATCATTAATTCTAATATACAAAATGTTATAAGTGAAATAGAAAAATATAACATAATAAATTACAATATTACCTGTTTCAACTAATTCATAGAATTCAGCTTCCTCCTGACTTGGTTGTATTGTATGCTCTCCTAATAAAGTTGAGCGAAGCCAATTTTGAGTGCATATTAATGACTCGACTGTTTTATGAGTTAAAGAACTCCTAAAAGGATCAAGAATGCGCCCTCCTGTGCTAAATGCTGATTCAGAAGCCACAGTAGACACCGGAATTGCCAAAACATCTTTGGCAATTTGAGACAAAATCGGATACCGAGGCCCATTCAATTTCCACCAAGTCAAAATATCAAAATGAGGATTACTAGCACTCTCACAAGTCTCTGACAAATACTTTTCAACATCATTTTTTCCACTAATGTCATCATTTGAGTTTTCTTTCATCTTTCTAAATTGTGTAAAAGGATCAAATGACCCAAAACTACTACTAGCACCATCATGCACAACCCTACATCTTTCACCTTTGTTTGGATTACTCTCACCACCATAGCTTTCAAAAAGCTTCAACAACAACTCTTTAATATTAGCTCTCAATTCATCAACCTTTCTAGTATCATACAAGCTACTAAAACACCATCTAACAAAGTCAAGTTTGCAGCGAGGATCAAGCACATTTGCCACAATCAACAGCATGTTAACCTTTTCAAAAAAATGACCCCAATACTTGACAAATTTTTCCTCCATCTTGTAACCCATTTGATTTAACAAAAAATCATTAGAATCAACAAGTGACTTCAAATGAATATAAACTTTCCACATTTCATTCAAGAAATTATTGGAAGTGACTGTTAAAGAGCTACTGAATTTTAAAGTCACATGATAAAAAACCGAAAGACTCTTGACTAACCTCTTTGCATTTTCCCAATCCTTATCAGTCGGTGGTCCCACCCTCCTTTTTTCACTCTCATCCTCATCAAACCAGTTTGTATAATGACCATCATCTTCTTTTAGCCTATCAAATGCTTTCTCAAATGCTACCGCTTTTTCTAACATCAAATATGTTGAATTCCACCGAGTCGGCACGTCTAACACCATAAACCCTCCACGTGAGATTTTCTCCCTATCAACACATGTTTTGAACTTTTGTAATCTTGCCGGAGAGGATCTAACATATTTAACCGCATTTCGGATACTAGCTATTGATTGACTCACTTGTGACAACCCATCTTGCACAATTAAGTTGATTATATGAGCCGAACACCTCACATGCATATATAAACCATTCAAAACCATCGAATTTCCACTCCAATTTGTCAACTTCTTCTTCACATAAGCTATTGCAAGTGTATTAGCACTTGCATTATCCATTGTAATTGTGAACAACTTCTCAATCCCCCAATCAATCAAACAATTTTCAATTAACTTCCCAATGCCATCTCCTTTGTGATTAGATATAGGTGTAAAAGTGAGAATCCTCTTATGTAAAACCCACTCTTCATCAATAAAATGAGCCGTAACTACCATAAAGTTTGACATTTGAATTGAAGTCCATGTGTCGGTAGTAATACACACTCTTTGTTTATTTGCACTCAAAACATTTTTCAGCAGCCCTTTTTCATTTTGATACAATTCAAGAACATCCCTTGTAATTGTTCTTCGAGATGGCACCTCAAACTTCGGACAACAAGTTTCCATGAACTCCAAAAACCCTTCAGCCTCTACAAATCTAAAAGGCAACTCATCTTTAATTATCATTTTCACAAGTGTCATTCTACAAGCCTCTCTATTAAATCCTATGTTTATAACCTTAGCAGTACCATCATCTTTACCTTTACCCTTTTTACAAACTAATGTCTGTTGTTTTGCATCATTTGCAGACTTCAATTTTTTGCGCACTTTACATCTATCCAAATGACTCGACAAACCGCTTGTTCCAGAATTACTATGAGCTGCATAATTTTTGCCGCAATAATGACACTTAGCTCTGTGTCCTCCAGGTAGCTTCGAAAAATGCTTCCACACAAATGATCTCAACTCAATTTTTCTTTTTTTACTCTGGCTAACCTCTTCTTCACCACTAACTTGTTGCACTTCATCACTAATTTGTACTTCACCAACATTGTCAACCATCCTCCAAAATTGGAACAATTATAATGTCAAAATAAAATCTAAATAAGTAAATATAGTCACTGTCCAACATACAACTAATTGTAGAAAATGAAGAAACAAGGCTTGACATACCTGCTGAGCACGGTGGCTAGCTAATAGAGCAGAAACTGTCGCGCGGTGGCTGGCGAGCAGGTCGCGCTGTGGTTGGCGAGCAGGGCAGAAGCTGTCGCGCGGTGGCTGACGAGCAGGGCAGAAGCTGTCGCGCGGTGAAAAGAAGCTGTGGCTGCTGGAGCACGGTGGCTAGCGAACAGAGCAGAAACTGTCACGCGGTGGCTGGCGAGCAGAGCGTGGTTGTCGCTACTGCGGGTTGGCGAGGCGAGGCGTAAGCCGTCGTGGTGGTGGTGACGAGCGAAAGCGTAGGCGTGTTTGCGCGGTGAAAAGAAGCTGTGGCTGCTGGAGCACGGTGGCTAGCGAACAGAGCAGAAACTGTCGCACGGTGGCTGGGCGAGCGAGCGTGTTGTCGCTACTGTGGTTGGCGAAAGGCGTAAGGCCGTCGTGCGGTGGGGGCGAAAGCAGGCGTAAGCCGCGCGTGGTGAAAAGAAGCTGTGGCTTTCGCGCGGTGAGAAGAAGGTGTTGCAAGGTGGAAGAAGGTGTTGCACAATGAGCACAAGCAGTTCAACTGTGACACTGTCGCCGGTGAGCAGCATCAGCCGTGATTGCAGTGGATTTGGGTGGGTGATTGGGTTTCGATTTTTATTTTAGCTTTAGGTAGGGTTTGTTTTAGGGGAAATGAAAGATTAAGTTGTAATATATATATATACCCGTGATTGTGTGTGTGCAGGCTTATTTTAGTTATCTTACACAATCAATTAAAATTTAACACATATCAATTTAAATAAAATTTAATAGTAATTCGGTTTTTCGGTTCGGTTTTTCGGTTCAACTGAGTAAACCGAATACCGAACCGACATTTCGGTTTTTTTACCAATTATATATTTCGGTTTTTTTAAAAAATTAAAACCGATCCAAATTAGAAAAAACCATCGGTTCGGTTCGGTTTTTTTAACAATGCGGTTTTTTTGCCCACCCCTACTCAGTGAAACTCTCAAATTCGATGACATGGGTCCCAGGCGTGACAAAATTTCGCGCGTTTTATTAACGCTATACGAATTCACACTATAAAAACAATTGTTGAGCTGATTTTTATTGGATCGTTAAGGGTTCAAATCACGAAAACCCAGTCCATAATGAGTTGGGTTTTGATTTAATAAGAAGGCCTAGCAAAATTTCATACAACCCAATAACACTATATGAACCCACCGACAAAAAACTGTTTGTTGAATCGGCTTATATCAGGTCGAGTAGTTAACGAGTCAATCCATCAATGGGGTGTTTATTTATTAAAAATAAGAATGAGAATTAATAATTTATTTACTTCTTTAAATGAGAGTTGGAAAGAGAATAAAAGTGGTAGGCCTCACTTAAAATTATGAATAATTATTAGAATTCTCATTTCTAGCTCCCCTATGAGAATTATTATTATTATTATTATTAGCAGCAGCAGTAGTAGCAACATTAATAATAATAAGAATTAATTATAATAGTAATTACTATTATCAAAATTATTATTACTATTATTAATATAATGATGATGATGATGATAACAACAATAATGAACTAAGGTTAGTTTAGTAACTTTTAATAATTCATTCGGATTTTAAGATAAAGTAAACATATCAATGACAATACAATTCATTCCAATTATGATTCTCACAACTAAAATAAACAATTTATTTCGATTCTCATTCACCATTCTGATTCCAGCACATTTCGATTCCACTCCATTCTGATTCCAACTCATTCCAATTACTAATTAGTAAACGCATCATAAAACTCATTCCATAAGAGTTTGAATTTAAGCATTAAAACCCATCTCACCCAACCTAATAACAATTAATATTAATAGTTTAAATTATATTATAAAAATTTACAAAAAAGTAAATTAATCTTTTTAATACTATATGAAAAAATAGTTTTAAATTGACTAATTATAATGTTGGCACAAATACTAAAATCTCTAGGTGTTTATTATAAATTTAGAGCCATTATTGACTCATTGTACGATTTTTTTAGGTAATACAAATTTCTTTGTATAATTTTTTCTGTTTAGACTTTTAGTCATTCATATTGATGCCTAGAACTAAATTATTGATTATTTGCGGACTTTATTATTAGATCATGTTGAACATGAAGAATATTCAGATTTTGTTTCATTTGATATTATATTTTTAAAAATCATGTTTTATAAATTATTACATGTTTTAAAATTTAAACTAAAGATTTCGGGTAGTATGATAATGTTGACGAATGATTGCGGGTTTATATATTTTAATCCAAATAAGTCAAAGGATGGGTTTGGGTATGTATGGTTTAACGCAATATGATAAGAAAACAACATGAAACTGCCTAAACCCGACTTATTAGCCTATATTTAAGCATTAAAATCCATTTCACTTAACCCAATAACACTTAATTTTAATAGTTTAATAAATTTAATAACTTAAATTATAAATTTTGAAAGAAAAAGTAGGTTAACTATTTTTTTAATATTATGTAAAAAAAAGCTTTAAATAGACTAATTATATAATGTTATCACAAATCCTAAAAGCTATAAGTATTTACTGTAAAATTTTTAGGTAACACAAAATTTTTAGAATCATCATTGACTCATTGTATTTTTTTTTTTTAGGTAACACAATTTTTTCTATATTTTTTTTCTCTTTAGGGTTTTAATCTCTGATGGTAGCGTCTAGAACTAAATTATTGATTATTTGTGTGTGGACTATATTACTAGATCAAGTTAAAAATGAAGAGCATTAACATTTTGTTTAGTTGGATATTACGTTTCTAAAAAGCATGTTTTATAAATTGTTATGTGTTTTAAATAAAAAATATATACTAATTCTTTTGAATAATTCTTTTAAATTAACCAAAAAGAGTGGGTTAAACGGGTTAGTTCGAGTAACATAATAATGTTAATGACTGGGTCCGGGTTTGCCTATTTTGATTCAAATGAGTTAATGAATAGGTTTGTAATATATAATTTAACAAAATACGATAAGAAAACCACACCAAACTTCCTAAACATGACCCATTGCCCCGCCTTATGGGTTTTTTCATTTAAAATAAGAAATTTATAGATTTCACCAAGGATGTATTAGACTTGCCAAATGACAGGTCCGAACTGAGCGGGCACATTGAGTCAGCATACTTAGGAAATGGCGGGACTGAATAATATTAAATTTTGGTGTGGAGTTTTTAACATCCTTAAAAAATCCTTATAAATCCTTTTGAATTTTATTCCATAAAATACCCAATTTTAATTCATAAAATACTAATCCAAAAATTAAAATCAATCATTTTGTCATTAAATTTCACTCTATAAAGAGCATTTCTTTCAGGTTTCTATATATAAAATGTATACACATCCTAAAATCTTAAATTATTTTCTTCTCACTATATAATTTCTATCTCCATTATCGTAAATTCTTAAAAAGTTTCTAAAAGAAATATTTTCAATTAAACTTTATAATATAAATATAAATTATGAAATGAGATGGCTATAAAAAATTGTTAAAAAATAATTTATTTAAGTGTATAATTGAATTTTCATACAAAATAAAAAAAAAATTATCATTACTTAATTTCAATTAATGAGGGGTTCTATAAGCAATTAGGGACGGTGTCGAAGGGGCTACTCCAAATATTCTCCATATCAAAGTGAGATTTAGTGGCTCCGCAATGAGACCCACTACTCAAGTTTTTAAGTTTTTCTCAAACAAAAGGGCCTCCACTTGAGCATTCATGGCCTTTGAAGAAGCGAAGGAATTTATGGAAGCCCGTTTCAGGTTCATCTTTCCTTTCACGTCTAATCTGGACAAATGGAAGGCCTTTTGCTAGGTCGAATCTAAATTCTTCTTAAAATTAATTTTTATTCGACTAACTGATATTTTGATTTTTTTTGTACAGTGCAGATAAACAATTGAGTTGAATTACCTTTGATGGAATCAGAGAAATTGAGTGCCGGTTCCTATTTTTAATTCCATAAAGTTGCTAGACAATATATTTTTAATGAATTTGATAAAGTGTATGATGAAACTTTTTAAATATTTAAATTAATATTAAAGAGTAGTATATGAGTTGGAGGCTGCTTGTGGTTTCTAACTGAGAGAATATTAGGGATGGCAATGGGGAGGGGAGGGGACCAATCTCTCCGTAAAAAAAATCCGATATTTTATGTATGTCCCCGTCCCCATCATAATTAATTGAGAGAATCCCCATCCCCTCCCCGAATAATAACAGTGGATCCCCGAGGGTCCCCGATCCCCGAATAACTATTACATTTTTTTTTATTTTGAGTTAATCATATTAAAATAAAAAATTCAAATAAAAGTAAAGTTCGAAATATATCTTACATTAATATCCATTACAAAAGTCACATCCATTAAATTAGTCAGTAACGCAGCATGCAAGAGATACAAACTTCTTTTACAAAGTATCATGAACAAATTAATAGTTTAATACAAAATTGTTACAAAAAAAAATCGAATTTAGATTCAAAATTAACTTTTTCAATGGTGGCGTGGACACTTTATAAATGTGGACTATTCCCTTTGCAACATAATAGTTAAGTCGGAGCAAATCAAGAGCAAATATTAGATTATATTAGATATTAAAATTGTGATTTGCTGTGGGTAATTATAACATCTAAAAATAAATAAAAATAGATTTAAATTTAAAATATTTAATGAATATTAAAATTAAAACAAAATTTTTGGACTAATAGAATCTACCCGGTCTTTTTAATGTCCTAAATAAAAATTTAGGACTTTAATAAGTTAATTAGGCCTAAAAGTTTAATAATTTAAATATTTTGATATTTGTTATTTTTACCAATATCTATAATTTTATAATTCAAATTTTATTATTTATTTACTAGTAATTTTAAAAAATAAAATTAAAAATTAAAATGGGGAAATGGGTAGGGGATGGGGATTCCACCTCATCCCCGTCCCCTCCCCGAATAAGAAATTGGGTAAAAAAATTTCCCCGTCCCTTCCCCGAATAAGAAATTGGGTATGAAATTATCCCTATACCCTCCCCGAATGGGAAAAATCCCCGAGGGTACCCATCCCCGTAGGGATTTTTGCCATCCCTAGAGAATATATATGATATAGAGAATGATGAAGTAATTGGGTCAGCCTTAGAGCATCACCCAAATGTTTTATCCTTAATCCACCGTTGAGTTCTTAATCCAACATTTAGCTTCAATGTGAATAATTACATGTTGCAGACTGTCATATAAGATTAAGCTTAATTAAAAGTGATTTGTTAAAACTTTCAGTAATTTAGACTTTAATGTATTTGATATGATGTGGGCTTTCAATGTGTAAAGACAAAGTCTATTTTTATAATAGGCTAAAATAAGAAGACCTAACGATAACATGTAAATTATTTATAAAAGTGGTTATGGTTCATAGATCACATGTAAATTTTTTTTTCTGACATCCCATCATTATAGAGAGTGTAGAGAGAAACTTAAAGAATTCTCTAAGATAACGTGTTGATATGAAAGACAAATTATACAACTGTAAAAAGTAATTAAGCACTATGGACTCAGTTACGCTTCCGTATATTCATTTATTGTTTTTTAGTAATACAACATCAATATTCCTAGATTTTTAGATTATGATTTTCACCAAATGATAATTTTCTAACACAAAAGATTTTTTAAATAAAATTATACTTTTATTTAATTTTATTTAAAGAGCCATATTAGCATTTAAGACTGCAAAAAACACTTCAATTAAGATTCTTTAAATAAGAAATGTTTATCTCTCTTCAATTTTGTCGAGTGCTTTTTCCCATTTCAGTTTATATTTTATTCCTTTCATTGGAGAGAGAGAGGTGTTTTTTTTTTATCACATGAGACTATTGCTCAAATGACAACTCATATTACATGAGACTGTAACTGATATGTACAAATCAGACTATTACTGGGACCAACTTACATTAATGCTAATGGAAGCTCTGCCTAATATTCGAGAGATGTCTACTTCACTCACTCTTGGGTAAGGGAGAAGACTACCTTCACTTAATTATACAATATAATTAAAGAAGAACATACCCCCACATTGCGCTTGTGGGGGTTCGAATTGCTACCCTCCAAGTTGGAGGGCAGCAGCCCTGACCACTGGGCCTTTGGCCGAGTGGTTGACAGAAGTATTTTTATTACTATTCATTTTTCCTTAAAAAAATTGTTATTAATATTAAATTATTTGAATTTGAAGAGTTTTTGGAGGATAGCATATTTTTCACTTTCTTTTTTACCACATAAGTAAGCAAATAAATATTTAAAGAGTTAAATTTGTAGAGCCTTTTAGTAATTCTCTTACATATCCTATTACATGTGTCATCTATCGTTTGACCCTTGGCCAGTATGCCTTGTTTTGCGCCTTAAATTTAGGATGATATTTATGTAATTAAATGCTTATAGAACTAAATTTTATTATTATTAAATTTTATTAACTTTATTATTTTAGTTATTATTAATTATTGTTAATATTATTTTTAATAATAACAACAACAACAACAACAATAATGATAATATTGTTAATAATAATAAATTAATTATTTTTATTAATTATTAATACTATGGGTATTTTGATAAATTGATTCTCATTCTCATTCCTCATTCCCATATATTTTGTCAAGTAAATACATCAATGGCATTCCAGTACATTTCCATTTCCATTTATTTTTGTCAAGTAAACATTGACATCTTATTCCCATTTCTCATTCCCATTCCAGCTATGGGTGGGCAAATTACCCAACCCAACTCGATCCGAAAATTTTCGGGTTCGGATCGGATCGGGTTGTGAATAGAACCCGATTGGGTGCAATTGTGTCAACCCGATCGGGTTGTGTTCGGATCGGTTGAAACCCGATCCAATCTGAAAACCCGATCGGATTGGCAAAAAAAAAGATACAAAATCAAAAATCATAACGTCACACACACCTCTCAACACTCACGATCCACACACACAAACCCTTATCACATACACCTCTCAACACTCACGAGTCACGATCCACACACACAAATCCTTACAAACAAAAGCCTAACCACTGCACAACTGCACAAGCACTCAATCAGCATTGCAGCAGTGAGCAGCCCACTGCTGATCGGTGCGTCATCCACCCACAGGTGACGGCCACCCTCTCTTGCAACTTGGAACCCACCACCGACAGCTACACAGCCCGTCGCCTACAACATGGAACCCACCACCGACAACCACACAACCCGTCGCCTGCAACATCCTCTCTCAAACAAACAAAACACACACAGACACACACACTACACAAAGTTAATGCCTTAACGAAGCAAGCTGCAGCTGATCACCACGCAGCAACCACCGAGTCTCCGCGAGGATCTTGATCTGATTCTGATCGACCGATCTACTGCTACAAAGTACCGAATCTATTGCTCCACCTCCAAGCCTCCATTCCTCCACCATCACCCAATCCGATTCAAGCTCCATTAACCCAGCAAGCAGTAACCCGAATTTTGGCTGTTGAATTGGGTTTCGGAAGCTTTGAGTTTGAGCTTTAAAATTTGATGGTGATGATATTTGTGAAAGTGAAGTGTTAATAAGCATTTTCCTAATCCGACCCGTCTCTAACTCGAACCCGAACCGATCCGAACTCAACCCGATCTGATCTGATCCGAATATATTCAGATCGGATCGGATCGGGTTATAAATTCGGGTGAATTTTTATTCAACCCGACCAACCCGAAACCCGATCGGGTTGATCCGAACTTGACCCTAATCCGATTTTGCCCAGCCCTAATTCCAGCCCATTCCCATTCCCAGCCCATTCTCATTCCTTGAAGTAAACCACCATAAAGTATTTGATAAATACTAATTGTTATGACTTTGAAGATAAGTTGATTTAATTCACCATTGATATGATGAAAATTTGTAATATTTTTATTATTTTGTCAAAATTATTATTTACAAGTTATTATACTACTAAGTTGTATTTTATAGTTACAACTTTTTTTTACAAAAGCTACTAGACCTAAATTAAGTTCTATAGTTATTGATGAAAAATCTATATTATTTTTTATTTTATTAAAACAGCAATGATCGTAGATATAATAGTTTGAATGGGCGTAAGAGATATTTCATTGGAGCTCAAGTGGTTGAATGGGCGTAAGAGATATTTCATTGGAGCTCAAGTGGTTGAATGGGCGTAAGAGATATTTCATTGGAGCTCAAGTGGTTATGTCACATCTTTATAGGTCCTTTGTAACTCAATAAGTCAATTGCGTACAGTAACATATATCTGGTAGCTTTATGCTATCAGTGTTAGAATTTAAATTTACATAATATAATTGGTCTGATATTAATGAAATATTTCTTTATTACAAAAATAAAATTATTTAAGACTTTGCAATCGCGACACAACAAACCAAATATTAGTATTACAAGGAGTAAAGAAGAAAGATAAAGAGGAAGGAAATTTGTTTACTAAGCTAAATTGAAGGAGTTTATTGCAATACTTCCATCATTTTTAGTTCTTTAAAAACCTTATTAAATTACTCGATTATTTATTCTAAGCACATATTATATGTTTTACGCATGTACACATTTTATAATATCATGTGACCCGCTTTTTTATTTTTAAATAAAAAAAACTTTTCTTTTTGTGCATAGATTCTTATGATCTAAAACCATGTTTGCAAATCTCATACTCCATAAAAAAATTAATAGGAATATGGGAAAATAATAATTAATTACTGTAATATTATCAATTAAAAAAAGAAAAAAAAAACCCTATGGTTGGCTCTATCCATACTCAAGTGCAGAATGCTCACCAAACTTTCCTAAATTCAACTAACTTCGATGGGGATTTTATTGGCTCCACCAATTCTGTGCCATGACCAATCGTGTAGTTATGTCTTATCATAATACAAAAGATAAAAAAGAAGAATGAATGAATACTTTAGTAATCTACTTCTTTCACATTTTTTATACAAAAGAAAAAGCAAATTATAAAGGATAAATGCTTTAACAATTTACTTACTTTCACATGAATTTTTGCTAACGCAACAGGACTGGTGCAGCATTCATCGAGACATCAACGTAGATCTAAGTTAATACATATTCTGGTTCCTGTAAATTGAATTAGGATCATAAATTAGGTCATATCCCATGTCCCTAGTGAATGCAATCAGTCTGAAAAATTTTACAAGTCTTATACTTTTATCCGATATCGCTGCTGAATGCAATGAGTCTGAAAAAAATTACAAGTCTTATATTTCCTGACGAATTAAATAGATTCATTTCGGGAGTGAAGCACACTTATGTAAAGCCCGAAAACAAGTTTGGGAAGGTGAAGGATGTATATTTGAAGCTCACAAGTAAATTGTGCTATGATATATCTGTATTTATTTTGAAAAATTATCATATAAGTAGTGGTGATATTAAATTCAATTACTCATGTTATACATGCATTAATAATTATTTGTATTACCTATCATATATTTTAGAATTTCTACTATATGATTGATTATATTGCCTGGGCCGAAGGTGGACTACTATATCAATACATCTGAAAACAAGGTAGGTGAGAAATATGGAAGAACCTAAAAAAGTTGGCATGGCCATGTTGTGATATTCCTCCTTGCACTATTTAATTCTTCTTGCAACTTCTTTATGGGACCAAATCTCTGCACTCTGAGTAACCCTAAAATTGCTGCTAATTCATGCTCTTCCTCCTTTAAAAAGCATCCAAAATCTTCTATAAAGTGGAAGAACTGAATATCACCTTTTTAGGTTGAACAAGACATGTCATTCCTTTTTATTTTATATTGCATGTGGAAAGAGACACTCCCCCCTGGCCCCTTACCAAACTCTCTCCACCATCTCTTACAGGATCTCTCTCTTTTTTTTTTTTCCTTTTTTTTATTTTTTTTTTGTTTTTAGTTAAAGCATCTGTAAACCACTGTTTTTAGATTCTCTAAACAATTTCAAAATGGCACAAATCACTTTTACATCTCCCCTACTTCAATTAGTATAAAACATTGATCATTCTTTTGTGATACAATAATGGGTATGTGCTTGGGAATAATACGGTATACTATATAGTACAAATTAATAATTGAAAGCATAAGGTAAGAATATGTAAAGAATATCACGTTTGTGTATATATAAATGACAAGATAAAATAAAATTTGTGATAAGTCATAAGAACTGTCAAATCCAGGATTAAAGGTTATTCTTGTCTTCTCATCAATTCCTTGTTCTATTTCTTTATTCCCTTTAGAAACTACAATGAAGCTGCTGCCCTCACTTAACTGTTGATTTATCTTTATTTCATGCACGTCCCATGAAAGAAAAGACAACATGCACGTTAGTCCCTCCCTCTCCCTCTCTCTCTCTCCCTCTCTCTCTCTCTCTCTCTTGATGTGATAAGCAAGCACATTACTACTCTATAATTAATACTGCAGAAAAAGCTCGAATCTATAATAGAATAAAGCATATAGTAAAGAAGTTTCCCAAGAAACTTATAAAACAGAGAGAGAAAGAGAGAGAGAGAGAGAGAGATCAACTTTAAACTCTTTCTAGTTGATACTATAAAAAGATTCCATTGTTTTCAGTTAAAAGCTTAATTTAACCAAGCTCCTCACTTTTGTTTCTCTCTTACTTTTGTTAATCTTTTATTAATTAGAGACTCTCACTTTAAATCTTAAATGGGTAAGAAATGAAGTTTTGATGTGGCAATGTCTCATCATTTGTCATTTTTGAAAGCACGAAAACAAAGAGCCTTCCAGGAAGTCACTTAGGGGGGTGTAGAAAAAGGACCCATCGGATTTTCTATCAATCTATCCAAAGTAATTTTGCTTTTCATTAAGGCCAACGCCAACATTAATACAAACTCCAAAAGAGTTCTCAATTCAGCTAACGAGACATGCACCCATTAGTTGTTTATTAAAGGTGAGTAAAGGGCGCCCAATCAGAAGAGGAAGAAATATTGATATTTACTAATTAATCTATCAAGAATATTAATAAGATACAACTAATCTCTTTATGCGACATAAATTGTCAATTTAGTTTCTACAATGGTGCTGGTATGAATATTTATAAATGTATAAATATTAACTCAAAAATTACTTATTTTTAGAGGATATATATGTAACGACATTGGGCTATCATACTTAAAAATTAGTTCGATAGTTAAAGTGTTGTTTTAAGTTTATATGTCCAAAAGCTATTCTCAGAGCAGATGTATAATAATCTCCTCAAATACACACACACACAACTACATAGCATGTAGTATATGCCTATAGACTACTAGAACAAGATGAGTTATATATTGCTTTCTGAATTACAGAAACAACCAAATAAAACAAATTTAATTTTGACCCATGATAAAATGTTGATGTAAAGAAGAATAGAAATCTCTACTTCAAAATTATGGATATATAAATCAGCAGGTATGCATGTGATTGATCAGTGAGAACAAGAAAACAGGCACATGTCGATAAAAATTATTATATATATCCCTAAAAAAAATATGAACAAAAGTAATCATAATTCAAAAATCTATAATTAACCACTAAAGGACCACTCGATCTTTTGATTTTTCATCTTTTTCACTATTTTATTTTACACAGAATAAAGATTCCAAGCCAGTTCATCTAATCCTGTAATTTGGAATGTGAAGATTTGTAGATGAAACTAATATATTAAGTGGAGAAAGTAAGGGACTAATGGGATAATAAGTAAACAATTTGGCAACACACAATCGAAAAAGAAATCATATATCTATAATTTACTAAAGTGACTACACAAGCAACACAATTAACAATGTTTTTCTTGCAATTTGCACAAACTCTTTGGTATTCTCTTTAAAAGAACAAAAAAGAAAAAAACAATATACAAAACATCTTGAAATAATAAAATAATAAGAAATAGGCATAAAGATGATATTGTAATGATAATGGTGATGATTTTCATGCAGCTGGGATGGATTTACTTTGGGTCTTTGGTTCTCCTTCTAATTTGTCAGTATGGAAGCAGCCTTTTGTGGCTTCTTTTCTTTTTCTCCTTTTGTTCTTTTTCTCTTCTCTCTTTCAACATGGACTGTTTGTACAGTTAGTTCAGTTGAGACTTGAGAGGCCATGAGACCTTTGCCAGGGCCCCCTCCAAAGAGAAAAAAGAAGGAAAAGAGCAAAAATATAGATGGCCAGCCTCATCTTGGCTTCAAGTACTATAATGATGATGATAATAATGTTGTCTTTTAAGTTTTTTTTATTCACTATTTTTTTATATTTTGCGCCTACCCATGATGATCCTGGTTGTCAGGATCAGGCCAGAAGGAGGAGTACTTCAACCATTCTGCCTCTTGTGGGTTTGTCATTGATGCTTCCTGCAAACAAGTACAAGCATGTCAAAAATTAGGGTTAGGGTTCATCTCTATACAGGAGTTGCCTCTTTCTTCTCTTTTTATTCCCACTATCAAATTGTCTGATGGTGTGTTTTACTCTCAATGCTACGCATGAAAAAAGGGCTTAAGAGTTATCATCCACTTTCTTTTGAAGCCACTCAAACACACCTAAGGAGAGAGAGACAGTGAGAGAGAGAAATATATAAACATATGTTTATATTTTGTGGAGATATTATTATCATAAAACACATTTAAACAATTCATACGAAAAAAGATTTTAGTCCCTCTCCATCGTTCTTACATTTGAAATTGAAACCAAAGTTTCGGCTTTAATTATCTTTCTTGTTCAAAAGAGTGAGGAAAAGAATAAGAATAAAGATCCTCATGTATGTTAACAATTTATGCTCGTGGTTTCACATTTTATAGGTTTAGCTCTACATATATTCTTTAAGATTCCTATATTTGCTGATCCAATAAGAATTCCATCAGCTTCCAAATTCAAAAATACTTAACATCTTCACCATTTGCCTCCTTCACCGAAAAAAAAGGGAAAAAAAGAAAAAAGAAAAAAGCGTATACAGAAAAGCAAATTATGCTTGTCTTTGTATTTGATTTTGTTTGTGAGGTAATGGAAAGACAGTACAGTGTAGGGCAGATATGATAGCTACTTACATTCCTTTACAGGATACTGTGTAGTATGATATAGTAAATCACCGAAACATGAAAATCAAAAGAAGAATAAAAGAGGTAAAGAGGAAAAATAAATAAATAAATAAAGGTGTTCTGGTTTCTCTCTTTAATTTAAAATAATAGTAATAAGGAATAATTTGATAGAACTATTTTCTTTTTATATTTTGTCTTTTTCGATCCTTTGCTTTTCCTTTTACCCTCCTTAGTTAGTATTATGACGCACGACAAGGAGTTCATGGATTTCAGGGTCAAAAAGTTGATACTCACTTCTTTGATATCTGATGATGAAGTGCAACCCATTATGAGTTCCTCCAAACCAGATGCAGACCTTCCTCCCAGTTTATGATGTTGCTGCTGCTGTTGCTGCTGCTGCTGTTGCTGTTGCTGCATTTATTCATTAGAAAAAGGCAACAAAAAATTAACATCTTAATCATCATGTCTTCAGCAAGGTTTGATATCTAGAAAAGACAATTTAGAGCATGTTCCCAACTTAGCTGACACTAATCAACAGTGCCACTTGGCATGTAACCTCACTTGTTAATAATTTTTTGTTTTTATATTTTTATTTCTTTTAAGGTTTTCACTCCACAAATATATTACAACGTGGGATCTATTGGAAGTGTAAATTCATTAATTTATTATATAATTCAAAGGTTTATCGAGTATAGCTCAATAATTTACGTCAGTTAAAGATGAGACCTCTACTACCGCACTTAAGAATACTTAAAGGGATTTATATTGAATCTTTCATACTTGAATTGGTGCCCCCAATATTGTTGTGAGTATTAGCCAGCCACTAGGCAAGAAATCTTAGAGGCACTTGTTACCTAATTTTCTTTCCTCTCTTTTTGGGCGTGTAATGTACTAAACTAAGAAAGAGAAAAAAGAAAAAAACCACACTGTCTAGTTTACTGTGTGTGTTGTAATTACTTGGTCAGACTGATCGAATGTGAACGGTCAGATGAATACTACTGGGTTTTGTTTAAGTACCTGGAAACTTTCATTTTGAAGCATTATTCTGGAGACATGATAAGAGTCTTCATCGAGAATGATAGAAGTGTGATGTAGAGGAGGTGGAGAGATGATAGTAGAGATTGGATGCGAAGGCCTGCTGATGTGGAATGCTGTGGTGGCAATCTGCTGATGATGCGTATGGTGTTGTTGCTGCTGTTGTTGTTGATGCTGCTGCTGATGTTGTTGCTGTTGTTGACGATGATCATGGGCCAGATGATGATGTGGCCGCTGATGGTGATCCCGAATATCTTCGCACGTGCCGTGTGCTGGGGCTTCCCTTGCTGCAGACGCCTCCCCTATCCCCACCTGCATTTGAAAACTATACATATTAACATTAATCTTGAATTGAATCAGTTTGCTAGCAAGTCCATTTTCAACATTCTTTTTGTTTCGCTTTAACATCTTTTTCTCTCTTTTATTTTATTTTATTTTATTTTTTTGCTTTGTTTGAATTAATATGGTGAATTATTCATGTGGTAATCTTTCTGGCGGGTAAACAAAGTTTAATTGGTTAGCTGACAAAGATAATCAAGTAAGGTCCATAGGGTTTTTGCATGCTGTTTGTTCAAGCAACTAGTAGAAGAATAAAAGCAACCCTATAACTTTTTTGAGTCCTTCCTTTTACTTTTATCATATATATGCAAAATATGTATGACAACAAAAGATTTGATTAAAAAAATTATTAATTACTTAATTCAAACAGCAACGTTAGTGCAAGTAAGCAGAAAGATTAATTGATGCATGAATAAACAAAATGAATGTACCTCATCAAAGCTTTTCCTAAATGGGACAAAACTGAAATGGTCAGATTTCAACTGTTGCATATCAATGGCGCCGTAACTTGACATTGCAGCAGCAACCTGAGCTCCGGAAACTTCATGGTCTCTATGTGGAATCATTTCTTTGGATGAGCAGCTTCCACTGCCACTATCTCTTCTACTATTAGGATCACTGCTTCCTTCACCGGTAGTTGCACTCTTTTCAGACCAATTGCATTGCCGCGGCTGAGTCTGATAAAATATCTTGGAAACCACAAGCTCGCCTTCTTTCTCCTCCTCGTGCTGACCGAGGTGATATTGGTGCATTACCCAGTTGGTCTTTTCGGGTTTGCGATTCTTCCCAAAGTTTGTGTAGAGAACAAGGATCTTCTTGCACCCTTTCTGTTTGCCATTAACCATTACAGGCCTCGTCTTACCGGTTTTATGCCATCTTGTTTCTCCGCCTTGCAAGTCACATTCGGTTTGAATTTTCCTCCTCTTTCTTGTCCCGGTAGTGTAAGCCTTGGAAGGTCTGTGGAAGAAATGCCTGCTCAAGCCATCTCGTGTGACTCCTGCAAGAAATGTGTGAAGAAACAATCAAAGTTAGGTTGACTTAGGTATAACAAATTGTGAGACTATTAGAGTTGAGATCGCTCTCTTGAAAACAAGAAAAGTCATAACAAACAAACAAGATTGAGAAGATACAGCTAGCTATATATTGGCTCATTAAGACTCTTCTTAATTTTTTTAAGCAATATTGATATGAAAAGTAGGAATTGTACTTAAAATTATTAATAGTACGGGACCTGGAAGTTTCTCAGGATGGGTGTAACAAATCCCATCTTCTCCTTCAATAGTTGGAATGAACTCATCTATCAAAGGGTGGGGTTTCACCATGTCTTTGGCTTCAACTTTTGCTTCGAGGTGATCTATCAGTTCTTGGTCTGTTGGATCAAATTTCACTCCAGCTGGTAGACCTAACCAATCCTGCAAAAATTCATTCAAATTATATTCAACATAAGAAAGTTCAAAAAAAAAAAAAAGGACTAACCTAAAAGAAATTAAAGAGGAAGCTTTAATTTAAGTTAAAATCTCAACTTGGTCTGGTTTAAAAAGCATTAATAAACAAAATAATTAATAAGATAATCTATAAGCCATGGAATAAAAACAGCAAGCATAATTCTTGTTTTTTATTTTTTATTTTTTCTGAAAAAAGAATTTGAAAAATCTTGAGATTGAAGGCAAGAATATGAAGGATGATACTCCCGTACCGGCTTTGCTTCGAGCTTGTGTCCGCAACCGGGGCACTGCTTGGATCCACACAGCTGATGTTCTTCAAGCTTGGCATCAATGAGATCAGAGCTGCTGATATTGGTGCCCAAATTACTCTTACTACCACTCATAGCTTATTGTTATTATTATTATTTGATGTGCGTAAAAAACCAGAAGCTATCTGCTTCTTTCTTTCAAACTCTTGTAATAATAATATTCAACGAAATAAAAATCAGACTCTCCATACAACAACCAGCTGATACTCATATCCCAGTTACCTCTCTCTACACAACAAAAAACCATAAGCCATGATAAGTATATATTATTGGAAATAAAAGAAAAATTACAATATCTTGTTGTGGTTTTTTTGGAGATTTATCATGAAATAGTAAATTCCAAGGGATTTTTTTTCCCCACCAAAGTACATACAAGAATAAAGAAAGTGACCTTTTGTAGGCAAATCAAATCTAAAACAAGAACGTTGAGGAAAACCCAGATGAGAAAATGCAAAGAAAATCAAAAATTTTGAAACTGGGTTTGAGAGGAGAGGAGAGGAGAGGAACAAGGAGGAGGAAAAGAGGAAACTGTAACAGAAGGGATTGATCTATAAAACCTGCTTTAAGGCATAAAATACACCAGAAATTGCTCTCTCAGTTTTACTTTAACTGAAGACTGCTGCTGCTCTGCTGATGAAAAAGAAAAAGTTGCCCCTCAACCTCAAGCCTACACACTACACACACCCCTTGACCCTCCCCTACTTTTAAGCCCTTTCTTAATTTAAGCAGCTTGCTAGTAGTATAGGCGGTTCGTGTTTGTGTGTATGTGTGAGAGAGAGAGAAAGAAACAAAAGAAACAAAAGAAACAAAGATACAAAGAAAGAAAGAAAGAAAACAGGATAGAAAGGGGGAAAAAATAAAAATGAAATTATAAATTAAAAAAAAAAATCTCTCTCTTTCTCTCTCTTTCTCTCAACACTCAAGGCCTCTTGACTACTACTAAAGCAAAAGGCAAGAAACGGCCTTCACAGCTGTTACTTAAGCCACACTTTCAAAAGCTATTGCCTTGCCAGCATCCCCTAAAACCCATCTCTGTTAATTTATTTTTTCTTTAAATAAAAAAAAAGTTTTACATGGTTGAAAATATTAGTTTTAGTTGAGAGATGGCTGTAAACTTTGAGTAGAAAAGAAGAGATCAAGAAAAATTACCGTTTGATTAATTATGTGAGGAAAAATAAAAATTAATAGAGTAGAACTTGTATATATATATTTATATTTATATAAGATGATAAGAACTCACATGGGTATTGAGGTGGAGTGGTGATCATGATACTTTAGCCATGAATGTTGCAGAGAGAAGGAATTTTAAGGGGTTGCTTGATTAACAAGGCAAATTCACCAGTATTAGTACTTGATGGACCACCACCACCCCCTTTCTAATTACCCGTACACTACTATTATTTTATTTTTTGAGAAAAATATTATTTACCCAGAAAAAAACAAATAAAACAAATCTATTATGAACCTTCAAACACAAGCATCACCGGGTAAGCTAGCTAGCTCACCTGGCGATATTTTTTAACCTTTTTTTTTAAAACATTTTTAAAACAGGAAAATTATTTTTTATTATGGGGAAATCTAAAGGGTATCACACTCACACTCGTAGAATTACATGTTTGACCTGGACCCACAGGAAGTGGGGCCGAGATTGGAAGGATGCTGCTGCCACCAAAAGCGTATTGATGAGACGATGGGTTCGCATTCACGTTTATAACATTCTTTTGAGCAGTCCAGTCAAGATTTACATGATGAAGCCACCAGAAATATGTTTTCTCACAACAGGTGTAGATGGCTATGATGCCTTCTCTGTCTGCTATCTTTTATTATTATTATTATTATTATTATTATTATTATTATTATTATTATTATTATAATTATTATTATTATTTTCATTATGAATTCTTATTAATTAGGAAGTTGCCTCGTGTCTTTCTCGAGCTATTTTTAGATACTTTTATTTAACTAACTATTTTGAGTTCGAATTCTATGAAAAATAGATAGTTAAAAAATATTTGATTTCATCTTACATATCTCTATCTTTTTTAGAACATAGTAAAAATAATATTTTTCTTAGAAATTACGCGCTTAATAAATTAAATAAATTCTTTTTAGGGTATCATTAGCACTTATGTGAATATAAAGAGAGTTGAGGGCCACAAATTATTATTCAACTTGTGAACAACCTTTGATTAGGGCTCTCTTTTTGTCTACTGGAATTATAGAACAGATTGCTGAAATATCCTATAAGTTGACTTTTGACTCCCAATCAACAAAATGGAACCAGCATATCTTAACACTGGTTTTATGCCTCTTGATACTAACCATGTGCCACTAATTTCTTTGGCTCTATTTGTATCATCTTATATTTGTAGGGGGAAAAAGAAAGAAGAGGAAAAAGGTATTCTAGCCGCATGGAGTGGAATTCTGTACTGAACATGAAATATTCCTATAAAAAAATTTCAAGGTGCATTAGGGAGCATCTTAAGACTTAATATAATTCATGTATGAGAATATGAATATCTCTTGCTAGGAGAATTATTGTAGCACCATATCTATAATTTGGTAGAATTCAGATAAACTAGGTGAGGAATGTGGAATCAGTTATATCTTTGAAATATTTCTTTAACTCTTGATATACTCATGAGTTAATTAAAGATCATACATATATTCTTCAAAATTCGTTCTTCAATGATTACAAACTATTTTAAAATCAATTTGAATGTAATTTTTCATTCTCAAAATGGTAGGTTAGTTGATTTTTCTTTGTAGAAGAAGCAAGAGGTTAAAAGTTCAATTGCAATTTTCAAAGAGATATATATATCCAATTTAATTTGGATGTTATAGCTTTACAAAAAAATTATAAAGATATAATACATCACTAACACAAATAATAATAATAATAATAATAAGTTTTGAAGTATTGTTTGAATTTTTATTTTAATTGATTTTTTTTTCTAAAGTAGTTTAGTCAAGCATATGTTCTTTAGATTTATTTCGTGTTTCCTTTTTCTAGCAATAAAGAAAAGATTTTCTATGTCCCTTCTTTTGGAAAACAAAAAAAGAAAAAAGGAAATTAAACAAATAATTATAGCGGGGATAGAAATCAAAGTATCAAACAAATTAAAATTCTATAATAACTAATTTGTAATGCGATTTAATTTAAAGATGCAGAAAGTGGTAGAACCACGATTTTGGGGTGCACTTGACACGCAGGCATTACAATGGAATAGTAACAAACTCTAATGCTGTAAAAGAAATATACAAACTAGAGGGGTGGAAAGCATAAAATTAAAAAGAAAAAATTCCATTGAAGACTCTTATGTTTACTGAAAATATTTTTCTGCCGGAGGTCCCACAGATGGAAGGCCTTGATGTAAAGGTCGGAAAATAATAAAAGAACAGATATGACGTAATCTTGTGCCTATCTCTTTTCTGCCTTTTCTTTTATTTTTTTTAAAATAAATGTCAATTGAAAGTCTCATCAAAATTTAATTAGAATTACGAGACATATTTTATGTCACACAAATTACAATAAAAAAGCTCCAGGTATGATAAGTAAATGCTATATATAAAATTGTAGAATTCTTCCAAATAATAAAGAAACCTTCAAATTTCTTAAATGAACTTTTCTTGGACCTAAGATAAGATGAGGGTATGAGGTAACAAAAATATCATATATTGGAAGAAATGCACTAGTAGATAACAAAACTTTTGAAAAAAAAAAAAAACGAGACATTTTAACTATAATGCATATATGTTCATAGATTGTTACAACTCCAACTGGAAGGGAAATGTTTACCAGATAAGATGTGAACACAAACCGTAAACTACAATAAGATTTGATCTGCTTCCAAAATATCCAAATAAAGGGAGAAAATTTATGGCAATGTACTCTGACCAAGTAGCGGCTAAATTCACCAAAAAGGAAAAAAAAAGAAAAGAATAACTATCATGTTATTAACATGATGAAAAATAGATAAATTTCTCTTTCTCCTATAAAGAAGATAGTCAGAGAGAGTAGAGACAAGATTTAATCAGCCACAAAAGCTATCACGAGATTAGCCATATAAGTCTTATTTCTTCAAGATCTTGATGTATATTCTTCAATGATAGAAATCAAATTAAAAATTTACTTTAGTTGTTTATTAATTGATCAAATGGTGTTATGTGTCTGTCATACGCTACATGTTATGATATAATTAGAACATTGATAAGGAAGTGATTTTTGTTTGCAGTCGATCACAAGTAAAATATAAGATTTAATGAATGAGTCGCATGAACGATATTAACCATTGCAACTCAAACTAGAAAGAGGTTTATTTTGCTCATTTCTAAAACATTGATAGTCTATTTACACGTTAAGGCAAACCTTAATTAGGAAGAATAAGCGTTGGAGCACACAGTTTTGTTCAGCTTATAGTAACTTTGCTTTTAAATGATTCGTTGTCAAATTGGTGTCTATATATAATTATTTTCTTTTCTGGAAACTTTGTTTCAGACAAGCAGTGACGCAAGAAGCTTCCATAATTAATTATGAATTTATTATGTACAAAACTGTAGATTTGAAGAGCATACCTACTGATCTACATGAAGTGCAACGTTTTAAAAAAAGTAATTAAAGGGTTTATTTTAAGAAGCATGAATCGGCATTTACATTTATTCTGATACACTTGATTTAGTTAATCATGAGGCCTTGGGACAACATGTAATATTTCCTACTGGGTGAACATGGTTTGTCTGTATAAGATTAAATAAAGCACATCCTTTTTCTCATGTGACGATATGAAAACATAAAAAATAATGCTCGAAAAATTATCTTTCGCAGTGGGGAGGTTTTGGAGGAGCCACATATTTTCATTTTTATCCACTTCAATTGAATGTTTTATGATTTAGTCCACCTGACTTGAACTATTTAGCATTTTACCCATTAACCAAATCTTTTTAAACTTTGAGCATCAGAAATTGATCCTCTGACGTTTCGAATTGGCCCGATCTTGATATAAAGTGTTATTTATAAATAACACCCAAAGGATTTGACATAATCCATCCGAGCCCTTATAGAATCGAAAGTGGGCATTCTACCCAAAATCCTTTACCAAGTATATATATATAATCACTAAAAAATAAAAAATATACAGATTTAAAGACACTAACAGATAAAAATATAAAGTTTTCAATGTATTGAAATATGCTTTTTTTTTTTTTTTTTACCTTTTTCCTAATATCTTTATGTTGTTAAAGTGAAGATGACCTTACTAGAGAATGATTTTATATAGCTGAGTGTGTAAAATACATTTTTTCTCGAGGACATTCTGCTCTTGTTGGGTAAGAACAAACACAATCTTCAAGTTTTTGTGTGAGGGTTATTATCATTTTACTACTTCAGGAATTGCTAAATATCAAATGACTACAAGAAGTATTGTCTCCTATCATTTTACTACTATATCTTTATAAAAATATTATTTTACTACTTTTCCATTACAACCGTTAGTTGACCGTTAGTTGACCGCTAGTTGACCACTAGTTGACCAGTTAATTGACTAACAAAATATCAATTTCACCTTTCATGATTAAAAAAAATACATTTGAAGCTTATTTACAAAATAAATTTGTAATATATTTATTAAAATAAATATAAAATAACAACATAATTTTTTTGCTAGAATTATGATATATGAATTACAAATTTATCTTATTATTTTTTTAAACCATAAAGGGTAAAATTGGTATTGTGTTAGTTAACTAACAGTTGTAACGGAAAAGTAGTAAAATGATATTTTTTATAAAGATATAGTAGTAAAATGATAGGAGACAATACTTCTTGTAGTCATTTGATATTTAGCAATTTCTGAAGTAGTAAAATGATAAAAACCCTTTGTGTAATACCAATGAGTACATCTAGAAATAAGCACTTTTTTTTCCTAAAATTAAAATGTATTTTTATTTCATTTACACTAATTGGAATTGGATTTTAAACAATTTTCTGAAAATTAATCCTAAAAAAAGTGTGTCCTCTATACTCTTTTATTATTTTTATTATTATTATTATTATTATTATTATTATTATTATTATTATTATTATTATTATTATGACAATAATAAATCAAACTTTTATTTTCTTCTAATCAATTTAATCCTCTCAATACTCAATTTCACTTCTTTAATTATTGTGTGAATCAGTTTAGTGAAATAGTAATAGTGATAAAGAATTATCATACAAATAACTAAAATAACCAAAAAGACGGAGTGACATTAAAAATAAACAAATCAAATGAAAGTAATCAAACCCTAAAACAATAATTTGCAGCAGCACGGCGGCATTTTTGAAGCAGATCAACAGATCATGGTGCACTTGATATATACTTTTTCAACTATCTGGCACTAACTTAATGGTTGTTCGTAACGGCAGCGGGTGGGGAGCCTATTCTTCATTGTTAAGGGGTAAGATGGAATTTTTGGCTTTTTTTTGGCTGTTGCTTAAAATTAATTTTCCAATACTATATTAAAGTTAGTGACAGTTAAAACAAGAAAAAACACAAATTTTAGTACACACACAAATTATACGAACAAAAATAAAAAGTAAAATTTATTGGTATAATAGAATGGAATTATATTATTAGAATGAAAACCCCATTGCTTTATTAAAAACGTTTTTTTTAATAGTATGACTTGGAGTAGAAAGTTAAAAATGTTACATTAAATTTCAAATTTGTTATATATAGAATATGAAGGAACTTTAACATTTATAATGCAAAACACAACTTTTAACATATAATAAATAGAAGTTCTAATATCAATAAAATTATGTGAAATTGTCAGTTTTTCGCTTATTAAAATCAATATATATCATTTACCCCTATTGTTTTCATAATATTTAATAACTCCCCTAGTTCTAAAAATATAAAGGAACAAAAGGGGTAAATGAATCATTTGCTTGATATTTAATCTTGGGGGTATAAAATATATATTTATTGTGAGAAAAATACTTAAAAATAACAAAATTATAAGAAAAATATATTTTTATTAATTTTTTATTCATTTAGAAATCTATATTTCTTATTTTTAGTATTTAATTTTTATTTTAATTTATATGATTTATTTAATTTCTAATAAGTACAAATAAAAGTATATTTGAAAATTAGGATAATATTATAAAATGATTGTACTAGAAAGGTTATTGATTATTATGAAAATAATAAAAGGTAAGTGAGATATTAATTTTAGTAGAGAAAAAATTGACAATCTCCCAGTAAAGTGCTATTGCCTTTTTCACCCTCCCTCCCCCCGGCTCAAAATAAAAATGTATTCATTTTTGTCGTCAGTATACGTCCAAGAATAAAAAATAGCACGAGAACATGAACCATAAAATTGATCAAAAGTCTCCCAGTCTTATCAAGTTCTCATGGAGTTCCTCTACATTAAGTAATTTAATTAGGTACAGAGTATGACTTATGAGGACCAAATTGTTCTTTATAACGAGGAAATTTAGGAAAAATGTTCAGAATACTTGTCTTTTATCTTTTTTTTTTTCTGTAAATTTATACATTTTTCTCCTCATATTTCAAAATCCATCAAAACCCCTTCGCCATAAAAAAAAAATCGGATAGCTTTCAGTTTTTTTTTTTTTTTGGAGTCGTTACTATTTTGCCTCTCGCATGAAAACCAACATTGATCATCAGAACGTTCTAGCTAGCACTAAAATAGTGAAAGAAACAAAAAAAAAAAAAAACAAAGTTACTTTAATAGAAATTCTTTAATTTTAACGAGGGATCTTGATAGGTTTTGAAACATGCATGAACATATGAATGATTAATTCGACAAATAAAAGGGAGTTTTGAATTCATTTTTTTTCCCGAAAGGTTATAGTCTCATAAATCATCATTCACAACTTCATACCTTGATTTTGTTCAATTTATTACATTAATTATAACTACATATCTTACGTGTAGCCAATAATTCAATGAGATACTGGAGTAGTTCTTTAAATTTGGTTTTGCTTTTGTTTTTTTCTGTTGGTTATTATTGTTTAAGATAATGAAGTGTGAAGAAGCGCATGATTTTCTTTCCTATAAATATACAATACATAAGATGTCACGCTTCTTATTTGTCAGTGTAAAATCAAATGTTCTGGTCCCATCAATTAAAATCATTGCCAGATTGTATCAACATTGACCGCTTGTATGCGTTAATTTAGCTAACAATTGTCTCAAGTGTGTGTGTCTATTTTCTTCCATATATATATATATAATAGAGCTCCAATTGAGGAGCTTGCATGGCTGGCATAAATTTGTTAAAACTTAAAATTATTAATGCATGTGCAAATAATGATAACTTATGAACGTGGAAAAAGAGAAAAATATAAATGAGAAGAAAATTAAAAGGAAAGAAATTAAGAGATCATGGCATGCAAGAAAGTTGAGTCGCTAGCCAACTTAAATTTTGTTTTGGAAGAGAGAAGAGTTGGTTATGACTCCTTGAGTCTTTGGTTTATCTAATATTCGGTGTTTGCTTCTAATTTACTCCATTGGTGTTTTGACCTTTGCCTTCTATCATATATAATATGAAGGAGGTTATTGTTGAATTTAGGCTAATGATGTCAAAATTAATTAAAAACATTTTGGACGTTTAGATATGGTTTAAAAAGTTCACACAAGTCGGCATTGGGTTATGGGTATGCGTTCTGGTTCCAACTATCTAAGCAATAATTTTCTATATATTTATTTTTGAAAAGCGGTACGGTAGTGGGTAAACAATTTTTAGTTCTTACCTCCTCCCGTACTTAAATTTGAGTAACTAACTATATATAAATTTCCGTGAAAATCATTCGGTTAAGCATTTCGGGGGGTAAAATGATATTTTTTTTTATTGAAAATTCTACTTATAAAAATTGTAATCGTACAAGAAGATTAAATCATAATAAAGAATAGTGAAAATATCAGATGTTTACTTAAAAAGTTATACCAAATAGAACAAAAATCTTTTTTTTTTCTATAATGCTAATAAAAGATACATTTTCACTGCTTTTTATTATGTAAAAAAATAATTTTAGTATATTTAATCGAGCAAATTCATGCATATGTACAATAAATCTTTTTTTCTAATATTACTAAAAGATTTAAATTTTCAATTATTATTTTGATAACCATTGATAGGCTGCAATAATTAGCTAACTATTACATAGAATTTGTTAAACAAAAACATTAAAGAAGAAAGAGAGAATAATAAAATACATTAATTTGGAGAAAGCACACGATTTTATTTTTATTGTCAAACGATATTTTTATTTAGAGTTGGACTGTTGGTACTTCTTTATTGATTTTATAAAACACATGTGATATTATGATTACATTTATGGTCAAATATAAATAGAATTAATCTCATTTTTATTTTCTTTCTCTCTTCAATTTCATTTTGCTTGCACAATATAAATTTTTGTAATCATTAAAATAATCTGAATTTAAGAGGCCATCTATAAATTTTTTTAATCATTAAAATAATCTAAATTTAAGAAGTAATTTTTTAAGCTAAAATAATACTCTCGTAATATATGTAGCAACAAAATTAGGATACAATATTGTGAGAAAATAAATTAAATAAAATTTTATCTCACTACAAATAACTTTTTAAGGATTCTCAAATTAATTGTTGCACCTAAAATTTATATGCACAATAAAATTATTTTGGACCCATAAAATATTCAATATTTTTTAAGGTTTTTCTTAATTTTTCTTTTAGATTTTTTTTAGAAATTAAATAAAAAAGAAAGTTTAAAGAGAAGAATGCAATTATTAAGACTGAAAGAGTGAGAAAATTATTAAAAATTGTAAGATTTATAAATAAAAATAGTGTTTATTTACAAAAAATATTTTTGACATTAAATGAAAAAAGGATTTCAAAAAAATTTTGAAAAATTTTGACATTAATAGTCCGATCATTTTATTTATCATGATAGAAAAGTATATGAACACAAACAAAAATAATCTCTTGTATAAGAAATGATTTCTAAGCCCAAGTGTGAACAATAATGAGTGCTCTTAAACGGACTGGGCAAGTTAAACTAATGAGTGCGACTATTGGTACCCCTCTCAAATACTCCTAAAAACCCCGCTTCAATAATATTCTGATAAATGCAAATAATACTCTCCTTTTTTTAATTTAGAGTTAAAGCTAATAACATCCCTAAAAAATCCTTTTAAAACCCCTATTTTAATTTTACCAAGGGATCACTTGAGATTGTTTTTGAGAGGTTTAAAAGTAATTTTGAAAGTTATAGGCTAATTTTATTTTTTTTTTTAGAAATCACGTTTGGTAAAATCACTCTATCCTATAGCAGATTTTAAAAATGAGAGAAGGAGTAAGTTTTCAAAATCTAATTTTAAAAATAAGTTTTATACTTAATATAATTCCATATATATTCTCATATATATTATAAAAATTCAAAATTATCTTTATTAGTTAAGAAATAAAACATTAACTTTATATAGACTATTATTGTTACGAATCATATTGAGGTAACAAAATTAAAAATTGATAATATAAAACATTTACTTTAATTATCAATTATTATTATATACAATAAAAAAGATTTTATATCGATGTTTTTAAATGCATAAATAAATTTGATTCAATATTATGTTCAATCTAGTCATTTATATTTTTACAGTAAAATTTAGCAAATACATACGACTACTTCGGGATGGTAAAAATATCTAGGTCCAGCCCAGATCTACAAAAATTCGAAAGATCCGAATCCAAAAAAATCTAGATCTGTACATTAAAAAAAAGTGGATTCGGATGCTCAAAGTTAGAATCTGTGTCGATTTGGATCTGAATCTAGATGCAAGTGCATCTGAAAAATTGGATATCTCGATCCGCATTATTTTGTATTAAATTATTTATTAAATTAAATTTAAATTAAAAAATATAAGTTAAATGAAAAATATATTAGGATTAATTATATAAGTTAAATTAAATTATAAAATATATCGGGACCCATATTATTTTATGTGGATTTGTAGTGTTTTTATAATTTTATTTGTGAATTTTTGGTGGTGTTTAGCTTGGATTTATGTTATTCTTGATATTTAATTTATGTTGTGGTACTTTTATTTGTGAATTTATGATGTTGTATATTATTCCAGATATTGAATTGTTAATTGTGATTGGATTTTATTTGATATTATTAAGTAAATCGTTGAATTTTAAACTACATTTTAAATTGTTATATTTTAAATTTATGCGGATCTAGATATCTAGAATATCTACCCGCAATTAGTACAGATATTACCAACATCTAGATCTGTATATTTTTTTTTTGCGGATTCGAATGTAGATATGGATGTGAAAACGTACATCCAAATCCGTATTTTGTCATTCATATGACTACTTTTAAGACTCACAATATTTATATTTAACTAATTCTTTTCTAGCATATTATTTCTATAGCATAGCTAATAATAATTATTTTAAAAATTACAAAGTTATCAAACTGGCCCTATATTTAATGCCTCTAAATAAACAAATGTAATTTGTGAATCTATAAATTTCCATTTATTATCTTGTTTCTAAAATTATTTTAGAAAGAAGATAAAAAGAAAACTCTAATTAATAGCCCTGTTTGGCACAACTGCCTACGAAAGAGGACAAATTTTCTCCTCAAATACAAGCATGGGACAACTGTGTTGTGGCAGCATAGTTAAGCTAAATGGGCTTAAAATAGTGAGGGTACGTTTAGACTAGTTGCGTTCGGCTCCTAATCTTATATTTTAGGGAATATTTTCTTAGAATAAACTGCCCCCAAACGCATGCTTCATCTTTTTTTTTTTTTAAAGCATGTTTATCTGAAAAAAAAATGCTAAATTTATTAATTTATTTGATGATAATTCAAATTTAAGAAGACGGAGCTTGAGCTTCTGCGGGATGCCAGGGTGAAGCCGAATGACCTCGATGTTGACATAAGAGTTTTTCTTGGCTAGAAAGTCTCTTCTGATATAGTAAAAAATTGAGATATTCCAAATTGTCCCATTAATTGCTAGGCTGGATTTTGTTTATAAGCTAAAGATTGTGTGTTAATTGATGACGAAAATAAAAGTACAGAGAATTTGATTAGAAAAAAAATGATTCGGCGAGTTTACTGAGAGAGAAAATAAGAGTTTGAAGAGAGAGAAAAATAAATGTGAGTGACACATATTGAATTGTATTAGTCTTTAATTATAATTGTATAAAAGAAGAGTTTTAAGAGGATTTTGGTGTGGTGCCAATGGTCAAGTCTAAAATAATGAACTGCAATCCCTTAACCATATTTGACCTGCCGTGAGGCCCATGACGCTGCCCCTTTGGGTCAGGTTTGTCCAGATTCTAGCCGTCCAGCCTAAAGCTCTACATTATATTAAGGGTTACTCTTGGATGGTGTAAACTTTTTACGGCATCAATAATATAAGAAATATGTATTTTTAAATTTAATTAATAATATAATTTATTTTTATTAATGAAAAATTTAAGTTTTTTTAAAATAATATAATATGTTAACTAACAGGTTTAAAAGGTGATCTTAAATTTATAAAGAAAAGAAAATAGAGATACAATGAAATGCAATCTCTCTATTTATCTCAATTCACTCTCGGATCTTTTATCTCTTACATTCTTTCATGTAAAATTAAATTCTTAAGAATTGTCTCTACCTAAATTGTTGGGTCTTGTACTAGAAAAAAGCAAAAAATATTGGGCAAATGACTTACCATGTATTTATCCTTTCTTATTGTTGTACAAATTACATATAAAATCTTTTTTAATTTTTTTTTTCTATTAGTTTCGTATCTCAGTTCAAAGCATCATCTAATACTTGGTTTTGGAACTTACCCAAGAACTAGGGGCTCCAGTTCCATTAGCCTACAGAAGACTAGCAGAACAAAGCTCACATAGTTTTGTCAAACTTCTTTTGCAATTTCTTCATTTATTTGTACTTGTTCTTTATCCCCTGATTCTTGTAAACATCAAACTTGTCACAATTCTGTAAAAATAAATTAAACTACTTACATAGGAGATTAATTTGGTACTTTCTTTTAATGCAATTATCTTTAATTTCTCTTGTGAGCAACTGCTTCATCTTAGATTTGCTTTAAAATTGTCTTAATCATGATTTTGGCAGCATTGATGATTGAGAGTGAAGATGGGTATAACAGCATATGGCTAGAGAAACAATACATCAATGATACGGGTCCTTAATTATTATTTTTTCTTTAATGCACATTCTTGATAATCTTGGACATTTCGACAAATAATTGTCTTATAGATAAAATTACATATCATGTCACAACTACTCATTATTCATGGCATAAATTTTTAACAACTCACTAAATTAATGAAACAATTTAAATAGAATCAGGAAGAGCCCTACAAAATTAATTACAAAAACAAATTGGGTTTATGCACATATATATAACATTGCCAAATGCCCAACGTAACAGAGTCAAAACAATAAGAAGATTGATTTCTCATACGAATGTTATGGTGTCCCATAATTATTAAGTATTGGGAGATTTCTAGGACTTGGAGGAGGATTAATATTGGCGAGGCAAATAAAATTAAAGCAGCAAACATTTGATTAAATTGAGATTTTTTTTAATATTTATATGTAACTTGATGATTACTTGTTATCTTTAATTAATTAATTATTTATCATTATACTAAATGAATGATTGAGATTAAAAAACTTAAATTTAAGGTTTCACAATAGCCCCACTAACAATTCCGTGAAAACACATACAATATAATAAAGAAGTCCTTATTTTAATAATAAAAGCTATTTTTGTGACTTTGCTATAGTGTTAAAGATTTAGTGGTAAATTGTGAAATCTAAAGGAGATAAAGAGAAGAATATCTTTTTATTAACCATTCTTTTCTTAAAATTCACTCCAAAGTTACACCGAGATTCAGTCCCATACTCAAACAAAACTCTACACCCACATTTGTTAACTCCCTTGTCGTTATTTAAGCAAATTCTGATTTTGATCAAGTATGAACATTTGTATGGTAACTTTGGTGTTTGCAACCATAGCCTTAGATGAGTTTTAATAATACAATCCAATGGTCTAAAGTTGTAACTAATACTATGCATTATGAAGCATTAGATTCACTTAATCAATGCTTATAAGTGAAGTCAAATCAAGACAAGGTAATTGGACTAATTAATTAATGTATACTGAAATGAGATGCAGTGAGTTCAGGCACATGACAGGATCTCGGTCTTTCAGAATCATTAATGTAAGATCAAAGGGTTAATATGATATCATAAATTTCAACAATGATTCCAAGGGTTTATGATTCTCTAGAATTTAAGGGTCCGTTTGGTATTATTTTTAAATTTATATTTTTTGAGAATAAAAATAAAAATGAAAATGGTATTTTGCAGTTGCTGTATTTCGAATTTAAATATGCATTTGGTATCATTTTCTGTATCTTATATTTTAAAATTGAAAACAGTAATATGCGTTTGGTAGACACAATTGAAAATGATAAAAACAAAGAATATGCGTTTGGTAATTTTTTTCAAAAATAATTTTTACTAAGCATTTACATTATATTTATAGTCATAAAATAATTATTTAGCTAATACATACACAAATACAACAAAATAATTTAAACAAATTTATTATAAAAAATTACATGATGATAAAGTTTTAGAATTAATATGAATTAAAAAAAAATTGACATTGTCATTGTTTTTACACCATAATTAAGATATATATTACAACATGTGATTTAAATAAAATAATTATAAAAAAATTATATGATAGACATTATGCATTACGTATGTAATCATGCCACATAGAAGCTGCAATTTCATCTCTTGTAGCATTCATCTCTGCGACACTTATCGGAGATAAATGAATATTAGTAAGTGGCCTACTAATATCTCCTTCGTAGATAACCAAATTTTGCACATCAAAGACCTCAAATAACCTATTATTTACTTGCATTTTCTTGTCGTCGAATAAAATTTTTCTAAGCTTAATTATTTAAGCACATTATAATCAGTTTTAGCTTAGCAAAAATAAGAAAAATGCCACTAGAAATGAGCACTAATCCGAGGTAAATCTTCATCGAATTTGATCCTCTGGTGTACATAATGAAAATAACCAACCACAAAAAAGGGAAGAGGAACAAAATTGATGATGAACAGAAACAAAATTCAAAAAGTTTTATTTATTTTCTCTGCAGTTCAATTACTCACTCGTACATGGAAAGAAACAAATGAGGCAGCACCTTTTATATACACAAGTTTGATATCTTGATGTTGCCTGCTTACTATAAGAATTGATGACATTCAAATCAAGTCACCAATTTAGCAAAATGTGTTTAATTTCTGTTGAGAAATTAACAAATAACACAAGCGTTTGGATTCTCCTCAATAATTTGAACATGTTAATGAGTGGTCAAGTAAGGATTACAAGCTCTGTAAGCTTTAACAAGCTCTAAAACAAGATTCGGTGGTGGTATCGGTGCCGCTTCTTGCTTTTTCTCTTCCTCTTTCTTTTCTTCTTCTTTCTTGGGTTCTTCTTTTTTGGGCTCTTCTTTCTTAACTTCTTCTTCTTTCTTTGGCTCTTCTTTCTTAGCTTCCTCTTTCTTTTTCGGTTCTTATGTTCTCAATTTGCTTACAACGTTTATAGGATCAACGGTTCCTATCACTGTCAATTTCTTCTCCTTCATGTCCATGGCAATGGAATCAATCCCTTTTAAAATAGAAAATAATTATTGAGTATGGATTCTCAACATTCACCATTTTCCCAAGCAAATTAAAATCCAATGAATGCCAAATTCGATTGTACGCAAGCCTTAAAAAAGAAAAATATCAGCAACTCACATAATAAAGATGGAGCTGAGAGAGCAAAAGCAGTCAAGGTAGTTGGATGAAGCAGCAGTGGTTGCAGCGAGATGGCGCACCAGTAGCGTCGGCGATGAAGCGGCAGTGACGGCGATCGAGTGAAGTAACAACGACGCCAGAGATGAAGTGTAGTAACCGAGATGGGCAAACTGAGAAAGAGCAGATCTGGAGAGAAAAGGACAGAGAGCTTGCGGTTGTGTGTAAATCGGCAAAGATAAGGAGAGAGAGAGAGAGAGAGAGAGAGAGCTTCGTTGTGAGCAAATCAAGAAGGGAGGGAGAGAGGATACTGTCAGTAGATCAGGAAAGGATGGAGAGAGAGCACTGCGAGTTCGCGAATGAGATTTTTTGTTGGCTTTTGTTTTTTAATTTGTTTTTGAGTTTGGTTTTGTAACAAGCAGAGAACATGTTAAACATGTTTTCACTTTACTAGTTATAAAAAGTGAATTTGAATTTCTTATTTTATAATTTGTTTTTGGATTCAATCAACCGAACGCATATTATATTAGTATCCCGAAAATGAAAATGAAAACACTGGCCCAAAAACGCTACCAAACAGGCCCTAAATTTCATGCCCGTTTTCTAATCCGAGCACAAAAAATTAACGAATTTAGGGATTTATAAATGTGACAAAGTTATTAGTATAATGAACACTTAATTTTTAACCTTTATTAGATGTACATTTTCTAACAATAACCACATCCCTCAACTAACTTATTACTAGTCCATAATAGTCAAAGTGCTAACTTTGATAAACAAATTTTATGCATAAGCTTGAATTGTTCTTCTCTCCTCTAACCAATCAAATAAGTGAACTCTCCCATTTTTTTAACAAAAAAAATAAATTCATATCAGGGTATCAATAAACATTCCTTTCTTCTTAATTGTAAATAAACACAAAATATATAGCTTTCATCAAAAGAGAGTAATATCTTTGTTCTATCTTTAGGTTGTGGATTATTTACGCAAAAATGAATAAATAATACGTCTTTAACTCATGTAGTGAGCTTTGGACCAGTGACTTTCAAACCAATTGGCCGTAGGACACTAGATATTAAAACATCCCTAAGTGCGGTTACTTGGATTTCCATTTGAATATATTCACACAATTTAGTTTTATCAAAACTTTATTATTTTAGATAAGCAATCACAGTTGATTAGGCAGAATGCTCAATTACAAGGAAAACGTTCTGCCACATTTTCTTTTTTAATTTTAACCAAACTTTACTATTACATGCTAGCAATCACTGTCGATTCAGCAAGATGTCCTGTTACCAAGTAGAAGATTCCTTTTTCTTTTTTGAAAATAAAATATACATGTTCCAGTGCTTTAGATGACACCTCTAGCAAACAAAGAGAAACTAAATACTAGAAACCCACAAGTATGTGTGTTGTCATATATATGTGATGAGATGATTTAATAACATCTATTAGATGATCAAATAAAAAATGGGATGAATCAATGTTATTATAAAGAGAGCTTAGAAAATTTAATTAGCCCAAAGATAAAGAAACAAAAATAGCTTTTATTGAAAAAATATAAAAGTAAAAATAAAATGGTGACAAAGAAGACGCCCTCTCAACCAATACTTAAACTTCAAGCTTCTAACCACTATTGCAATACTCAAAGAAGTGGCATTATTTTTGTTTTAAGCTATTAGGTGCTCATGACTCATTTTATTTATTAAGTAAATTTGTGATATTAGTTTTCGAGCTCTTATAGCCACGTGGAAGATGGTTTTCATGGCCAATATGATTGTATCAGTTAAAATTTATAGAGAATACTCTTCTCGATAATATTTCGACGACCTTTTTTTAGAGCATCTTAGCGTTTTTGTATGACTCTCAAATACGAGAATTTGTTAAATCATGTACACAACAAATAACTAAACTTAACATTACATAAGAAAGTGATGAAGTAAAAATCCATTTCATATGCTTTTTGCTTTAATAAAAGTTATTTCATATGCTTTTCGGTATAAAAAGTCATTTTATATACTTTTAGCTATGGTAGCATGAAGAAACAAAAACACTCAAATTGTAACAAACCTATAGTAGTTAGCTAGTTACATTTTTTAGCCTTCTATGTAGATTCTGAATGGCAATATATAGATTTTTTTTTTATATCTTCCATCATTTAATTGTTAAAAATAAGAAAACAAAGGAAGCCACTACAAGCCTATCAAACTTTTTTCTTGATCATAAAAGAAATAAAGAAACATACAAAAATTGTAATAATTATAGTTTATGTAATTGTCAAACTAATAGAAGAATATGTCTACAAAGGTAGTTGCAATTGTTATAGTAAATGAAGATACAATGAGCACTAAAAGTACTTAACGATAAGTAAAACAATATCCATTAGTCACAAAAGAACATTAGTATAAAAATGCTAAGGATACCACAATCATCAGGATTACAATAAATAATAACACTAGTATATTGACATAACTTAAAATTAATTGATTATTCTTAAGTATAAAAGTACTTAGTTATGATATAATCTAGTGAGTCAGGGTCAAAGCTCAAACCATAAGAAATTCAAAAATCCAATTGTCAATAGAAAAACAATTGTAAGATAATTAGTTGAGACAAAATATTCCAAATCAAAGAAGTGTGAAGGGTATGAGATCCAATAATGGTGTTCAAATCATGGACATAATACTCTCTTATATTTATAGTTCATATTTTTTATTGGTTTGGGCACTATGGAACCTAATTCTTAATTAACTACTTTATGAATAAATATATGTTATAATAAATATAAGTCAAGTACTCAATGTGCTATAGCTGCATTGGAGTGTAATCATTATTGTATTGTGTGTCAACATTAGGTCTAAAATCCTAAATATATTTGCTGCACCACGTCAGAAGGGAAAAGTCTACCTCTACCTAATTAAATTAAGAAAGGAAATGAGTTCAAATAATTACTGAGACTCGAACTCATAGGTTACGAGCCCATTGGCTATTTAAAAGGAAATGAGATTCACACCACGCTAAGCACCACAGTTAGCACAAAACAGTTCGTTTTGTGCTAATTATAAAACAAGTTACTGTGGCTTCAAAACACACACACTCGCCTTACAACTCTCACGCAAGCTCACAAAACGCATTGTGGGATTGCTCTGTTCGCCGACACTCTCTCTCTCTCTCTCTCTCTTGTCGTGGGTCTCTTCACATTCGGCCTCTCACGCATCTCACTGCTCTCTCCTTTGGTTTTTTCTCTCTCTCTCTCTCATCGTGGGTCTTTCCTTCGCTTTCTCTCTCTCTCTCTCTCGCGCTGTGGGTCTCACTACATCCGGCCTCTCGCATCTCACTACTCTCTCATTCGGCTTTCTCTCTCTCTCTCTCTTTCGTCGTGGGTCTCTCTCATGCATCTCGTTGGCTTTCTATTTCCCTCTCTGCCCCATGATAGCTGTAGCCTGCCGTAATCGATTCGTGGAGGTAATTACTTTTACTAATACACAATTTTGGTTGTACTAATTACGAATATGTGAAGATTCAATTGCGAAGTCAAATTATGTTGATTATTGCTATAAGAACTTACGAAGTCATTTTTGGTTGTGCTATTCTGTTGTGAGTAATGAGCTGCTGATTTTGGGATAGTTGTTGTTGGAAGTTATCTGCTGTTAAAACTTGCTGCTAGAAATTGTTAAATTCTTTTGATATATAGTTTGGATAAGTTGATTTGTGATTGCATTTTTGGTAGTCTTAGGGGCTAATTGAGATGGCTTTTGTTGGAAGTGTTACTGGTTCTGGAATTGGTGCTGGAGTTGTTGTAGCTGGAATTTTTTTGGTTGGAAGTGTTACTGGAATTTTTTTTGCTGGAAGTGTTAGTGGTGCTGGAATTGTTGCTGGAAGTGTTAATGGTGCTAGAATTGGTGCTGGAATTTTTTTTGTTTGTGTGTGTGAACTTTTGATTGTTTTTGTTTGTCTCTGTTTCTATTTATGTTTCAACTACAAGCTTCTGTAATCAGTGTTTGGCCTGGGCACAAAAGTTTTTATGTTCTGATTTATTTTCGAAATGAATTGAAGCAGAGCGGAGCTCACAACATGCTACCCAGCTGAAATGAATTGAAGTAGAGCAAAGCGACGTCGTTCGATGAAAACAGAATGCCCACATAAATGTTTCAGCTGGAATTAGTTGTATACTTAACTAATAAATTCCACGAAATGAATGTTAATGTATCATGAATGCTTCAGTATCAATTTTTATTAATGTATTAGCTTTTGTTATTTCATTGACTGACTTTCATATTATACTTGAAATTAATGATAATTAGTGCATATTGAGTAACAAGCTTGAGAGCAAAGCGAAGAGAACAAGTTGAACCTGAAATCAACACATATATCCAGAATTATTCCAATTCTATACAAATAAAACTATCAATATGCCACTAGTGGGAAAAATGTCACTTTAGGAATTGAATTTGAAAACTACCAATATTCCAATACCATAGGAATTGAATCTGAAATCAACATATATATCCAAAAGCATTCCAATACACCACCCCTAAAACTACCAATATGCCACTAGTGGAAAAATATGTCATTTTAAGAATAAGTCTATGTATCAAATCCATAAGCTCAATGATTGCACCAAAAATGCTATTCTTCGAAATCACTTCCAAACATCCTATTAACTCCGTATTCATTATCTTGCTGAAAAAGCAGCTGTTGGAAATGTTCATGAAGTTGGAGCTGGAGTTGTGGGTGCTATTATAAAAATATAAACATCTTGTTATAATAAAGATGTTAAAGTACATAAAATGAACAAATACTCAAGTATATAAGATGAGCAAATACAAAATTTATCACTACTTAACGCGCAAGAATTTTGTGTAGATGTTGGATAAACATTATCTCCAGTTATATGATGCAAGTTCATAAGGCCCTAAAATAAATATATATTAATGAAACTTTAACAAAAAGATAATACTTAGAAATATTGTGTGTAAAGTGTGAAAAACTTACATTACAATAGTCCATAACTCCATGTGGGTACATATTCCTATCAACGGAAATTTGTTCAAGATTTTGAAATGTAGGGATCATAGTTGCCACTTAATCGCTTACCTGTCCATCTCGTAAAGTCAACAAAACCAACATTTGAGAACCATTTATAAAATAAATTATTTTACTCTAATTATTTTTCTTTAATTATTTTTAAAACTAACCTTTGCATTAGAACGTGCAGAATGTGCTGAATTCATTTTAGATTTTGAAAATTTGGTCGAATTTTTTCTTTGACAAGGTAGACGACCTTTACGATGCGTAACAACTGGATCACGTACTGTCTCAACATCATGCATTGAAATTCCCATGCTATTACTACGACTTCCTTGGCCTGTAACAACAGTTACCTAGTTACCTCCGCACCGAATCGTTTCCAGTTGATCTATCCTCACCTTCTCAATCTAATTCAAAACAAGATTATAACTTTCCACATTTTGCAGGCACATTTGCAAACTCTGCAAAACTAACGCACATCTTCTTATATCACTTTTGTTCATCTGTGCAGCTATGCAGCTCATGACTAGTTTTTACTCTACTGTAACATCTCCACACATCTTTTCTCCATCTCCGTAGGATATACTTTTTTGGAAGTACTTCAATGTCATTGCGTATCATGATTGTAACAACATGCTTGCAGAGAATTCCTCTGAATTGGAACCTTGAATAACTACAATGGATTTCACCATTTTCTTTATTACAATATACTTCAAAAAAAGTTCTTTTTTTACTTCTCCAACTTTGACATTCTCTTTAACTATATATTCACAACCCATGGAATTGACAAATGCCAATACATCTTTCTGACCAACTCTTGTTAAAATTCTTGAAATTTTAAAATGGCGTACACATATCGGATTTGCTTCTTTATCACATAAGATGCTACATATGACATTTGCTGGGAAAGACAGCGAGCATCTTCTTCAACTTCTTTCTGAGCTTTATTATTTACTGCATTGCTATATTGCTCTACTGTTGAGTGTTAGAAAGTGTATATTTATAAAGGAGAAAATTGTCATTTTACACTTCAAGTCTCACTAACATCCCTACTTTTATATATTTAAGTCCCTTGTTATTTAATTATGTGTATTTTGTTTTAATTAAGTATTTTATATATTTTAGGGGCATCATGGTCATTTCACAATGAACGAGATATCAGATAGCAAAACAGACATCACTTTTGAACTCAGGACGGTCGAAAACCTTAGGAGGAGTATAAAAGAAAAAATGTCACTGTTCATACTACGGCACTATTCACTGTTCATGGTACTGTTCACGACACTGTTCATACCCAATTACTGTTCAAACCGTGTGTAAACAGTGTTGCTGCTCAAATCGCGTGGTCAAACCCTTAGTCAAACTGCGTACTATTGACTGATGACGTGGCGCAATCCTAAGCATCCGAATTATTTTTAATCTGATGGCCATGATTTTTTCAGTGTATCTATAAAAAGGGAGCTCCCCCCTATTTCGACACCCCTGAATCTATTTTTGAGCTTAGTTTTTTATAATTCTTTCTCCATCTTGTATTTTCTACGTATTTTAATAAATTTCCATTTTACCTTTAGTTCAATTATGAGTATCTAATTTTCTTTCAAGCTTGGGTTGAAGGTGAAGTCTCAGCATGTGTCATGAGTTTTATTTGATAAATTTATTTTCTCTTTCCCTCTAATTTCTATGGAGATTTTGACTTTTCGTCGACAAATAATAATAATCTTGTCTAGTTACCGCCCTGATTTCACTGGCACCCTAGTACAAGGTTATTATTATTTGACACGATAAGCCTTTAGCACCATATTGATTAGAGTGTAGTTCAAGAGGTATGGTTTCCCCCCTCATATGATTTAATTGACACTAATAAGTAATATTAAGCCCATGGTGCATGTTGATACGGATCTAGATATCCAAGCGTTTCAATTATAATAGTTTTCACCTTATTTTAATTCCGTAATTCCCATTTAAATTCTAGGATAATTTAAATCACTTCCACTACAAATCCAATCAACCACTCACTTACAAAATTAATTCTACGCGTAATTAAAATTCACGTCCTCATGGGATCGACACTCGCCACCGTTAATCTATTCTATAATAGATTCGTGCGCTTGCAAGTTCAACAAAATTTGCACAACATCTCCAAACTGCTTCAAAGTAGTTTTCGAGTTAACATAACCATAAAAAAATACATTCATACTCTCACTGCGCTAAATGGTTAACATTCCTGCCCAAAAACTATTTTTTAGATAACAAGGTACCCAACGACGCCTCTCATTGTATAAGCCCTGTAACCATTCATTTCCCTCCAATTCAAATTCTACAATCATGTGGTGCCTAGTTTCCTCAAATTTTGCAGGGCTCTAAGAGTTATAAACAGCACAATGCAACATATTGCTAATGTCGCGATATTCTTTATAGACACTTAGCTTCTCTAGAATCTTCTTAAGTATATGCAATAAACACCACCGATGTCGAGTATTAAGGAAAACATTCTCAATTGCAGCTTTGATTACCTTGTCTTGGTCTGTAATGATTTCAATTGCAGGATAACCATGTTTGAAATAACCATGTGAATGTCTCAATGTCATCGTTTGAAATCAATCCACAAAAAAAAAAAAAAGAATGACCATAATGATTAACTCCTATAAATAGAGCGAATGACATGTCATACTTATTTGTAAGATACGTGGTGTCAAATGTAACAACGTCCCCAAACTTTTGTAGGCTTCCCTATTTCTTGGGTCGGCCCAAAAAACCTTTTTTAGTCGTCCCTAATCATCCACTTGCATACTAAAGAAAAATCTATTATCTTCCGCTTGCACTTTCATAAAATAATTTTGAAGAGTAGCAGCATCCCCATCTCCAAGCCATAATCTTCTTTCTTTCTGAATATGATTTCTACAATCTCTCTCTATGAATGTCATATTTTCATGTCATATTTTCATGTCCACCAGCCTCAATAACAAGTGATTGATAATTTTTGGACAATTTGATTCCCGGTTGATCATTTACATCATGTTTCTTTTTTGCGTATGCACTGAGGCTACGATTGCATCAAAAAAGCCTTGACTTCGTTGGAGTCAACAATGGATGGTTGTGTTCAAGATCTAAGCTTCGAATTGTCCACTTTCCATTATCCCCTAAACCAGCTCCCAATCTAGCATTGCAACCTATTTTTGTATTAGGTTGCAGCTTTAAGATATTAGTAGATTTGCTTCTTGTCTCCCCGCTTCGGCCACAAGCAAAAAACACATTTCCAAGTATCTCATCATTGTCCTTTCTACTATTCTCCACATAACTGGAAACTCTTTTTTTTTTTACCGTACTCTTTGAAGTAAATAAATATTTCAGCATCGGTATCAAAAGACATATCAATCATTGGCTCATCCTCATCCTTAATTTTCTCCAACTCTTCAACTTCGATGGCCTTTTCCATATTCTTTATTTATACAAAATGAAAATAATTCATATTATCAAAAACAAAATAATTCATGACAACAATATGGAAATAATTCATATTAACAAAACTAATTTCAAAAACAAAATAACTCGTGACAACAAAATGAAAATAATTTGGATTAACAAAACTAAACTAACTCACAAAACTAAGCTAACTCACTGTAATAATTCACGGTCAGCAAAATTTTCTTGTATAATCAAAATAATTCATGGTTGTATGAGGCCACTGATATGCCTATTGCAACTTATATTTTCTTGTATAATCATCCCAAAATTAGCATTTCATAAAGTATATATATATAAAAGGTCAGCAAAATTAACATAAATTCATATCGTCAACCCATATTAATACAAAAGTAATTAAATCTTCACAAATTCATAATCAACATAATTAAGATCTGGCAATACTAAAGCAAATTACCTCCACAAATCAATTACGGTAGCCGAGAGAGTGAAGCTGCAGCTGGGTGTCGAATTCTAAAAGTGCCGTGAGAATGCAATCCATGGGATGGAGAGAGAGACAGCTGACAACCAAATGTGGAAGACCTACAACGAGAGAGAGAGAGAGAGAACACCGATGGACAGAGCACAGAGCAGTCGAGTGGGTGAGAAACACGGCGTGTTGGCGTGAGTGTAGTTTGTGTTTGCGTGAGTGTTGTGGTTCGGTGAGATGAGTGTGGTTTGCGCTTATGTTTAAGTGTGGTTTGCGTTTGCGTTTCGGTGAGACGAGTGAGTGTGGTTTACGCTTGCGTTTGAGCAAGACAAGTGTGCGTGTTTTGAAGCTACAGTAACTTCTTTTAAAGTTAGCACAAAACAAACCATTTTGTGTTAACTTGGTCCTAATTGGTGTGAGCATATCAGTGCTGTTTTTAACATAAACTTTGTGCTATTTTGTAATTATTATATGAAAATAAATATTTAGGTACAACCGTTCATGGACCAAACTTGGTTCCTAAGTACCTTAACTTTAAATTATGAAGAAAATTTACAATACATCTTATGTTCCATGTTATTAGATGATGTATAATCACTAACAAACTATTTTTCTACACGTGTCAATAATTTTTTAAACTTAAAAATTAGTTTATTAAAAGTCAACAATTCCATCCCATTCTCTCTCTTTTCTCTAGTTTGAAAAGTTTTTCTTCCTTCTTCCAAATTTCAAGAATAGAAAACTAGAAAACATTAATTGATTAGAAGTTATAAAAATAATTATTTGAATAAAGTGTATTTGCAAATCTTTGGCGACCTTGCAAATCTTTGGTAATCTCACTTTGATGCTCCTTCTTCTCCCATTCATAACTCCATTCCCGCCAAAAACAACTCTTTTATAATCTCGTTTTGATGCTCTTTTTGCTTTCTATTCACAACTCCATGTCCCTAGAAAACATGTTTTTGCATCAAAGCAAAAGAATAGAAGCGGGGAGAGAATAAGCCCATGTTGGGTATAAAAGGAATGATGTTTGCCTGTAAACAACTAGAAGTCTGGTAATAGTCAAGGACAATTCTGCTACTGCATTAGTCATAAGTCTAATAATTGCATAATATAGTGAACCCATCATAAAGTTTGCATGCATCGAGTCTAATTTCATATGAGTACATATAAATACTATCATTGTAATGATTGCAGTGATGGCAAGCTAAGGAATAAGCGAATTCACAATGTTAAGTTTGAAATGAAGAATGTTTTTGCATCAAAAACTTTGTTTTTAAATCAAGTGTCTTGCTTTGTTGCATGTTTTTGCAGGGGAATGAAGTTGTGAATGAAAAGCAAAAGGAGCATCAAAGCAAAGATTATTTTTAGATTTGCAAAATGAATTAACACCAGGGGTTATTATACTTCAAACATTTGCAGAGTGAATCAAGACCATTCCCAAATTTTTCTTTTGCCCACTACCTATTTGTTTAATGTATTGTGAAAAAAGTTAAGATGTTAGTGCTGAATATTTTTTTAGTAATTATTTGACTCATTGTTTCTTGATAGACAAACAAGTGTCATAATTATATAAATTACTTGCAAATTCTGAATTTAATACAAGTAAAATCTTTATATATATTTTATCCTTTGATAAACATGTCCTCATAAATGGAACTTTGTTTTGAATTTTCAGTAATATTGTAGAGAAGCCATTTGAAAGAGAATTATTTATAACCAAATTCTGTGAAAAATTACTCAAATGTTCAAAATTTTAAAAGACCATAAAATAGTTTTTCACTGCTACTTAAAAATTAATCTGCAAGTATCAAAATATTGTTTTGCCATTAAATAACAAAATACATGCATTAGTGCTAAAAATAAACTACAAATTAAAAACTCACAAACTCCTCAATTATATACAATTTAACCAACAACAATTTTCAAATAAATTTGAGAAGCTGAAAAGAGATTATCTAACAATAAAAACTATTCTTAAGTCAACAAAGATTCTTGAACCTTACTAGCAACATTATAAATTTAATCACACCAATATATAATTTTGCATTTTGCCATATTCAGTAAATGCATTGGCAACCTACACATGCAAAAAAGAAAAAAAAATAGCGCTATGTTAAAAAAATAAAAATATTAACTAGTGAATATAAACCATGATAATATGCTAACTAGAGACACACACACCAGATACCATTGCACATAAAAAAAAAAAATGATGTTTTATAACATTTAATTTTGTTGGCTTTCAAATTGATCTATACCATAGTCGTTTGAATCCTACATTGTATGTTTATATATCATAGAACATATAGATAGTTATTTAAATAATCAATTCAAAAGATTATAACAAAAAAAAAAAAAAGGGAATAAAACCTGACTTAAGTGAGACCACTGTCCCAATGCACCTTTTGGTAAAAATGAAGATGGAACATGCTATATAGATAAATATGTTTTTGTAGGGAAATGAAGTTGTGAACGGGAAGTAAAGGAGCATCAAAGCGAGATTAACAAAGATGTGGAAAGGCAATTTATTCAATTAATTATTTTTAAAACTTGTAATAAATTAATGTTTATTGGTTTTTTTTCTCGAAATTTGGAAGAAGAAAGAAATTTTTTTCGAACCATAGGAATGTGAGAAAATTATCTGACTTTTAATAAACTAATTTTTAAGTTTAAAAATTATTGACACATATTAAAAATTATTAATTAGTGGTTTCATATAATCTGATACATGAAACATCAGAAGTATTATAAAATTTCTCTAAATTATAAAATAATGTAGATAATAAGAACAAAAATCTAAAAAAAAAAATTTAGAATGAATATTAAATGAATTAAAGCTAAATTCGAATAGTTTGTTTAGGGAATAGAATCCAATTCAATTCATTTATTAATTGAATTTATTTTTTCAAACTCAAAACTATTCGAACTGAATTGATACGATTAAACCAATCTAGACCTAGATTGCCACCGCTACTTGATTACTAATTCTTAATCAAGCTCCTTGAATACAAATCGTTCAGAGTGAGTAGGCATAAGAGTTTAACAGATGATTATGCAGAATGAGATCAGCCGTTATTACATCGGAACATACCGGACGACGAAATAGAAAGATAAGCACATATAAAAATAGAAAAGCTCCACCGGGAATCTTATTCAAACTCTCGCTCCTTTAAATTAGGCAGAAAATTCGGACGGCGTAGCAGTGCTCCCTTAACGACTAAGGCACGAAGCAGGTAGAAAAAGCATTTTGAGTGGCTTGATCCTCCCATTGTAGCTCTTCCCACCAATCTATCTCACCATTGATGACAATATTTCGTTGCTTTGTGCTGCTGGAATTGAGAGGGAGCGTCTTCAGCTTTGGGCATTGAGTTATTCGAATTTCCTTCAGCTTTGGAAACGGCAAGGGATCCTGGTAGATGCTCTTTGAACTTTCTGCATTATCCAGGTCTAGCAATTCCAGTTTTGCAAACAAGTTAAGCCCTTCCATGATATCCGAAACTTCATTCAGTTTTTCAACACTGATTATCTCTTCAAGGTCAGCACAGTGCATTATCACAATAATCTTGAGATTTGGAGCAAAAGCAAGCCACGTAGTGGAGGCCAAGTGAAGACTGCGGAAGCCACATTGAAGCAGTTTTTGCACTTCTCCTGTGCAGTCAGTCTTTAACTCTTCCAAATTGCTGTTATCAAGTGAACAAGTCCTTGAGATGCTCCCTGTATGCTAGATGAGAGACATTGAGCAGTGGAATTTCACAGTCGCTAATGGGTAGAGCTTGAGTAATGCGCAGCAGCTTAGGGAATTTTAAGAAGTTCCGGACATCACGTGATCTATACAAGGAGAAGCTGATGAGATTTAAATGTTTCAAACAGAGCAATTCCTTCATTAAAGGCTCAGCATCTTGTTCGGCTCCATTCAGCATCATGAGTGCCTCCAACTTTGAAAAGCTAGATATCAATTCCGGTGGAAATCTAGATAAATGATCTGTTCTCTCCAAGTTCAAGTATCTTAGATTCAGCAATGCCTTCAGCTGATGCGGCAACCCCCGTATGTCAGTATATGAGAGATCAAGATGTTGTAATGAAACCAAACTTGCAATCCCTGAAGGTACTTCGGTAAGAGAATTTTTGCTTAGACTCAAAACACGAAGAGAATGCATAAGCTGAAAAAAACCATCAGTGATCTCCCTAATACAATCTCTAGCAAGAAAGAGTTAGGATATGTGGACAATTGGGAATTTCCGATAGACTCTATTTTATTGTCCGTTAATGATACCCTTTTGACTCCTTCCCATTCTTCAATCTTCGGTGCTTTAGTTAATCCTAATCCAGCACGAACCAAAAAGTTCTCCTCTTTCTTCTTAATCTTACATGCTATCCACAATGCCATATCACGAATCACATCGTGCATTTTCAAATAATTGTCGTCCTCTTCTTCCAACAAACATGCACTTAGAAGATCACCAACGATGGTGTATCCGTCACCAAATCCATCTGAAAATCCCTCACTAATGCAATAATTTGTCAACTCACGTTTAGGAATTCTGAAGTCTTCACGAAATAAACAACAGTATAAGAGACAGGAACGAAGTTCATCCCTCGGCAAACAATCGTAATCGGGGTGTTCGCAGATCAGATTTTACGGATTAGACATCAATCTCTATCCGATCCACGATTTTACGGATTATAATTTTTCAATCCAATCTAATCCACGGATTGATTAAATTCAATCCAAATCCAATCTGCGGATCGAATGCAAATTTAACTTAATCCATATCCAATCCATTATTTTGCGCATTTTTTCGAATTAAAATTTTTTAATTCTCTCAAATCCATGAACTAGAGTTGACAATGAGACGGGATGAGATGAAATTTATCAATCTCAGTCCCGTCCTGTATATGCAAGTGGGATGAAAAGATGTCTCACTTCCGCCTCTATACTTTTTTGGGATAAAAATATGTCTCGATCCCGTCCCAAAAGAGATAGGATCATGCAGGTTCCCATCCCAATTGAAAAAAATTATCATTCTTAGTCGCCAATGAGACAGAATTTACTAATCTCACTCTCATCCCGTGTATGCAAGTGGGATAAAAAAGTCTCACTCCTGTTCTTAAATTTTTTTATGGGATAAAAATATGTCTCAATCCCATCTCATCCCATCCCATCCCATCGGAAAAAATTGTCATCCCTACCATGAACTAATGAAATAAAAAAATCTAATATAAAAATAATTTTACTATCGATTAAATTTAAAATTGAATAAATTTAAAAAAATTAATTGTTTAAATAAAAGATAAAATAATACATTCATAGTTTTAAAATATAACACATCGAGATTAATTGTTCAAATAAAACTACAATAATACGTTCAAAGTTTCAAAATATAACACACTAAGATTAATTATTCGAATAAAGTAACAATAATACATTAATATAACACTGAAATTAATTGTTCAAATAAAGTTACAATTAATTGAAATGACGAAGTTTCTAAAACCAAACACAGTTTGATCTTTCACCAGGGCTGTTGCACCTATCGAAAAGTGATGATTATAGAGTCGTTAACGATGGAAACCAGGAGAAGTCGTACTGGTGGCAATCTTGAAGGTTGTGATAGTGCAATTTTTCGGCTAGAACCAGTGATTGTGAAGTGGCTCGATGGACTCAGGGAAGAAGATGGCTTGCTCTAGCCGGGATTGCGCGGCCGACGTCCTTCAAATCGGTGTTGAAAGTGTATCAAATCAGTATTGGGTGTTGCTAGTGCGTGTGACGGCTGGGAAGCTTAGGGTTTTTTTGTTTGCAAATTGTTGATGGCTTAGCGTTATGTTACTTTACTTTTAGGTGCTTTGCAAATTGTTGGTAACTTGGCGTTATGTTAGGTTGCTTTTGCTAGTGCATATGACTTTGCTTTTGCTAGTGCATATGACTTTGCTTTTATTTTGTTTTATAATTTTTACAAGTTATATTTGTATATTTGGATATTTAATTATTTAATTATTTTTTATTTTATATTATTATTGGGTAACGGCTAAGATATGTTATAGTACTTATGTAATTATGTAATGTCACATTTATAATATTTTTTAATTAAATTTATAATAATTTCTTAACTAAATAAATAAATATTTTTTTTACGGAGTCAAAGATTTTTACGAATTTACAGAAATAAATCCCTATCCAATCCATCGATTGTGGATTTTTAAATTTTCAATCCATATCCAATCCACTGATCGAATTTATACAGATCAAATTCTCACAGATCAGACGGATTAAGCGGATCGAATTAGATTCTGAACATCCCTAAATCGTAACTGAACTTCAAATGTAAAAACACGTTTTCTTCCATACCTGGAAACTTAGAAGCTGATGTGCGTAAGACATTAATTGCATGTTGCCATTGCTCAGAATTCCTTGTGCTTGCCATAGCTCGACCTATTGTTTTGAGTGCCAGCGGCAAACCACGACACTCTTTGGCCAAGGTGTCGGCTAGCTTAGAAACATCAGGATGACTGCCAAGAACGGATGTTCCAACCTACTCCTGAAATAATTTCCAGGCTTGTCCATGAGTCAAAGTCGACACTTCAATCCCCTCGTCAGCTCTCATTTGGCCGCAAACATCAAGAGAACGAGTTGTGAACACTATCTTTGATGCTAAATTTAGGCTTTGAAGAGGGACACCAACTTCTGTTAAATCAATTGGCTGCCATATATCATCTAACAACAATACTAACTTCTTTTGGCTTAAATTGTTGGAGATGTCCAAAGCCTTCTGCTTAACACTCTTACTCTGGCACTCTTTGTCTGACAATAAGCCTATCCTTTCTCCAGTGTCGTGTTGAATCTGCTGCAATTTTAGCTCTCTAGAAACAACCACCCAGATGACAACATCAAAATTATGTTGTCGGCAGTGGAAGTCGTTATTGACTTGTTTCAACAGGGTAGTTTTACCAATGCCCCCTGTACCATATAAGCCAATAATTCCCACGTTGTTTTCTTTCTCTGTGATGCATCTCCAAACTTGGTCAAGAATTGATTCTTGACCTACAGCTGTTAGCTCAACGGATAATTCAACTGCTGGATCTTCAGGTACCATCTCAGCAATGTCTATGATGTCTCCCCGTTCATTCTATAAATCGATCACTTCTTGCTTCAACTCCACCACTCTTCTCCCGAAGCGGTAGCTTGATATCAAGTCCTTGGAACAGAAGCCTCCAAGACACAACCTGTCGATTTCTCGGGCTCTAGTTTCTTGCAGCTTCTTAACTTTGGCTCCCATTTGCTGCATCCTTTGAAGCCAACCTTTGACCTGGTACGTCCTTCTAGTGCAAGGTTGTTGTTCAGCAAGATTAACTTCGTTCAGAAGACCATCTCTTACTTGAATCAATTTTTCGAATTCAGTCAGCAACGCATCAAGATTACCTTGGAGACCCCATATATTTTTAGCTTCTCCAGCAACAAAAGATAGAGCTGAACCAATTGACTCAGGTGATATAAAGCTTGAGATGATGTTACCCAATTCTCAAAAGAATGGTTTCGACTTAGAAATGAGAGAGAACGATGTTTCTGAAGGAACTGCAATGCCCAGTAGCAATTGTGTGGGCAAGAGAACATTGAATTACAACCACAGAAAAGTAAAAGCTTTGAATTACTTAGGCTCGCTCATCCCAACTGCCACACTCAGTATCAGGTGGCTCGTGGACACATATTGGCAATTACTATTGAAGATGAATTATTAGTACAGAATTGAGATTTGCCCAAAACTCAAAACTCCGTACTGATTTTGAATGATCGGACACAGAATTTCTCCGTAGTGATGTATTAAAAGAGCCTCACATTTAGGTCAAAACTTGCCATGGTACCTAGACAATCAAAAGCAAAATCGGAGGAAAAAATATGGAACATAAACAAGATCAAAGGCAATTTCATCACATTCAACAGCCACAGACAAGAGTTACCACTACCAGCTATTTGAATTGATTCTCTTTGGGTAATTTCTGGAACAAACTACAAAAGAATATGAGAAATATTTTTTGGAGGCAATTGAGTTTGTCAATACAGCATCATATTTAAAACTGTTGCTTGCTTAGAACCCAAATTATTCATAAAATTGGGAGTGTCATGAAAATCTCTTATTTTGAACTGCAGTTGAACGGAAAAGAGCTTCAAAGGAATGCAGATGCACGGCAATATAGACAACGGGTAAGGAGCCTGGCCGGTTTGATACCAAAAAGAAAAAAAGTCAATTTTATTTGGACTTGAACTTGCTGCTGACTGCATCATAGCTTGGGACATTGATGACTTCAAGACAAAAGAGGGAAGCTGTTAAAGACAATCACAGAAGGAAACCAATACAACAGAACAGATTCTCACTGAACCCATAGCATACCATCTCCATATGATGCCATTGTGAGAGGAGATGAAAGAAGCTTCTGTGCTACGGAAACAATATCCTTTGCAGTAACTCCTTCCAGAGTCTTCAAGAAATGCTCCACGGGTTTCCTACAACATAAGAGACGTTTTAGGAGGAAAACATACAAATAATAGGTATTAAAGTTGGGGCAAAATTTTATCACCAACAGAGAGCAAAAAGCAGCAGATGGAAGATCTCTGCCATCTCAGTGGCACACAGTCACAGACGATGAAAATATAAAGCAATGCTCAATGTGATTTTGGGATAAAATACACTGCAATTTCCCAACATCTTAGGTTCTGTATAAAGATCATGTGAACATAGATTCTTGGTTAGACACCAGTTCATGAGCTGAAATTTGAAATTTGGAAAGGAATATATCAGAAACACACCATCACCATGGAGAAACAGAAAGAAGGTTATATCTATAATAAACCTTTTGTGTTTGAACTATTTCTAAAGTTACTATAAGGTGTCTGCAATAACTCACACAAAGCAACTTTCCCATGCTCTAACTAGTTCCAGGTAAATTAAAAACTAGTAATAACATAGATCATTGAAAATATATGCACCTACAGAATACTACTTATTGATGTACATAAACTATAAAATACCAGACACTTACAGGAAAAAAAGAAAATAAAATGTATGGGAACATGTCCTTGAGGTTAAAATAATAGATGTCAGGTCTCCAGCCATACCTCTCACCATATGTCAGAACTTGTCTACCTATATCTTCAGAAACAACCATCTGCAAATAAAAGAAAAAAATTAAAAAAGAAAATCGTAAGAGGAAAAGAAACAAAAAGCTAAAATAAAGTTGAGCATTGATGCCTAAATTGGAAAAAAAACTATTATCTGAGAGCAAGAAATTGAAGGGAAAAAAAAATTACATACTCTTGATTCCAAATTCATCAAAATAGCTGACTTGGTTGATTGTTTGGCGCGGTCTAGCTGTACTTGATCAACTGCATGGAGCATATGGTGAAGTGTATGTCACTATTAAGCTAACTGCTACCAGATCATTATGCAATATATATACTAGAAGATTGAGGTATGGGGCAAACCTTCTCCAGGAGTTGCCACAGCAATAAGCTCCCTCGCAGCTAAATCAATAGCTTTTGATACGAAATCCGAACCCTGAATAGAGATACATAAGCATAAAAGGAAAATTCCACTACCATTCAAGCATTCATGAAGAAAAATAACACATCACATGGACTTGACGAGGATAATTGGTGCTAATCGGGGAAAATTGTAGAAATACGGCGATGTACCATGCAACAGCTTACACTACCATCCTGCCATGCCTTCATTACCTTATTTTCTCACAGGGAAAGCTGTCAGTTAACTTATTCCCATAGAGCATTATTTAATCATTACAAACTTACACAGGTAGATTCTAAGCCACGAAAACATAACCCAAACCCCTGATAAAATCAGATGCAATCCCGCCAAGATGTCCACATGGGCATCCCGTAGTTTTACCCAAACCTTGATCACCTAGATTGCAAGATTATACCAGGTCTATATTTGTTTAGTCTTTTTTGACAAGAAATCAAAATCAACATTGCTCAGATAATTTCTTTTTAAAAATGCAATAACCGGCTAAAGAAAAAGTCTAGTTGATAACAATCAATAAATGGAGAGATATAACCTATCACCAAACATCTTACGCAACAATACTACCTTAAAAAAGGGGTATAGCTGATATTGCAATAGAATAGTAGGATAAATATTTTTTCCCAGTTCAGAAACCATATTTCTTTAACTATGCTTGCCCCATAATTAATAATCAGAAGATGACCTTTGGCTTGGCCCTGGGAACAAGCAGCCCGCTAAGGCCGTCCAGTCTATTCTGAAGGTGCAATGCAGGTAACAAAATGAAGTTCTAACAGTGACTTACAGTTGTACCCTGGATTCCAAACATGCCAGAATGATTGTAGATGTTGCTGAATGCTGAAAAGGACTGAACTTGCGGGAACTCATTCAAAACACGACGATCTGTGCAGTATAAAGTTTAGAAGTCAAAGTTATTTAAAGAGGACAAGGTACAATTCCAAGATGTAATTGCAGATTACAGGCTCAATCTATAAAACAAAAAGCATTGTTTAATATGAAAAAGAAAACAATGACAAAGGCATTCATTTGAGAATCTAGAAAACAATGACAAAGGCATCCATTTGAGAATCTATGTATCACAAGCATAACTCCAAAATTATGTAGCCCACTGTAAGTATTCAAACTCGGCAGTAGACCTGTAAGAGATAAAAGTATGATTCGATTAACTTACACAGCCTTGAGTACATTCCTTTTCCAGGGCCCCCAGCTGAGAATGATCCACCTCCTCCCAAAAGCATCTATAATGTAATTATATTATATTTATAGTTTCAGTAAGAGCCATGGAAAGAAAAATAGAGATGCATGAGTTTCTTACAAAGCAAGGATGCAAATAAAAGGAACCGCCAATATACCAAATCCTAATCACATGATTGTAAAATGTATTAAAAGGAAACATGGTAAGTTTGAACTCATCATGGGGATCTGATATCATAACCTGGAGAACAGTCAAAATCATGGCATCCTTATCCTTATGCCAACCACCAGGAAGTTCAAATGCAAGAACAAAATGGGTTAACTCGTCCTGCAAGGGAAAACCAGAGTTAAACCTCCCCTAGCTAGATAAGAAGACAGAAGATTAAATTTTATATAGCATACCCCTGAATCAGCTTGACAACGATAATCACCTCCAGTGTACACAGATTTGGGCTCCTCGCAAGAATGGATACTGGGTAGGTCAGATAAAAGCGGTTCTGCTACGGATACCAACTGGTCATGTTCAACACCAGAAGCAGCAAGTACCATCCGAGGAGCAGTATAATTTTCCTGAAATTCTCGGACAAAATCTCAGTTTGAGGATCTTCTGATTTTATTAGCAAAAGAAACAAGCATCCACCAATAATAATGGACTTACAGCAATAAATGTTTCGAGAAGTGTAGAGTTTAATCTATTTATAGCAGATTCTGGGGCTAGAAGAGGATTAGCCAATGCACCAGAGTAACCAGCTGAGTGAATTGCCTCCAAAAGCAAGCTTTGAGGATTGTTGGAAACCTCACTAATCTCAGATTTCACCTTTGCGAGCTGCAGGACATAAAATGTCACTTTCATGAGGATTATAATAAATATAACATTGAACAAGAAGTGCATGCAGATGCGAACAAAGTGACGAAGGTACCTGTTCGTTGACCTCCCAATCCAGGAAAACAGGGTTTCTCACACAGTCAATAAGAAGCTCTACCATTTCAGGAACATAAGTTTTCAGAGCATCAAAGGAATAGCCCATCTGCTCCCTAGAAGCTGAGGCTTGGACATTGCCACCAATTGCCTCCACTTCTCGCACAATACGCAAGTGACTCCTATTTCTGGTACTTCTAAAAGCCATACGCTCAAGCAAGTGTGTTGTCCCAAATGAGATTGGTGACTCATAAATTGAACCACAACCAACAAATAACGATATTGAGGCTACAGGGCTCTGGTAAGGAAACAGAACAAAATAACCACTTTTTATTAAAAATTAAAAAGAAAAAAACAATTTTCCCAAAATCAAGAGACCTTAGACATAGCATACATACCACTGATGTTTCTGAGGCAATTTTGACACCATTGGGTAGAGTTGAAATCTTGGTTTTACCCGGTTCAACATAATCGGGCAATGAAGGTGGAAGAGAGACACCTGGAAGTGGAAAGTCTAGAGAAGGTGAAGAACTGGACCGTTCCCCAGTCAACCAGCTGAAGAAACCAACCGAAGAGGATGAAGTTGAAGCAACAGCACTGGAACTTGCAAATCTTGTGGTTGAAGGCACCCTATATGGCACATGGCCCTGTTCTCGTAATGGAAATCAGATAACAATTTTCATCATATAAGATTACCCATATGCAATGACACAAAATAAAAAAGCACCACCAGCCAGATCACAAGTGAATGAGAACAAACGCTAAAACACTATTTAGTCAAAATTTTACTTCTTGATATTAAGTACTAACCCTTCCACTAAGTTGCAAAAGCTTAAACTTATTCTTAGCTGTTCTTTCTTTTTTTTTTTCAATCTCAAAATTTATTTATTTATTTTCGTAACTGGCAGCAAAGAAACCAATAGCTAAATTCTAATATTCTTACAAAATATATCTAAGACCAATGCAAGCTTGCAGAAATATGATCTGCATAGCTTTATCGCATGAAGATTTAAATGAACTGCAATTGGATCAATGGATCCTCTCATTTTCGCTCCATCATTTGGTTTCTTTATGAATGGCACCACTTGAGCATACATTCCCGTTAACCAAAATGACACAGTGGTCCTCTTTGAAAATAAGTACAAAATGTCCACTCTCGACAACATAAAAAATTCAGCATCAAATGCGACTTCATACGGGAACATACATAAATTGAATCAAAATTATTCGCATCTCATTTTTCTTCCTTCTTCCTATTGCTTTTTATCATAAATCAAATAACATGATGATTATAATAGCAACCACAAAATCGCCAGTGAAGAAGTATTAACAGATCTATCAGCTATAAATTCACCGCAACCGCAGATTCAATCATCAATAAACCAACAAGAATCAAATCCAATTCAATCCGAGTAGTTTATTATTGTAATATGATAGTGATAAGCTCACGCAGAACGAGAAATAGAAAACAGAAGAAACGAGTAAAAATTAGGATTCTGAGAGGATCACGAAGTCGCTACTGACCTTGAGGGCTCGAAGGCGAGAAGCTGCGTTTCTGTACATGCTGATTGATTTGTTAGTCAATTCTCCGAAACCCTAATTTGAACGGTACAAGTGTTGAAGACTGGCAGCTAGTCAAGAGGAAGAGGCTCTCCCTCTCTCTCTATTGCAGTTGGGTTTACTTGGAAGTGATGGACACGCGTGAGCAATCTGGTGCGTTGAATCATTTTCTGTTGAATTTATCTCAACCGTCTATTTATGACAATTTGGCTGGTTGTTTCACTTCCATTTCTTTTTATTTTTTTGAAACTTTTATTTCTAAATTTCATTATTTATCGGTATTTTCCCCCTTTTTTTTTTTTTTTTTGGGTATAACGGCACATGTAGAATCCTCAGGCGTGGCGATGACAAAGCTGAGGACCCGTTTGGATCTGATTTCTAGCAGATGGGCTGTGGTGTTTTGTAAAACCCCTTGTTCTGTGGCTCCACAGCCCAGCTGATGGTCTTTTCTTTTTTCTTTTGTTTTCAATTTCATAATTTTTTGTAATAATTGTTAAATATAAAACAAATATAAAATTTATTATTTATCATAATCTATAAGCTTTTTGTTTTTTTCTTGACAAACTTAGGGTCCATTTCGGATTACCTTTGAGAGGTTTAAGAGTTATTTTGAAAAGATAAAAATTAATTTTAGTGTTTGGTAAAAAATTTTTAGAAATTACTTTTGACAAATTCAACTCATCTTTGTAGCAGATTTTGGAAAGTAGGATAGAACTACCTTTTTAAAATTTGATTTTAAGAATTAATTTTATACTTAATAGCATTCCATATATATTCTTACGTGTATTATAAAAATTCAAAATTATTCTTATTATATGATATAAAATCATTAACTTTATTATTATTATCATCAATTATATTGAAATAAAAAATAAAAAATAAGACTAATAATATAAAATATTTATGTTAGTTATCAATTATTATATATACACAATAAAAAAATATTTTATGTGCATATTATAATTGTATAAATAAATTATATTTAATATGATGTCCAATTCAGTCATTTATATTTTTGTGGTAGTTTAACAATAAAATTTCTTAAACACATACGACTATATTTAAAACTCACAACACTTTTAAAAATTAATTCTACCAAATATTTAACTGATTCTTTTTATAACTGATTATTTTTATAGCATAACTATCAGCAATTATTTTAAAAGTTACAACATTAATCTTTTATCTCACAGTAACTGTAGATTAAAAGCCACAAACCTCACTACCATACAAACCCTAATATTTTGGGAATATGAATAAATTGAAAATGACTATATATGTACTTAACTTTTATTTTGGATACCCATATATTAAATTTTGAAAATTAATTGTCATCTTGCACACCTTTTAAATTCCAAATTGGCCTTAATGAAACCTCATTAATTAAAGTGTCTTTTATTCACATCCACACACACATTCATCACATCCCAATATAATTCTTTATTAAAGAGGAAAGAAATGTATAAGAAGATAATTTAATTGGAAAATCCAATTCTATGATGCCGTGATAAATATACATTTTGTAAATTATACATAAGACTAACAATAAAAAATAAAATAAGTAAATTGATATAAGAGTGGTAAATTGGCGTTTTAAAATTGCAACAAAACAAATACTTATAAAAATAACATAAGAGTTGCAAATTAACATAAAACTTTAATTAAAAAATAGTTTATTCATTTAATTTAATTAAGCAAAAAATCATTTATCAATTGAAAACAAAAAATTTGTATTGAAAATAATTGGAATAAATTTTATTTAATTGGTTTAACCGTAATTCTATATTCATGCTAGGACATTTATAAACTTTTTTTTTCATGTTAATTAAGCAAAATCATTTTTCTTGATGTGGATTAAGCCAAAACAAAACAAAAATATATTATTATATTACTAGACATATGAAATATAAAAAAATTGGACTAACTTTATGTGTTATACATACTTTATGTAGTTTCAAACTTTACTTCTTAATTATACTAAAATATCATTTGACAATGTTGTAGAGAAAATTTAGAAAAATGCAAAATCACTTATCTTACAAGTAGTTCTGAAAAATATGAGAAAAATAGTTTTTTAAAGTTCAATTTTGAGAATAAGTATTATCCTTAATAAAATTTCACACATATTATCACATGTATTACGTAGATCCAAAGATTTAGAAATAAAATCAGTAAATATATAAAGCAATCATGAGTTTTTTTATTTGTAAGTTTTTATTTTTTTGAATAAATCTGATATTAATTTACATAATTTATGTTTTATTTTACATTAAATGTTGATTTATAAATTTTATGTTAAATTAGTAAGCTTTTATTTTTTTCTAAAATAATACATTATTTTACTACTCTTATGTTAATTTACTTGTTTTACCTTCTATTTACAAGTTTTATGTTTTATTTACTTAATTTATGTTTTATTTTATACTTAATGTTGATTTACAAGTTTTATGTTATATTGATAAGTTTTTTTTTGTTTACCAATGATATATTAATTTTTACTATTCTTTTATTAATTTACTTGTTTTACCTTCCATTTACATGTTTTATGTTTCAATTACTCAATTTATGCTTGATGTTAAACTTATTGTTGGTTTATAAATTTTATGTTATATTTGTAAATTCTTGTTTTGTTTGCCATTGATACACTAATTTACCAATATTATGTTAATTTACTTAATTTACCTTTTATTTGAAAGTCTTATATTCCATTTATGTCATTTATGTTTTATTTTACATTGAATGTTGATTTACAAGTTTTATAATATATCTATAAGTTTTTATTTTATTTACCAATAATACATTAGTTTATCTCTCTTATGTTGATTCACTTATTTTACTTTCTATTTACAAGTCTTATATTCCATTTACACAATTTGTGTTTTATTTTAGAATTTAATATTGATTTACAAGTTTTATGAAACATTTATAAATTTTTGTTTTGTTTACAATACACTAATTTACCACTACTATGTTAATTTACTTATTTTATCTTTCTTTTACAAGCCATATGTTCCATTACCATAATTTTATGTTTTATTTTAACTTAATGCTAATTTAAAAGTTTTATGTTAAATTTATAATATAATGTTTTATTTACACAATTTATGTTTAATTATGATATTGATGCCGTAATTTTAATCACGGCATCATAGAATGAAATGGAAAATCCAATAATTTTTTTTTATGGTTATTGAAATTTCTCTTCATTATCTTAGTTAAAAGAGGATTTTCTCTTCTTCAGAAAATTATCTATATTACGTCAAAAATACTTAAATTTGAGCAATATTTTTTTCAATAATATTTTATTTTAGTAATACTAAAAACTATTTAATTAAAAATTATTTTGAATAACCCTTAAATGTTATAGGAATTACTTGAATTACGGTTGCAATTCTTTCAATGAATTAAACAACATACAAAGAGACCCAATTTATAAAATAATATTAGTGTCTTAAAAAGAGAACCAATTAGAATAAATAAACTACTAAAATTCTCAAGTCACAATAGCTAACTTCTGTTTCAAGATGAAAGATCATAGGTTTTTGTGAAGGAGATGCATAACCAAATAATGTCAAAGCAAAGATATATCACGGTCTTCAAATTGAAGATGAAGCTCTTTTTTTAGCCTCTCTTATTGCACAACAACCAACAAAACCAAGCCCCCGGGGATGAATTGCATGTGAGATTCATTGATATTCTTTTTAAGGTTATCAAGGGCTACTTAAGTAAATAATAATAACAGAGACAAGTTTCAAAAAGAACTCGATCGACGAACACAATTACATTCTCCAACGAGCAGTGCTTAAGTGTGGACAGCTTGTTAAAGAGAATACTAATCATATTTAGCAATAGATCTTTTTAAAATCAAATTCTTCTCTGTACATCTTTGTAGAACTTTTGTCAAATGATGTAAACATTGATCAAATGAATCATCAAAAACAGAAAAATCATCCATAAAGACCTCAAGGAATCGTTCAACCATATCAGAAAAAATGCTTAATATGCATCGTTGAAATGTAGCAGGTACATTACATAATTCAAATGGCATCTTCCTCTATGCAAAAGTGCCAAAAGGATAAGTGAAAGTTGTTTTCTCTTGATCTTTTGGTGCTATGAGAATCTAATTGTATCCTGAGTAGCCATTTAGAAAGCAATAAAATTCACGACCTACTAATCTATCAAGAATTTGTGGTAAAGGAAAATGGTCTTTACGTGTGACATAATTTAACTTTCTATAATCAATGCATACATGCCATCCTGTAGTCACTCTAGTGGGTATCAATTTATTATCTGCATTGGTAACTACTGTGACTTCTGAATTTTTGGAGACAACTTACACATGAATGACCCATGAACTATCATAAATTGAGTAAATGATACTTGCATCTAACAGTTTAAGGATTTCAGTTCTAACAACTTCTTTCATGTTAGGATTTAACTGACGTTGCATTTTCCTAGTAGGTTTAGCATTTTCATCAAGGTGAATGTAATGCATGCAGTCTACCGGGTTTATACTTTTGATATCTGCTATAGTCCATCCTAAGGCTCTTTTGTACTCTTTTAAAACATCCAACAACTTACCTTTTTGTTCGTCATTTAGGGATGATGAGATGTTACCGGTAGAGTACTTTTTTCTTCCAAAAATACATATTCTAAAGTGTTGGGTAATGATTTGAGCTCGAGTTTTGGTGGTGATTCTGATGATGGGATGAGTTTCTTTTCTAATGGTGCTAGTTGTTCAACTCTTGACTTCCATTTATTAGTGTCCATGGATTGTGCTGAGTCAAGTAGGGCGTTGACCTTATCCACTGATCTGTCAATATCAAAATCTAAACCAAAGTGAGTTAAGCATATTTGTAAAGGGTCATCACTAAGGTTTGATTAGTGATGAAAGAAAAGTATTATCAATTATTTCTTCTATTAAATCCACGTCAACAATTTCATCATCTGCATTGTGAGGTTGTTTAGCAATGTTGAAGATATTTAGCTCTATAGTCATGTTGCCAAAGGACAACTGGATATTTCCAGTTCTGCATTGAATGTGAGCATCGACAGTTGCCAAGAAAGGTCGGCCGAAGATAATGGGGATGTGCTTCCTTGAATCCTGGATTGGTTGAGTGTCAATTATAATGAAATCAACAGGAAAATAAAACTTGTCTACCTGGATAAACACATCCTCCACAATACCACGAGGTATTTTTGTGAATCGATCTGCTAGCTGTAACACCACTGGAGTTGGGTGTAATTCTCCAAGTTCAAGTTTCACAAAAACTGAGTAAGGTAACAGATTTACACTAGCTCCTAAATCTAACAAAGCATTATCAATTGTGTGGTTTCCTATACTACATGAGATAGTGGGGGAGCCTCGGTCTTTACATTTTAGAGGAATTTTGTGTTGGAGTATAGAACTAATATTTTCTGTTAAAAATGTCTTCTTTTAAACATGAATGTGTCTCTTTTTAGTACAAAGGTTTTTAAGAAACTTGACATAAGATGACACTTATTTTGTAGCATCAAGTAAAGGGATGTTAACACTTACCTGTTTGAAGATCTCAAAAATCTCACCTGTGGATTTTTCATTCTTTCCTTTAGCTAACTGTTGAGTGTTAGAAAATGTATATTTATAAAAGAGAAAATCATCATTTTATACTTTAAGTTTTACGAACATTCCTACTTTTATATATTTAAGCTTCTTGTGATTTAATTATGTGTGTTTTATTTTAATTAAGTATTTTATATATTTTAGGGGCATCGTTGTTATTTCACCATGAACGAGAGATCAGACTGTAAAACGGACATCACTTTTAAACTCAGGACAGTTGAAAACCTTAAGAGTAGCATAAAAGGCAAAATGTCACTATTCATATGTACAATATTGTCTATGTTACTGTTCATGATACTGTTCACACAAATGGAACGATGGCGTGTCATTGGCTGATGATGTGGCATTGACTGATGAGGTGTTACGATTCTATTGGGCAAAATTTTTATGCACTGTTGATCAGTGACATGGCAGTATATTAGTGGACCAAAAATTGCTCGTATGGTACATGCATATACATATGATTATTTTCAACCAAACCGAGTCACTGTTCAAGCCGGTTGACTGTTCAAACCTCGTGGTCAAACCGTGTTACTGTTCAAACCCCGTGGTCAAACCGTGTTACTGTTCAAACCTCGTGGTCAAACCGTGTCACTGTACAAACTGCGTGGTCAAATTGTGTACTGTTGACTGATGACGTGGCGCAATCCTGAACGTCCAAACTGTTTTTGATCCGATGACCATAATTTACTTAATGTATCTATAAAAAGAGGGTCTCCTCCCCTTAATTTGATACTCTGAACTCATTTTTAAGCTACATTTTCTATAATTCCTTCTCCATCTTGTATTTTCTACGTATTTTAATAAACTCATATGTTACCCCTAGTTCAATTATGAGTAGCTAATTTTCTTTCAAGCTTGGGTTGAAGGAGAAGTCTGAACATGTGTCATGGACTTTATTTGGTAAATTTATTTTCTCTTCTCCTTTAATTTTGTGGATGTTTTGATTTTTCATCGACAAATAATAATAATCTTGTCTAGATACCGTCCTGGTTTCACCGGCTCCCTAGTACAAGATTATTATTATTTGGCACGATAAGTCCTTAGCACCATATTGATTAGAGCATGGTTTATGAGGTGTAGAAACCCCTCTCATGACTTAATTAGCATTAATAAGGAATATTTAGCCCATGATGCATGTTGATACGGATCCAGATACCCAAGTGCTTCATTTCAATAGATTTCTCTTCAATTTATTCTTGCCATTTTAATTTCAGTTTTAGAATATTCCAAATCATTTTCACCAGAAATCCAACCACCCATTTAGAAAATTAATTCTACTCACAATTAAAGTCTACCTGTTCGTGGGATCGACACTCATCACTATTAATCTATTCTACAATAGATTCGTGCGCTTGCAAGTTGAATAAAATTTATACAACAAGTTTTTGGCGCCGTTGCATGGGAGGTAAGTTATTTTAATTTGTAGAATTAATTTTTGTAAATCATTTCTTTTAGTTATTTTTTTGTAATTTTTTTATTTAAAAAAAAGTGAATCTGCATTTTAAGATTAGAATTTCATTTCTTTTTCTCTTCTTTAAATTTATGTAATTTAATTTTCAAGTTATTTTTCTTTTTAATTTTTCATTTATTTTTCTTTAAATTTATTTTTCTCTTCTTTAAATTTCTGTAATTTAATTTTCAAGTTATTTTTCTTTTTAATTTTTCATTTATTTTTCTTTAAATTTATTTTTCTCTTCTTTAAATTTCTGTAATTTAATTTTCAAGTTATTTTTCTTTTTAATTTTTCATTTATTTTAAGATTAGAATTTCATTTCTTTTTCTCTTCTTTAAATTTCTGTAATTTAATTTTCAAGTTATTTTTCTTTTTAATTTTTTATTTATCTTGTTAATTTATTTTTATTTTATTTATTTTATTTCACGTATTTTTTTAGTGTGTTTTTATAGTAAGGTTGTAACAACGCGATAAGTTTAGTATCATAATTTTTCCCTCTTCTTTGTTTTTATCAGTTTTGTTCGTATTTTTTTGTGTGTGTCCTTTGTATGCATGGTCGAAGGTCGTTATTACCTAATCTTGAACCTATAGACCTTGAACTCAAAAAAATTCTTCGCACACACAAACACGTTTTACTTAAAGATAAAATTGAAATGGATTTATAACAACAACCACCACCACAGGAGAGGCCATTTAAGGACTACTTCAGTCCTTTAGCTAATTTGAGCATATCATGCATAAGATACCCAAATATAACTGCTAGGAGTTTTGAACTAAAACCTAGTATGCTAAATTGTCTCCTAACATTCCATGACTTAGAAAATGAGGACCTATATAATCATATGAATGATTTTCATACTATTTGTCAAACTTTTAAATACGATAATTTTTCAGAAGATGATGTTAAACTTAGATTATTCTCATTTTTTTTTAAAGGATAGAGCTCGTTTATGGTTCAATACATTGCCTGCTAATAGCATTACAACATGGGAACAAATGGTAACAAATTTTTTGAATAAATATTTCCCAGTGCATAAAACTAATGCTATTCGTAGGAAAATTTCAGAGTTTACCCAGAGAGAAGACAATCAGTTTTTCGAAGCATGAAAGCGATTCAATAGGCTATTTTTGAAGTGTTCACATCATGAGTACAAGAAATAGCACAAATGCTAATACTTTATAGAGGGATTATTGCCACAAGTGCGAGAATGGCTAATGATAACAAGTGGAAGAAAGCTAATGTCAAAAAGTACATAAGAGATTTGGGATTTCTTCCAGCGACAAACAGATAATTCCCAACAACGGAGTCGATCACTCAGGAATACTAAAAGAATGAAGGGAGTGAATGAGGTTCACATTGGCGAGTCTTTTCTCGATAAATAGCATTGTTGACGACTGCTAAATCAACAGAGCCACATGACCATAACTCATACTCAGATCAAGCTAATACCATCGGTGTCATAAGAAAGCCATCAAATTGGAACCCATACTCCAACACATATAACCCTTGATGGAAAGTCCACCCTAATTTTTCATGGTCTCATGAATTTCAACAGAATGGACCAACAGCTCTAGTTCCACCAATGCAACCAATTCCTCAAGTTCCCCAAGCTTCTCAGTCCCTATTTAAATCGTACAATCAGAACCAGAATTACTCTCAACCTAGACAATGGGAGGAGGCATTCCAGAATGTTAAGAACCTTACTAACTCCACGATTGAGCAACAAAACCACACTATTGATGAACTGGAAAATAAGATGAGAGCAGGCTTCAACTCACAATCCTAATCAGTTTCAAACCTCGAAAAGATGATGGGACAACTTGCTTCTTCAGTTTAGACCTTAGCAATGACTGTTGAGAAAGGCAAGTTTCCAAGTCAACCAGTGCCTAATCCTAAAAGAGTGCATGAACTAAATACTAGTTCACCACAACAGCATGAAGAGGTCAAAACAGTCATGACCTTGCGAAAAGGAAAAGAAGTCGACATAAAGTGGAGATGCCATTGACAAAAGCGAATCAAATTGTACCTGTGAATGTTAAAAACTCACCATCGGAGGTGAAAGAAGAAACCAACTCACGAGAATACGTTCCTAAAGCTCTATTTCCTCAGAGGTTAGCTAAAAGAAAGAAGGAAAAATCTACAGGTGTGATTCTTGAAATCTGCAAATAGGTAAGTGTTAACATCCTTTTACTTTATGCTACAAAACAAGTTCCATCTTGTGCCAAGTTTCTTAAAGATCTTTGTACAAAAAAAAGAAACATTCATGTTCAAAAGAAAACCTTTTTAACAGAAAACGTTAGTTCTATACTCCAACACAAAATTCCTCTAAAATGCAAAGACCCAGCTTCCCCCACTGTGTTATGTAGTATAGGGAACCACACAATTGAGAATACTTTGTTGGATTTAGGAGCTAGTGTAAATATGTTGCCTTATTCAGTATTTGTAAAACTTAGACTTAGAGAATTACACCCAACTCCAGTGGTGTTACAACTGGCAGATCGATCCACAAAAATACCTCGTGGTATTGCGGAGGACGTGCTTATTTAGGTGGACAAGTTTTATTTTCCTTTTGATTTCATTGTAATTGACACTCAACCAATCTCACATCTCCATTATTCTAGGTTGACCTTTCTTGGCAACTGGCAATTCTCACATTCAATGCAAGACTGGAAATATGCAGTTATCCTTCGGCAATATAACCATAGAGCTCAACATCTTCAACATTGCAAAACAACCTCACAATACAGATGATGAAATTGTTGATATGGATTTAATAGAAACAATAGTTGATAATACTTTTCTTTCAAACCTTAGTGATGACCCTTTACAAATAATTTAACTCACTTTGGTTTGGATTTTGATATTAACAGATCAGTCGATGAGGTCAACGCCCTACTTGACTCAACACTATCTATGGACATTAATAAATGGAAGTCAAGAGTTGAACAACTAGCACTATTAAAGAAAAAACTCAGCCTATCATCAGAATCACCACTAAAATTCGAGCTCAAACCATTACCCAACACTTTAGAATATGCATTTTTGGGAGAAGAAAGCATTTTACCGGTAATCATCTCATCATCCTTAAATGACGAACAAAAAGGTAAGTTGTTGGATATTTTAAAAGAGCACAAAGAAGCATTAGGATGAACTATAGCTAACATAAAAAGTATAAATCCAGTAGATTGCATGCATTACATTCACCTTGATGAAAATACTAAATCTACTAATGAAATGCAACGTCGGTTAAATCCTAATATGGAATAAGTTGTTAAAACTTAAGTCCTCAAACTATTAGATGCAGATATTATTTACCCCATTTCTGATAGTTCATGAGTCAGTCCTGTGCAAGTTGTCTCCAAAAAGTCAGGAGTCACAGTAGTTACCAATGCTGATAATGAATTGATACCCACTAGAGTGACTTTAGGATGGCGTATATGCATTGATTATAGAAAGTTAAATTCTGTCACACGTAAAGACCATTTTCCTCTACCATTTATCGATCAAATACTTGATAGATTAGCAGGCCATGAATTTTGTTGCTTTTTAGATGGCTACTCAGGATATAATCAAATTCCCATAACTCCAAAAGATGAAGAGAAAATCACTTTCACTTGCCCTTTTGGCACTTTTGCATATAGAATGATGTTATTTGGATTATATAATGCACTTGCTACATTTCAACGATGTATGTTAAGTAGTTTTTTTGATATGGTTAAACGATTTCTTAAAGTCTTTATGGATGATTTTTCTGTCTTTGGTGACTCATTTGATCAATGTTTACATCATCTAACACAAGTTTTTCAGAGATGTATCGAGAAAAATTTGGTCTTAAATTGGAAGAAGTATCATTTTATAATAAAACAAGGTATTTTTTTTTTGTCATATCATTTCATGCAAAGATATTGAGGTTGACAAAGCCAAGGTAAATCTCATTTCCAATCTTTCTCCACCTAAAACAGTCAGAGAAGTAAGATATTTTCTTGGGCATGCTGGTTTTTATAGACGTTTCATTAAGGATTTTTACAAAGTTTCCAGACCCTTATGCAATTTGCTTACTAAGGATATATATTTTGTCTTTGATAATTCATGTCTTATAGCATTTGAAAAGTCAAAGCAATTGTTGACGTCATCACCCATCATTCAGCCACTAAACTGGAGCTTACCATTCGAGCTCATGTATGATGCATCTGATTATACAATAGGAGCAGTATTAGGACAAAAAGTTGATCGAATTTCCTATGTTATTTACTATGCTAGTATGACATTGAATGATGCCCAGTTGAACTATTTAGCTACTGAAAAAGAAATTATGGAAGTAGTGTTTGCATTAGAGAAATATCTTCTCACAAAGAAATATGCAAAAGCTAGATTAATTCGTTAGGTGTTGCTTTTGCAGGAGTTTGACTTAGAATTCAAAGATAAGAAAGGGACAGAAAATGTTGTGGCTGACCATCTCTCTCGTCTCCATTTTGACATAATTACCAAACTCTTAACATTGAATGAGTCATTTCCAGATGAGCAATTGATGAGTGTGGAAGTATTACCATGGTATGCTGATACAGTTAATTATCTTGTTACAGGTAAACTTCCAAAGCATTAGACCAAGCAGGACAAGGTTAAATTTTTTACGGAAATAAAGAATTTTTTTTGGGATGACTCTATTGTTCAAGTATTGTGCAGATCAAATTATTAGACGATATGTCCCAAAAAATGAATTTCAGAACATCCTTTCGTTCTGCCATGAACAAGCTTGCGGATTAAGAAAACAACGACTAAAGTTTTACAATGTGGTTTTTATTGGCCAACTATATTTCGAGATGCTTACACCTTTTGCTCTTTAAGTGATAGGTGTCAACGAATGGGGAGCATAACACGAAGGAATATGATGTCACTAAATCTAATTTTAGTGGTTGAAATTTTTGATGTGTGGGGTATCGACTTCATGAGACCCTTTTCCCCTTCTTTTGGCTATCAATACATATTGATTACTGTTGATTATGTATCGAAATGGGTAGAAGAAATTCTATGTAGAACCAATGATCATAAAGTGGTGATAGACTTTCTGAAAAGCAACATTGTTTCACGCTTTGGATTCCCTCGAGCAATAATTAGTGATGGTGGTGCCCACTTTTGCAACAAATCATTCAAAACACTTTTGACAAAGTACTCCATCACTTATAAAGTGGCAGCCCCGCATCATCCGCAAACTAATGGCCAAGTTGATATCTGCAATCGAGAAATAAAGCATATATTAGAAAAAATGGTGAGGCCAGACAGAAAAGATTGGTCATTAAGACTTGATGATGCATTATGGGCATATAGAACGGCTTTCAAGACCCGGATTGGGATGTCACCCTACAGGCTAGTGTATGGAAAAGCTTGCCACCTACCTGTGAAACTTGAGCATCGTGCGTACTGGGCCATTAAGAAGTTCAATTTTGACATGCAGCAAGCTAGCTTAGAAAGAAGATGACAGATGTCAAAACTTGAAGAAATTCGCAATGATGCATATGAAAATGCCAAGATTTACAAGAAATGAATGAAATTCTTTCATGATAAGCAGATTATAAGAAAATCTTTCACTCTAGGTCAGAAAGTGCTTTTATTTAATTCTCGCTTGCACCTATTCCCAGGTAAGTTACGCTCTTGATGGTCTGGTCTCTTTATTGTTCATACTATTTTTTCACATGGGGCAATTGAAATTAAGGACCTAAAGAACGGTGTCACTTTTAAAGTTAATGGTCAAAGATTAAAGTCTTATCTAGAGTATCAACCACATAGAGAGGACACCGAAATAAATTTGAGTGCCCACCAGATTTGAATTGAGATTTTTCTTTTCGGTGATTTGATTTTTTCTTTCTTTTTATTATTCTTTTTCTAATTAAAATTATTTTTTCATAAGTATATTTGTGTAACCATTAAGTTTTCTCTTATCATTGTTAATCATAAGTGTCATAGCTAAACAATTCCTCCTAGACATTCATAGACCACTTCAACGTGTAAAATTTCATCTCAAAAGGTAGATTCGATTTTGTAAAACACATCGTATTTGGGCTCTGCAACCATCAGAGTTAGTATCCCACGTTGAGGATTTAGAAAGCCAGCTTAGAGACATTGAGAAAGGTGTTTATAACATCCAATTGGAGCTTGAGGTAAATTCAATAAGAGGACGATTGTAATTTTCTTTATGTATTTTAATTTGTTTTCTTTGTTTGTGTGCTTTAGTTTGTTACCCCAGTGAAGTGGCGGATAACGGTACTCCGTAACAATCAAGTCGGTTATTTCAGTTTCTCATAATAACTGATATTCTGAGGCGAAGGTTTGGACAGAAACTAGATTCTAGCAAAGCTTCACAATCGATTCCCTTTACTTCCTCAGAATGCCCTTCTTACAATCTATAAAGCCCGGTCCGAACACATGCGATTGCTCATGAGGAATAACATACCTGCTGACATTCGTTGATTAATCGAGGTTAAAGTACGATTGGCAGGTGAGTTACCTCTAAAATTTATTGCATACATGCCTGGTTGTAGTAAAGGAAATTATGCAAGAAAATGAAGAGCTTGAAGAATTTCGGTTGCTTGTCATAAGTGTGCCAGAATGAGATGCGATAAAAAACCATGTTCTTTAGGAATGGTGTCTGATAACAGAGAAGATAAGATTAAATTCATTAGGGATGGCTTGAATAAGGAGCCATTGGATGATATCCTTTTGTCTCTTGAAACGCATCCCAGTGGATATGTGCAAGGAGCGATTCTCCAGTTATGGTCATTATTCCAGAAAGAGCATGCACGAAAGAGTCTCCGGAATCTAACTATAAACGACCTTGTTTGCCAGTTTATAAGAAAACTGGATGGGTGGCAGTGTCGTTAGGGTGCACCAAATTTAAAATCTTATTACTAGTATAAATAATCAGTAAAGAGCGAGTAAAGATCGATCCCATAGAGACTATGCTAAATAATTAATATAAATTAATCTAAACTAAAGAAAATGTTAATTATAAATAAAAAGGGGGGTTTTTGAATTTTTAACTAAATAGTAAGAAATAAAGAAATTAAAACTACGAAAACAATAATTTAATAAAAACTCTACTTAAAGGATAAAGAAATAACAATGAGAAAAACTTTGGTCAAAGGATCATTCGCCACCACCAAACATGCACATAATATATCAATTCTATCATCAATTTATATTGAAACTATCAACCGTAGACAACAATAAGTTTTTGTTAATCTCAATCTTTCCTTAGTGTGTCGTTAGGCAAAACAAGCTCTTCACCTAATCTCTAACCATTAAATAATTTAAAACAATCTCTTTAAATTTAAGATAATGGAAGCATTAAACAGAGAAAAATATTAGGTTGATCTAGGCAATAAACACACAAGCTCGGATTATTTAACCTAGGTTATGTTCTCTGTTGTGCAAATTTTGTTGAACTCGCAAGCGCACGAATCTATTGTAGAATAGATTAATGGTGACGAGTGTCGATCCCACGAGAATGTAGATTTTAATTATATGTAGAATTAATTTTATAAGTGGGTGGTTGAATTTGTGGGGAAATTGATTTAAAGGATGCTAAAATTTAAATTGGAATAGCGGAATTAAATTGAATTGGGAACTATTAAAATAAAGCACTTGGGTATCTGGATCCGTATCAACATGCACCATGAGCTAAATAATCCTTATTAATACCAATTAAATCATGAGGGGGGAATCCACACCTCATGAACCACGCTCTAATCAATATGGTGCTAAGGGTATATCGTGCCAAATAATAATAACCTTATACTAGGGTGCCGGTAAAACCAGGGCAGTAACTAGACAAGATTATTATTATTTATCGACGAAAAGTCAAAACCTCCACAAAAATTAGAGAGGAAAGAAAATAAATTTACCAAATAAAACCCATGACACATGTTGAGACTTCACCTTCAACCCAAGCTTGAAAGAAAATTAGCTACTCATAATTGAACTAAGGGTAAAACGGGAATTTTATTAAAATATGTAGAAAATACAAGATGGAGAAGGAATTACAGAAAACTAAGCTCAAAAATGAATTCAGGGGTATCAAATTAGGGGGGAAAGGCCAGCTTTTTATAGATACATTGATTAAATCATGGCCATCGGATTAAAAACAATTTGGACGCACAAGATTGCGCCACGTCATCAGTCAACAATACGCGGTTTGACCATGGGTTTGACCACGCGGTTTGAACAGTAACATGGTTTACACACGGTTTGAACAGTGTTGCGATATGAACAGTGTCGTGAACAGTACCCATGAACAGTACCGTACATGTGAATAGTACCGTACGTGTGAACAGTAGCATTTTTCCTTTTATGCTCCTCTTAAGGTTTTCGACTGTCCTGAGTTCAAAAGTGACATCCGTTTTGCTATCCGATATCTCATTCATTGTGAAATGACCATGATGCCCCTAAAATACATAAAATACTTAATTAAAACAAAACACTCATAATTAAATAACAAGAGACTTAAATAAATAAAATTAGAGATGTTAGTGAGACTTGAAGTGTAAAATGACGAGTTTCTCCTTTATAAATATACACTTTTTAACACTCAACACACCTCCCAACCAGCTTATTGCTAGTCCCTAGCAAATAAAGCGAAAACAAAATTCAAATCCAAAATGATTTTTTTTTAAACAATTATATTTATTCAATCAGACTAATGATAACAATCAAATAAAAGTATAAGCATTATCTCCAATCTAAAGAAACATCACACCCACATCAACCATCCACATGAATCAACCAAGTAGATTTTGTCACAGCTACTTTCAAAAATGACATGTCAAACCCCAAAATCTCACCGGTAATAGTGACACTCTCACAAAGAAATTAAACCCAATAAAAATTGTCACTTCAATGAATGGTAAATTGAGTGAAGATAATAAAGAAATAATATCACACACTCTCACCAAGATGAAAAGAATATGCCCATAACTTAGAAATAATACGATCTTCAAGTCAAACAAAATGCTACTCAACCCAATTTATTTATTTATTATTTTTTTACACACCACTACATCCTTTTAGCCCATATAACTAGCTTCTACTTCAGACTATAGTTCCCTAAAATCAAGAAGGACTTTTATTAGGATGTAACGTAGGCTAGGGACATAGTTAACAAAGAAAGGAAAATAGAGAAAACAAAATATATGTTTGAGAAAAATAATATTTTGTGGAAACAAAAAAATACGTTTCACTTATTTATTATTATATTATATCTCACTTTCTTTTTTTTCTCTTTTTTTTTAGAGAATTTTGTTTTCTTCTTTTTTTTTGGGTATTGCACAACTTTACTAAACAAAACAATTATTTATATTTTTCTCAAATATGAATAGGTGATGGAACTTGTAAGATATCGGGTAATACTCCAAATTGGAGTGGGTCAAGATGATAAGTTGACAAAGAAAAGTTTTTTTTTGTTTTTATAATAAAAGGCTCAAAAGGGCTAACTATGGATATTTCACATAAGGGATGGCTAGAAAGGCTCAAACGGGTCAAAGATGACCTTTCTATAATCTTTTAGGGCTCTAGATAATCCTCCATATCTACTAGTTAAATGGACATTCAGATGTAGCAACACACTTTTTCTTTTTTTTTTTAAAGGAATTTTTTTTTAGGGTTGATTTAAAAGAATATAGAGATCGTATATAAAATAGTAAACTGCTAAGTTGTATGAAAGATGGGCAAAAAGGGTTACTCTCTAAGAAAAATAATAGGCTCATAAGCTCACTTGGTATTCATTATGACATGTCGATTCTTTCAAGCAACTCATATTTATCTCTGACATCAACAGGTAGAGTAGCAAACATAGTGTAACATCACTCAAGACCAAAGATAATACAAATACTAAAATTCGAAAGTCATCATGTCATCCAAAAAAAAAAATACACTATTTTTTTTAAACAACATTCTACCCCCCAACCTATTCTAAACATGAAAGAAAAATATGCATGCAGAAATGTGAAAATGATGCAGAAAAACTAATTAGAAAAGTCACACTTAAAAGGATAGAAAAAGAAAATGGTTTTTTTTTTAATTAAGAAGATGCGTTTCTAGAAGCACTACACTCTATATTCAGCCATCTTCGACTCAAAAATTTGAAAATGCATATTTATAAAGGAGAAGTCAAAAAGCAAAAGTTAGAAAGATCCCAAATTTTTTTTTTAACTTCCAAACTAAGAAGATGCGTTTCTAGAGTCAATACACTCCATATTCAGCCATCTTCTACTCAAAAATTTAGCCACGATTAGTCTCTACAATAAAAAATTAGTAAAAACTTAACCAACATTCCACAATTGTCAACTATCCTCTCCCCAACTAAAACGAAACATTGTCCTCAATGTTTTAAAGGAAAGAAGTAGAGTTTAGAAGACATCATCTGGGTGGTGCAACGCAAAATAAAATATTTACAGGCAGAGAGTTAAATCTAATTTGTACTTCTTACTGCTGCTATTGTTGCGATCGTTATTTGTACACTCCAACACCAAGGTCCTGGGATCTGGCTCTGGTCGACAAGCTTATAACAGATCAAGTAGTTCATTAGCAGTGTGAGCACAAATAAAAAGTTTTTTCACTGTAGAAGGAATGAAATAGTTTTTTATTGCATGGTTAAGAAATGCGATAAAGCCATCATAAAAGTTATTGACATTTAACAAACCGATGGGCTTTTGATGAATGGGCAGATGGGCCCAAGGTGCTAAAGTGATAAGTGCCTCTAGAGTTGCAAGATCTCCTGGTAAGAAAATAAAAGCATCAGCATGATTAAACATTTTAGTTATTCTTTCTTGCATACCTGAGACAACTAACTCTTCTCCAGTCGATGAGTCAGACAAACAGCCCAAAGGTTTTAGAGCTTGTGGTATGATGCCTAACACTTGACTTCCTCTGACAAAAGCAGCTTCTCAGACCAATTTTGATAACCCTCGGTTACCTCCTCCATAAACTAAGTGTAATTTTCTCTCTGCTATGCTTCGACCAAGATCAATGGCTGCCTCAAAGAACTCTTTATATTTGCCATAGTTAAATCCAGAAAGCACACAAATGTTCTTGAATTGTTTATTGGGAGTAGCTGCCATTAGGATACTTCTTAAAAACAATTTGTGAGTGCAAATGAAAAGAATCATATTTAAGGATCTTGGTGGCAGTGGGTCACAGCTGTGAATGAGGTATCATGTCTATGTTAATTAATCGTGTAATGCACATGGCTCGAGAGTCAAAAAGGAAACAGTAAAAAAGAAAAGCAAACAATGATAAAATAAAATTATTAAAGACAATAATGCAAATGATAAAACAACAGTGAAATAAAATAATAGTGAAGTAAAAGGATATTTACAGGTAGTTGCGACTGTAGCTCATATCTTCCTCTGGTTTTACGTCCAGAAACGGCTTCAACGCTCTCTATGGGTTGAGGATAGGCTTCCCATCCAATTTTCTTATAACTGGCAAACAGGGTCGTTTATAGTCAGATTCCCGAGACTGTATCGTGCATGCTCTTTCTGGAATGATGGCCATAACTGGAGAATCGCTCTTTGCACATATCCACTGGGATGCGTTTCAAGAGACAAAAGGATATCATCCAATTCAAGCCATCCCTAATGAATTGAATCTTATCTTCTCTGTTATCAGACACCATTTCTAAAGAACATCGTTTTTTATTGCATATCATTCTGGCACACTTATGACAAGCAACCGAAATTTTTTGAGCTCTTCGCTTTCGTGCGTAATTTCCTTTACCACAACCAGGCATGTATGCAATAAATTTGGGAGGCAACTCACCTGCCAAGCGTACTTTGGCCTCTATTAACCAGCGGATATCAGCAGGTATGTTATTCCTCATGAGCAAGGGCATGCGTTCAGATCGAGCTTTATAGAATGTAAGGAGGAGATTCTGAGGAAGTGAAGGGAATCGATTGTGAAGCTTTGCCAAGATCTCATTTCTGTCCATACCTTCGCCTCAGAAGATCAGTAATTATGTGAAACTGAAGTAACAGACTTGATTGTTACAGAGTACCATTATCCGCCACTTAACCGGGGTGACAAACTAGAACACACAAACTCAAGCTCCAACTGGATGTTGTAGACACTTCTCTCAATGTCTCTGAGTTGGCTTTTGACACAACTTAAAAGTAATTTTAAACTCCCAAGTATAGGAGTGCCTTGTTGTATTATAGCTCGGTGAGTCCGAGGTCGATCCACAGAGAAAAGATTTAATTTGTTTATTTTATTTTATCTAAAAATTAAAATTAAAACTTAAATATAAACAACTTAATTTAAATGAAACTATGAAGTTGAACTAGTTAGGGTTATGGATCCATTCTTAGAAATAAATAAGACTTAATAAATTCTTTTTGCCATTTTTTAAAGATTTATTACCCAAAAGATTAATTATATAAATTATTATTATTTTCCCTTTAATTTTATGATGGATTAAGTATTTATTGTGCCAAAATTTAATTTGTCTACAATAAGTCAAAATACCATTTTACCATACCTTATATTAAGATCTTAAGAATTTATTGTGCCAAATTCATTTGTTTGTCTACAATAAATCAAAATTTCAAAATATAAAATATGTATAAGATTAAATAGAAAATAATTTAATTTATAAAATTAAAAATAGAATTTGATTAAATCATATTTATTTCCTAAGAGTTTCACCTTCCCCTAACTAATATTATTTAGTTAAGCATAATTGAAATAAAAAGGAAATATTAAAATTAAATTACTTATAATTGAAAGTAATAAAAACAACTAAAATTGAAAATAAAACTAATTTTATTTATAAAAATAATTATACAAAATATTAAAAACACACCTTAGAATCAAGATTACAGGGAGATGGAGAGAATTTGAGAAGAAGAGAGTTGTAGAGAGAGATTAAAAACATAAAAATGAGGCTCTATTTATAGAAAAATAAATTCATAATCCAGTGCTTTGCGGTCCATCATAAGCTTCATGCATGTGCTCCTTACAACCTTTAGATCAATATCCAATGGCTGGTCAAACTTCAAAAGTCAACATCACACATGGCATCATTTGACTCGTCCGATTTGTCCAAAGAACGGTTGAGATTTGGCGGGTTAATGGGTGGATCGGGTCGACCCGAATACAAAGATTCGGATCCTGCAACTTGATTTACCAACTACTGCCACGTGGCACAATCATGGCCATTGAATCATGAACGGTTGAGATTCAGTCAAAATTGCCAGCTATCCCATGCACTCAAGTCTATTGTAAGCTCATTTCAGCATCCAATAAAAGCTCAGTCAACAGGAAAAGTCAACTCTTTTTACACAAGCCCGATTTTTAGCCGATCTTGACTGATCTTAAAGTTTTCGGACCTCCTAATCCAAATTTCACCTCGGTTTAACTGTTTGGAGCCTCGATTTACGTGAAATTAATATTTTTCCTAATAAATAATACAAAATACACAAAATTAGATATATTTAAAACATAATTAATAATTTCTAATATATTACATAAACACAAATATAAATTATAAATTAAACATAAAATAACATTATTATCGCTTGATAATTATACAATTTTTAACACTAATCACACCCCCCAACCAGCTTATTGCTAGCCCCTAGCAATTAAAGCGTTATATTAAATTAAGATTTACAAAATTCACATGTAAATTAATAAGTTTTCATTTATCCTCTAAACTACCAAATAAATGAACTCTCCTAAATTTCTTTACCTCGTTGATGTTCACTCATTATCCAGAATATCATCAAACATTCTTTTGTGCTCAAGTAATTAACACAATACTTATGGGATTTCATTAAAAGAAAAACAACATTTTCGTTCCAAAATTCATTAGAAATTCTATCTTTAGGCAAAGAGATTATTCACACATATTTTTAAAATATTACATTTTTAACCCGTGAATGAGTTTTAGGTCGATGACTCCCGGACCCGGTTGGCCTTAGGGCACTAGGTGTTGAAGCACCCCAACGGACTTAATTACTCGGGTTTCTAATAAATAAGTAAACAATATATCTATAACCCATGTAGCGAGTTTTAGGTCAGTGACTCCCACTGGCTTGGCCTTAGGGCACTAGGTGTTGAAGCACCCCTATGGACTTAATTACTCGGGTTCTAGATATAGCAAAATTAAAAATATTCATTTTTTTCTTTTTTCTTTTTCATTTTTTTTTGTTTTTTTTTTGTTGTTTTTTTTTTTACAATATACACTTTCTACTACCTTAGATGTTATCCCCAATAAATCAAAAGAACTAAATGCTGCAAAAATTTTAACTTACAACCCACTAGTATGTGTTATAGTGTGTGTGTGAAGAATGATTCAATAATATCTGTTAAATGAGTAAACAATTAAATTTCTTAATAACCAAGTGGAGAGTTCACAAATTTGAGTAATTCAAAGAAAAGGGAACAAAAACAATTTACTATGAATTTCAAAATCAAAATATAATACAACAAGACTATTAGGATGCGTCTCAAAAGTCGTAACTCTTTACACAGCCATCCTCGACAAAAACAAAAACGTTTTTTTTTTTTTTTTAAGGAAAAAAAAACAAACACACATATTTAAAAACATACGTCAATTATCCCCACCCTCCAACCTAATCTAAACATTATCTTAACATTTTTTTATTTTACAGAAAAAAAACTAATAATAAAAGAAGAAGAAGAGGAGATCTCACCTGAACTTGATGCAGAAGCTTAAAAGCAGATAACAAAGAACAAGAAAAAGTCAAGTTTTTTTTTTTTTTTTAAAATAACACTCCTAAGATTAAGAAGATGCGTTTCTAGAGATACTACATTCTCCATATCCAGCCATCTTCGACTCAAATTTAGTCCTAAGTTAGTCAACCCTAAGTTAAGAAGATGCGTTTCTAGAGATACTACATTCTCCATATCTAGCCATCTTTGACTCAAATTTAGTCCAAAGTCAGTCTTTTCTGAAAAAAAATTTTGTAAAAACATCACCAGACTAAAACATTCTACAAATATCAACTATTCCCTCCCCCAACCTCGAAAGAGACATTGTCCTCAATGTTTTAAAAGGAAAGAGAAAGAGTTTAGAAGATAACACATGACACTAATATTTACTGATTGAGAGTTAAATCTAATTTGCACTTCTTATTATCAAGCTATCGCTACCATCATCAATGACCAATTCGACCAATTCAGAAAAGTCTTTGGATCCGGCTCTGTGTATAAGCTTGTAAAAGATCAAGTAGCTCATTAGCGAAAGGCGAGAGATAAAGAGTTTTTTTACGAATATGGAAGAAAATGATTCTTTATTGCATGGTTAATAAAAGTTAGCAAGCCATCATAAAAATTATTAACATTTAACAAACCGATGGGTTTTTGATGAATGTTCAAATGGGCCCAAGATGCAAATGTAATCGCCTGCCTCAAAGTTGCAAGATCTCCTGGCAAGAAAATGAAAGCATCAAAGATGATTTAACATTTCAGATATTCTCTCTTGCATACTTGATACCACTAATTCTTCTCCAAATGGTGGGCCAGACATGCATACTAGCGGTTTCATGGCTTTTGGGATTATGCCTAGTACTTGGCTTCCGCTAGTAAAAGCAAACTTTTCTGAGACAAGCCTTGATAACCCTCGTTTACCTCCTCCATATACAAGATGCAGTTTCCTCTCTGCTATGACACGACCAAGATCTACAGCTGCTTGAACGAACTCTTTGTACTTTCCATAGTGAAACCCAGAAAGCACACAAATGTTTTTGAATTCTTTACTCGAAGATGCTGCCATTGGACTAATCTTTCAAAAACAAGTTGTGAGTGTTTGAAAAACGAGCTTATATTTAAAGATCTTGGTGACAGAAATAGTAAGAAACAGCTGTAAATGGGTTGGCATATTTGTCAAATGCTGAGTAAAGCTCGTGGCTCAATAATTCAAAAGCAAACAGTGAAAAAGGAAAAAAAATAGTGATTAAAAAGCAAACAGTAATTAAAAACAACAGTAAAAGAAAACAAATATTATTAAATACAAAATCACACCACTAAATGCAATAACGCAAATGATAAAATAACAACAAAATAAAAGGATATTTACTGGTAGTTGTGATTGTGGCTCACATCTTCCTCTGGTTTTACGTCCCAAGAACGGCTTGAACGCCTCTATGGGTCGAGGATAGGCTTCCCATCCAGCTTTTCTTATAAACTCGGCAAACAGGTCTTTTTGAGTCGATTCCCAAGACTAAATCAGCACTTTCGTTTGGAATAGTCTCCATAACCTCGTGTATCACATATTGCACATGTCCGCTTCGATGCGTCTCAAGAGATCGTAAGATATTATCCAACGATTCTTTACTCATGCCATCTTTAACGAATTTAATTTTATCTTCACGAGTATCGACACTATTCCTAAAGATTTACAAACTTCTCGCTTGCAACTAAGTCGCACACAATTATGACATTCTCGAGCCAAGTCTTTTAGCTCTCCTTTTTTAGCAAATGTACTTTTACCAAAACCAGCATGTAAGAAACAAATGGATCAGAAAACTCACCGCTAATCGGACCTTTGCTTCAATTAACCAACGAACGCCGGAATGCCATTGATCATTAACAAACGAAGTCGCTCACAACGAGCTTTGTAAATTTTCCCGAGGGCATTCTCGAGGGAGAGAGGAAAACGCTATGCAGCTTTATGTTGTATTTCTTCCATGTTTGATTTTGGGGTTTCATTATTGTGGGAAATCAAGATACCGACTTAAGAGTCACGAGTACCGTTATCCGCCATTTATACGGGAAAATAAATCAAAACACACCAAAATCAAATCTGCAAAATCAAATCAAACGTGAAAGCGAACAAAAAGAAACTTACAATGTAAAAGGAAAATGAATTTACATGCGTCCTCTTATTGAGTTAACCTCAAGCTCCAATTGAATACTATATATACCACTCTCTACCGCTCCGAGTTGGCTTTCTTGGTTTTCAACATAGGACACCAATTCCGGTGGTTGCATCCCCAAAGTGGGTGTGATTTACAGCTTCAGACGCTTTTTAAGTGAAATTTTATACGCAGAAATGTTCTCATTTGTTTGAACATGAAATCTCTTAGTGAAGTACTCATGATGTAAATGAAAGTTGGTGAGAGAAAGTACAATCACAAACAATCACGCTTACACAAGAAAAAGTAATGCTAAGAAATATGTACAGGGCATCAATCAAAAGAGAAAGAAAAAAATGAAACGGCAAAATAACAAGAAACAAAACAAAAGAAACAAAATTCAATCATTCATTAACGACTCAATCAAGAAGTGGTGGGTCACCCAAATTGATTTCTGTCTTCTTCACGTGGTTGGTATTCCGATAGGGCTTTATTCTTTGTCCGTTAACTTTAAATGTGACATTATTTTTGGGATTCTCAATTTCTACACCCCATGTGGATATACATTTTTACAATAAATGGGCCACTCCATTTTGACTTTAACTTCCCCGAAATAAATGGAGACGAGAATTATAAAGCAACACTTTTTGACCAATCTCAAATGTTTTTCAAAAATTCTTTTATCATGTAATGCTTTTGTTCTTGCCTTAATAATTCTTGAATTTTCATATGCATCATTCCTTAATTCCTCAAGTTCATTCAATTGTAATTTTCGCACATTACCAAAGATCATCCAAATTTGAATTAAAAACTTTAATAGCCCAAAATGATTTATGTTCAAGTTCAACAGTAAATGACAAGGTTTACCATAAATTAACCGATAGGGTGACATTCCTAATGATGTTTTAAATGCAGACGGTAGGCCCAAAGTGAATCATTAAGTCTAAGAGACCAATCTTTGCGATTTGGATTAACTGGCTTTTCTAAAATTTGTTTTATCTCCCTATTTGCTAATTCAACTTGACTATTTGTTTGAGGATGATAAGGGGTAGCAATTTTATGTGTAATTCCATATTTCTTCATTAAAGACTCAAATGACTTATTACAAAAATGCTTACCTCCATCACTGATAATGGCTCCTGGGTTTTCAAATCCACTTAAAATGTTTTCTCTTAAAAATTTAACCACGCTTTACTATCATTATTTCGACAAGAAATTGCTTCAATCCATTTTGAGACATAATCAACTCGCAACTAATATATACACAAATCCAAAAGATGATGGAAACGGACCCATGAAATCAATTCCCAACAATCAAATACTGCAATTTCAAGTATGGGATTTAAGGGCATCATGTTTCTTTTAGTAATTGATCCCAATTTTTGACATTTTTCACAAGTTTTGCAAAATTCATATGTGTCTTTGAATATGGTAGGCCAATAAAATCCACACTTTGCAAAATTTTAGCAGAGTTTTTCTTGAAGAAAAGTGTCCACCACATGCTTCAGAATGACAAAAATTAATGACACTACTTACCTCATTATCGAACGCATCGCCGAAAAAATTGATCTGGGCAATATTTAAACAAGTAAGGGTCATCCCAATAAAATTTCTTTACTTCAACAAAAAATTTCTTCTTCTCTTGAGCATTCCATTGCAAAGGAATTTTACCTGTAACAAGGAAATTAACAATGTTAGCATACCATGGTATTGAAGTAATAGAAAATAAAAATTCATCGGGAAAGAATCATTGATGGGTGTTATATCGCTGCAGAATTGGATGTGAGTCTTGATAAATGATCAAAGAACGACATTTTCAAAGACCCTTTTTATCTTTGATGGTAAGGTCAAATTCTTGAAGTAACAAAATCCAACGAATTAATCTCGGTTTGGCATCCTGTTTACTCATCAAATATCTCACAAAGAAATAGTGGTCAAAAACACAACAGATTTAGAGCCAAGTAAATATGAACGGAATTTGTTTAATGCAAATATCACAAAGAAGTAATTCTTTTTCAGTTGTAGAATAATTCATTTGAGCACTATCCAAAGTCTTACTCGCATAATAAATCACAAAAGGCTTACCATCCCTTCTTTGTCCTAAAACAGCACCAACAGCAAAATCACTTGCATCACACATTAATTCAAAAGGTAAAGACCAATCAGGAGATTGCATAATAGGTGCAGATGTTAAAAGACAAATTATTTTCTCAAAAGATTTTTGGCAATCATCATTCCATTCAAAAGGTGCATCCTTTAATAAGAGGTTACAAAGTGGTTTAGATATGGCACTAAAGTTTTTTATAAACCTCCTATAAAATCCTGCATGTCCTAAAAAAGATCGCACATCTCTAATCAAGGTTGTGGCAATTTAGATATGACTTCAATTTTTACTTTATTAACTTCAATTCCTTTAACAGAAACAACATGACCCAAAACAATTCCAGAAGTAACCATGTAGTGACATTTTTCCCAATTCAACACGAGTTCTTTTTCAACACATCTTTTCAAAACTTTTTCCAAATTATCAAGGCAATCATCAAAAGAATTCCCAAACACAAATCAAATCATCCATAAAACCTCTAAACAATGTTCAACCATATCACAAAAATGCTTAGCATACATCTTTGAAATGTTGCAGGGCATTACAAAGCCCAAATGGCATTCTTTTTAAATGCAAATGTTCCAAAAGGACATGTAAATGTGGTCTTTTCTTGGTCTTCAAGTGCTATAGGAATTTGATAATAACCTGAATATCCATCTAAAAAGCAAGAGTAAGGATGTCCAAATACTCTTTCTAAGATTTGGTCAAGAAATGGTAATGGAAAATGATCTTTTCTAGTGGCTTCATTTAATTTTCTATAATCAATGCACATGCGCCAACTAGATGTAATTCGTGTTGGAATTAATTCACCTTTTTCATTTTTAACAACAAAGTGATTCCAGACTTTTTAGGCACTACTTGTGTAGGGCTTACCCACTTACTATCAGAAATAGGGTAGATAATTCCCACATCAAGCAATTTAAGGACTTCTGCTTTTGACTACCTCTTTCATGTGTGGGTTTAATCTTCTTTGAGGTTGTTGACATGTTTTAGCATTTTCTTCCAAATTAATTCTATGTGTGCAGATTAAGGGATTAATACCTTTAATATCATTTAAAGTCCATCCAATTGCATTTTTATGCTTTTTAAGAACAGCTTACTAACTTACCTTCTTGGTCGCTTGTTAAAGTAGAGGAAATCACAACAGATAAGTTTGTTCTTCTCCAAGAAAAGCATACTTCAATCCTTCGTAAAGGTTTCAATTCCAATTTAGGTGCTTCTGGTTGTTCTATTTTTTCAATACTTCCAAGCTCTTCAAATTTTGGCTCATCATCATAGTTTTGTGAAGTCTGCATAGAATCAAGCAACGAATTTATATTAGAAATATCAAGTTCAAGTTGCTTATTTGAATTAATTGAATTAACTAAACAAACATTAGAGAGTTCAGAAAAATCCCCTTTCTGAATATTTTCCTCAATACAAGATTCAAGCAATTCTTTTTGTTCATCAATATCATCTTCATTCTCATTTTCTTCATTAAGTTGCCTGCACATGTTGAAAACATTCAATTCCAAAGTCATATTTCCAAAGGATAAATTCATTAAACCATTCCTACAATTTATCAAAGCATTAGCATTTTCTAAAAATTGTCTACCTAAAATTATAGGAATTGGTTTATAATTATTCACAACAGTTCGCCAAGACAATAAAATCCACAGGATAGATGAATTTATCAACTTGTACTAAAACATCTTCCACTATTCCTTTTGGTACTTTAATTGATCTATCGGCAAGCAAAAGTGTAGTTGAAGTTGATTTGATCTCACCAAGATTAAGTTGAAGATAAACTGAATATGGAAGTAAATTAACACTAGCACCAAGATCTAGTAAAGCATGCTCAATTCGTGATCACCAATAATACAAGAAATGGTAGGACAACCAGATCTTTATATTTCAACTTATTATTAGTAGACATTGAATTGTACTTACCTGCTCGCCATGAAAGCACTCTTTTTACCTTCGCTTCTCTTAACAAAGGCACAAGTCCTTTAAAAATTTGGCATATGAAGGTACTTGCTTGATTGCATCTAATAGAGGAATGTTAACTTTCACTTGCTTAAAGATTTCATAAATTTCAGAAGAATTGTTTGATTTCCTTGGTTTATTCAATGCATGCGGAAATGGTGGTTCAAGTGGAACACTAGTTATTTCTTCATTTGGTGTAAGTTCATTTAGTCCTTCCTTTCCCTTTGAATTTTGATCATTTTCACAAGGTTCAGGGCATAGGTCTATCAACAACCTTACCACTACGAAGAGTTATAACTGACTTGACTTGGTCTGTGGTGGATTTTGTTGAATCTTAGGATTTGGTTGTGGTTGGGCAATGAAATTTTCCTTTTTCTTGAATGGTGAGTGCAGAAGCAATTTTAGCAAGAGTATCTTTCAAATCAGAAAAGTTTGTGCATTTTGATTGTTAATAACATCTTGCTTTCTGATGAATGAATGCATTGTGTCTTCCAAATTTTTCCATGGTGGTGGAACATATGGTGCATAAGGCTGAGCATTTTGAAAATTTTGTGGAGGTGGCACTTGTGAAGGTTGTACATTATTGTTATTCCTCCAACTGAAATTTGGATGATTTCTCCAACCGGGATTATAAGTCTGTGAATATGGGTTTGGTTTATTGAAAGTGTTAATGGCATTAGCTTGATCATTTAGACATTCTTTAAGTGCAGGCAGAGTGGGACAATCTTGAGTGAAATGATCATTCAAACTACATATGTTACATGCAATTTCTTGAACAGATTTTACTTGATCACTCTTTTTATGTTCCAAAGCTTCAACTTTCCTAACTAGGGATGCAAATTTTGCTTGTAAATCATGATCTTCCCTAAGGTTATGGATTCCTCCACTAGATGGAGATGGTTGTTGTTTATTTGTCAATTCAAAAGTTCCAACAATATCCTAAAGTTGTGCATTTTCAGTTATTGGTCAAGGTAATCTAGTGCATCCTCAGGATTTTTATCCCTAAATTCACCGTTACACATCATTTCAACAACCTGTCTACTTTGGGGTATTAAGCCCTCGTAGAAATAAGTGACCAATCGCCAAGTTTCAAAACCATGGTGTGGGCATATGTTAAGCAATTCTTTAAACCTATCCCAACATTGGTATAATGTTTCTCCATTTTTTTGAGTGAAAGAAGTGATTTGCCTTTTAAAAGAATTGGTTCTATGAGGTGGAAAGAATTTTTTCAAAAACTGTTCTTGCATGTTATTCCAAGTTCTTATTGATCCAGATCTCAGGTTTTGTAGCCAAGTTTTAGCTTTATCTTTTAATGAAAAAGGAAAAAGCTTTAATCTAATTATGCTCATGCTACAATTTTGGTCTGTATGTATTACAAACTTCCTCAAAATCTCTTAAATGCAAGTACGGATTTTCAGATTCTAAACCATGAAATGTTGGTAAAAGTTGGATAATACCTGGTTTGAAATTGAATCGAGATGCTTCTGGAGGAAATATTATACACGATGGTGCTCCTGGTTACGGTTGGATTCATGTAGTCTCTCAGAGTTCTTGGTTGATTCTGATCATGTCCATGTTGAGAATGGTTGTCTCCTTGATCAATTTGCGGATTAGGTTCGCCCAAAAGGTTTTCGTCTTGGATCTCGTCCCATGATTGGTGGTGGAGATTGAGATCTACGAATTAACCTGCCACTTGACGTTCGAGACCAATGTCTCATGCAATAGTTATATCACAAAAATAATATTCAAACAAATTAATAACAAAATAATAAAAAAAACTAAATAAAAATTACAAAAAAAAAATTATATATGTAAATAATATAAATGTACAAAAGAAAATTAAAATTAAAATTAAACAACAATTTTGGCGGTTGAACCCACCAATTAAATTAACAAAATAAAATAAATGCGAAAAAAGAAAATAATATGGTGGTTGAACCCACCAATTAACAATAAAATAAAAAATAAAAATAAATGCAAAATAATAAAATAACTAAAAAAAATGGTGGTTAAACCCACCAATAAAAAAATAAAGCAAAAATAAATGCGAAATAAAATAAATGCAGAAAATTAAATAACTGAAATTAAAAATAAAAGTTAGCAGTTAGCAGTTAGTAATTAGAGTTAGTTTGGTCCAAATTAAGTCCAAATATGTCCAAATATGTCCAAATATGTCCAAGATGTAAGTCCAAGTCTTGATTCTTATGAGGAATTTCGTTTAGGGATCTTATTGCAAATTATTTATAATTTTATGGCCAAACCGTAATTTTTAGAAGTTTAGAATTGAGCCATTTAGGGTGAAAGTGAAACTTCTGAAAGATGTTGGGGTCAAAACATAATTATGAGAAGAATGAGCTAGAAACGAAAATTGTTGGGGTGAAACTAGAATTATGAAAGATGTGGGGATAACAGAGAATTTAAGAAAGGAAAAGGGGGCAAACGAAAATTGACATATAAGAGAAAAATAAAAACGGAAAAACAAACCAAAATAAAAACTTTTCCCCGGCAACGGCGCCAAAAACTTGACACAACTTAAAAGTAATTTTAAACTCCCAAGATAGGAGTGCCTTGTTGTATTATAATCGGTGAGTCCGAGGTCGATCCACAGAGAAAAGATTTAATTTGTTTATTTTATTTTATCTAAAAATTAAAATTAAAACTTAAATATAAACAACTTAATTTAAATGAAACTATGAAGTTGAACTAGTTAGGGTTATGGATCCATTCTTAGAAATAAATAAGACTTAATAAATTCTTTTTGCCATTTTTTAAAGATTTATTACCCAAAAGATTAATTATATAAATTATTATTATTTTCCCTTTAATTTCATGATGGATTAAGTATTTATTGTGCCAAAATTTAATTTGTCTACAACAAGTCAAAATACCATTTTACCATACCTTATATTAAGATCTTAAGAATTTATTGTGCCAAATTCATTTGTTTGTCTACAATAAATCAAAATTTCAAAATATAAAATATGTATAAGATTAAATAGAAAATAATTTAATTTATAAAATTAAAAATAGAATTTGATTAAATCATATTTATTTCCTAAGAGTTTCACCTTCCCCTAACTAATATTATTTAGTTAAGCATAATTGAAATAAAAAGGAAATATTAAAATTAAATTACTTATAATTGAAAGTAATAAAAACAACTAAAATTGAAAATAAAACTAATTTTATTTATAAAAATAATTATACAAAATATTAAAAACACACCTTAGAATCAAGATTACAGGGAGATGGAGAGAATTTGAGAAGAAGAGAGTTGTAGAGAGAGATTAAAAACATAAAAATGAGGCTCTATTTATAGAAAAATAAATTCATAATCCAGTGCTTTGCGGTCCATCATAAGCTTCATGCATGTGCTCCTTACAACCTTTAGATCAATATCCAATGGCTGGTCAAACTTCAAAAGTCAACATCACACATGGCATCATTTGACTCGTCCGATTTGTCCAAAGAACGGTTGAGATTTGGCGGGTTAATGGGTGGATCGGGTCGACCCGAATACAAAGATTCGGATCCTGCAACTTGATTTACACTACTGCCACGTGGCACAATCATGGCCATTGAATCATGAACGGTTGAGATTCAGTCAAAATTGCCAGCTATCCCATGCACTCAAGTCTATTGTAAGCTCATTTCAGCATCCAATAAGAGCTCAGTCAACAGGAAAAGTCAACTCTTTTTACACAAGCCCGATTTTTAGCCGATCTTGACTGATCTTAAAGTTTTCGGACCTCCGGAATCCAAATTTCACCTCGGTTTAACTGTTTGGAGCCTCGATTTACGTGAAATTAATATTTTTCCTAATAAATACACAAAAATACACAAAATTAGATATATTTAAAACATAATTAATAATTTCTAATATATTACATAAACACAAATATAAATTATAAATTAAACATAAAATAACATTATTATCGCTTGATAATTATACAATTTTTAACACTAATCAGCTTTCTAAATCCTCAACGTGGGATATTAACTCCGGTGGTTGTAGCTTCCAAATACGATGTGTTTTACAAAATCGTATCTGGCCTCTTAGATAAGATTGGATACGTTGAAGTCGTCTAAAGATGTTCAAGAAGATCTGTCTCATGATTAAAAGTGATAAAAGAAAACTTAATGGTTAAACAAACACACTTATGCACAAACAATTTCAATTAGCAGAAGAATAGTAAAAAGAAAGAAAAAAATTAAATCACCAAAAAAACAGAAAAATCTTAATTCAAATGTGGTGGGTCACTCAAATTTATTTCGGTGTCCTCTCCATGTGGTTGGTACTCTAGATATGGCTTTAATCTTTGACCATTAACTTTAAACGTGACACTATTTTTTGGGTCCTTAATTTCAATTGCCCCATGTGGAAAAACTGTATGAACAATGAAGGGGTCAGACCATCGATAACGTAGCTTACATGGGAATAGGTGCAAGCGAGAATTGAATAAAAGTACTTTCTGACCTGGAGTGAAAGATTTTCTCATAATCTGCTTATCATAAAAGACTTTCATTCGCTGCTTGTAAACATTGGCATTTTCGTATGCATCGTTACGAATTTCTTCAAGTTCTCCACCAATTTATGTCGTCTTTTCTCAACCCGACTTGCTGCATGTCAAAATTGAATTTCTTGATGGCCCAGTACACACGATGCTCGAGTTCCACAGGTAGGTGGCAAGCTTTTCCATACACTAGCCTGTAGTGTGACATCCCAATTGGGGTCTTGAAAGCCGTTCTATATGCCCATAATGCATCATCGAGTCTTAATGACCAATCTTTTCTGTCTGGCCTCACCGTTTTTTCTAATATGTGCTTTATTTCTCGATTGGAGATCTCAACTTGGCCACTGGTTTGCGGATGATACGGGGTCGCCACTTTATGAGTGATAGAGTACTTTGTCAAAAGTGCTTTGAATGATTTGTTGTAAAAATGGGTACCACCATCACTAATTATTGCTCGAGGGAATCCAAAGCGTGAAACAATGTTGCTCTTCAAAAACCTTATCACCACTTTATGATCATTGGTCCTGCATGGAATTGCCTCTACCCATTTCGATACATAATCAACAACAACCAATATGTAATGATGGCCAAAAGAAGTGGGAAAGGGTCCCATGAAGTCGATACCCCACACATCAAAAATCTCAACCACTAAAATTGGATTTAGTGGCATCATGTTCCTTCGTGTAATGCTCCCCATTCGTTGACACCTATCACATGAAGAGCAAAAGCTGTAAGCATCTCAAAATATAGTCGGCCAATAGAAACCACATTGTAGAACTTTTGTGGCTGTTTTCTTAGTGCTGAAATGGCCTCCGCAAGCTTGTTCATGGCAGAACGAAAGGATGTTCTGAAATTCATTTTCTGGGACACATCGTCTAATAATTTGATCTGCACAATACTTGAACAGATAGGGGTCATCCCAGAAAAAATTCTTTACTTCCGCAAAAAATTTAGCCTTGTCTTGTTTGGCCCAATGCTCTGGAAGTTTACCTGTAACAAGATAATTAACGATATCAGCATACCAAGGTAATACTTCCATACTCATTAATTGCTCATCTGGAAATGACTCATTCAATATTAAGGGTTCTGTTATTGTGTCAAAATGGAGACGAGAGAGATGGTCAACCACAACATTTTCTGTCCCTTTCTTATCTTTGAACTCCAAGTCAAACTCCTGCAAAAACAAAACCCAACGAATTAATCTAGCTTTTGCATCTTTCTTTGTGAGAAGATATTTTAGAGCAGCATGATCTATGAATATAATAATTTTACAACCAATGAGATAAGATTGAAATTTTTCTAATGCAAACACTACTGCTAGCATTTCTTTTTCAGTAGTTGAATAGTTCAACTGTGCATCGTGTAATGTCATACAAGCATAGTAAATAACATGGGGAATTCGATATACTCTTTGTCCTAATACTGCTCCTACTGCATAATCAGATGCATCACACATGAGTTCGAATGGTAAGCTCCAGTTTGGTGGCTGAATTATGGGTGATGATGTCAACAATTGCTTTAGCTTTTCAAATGCTACAAGACATGAATCATCAAAGATAAAATATGCATCCTTAGCAAGTAAATTGCATAAAGGTCTAGAAACTTTGCTAAAATCCTTAATGAAACGTCTATAAAAGCCAGCATGCCCAAGGAAAGATCTTACTTCTCTGACTGTTTTAGGTGGAGGAAGATTAGAAATGAGATCCACCTTGGCTTTGTCAACCTCAATACCTTTGCATGAAATGATATGACCGAGGACTATACCTTCTTTTACCATAAAATGACACTTCTCCCAATTTAAGACTAAATTTTTCTCGATACATCTCTACAAAACTTTTGTCAAATGATGTAAACATTGATCAAATGAGTCATCAAAAACAGAAAAATCATCCATAAAGACTTCAAGAAATCGTTCAACCATATTAGAAAAAATGCTTAACATACAAAGTTGAAATGTAGCAGGTGCATTACATAATCCAAATGGCATCCTCCTATATGCAAAAGTGCCAAAAAGGCAAGTGAAAGTGATTTTCTCTTGATCTTTTGGTATTATGGGAATCTGATTGTATCCTAAGTAGCCATCTAGAAAGCAATAAAATTCATGGCCTGCTAATCTATCAAGCATTTGATCAAATAAATGGTAAAGGAAAATAGTCTTTACGTGTGACAGAATTCAATTTTCTATAATCAATGCATACACGCCATCTTATAGTCACTCTAGTGGGTATCAATTCATTATCAGCATTGGTAACTACTGTGACTCTTGACTTTTTAGGGACAACTTGTACAGGACTGACCCATGAACTATCAGAAATTGGGTAAATGATACCTGCATCTAATAGCTTAAGGACTTCCATTCTAACAACTTCTTTCATGTTAGGATTTAACCGACGTTGCATTTCCCTAGTAGATTTAGCATTTTCATCAAGGTAAATGTAATGCATGTAGTCTACTGGGTTTATACCTTTAATGTCGGCTATGGTCCATCCTAATGCTCCTTTGTGCTCTTTTAAAACATCCAACAACTTACCTTTTTGTTCGTCATTTAGGGATGATGAAATGATTACCGGTAGAGTGCTTTCTTCTCCTAAGAATGCATATTCCAAAGTGTTGGGTAATGGTTTGAGCTCGAGTTTCGGTGGTGATTCTGATAATGGGATGATTTTCTTCTCTGATGGTGCTAGTTGTTCAACTCTTAACTTCCATTTATTAGTGTCTATGGCTGGTGCCGAGTCAAGTAAGGCGTTGACCTCATGACTGATCTGTCAATATCAAAATCCAAACCAAAGTGAGTTAAACATGTTTGTAAAGGGTCATTACTAAGGTTTGAAAGAAAAGTATCATCAACTAATGCTTCAATTAAATCCACATCAACAATTCCATCATCTGTATTGTGAGGTTGTTTGGCAATGTTGAAGATGTTGAGCTCCATAGTCATATTGCCAAAGGACAACTGCATATTTCCAGTTCTGTATTGAATGTATGCATCTGCAGTTACCAAGAAAGGTTCGCCTAGGATAATGGGGATATGTTTCCTTGAATCCTGTATTGGTTGAGTGTCAATTATAATAAAATCAACAGGAAAATAAAACTTGTCTACCTGTATAAGCACGTCCTCCACAATACCACGAGGTATTTTCGTGGACTAATCTACAAGCTGTAACACCACTGGAGTTGGGTGTAATTCTTCCAATCCAAGTTTCACAAATACTGAGTCAGGCAAGAGATTAATACTAGCTCTTAAATCCAACAAAGCATTCTCAATTGTGTGGTTCCCTATACTACATGAAATAGTGGGGGAGCCTAGGTCTTTACATTTTAGAGGAATTTTATGTTGGAGTATAGAACTAACATTTTCAGTTAAAAAGACATTCTTTTGAACATGAATGTTTCTCTTTTTAATACAAAGGTCTTTAAGAAACTTGGCATAAGATGGAACTTGTTTTATTGCATCAAGTAAAGGGATGTTAACACTTACTTGTTTGAAGATTTCAAGAATCTCACCTGTGGATTTTCCTTTCTTTCCTTTAGCTAACCTCTGAGGGAATGGAGCTTTAGGAACGTACTCTCGTGGGTTGGTTTCTTCTTTCTCTTCCGGTGGTGATTCTTCAACATTTACAGGTACAATTTCATTTTCTTTTATCACCGGCATCTCCACTTTGTTGTCGACTTCCTTTCCTTTTCGTAAGGTCATGACGGCTTTGACTTCTCCATGCTGTTGTGGTGAACTGGCATTTGCTTCATGCACTCCTTTAGGATTAGACACTGATTGACTTGGAAATTTACCTTTCTCAACAGTCATTGCCAAAGTTTGCACTGAAGAGGCAAGCTGTCTCACCATCTTCTCGAGGCTTGAAACTGATTAGGCTTGTGAGTTGAAGCCTGCTCTCATCTCATTCCGTAGTCCATCAATGGTGCGGTTCTGTTGCTCGATTGTAGATTGAGTAACATTCTTAAAATTCTGGAATGATTCCTCCCATTGTCTGGGTTGAGAGTAGTTCTGATTCTGATTGTATGGTCTAAATGGTGGCTGAGAGGCTTGAGGAACTTGAGGAATTGGTTGCATTGGTGGCGAGTCAAGTCCGTCCATTCTGTTGGAATCCTTGAGACCATGAAAAATTAGGGTGGTCTCTCCATCCAGGGTTATATGTGTTGGAGTATGGGTTGTAATTTGATGGCTTTCTCATGGCACCTATGGCATTGGCTTGATCTGAATATGAGTCATGGTCATGTGGCTCTGTTGATTTAACAGTCGTCAACGATACTATTTATCGAGAAAGGCCTTCAACCATCTCTTTGACTTATTTGATTCCCGAACTTGACTCGCCAATGTGAACCTCATTCACTCCTTTAATTCTTCTAGTATTCCTGAGAGATCGACTCCGTTGTTGGGAATTATCTGCTTGTCGCTGGAAGAAATCCCAAATCTCTGATGCACTTTTTGACATTAGCTCTCCTCCACTTGTTGCCATTATCCATTCTTGCACATTTGGCAACAATCCCTCCAAGAAGTATTAGCATTGGTGCCACTTCTCATACCCATGATGTGGACAATTTAAGAGTAGCCCATTGAATCGCTCCCATCCTTCGAAAAACTGCTCGCCTTCTTTCTGTGTGAACTCTGAAATTTCCATGCGAATAGCATTGGTTTTATGCACTGGGAAATATTTATTCAAAAATTTTGTTACCCTTTGTTCCCATGTTGTAATGCTATTAGCAGGTAATGTATTGAACCATGAACGAGCTCTATCTTTTAAAGAAAATGAGAATAGTCTAAGTTTAACATCATCTTCTGAAAAATTCTCATATTTAAAAGTTTGACAAATTGTATGAAAATCATTCAGATGATTATATGGGTCCTCATTTTCTAAGCCATAGAATGTTGGGAGACAATTCAGCACACTAGGTTTTAACTCAAAACTCCTAGCAGCTACATTTGGGTATCGTATGCATGATGTGCTCAAATTAGCTAAGGGACTGAAGTAGTCCTTAAATAGCCTCTCTTGTGGTTCTGGTTGTTGCAAATTCATTTCAATTTTATCTTTAAGTGCAATGTATTTGTGTGTGCGAAGTGTTTTTTCTAATTCAAGGTCTATAGGTTCAAGATTAGGTAATAATGACCTACGACCATGCATGCAAAGAAAATAAAAATGAGAAAAAAATAAATAAAAATAAAGAAGAAGGAGAAATTACAATACTAACCTTATTGCGCTGTTACAACCTTTCTATGAAAATACACAAAAAAACGTGAAATAAAATTAATAAAATAAAAATAAATTAACAACATAAATGAAAAATTAAAAAGAAAAATAACTTGAAAATTAAATTGCAGAAATTTAAAGAAAAGAAAAAGAAATTCTTACCTAAAAATATAAATTCGATCCCCGGCAACGGTGCCAAAAACTTGTTGTGCAAATTTTGTTGAACTCGCAAGCATACGAATCTATTGTAGAATAGATTAATGGTGACGAGTGTCGATCCCACGAGAAGGTAGATTTTAATTATATGTAGAATTAATTTTGTAAGTGGGTGGTTGAATTTGTGGGGAAATTGATTTAAAGGATGCTAGAATTTAAATTGGAATAGTGGAATTAAATTGAATTGGGAACTATTGAAATAAAGCACTTGGGTATCTGGATCCGTATCAACATGCACCATGGGCTAAATAATCCTTATTAATACCAATTAAATCATGAGGGGGGAATCCACACCTCATGAACCACGCTCTAATCAATATGGTGCTAAGGGCTTATCGTGCCAAATAATAATAATCTTATACTATGGTGCCGGTAAAACCAGTACGGTAACTAGACAAGATTATTATTAATTGTCGACGAAAAGTCAAAACCTCCACAGAAATTAGGGGGGAAGAGAAAATAAATTTACCAAATAAAGCCCATGACACATGTTGAGACTTCACCTTCAACCCAAGCTTGAAAGAAAATTAGCTACTCATAATTAAACTAAGGGTAAAATGGGAATTTTATTAAAATACGTAGAAAACACAAAATGGAGAAGGAATTACAGAAAACTAAGCTCAAAAATGGATTCAGGGGTATCAAATTAGGGGGAGAGGCCCTTTTTTTTATAGATACATTGAGTAAATCATGGCCATCGAATTAAAAACAGTTTGGACGTACAAGATTGCGCCACGTCATCAGTCAACGGTATGGGGTTTAACCACGCGGTTTGAACAGTAACATGGTTTACACACGATTTGAACAGTGACGCGGTATGAACAGTGTCGTGAACAGTATCTATGAACAGTACCGTACATGTGAATAGTGCCGTACGTGTGAACAGTGCCATTTTTCCTTTTATGCTCCTCTTAAGGTTTTCGACTGTCCTGAGTTCAAAAGTGACATCCGTTTTGCTATCCGATATCTCATTCATTGTGAAATGACCATGATGCCCCTAAAATACATAAAATACTTAATTAAAACAAAACACTCATAATTAAATAACAAGAGACTTAAATAAATAAAATTAGAGATGTTAGTGAGACTTGAAGTGTAAAATGACGAGTTTCTCCTTTATAAATATACACTTTCTAACACTCAACATTCTCTAATTCAAATCACTGATTATAACTTGCTACTCATGATTAAAATATCAAGACAATTACGGATCAAGAATTTTAATCTAGCAATATAAATTATTCAAGTCCTATCTAATTGGCCACTCAAATAAAACAAGAATAAAATCATAAACACTAATTATGGAAGAGCATAAAAAATCTCAATTAAATAAATTAAATGATAAAAATTAAAAATTAATCATATGACATGTTTGGGGTTTTGAATTCACCCTCAACCAAATAGAAAATCTAACCTAACATAATTGAATTGGGAATAAGAGAATTGATAAAACCAATCATAGAGATTAATTCAAGCGGCTACAATTTTTCTTCAATTCTTTTCGGCTGCTGATTTTTTTCAGTTTGCTTTGCTGCCGAAAACTCCGCTCTTTTGTTGCTTCCGCTTTCTTTACCCCAGCGGCTCCCTAAGCTCTCCCGTCCAAAAGCAAAAAGCTTGCTTTTATAGTCTTCAAAATGGGCCCCACCTTTTCAATTATAAAGCCAAAAGGCTTGGCCTTTAATTTGTTTTGCTCTCACACGTCCAAAAACTTAAAATTGCATTAGGATTCCTTTTTTTTAATGTCATGCACATTCTGACAATAATGGCAATTGCTTCTCACGTGATGCATCTCTTCTCCTTGAATTAAATCTCAATTAATTCTTTAAATTCCTTGTCCTTCAATTGATTCTCAATTTAATCTTTAATTAATTCCCTATTCAATAAAATAATTCAATTAATTAAAAATAAAAAATAAAAATAACTAGTAATTATATAATTAAGGGTAAAATATGTATATAAATTATACCCATCAAATAACTAATTAAAATAAATAAGTAAAATAAAATAAACTAAGATAAAAATTAACACAATAAAATATAATTTACTAAATTAAAAATTAACTAAAATAACCAGAATATTTAAGACCAAAACAAGAAAAAAGATGGAGAAATTAATAGCAAAATATATGAAAAATATACACTTATCAATGGGAAGCCTATCCTCGACCCATAGAGGGCGTTCAAACTGTTTTTGGACGTAAAATCAGAGGAAGATGTAAGCCACAGTCACAATTACTTGTAAAAATCCTTTTACTTCGCTGTTATTTTATTTCACTGTTATTTTATCATTTGCATTATTGTCTTTAATAATTTTATTTTATTATTTTTTTCCTTTTTACTATTCATTTTTTGACTATCGAGCCATATGCTTTACGTGTTAATTGACACTGACATGCTACCTTCATACACAGCTGTGACCAACTGTCACCAAGATTTTTAAATATGATTTGTTTTGTTAAGCACTCATAACTTGTTTTTGAGAAGTATCCCAATGACGGCTATTCCCCATAAACAATTCAAAAACATTTTGTGTGCTTTCTGGATTTAACTATGGAAGCAAACATAAAGAGTTCGTTGAGGCAGTCCTAGATCTTGGTAGAAGCATAGCAGAGAGAAAATTGCACTTGATGTATGGAGGAGGTAACCGAAGGTTATCAAAATTGGTCTCAGAAGCTGCTTTTGTTAGAGGAAGCCAAGTGTTAGGCATCATTCTAAGAACCCTAAAATCTTTGGGCAGTTTATCTTACTTACAGACTAGAGAAGAGTTAGTCGTCTCAGGTATGCAAGAAAGAATAATTGAAATGCTTAATCATGCTAGTGCTTTTATTTTCTTACTAGGAGATCTTGCAACTCTAGAGGCACTTATCACATTAGCATCTTGGGCCCATCTGCGCATTCATCAAAAACCCATCGGTTTGTTAAATGTCAATAACTTTTATGATGGATTTATCGCATTTTTTAGTCATGCAATAAAAAACTATTTCATTCCTTCCACAGCGAAAAAACTTTTTATTTGTGCTCACACTACTAATGAGCTACTTGATCTGTTACAAACTTATAGACTAGAGTTAGATCCCAGGACCTTGGTATTGGAGTATCCAAATAATGATGGTAACAGTAGTCGTAGTAAGAAGTACAAATTAGATTTAACTTTCCGCCTGTAAATATTTTCTTCTGTGTTACACCACCTAGGTGATGTCTTCTAAACTCTACTTCTTTCCTTTAAAATATAGAGGATAATGTTTCGTTCTGGTTGGGGGGAGGGAATAGTTGATAATTGTAGAATCTTGGTTAAGTTTTTACTGATTTTTTATTATAGAAACTAACTGTTTCTAACAATTTGTATTGTAGATGACTGAATATGGAGTGTAGTTACTCTAAAAACGCATCCTTTTCTTAAAAAAAACAAAAAAAAATTCCAAACATTTTCTTTTTTCTTTATTAAGCTTTGATTTTCATTTTTTTCTTTTTCTTTTTAATTTCTCCTTTATAAATATACATTTTTAAATTTTTGAGTCGAAGATGGCAAAATATTGAGTATAGTGCCTCTAGAAACACATCTTCTTAGTAAAAAAAAACTATTTTCTTTTTATTTTAAGTGTAACGTTTCTAATTAATTTTTCTACATCATTTTCATATTTCTGTATGCATATTTTCCTTTCATGCTTAGAATAGGTTGGAGGGTAGAATGTTGTTTGAAAAAAAAATTGTGTGATTTGTTTTAACTTTGGATGACATGATGAATTTCAAATTTTAGTATTTGTATTATCTTTGGTCTTAAGAGATGTTATGCTATGTTTGCTACTTTACATGTTGATGTCGGAGACAGATATGAGTTGCTTAAAGGAATGAACATGTCATAATAAGTACCAAGTGAGTTTTTGAGTTTATCATTTTTCTTAGAGAGTAACCCTTTTGCCCATTCTTCATACAGCTTAGCAGTTTATTATTTTATACATGATCTCTAGATTTCTTTTGAATTATCCCTTTTGAGCCTTAAAAAAAAAATTCCTTTGTCAAATTTATCATCTTGACCCATTCTGATTTGGAGTATTACCCAATATCTTACAAGTTCCATCACCTATTTATGTTTGAGAAAAATATAAATAATTATTTTTTTCAATGAAGTTATGCCTTAAAGAACCAAAAAAAAATTGTTGTTTAAAAAAAAAGAAAAAAATAACAATAATAGGTGAAATCCACCTTGCAACTTCCAAAAAAAAATCTCTATATTTTTCTCAAACATACACTTTATTTTCTTTATTTCCCCGCCTTTGTTAGCCATATCCCTAGTCTATGTTACGTCCTAATAAAAGTCTTTCTTGATTTTAAGAAATCATAGTCTGAAGTAGAAGCTAGTTATATGGGCTAAAAAGATGTAGTGGTGCATTAAAAAAAAGAAAAAAAGAGAGAAATAAATAAATAAATAAATTAGGTTGACTAGCATTTTGTTTGACTTGAGATCATATTATTTCTAAGCAGTGGGCATAATTCTTTTATTTTGGTGAGAGTGTGTGATATTACTTCCTTATTATTTTTCTCTTAATTAACCATTCATTAGAGTGACTATTTTTATTGGGTTTAATTTTTTTGTGAGAGTGTTACTACTACTGGTGAGATCTTAGGGTTGACATGTCATTCTTGAAAGTTGCTGTGACAAAATCTACTTGCCTGATTCATGTGGATGGTTGATGTGAGTGTGATGTTTCTTTAGACTAGAGATCATACTTATACTTTTATTTGATTGCTATCATTAGTCTGATTGAATAAACACAATTATTTTAAAAAAATCATTTTGGATTTCAATTTTGTTTTCACTTTATTTGTTAGGGACTAGCAATAAGCTGGTTGGGGGGTGTGTTGAGTGTTAGAAAGTGTATATTTATAAAGGAGAAAATCATCATTTTATACTTTAAGTTTTACTAACATTCATACTTTTATGTATTTAAACTTCTTGTGATTTAATTATATGTGTTTTATTTTAATTAAGTATTTTAAGTATTTTAGGGGCATCGTGGTCATTTATAATGAACGAGAGATCAGCCGGCAAAACGGACATCACTTTTGAACTCAGGACAGTCGAAAACCTTAGGAGTAGCATAAAAGGAAAAATGTCATTGTTCACATGTACGGTACTATTTACATGTACAATACTGTCCATGTTACGTTCATAACACTGTTTACACATACGAAACGATGGAAATTATTCCAAATTATTTTCACCAAAAATCCAACCACCCATTTAGAAAATTAATTTTACACACAATTAAAATCTACCTCCTCGTGGGATCGACACTCGTCACCATTAATCTATTCTACAATAGATTCGTGCGCTTGTGAGTTCATTAAAATTTACACAACACTAACCTCTGAGGAAATTGAGCTTTAGGAACGTATTCTCGTGGGTTAGTTTCTTCTTTCTTTTCGGATGATGAGTCCTCAACATTGGCAGGTACAATTTGAGTTGTTTTTGTCACTGGCATCTCCACCTTGTTGTCGACTTCTTTTCCTTTCGTAAGGTCATCACGGCTTTGACCTCTCCATACTGCTGTAGTAAACTGGCACTTACTTCATGCACTCCTTTAGGATTAGGCACTGGTTGACTTAGGAATTTGTCTTTTTCAACAGTCATTGCCAAAGTTTAAATTGAAGAGGCAAGCTGTCCTACCATCTTCTCGAGGTTTGAAATTGATTGGACTTGTGAGTTGAAACCTGATCTTATCTCATTTTGTAGTCCATCAATGGTGCGGTTTTGTTGCTCAATCATGGAGTTAGTAACATTCTTGACATTTTGGAATGTATCCTCCCGTGGTGTGGGTTGAGAGTAGTTCTGGTTCTGATTGTATGGTCTAAATGGTGGCTGAAAGGCTTGAGGAATTGGTTATATTGGTGGAGTTGGAGCTGCTGGTCTATTCTGTTGGAATCCTTGAGACCATGAAAAATTTGGGTGGTCTCTCCATCTAGGATTATATGTGTTGGAGTATGGGTTATAGTTTGATGGATTTCTCATTACACCTATGGCATTGGCTTGATCTGAATATGAGTCATGGTTATGTGGTTATGTTGTTTTAGCAGTCCTTAACGATGCTATTTGTTTGGAAAGACCTTCAACCATCTCTTTGACTTTTTTAATTTCTGAACTGGACTCACCAATGTGAACCTCATTCACTCATTTAATTCTTTTAGTATTCCTGATCGATCGACTCCGTTGTTAGGAATTATCCGCTTATCGCTAAAAAAACTCCCAAATCTCTTATGTACTTTTTGACATTAGCTCTCCTTCACTTGTTGCCATTAGCCATTCTTGCACATGCGGCAATAATCCTTCCAAAAAGTATTGGCATTGATGTCATTTCTCGTACTCATGATGTGGACACTTCAAAAGTAATTTGGATCGCTTCCATGCTTCGAAAAATTGCTCGTCTTCTCTCTAAGTGAACTCTGAGATTTTCCTGCGAATGGCATTGGTTTTATGCATTGGGAAGTATTTATTCAAAAATTTTGTCACCATTTGTTCTCATGTTGTAATGTTATTAGCAGGCAATGTATTGAACCATGAACGAGCTCTATCCTTTAAAGAAAATGTGAATAATCTAAGTTTAGTATTATTTTCTGAAAAATTCTCGTATTTGAAAGTTTGACAAATAGTATGAAAATTATTCGGATGATTATATGGGTCCTCATTTTCTAAGCCATAGAATGTTGAGAGAAAATTTAGCACACTAGGTTTTAACTCAAAACTCCTAGTAGCTACATTTAGATATCTTATGTATGATGTGCTCAAGTTAGCTAAGGGACTGAAGTAGTCCTTCAATGGCCTCTCCTGTGGTGGTGGTTGTTGTTGTTGCAAATCCATTTCAATTTTAATTTAAAATGCAACGTGTTTGTGTGTGCAAAATATTTTTTCTATTTTAAGGTCTATAGGCTCAAGATTGGGCAATAATGACCTTCGACCATGCATGCAAAGAACATAAAAAAAATTGAGAACAAAAATAATAAAAATAAAGAAGAGAGAGAAATTACGATACTAACGTTTTTACGTGGTTACAATCTTACTATGAACACACACAAAAAAAAAATACGTTTTTACGCGGTTACAATCTTACTATGAACACACACAAAAAAAACATGTGAAATAAAATAAAAATAAATTAACAAGATAAATGAAAAATTAGAAAGAAAAATAACTTGAAAATTAAATTATAGAAATTTAAAGAAAAGAAAAAGAAATGAAATTCTAACCTTAAAATGCAAATTCACTTTTTTTTAATAAAAAAATTACAATAAAATAACTAAAAGAAATTATTTACAAAAAATAATTCTACAAATTAAAATAACTTACCTCCTCGGCAACGGTGCTAAAAACTTGTTATGCAAATTTTATTGAACTCGCAAGCGCACGAATCTATTGTAAAATAGATCAATACTGACAAGTGTTGATTCCACGAGGTGGTGGGTTTTACTTGTGTATAGAATTAATTTTTCTAAATGGGTGGTTGGATTTATGTTAAAGATGATTTGGAATATCCTAAAATTTAAATTGAAATGGCAAAATTAAATTAAAGTAGAAACTATAATAATAGAAGCGCTTAGGTATCTGGATCCATATCAACATGCATCATGCGCTAAATATTACTTATTAGTGTCAATTAAATCATGAGAGGGGAATTCACACTTCATAAACCACACTCTAATTAATATGGTGCTAAGGGCTTATCGTGCCAAATAATAATAACCTTGTTTTAGGGAGGTAGTGAAACCAGAGCAGTGTCTAGACAATATTATTATTATTTGTCGATGAAAAGTCAAATTATCCACAAAAAATAGAGGGAAAGAGAAAATAAATTTACCAAATAAAGCCAATGACACATGTTGAGACTTCTCCTTCAACTCAAGCTTAAAAGAAAATTAGTTACTCATAATTGAACTAGGGGTAAAATAAGATGTTATTAAAATACGTAGAAAATATAAGATGGAGAAGAAATTACGGAAAATAGAGCTCCAAAATAAATTCAAGGATATTAAATTAAAGGGGAGAGGCCCCCTTTTTATGGATACATTGAGTAAATCATGGCCATCGGATTAAAAACAGTTTGGACGCTCAGGATTGCGCCACCTCATCAGTCAACAGTATGCGGTTTGTACAGTGACACGGTTTGACCACGCGGTTTGAACAGTCAACCGGCTTAGACAGTGACGCGGTTTGGTTGAAAATAATCCTGTGTATATGCATGTACCCAACGCATAATTTTTGGTCACTAACATGCTGCCACGTCACCTCCCAACAGTGTACATAAATTTTGTCCAATAGAATCGTGACACCTCATCAGTCAATGCCACATCATCGGTCATGCCACGTCATCGTTCCATATGTGTGAACAATGTCATGAACAGTAACATGGATAATATCGTATATGTAAATAGTATCGTACATGTAAACAATGATATTTTTCCTTTTATGCTTCTTTTAAGGTTTTCGACTGTTCTAAGTTCAAAAGTAATGTCCGTTTTACCATCTGATCTCTCATTTATTATCAAATGACCACGATGTCTCAAAAATAAATAAAATACTTAATTAAAATAAAACACACATAATTAAATTACAAGAATGTTAAATACATAAAAGTAGGAATGTTAGTAAAACTTGAAGTATAAAATGAAGATTTTCTTCTTTATAAATATACATTTTCTAACACTCAACAAAATTCCATATAAATTACAATATTCTTCAAAACTAGAGTTTTTAAATTCTCTTCCATGATCACTCCTAATTATGACAATATTACAATTTTGTTCATTTTTATCCTTTTCACATAATTTTCTGAATACATCAAATGTATCATATTTTTCTTTAATGAAGTCAACCCATGCATACCTAGAAAAATCATCTCCACATACAAATGCGTACCTTTTCCCAGCCAAACTTTCAACTTGCATTGGTCCCATAAGATCCATATGAAATAGTTGTAGCACCTTTGATGTTGCTTTATCCTGAATGGCTTTATGCGACGCTCTTTGTTGTTTTCTAGATTGACATGGGCCATATATGCCAGGCTGTTTCTTTTTAAGCATTGAAACTCCTTTTACAGCACATGTTTTTACAATTCTAGTCAGTAATCTGTAGTTGAAGTGACCTAAATTTTGATGTCACAATTCTGTGTCATCAAGAGTGGTCTTATGACAAACAATTGAGCTAGTCAATTTATAATAATGATCAGATGATCGATGTCCTTCCAAAATGCCATTTCCATCAATACAAGAACGCGATATTTATTCCTGTCAAAATTGACAAATAAGTTTTGATCACGAATTTGACTAATGCTGAGTAAATTTGGTTTGAGATCCTCCACATGCAGAACATTTTCAAGTTTTGGAAACCCCTCCGTATCCAAAGTTCTCTTTCCGAGCACTCGACTTTTCACCCCATCAGCAAAAGTTATATTTTCTCGATCAAGTTTTTGATAATTGGTCAAGGCACTTCTATCACCTGTCATATGTCTAGAAAAACCACTATCAAAATACTAAAAGTCAGTAATGCAAGTTCTTAAGGAAATAAAGGAAATATAAGCTTTATAATCACCATTCCTTATCCAAGTAGTTCTAGGTTTATTTTCACTTGTCTCAACCTTAGGTTTTGGTGTCATCCTAGGTTTTCTATGAGAATAATTAAAGAATATAGCATTTTTCATATATTTAATAAGCTTGAAGTAATTAGGTCTTATATGTCCTTTCACATGACAAAAATGACAAGTGGGAATAAACTTGCTATTCTTACCTTGATGAACTAGTGAAGAATGTACAACAGCTTTACCTTTTTGAAGATATATGAGTTTAATTTTTTGTGAAGAAGCTATTTGTGAAGAAGGTTTAACAAACACACCTTGAGAATTCGAGTCTTTACCATGTTGATACCCAAGACCATGATGATCTGAGTTAGATTTGCCAAGTGACAAGATATGGTCTAACTTCTGAGTTCCAGAATTCATCATCTTAAGTGACTTTTTGGTATTCTCGAATTCTGTCGTCACTGCAAGCAATTTGTCATCTTTGTCAGTAAGTATTGACTTGTAATGAATTACATCGCTCTCAAGTTTCGCTTTATCATCTAAAAGATTAGATACTTGAGTCATCAAGGTCATATTCTCATTGTAGAACTCTTCCCATTTAGCAAACATCATCTTGTAGCTTTCATAAAAAGCTTTATTGTCATTTATATCAATGTCACTGACGTCACTATCTGAACCATTATTCTGGTTAAAATCTTGCACAATTGTGTCAAGACAGGAATCAGTGTCTTCCTTGCAAGGAGCTCAGTGCGATGATTCAGATGTGGATGCATCTCTGATGTTTAATTCCTATTTACTGCTATCATTATGCACAACAAGTTCTCCAACAAGGTCTTTTTCATCAATGCTATTATTTGAGTCATCATCACTCTAAGTGGATTGCATTGCTTTCTTTTTCATAAGACTGTTAACACATTGTGCTTGTATATGTCCTATGCCTTCACATTCTCTACATCGAATACCCTTAAGTTTTTTAAAATCAAACAATTTAGAATTAGAGTTAGACGAACCTTTTTGAACTATAGAAGGCATTGATGTTGAAGTTTTCTTTGGTTTGTTGAAGTTCTTCTTTTTCAACATCTTCTTGAAACTCTTTGCAATGAGTGCAAGAGAATTATCCACGTACAAAAATGGATCATTATCTTCACTTGATTTGGCGACGGGAGCCTCCATTTCAACCTAAAAGGTAATACCTTTTTTTTCTTGGGATTCAAATTCAAGTAGTTAGTCTTATAGACCATCAATTTTCCTATAAGTGAACCCCTAGTTATAACAGACATATCAGCATATTCTTCAATGGCCAAAATTTTAGAATGATATCTGGAATAGACAAATCTTAAGATTTTTCTACAGATTTCTTTTTCAGAAATAGGATTTCCAAGAGTGAAAAAATTATTAACCATAGCGAGGATTCTAGAATTAAATTCAGATATGGTTTCATGTTCAAGCATTTTCAGGTTTTCAAAATTAGATATAAGTTTCTGAAGTTTAGAATATTTTATCGTATTATCGCCTTCAAAGGTACTTTAGAGTATATCCCAAGCAGCTTTGGATGTCTTGCATGTAGAAATTAGTTGGTGTGAAACACATCAGCTCCATTCACAATGGCATTAAGTCCTTTTGCATTATATCCAGAAACATCAAGTTTATTATTAGTCCATTCTCTGACTAGCTTGGGAGATTCTACACCATCTTCATCAATTTCGATAGGTGGAGTATATCCTGGAGTACGCATTGCCAAACTCTTTCATCAATAGCTGTCAGATAAATTTCCATCTTTTGCTTCCAATAAGCATAATTAGTCCCATCTAGTACAGGTGGACGAGCCAAAGATCCTCCCTCTCTTTGCAAACTCATACCTACAAAATAGATCTAGATTTTAAGAATCTCACTAAATAAATAGTTAGTGTCCTGCTCTGATACCAATTGAAAGAAATTTATATCTATTAGAAATAGATGTAGGCAATTAAAAACCATGAAAATTAATTACTTAATTATTTTTTTGGGTAGTACTGTTCATAATTACTATTCATCCGCGTAAAAAATATTAATTTTCCAAAAACACGATAAAATGCAGAAAATAAATGACACGGAGATTTTTATGTGGTTCGAATTAATCAATCCTACATCCACGAGGCCACGCCTAGATGAAAAATAATTCACTTAGTTGAGATGTTACAACCTATGGATTTACCAAACTTAAGATTCTCACTTACAGTTTATTACTATATAGTTTACTCAACCTTAGACTGAATATGCTACTCTTGAATAATCACTACCCCTCTTGATCCACAATCCTCAAGGCACTTCGCAAAGTGATCAATAGCAATTCTTCAATTCTTCAATGTCTAGTGATCCAAGATGCATATAGACTCTCCACAAAGATGAACAGAAGAGAAGAAAATAAATCAATACAACATTATAAGCCAAATCCAGATTCTCTAAGGAGGAGGCCGAATTTTGCTTCTCTGCTTTATACTTTGTGTTGTGTATAAAACTTCAATTGTAAAATACCTCTCCTTATATAGGCACTAGGGTTTTACCAAAATAGCAAGTCTTAAAAGACTTGGGTTCTTTCCAAATAAGAGTTTCTTTCCTCTTATAATTCTTATGAATCTGAAGAGGAATAAATTTGATCTTCTTACCTTACTTGTCTCCTAAGAAATATCTAGAGCATTTAATGACTTCCTATTTGAACCAACTTCTTACTCAAAATAGATCTCATGCGCCAATTATAGAATCTCACAATTAATTGACTTTTTAAATTAGACATCTAATTAAATTAGGAAACAAGTATTCCTAATAAATTGGAATTTCACTAAATTAGGGAATTAATATATTAATCCCTATTACTAGATATGCAATAAATAAACTTCTAATTTAACTAGACTTGCCATAAAATGTCAACTCTATAAATAATGGACTTAACAAGTTTAATTGTATCGATTTAACTATATATTCTATATTCATTATAGGACATTTACAAAAAAAAAACATTTTTCTATCTATAGTATTTGATACTACACATGTTAATTAAGCAATTTTTTTTACGTGAATTAAGCAAAAATAAAATTAAAAGATATTATTATATTACTAGATGTACATGATATATCAATAAAATTGGATCTAATTTTTAGTTTTATATATACTTCATGTAATTTTAAATTATGTTTCTTATTGTACTTAAAGATTATTTGGGTTTACTATCAAAGAGGCTTAAAAGGATACAAAATCACCTTTTTTTACAAACAGTGAGGTTTGAAAGTCTAACATTGAGGATAGGTTTATCATTAATAAATTTTCACATATGTCATCACATATATTATACAAACTCATAATGTGACAATTAGCTTATATATTTACTAATTTTGATTCTAAATTGAGTTTAGAATCAAAATTGTGAGCTAATCGTCACATTATGAGTTTTTATTTTATATTTGTAAGTTTTTATTTTTTTAACAACTCTTATATTGAGTTACTTGTTCTACATTCTATTTATAAGTATTGTTGCGGAAGCGTGAGGTTGAACATTTATTAATACTGCGACTTCTAGAGAAATATAAATGTGGTGATAAAAAAATACAAAAAAAATAAGATACAATAATTTATGTGGTTCGGCGTAATGCCTACGTCCATGGGCGAAGACTAAAAGATAATTTTACTAATAAATTAGAATTTACAAAAGTAGAAAAAACTCACAAAACTCACAATCCTAATATACCCAATTAGATTCTCACTATAACGCTCAAATGGAAGCTCTCTCAAATCTTTCACAGAGCTCACTTGCAATTGTTCTCTACTTCTCTCAAATTGGGATGCATAACAAATGAACAATGGCCCTTCTATTTATAAGAACCATAACTCATCTACCACTTTTAATTTAGCTACAACTTGCCAAATTGGCAAATTGAATTTAGAATGGAAAATCAATTTGATGGGCAACAAAATCAACAATTTTGAAAAAATCAATTGGCTTCTAGAAAACCATCACATTTTTTCTCCATGCAACTTCAATAAAACCATGCCACCAACCTTGCCTTTTGAAATTGGCAAACCCACCAATTTTGCCTTTTGAAATTAGAAAGCCATTATTTAACTTTTCAACAAGTATTTCATCCTATTTATATCATTTATATTTTATTTTATGGTTAATGTTGATTTACTACTTTTATGTTACATGTATAAGTTTTTATTTTATTTATCAATAATACACTGATTTACCACTTTTATATTAATTTATTTGTTTTACCTTCCATTTACAAGTTTTATGTCTCATTTACCTTTTTATGTTTTATTTACACTTTAATGTTAATTTACAAGTTTTATATTATATGTGTAAGTTTTTGTTTTATTTACTAATAATATACCAATTTATTACTCCTATATTAGTTTACTTATTTTACCTTCTATTTATAAATTTTGTACACTATTTATATAATTTACATTTTATTTTACACGTAATTTTAATTTATAAGTTTTATGTTACATCTATAAGTTTTAATTTACCACTCCTTTGTTGATTTACTTATTTTATCTTCCATTTATATGCTTAATGCTTCACTTATATATATAATTTATGTTTTATTTTATACTTTATGCTGATTAACAAGTTTTATACTACATTTGTAAGTTTTTATTTTATTTACTATTGATACATCAATTTATTACTTTTATATTAATTTACTTATTTTACCTTTCGTTTAGAAGTCCTATCTTCCATTTACATAATTTATATTTTCTTTTACACTTTATATTGATTTACAAGCTTTATGTTATATTTGTAAGTTGTTGTTTTGTTCACCTATGATATACTAATTTACAACTCATATTTTAGTTTACTTATTTTATCTTACATTAAGTCATTAACAAGTCTTACGTTTTATTTGTATAATTTATGTTTGGATTAATATGGATAAATATTCAATTAATCCCAATATTTTGGCTTCAATGCACGTTTGGTTCCTATATTTTAAAAAGTATCTCAAAACACCCTTATAGTTAAATATATTTTATTTTTACCCTTACATTTGCTTTACTTTTACAATAATAGCCTTCCAAAAAAATTTAACGTTAATTAAGTTATTTATAAAAATTTAATTATAAAATTAACTAATAATTATTTATTAACAAATTAACCAATAAATATCAATATGAAAGAACTAATATTTTTTTAACCCATGCAATAATCTTACAAATATTTTATTTATAAATAAAAATTAATATCAACTAATTTAAAGTGATGTTTAATATCCTTACAATAATTATATTAATATTTATTTATAAAAAAATTAATTTACCAAATTAATCTTAAAACTAAATTAATAACATAAAAATTTATAAAACTAATTATTTTACTTTCCATCGGCTGCAATTTGTTGAAACTTGGGTGAAGACAAATTGAGATCTTAGAAATCTTCAATGAGATAATAAAATATATATGTTTCTTTGTTCTTTAGTGAATAGATCCCATTGAAATTTGAACACGAATATCAATTACTCACAAATAAAACAAATTTGCTGAGGCGGCTTGACTAAGACGTGGCAAAACTAAGTCCTCATAACTCTCAAGGACAGGCATGAAAATATCAAAACTGAGCATGACTGGTTATATATATCTAATTGAAAGATAAGGTCATCAAGCAATTAAGAAAGAAGCAAATCATAATCATGGCTTCTATAGCTGATCAGGAAGAAGAGACAAATAATTTTTCATATGCAATGGAACTGGCAAGTGCCATAGTACTACCTGCAGCTATGCAAGCAGCGGTAGAGCTTGATGTGTTTGAGATCATAAGCAAAGCTGGTCCCGGTGCTAAGCTTTCGGTTTCGGAAATTGTGGCTCAAATTCCCTTAAAAGATAATAATCCTGAAGCTGCAGCCATGACGTTGGATCGGGTGCTGAGGCTGCTTGTCAGCTACAATGCTCTTCATTGCTCTTTTGTAGATGGACGAAGGCTCTACTCTCTTGCTCCTGTTTCTAAATACTTTGTTCGCAACTATCGAGACGGCGTGTCGTTGCGTCCCTACATGGCCTTGTGTCTCGACAAGATCTGCTTGGATGGCTGGTATATAGAACTGCTTCTTCTCTTTACCGTTTCAGTAAATCAATCATTTTCATTCTCATGATTTAAAATCAATTAAACTCTGTTAAAAAGAATTTAATTTTCAGTTATTTTACTATTACTGTTATAAATGACACAAAAAGTTGAAAATTAATAATTTTTTTTTAATTGACGGGAGGATTTTCAAATATGTAAACAGAAATGATTATTTTAACGAACAACAGCAGTTTTTTTTAATAATTTTTGACAAAAATTAGTTTTTCGAATTTCTAGTTTAATTGTGCAGTCTAATTTTTTAATCACCAGCACCAAACCAAGATTACAAAATTGTTACTTGTGTATGGATTTTGGATAATTCAGGTTTGGATTGAAAAAGCAAATTCTTGAAGGAGGAATTGCGTTTAATAAAGCGCACGGAATGCAAATCTATGATTACCTAGGCGTCGACTCAAGGTTCAATGATGTTTTCAACAATGGAATGTTAAGCCACACTTCTATTGTCATGGAGAAGGTCCTAGAATCATACAAAGGCTTTGAGCATGTTAAAAAGCTTGTAGATGTTGGAGGTGGCTTGGGGATCACTCTTAATATGATAATTTCCAAATACCCTCATATTAAGGGTATTAATTATGACTTGCCTTATGTCATTAAAGATGCCCCATCTTATCCAGGTACTTTATTTATAAAATTTGTATAACATTTTTGTTAATGATTCATAGATACTACACTAGCTAACAGAAGTGAGTTTATTTAAATTTCAGGGATAGAACATATAGGTGGAGATTTGTTCGAAACTATTCCTGAGGCAGATACTATTTTTATGAAGGTTTATACTTTCTTATATTACTTGAAATTATCATTATAAGGAAAAATTAAATAGAGAGAATGACACTTTTCTTCCTATTGTTTTCGAGTTAACATGTACCCTAACCCTGTTGCTCACTTGTTATTAGAACTTTGATAAGGGATAATAGGATATTATGAAAACTATTAAAAGAAAAAAATGGTAAGACTCAAAACTATATATACAAGGAAAGTGTCAATAACTCTCTTTTTTCTTCAATGGTAAAATGGGTGGGCAAAGCCCATATTAACTAATTATTGATCCGATATCTCCCTTGAGTTCAAACTTGGGTGACTGTTAAATAAAATTGATTGAAAACAATTCGATCAGGCACCTTGGGTGGAAAGTATCAATCTCTCTTCTTTATGATGTTTTTTTCAATCACATAAATTGATCATAGATATTTGAATAGAACAAATGAGAATTAACATGAATATATGGAACTTTCGCAGTGGATGCTTCATAGTTTTGATGATGAACAAGCCTTGAAAGTGTTGAAGAATTGTTATAAAGCTCTTCCAGATGGTGGGAAGCTGCTTAATATTAATTCGACAATTTCGGAAGTGCCTAGGAATAATGCAGCTTCAAGGGAAATCTCTATTTTGGATACGGTTTTGTTAGTCCAACTTCCTCATGGAAGAGAGCGGACCAAACAAGAGTACACTGAATTGGCAGTCAAAGCTGGATTTAAAGGTGTCAACTATGATTATGGTGTGTGCAATTTATATGTTATGGAATTTTTTAAATAAATTACATACTTAATTTCATTTTGGAAAGATCTTCTCAACCCTTGGGGAGTTTCCAATTTCCTATTTGTGTTAATTATTTTCTCTATTGCTTGGCCTGAGGGCTTCTCTTATGTACTTTCTTTCATCTTATGAAAATAATACGTCTCTTAGAAAGAGATTAATGTTGTATATGGTACTTCTTATGTAATCTTTTTCAGTTCATGCGTTCAGCATGTGATTTTTGGTTTATTATTGAGGCAAAAAAGAAGTATTTTTATCTTACCTTGCTATTATTATTATTTTTTTGTTCATTGCAAAGTTGAAAAAATCAGTAATGTATAACTTTTTTATCTTTTAAAGTAAGAACATTTGACTTTTGAAAGAGTTGTTATAGAGAACTCATTCTATGCCATCTCAACCTCACACAAGAGTAATTAAAACTAGGGCTAATGTTAAAGTAGTTCTAAATTGTGAATTCATTACAAACTTATCCTAAAATTTGCCTTAGTGGATGGTGCTGGTGTTTATTTCATTTTTCTTTCTAAAAACATAATAAATTAAATGCACCACTAAGTGAACCAGATGAAGACAGAAAATTATTAAAAATGGATTGTGGAGATTTCGTTTTTCATTAAACAACTACTAAGGGCTAATATTGCTCGATGGAAAAAGGAAAAAAAATCTCAATATTATGATTATCGTTGAAAGGTGCATATTATGATTATCTTTGTGACGTGTTGAAAATGAAAGCTTTGTTTTTAAGCAGAATCATAGGTTTGTTCTCAGTGATAACTGCAAGTAATTTAATGGAATAACTGTTGTAAAACTGTAATGATGAGTCCAATCGTTCTCCTGATTTGAGGAGGACAGTATCGAAGGAAGTTTTCCTATTGAATTGCAAATGCTTTAATTATAGGACCTGTTTCCCTTGCAGATTCTGCAAGTAACGGCCCACTCACAAACTTGGCTGTGGGTCTCACACGGGTCCACATGGGACCCACAGCCAAGCACTATTCATGTGAGAGGCTGTTACTTACAGAATCTGTAAGGCAGCCCTCTCCTTAATTATAATGTTAGATTAAAAAAGAGCTGATACGAACAAATTAAGAGTGCTAGCTAGAATGTTCTGTCAGTGCGCGAGTGGCCCAACAATGCACACGAAGCAAATAGAAACGTCCAAGTTGAATATTATTTGACTCACAAAGCAAAGCAATGGAATTATCCATTTAAGGAATAACAGAATGAGAACAATTCCTTTGTGTGACGGGAACTTGAGCCTCTGCTGTCGCATTTAGCATAAACGTTACCAGATAACGAATATTGAGTAGCAAAATGTCCAACATTCCTTTTTCAAACCAACTTTTTTTTCTTTTTCTTTTTTTTAATTTGAAATGGTTAAAATCTACTTATAGATTTTAATTTGGGGTTTACAAAGTAGCTCGAAAATCTACTCTCATTGACAACAGTGGAGCGAAATCTAATCTTACTTAAATTAAGCATGAACAAAATATACAAAATGATGTACTAGAATGAAGAGAATATGCTCATCCATTATAGGATAGCAGTTCAACTTGTATGGTGCCATCATTGTGCTTTTTTATGGTTTAAAGAAGAATATAATAAACTGACTATACTTTTCTATTTGGATGATGTAATTAAATAAGTGGGTTCACCATGTCCATGTGTAATGCAATTGCATTTGTCCAAATGGCTAAATCTTTGATCTTCAACTTTCTGCTTCTACTTGTCCTGCAGGATGCTACTCCCTCCAATATTCACCTCCTTTTTCTGCAGACCATGCATCTGATTGCGGGTTTTATACACACACAACTATGCAAGCCGAGGTCCCTCATGGTGTTCTGCAACAACAAAAATGATGGCAGCAGCACTTTTGAATGGCTCGCGATGCTCATCAGGTTTTCGTTGCCAGAATTTTGCGAAGGAACCTACAACTTCATTGCCAAAAACCCGCCCTTTCCCAATGCTGTTAAAGGGTGAGTAATTTCAAATCTACACAACCATTTTATTGCATTTTAGTTATCTAACTCATTCGAGGTGTTCAACAGCTTTCTCGTCTAAGGGCTTATCAACATCCACTAGTGCAAAACTGAAATCCTCATTGATGCCATCTCTTTTGGGGGGTGGATCCGTGATCAAGAAAAAAGGAATTAACCTTCTGTCGCCGGACATAACGGCACCAATTTTTGCCCTCGAATTTCTTGATGCATTTGATGATGAATATGATGGGGTCATTATTAATCCGGAAAGCTTACCCTCGAGTGCAAACGCTTTTGTATCAGCACTTCGAGCATCTCTATCCAATTGGAAGTTGATGGTTTGAAGCATGAACAAACACACATTGATTTACGCGATTCTAAAATTATCAGATCATCTCATACATGCATTGATTGTTTAGTGCTGTTATAAAGCGAAACAAGCTAGGCTTTAGTATAATGCAAGATTCGCTTTCAGCAGCCCACTTATATAAATGAGACCCCATAGAGTTCACCTTTTACCGAAGTGCCTTGAGAATTGACCTGTGAATTTCTATGACATGCAGGGGAAGAAAGGAGTGTGGCTCAAGATACTATCCAAGCAAGCTGATCTTGTTCCAATCGCAATTCAGGTGTGTTAAATTTGTCCAACAACAAAGAGAATATTTAATCATCAATCTTTCATTATGTCACAAACTAATTGTACTGTTATATTTCAACTTCTCTGTTTCTTGTGTTTTCAGAAAAGTTTTAGCTACCACCATGCTGAACCACGATATGTCATGTTAACTTACTGGATCCCTGATGATCCATGCATGCTTCCTGGCTGCCCTTCACATCAAATTGGCATAGGCGGATTTGCGATGAACGACAAAAGAGAGGTTCAGTTAACTTCTTGTTTTCTTTTTTAAGCTTTGCTGCACATTACAACCTATCCTTTCATATTGAAAAATTTTACAACATTTAATTAGGTCCTTGTGGTGAAAGAAAAATGCCCTTGTAGTTGCTCTGGCGTGTGGAAGATTCCCACTGGTTATATCAATAAGGTGATGATGCTTTTCACTTTATAGTGTCAATTCTTTTGTCGAGTTTCCTGAAATGATTGATTCACAAAAGAGTTATACAACCAAATGTGCTTGTCTTGATTCATCTCAGTCTGAAGATTTATTCTCTGGAGCTGTAAGAGAAGTGAAAGAAGAAACTGGTGTAAGCACATTACAATTATCAATTTCCTGAAATTGCTAATTACAATTCTTTGAACCTGTCCCTGCTTTTGCAGGTTGACACAATTTTCCTGGAAATGGTTGCTTTCAGGTAGAGTTTTTAACTCAACAAAAATATAAGCCAGTTCTTTTGGTTTTTCTAACCTTGTACTCATTGTGTGTGTATAGACACGTTCACCTCGTGGCTTTCGAGAAGTCAGATTTACTCTTTGCGCGTGTGCTCCCTTTGAAATCACAATCGATGAGAAAGAAATACAAGCTGCAAAGGTAATCAAGATTTGCTCTTTGCTTTTGTCCGTAAGCTTTATTGTTTTTTTACTTCCTAATTCCGTATCTAATCCCGTTAACTTTTTGTCTCCTCATCATCAGTGGATGCCTCTTGAAGAATTTGTTAAACAGCCATTTTATTTAGAAGATGACATGTCGAGGAAGGTCATCGACATTTGCATTAAAGCACATGAGGATCGCTATCATGGATTCATAGCCCATGAGTTGGCCTCAAAATTAGACGGAAAATTGTCATGCTTATACCCAATGATTAGAAGAAAATTTAGGGTACCAAAATTGTGTGTGGCGTACAACAGAGAATGTGCATATAATACTTTGTAATATGCATACAATATGAGAAAGACCCCATATGTCCATTTGAATAATGCCCCAGACGAAAGAGCAATGATATTCAGACCCAAAAAAAAAAATTGACATTTTACCTCATGAAATTTGACCTGAGAAGTCTAAGAATGCAAGACAAGTTTTACCATCCAGAAGAAACAATTGTTAAGAATCAATCCAATAATAGACTTAGTCTTAGCCATCACAGACCTGAAAAGGCATTATTTTTCAACCATATGGAACATAGAAAATGTGCTACCGTGTTGTTTTGTATATTTGGCTACTTGGTAGAACGTTCTGCAATACCCTAAAATAATTTTCCAAAAAGATATATAAATTGGGAAAAATTAAAATTGAAGGCTTTATGGATAGCTGTATCCATTTAGAAGGACAAGTGTCATCATTTGACCCACTCAAATTCAAAATAAAAGGCTTCAGAGGAGTTGATTTTATTTCACAGCTTCTAGATTGAGAATGCCAGGCAATCTAGAGAGGCCTCGATCGAGTTTCCAAGAACCTCGTGTCTGTTGTTGTTTTAGAAGGAAAAACGAAAATAAATTATTATTTTCGTTGTCCCAAGTCATGGAGTTTCTGTGAGCTGTGGCTGTATACAAGCCACTCTGGAAAACGACTCCATCATTCACGCACGCCAACGGTCAATCTCTAGAAAAAAGTTGACAGCTCGTCTAATATAAAAATTCAAAACGGATTAACTAGATGGGCCATGCCATAATAAATTAGATTGCATTATTTCGGGGATTAAAAAAAGAATTATATAGCAAATTGTTTGTATCGCACGCCCAGTCGGGCGCAGGTCACGTTGCAGGTTTTGTTTAATGTGAAATTGCATCATTTTTAAAATGAAGCAGAAATTTATTGATTATTCTTTAACATGCTGCTGCTTCTCTACGTATGGATCCGCGTTGGATCTCTTGCTGTAGAATTAATCAATTTATGGCTCGTTTGGACAGTTGCGTCACATGTGAAATAAAGAGTTTAAAAGAAAAAAAAAATGATGCGAGGATAAAATAATTACTTGAAAGTAACAGTCGGTGGAAGGAAGGACGTGGCTGCTAGCCATCTAAATTTGTTGATGATTTTCTATGAACTGTTGTCGTATATGTTAATTTTATTGCATCTTCCCTTTGCATCTCATGCATCATATAAATGAGTTACATTTTTGCTTCAACAACGGATCTACAATTAGAAGAAAAAAAAAAAAAAAGAAACATAATAGACAACCCATCATATTAAGTTGCATTACGGACTTATGAGAGTTTTTCTAAAATTTAACAGTAAATTACTAAATTGGGCCTATCTCGAATTTAAGAATTTATGCTGCATATTATGACGGGTGTACATGATCTACACTTCTGAAAAATATATTTGATGCAATAAAATCTTGATAAATTAATTGCTTGGAATTATTAATATTCGATAAATTTTTAAATTATTAATCTATGAAGATATTCTTTAGTTTGAAAAATATAATCACGTTTGTAGTATTAATTTACCTTAATTTGGTATTTATTATGTTTTATTTGAATTATAATTAGTTGCTTTACGTAGGTAGTACAATAAGATTAGTTTAGTTTTTTTAAAAAAAAAATTAAAGATGACATATGAAGCTCATCTTGTGCAAAGAAACACTCAAAGTGATATTGATATTTGATAGTTTTTTTTTTTTTGTTACAAAATGACAGTACTAACTAGAATTTTATATTACAAAAGAAGTTAGAGATGGGATCCAAATCCCACTAAGAACTATCATATGAATTTAGTTTCAAATTAGGTAATTATTAATTACTATAGTAAGTGGGTTTTATAAGAAAATATGAATTTTGAAGAATTTATTATCTTATAAATTTATCGTATTATTAATTTACTACGTCGACCCTAGTCGAGATAGATAAAAATTATTGTATTTTATTTTTTTTTTATCTTAGACTGATAGGATAAGTATTATACTCTTAACATTTTATTATTAAGGAATTACAAACTCTTTACATTCCAACTCTTACACATGTATTAACCTATAAAGTAGCAATAATACCTTGATAAAGAGTATTTTCTCTGCATTCACAATAAACCATCTTAATGGTTGGCAGTGTAATTAGTAGGGGTATAATTGATATTTTATCTGCTAGTATTTTAAATTCAATTGTAAAATACTCTTTTTATTCATCAAAAGTTTAATATATAGGTCATATTGGAATCTTTGCACATGAATAGACCGATAGCAAGTCATCATAGACCGGTGTCCTGTAGAAAATTTCTTTCATATTCTTTATAAAAAAAAATTCATTTATAAGTTCTTTTAATTTTGTGAAAACCCAGAAGACGTGCCTTTTTACAGTCCAAGAGAAATAGAATCTAACATAAAAATGTAAACGAAAATACTCGAATTAAACAATATATATATATATAAACCAAAAACTATTTATTTTTTACTTGTTTCTATAGAAAGAATTTACGTGGTCCCGAAGACAGCCAGCCACTGAAACAAGTAAAAATCTGGAAATTATATACAAATCACCCAAAAAAAATCCTATTTTTTCTCACGCTTAATACTATCCTTTTCTTTTGCTTTTTCACCACTCTCACTGTGCCAAGTGTCAACGCTATAATTTTCTGCTTCTTCTTCTTTATTAGTTATTGTTTTTATTATTTGCTTTTCTCAATAATATTAATATTTTATTTATATGGTCTGAAAATTGAAAATCACTGGTAATAAATTATTAATGATTTAGTGATAAAATGATAAAAACTGAAATATTAAATGAAGAAAAGTAATTGTAAGGGATTTTTGGTGGTAAAATAATTGTTAAAAATATTCGATGATAAAATAATGATATTTTTTAAAAATATATAAATTTTTTTAAAATATTAAAAGTATATTATTATTGTGAAAGCCGCATACTTTTTTACCGTCCGACAGAAACAGAATCTAACGTAAAAATGTTAACATAACTCAAATTAAACAAAATAATAATAATAATAATAATAATGCAAACCAAAAACTATTTATTTTTACTTGTTTATAAACAAATAATTTACGTAGCCCGCAAGACAGCCGCTGTAACAAGTAAGTCGCCGTAAACAAAAAATGAAAATTAAACAGAATCTGGAAATTACATATAAGTCCCCAAAGAAACACATCCTGTCGGACCTGCCCTGTTCTTTCTCGCGCCCTCCACTCTTCTCTTCTTTTTCTTTTTCTTTTTCGCCACTCTCTCTGTGTCAAGTGTCAACGCTATAATTTTCCTTTTTCTCATCATTAATTATATTATTATTATTATTTATTTTTCTCAATAATACCAATTTTTTTATTTGCGCGGTCTGAAAACCACTAACAAAAAACTGTTAAAACAAGGCATAAGCCACCCGTTTCGTTTCTTGCGTACACTTTGCGCACAAAACAGCCTTTCAAAACCAACCAAACATTTACGTAGCTGTTTCTAATTTTCTTAATTTTTTCTTTTACTTTGGTCAAAAACACTCTGGTTCTTGCTTGTTTCCTATAAATATGGATTCCTATTGTTCGTTTTATTTTGAATGGACTCAGTAGCTCTATCATCACCCTCACCCTCACCGTCAACTTCAACTTCTTCTTTGAAATCGCGTTTCTTGCAAAAGCCTTCCCAGAACTCGAAGCAGTTGTCATCTTCGGTCAGTTTTAGTTCGAGTTCGAGTTCGAGTTCGAGTTCCGATTTTCGATCTCCGACAAAAGCTATTTCGATGGCGGCGGCATCCAACAATGGAAACTCACAACGAAAGATTGTGACTGGTCCTGCTGGTTATATTCTTGAAGATGTTCCTCATTTGTCTGATTATATCCCCGATCTTCCTGTAACTTGCTTTTTCACTTCCTCCTTTTTTTTTAAAGAAAAACTTTTTGTTAATATATTTCATAGACTCTCTAATTGCTTGACTTGTTGACTTGTTGATCTGTTATTTTAATATTGCCGCCCTTTTAATTTTTTTTTTAATTTTTTATTTTGCAGACATATCCGAATCCGCTGCAAGACAATCCTGCATTTTCTGTTGTTAAGTAAGTTTTGATTTAGCTTTATTTGTCTCTATTGTTGCTGTTAATCAGATTTCTGTTATGTCTGCTTTTGGTTATCATATCATTCATTGGGGTCATCTCATTTTTTTCTTTTTTTTTTTCCATTTTTTTCCAGGCAATATTTTGTTCATGTGGATGACACGGTTCCGCAAAAGGTCAGCTTCAACTTCTAACTTTGTTTTCTTTCTTGTACTTCAAATTTTAGGTTAATGAATTTTGTCTTAGTTAACTTTACTAACTACATTGCTTCACTATTGAGGAGTTGGAAGGGGTCTGCGTCTTCGTTATTTAATGTTACCATGATTCTTTGGTTTAGAGAGGCTGACCCGAGAATCATTTAGCTTTTGATCTGAAATATCCTACATCGCTAGTGAGTGAGTTCTTGGACTGGTTAATAAATCGAGGGCTCTCCTAACTAAGTAAGTGCGTTTTGGGTTGCAAAGCCAAAATAACAAAACTGTGACGGGCCGTGTGCCCAAAGCGAACAATATCAACTTGGTTGTTGGCTCGCACTGCTACATGATCTCTCCCGAGTATGTAAGTGCCCAATCATGCGTAACGGAGCTAGTTAATGCTTATGTGTCTGTATTTCTGTGAGGTAGACTGGGCCAGCAAGGATATACGTGCTCTGAGACATGACATGAGATTAATTAACACAAACTGCTTACTGATATGAGATTTTTGCTATTGTTCAACTGTAGGTTGTTGTTCATAAGGATAGTCCAAGAGGGACTCACTTCCGAAGAGCTGGACCTCGTCAAAAGGTATGTGTTTATATACCCAATGTACCAGATTGGAATGGTATCTGCTTATAATTTACATATTCTTTGGGTGGTTGATGTTTCTCAGGTGTATTTTGAGTCAGATGAAGTTTATGCTTGTATCGTGACATGTGGTGGCTTATGCCCTGGACTCAACACGGTGATTAGAGAGATAGTTTACAGTCTTTACTACATGTATGGAGTGAAGAGAGTGCTGGGAATTGATGTAAGTAACTCTTCCAACCCTTTTCTTCAATACTTCATGAAGTTCATTTTCCACCACTATTTCACAGACCTTCTTGGGCATTATAGGGTTAAAGGTTTCCTCCTTGAAATTGTTGTTATGCAGTGCATCTAGCACCAGTGTCATCCGCCTTTCGAAGTGTGATTGCAGGACTATTTGTAATGATTATACTCTGCTGTGCTTGTTGTTAACAAAATACATGCGCAAAACATGTACAAGTATTTACAATTTAACTTGCACAAGGAAATTATGCCTAACTGTTGTACAAACGCTGGCCCAGAAAACTTATCCTGGTTTAGAACGCGAGCAAAAGCTTTTTATCATATGGAAGTTCTAAAGTTTTTTGTGTTTGTTTTCATCCTCTATCAGTTGTCAAGGGAAAGTCAACTATGTTGAAAACATGGGTTTTAAATTAAAGAGAAAGTTACACTTTTCACTCCATTATTGAATATTTGCTAATTAAAGTGGTTTTTGATATGCATCATTTGGTTCTCCTCAACTGATCAGTTGATTGATTGATGTAGGGAGGATACAGGGGCTTTTATGCTAAAAATACAATTCCTCTAACACCTAAAGGTGTGAATGACATCCACAAACGTGGTGGAACTGTCCTTGGTACTTCACGAGGTGGCCATGATACCTCAAAGATTGTTGACAGCATCCAAGACCGTGGGATCAATCAGGTTTGTGGAATTTATTATTCATCTTGAGACTTCTTACAAGTGAAGAGTCACATATGCTTTCCCTCGGTTATAGAGAGACCTATGTGAGCCAAGGATTTTGATTTTCTGTTATATGACAACTCAGGTTTACATAATTGGAGGAGATGGAACTCAGAAGGGAGCATCTGTTATATATGAGGTAAATTCCATTTTGTAGAATATTAGTAGTTGGTGAAATAAATTAACTTTGTTCCTTGCTGGTTTTCTATAGGACCTTGGTAGATATGATATTTTCCTTCCTTTCATTTGGTCTGAAGAAAGTATTAATTTCATGCTTGAAGTAATTTGAACTGACTACATCTTATTGATCTCGGAAAATATTTTTCTTTATCTTTCTGCAGGAAGTTAGAAGACGTGGTCTCAAAGTTGTGGTTGCTGGGATCCCCAAAACCATTGATAATGACATTCCGGTACCTCTCTTGACTTGTCAACAGCTAAACTGTTGCCTGCACAGGACACCTCATACCTCAAATCTGTTTACATCCTCAACTTTGTTTATTGCATGACAGGTCATTGACAGGTCCTTTGGCTTTGACACTGCTGTTGAAGAGGCTCAACGTGCTATTAATGCAGCGCATGTTGAAGCCGAAAGTAATGAGAATTGTATTGGACTTGTGAAGCTGATGGGTCGCTATAGTGGTAAGCTCCTGTTTCTTATTGAAGACATCTTCAGTAGCATGTGCGTGCGTGCATTCAGTTGCATTGAGGTCTCCTCATACCTAATGGAGAACATTTAACTGTATCTCTTTAAGAAATTAAAGGTTGCTACATCCATTTGCTAAATTAGCTATGGATAACATTTTCTTCTTGCTGCGTTCTCATCTGCCTTTCAGCAGTTTAAAAGGTCAGCATGACATGTCCATCTAGTTCTTACATCAACGTTACATGGGTAGATAACATAGATGGTTTATATAACTGTCATGATTATTCTGTTATGTTTCCTTCCCTTTTTAATCAGTGTTCTAGTTAATATCTTACTGGGGCTGGTGTTGCACTTCTGCTTTTATTTTTATTTTTTTTCTTTAAGTTCAAATAAGCAAATGCCTCAATATTTTGGCTCGTATGTTGGTATCTGTTGTGAATATAGTGATAAAACTACTTTCTACTAATTTTAAGTCTCCCTTAATTTAAGAGGATTTCAAGCTGTAATATCTTTAAGAAAAGGTTTTCCCACTGAACTTCATATATGTATAATGTTTAGTTTCATGTTTTTGTTGACTTTTTAAATGCGTGGTTGCTTGTCGATAGAGTTTCCCTCTGCTACCTTTTCATTTTGAGTTAATTTTATGTAGTTCTTTCCTTTATTGAAAGCAAAATTTGGTAATTTCTCATTCATGAAATCTAAACTTGATAAGTTCTGCAGGGTTTATTGCAATGTATGCTACTCTTGGTAGCCGAGATGTGGACTGTTGTTTAATCCCGGAGTCGCCCTTTTATCTCGAAGGGCATGGTGGACTTTTTGAATATATTGAGATGCGACTGAAAGAAAATGGGCACATGGTTATTGTGATAGCTGAAGGTGCTGGACAGGACTTGCTTGCTGAGAGCATTCGGTCAGCAACCCAGCAGGATGCTTCAGGAAACAAGCTCCTCCAAGATGTAGGGCTGTGGTTATCACAGAAGATCAAGGTAATTTCTCTAATTCTCTAGTTTCCCTATATTTCGCTCGGCCTTTTTTGTCAATAACAACTAAAAATGAGTTCCCTATCATCAGCATTCTGATTCTTTCTCTTCTTTTTGCATACTTAAGAACATGATTTTAGAATTAGAGATCTACTATGACCGAGTGAATAATTTTGTTATGGTACAACCCAGACTTCTAAATCCAGAATGGAGAGATATCTACTCCCATTACAGGGCAACAAACTACTTCACTGTATAATTAGGAGGGTGAGTCCCAAATTTGGGACTCGAACCACTTTCCTCAACTGTTAGTACCACCCAAACAAATGGCTGGGTGGTATTCAAGAACTTGATTTTAGATTTCGCCTAACTTTTGAGTTTCTCACCTGAGGGCTAATTCATACTACTGTCAAAAGACTCCAGCTTTCAAGCGGACGATGCTAAATCTTCCTTATTATTTGTCAATTTATTTTAATTTATGCAATCGAAATGTTTTCAGATTTTATAGGTCCCTTTCTGTTTTGCAGGATCATTTTGCAAAAGAAAAGAAGATGCCCATCAACCTTAAATATATAGGTTGCTAATTTATACTTACCCTGTGTTCACAACACATTTAACTCATGGTAGCTTATTTTCTAGTGTGTTTATGCATTGCATATTTTCTGGCAGATCCTACATACATGATCCGTGCTGTTCCAAGCAATGCATCCGATAATGTGTACTGCACGCTTCTTGCTCAAAGTTGTGTACATGGAGCAATGGCTGGGTACACTGGTTATACATCCGGTCTTGTCAATGGCAGACAAACTTACATACCCTTCTACGTGAGTTCACCCTCCACATAACATACATATCTGTAGGTTTTTCAGAAGAATTAGGACTTAAATTTCGAAGTAGGATCTGTCCCTTGCTTCATCTCCTCTTCCTCTTGCACCTTTTCTGTCCTTTTAACCTTCCTTATATTTACAAGCAAACATTCTTCTCTTCCTTGATTGATTGCTGAATTGTTGGTATGCACTATGCAGCGAATAATTGAGAAACAGCACAAGGTTGTGATTACCGATAGGATGTGGGCGAGGCTCCTGTCTTCAACAAATCAGCCAAGCTTCATGAGCGCTAAAGATGTCTTTGAAGATACGAAAGAGGAAGAAGTACTAACCCAGATTGCCAATGAAGACAAGAAAGAGGAAGGACTACCAACCAAGATACCGGACATTTCTACTGAAGACAATTTGGTGAAGGAAGAGATAGCTGCATAGGAAGAACTACCAACCAAGATATCACAAAATTTATGTACATGAGTATTATCATTGTTTAGCCTACGTTTAGCGTAGCCTCAGGCCCCCGGATGTTCCTGCAACACCCATGGCTGATTGATTCGGTTGTTTTTCTTCAGTTTTAATATGACGCATGAGAAAAATTTAGCTCTTTCATCTAATATTATGCACTGGGATGGTGTATTATGATGATGACAGACTCGGTTAATAATACTAAGTTTGCATATATTGTCCTGCGTCAAATCCCATCCTGAGTAATGAGAGATTCTTGCAGCATATAAATGGAGAAAATATCCCACTTAAAATAATTCGATCGAAATACTTTCAATGCAGAAACGAGTAGTGTTAACGGCTTCTGGAAGAAGCTGGACGTAAAAAGGATGACCAAGTAAAAACGTCGACATGATTTTGGGGGAAAACATGCTTAGTAAGGATTAGCGGTGATTTGAGTTCAAGTAGTAGCAGGGATAAAATTTAGTGTTTAATGGATGAGATTTTTTAATCTCAATTCAAACCTTGAAAATTTAAGTTGAATGGTATCAAACTAATAGCAATTATAGTAGCAGTTAATTTTATTAATAAAATCTGGGCGACATGAGATTCAGAGGTCAAATTCTGCTCATATATTATGGTGTATAATATATAAAGTACCAAAAAAAGGAATAATCCATCTACCAATGACAATTAAGCCATGACCTCGGCCGTCGATAATTACTTGCCAACACCAATAATTAATTTGTCGAGGTACTATTTTATTTCTGTACCTACGTTTGAATTAATTTTTTTCTTTTTACTTGATCAAAGTAGCACAACTCAAGCATTTTTGTACATTAAATTTTGAAAATTTCTAGGTCTAAACCCTCTAACTTTGAAATAAGAAATTTGAAATCTATTTACTATATAAACTTAACTTTAAAAATTGAAATTAAAAGTTTAAATTTTACTTAATAAATCTACTTAAATACTTAATATACCCTTAAATCTTTAGATTTATTGAATGAAAAATTAAAATGTTGTTCAAATAGTTTACTACAAACGTAAACAACACTTTCAGTTATTTATTTTGGAGCAAAAATTCAAAACATGAAATTAAATTACTGAAAGTATGTTTAAAAAAAATATTTCTATAAAATATTAATATACTATCTAATTTATTTTTTAATGAAAAAATTATGCATTTATTTTTTAATGTTAGCATTGACGTGTGCATTTTAGTTGTATTAAGGTTTCTCAATTTATTCTTTTCAATTGACTTTTAAAATATCTAAACCAATTTCGAGTGCTATTTTCCATTTTAATCTCAAATCTTTCATTCACATCAACGATACTTAAAAATCTTTAAGAGGCATTTGTCACGAATTTTTATTTTATTTTTTTTATGTTTTAAATTTACGTATGACTCATATTGCTTTTTGTTAATGTTATTTTGGTACATATAAATATTGCATAGAAATTTTTTGCCAAATAAATTTTGAACACATTAAAATAAAATAAAAAAACTAATAATCAAAATGTTTAGTTGTAGTAAACTATACACTCATAGTTTATTGGGTATTTGATATCCAAACAAACTTTTTTGGGCAAACAAATTTTGAGCTCCTAAAAATTAATAATAAAAATGTTTCGATTCATTATGCTCTACATTTTGAATTTAGATGCAGTGTTGAACTGATCTATACTCAAATCTTCATAAATTTCTACCACTTGTATATATATACAGTAAAATCTCTATAAAATAGTATTGTTGGGATCGGGAAAAATATTATTGTTGGGACTAGGAAAAATATTATTTTAATGAGGCTATGTATTTATTGATAAATGAATCATTTATTTAATTTATCGATGAATAAATACTTATTAATTTATGAAGAGTTTGCTTGGTACATGTATTCTTCTTTTCACTAAGATTCTTGTATGAGTTATAAATACATGTACACAGAAGCCAAAAAGTTAATGTAAATACATTTTAATTATCATGTCTTTACAAATGATATTAATAAATTAATGTAAGTATATTGTACATAAAAGCCCGAAAATTAATGTAAGTACATTATACATAGTACATATAACATACAACACAAACTCTACATAATACATAATTCATTATTTTTAATTTTAAACTTAAATCATTATAATCATGACAAGGGCACGGCACAGCACGACAGGCATTTGTACGGACATGCTTGGCACAACGTGCCCCATCAATGGGCTGTGCCAGGTCCTTTGTTTGGGTATAGTAGTGGGCACAACATGAGCATAGGCCCATTAAGGGCCTATCGTGCCAACCCACCAGACACGCCAAAATTCAATTTTTACTTATTAATTTTTTTGTCATACAAAAGATTAAAAATAATATACAAATTTTATATTTTATATTATATTATATTATAAAATATAAATTTTTAATTTCACATTTATTTCTTTATAATTAATACATTCTATTTTCATATTTATTTCTTTATAATTAATACATTCTCACATTTATAAATATATTAAATGAGTTAATTTAAAGTTAATTGAATGAATTTACATTTTAAATGATGAATGGTTTAATCATTATTAATAACTTAAACTTTAAAGCACAAATAGAAATATTACTCAATTAAATAAAAAATAATATTATTGAGAGATAAATAAAATTTATTTTTATGAAATAAAAGCTTCAAATTACAAGTGAAATAAAATAGGTGTAATTTGCATCATTATAGTTTACAGCACATCTACTTACAACCATATCAAACATTAAAATTATTCATAAATTTTAATCTTCATTTTCATTGTCATCAACTTCAACACAAACATTGTCGTCGTCGTCGTCGTCGTCATCAGTATTTGTATCACAATCAGTTGTAACTGGTTCCATATTCAAAGATGACATCTCCTTAACTAATTCATTATGCCAACGCTATTGTGTAAGACGATTTGCAGCCTCCCAATTGAAGACACATCAAACGGTTTAATGTTTTTTTGGGTAAAGTTGATCAACGACCATTTAACACTCAGCCACCTGTATTAAAAGTAGACTTCAAATCTACAGTTGAAACTGGAGGGGTTAGTAAATCACGGACCATTATGGATAACATAGGAAATATGGTGACCTTTTCTTTCCAAAATGCTAAAACATTTATATTTGCAAATCGTGTATTTAATATCTCTTGAAACTTAAACTATTTTTGTAGTTCATTTTCAATAGTGTAACTATCACTTGTACCACTACCAATTGGGGCCTTACCTTTTCGGATCAAATGCATTACTGCATTTTCAAATTGAACAGGGCTGCTTTAGATGGTGTTGATTGTGATCTATTCAAGCTCGATCCATATTTTAGTTCATAACCATGAAAGAAACCTTTTATTAATGTTAAATATTCATTCATACTAGTATCAAGGGTTGTGTCCAAGTTTTCAGCTATCATTTCAACTAAAGCTTGTGTTTTATGTAAACTAAACTTAAGATCCATAACATGCATAAACAAACAAATGTGGAATATTTTCCAATATTTCTCTTTCATTTTTTTCACATGCATTTGCAAGATATACATCATTTTTGTGCTGGGCTAAAATATGACTAATATTATATAAATGACTCAACATTTTAGATGAAGATGGTTCATAAATTGTTGAATATGCAAGAGTGGCATCATAAAACACTTTTAAAAAATTCAAAAATTTAAATGTAATATTTCAATGATAAGCAGTAATACTGCCCTCACCTAAACTACAATTAGCATAAGTAGTAAGGGCATCACTGTAATCTGCCCAAGAAGCTAACATCAAATATGTGGAGTTCCAACAAGTTTTAATATCAAGTTTGAATTTTCTCTTTTTCAATCCATAAATAGGTAATGCGTTCTTACAAAAAATTTTGATATCTAGAAGGTAATCTCAACATGTGTATTACTTCTTTAATTTTAGAGAGATAACCACTCATAAATTCCAAACCATCTTGAACAATCAAATTAATAATATGAAAAACACATCTAATATGAAAAAATTGTGAACCACGTGCAGGTGTGATATTGCGGAAAAGATAGTCTATAGAAACATCATTTGTAGAAGCATTATCAAGTGTTATGCTAAAAATTTTGTCAATAACATTATATTCTCAAAAATACTCAAAATAGCATTAAAAATCTAAGTTCCAATATGAGGGTAATCTAATTCATGAAATGCAAGAAATATTTTCTCCAAATTCCAATTTTCATTAATGAAATGTGATGTCACACAAATATAACTCATATTATTACTACCGGTCCAACAATCAGAAGTAACAAAAATAATACCTTTAAAATAAGAAAAAAATTGAAACCAAATTCATTTTCCTTTTTGCATAAACATTCTCCATATCACGTTTAATTGTATTTCTAGGAACTCTTCTAAATTGAGGTTGAGTGTACCTTGTCATGTAATTTCAAAGTGCACGTCTTCTGAAAATACCAATGGTTGTTCAACAGCTGCCATGTATAGTGCCAAACCAGGTCAGTTCTCCTTGTAATTATATAAAAATAGCCCCATCTCCTCAAATCCATATTGTGAAAGCTCACTTTGGCGTAGGTCTTTTGCACCGTATTTTGCACGACACTTATCAGAATGGCGTTTGAGATGTTCGGTGCCACCATTAGACTTGAAAGACAAAAAACTATGACAAAATACGCCATTTCTTCTTTTTAGCCCTTGGAATTTACTCCTTCCTTAATTGTAAAATATTTCCAAATATTTGAAGTTTTTACTTTTTTGTTAGACTTTGAAAAATATCGATAGTAGTAGAAATAGATGCACATGCACTTTGGGCACTTTAGACTTGAGATTCATTTAAACACTGATTATATTGATCCCCCATCAATTCTAAATCTTGCCCCACTTGAACAAAATTGAAATTTGGATCAAATTCATAATTTTCAGAATGAGCCATATGTTTTGTAATAGCAAAAGATGAATTCAAGAATAAAAGAAAATGAGTTGAGAATGTGTGTTGGAAAATTGGTCCAATCAGTTTTAATATATTGAAATTTGGAAACGACTATAAATTGTTGCAACCGCTAGAAGTTGCAAAAGATATAAAAGAGAAAGAGGCGGGAGATGAAATGATGATTTGATGAAACGTGAAAGAAAAAAATGAAGATTTTATGGGTTCAGTTCACTTTTTTATTTTTTTCATTTTTTTTTAAAAGGAAAAGAGCATGTGTAAATGTGTAATGTCAATAAAATATAATTTTTTTTTCTATATTTACTTAGCTAATATTTATTCAAACTTACTTTTAGAAAGAAACAAAAAAAAGACAAGTTGAATTCGAATTGTCATTGTCACAATGTCACGCGGCCAATTACTATTAACTATGTGATAAAGTGACAATGACATGTTAAAATAATAAAAAGTGACTTTTAATCATCTTTTACTTTTTTTTAACGTTTAAAATTAAGATACAAAGTAACGTGATATTAATGATTTTTATTATGTTATATAATCATGTAACATATATATTTATGTAGCAATCGTTAGATTTCATCTAATGATTCTGAAAATATAAGATAAAAAAATTATTTTATTTTCACAATTCATTAGATAAAAATCCAACGACTGTTTATAATCATGTATATTATATAATTATATTACATAATTATATAACATAACTATCTATGATATTAATACATTATACATAAAAGTTATAACTATAACACACAAAACGTAAGTTTTTAAATTACTAAAAATGGGTTATATTTAAATTACTAAATATAATCCCTATTATAAAATACAAGGTTTAAACACACACACTCACGTTTTTAAATTCACTATAAATATGTTCGCCTCGACTCCTCCTATTACTCATTCATTCACTTAAAGTTCTAAACTTTTCCTTTCACTCATTTGCTTTGAATTTTCAACGGAGAATAATAACAATTAAAATGAGTATCCTCATCTCGAGCCTGAAGGCAATAAGCACCATCCTCCTCAAGGTAATGAATTCCGAAGTTCTTGTCCTCATACAAAAGTTTTTTTTTTTTTTTTATCATTTTACATTAATTGAATTGGGAGACAAGGTGCGAAAGCTTCAGTGCGCAAAGGCTTCAGTGCAACTATTATAAAAACATATTTCGCTATGCAATTTGTAATGGCATAGTATCCTTAAAGCATCATATTAACCATTGTTAATCCATATTTGAAGATATTAACGACTTTAATATTTTGTTATTATGTATTATTTATATTTTGAATTGAAGTTGTTAAGTATTTTTAATTTCTAAAATGCTATTATTTTATCATTTATCAAATATTAGTATTTATTCTTTTTATTATATCTTAACTGTAATCAAACTTAGTAACTTTAAATATAATTAATTTAAAAATTACAATTAAAATTGAATTTATTCAACAAATTAGAATTTTTATATTTTTAAAACTAAAAATTAATGCCATTAAACAAATTATAATTAAATATAAATAAAAATTTATTGGGCCAATAAGCTAGCATGGCCCACGCCCCATGCATGCCTTGCCACGGGCTGTGCTAGGCCTCAAATTTTTTAGCCAAGCCATGCCCATGAAATTATTGGGTTGTACCCGTGTCGGCCCACAACATGGATGGACCTCCTTAAACGAGCCGTGCTAAAGACGCCATGACCCGTTGACCGCCTCTATATATAGTTAATATTTAATTAATTTTGTATTATTATACAATAACTATTAATGGTATAATTAAAAAAATACCAGCTCAATATTGAATTTAAATACTTATATTTTAGTATTTAAAATTATAATTTTTATTAAATATTTAATAATTAAAAATTAATTTTAAAAATAAAAGTGAGAAACTTATTAGATTCAAATAATCCCATCACCAATTCATTGATTTTAAAGAAAAGAAAAATAAAAAACTAAGGAAACAACTGAAGTTGGGGGGCCTCAAGCAAGGCAGGCATAATTAATTAGTCGTTGTTGTTATGTACTGGTGAAGGAAGAGAGGTTGGACGAAAGATGGGGATCAGATTCATATTGATGGTGAACAAACAAGGGCAGACTCGTCTTGCCCAGTACTACGAATGGCTCACGCTCGAAGAACGTCGAGCCCTCGAGGGCGAAATTGTTCGCAAATGCCTCGCCCGCACCGAGCAACAGGTCCCTTTTTTTCTGATTTCTTGTATTTGATTGGACAATTAGGCGTACTGTTATTGTATTGAATATGATTTTGTTGCTGCTTTTTGCTTTGTGATAAATAACAACAGTGTTCTTTCGTTGAGCATCGCAACTACAAAATTGTTTACAGGCGCTATGCGTCTCTGTTTTTCTTGGTCGGAGTCGACAATGATGAAGTAAGTCTTCTTCTACTTTCTTTACCTTTGAATTGAATTTCAATTGAAAGATTAACGAAAAATCAATGGCTCTTTGTGATTACCGTGGAATGAGATCTGCCAAATAAATGATTGTCTGAAGCATGTTTGATTCTTTTTTCTTGTTCGTGTTGCAGAATGAGCTTGCTATATTGGAGTTCATACACTTGTTAGTTGAAACCATGGACCGTCACTTTGGCAATGTGGTAAGGCCTCTCGTGATATGAATGAATAAGTTTCTGACTCATCTTGAAAATACTGAGCTTGTTGATTTTGTTTAAAATTTTTGGAGTGTTGATTTAGTTTCTTGTTTTGCTTAATATGTACTGTAGTGTGAGCTAGACATCATGTTCCATTTGGAGAAAGCCCATTTTATGCTGGAGGAAATGGTCATGAATGGTTGTATTGTGGAAACAAGCAAATCAAACATTCTGTCACCAATACAACTGATGGAGAAAACATCTTGAAATAATTACAAGTGCTCTAGGGTTTCGTGCGAGATTCATTACAGGTTTGCCTCTTGTTTATGTTGGTCGGTTCTTATTGTATAATTAAGTTTAAAACATCATGAAAATCTTGTAGCTTCTTTTATAAATGAAAATTTTTTACTATCTGATTGTATTGATTCATTGATGGATTAGTTTAAGTTGTGAATCATGTATTCGGGTTCTTTAGAACTGGAGGTCTTTGAGACTGTACAAACATTATCTGAATTTATGCCGTGCTTACTGATTGTGTTGAGGGTTAATGGTTTGTGGCCAGTATCAATGATGTGTCTTTTATGTCTTCTGACAAGGATATCTTTACTCCTAACCTGTTGGATGAAACTACCTGAATTTCTTGTTTTCTGATTTCAATGTATTTTTTAGCTACCTGATCCTAGCAACGTTTCTGAGGCAGTTTAACATTTTAGACCCTTGTGTTGAGATGCCAGACTGTGACTTTTAACATCTGTAATTTTGCAACTATGCTTTCTATTCTAACACGAGTAGCAATAAAATCTGAGATTTGATACAGATTCATTGAATTTTCCTTTATATGATTTTGATACTGTTTATCGCATTGTACCACACTTGGTTATATTACCGAGTTGCATTTTCAGCAATAGTTGGAAAATGCTTGGGTGGATAAAAGAAGAAAATCTAAATTCAACATGCAGCTCATTGTCTTTTTACCAATTAATAGATCACAGAATTATTAGCCAAAGAATTGGAGTTTAGGTATGAACTTGAACTACACAAACTTAAGGTAGACGTAAAAATCATTGATTATATTAATGTGCAATTATAACTTATACTGCCAATATGTTTTCCCAAAAAACAAGTATAGATCATAGTTTGATGGTCTTGTGTTCTTCAAATCTTCCCCCAAGCTTTCATTTGTTCGGAATTTAACAGATTATTCTCGTGCAAAAAGCTGTGTGTGACAAGATGAAGTTAAATAATTTGCATTACAAAGATATGTCCATAGATGTACATCTATATAGTATTGTTAATTCTCGACTCTAGAACAATGTGTAGACCCACATTCTGTGATACTCACGCAGTTGAGATTCCCTAAAGAAATTGTTAACAAATCTTATATCACTTGTTCTAAAAGTATCTGTGGTACGCTAATATCCTAAAGGACCCAAACTGTTACTTATGTGTGACTCCCTGACATAGGGGAAACTGAGAGAACTGATTTGGATTCTAAAGAAACTATTTTGATTAAGCTTTCAGCTTTGTTGAAGTTCTTGTACATAAATTGCACCTAAGCAGATAGAATAACAAAATAAGAACGTAGATAGTACGGACAATTTCCTTTGTTGATGAGGACAATATCAATAGTGAAAACTCCAATTGAGACACACGCACACACACACACACACACACAGAGAGACAATGTATGGTCCTCGTGGAACAAAAGTTATAGAGCAAGCTAGTAAGCCAGTACAGACAATAACCCTTTCTTCCTTATGCTATGCACGTATATCTGAAACAACTAATGAATTTAAACAGCTGCTGGCCTCCCATCCTTTCTAGGGTCACTCACTGCGGTGAGAATTCCATGCAACACTTGTGCATTTCCCATATATTTTCTCAATTTTTGGCCTTCATTGATTGGATTCCCGAGAGTTTGAACAATAAGCTGAACGATAGCTCCCCCTGCCCTGGCCTCCAGCTGGTGATGCCTCTCTTCCAAGAAAAGCTTTGTCTCGTCAGCTAGCTCAATGTGATCTCCATCAATCACAGTCCAATTTTCATACATAACAACATTGGGTATCACCTGTGGAAAATTGAAGTTAAATCAAAGGACATTCTTGTGATTTTTAGATTATACATTCATTTATAGATACATGCATGTATAAGAATTAATTATGAACCTTGTGGTAGACTCTTGGATTTTGAACTGCAGCTAAGGATTCCATCCCAAAGATAAAGTGGTTAAGGAAAACTTGAATTACTGCTGGAATTATGTGCAATCCACCACTACCACCAACAACCCCAGCCAACTGATTATCCTGCCATTCAAGGAAACAAGAATGAGACCTCAAAGAGGATAGTGAAATCTTGTATGTTAAGAAGAGTACAACCCGAGTTTTCACTCAGATGTTGAATTGCAATCTTTTCTACCTTTGAACTATGAACTGAGTGAAATATCAGTACCTTGGTGATAATAAGTGGAGTCATGGAAGACAGTGGTCTCTTGTTTGGTTTAATAAAATTTGCTGGAGCAGGTGGTAACATGTCCGGGGGATTCTCTGTTGGTGTTGAGAAGTCGCCCATCTCATTGTTAAGGACAATACCTGTAGAAGGAGAGAGAATCCCAGCTCCAAAGGGATAGTTAACGGATGTTGTCATAGACACTGCATTTCGCTCTGCATCTACAATGCAGAAATGACTTGTTCCGTGATCTCTGAGTTGACTCCACCTGGCCAAAAAAATGATTCAGAAATTCAGCCACGAGTAGGTGTCAGCAGCATTAGCAGTCATATTAATTAAATCTTTGTTATCCGCAGTTATTCTACCTGTTCATATAGTAGTCTGGAGGGAAAGTGGTGTTATCAAATATTTTTTGCTGAATTTGCTTGGCAAAAGATGGGGAAAGCATTTCAGACAATACTGAGCTTATGTTTACAAAATTGGGGTCTCCCAAGTTCATTCTAGCGGCAAACATGTGCTTAAGTGCTTCAATTATTCGATGTAGACCAAGATTTCCTTTTGCAGAATCTGAACTTCCGTAGCTATCTAAGATGTTTAAAACCTGTTTCACATTAATGTTTGGAGTAAGTCTATTAACATACCTCTACTAGTATCCAAAAATCAGCTCAATCCTGAACTCCTAATCCTTGCAATGCCCTTATCGATCTAGAAGACGCTGAACATACCAGGTGAATATGCAAAGGAAAAGCAAGTACAAATGGGAAAATTATTACCCACCATAGCCATCCCAGCAGTTCCACATGATGGAGGCGGCATTCCTGATATGGTGTAGCCCATAACATTTACAGAAACTGCATCCACTACATTAACCTTGTAATTCCTCAAATCCTCCATTGTCAAGATCCCCCCAGCCTTGCTCACGTCTTTGACCAACATCTCACCAACAGTTCCATTATACAAGGCCTGTGGTCCTTGTTCTGCCACCGCCTCCAGGCTCTGAGCAAGGTTTTCATTGAAGCACTTATCACCAGGTTTCAACAACTTCCCATTTGGTGCAAATACTTCTTGTAAGCCACGATCATTCAGGATCGTCCCACCGCTCTTAGCTATGTAGCGTCCAAGATAAGGAGCAACCACAAAACCTTCTTTGGCGAGCTTTATTGCAGGTTGGAACAGAGTCCTCCAAGCTAGACGCCCGTGCGTCAACCAAGCATCATGAAGACCGGCTATCTCACCAGGAACTCCCATCGACAGTGCACCCTCATACTTGGCTGCAGGATTGTTCTCATACATATCCTGTTTGATCACAATTACAATATTGACCTCCAAGAGAACCAAATTTCTTATTAAAGATTTTCATAAGATCGTATGGTGTATTATTCAAACGTTACCTGTGAAGCTGCTAGAGGGGCAATTTCTCTCATATCAAAAGCCTGAGTTTGTGAGGTTGCTGAAGATCTCACAATCATAAATGAACCGCCTCCAATTCCACTTGCCATAGGATTAACAACGCCAAGGCATAATGCAGTTGCCACCGCGGCATCAACAGCATGGCCGCCCTGTCTAAGCATTGATGCTCCAATTTCGGAACAACGGCCATCATCAGCCGCAACAACTCCTTGCTCTGACTCCACAATATCGGCACCACTGACTTTGAACCTTCCACTGTTATGGTTTCCTTCTCTGTACATCGAACAACTTACTTCCTCTCTGTATATGAGGCCTACAACTGAAATACACAAATTACAATTAAAAAATAATAATAATAACAACCAATCTAATCCCCTCCCCAAAAAAAAAAAAAAAATTGGAACAGGCTTTTGAGTAAACGAACTTGATATGATTAACAGTACGAGAAGGAGCCGTAGAAGTTTGCTCCAGCTTTTGTGCTTGCCATTGGAGGAATAATCACTTCCCAAAAATGGGTCTTTGATGCCATTTGGCTTCATGATTCTCCTGTAACAGTACAGAAACTGAGAATCTGAAAATTCTGAGAATGCTGCAAATAAGGGAGGTGTCAGTTGGATTCCTATGCTCGCTTGACAAGATAGTGGGTATCTATGGTGGTTGTATTACAAGACCACATGCTTATAGGTGATTTGTCCGAAGTTCCATTACTCTTGTCACCAATTAAAGTTTGCCACCTCAGTATAATTATTTAAGTAGATTTTGCATTATTCTTTAAACAGAATTTGCATTTCTCTCCATCGTCAAAATGTACATGCCCAAAAATACATCTGTGTACATATTTGTCATATCGAATATTGATCTCTCTTTTTATGTTTTTATTTATTCTTTATTCTGTTAATTAACTTATAACTGTACTCAGGTGGAGTTTTTGCTGTAACGTGAAGGTGGTGGCCCCAGAAAATCATAGCTTTTGCAACACTATGTATGGGAATATGGATGATGATTCATAATTAAATCTCAGTCGTTTTGATACGATTACTCCATTGAAGCACCATTACACAATCAAATCAAGCGGTGGCCCAAAGATGCATCTATGTACATGTTTGTCATACTGAATATTGATCTCTCTTTTTATGTTTTATTTATTCTTTATTTTGTTAATTAACTTACAACTTTACTCAGGTGGAGTTTTGCTGTGACGTGAAGGTAATGGCCTCAAAAAATCATAGCTTTTGCCTTTTGCAACACTATGCATGGGAATATGGATGATGACTCATGATTAAATGCCAGTCGTGCGATACGATGACTCCTTTGGATCACAATGACACAATCAAATCACTGTTAAAAAACTCCATTGCTTTTGAAGTCGATTTCTCCTACACAATGGAATCAGCGTAGGGAAATGGCAATGGCGTGAATTTTAACTCTCTTATTTTTTTTTGGGAAAATATTTGTTGATCAGATCAGATAATCTAACACTTAGAAATATTCTCTGATATGATAACAACAAATGAAGCATTTTTCTAAAATTATTACGTTTCAATTTTTTTTTTAAAAGCGTCACCAAAATTAGGGCCCGTTTGAGATTGTTTTTAGGAGGTTTAAAAGTAATTTTAAAAATCAAAAACTTAGGTAGCATTTGTTTTTTTTATCTGAAATCTAAATGGGTCTGAATTTTTTTAAAATTTGAATAGGTCTGATTACGAAAATATAAATGACATATATTTTTTTTAAATATCTGAATATAAGTGGTATCTTGTTTGTTTTCACAATAAAAAACATCTTAAATTTAGTTATTTGACATTTATGTCCTTGTAAATTAAAACAAAAAAAGAGAATTAGATTTTATAGTTTAGGAAATAAATTATTTTACAGAAATATTTTTGAAATATAATATTTACTTGTCATTCAGACATTCTTTCATTCAGATAAAAGTAAAAAAAGTTTACTTTTTCTATTTAGATATAAATGTCTGAAAATCAGATATAAGTTCTAAAAAATAAACAAACATATTTTGGAAAAGGTCTAAAATTAATAAAATTTCAGACTTCAGACATTTAATAAACAACTTTTTAGTTTTAGTATTTGGTAAAAAAAAATCAAAATCACTTTTGTCAAATCAGTCTCTCTTACAGCTAATTTTGAAAAGTAAAGGAGTACCTTTTAAATCCTGATTTTGAAAATCAATTTTATCCTTTAATACATTTCCATAAATATCCTTCAAATTATTACCTAAACCCAAAATTATCCTTATTCAAATTGGAAACAAAATAAATATTTTAATAAATTTTTATTATAATTCATCAATATAGTTTTATTAATATTAATTTAATTATTATTAAATTTATTTCACTATATTATTAATTTAATTATCAATTGTTTTACGATAAAAAAAGTAAAATCAGTATATTATAAATTTATTTTTAGTAAAAATTATTATAATACACAATTAAAAATATTATATGTACATGTTTTCATATGAATAAGCAAATTTTATTTTATATTATGTATATTTGAGTCATTTATTTTCTCTCAACAGCTTAACAGTAAAATTTACCAAATATTCATAACTGCTTTTAAAACTTATTGTACTTCTTAAAGCAAAATTCACCAACAACTTAATTGATTTTCTTTACAGTTGATTATTTCAACAATACAACTAACAACAATCATTTTGAAAGCTACATCATTTCCAAACTGGCCCTTAGCTGATCTGATGATTTTTAATTATAACCAAACTGAATATCTCTTCCTCTTGACAAATGCTGAATAGAGTAAAATATATATCAATAGTACTATTGAGGGTAGATCTATCATAATACGATCTGGATTAGCATCAATAAATTTGTGATTGTAAATACAAAATGAAAAAATAATTGACTATAAATACAAATTAAAAAAAAAATCAAATGAATGTGGGACAAAGGAATATCCATTATAGGCTTCTTATCAGGCAAGTGACAATTGATTACTTGTTCAACAAATAAATACTTATTTAGTTCTTTATGTTTTAAGTTAAATATTTGTTTAGTTCCTATATTTTAAAAAAAAAATGCCTCAAGACACTTTTGTTATTAAATATGTTACACTCGTATCCTTATTTTTTCTTTCCTTGTATAATAATACTTTTGCAACAATATTCTTAAGGATATTAATTAAAAATTCATAATTTATAAAATTGACCTTAAAAGTAAAATAAAAATTTACTCAAATTTTTATATTATTATTTTACTTTTAAGATTAGTAAATTATTTTTATAAAATAATTATTAGTAAGATTATTATTAAGGATATTATCTTGAAGTACTTTTTAAAATATAAGGACTAAACATACATTTAAATCAAAATACAAGAACTAAAGGAGCATTTGAATCAACTTCATTCCCATTTCAAACCCACACAAGAACAGAGGAATGGGCAAAAAAAAAAAAAAAGACGACCCCAAACCAACGGAACTTATTCAGTTCAATTTTTTGAGTTTGGGTTGGGTACCAGTTTGGTTGTATGAGAACCAAATTTAACGGTTTTATTTTGGTTGGCATTAGTCAAAACCGAAACCGAGCCGATTACAATTGCAAACACATCGCCAATTACATTCTCTTTTGCCCACGAATCAATTTCTTTTCGAGAATTTTTTTTAATAGGACCTTTAAAGGGGTTGAGCAATGAGATTTGGACGCCATGGTAAAATTTGGACCCCAAAGCCAAATAAATATCCATAATGCCCTTTTTGTTGTAAGAAGAAATAAAAAGGAATTTTGTTACAAATTTTCTAGTCTTATTCACTCTCAATTCTAAAAACTCTAACTCATCTTTCTTGGAAGCTAAAACTCATAAAGCCTTGCAATAACTGACCAATGCTATTTACACAATTTACAAGCTCTCTATAGGTATCAATTTAACCACATTCGTAAGTTTGGTTATAGTACTTTTGATAAATTTTTTAAAATCTATATTTAGGGTATATGTTTTGTGATGGAGTCCTGTAATAATACATGCACAACGAAATTGTCATGTATTGCAGGAATTGTCCTACTACTCTACATTATAATGAATTACACTATTATATTATGATGATTTTCTAAATAAATCATGCAATTTAATTTTCTTCAAACAATTCCATACCTTATTGGTTGGTGCAGAAACGAATCATCACGAATCTGAAAGAATAAAATTAAGCTCCCTCCAATCTCCAAAAATCAGGAACTAGCACGAGCAGATCGAAATGAACATGAATTGATTCTTAGGAGCTGGAGCCTTCACGAGCAATTCTCCTTCACGAACAAATCTCCTTCACGAACGGATCGTCATGAGTTTATGTCACTGATGATCGGAGGATAATCACATGCTTGGAAAAATCCGCTCAATTCACGAAGCAAGAACCCACTGCCTTTTCCTTTTTCTTTCGCTCTCTTTCGATATTACTTTGATTCTTATAATTATTATTGTATATTCTTTCACTCACCCATGCAGTATTTATATAATACAATAAGTGTAGTTTAATCCAAATCAACTTCTTATAGTTATTTGATTAAACTACATTTTATGTGATTAGGATTAAGCTAAAACACTAATTTTGTCTTGTATAAATCCTAGATAAACTCTAAGTCTATCTTATCACTTACGTTAGATTAATCTATCTCATTATGGGCGTTAAATCTAACATCTCGCGTCATGGCTTTAGTGAATGGATTTGCAACCATGAAGTGTGTAGATATGTGTTGCATCAATACTTCCTTTTTCGCCATAATATCTCTCACAAAATTGTACTTTGCCTCTACATGTTTAGACTTGCTATGGTACTTTGCATCCTTGGTAAAGAATATGGCTGTTTGGCTATCACAATATATGGTTATCAACCGAGGAGTACCAGTAATGGCCTCGAGATCATTTAAGAAGTGCTTGAGCCAAATAGCCTCTTGTATTGCGACTGAACATGCTACATATTCTACTTCTATAGTCGACAGAGCCGTGCATGTTTGTTTTTTGCTACTCCATGAGATCGCACCGCGACTAAGTAGAAATACGTATCCTGAAGTTGATTTGCATGTGCTCGTCAAGATTGCCTCCCCAATCGGCGTCTGTGTATCCAATTAAGCATAAATCACCTTCTTGATAACACAAAGAATAGTCGGCAGTGCCTTTCAAGTATGTTAAAATCCTTTTGACAACATTCCAATGTTTGTGCCCAAGATTTGATTGGTATTTGATTACCAATCCCACAACATAACAAATATCTAGCTTTGTACACATTATAACGTACATGAAACTTCAAATATCATTGAAGTATGGGACTCGTGCCATTTCATTTTGTTCCTTTGAAATCTTTGGACAAATTTCAAGGCTAAGAGTTTGTCCTTTCAAGGCTAAAATGCAAATCATGTGAATTTAATGGCAATAAATCTATTTTTATCCATAAATTCAAGCATGTCAACAAATAAAAAATAAATTAAAATTAAAACAGAGGCAAAAAATAAAATTTTAAATATATAAAAATAGGAAATTAAGTTCTGCTTCGGTCGCCACAAACAGTGCTGCAATCGGAGGTCGAGAAGGTGGCGCGTTCATTACACACGCCATTGTCGTGCGTGGGTCAACGTGACCACCCTTGGCGCACTGATGCACGGTCCAGCTGGGTTTGGTTCGCGCGGCTTGGTTTATGCGGCCTGGGTCGGTTTGTTCGGTCTGGTCTAGTTTAGAGTCAAGCCATTTTTTACTCACTCTCTTTGTCAGCGCATGCGGTACACGATCTAATTTTCGGCCATTTTCGGACCTTACGATTCCGACTTTCCATAATTTTTTTCGTGTCCTGAATTCAAATTTGGTCTTAGATTTTTGTTTTTATTGAAGTGGTGAATTAACGCGTCTCACCTGAGATTGGGATTGCACATGAAACATTGTTCATCTTCTTCAATTTGAACAAAAATTCCAAATTTCGAACTAGAATTTCAAACACTTTATTCTCTTAATTTATAAGTCCAAATCAAGCATATGATATGCTGTTACGAAGATCATTATAAGATCTTTCCAATGATATTAATTTTCCAGAGAACGAATGAACATACAAAAATTTATAAGCAAAATAAGCATGCGGGTTTATAACTCAGGGTTTCAATTTATTCATACTTCAAGATCATATAACATCAAACAAAGTTCCAGATATACTCCTTGTATGTTCACGTAACTATGTTCTGAATTTCATGCTGTAACATTATGTATTTTATCATATCCATTAATGTGTGGTTTTATCAATTTTTTTACAAAAAACATGGCATATTAGCATACATAATGAACCTAAGATCAGGACATAAACTACACAGGCTTTGATACCAATGATAATTTTCTAAATAAATCATGCAATTTAATTTTATTCAATCAATTTCATACCTTATTGGTTGGTGCGGAAACGAATTGTCACGAATCTGCAAGAATAAAATTAAGCTCCCTTAAATCTCCAAAAATCAGGAACTAGCACGAGCAGATCGTAACAAAAAGGAATTGATTGCTAGGAATTGGAGCCTTCACGAACAAATCTCCTTCACGAATGGATTGTCACAAGTTTATGTCACTGATGATCAAAGAATAATCAAGTGCTTGGGAAAATCCCCACAATTCACGAAGTAACAACCCACTGCATTTTCCTTTTTCTCTCGCTCTCTTTTGATATTACTTTGATTCTTATAATTATTATTGTACATTCTTTCACTCACCTATGTAGTGTTAATATAGTACAATAAGTGTAGTTTAATCCAAATCAGCTTCTTAGAGTTATTTGATTAAGCTACATCTTATGTAATTAGGATTAAGATAAAACACTAATTTTATCTTGTATAAATCCTAGATAAACTCTAAGTCTATCTTATCACTTACATTAGATTAATCTATCCCATCATGGGCGTTAAATCTAATATATTATATGTTGTGTTACTTTGTCATTTAAAAATTAAAAAATATTGTTATTGATCTAACATTGTTTAATACTGATGTTATCTACTAATTATTTTTTAGGTTGATGGATCAGATTCGTTTTCTGATTATTTTTTATTGCGAATGGGTTAGTGTCAATGGTCACTATAAGTTTAATTGTCGTGAAGCAAAAAGGGTTTCCATGTCTTATGTCACAACTTATGAAGAGTTGCTTGTAACTATAGCTGGTATCTTATATGTTCTAATATATAAGTCGATTATTACCTTGGAATACTTATTACATGCAATGACAACAATGCCACCTATGAAAATATCATGCAATGAAGTGGATGAAAATAGTGGTAATGGTCCAAGAACTCCCTTATGTGTCACAGTTGAACCTAGATTGTCAAGCTTAACAGAATGTTTTAGAGGGTAGGAATTTGGTATATGGTCATTAGATGAAAATGATATTCCTACTGCTTTCCTAAATGAATCAGAATTACCTCTTCAAGAGTCATTACGTGTTGATATTAGTCAAGAGCAACCATTACAATCTCCGGTATATGTGCCCAGTACAAGTAGTCAACAGTCCTTTTCAATAAAAGTGCTTCCCAAAACTTAGATTGATGACCAATATAAATAACTTTCTATGAGATGGTACTCCTTCGCAGAGTTTAAAACTTGAATATGGTGATGAATAAGTGTATTTAAAAGCTATGTTTCGAGATAAGGATTGGTTGATGATTGCTATCAAAGATCAGCATGTATTCAATTCAAAAAAATTTCCAGTTTAGAGTAAAAAAGTCTAACAAAAAACTTTACAAAATTATATGTCTAGATAAAGATTGCAAGTGGCATCTTCGTGTAATGAGAGTAAACGATTGTGATATGTTTGAAATCACCAAGTTTTGTGACACTCACATATGCTTAAGAAACATTCTTCATCTAGATCATTGATAAGCTGCAGCAAAACTTCTAGAAAAGACTATCATGAAGAAACTTGAATTAGTTGGTTGGTTATACATACCAAAAGATATAATGGATAATGTCCAAATAGAACACGAGCTGAGGATAAGCTATAATAAAGCATGAAGGGCAAAAAAACATGCATTGCAAATGGAAAAAGATTCACCTAAAGAGTCATTTTCATTACTTCCTTCATATTTCCACATGCTTGAAAAGAAGAACCTATAACAATTACACGTATACATGTCGAACTACAAAAACCATCTGTTTTATTATTTTATGGCTCTTGGTTTTAGTATTCATGGGTTAAAAAATTCAACTAGGCCAATAATTACTGTGGATTGGACCTTTTTGAAAGCTTTGTACAAAAGCACAATGTTTGTAGCTGTATGGAAAGATGGAAATAATCAAATCTATCTTTTGACGTTTGGTGGAAGTGACCCTGAACATAATGAATGATAGGAATGGTTTATGACTAAGCTTAAGGCTGCTATTAATGATCTTGTTTTTATATCAAACCGCCATGGAAACATACATTCAAGCATTGCTAAAGTGTTTCCAAATGCTAGTCATAGAGCTTGTAAGTATCACCTTGGACAAACCTTAAGTCGAACTTTAGAAAAGTTGGAGGGAGTTTCTCTAATATTTTTTACAAGTAGCTGAGGCATACCATGTCTCTGAGTTTGATGATCTAATGAACCAAATAAGAACATCTAATCCAAAAGATGCACAATATTTGTTTAGGGATGGATTTGAAAAGTGGGCTTGCTCGCATTTTAATAGAAAAATATATAACATGATGGTCACTAATATAGTTGAAAATATGAATGCTATTTTAAGAAAGGCTCGGGATCTTCCAATTGTTAAATTGATGGACCATATTAGATGTTTGCTCCAACAATGGTTTTGGGAACGCAAATGACTATCACATTGAAAAAATGGGCTGAAAAGAACTGAACAAAATATATGAGTTTTCTACTTCTTATAATGTATATAACCAATTCAATTTTACCAGTTTATGGTGAAAAATGGCTATTTGGGTGGTCATGTTGATTTACATGAAAGAACTTGTAGTTGTAGAGAGTTTTAGCTTGAATAGTTTCCTTGTACGCACGTTATTGTTGTTTTAAGAAAATCCTCAATGTCTTGTTATATCATACTTGTTGGGAAAATGTGCTCTTTCAAAGCATATGTACTTATTTAATTGTAATAAATAATTTTTCTGATTAATAAAATAAATGAGATATTTTATTCAAGTATCTTAATTGTATTAATATTTTGAGTAAAGTCCATTTGATCATATTCCATGCATTTATGTGATCACCATGTGGATTCAAAGAAGACATAAATACAAGTTATCTTATGATTAAATAAATTATGTTCACAGTTCATAAATAAAGTTGGGCACTTTATTTAGGTATATACTCTAATAAATTCATTGAATGATTTGTCTTAATCATGTATGAATTTATTGGTGTAGTGCGACTACATTTAACAGGATCAGATATGAAATTTAATTAACCTTGAAATAACTGTCAGACTTATTAAATTCATAAGCATTGATTTGACTATAATCTTAATCTTGAGCTACTTATGATTTTATGATTGTAATTGTTATTCTATTTGAGTTACCAATGGGCACGACACACACTTGTGGTCAACATTACTCGGTATCTTGGTGGTACCAATTATAAGTATTGGAGTTATAGATTAACAATATATAATTTGTACAACATATCTCTTGATGAGTTTTCGGTACTTGATCATAGAATTCTCTAATTAGAGCGTGTCAACATATTTAGTATGTTGAAAATGGTCATTAGAGAAAACCAGTAAATATCAAGGAATAAAATATTATTAAATTGATTGGACAATTGAGATATCAATTTAATTAACAATGTGGTACAAAAGATTATGCAGTAAAGAAATCAATGTGGTTTGACACAAATTATTTTCAAGCATATAATTATGGAGTCAGTTCCAATCTTATAATGGAGTGGAGTTGGAATTAAATGATTAAGCTTATTTAATTACAGGTTTAATTGTTGTAGCCACTATTATATGTTCCCAAATGATTCCCGGGTTAGCTCATTTAATTAATTGCACCACTACTAGATTAATAAGTAAGATAATTAGCTATTTAGGTCAAAAGCCTAAATATATCATTTAGTGAGAGGCTCTTTTTAATATACTTGTGAGTAAGGGGCTTCATGTTATTTAACAAGGTGGGCCCCCTATAGAAAAAGCAAGTAATATGACTTTTGATTTTTATTATTTGGCGCCTAGGGTTTCACTAAAGGGAGATATAAAAAGGTTGTGAAATCCACATTATACAGATCAAGAGAAATTCTTTTTCTCTTTAATTTTGAGAGAAAAATTTTCTCCTGCTAATTGTTTTTAGTGGTGATAAAGGTACCCACACATTAAATACAGATCAAACTTGAGTCATAACTTGGAAGATTATTTGGTGGCAGATCAGGATCTAACATGAGTGATGGTGACGGATCATGATCTGGGAGCCTAAATTACTTCAGCGGAAAAAGCAAAGATTGTTCATCTTCTCGGATTGTCAAGGTACGATTTGTATAAAATTAATGATCTATTATATTTTATAGGATTATATCTTGTAATACAAGGCATGTTGTGCATTACATGATAACATCATTCAATATATCCTATTTACAACAGAAAACTAAACTCAAATTCACATGTACTTGAAGCAGTCTTTGAATCTAGCTATTTCAACCTTGAACATCTTACAAAATTATCAATCCAAAGAAAAATACAACACAAAAAATATTGAATATCATAAACAATATAAAATAATCCATAGAATAAACTTCACACCAACACAACTTCATTTCCACTTTTACATTTGGAAGAATGCCACAATAAATTTGTGTTCTGCAACGAGTAATGTCCTTCTAAGTACATATAGATTATAATGGCATGCCGAAAGTCATACACTCCATATATTGAATAACGAATACTCCATAGTCACCATTACAAGTGCAAAACCTATAGCTAAGTTCATTTAACTATATATATTGAACATTAGTTACTATCAATAATAAGAAATATATAAAATCTCACCCGTTCGTTTGGCTAGGAACACCTTCAACAATTAGCTTAATCAGCCAAGGTTGATACATCTCACCAACACCAATTTCTTTCAACAAGCATGAAGTGACTCATTCATATGGTTCCATATTTATCTTAATTTTCTTGTCCTTATATGTCAATATATCACAGTCATACATATAGATAATCTTGTGACGCAACTCAATAACTCCCAACGCCCAATGAAGTGACTCTATATTTATAGGAAGATATACTTGCATTTACAAACAACAAGCATTGCAAAAATATTTATATGAATCATTAACAATGCAAGAATCTTAATTATAAATTGACACCTTATCAACATCATGCCATGCAATGCGATAGTATAGTTTATCATTTGCACCATTGATATATAAATCATTCTTCTCTTACAAGATACGACAATCATTTAAGTGAGCAAGTTTTTTAGTAAAAGCTTGTTGTAATTGAGTTAAAAATAGAAAATGAGTTTACATGAATTATTAACATAGGAAAATAACAAATTAAATATCAATTACCTCAAATTTACAGTCCATGATAACATATCTCTGGATCTGGTCAGTTTTATCTTTAGTAACAACATCTCTACTAATCATAAATCCTGCATCATCTATATGCTCTAATTTATATTTATATATATTAATTTGTATGAATTGTATCATTGAACTAGCATTATTTCTTACATTGATATCAAGCCAATTCTCCAGAGTGTACAGTTGCTAAAAAAAAGTCCTTTGACACTTCTCCAATCGGTATGTCCACCAACTTATTATTGAAAAATTTAGTGAGTCAACAATTGAAAATAAATTAATGTAAGTAAACAGTAAGGAAACAGGCTGTTAATTGTTGATGCAACAACACAATAAATAAGAAGAAAATAGAAACATAAAGCACAAAAAGAAAAGAAAAAAAACTCGAGGCCTGTTTAGCAACAATGTCCTTAAAACAGATTTACCATCTACTATGGTGTTTTGGGTTTGTTGGTAATTATTTCCCAGAATACAACGGGAACAAATTATCCGTCAAGCACACACAAATAATTCCAGCGAACCACAAGTGTGCAGAATTTCAATTAAAATCAAGACGTTAGAGGTGCAAAAATTTTTAAGTGCTCTATGTGTTTGATTGTGTGTAAAGCAGAAGAGGAAGACTATCTTTTATACACATGAGGGTATGTAACTGTTGAATTAAAATTGAATATTCGAATTCAATATATGATTTAATTCTGTAACAGCCCATTGAATTAAAACAATTCAATTCTGTAACAGCCTATTGAAATCAAAAAATTTAAAATTTAATTTACAAATCAAAACTGCTTTTGACTTTAATTGTGAAAACTGTTACAAAATTTAAAAGGAAATTAAAAACATAGGCATGCAGACCTGAGTGATTTTGGGCCGACATTTGTGTACGCAGGACGCGCGGGCGCATACTAGTTTAACCAAATCAGTCTTAGATTTACACCTCCTCTGTGTATACACGCCTGGGGAGAGCCTCTATCCTTAAAATTCTTGCTCATGTATGGATGAGTATCTACATATAAACACAAATCCTTTAACTTATTTTTGATAGTCAATTTCTCATTCACCTAAGCATCATTTTGAGTAAATAAATATATCATTTCGAAGTGTTCACGGAGTAGAATTCGAACCTCTCAAGATTTTCAGCTTTCGCTAAATGGGTTCCACTCAAAATGTGCCCTCAAAATAGCATAATATTATGCTATTTTTTCAACACTTATCATCAGTTGATTTCAACCACACTTCTAATGCCTTAATTTATGATTCAGTATAGCCGCATTTGGATCATATGTGAAAGGTGCTGCAAGCACACTTAAACCATTAGTAGAATTATGCTTTTTCTTTTTTAATGGATTAGTATAGGGTGTTTTGCAGTACTTCATTTACACTTATAAACAAAGACCTTCATAGGCTGTTCGCTAAGAACTTTTACGTTTTTGGAGGGAGAGTCCTCTATAGTATCAATGGTATCAACATGATTCTCACCCATGGCATTAAATGTTGAATATTTTGAAAAAAAAAATTAGCGTCACTCATGAAAGTAATACAAAGTGTTTAAATATTTAAGTGTTTATTTTTTTTTAAATGAACAAAATGTAACCAAAATAGAAACTCACTTGCAAACGAGGCGCACAGGTGATGAACTTCTAGCAACGATGGTGACTAATATTTGTAGGGTAATTTGCTAGGACAGCAGTCAAGGATTTTGTAAGAGGTGGTTGTATTTAAGTAAAAATAATTTTAGGGATTTGCATGATGCCATTGTGTGTGGGTATATAATTTTTAGGATTTACTGTAAATATGTGTATTTTAGTCTTTTTAATGTGATCAAGAGTCCAATAAAAATAAAAATTGGTCAAGGGTTCAAGACCCATAACGAAAGTCAAATGGGGTCCTTGACATGATAATTTGGCTTTCATCCCTCTCTAAATCTCACACTCTCATAGCCCACTACTTTATTCCGTCCCTCAAATATGAGATAAACAGCTATTGTCGTTCATAGTTTGTTGTCCATCAGCAGCACCGAAAGTCATTTTCTTTATCTTTTCTCCATAGTTTCTTTCTTTCCCTTTTTCCTTTGCCACTGTTTTTGGCTTGATTTTATGATATAGGATTTTTAACTTGAGATTTTTTGAATTTGGGCTTTTCATTTTGTAATGCGATTTACAATTTCTAAGATCTGTGTTAAGGTTTCACCTTAATTGATTACTGCTCTCAGTAAAAGATGAAAAACAACTTGTAGCTTTACTCATTTGCTTTAATTGTGAAGATTGAAGGGTAAGAAGCACTTTTGTGCTACTGTAATGTGATTTACAGTTTCTTAGTTTTGGATGTAAAATCTTATTTATCCATGTGACGTGATAATTGGGTTAACATCCTGTACATCTAGAAATCAAATGATGCTTTTTTTTTTTATTGTGTTTTGTGTGTTTGTGAGTTTGTTTCTTAGTAATTACATTTATTACTTATGAATGCTTGTGTACTGTTAATCTTAACTTCTCAAAGCTTTCTTTATCTATGGAAACTAAATAGCTGATTTACTATCACTTTTTTTGTAGGTCATGTGTCCGTTTGATTTTAATACCCACATAGAAGCTTGGCTCCAAAATTAGATTTAAACTATTTACCTCTCACTCAAAATCATGGTTCAGTTATATGATGCCCTAAGTATCATTTTCAATGGACTAAATTCTATTTGTATATATATTAAGCTTTGTCCAATCCATAAGTCTAATCATTACTTAATTTTTAATACAAGTAGTAAAGCAAAATCCTTTTTTTAGACCATAAATTGAACCTATGTCAAGCATTTTATCTTGCAAATTCCATTTTATATACTAATCCATATCATGAAAATATCAAAAGAGAAATCCTACAACCTATCTACTTAAATGCGTTTGGTCCAACAAGTGCATGAGCTAACATGTGTAGCTGAGTTGCTGCGTCATTAGCTTTATACTTTCTTCTTTTAATATGAATATACTACTTTCAGACAAACTTTTTTTTTTTTTGGCTTCTCAATTCTTAAAACCCATCATCATCTCATTAAGTTAGTTGGATTATTTATTTATGCATGTGTTAGATTATTTATTTTTGTTTCTTTTTCTTAGATGGATTTAGAATATGATAGTGTAAGGGGGTAAAGTATAGACCAAAGTGTAGTTAAATTGAGAGAAAAATATTAAGAAAGAAAGTGTCGGATACATGGGCATATTTTACTAGATATGAAGGAGGACTTAGAGCTTCATGTAATTATTGTGGTAAAACTTATACTTTTCATCTTGTAAGAAATGGGACCATTAAAATGAAAAATCATTTTAAGGTTTGTGAAAATCACTTGGCAGCTAAAGTAGATGAATTAGAGCAAAGTAGTAAACCTTTTCACACTAGTGCTTTTAATACTGTGGTTGTTTCGTTTGATAAAGAAGAATGTACAAAAGCTTGTGCTAAAATTGTTGTGCTTGATGAGTTGCCATTTAGTTTTGTTAAGGGTAAAAGATTTCATTATTTTTGTCATGTTGTTTGTACCCAATTTGAGCCCCTTCTCAGGGGACACTTGTTTGAGATATGTATCAGTTGTATTTAGATGAGAAGATATCATTGAAAAATATCTTCATTGCTAGTAAAATGAGAGTGTGTCTTACTATTAACACATGGAGTTCTTTACAAAATATCAATTATATGATTATGACAGCTTGTTTTGTTCATTATGATTGGTAGTTGCAAAGGAAAATCTTAAGTTTCAGTCAAATAACAAGTCATAGAGGGATTTTAATTGGGAAAGAGATTGGGACTATTTTGCACAATTGGAGTATAGATAGAGTGCTTATAATTACTGTAGATAATGTTACTGGTCAAATGATTTGGTTGTTAAGTTTATGAAGAGAAAGTCAAAACAGTTGGCAGGTAGATGGAACATTGTTGGGTGGTAAATTTCTATGCTACAATGTTGTGCAGATATTATAATATTGATTGTTGGCGAAGGATTAACAGAGTTGAAAGGTTCAGTTGCTAGCATTCGTAATGTAGTGAGATATATAAGATCATCTCCGGTGAAGGAGAATAGATATAAAAAGTGTGTTGAAAAATAGATTTAAAAAATATATTGAATAGGAGAAGATTAAAAGTAGAGGGTCTGTAGTGATAGATGTTGTTACTCGATGGAACTCAACCTAGTTGATGTTGGATAGTGCATTTAAGTTTCAAAAGGTATTTGAATGGTTGGAAGAAGTAGATGAGCGTTATCGTAACTATTTCAGAGAGAATATGGATGAAAGTAAGAACATAGGGCCACTGAATTTGAAGATTGGGATAATGTAGCTATGTTTATTCAATTTTTAGAGATTCTTAAAGATGCCACTTTGAAGTTTAGTGCCTCTTTAATTGTAACTTCCAATCTATATTTTCATCAGGTCAATGAAACTTGTTTGTTATTTTATTGTGATTGTTTTTAAAATTTTATAATTGTTTTGTTCCAAAAGGTCGATTCTTATTATTATTAGCATAATGCTCATTATTATTAATGCAATTTCCATTATTTTGTTTATATTCTTTTAGGTGAGTACTATCCAATCTCCATTGACAAAAAAATGTCAAGATGTAGATACTAAGTTGAGTAAAATGAGAAAAAAAAATAAGACAAAGTTGGATAAATATTGAGGTTCGGTTCATAATATGAACAAGTTGGTGATTATTGCAGTTGTGTTTGATCCTCGATATAAGTTAGAGTACGTCTTATTTTTTTTTTTTGAATCTTTGTATAATACTAAAAAGGTCGAAGCAATGGTAGCAAGCATCAAATATCTATTAGTAGGAGTTCATAACTTTTATCATGCTTTGTATTCCAAGACTTCTTTTAATGTTTTTTCATGTGACGTGGATGTGAATGTGTGGGAAAATGAGTCATATGGAAATACCTATGATACGGAAGAAGCTTCTAAAGGAAAAAAAGAGAAAGAAAGAGAATGTGGGAAAAGAGAGGTGGAAGTGTAGTTAGCTGACTTGAGTAAGGATGCATGCAATGATAAATTTGATATTATGAGTTGATGGAAGAATAATTGCACCAAATATCCATTTTTGTCACTTATTGCCAAAGAGGTGCTCGCGATTCCTGTTTCAACAGTAGCTTCAGAGTCCATTTTTAGCACTGGTGGACGTATTCTTGGTCCATTTTGAAGTTCATTAACTCCTCAAATGGTAGAAGTCATGATGTTCCCAAAATTGCCTACGGTCTTCATTTAATACCATGAAGAGGCTTATGATAAAATTGATGATTCATACATTCGAGATTTAGAATTTATCAAACAGTTATAATTTATGCATGTTTATTTTTTATTTGTTCAATTAATTTATATTTAAATTATTCATATGTAGAGCTCCGAAAATCTACACTTCATTGGACGCATCAAATGTGGAGATTGGAAGCTTTGATTAGGATTAAGTAGGATTATTAAATTTTTTTCATTTTGTGTATTTTGTTTAGGGAGGATTGTGTCCAAGAATTTAATTGATGATTTTCATTTTAATTTTTTAGTAATTATTTAAAAGATTTAATTTGATATATTTGTTATTTGAATTAATTGTGAGAATCAGGTAAGAGAAATGAATTATTGATTTTAATCCGAAATGGACTGAATCAAACGTAACTGAACAAATTCAAATATGTTTGGTTTGACTTGGTTCATTAAAAAAAAAGGTCTAAAAAGTTTTCAACTTAATAAAATTGATATAAAATCGAACCGAACCGAAATTTACCCACTCCGACAAAAGTATATAAAAATTAAAATATTTTAATAAATATCCTTAAAGTTTAAACTACTACTAAAGTTGCTCCAGAGAAGTTTGGCTTGCTATAATTGAGGTGAGTTTGTTGGGTGGATATTATTTTTATAAACAAATAAAATATTAATGTCTTAATGAACAGCATGCATACATTCTTGATTTACACAAAAATCACAGTACTCTACAAAATAAGAACAGTATCTACAATAGCTGTGCTTGCGTAATTCCATCTACAATAACTAACAAATCAAACAGCTGCAGGCCTCCCGTCCTTTCTTGGGTCGCTCACTGCTGTAAGAATTCCATGCAACACTTGTGCATTGTCAATACCTTTTCCGATTTTTCGGATTCTGTTGATGGGAATTTGAAGAGTTTGAACAACAAACTGGACTATAGCTCCCCCTGCCTTAGCCTTCAATTGGTGACCTCTCTTTTCCAAAAAAAGCTTGCTTTCCTCAGAAATCTCAATGTGATCACCATCAATCACCGTCCAATTTTCGTAACTAACAACATTTGGTATCAGCTGCACAAAATCAGAGTAAAATCATCACACGATGTCTTTGAAATGTTTAGATGCTACAAGTATACATACAACCATTGGAACTAATTATTTATGAGCTTTCAAATCGTCTCTCATCTGAGCTCTCTTGAACTTTAAAAAATTTCGTATCACATGTATTCTAATAATAATGTATTCCCACTAATAACACACGTGATTTTTGTTTAGGAAAAGTTCAGATATGAGAGAATTCCAACTCTATTTACGAACCTTGTGGTAGACTCTTGGATTCTGGACTGCAGCTAAAGGTTCCATCCCCAAGATAAAATGGTTTATAAAAACTTGGGTTACTGCTGGAATGATGTTCATTCCACCACTACCACCAATAACCCCAGCTAGTTGATTATCCTGCAATGCAAGTAAACAAGAATGAGACTATGAGTAATGATCTGAGTAAGAACTATGAACATGAGAGAATGCATATACATGTACCTTAGTAATAATAAGTGGAGTCATGGAAGACAAAGGTCTCTTATTTGGTTTAATGAAATTTGCTGGAGCAGGTGGTAGCTTGTCAGGAGATATCTCCGTGGGTATTGAGAAGTCGCCCATCTCGTTGTTGAGGACAATACCAGTAGAAGGCGAGAGAATTCCGGCTCCAAAAGGATAGTTCACCGTTGTTGTCATAGACACTGCATTTCGCTCTGCATCTACAATGCAGAAATGACTTGTTCCATGATCTCTCAACTGACTCCACCTTGCCGTCAATGACTCAAAAGAGATTCAAAGAATCAAGATGACCGCATGGCTATATACAAGTTACATATTTAAGTAAAGTGCATGATGCTTTGTTGAAGTTTTGCAGTTACATGCTATACCTGTACATGTAATAGTCTGGTGGAAAAGTAGTGTTGTCAAATATTTTAAGCTGAATTTGCTTCGCGTAAGATGGAGAAAACATTTCAGACAAAGTGTTGGTATTGTTTACAAACTTGGGGTCACCTAAGGTCATTCGAGCAGCAAACATGTGTTTAAGAGCTTCAATCAATCGATGTAGGCCAAGATTCCCTTTTGCAGCATCTGAAGTTCCATAACTAGCAAAGATGTTTAGAATCTGCTTCACATCATCAACATTTAGAAAAGTAAATCACTTAACATACTTCCTCTGTAATGAAATTTATAAACAGAATTGAGCAAAATTTGTTACCCACCATGGACATTCCAACAGTTCCACTTGAAGGAGGTGGCATTCCAGATATAGTGGAGCCCATTACATTTGCAGACATTGCATCCATTACATCAACTTTGTAACTCCTTAAATCCTCCATTGTCAAAATCCCACCGGCCTCTCTAACATCTTTCACTAACTTCTCACCAACAGTTCCATTATACAAGGCTTGTGGCCCTTGTTCTGCCAATGCCTCCAGGCTCAGAGCTAGGTCAACATTATAGCACTTATCGCCTGGTTTTAACAACTTCCCATTTAGTGCAAACACTTTTCGTAAGCCGCGATCATTTAAGATCACCTCTGCCTTGTCCGCTATGTATTGTCCGAGATAAGGAGCAACCACAAAACCTTCTTTCGCGAGCTTTATTGCAGGTTGGAACAGGGCCCTCCAAGCCAAACGCCCATGTTTCAACCAAGCTTCATGAAGACCGGCTATCTCACCAGGAACTCCCATTGATAGAGCTCCTGTATACTTGGCTTCTGTGTCGTTTTCATACATATCCTGTTTGACGACAGGTGCATTACATTATCAGGTTCATGGCTCCAACTCGAACAAGGGTATTGTTTGATGAAAAAGTAATTTTAATTACCTGTGAAGCAGCTAGAGGGGCAGTTTCTCTCATGTCAAAAGCGAGAGTCTGTGAGGTTGCTGAAGATCTCACAACCATAAATGCACCGCCGCCTATTCCACTAGCCATAGGATTAACAACGCCAAGGCACAATGCAGTTGCCACTGCAGCATCAACAGCATGGCCACCAAGTCTAAGCGTTGATGCTCCAATTTCAGAGCAACGACCATCATCAGCTGCAACAACACCATGCTCTGATTCCACAACATCCCCATAATTGACTTTGAGTTTGAGCCTTCCATTAAAACAAATTAAGTTGTTGTCTTTGAATATGAGGCCTAGAACTGAATTGCAAACAAAACAAGATGACCATCTCTTACTTAATTGAATAAAATCACCATGATAATCAGGAGAAATGAAACAAATCTAACTAAAATCAGGATTTATATATATAGCTACAAACCCACATTAAAAATAATAGTAAAAGAAACGAAATCACAATCATTGAAAGTCTGTTTCAGGATTTCAACCAGGTCATAATTGAAGCTGCTAATAGCAACCAAGGTCCAAAAGCAAAAACCACTTAAAAAAAAAAAAAGATAAATGGTAAATTTAATTCCAAAAAGTCAGCAAATTAATAGATGGTCCTTCAGCTTCGTGGAGGATAGATATGGAATTTGACTACAAAATCATCCTTACAGAATATTGAACTTAAAAAAAAAAAGAGAAGAAAGAAATGAGAGAAAAGGATAATTGATAAACAAACTTGATGAAATGGCAAAGAACACAAGAAGCAGGCGCAGAGCTCTGTGCTTGGGAGCTGACGACGCATGAATAGTGATATGATTACTGCTCAAAAGTGGAGCCTCTGCGCTTTGTTGCCTCATAATAATTCTGTAGAAACTGAAGTAGGAATGCTGAAAGAGTAATCCCTTTTTTTTTTTTTTTTTTTTTTTTTGGGGGAAAGAGGAAGAGAAGAGTTTGCTTTAGTAGGCTGGCTCAAGGCTGCTGTACTGTTCCCTATATTTTGGCATTATGTCAGCGATGGAATCTCTTCTCTCAATTCTCTGCGGGGGGATTCCCTTACTGCTACGCAATCAATTTTCGCCACGTCACCAAAGCGCCGTAAATTAGCTTGACCAAAATTAGAATCCGTTTCCGTAGGAGAACCAAACGGAGGGATGGTCAAATCTGTAAAATTAAATAAAATAAAAGGATCTCGCAGGCCACACGCAAAAGCAAATGATCGTAGGCAATTACGTCAATTTCGTAAAATTTAAAGATAGGCAGGTTTGGCTGCTGGGGGCATATTTCTATCACGCTTTAACCCAGGACAATTTGAAAATTTACGATTTGTGCCTTACGAGAAAAACTAACGCGACCCACGGTAGGTCCCAAAGTAGAACCATCTGTGAATCCCAAACCCATTAAAATTCAATATTTAAAATAAAAATCCACACGTGAGATCGACGAAGATTAAAAGCTTCTCTCAATTCTCAATCTCATGTTAGCTAAAAATAGTGCTTCCATCCAGTCAGAGCCCACCACCGACCATTTATGGGTCATGGCATCGATTTGCTCAAGATAGGTTACTTCAACGTGCGGTCATGGACAAACCAATTTGCAATTTAAAATAGAAATTTACGCTCAAAATGATATAAACAAACATTACAGTGTCTTTCATCACCTCTTTCAGTACGTACAAAGGCCAAAAATCAAAACAGGAGGGGGAGAAAAAGAAGTGAGAAAATGATATATTGCACAAACAAAACCAACCAATAATCTATGGACACCGCAAAGTGCACACTGTTATTTACATTACAAAAATAAGACTGCCACTTCCTCTCCTCTCTCTACACTATCCAATCTGTATACACACCATTTAACTCACCTATTCTCTCAACAAATCAAAAATATGAAAAAAGATGAACAGAACACATCTTAACACACTCAACCGTGGCTAGTACCCTATTCAGTGAATGCTTTTCATGACTGCCAGAACACGTCAGGATCCTTGTTATACAGTGAGTAATCTTGAATTTCTTGATTGGCCACATGGAAATCAATCAACCGGGCTTGAATAATTTTACACAACAATAATCCAGAAGGAAGCATCCACCATTCACTTTCGTCCCTGCACCCACCAACACCCCACAAAAATCACATATTTCAGCCGTACAATACAATAGCACAATTAGCAAAGGCAACTTCCACATAATTTGCCACGCCATCAAATAAAATATACTTACATGCTAAAATTCCAGGACTGAAAGTTCAAATTCTTTTTACTTGAATGGTCTCTGTAATGAAAATATCCACATATGAAGGCAGTTGCCTGTTATCCAGAAATAAATTGGATTGAGAATACATGAACAAGCAACAGTTTGGTGTTCAAATTCAATCACATCGTATCTGAAGGATCAAAAAGAATAAGACTGAACTATCCAGGACCCAAAAAAAATATTTAAAAAGAAAAAAATTAAGAGTGAACGGTTACAAAAAACAAAATTGCTGGAGTTCATATTTCCATCTTTGGATAAGTCAGATTATTGTAAAAAAATTAAAATCACATTTCCCATTCTTGAATTATCAGAGGTGAATTTGTATTATCAGAATACAGCTGATGCTTGTTTCTTGCAACCTAGATCGGCATATATATTCAGTTCTTTCAAGCATCGAATAATTTCAGAAGATGGGCAGAGATTTAACTTACAACGTTGATTAAGGATGTTATGTTCCACAAAGCATATACACGGGCTAGGCCTGCTGACCTTCTAGGTCCATGACTGAATAGAGCACTTATTCCAGCCGGGAATGGAAACAGCAGACCAAGAGGAAGGATAAAAAGGACTAGAAAAAAGTTGAGAAGTGAAATGGAATACATCTGTAGCAATGTAAGCAAGACTAAGCTAAAATCCGCTAATAGTAGTACAGAGACAAGCAAGCCAACAAGATCCTGCAAAATGAGATAAACAAAAAGTCAAGAGTATCATCTCCAGTTTCGGCCAAATATTGGAAAAAGAAAATGGATCTGTCAATGTATACACTAGGAAGTATGAAAAACTACCTGATGACCAACGGGTTTAGAATTATGAACAATAAAGGAAAAGGGATAACATATAGCTCTCTTTGTCTTAAGACTTTGTAAGCTTTTGGCATCCAAAATCCCTCCAAATATCCGTCTTCGTGTCGTTAGATGTTCATTGACTCTCAAATAATGTATCGCATCCTCCCTATGGATTCTAAGAAAACTGCTGATTACAATAGTTGGAAAATTAGTTTCTTCCAACAAAAAAAGTAAAAATAAATAAAAATAAAAATTACCTTGACTGTTGCTCATGTAGCAAAGATCTATCTTGAACTTCAAAAACATGTGCCAGACTTCTGTTCTCAGTAGCATATACCACAACTCCAAACTGGCAATATCCAGAAGATGTAGGCTGAAACCAAGCAAGATCAACACGTATACCATATTGACATAAACTAGGATTTGCATGAGTGTCAAGCCAACTGAGAAGATGACCAAAAGTAGTTTTTAAATGTCCGCAGTGAACCAATCGCAGTTGAGCGTTTAGACCAGCTACCAGTCGGTACCACACAGTCGGTGGAACAGACTGGAAAATGCAAACAAAACAATTCTCGTCATTTAGGAATACCATAGAATTACAAAGGGGCAACCCTGTAAACTAATAAAATCATTAACCTGACTCATAAGGCTGGTCACAATGTTATCATTATGAAGAGACAAAGGAGACATGTAGCTTCCATCTCCCCCAAAACACAAAGACATTGGTAATCTTTGATTAAGTCGAGGCGGAAGATCAGCTCTCTTTTCATCTCCGCCAAGAAAAAAGTCGATATATGCTAGCATTAAATCAGCGGTTGCAGCTACCTGCAACACAATACAGTGAGCATTAATGTCAAATTTGCTGATTCCGTTATAATTAAGCAGAAAATATGCTTGGGAGGGCAATAAATGAGGACAGATTGAAAGCATCTGCAGCAAGGATGCCCTGGGTGAAACAGAACAGGACAGTCTAAATGCAACAAAGATCTTCCTAGGCCACTTGAGCCTTCCTGATCATTCTCATCTATATATCACTTCAGAAGATTTTAAGCATTTTAACAACAAAATAGCAGTGTTGTACAAAAACCAACACCAAACAATAAAGATCCTCAAGAGTCTAAATTTTAGGTTCAGTGCCATAAAAACTATGCTACATTTTGCAGGCAGCAGATCTAATTAATATTGGGAATAAATTATTAACTAAGTTTACTAAGGTATACTCAAGGACAGCATTTCAACATTAGTCAACAAGATCATAATCCTACTGGAAACACACAATTCAATTTCAAAGGCCTTTACCAAATCCAAACCCTAAACACCTGTAACATTGACACCCTTAGATTTAAAAATTTTGAAGTGGAAAAAGATGAATGTTTGAAATGCTGTCTACAATCACAAAAAATAAAGATTACAAATAACCCAACAAATGTATATAACAAACAAAAGGAGAGCAAAACAAATTTGGAAAAAAAAGGGCAATAAAGAGGCAATTTGGAATATATTTGACAGAAATGAACCTTAAGCCCTTCATATAGAGCACGTGAGCGACAAGAACGTAAGCAGGAATGGTCATACTCTGACCGAACAAATTCACGAAGTTGTTGTAATTTATTTTTCCGACATAGCTGTAGCCAGGACCACGCAAGTGGATATGCAAGGACAGAAAGAATACTATAAACTGAACCCTCCCACCACTGATAAGCAGCAAAAGCATTAATCTCATCGGCAAATCTATTGAATGCATCCTCATATCTGTGATGCAAATGATATATTAGAGCACAAATTACAGTAAAAGACTAAATTATACAAAACAATAAATTATTAAATATGTAAAATACTTCAGAGCTTCTAGAAACAAAGAACTTGTAACTTGATATTAAAGACGACCTTCAGAGTGACACCTAACAAAGTCATTTTATATCTAGAGAGATAAGAGAACTTACACAATTTCTATTACTTGTTCTGGAGGAGAATGAGGCAGATGCCAAGGCTCACTGAAAGTATTTTGCCCCATAAAATACATTCTATGAACATGACTCTGTGACTCCTCAGTTCTATTTGTCTCCATAACCTGAAAGAAGAAACAAATTATCATCCTTGGAATAATGCAACAAATTGCAATGGCATCCTAATGATGCTGCCTACTGGTTCCATATAAAAGATGAAATATTAAATAAAGCAGCAATAAAATTGGATAGCAACCTCATTTAAAGACTCTAGGAAAGGGAAGGAGTGATCTATGCGACGAGCTGGCACAAGAGCTGGCAATTCATCCCCACCCATGTATTTCATCCGTGCAACACTAAGAACAAGAGCTAACAGGATGAGGAGACCTAAGAGAATAAGACCAAACCACCACGGCCCACCAAAAGTGTATACCAATTCTTCAAGCGTTGTATAACAGTGAGGCATGTGATATCTCTCAGAAACGCACTTATATGGACAAGGACATTCAGTGACACCACCTGTTTAACATATTGTACAAATTTAAGAACAGAATTAACCAGAGAAATAACAACCTTAAAACACCTAAGACAATTTCAATGATTTTTAGATAAAAAAGTAACATTCACAGCAATGACAACAGCTCTTTCACATACAGAAGAAGCTTAATTAGAAATTTAAAATACCTCGAATAGGAATATACAAAGCACGATGCGGAAGCTCATTAGATGAGCAATGACGACAAAGAGCTCTATCAGACCCACTCACATTCTTAAAAGTCCCAACAGGGCATTCCTGCAGTACAATTGTTCAACCAGTGAGGACAAGCACATCAACAAGTTAAAAGGCAAGGTAACAGAAAAGCGTCACCATTAGAAAAAGAAAAATATTAAAAAAAAAAACAACCACAAAGTTATTGCTGGAAAACAAATAACTAGATATGGGTAGAGGTTAGAGGTCAAAAAATCAAAAGTTTTTCAATACGTCACTAAAATACTTTACATGCAACATTACACAGATAATATTAAATGATCAAAACTATTGGGTTGCGAAACAAGTCAAATATCACAAGACATAAAAAGGTGAAGCTACCTCACAAAAGACGCCATAAAGACCTCTAGGGCAAGCCTTCCCTGTAACAGTCCCATTTCCACCAGCAAGACCCTGACCTCTACCAAGTCCTCCCCTGGCATCAGGGAAATAAGGCTCAAAAACTAACCAATTCCATTCAGAATCCATAATTTACCATGGGTAATAACAAAACAAACAGAAAATGGCCGAGGGTGAATAGGAAAAAAACATCAGCCTAAAGCCAAAAGAACACATGGAATAGTTACTTATAAGCAAGCTGCTGGGGCCAGTAGGAGACTTGTCCAATTAAAAATTTGGTTGGTTAGAATAATAAAAAATACAAATTCACGTCCGTGTGCCCGAGGTACACATGCAGCTAAAGAATAATGCCTCTTCATTGCCAAAATGTGTATAAACTAATTGAGAGAGTCGTGAATTTTTTCATGAGATTTCCACTTGTAAACAAATTTGTTTCAAGTATTCTAGCAGTTTCACACACAAAATCATGTTGCAGCATAAACATTCGATATTATAGTACATACATGTTTGACTTGAGTACTTTTAGTCTCAATTTTTGAGAGTTGCCATGACCAGTGGGGAAAAAAGAATACACGCTTGTCTTCATGACAGGGTTATATGACACCATGAAGCTTCACTGTTGGCACTAACAGAGGATTTTGTACACTTTCTATGGGTGCTTTTTTCCATAACTTTATTAATGAAATAAGCACAGGATTCTGACATGCATATCAACATGTCTTCTTCAGCACTAGGATCAAAGTTTATAATAATTATTTTCACAGAATCTTATAATACATCCACTTCAAGTCCTTTGAACGGATACCTATCTTGCACGGTATTGAAGGATGAATCCTACCAGTAGTCAAGAGTCTTTCATGACTTAATAACAGCTTAAAATCTGAGCTACGGTCTCACCTCAATCACTTCTAGAATTCAACAAGTCAGACATCGTACTTCGGAAGTTTTAAAATGCCGAAAAACAATGAGTCAAGGAGTACTTAAAAATTTCCCATAACAGGGTGTAGGAAATGTGCTTGAAAGTAAAGCTGCTTTTAATACTTCAACTGCATGATATATTTAATAGCACCAAACTCAGAACCATTTATTTTCAACAATCTGCCAGACCAAGCAGCAAATGTTTGGTAAAGAACCATTGGCATTAAGATAGACAAACCATAGAAGGAAACAAGCAGTCTAATCATTCACCAGGAATTGAATGCAAGAAAAGAGTACAATTTGCTGGATGCGAACCTAGCATCAATGCTTCCATTCACACTTGCCAAGGGAAGATACTCATCTCCAATTGGTATATCTGACCAATGAAAATGAATCCTTCCGCCACCGCCACCGCCACCGCCACTATGACTGCCACGTCCACCAGTAGTGGAGATAGAAGAAGACTCACCAAGTACTAATGTATGAATAAAAAAAATAATGGTTCCACCAGATCCACCCCCAGGACCTACAGTTGAGATAAGCCTACCATCTTGCTGATGGATTTCTTCTTCAAAGCTTTCGCCATCAGCTCTAATTGAACCGTAAACAGATAAACTTGTCAGTGAATGCTCCAATGAACCCATCACTGTCCAAAGAAAAAGATAAAGTAATGATCCATAAGGAGGATAAAAAAGAATATCCACAATGCAATTCAAATCAACTGAGTAGAGCAATAGCCAAACTTGAACAATGTCCTTATTTGATAAATTAATCTACAGTTGAGTCAAAACTATGTCAGGGACTGAATATTTTTCTTACACCACTTCTAGTGCACTAATATTGAAACATGCACTAGAAAAGAATCATAATTATAAATCATCACCAAGGATATTTTTCTTTTTCTTTATCTTTTGGAAGTAGTATTACAAATCTATAGATATTACTTGAATAAATTAATGGGGGGACACTACTTGAATTAGCTCTACTATAGCATGGACCAAGAATCTGCCACTAAAGTAGGGTAGGTGATATATGCTTCCATTATACTTGGGAGAAAGCATCCTCCCACACTTGAAAGTGGGACAGAATACTTGAACTCATTCCCCCTAAGTTGGGAGAGTGAGCCCCCAACCACTCCACTACGAGGTGGTTGGTCTGCACCAAGAGTCTTTCCAGTAAAGCATTAGTTGGAAGAATGATACTACTAACAAGATTAAACAACATTTCTAAAAGTAGCAAGACAACACTGACCAGAAAACAAAGCAGTGATTCTAAGTACTCATGGAAGAGAACATATGATTTCAGAGACCAGGCCTAGGTTGTGACCCAATACTAAGGAAACAGGATGTCAAGCTTCAAAAGGAAAGAAGTAAGCATTAATTTCAACATCACCCAGCATGGCATAGAGTGAATGCTTTCAACAAACTTGTCAAAAGCGTAAAATTTGCAAAGTGAGAGAGAAGATAATGCAAATGGAAGGCATAGATCCCTAGAATCTAAATCGAGCAAATAGTAGATATAAATAAAATTTGCTCTAAACTCCTAACAAGATAGTAATTCATTCATGAGCCTCTGCGGTTTAACCTTCATTTTGCACTTGATTTTAGATTCCGGTGAGAAGCATAGAAGAATAAATTAAGAACCACTATCTTATCAAATTAACAAGTTTACCTACTATGCCGCCGCCGGCAATTGCACCAGCCAGATTATCGTTTCCACTGCCACTACCAAGTTCACAAGGCAAATCGGCATCCCCATATGTAGCACCACCATCAATGAAACTTCCATTAAAGTATCCCTGCCCACCTTTACCACCATGTCCACCACCACCACCAAGACCATTGTCAAATACTTTTCCTCTTCCCACTCCATGAGTGCATCCTACAGATAAACCCAAATGAAATTTCACAAAACACAATTTTACCACGAAATGAACAGTTTTGATCTAACACTATAATCTGAAACATTCAATATGTGAATCTATCATACGAAAAAGGAAAAATGCGAAGGAGACATTCTACAGTTCAACTCCATGTGAGCAATGCGGTTACCAATCATACTGGAATTTTAAATGGATAAGAGTTAGACACACCTAGGCCAGATGCACTTATTGCTCCAGAAGCATGGACGACAACAGTTCTAACCAAGTGAAAATGAACAACAGATCCTTTTATAATGCCTTCAATATTAATCTCTTCAGCTCGACAGATCTGAAGCAACAATTCACAAAAGAAATAGTGTCTAAGAAACCCAAAAGCCAAAGCCCATCACAGCACAACAGTCATAAACTAATCTGATGAAGATGAGTAATTAGCGTTCAATCTAGCTAATGGGATACCTGAAGAGTGAAGGATAATGACGAGTTCAGATTGCAATCTTCTGGAGGATGAAGCAATTCCACCGGGCAATCATGGCGGTCACAATAAAGTCGTGGTTTCCTACAGTTTTTCCCCCCCCCAAAAAAAAAAAAAAAAAATTACTAATCTATTAAAAAAATTAGGTTCAATGATGAATATATAATTCATAACTTACGTATCATTGTTACTTGCATTTTCTGAGGGACCTCGCAAAACAGATCCGGGTCCAACCTTCATTTCATGGGAAGCAAAGTAAAACCACAAAATGAATAATTTCCACATAAAATTGATCAAAGCAAATTTCTCTCCCTCTAACTGAAAATTTCATCCGTAAACTAGTAAATCTGATTTGAAGACAAACTAAAATTCAATGCTACATGTTGAGGCCTCAGCTTACATTGATACTGAAAAATAAGGACAGGATCAGACGCTGTGCCTCAATCATATCTCCTGGTCCAGACAAATTCAGAAAACCTTGTCCGTTAACTCCCAAATTGGCATCAGAACGTATCACAGATGATTCCTGAGAAACGAATACAGCTCCATTAAGATATTAAAAAAGATCATCTAGTAAACAAGAAAACAAAGAAGACATAACACACCTTGAGAACCATTAAATTGGTAGCCTCAAGCAAGGATGTCGCCAGAATTGCATCGTCACCAGCATCTATAAGCATTTTGGAATTCCACATCAAGTGCATTTTGACAGACATACGAAGAGCCCCATATATCTAATTTCAATTGCAGGTAACAATAATGAAGACCATTATTAATATTATGATAACTATAATGTAAAATGATCGTATAGTCTGCAGCTTTAGAGAAGGCAAGAGATAAAGGCAACAGAAAAAAAATTAGGTATGGACAAAAATGCCTCCAGAAAATTATATCATTTAGTAGCAATAATGAAAATCAGCACTGCAAAAGTTTGCTCATGACAGAAGCTTCAAAAGATAAAAATGCATTCAGAAGAAAACAGTAATTCAATAACTATACAAACATGGGAAGGTCAATATTTAGAAGCCAAAAAGAATCCAAAACGAATTTTCAGAGATAGAGAATCTGAGATCTAGATCAGTATATAGTGGTGTACTAGCTGAAGCAGTGGAGATATTCTGAGGTTAAAAGATTGAAAATGCAGACAAGTAATTTAAATGATAACTATATATTTGATGTTTCTCATGAGATCAGTGGAGATATTCCCATGTATAGTATAATGCAATTTCAAAGATTTAAAGTGCCAACAAACAGTGGGTATATTTGGTAGCATAGGGAGTAAGTTAAACTAAGAAACAATACCTACGATGGAGCGGTTATTGAGAAAGTAACATTTGGCTGATAAACTATGAAACTCCACTAAAGAGTAAGAAATTTGCAATCAGTACCATCCTGCTCGGATGAGAGAGAGTGGAGAGGTGCATGTAACTTGCCTTGACAATGGAATCACTCATTAAGAGCTCTTCTGCCAGCAACTCAAATTCAGATGTAGCATAGTGTGCAAGCCCAAAACTTAGGACTGCCCCCTGCGATAAATGAATCTGTCCTCGAACCTATTTAAGTAGCAGATACATCAAAAAGGAAGAACATGATGTATATCTACAAACTGTTACAGAACATCCACAAATAACCCTGTGAGTGAGTCTAAATGTAACCCAAACAGCTAGCATAAACGCGGTCATAGCCTATGCAATTACCAAGGATTAAGACTTGAATCAACCCAACAAAAATAAATGCAATCACCCAGAATGGCCAATAACCATGTAAAATCCAAACAGGGAAACAAGATAGTACTTCTTTACTCACCTGTACACGACTCCAAAACAAAGGAACAGAAGCCTTGGCATTATCCCGAATATAAACATTTGTCCAAAGTTGCTGCTTTGGAAACTCTAAAAGAAGCGTGTCCGTATTTGTTGGCAGGTTGTCATTGCTTACAATAAGCCTCCGAGGCACAGCATCATAATATGTCCCTGCAGCGCCAGCATTTTCAGGACACCCAAAACTCCTTCCCCCTAAAAACAAGATAACAAGCAATGTAAGAAAAAATATGGTTATTAAGCAACTATTTTTATTTTCTGGAAATATAATATATATTAACATCTTTTAAAGAGGATAAAATATTGCAAACAGAATGAGATGAATCTCCTCCAAGTCTCTGAGGGAGAGAGTGAACAATTGGAGGCGCATAATATCAGATACTAAAAGAAATTCCACAATCATTTTAATCAACTTTCCTGGATTGCTGTTTAAGTGGAATTTCATGAATGAAGTTTGTTATGAGTTTCATGTTATATAAAAGCTTAAAAAAGTTGGCACATGCTAAATTACAATTGATATGGAAAGAGAAGGGAACAAATTGAACATAAGTTTTATAAGCAATATAAATCAAAATTAAATTTTATTCAGCCCATCTGCTCAACCCTTTTGGCGTAAAATCCATAAAATAGGAGCTAGGAAACTCAATCTAGAACAGCAGTCTCCCGAAGAGAAGGCCAATGCAGAATGCTAAGAGTTACAAAAATTAGTTCCAATTACACGTCACATTTACATATAAACATTTCCTTCTCTAAATTCACCAAAAGGACAAGTTACAAAAAAAAAAGAAAGAAAAAACATATGTGAAGACAAAAGGTAAATGCCTAAGCCATACCATGAACACAAACTTCAGCAGCATCATGTCGGCTAAAAACATTGATAGAAACTCTACCACCACCGCCTCCAGCAAATCCATTCCCCCCAGAGGCACTTATTTTACCATTTCCTGTCCTGCTCTTCACAGAAGAAATTTATAAATTGAGTGAAATACTAGTTGGCTACTCTACGAGTTAAAAAAAAAAAAGGGTCTAAACTATGACTTAAGAAAGTAATAAATAAAACAGGAGTGGCAACCCAAAAAAAAAAAAAAAAACCAACACAAAGAAAAAAATAAAAATAGAACTCAATATCAGACCCACAATTAATACTACCATCCCACTAGTAAGGTAAAACCAAGATTTTTTGTGTTTATATCATTCTTTCACCAGACATTAGAAATTAGTCATTAACTTAATATTTTTCCAAAAAAGTGACCTCCAGAAGAGAGAGATAGAGAGAACAGAAAAAGAAATACCTATCTTGACAGGATTTTTAAACAAATTTCATAAACTAGAATATGTCCACTTATTATTTAAAAGCAATGTAGAAAACTCTATGTTAAGAAGTATTCTCATAAGTTGACACATTTAGTTCGAGCTCCATGCTAACATAAGTTTCAAGATGCCACAATATTTCTCTCCCCGAGATTATCCAATATGTTTGCTTCTATCTATTGAAGTCACGTTCATTTCATTGCTAACAGACTTCACTTCGATCCAAAAACATACATGTAGCCCATAAATCTTTAAATCAATTACTATATGCGCAAAATTCATCAAGTTGTTATCAAGATTGCCAAAAGACCACATCCAAATATAATTAAATTAACATACATTCTGCTATCCCATCATCTTTTCTACATCAAGTCAAATTTACTCTCACAGTCTCTTCTTCATAGTTTTTACTTTTTCTCCTAGCCAATCACTCATAATATACCTAGCTAACACATAAAGCAAACGCAAATTTGTGTATAACTTGTATGGATGCAACATTTAAACTCTGAAACCACCATTGAACCGCAATCAATAATTAAAAAAAAAAAAAACGAATACTCACAAGAGAAATACAAAACCATTGCATAAAAGTAAAACAAGCCAAAGCTCTAAACTTTACATTCTATGGGCCTTGACATAAATGCTGCCACCGGAGCCTCCCCCACCTTTCACACCGACATCACCGCCATCCGCTAACAAACTCCCGTTAACCTCTATCTCATTCACAACCTCCAACCGAATCCTCCCACCACCATCTCCCCCAAAATTCTCCCCCTTAATAGTGGTCCCACCTTCACTCCCGTAACTCCAGGGCTCCTCCAACGAAGACCACGAGTACGGGTCTCCTCCCCACACATCGTCCGGCAACTTCATGTTATCCACTAGGCAACTCGCCCCTCTCCCTCCGTGGCCCCCACCAGCGCCCAGAACTCCATCAGGTGTCCCACTCGTCTCGGCCGGCGGCTCCCCCGCCAAGCCGGTCGCGTTCACCACCGAACCAGACGAGAAACTCGCGTTCAAAGCGGAAACATAAACCGTCCCAGCAACTATCTCTGAGTTTCGACCCAACAAGAATTCGCCAGTAACATTAATCGTTAGCAGACAACCTTTAATCGGACAGCGTAACGTTACACCTGGAAGAATGTGTAAACTTCCCGAGCCTTCCACGTAAATGTCGTCGTTTTCGAAGGTTAAGCTAGAATTGAGCAGGCAAACAGTTTCAAGAGTACCGACACCACCAAGGTCCCTTTGGCATGATAGAGACGGAGGATGAGGTGGCGCTATCGGTGGAGGTGGTGACGGAGGCGTGTAATCGCCGTGAAACAATGAATCAGCTCCGAAGCCGATCACCGGGAAATTGTATTGATCGAGAGATAAGGAAGTTTCTAGTGAGAAGAAGATCAAAGTAGTAAATATGAGGAAAATTTGAGCCATTTAGAGAAGAGAAACTCATTACATAGCGTCAAAGGAAAAAGAATAAATTGTGGAAGTGAAGAGTTGATAAGAGATTGACGAAAGAGGTGTGAATGAATTTGACAACGAAGAAAGAGGACTTGAATGGAAAATTCGAATAAGGGATTGGGTAAGGAGTGTAAAAAAGGAAAGTACGAGGTCGTTTTGGAAAGTTATTAGCTGGATGATCAATGGCATGGTATTTTATGTGAAACTTAAACAGGGAGACGATGCACAAGAAAGGGAAGAGTAGAGTGCTCCCTCTGGTGAACAGATGCCACATGGAATCTCAGAAGCAGCACGCGTGCAGTACACGTGTGGAGTTGTTAGGCGGTCTTTATTTATTTTTTCATTTTTATTCTTAATGGGCCATGCACCCGATAGAGTATGGGTCTGACTTCCGTGTGGATTCATTTTGGGCCACATCATTGGCCCATAACAAAAGACAGTTTGGGCGCGCATGATCCATAAAATTCACATAATTATGTCATGCGGATTCATTTATGGTGGTATTATTTTTCATATTTTAGAAAGTATTTTGTCATCATTTCAAAAAAAAAGAAGAAGAAAGTATTTTGTTATATATATTGACGTAGGAGGGCTGATTTTAACAAAAATGATTTTAATTTATTTTACTAAACACTAAAATTAGCTTTTAAATTTTTAAAATTATTTTTAAGCCTTTTAAAAGCAATCCCAAACAGGCCCTAAGATGGAGTAGAATTCGATTATTAAGTAGCTGCTGCACTATGTTACATTATTAGTGTATTTACTTCTCGAATTGGGGAACAAGAACTCGAAATTAGAATTATTAACAACGTTTACGTCATAAAATAGAGGTTGGAATCGGAATCAAAATCGAAATTGCAAGTCCACACCAATTTGAGAATGGAGGATTCGAGATTGATTCCCAAGGGGTGGGCATTAGTCTTCCACTTCTTAGAGTTCCAATTCTACCCTTATTCATATTTTTAAAATTTCTAAAATACCCTCCTTTAAATGAAAAATATAAATAGCAAAAAAAAAAAAAATTGCAACAACAAATCCCTAACTCCTCGCATCAAGCTCCAATTGAAAGCCACTGTAGCCAAACCTCACCGTTGCTGCCCAAATCAAGCATTATTGCCGTTATTGTTGGTCTGTCGGCTGCAGAACAACAGTTGTTGCCGGTTTCATCTTTGTTTGGGCAGTCTCTGTATCAATTTCATCTCTATTTTCTCCATCTCGGTTTCATCTTCGGTTTCGTTTCCGATAGCCATGGTTCTACTTTGGTGATAATGATGATGTCGATGATGATAACTTGTTGTTGCAAGTGTTGTTAATGATGATTCCAATTTTAATTTTTATTTTGTTGATGATGAATGATTTTTTATTTTGATTTTAATATTTTGTTGATGATAAATTGAGTGAAATACTAGTTGGCTACTACTACTACTACTACTACTACTACTACTACTACTACTACTACTACTACTACTACTACTACTACTACTACTACTACTACTACTACTACTACTACTACTACTACTACTACTACTACTACTACTACTACTACTAATATTTTTAAATAAATAATAATAATATTTTTAAATAAATAATCACAATAATTAAATATAAAATAATAATTATCATAATAGTTAATTAAGGACTTTTTATTAATTTGTAATAATCTTACTCATTTTGATTCCGATTTCAAGATAAATTAAACATATTAATAATCCAACTTATTCTGATTCCAATTCCCACAGTTCAAGTGAACAACGTATTCTAATTTCTATTCCTCATTCCCATTTTAGCCCATTCCAATTATTGCATATTCTAATTCCAATCCTTTCTGATCCCATTTAGTAAAAGATATAATAGTTTTTTCATCATATAAATAAAAAATCAAATCAACTTGACTTCCAGTTATAGTAGTTCGTGTTTAAAAAACACTTTTAGTGATATACTTTAATAGCTATAGTTGTTAAACTTCAATAACTGACTAGGTCTAAATTTATAAATAGTCACTTATAGCAATCTAATTATTTCACATGGTACAACTTTTAGTTTTGAGTGATAACTTGTTTTAAATGTGTCTTCTTTCAAGAGTTCTTTCTCTTAGGATGAGAGAACATTGAATTAAAGCTAAATTGGATCTTCATGATCCGGAGTGCTGCTCACTAGTTGAGCCTTAACTCTTTAGTTCATTTATTTCTCAATTTTCTTTTCTTTTCTTTTAAAGATTTCAATCTTTAAGCTGGGTTTAAAAGGTAGGTGTGAGTATTAAAAGAAAAGGCAAGAGAGGTTAAAATCAAAGATGGATACTTAAAACACAAGAGCGTTAGTGAGGTTGGTAAATGGTTCTTTATGCCTTAGTTAAGGTAGGCAGTACTTATTTAAATGTCATAGAAATTGATGAATTAATAAGAAAGTTTAGCGTTATAATGCTGGAAGAAGACAAAGTTATCTTTAGGAGTTAGGATTGCAGTAGGCTACTTAATGGAAAAATTCTTACTGAATTAGTTGTGAGAGGATTAGGATAGCCCTACACCAAGCCTGGCATCCAATAGGGGTAGTAAAAGTAGAAAGCCTATGAAATAAAATTTTCATGTTCAAGTTTTCTTCAGAAGAAAATAAGTAAAAAGTGTTAATCGAAGGACCTTGGCACTTTTATTGAGCTCTTATTCTGCTCTAAGAAACAAGTGGTATAGGCAACATCATAGAGCAGCCATTTTCACTTGTCTCATTTGGTTAAAAATGTATGATATGCCTCTAATGTGTATGGACATATGTACAATCCATGAAATTAGATAAAAAATTGGGAAAATAGATGATGAAGCTATAAATGCAATATGGGATTGCTTTGGCGAATATGTATGAGTCAAAAGCATTTGCAGAAGATCTTAAGAATTTAATAAATAGATGGGAAAGAAATACTAGTTAGAATGGTTTATGAAAAGCTGTGAGATTATTGCTTTTGTTATGGCTACATTGGGCATCGATGCAGAAAGTGTGCTAAATGTAAAAGCCAACCTAAAAAGGTTTTGACGTATTGAGTTTAGTTAAAGGAAATTCTATTGGTTGATCGTATGAAACTTTAGAAGAGAAAAGAATGAGAAAATAGGGAACAACAAAGGTCAACAAAAAAAAAGCTACAAATTTGGAGAGTATACGAATCCCCGATCCACAACAACTAAACGCGAGTGGAGAAAACAAGTCACGGTTAATCTAATATCAAGAAGAAGCAAGCAATACACAAATAGATTTAAGACACATGGAGGAAGCAATTGAAAAACATTAATGATCTGAAGGAAAGAATCGTGATAGTATTAAGTTGATGCAGAAAGTCGCACTATGTAGCTAAAAATGAAGAGGATCTAAAAACTTGTGTCAAAGGGTGGGGATCTGTTAAAGTACAATTTATGCACTAGTTTTGCATTGTTTACTTCCTTTAATATCGATGTTTTGTACTTAATAATAGTGATTTACTTGTGTTTTATTTTTGTAGGTGCAATTCTATTGATTGGTGCTGAAATTGAGTTACAAGATGATATTTGAGGATAATTGATTTCCTAGAGAAATTATGAGCTTCAGAAGAACTTTGTTGATAAGGCGTGGGCGCGTGCTGTCAACTAAGGACCTGTAGTTTTTATTTTGACGTGTTTTATCTTTTTGGTTATTTTTGTAATTCCGAATTTAATATTTATTTTTATTTTAGATATTAGTATTTTTTTTAAAGAGAACTCTAGAGAGAGAGAATTTTGGAGAAATGAATTGGAAAAAAAGCCTAGATCAAAATTTCTCTCTTCTCTCTATGAAGAACTAAACCTATTATTCTGGTTGAAGTTAATAAAACTTTGATTCATCATTACTGTGAGATCTTTCTTATGCTTTAATTGTTTTATTGCTTTTTGGGTATTTGTTTATTCTCTAAATTATTGTCATGATTATGTTTGTCAATTAGATAATTGACCACTATTTAATTATCAACTTAATCTATTGTCAATTAAAAGATTGATCGTATGAAGATTTTAATGTTTGTGACAAATAGCATAGCATTGCGTTGTGTTATGAGAATAAACAATCTAATTTAAATGAATCATCGTATGTGTTTGTTGATTAGGATTTGGGTCTCTCTGGTTTCTCAGGCTGTCAATTGATTAAATCCTATGATCGTATCTAGGGTTGTCTATTGATTAGGGAAATAACTAATGGTCGTACTTTGGTTGTCGACTAGTTAAGGAGAGATTGACTATTAGAGGGTCTCAGTAGCTATAACTGGTCTATTCATAAGTAGTAATGATTTAGATTTGAATCAATGATTAGTATTCTAATCAAGCTGAGTTAATTCTTTCAACTAGAGCTTTTCCCAATTTGAAATACAATTTTAATTTGCATTCTTGTTATTGTAATTTGATTTTTATTATTGTCAACAATCTCCCCATTTTGCATTTTACATTTTAAAAGGATTTAAATAATTACCGATCTCTGTGGACACGACCCTGCTTAATCACTATACACAATTTATTTAGAGTAGCTTTTTATTTTTGCTGGTTTCGACAACCATCAAATTTTGGCGCCGTTGCCGGGGATTGGTGTTGTTTATTTAATCTTTTTTACGTTTTTACTTGGTGTATGGTTCGTTCTTCTCGTACAGGTATACTTTCGTTTGATCCTGAAATTTAGAAAACAACTCGCCAGTTGAGATAACAGACGAAGCGAGCTAAGCACCAATCCTCGTCGCCTTTGCTTTCTGAATCAGATACGGTGCCTGATTTGGTTGAATCATCTAGCGATTGAGAAGAACAAGTGATGGATAGAGCTGCACCTGTAGAAAGAACTCTTAGAGAGTTAGCTGAACCAGACTTGAATCAGCAACCACTCTACATTTAATATGTAGACTTAGAGGTAAATTTTGAATTAAAGTCTGGTCTTATTCATTTGTTACCCAAGTTTCATGGTTTTGCAGGTGAAGATCCTCATAAACATCTTAAGGAGTTTCCTGTTGTGTGTTCAAGTATGAGGCCACAGGGCGTGACTGAAGAGCAGATTAAGCTGCGTACTTTTCCTTTCTCTTTAGATGGACTAGCTGAAGATTGGTTGTACTACTTGCCTCCTAGATTAATTACAACGTGGAATGGTTTCAAGAAGCAGTTCCTCAAGAAGTACTTTCCTGCTTCAAGAGCTGCCAGCATCAGAAAAGATATATGTGGGATCAGACAACTTCTTGGGGAAACTTTGTATGAGTATTGGGAGCGATTCAAACAATTTTGTGCCAGCTATCTTCAGCATTAGATTTCTGATCAACTTCTTATTCAATACTTTTACGAATGACTGTTATTGATGGATATGAGTATAATAGATGCTGCCAGTGGAGGTGTGTTGGTGAACAAGACCCCTACTCAAGTAAGGGAGTTGATCTCAAATATGGCTGCCAATGCACAACAGTTTGGCAGCAGGCAAGATCCCACTTCAAGGAAGGTGAATGAGGTAAATATTTCTTTTAGTGATCAACATTTAGATAAACTTACTTCTCTTGTGAAAAAAATTTGTTGTAGGTAATGTGCAACAGGTAAAGACTTGTGTTATTTGTTTTAATATGGGTCATTCAACTGATATGTGTCCTACACTTCAAGAAGAACTCGTTGAACAAGCCAATGCAGTTGGAGGATTTCCAAGCATGCCTCAGAGGAGGTATGATCTTTATGCACAAACATACAATTTGAGATGGAAAGATCATCCCAACTTTAGCTATGGAGTTAGGCCTTCAGGATTCGCACAACAATACCCACCAAGACAACTAGCCCACGCCTAGCATTCCAGCCACATGAATCAAAACCCGTGAGTGAAATTATTGTCACAATGTCGAAGAGGAAAGCATAAACTTCCAAGTCATCTAAAAAGAAACCTGTTGCAAAGAAATTGCCGCTTCCATTACGGTTCCATGGAACACAATTTCAGATTCACGCCAAGCCGTGAGACAAAGATCGAAACATGGAAAAGGCATGAGTGTTTTGCCACTTGTTGAATCCAATTTTGGAGGGTGCCTCACATTCACGACTCAACAAGAGAAGGAAAGGTACAAGGATATTTCCAAGCGAAAAATACTTCCAGCTAAGTATATTCATTACTCGACGCTTGAAAAATTGAATGTTAAGGATAATTTTCATTCTTTGATAGATAAGATTGGTTTGCGTCAGTTTGTTGATGTTGATTGTTTGGGTTATGTTGAGTTGATTAGGGAGTTATATACTACTTTTTAATTTAATATATCGAATGATTTTACTTTGCATACTCTGAATGTTATAAAGTTTAGGTTAATTGGACGAAATTTTTCACCATTTATCATAGATTTTAACCTAGCTTTAGGATTCATTGATGATGATTATTCTTTTAGTGATGCATATTTAAGGACAACTTGTGACTTTAGCGAAAATTTTGAGCCTTATGGTCTTTGGCGTAATTTATCTTCTGATCACTATGCCTATGACCCGAGTAAATCTAAGAGCTCTTTCTTACGTGATCCTATTTTGAAATGTGTGCATCAGTTCTTAGCATATAATTTTTTAGGAAAGAAAGATCACTCGAGAGTTTTCTCTAAAATTGAGTTTTATTTTATCTGGTGCATGTTAAATGATGTGAAGCCTAATCTAGGTTTTTGGTTAGCAGATCAATTTCAGAGTGTGCTTAAACATTATAGGACTTATATTTCTCGGTCCATACATTACTCTATTAGCTATAAACTTATGTGTGCTTGATTCTGAAAATAATGATTTACATCCTGCTTGCCAAAAGGAATTTTTGGATATGTCTTTGTTTGATAGAATAAGTGTGGTCGAATTTAAGGAGTGGAGATTTCAGTTTACTGAACCAGGACCCACTTAACTTCCAAAGAAGCTTTATGCTAGGAGTGGTGCTACTTCTGATGACGAGTTTGACGACGAAACTGCTACCCCACCAACTATTCTTTCTACATCTGCACCACCTTTGAGCATTCAGTTAGAGAAAATAGAGCACAAGTTGAATAAGATGGAGCAGAATTTGGCCGTATACTTCGAGAGTGTGGGATTTATCCCACCATTTCCGCCAAGCCCATCAACGTTATGTGGATCAAAGCTCACAAATCAGGGACATTTTTCCTTTAATCTTTTATCCTTATGCTTTATTTCTTTATGTGAGTTTTGATTATCATACATTAGGGACAATGTAAGTTCTTGATGTGGGGGAGGGAATTTTGCAATATTGATGGCTAGAAGTATTATTTTCACTCTGCTTATACTTAAATGATTTTGGAGTTAGTATGCTTCATATATTTAATTTTTTTTTCTTTTCTTTCTCACTACTCTTTTCCCATCGATTTCAAATTATTTATATCTATTTTTATTTTATCATACTCTTTCATCAGTCAGATTTTATCTTTCACTTTTTATATTACTACATACATCTTTCTCGCTTCTTATCCTTTTTACCTTTCCTTTTATATATCACTCATACCTTTTTCTCATTCTACACTATTATTGATGGTTGATTTATTTGAAGAGTGTACATGATTTAATGGCAAATTTACCAACTTTGTGAGGATTTGAGCCTAGGAGCAACCACTTTGCTCTAATTATTTTTGTTATGTGAATATCAATCTTAGTTTGTTTATTCTAGAACTTGCTTTGTTATGCATGTTGAGCCGCATTACGGGATTTTATGCATTAAAATGATAAGGGCAAACCACTTTCCATTTTTCTATTTTCGTATTTTTCTTCTTTTTCTCTACCCGAAGACCTTTATTTATTTATTTTTTTTAGCCTTAATAGTTACCCATGTAATTCTCTCCATCTACTTACCCATTTTCCTTATTTTTTAGCCTCAATTTAAGGAGATTTTTGGACTCATTGTTTGGATATATTTTGTATATATTTTGTTGCTCTTGCTACCTTGAATTAAAGTTTCTCAATTAGATCAAAGAGATACAATTGCTTTTCTTAATTAGTCTCACATTGCTTTGATCCCAAAAGTTCATAAACCATAGAGGGTTATAGATTTTAGACCGATAAGCTTGTGTAATGTCATTTATAGGATTATAGCTAAATCAATTGCAAAAAGGCTAAAACATATCCGTCACGTGCATTCATCCCCAATAGATTGATTATTGATACTATTATTATTGATTATGAATGTTTACATAAAATTAGACATAACAAAGGGAAAGAACATGGGCTGGTGGCATTAAAACTAGATATTAACAAGGCTTATGATAATGAGTGTGGTTTTTTGATGCACATAATGTTAAAGCTAGGTTTCACTATTAAATGGGTGGACCTAATGATGGATTGTATTACCATAACTTCTTTTTCTGTTCTTATCAATAGACTAGTTATAGGGTTGATTCAACTTTAGAGAGAGCTCAAACATTGGTGTTCACTATCTCCTTACGTCTTCATAATGTGTGCAGAAGATTTTTTCAACCAGCTTGTGCAACCAAAGCATCAAAGGCATATTCATGAGCTTTATTTTGGCAAAGATACAATAATCTCCCATTTGTTATTTGCTAACGACAGGCTAATTTTCAACAAAGTAGCAGTGGAGGATTGTAAACACTCAGGCCTTGTTTGGAACGTTGGATTGGGCTGAATTAACTCTTAGGATTATATTGGATTAGATTAGATTGATTATATAGTACTATCTTTTGTTTGGTATAGTGTTGGACAAGAATCCAAAGTTAGTCTAATTCCACCTTTTATCCAACATCCAAAGTTGCCTTAAAGGCTATATTTGAGTGTTATAGTAAAGCATCTAGATAGATTTTCAACTTAAAAAAAAATCATTTATGTTCTTTAACAGTAGCAGAAAGGATGATCAAGTTACAACTATAAAGGATATCTTCTAGTTGAAAGTGGTTTCTTGGCATGAAAAATAGCTAAACTTGCCATCAATGATAAGAAAAAAAGACAAAGATTTCTTTAATGAGGTAAAGCTTAAAGTTTTGAATAAAATATCAAGCTAGCAACATAAATTTTTTTCAAGTGAGGGCAAAGAGGTACTTATTAAAGCAGTAGCACAAGCTATCCCTATATATGTTGTGAGTGTGTTCAATATTCTAATAAGGTTGTGTACGGACATCCAAAAAGTAGTTGCTAGGTTTGGGTGGAGAAAAAAAACAAGACAAAAAAGAAAAAAACATTCGTGAGCGAGATGAGAAAGAATGAGTCAAGCCCAAACAAAAGGTGAAATGGGATTTAGAGGTTTTTTAAAGTTCAACCAATCTCTTTTAGCAAAGCAAGGATGGCGAATCATAGAGTTCCTAAACTCCCAAATGGCAAGAGTCTTGAAAGTTAGATACTTTAAAAATTCAGGGTTTATGGATACGGGTATATGATCAAAATCATCTTTCATTTGGAGGAGTGTTTTGTGGGGAAGACAGGTGATCCCAAAAGGGTCTAGGTGGAGAATTGGGAATGGGCAGAATGTATAGGCGCACTACAAGAAATTTGACTTTTTAAAAGAATATATTTTACAACCTTTGAAATTTGGTCACGAAATAATATTTATTGTGATGAATTTATGAAATTCATATCCTATAATTTTGTCCTGGCTTGTGTTATATTTCGTGACCAATAATTTTATTTTGAGACAATATTTGGTCTTTTTGTTTAACCGTTTTTTGACAAACATTATCTTAGTCGCTAAAAAACATATTATTTTAGCATAGAAAATTCCCTCAAAATTTGAAATATTTTGTGAGAATATTTCATCATTTATGACAAAAGAAATGTTTGCAAAATATAAGTATATGCGATGACACTATTTCGTAACTAAAAAAAAGTATAAATTTAACTAAACTATCCATGAAATATATTAGTCTGTAAAGATTTTTTTATTTCTTATAATTTTAAGACCCCAATTTTTGGTCATGGATAATTAATTACAGTGACAAAACGAAAAGTAGTAGCTAAAAGTTTTGTCTGAAATAACATTGTATTTTTGTGACTAAGTTTTTCTTTCCTGAGATGCATTATTTGGTATTTGATTCAATGTTTTTGTGACGATGATTATTATAGTCGAAAAAAATAATTGTTTTTGGGCACAAAAGTCTTCTTGAAAATTGAATATTTTGGGACAATGTTTTATCATTCATGAAAAAATAAATGGTCACGAAATATAATTGTAGGTGACAAAACTATTTTGTAACTAAAAAACAAGTGTAAAGTTAAGCAAACCATCAATCACATATAATATTATTCTCTAAAGTTATTTTGAATTCTTATAATTTTAAGACCTCATTTTTTAGTCCTAGATGAGTCAGTATGGTGACAAAACTAAAAATAATAACTAAAAGTTTTGTCTTGAATAGCATTGTATTTTTATGACCAAGTTATTTATTTCCTATCGCAATGCTTGGTCTCTAATTCAAATTTTATAATGAATATTATTTTAGTTGAAAAGGACAAGTTCTTTTTTTTTTTCCTTTTTTTGTACAAAAGTTTCCTTGAAAAAATAAAAATGCTAGGACGATGTTATTAGTAGTCACAAAACATAATCATAGGTAATGAAATTGTTTTGTAATTGCAAAATAGTTGTTTCTAAATTTTGTTTCCAAAGTTATAACTTTAAGACCCTGAGTATTTTTTTTTTTTTGGTCACAAATGTGTAACTACAATGATAAAACAAAAAAAATTGTGGTTGAATGTTTTATCTTCGCTAATCTTAACCAATATATTTTGTTGTTACTGTTTTATCTAGATAAAATTTTAACTTCCGTGGCTAGACTTTTCCTAATTGTTACTTTTCCAACAATTTAAAAAATTATTGAAAAGTATTGAGCATAATTACTAATAAGTAATGGTAGAACCACCACCACAAGAAATAGTAGAATATTTGGCATTTTTTATTTGTCAGTTTGTAAGAAGTATCAAATATATTTGGCACTCTATTAAAAAATGAGAATTTGTGCAATATAAATTACAGTAGTTTTAAACGTAAAATATTATACATTTATAGAAAAATTACCATTTACCAAGAACTTTTTACATTTATGGACTTAAGAAAAAAAAATTCTCACTTCACTGTCTTTCTTCTGTTTCTCTTCTCATTCACTCAAATTGATTTTTTATGCATCACTTATTTTCGAATTTCATCTCCATTCTCTCAAAGAACAAAGAATCACAAAGAATTTCAGCTTTCTTAAGCTTTATTTGCTTCTTGAATTTCATGTTTTTTAATTTAATTTTGATTTTTTTCTAGTTTTCTCTTTCTAATTTTGATAATTTTAGGGTTATGGCTTGATATAATTGTTTTTTAATCAATTTAGTTTTTGATTCTAAGTATCATCTCTGTTCCTATTCAAAAGACGACGAACATACAAATAATTTCATCTTTCATTTTCAATTTCGAAATAATTAATTTATTTTATCTTCTATTACTACACTTCTCTTTAATTTTTTATTAATTTATTGTTTAATTATTGATTAATTTATTGTTTAGGTAACCTAAGAAATTATTTCCTTTCTTCTCGTCAAGCATATTACATCTTATTGAAATTAATTTGGCCTTTAGTCTTGTTCTATTATTTGAATGCACATTACATGTTTGATGAAAGGCTATGGTTGCCTTGGAGCTACTCTAAGGTAGACCACGAATCACAACCACACACGCAAAATGATAAATAGTAGAAAAACTCATTATAATTTTAATCATGTGGTTATTAAAGGGTGCTCTACCTTAGAGCAGTTTCAACATAGCCGAACCCTTGATGAAATGTCTCCTTAAAAGATTACTTCTATTGTTATATGTTCAATTATTGATATCTCAATTAGAAGACTTTTGAACGTGGACACAATAATAATGAAGGTAATAAATACTTTTTATTAATTTATAACTAAAAGTTATAGAATAAATGTTGATGCCAGTAGTGTTCTTCTATCAGCAGTTGAAATGGCTGAATATATAGCAGGTGAATGCACATCCTTGATATTTAAACGTACTTTTCTCTATGTTTGTTGATTGTCTTGACATGCTATCCAAGTAAATAACTTAATAAAGAAATTCAACTCCTTTAATATGTTTTTCACAATTTAATTCAAATATGTTCGTTTGATATTAGTGCGAAGCTATTGAAATGGCATCAACAAAATAACTAGTTATTAATATCACATATATGCAACTTGATGCTTTTTGTAGATTTCATACAAAGTCGCTTAAAGAATTGAGTATGGATTGCCTTATTATGCAATGTCATATTATAAGAAACTTGTCTTTCTTTTATTGCTTATCTTGATATAAATTGTTTGTTGTTTTCTGAAAAACACAAGAAGAGTTGATAAATAAATAAACACCTTGTATAAATATGTGTAAAGATTGGTTCTTCTCTTTTGGTTATCGGTGTATGATTTTATTATATTTGAACTTGTAGCTTTAATCTTGCTAGAATAAGCATATGTTCACTGTGTAACTCTATTTTGATTTAAGGTTATTTATATATCTTCATGTTAGCAAATGTTGCTTTCTGCTTGTGTTTGTCATTCCAAATATAAATGGAATAAATTAACATTAGGAAAATGATATTTCACTGTCAATACTATGCAATCTTACTCTCATTTTTTTCAACTGCTTCTTTTCTTGTCACTATGCTTAGTGACTGAATTTGAATAAAGTAGGCTAAACTAAAATTCTCAAAATTTGGATCTCTAATGGAAAAAAGGATTTTACTTAATGGTTTTAACCCCCAATTATGGTTTTGAAATTTCATCATACAGTATATGATGTTTTGCTACATGTGAAATTTGCATACTTAATTTAGTACTTCATCAATGGATTGTTTAAATCATTTAAGTCACAAGTTAATTTATTGCCTTGGACTAAATTTTATTTCATTAATTTTGTCTTCTTTAGCATAAATCAAGAAACAAGCCATGCTTCTATTCTTCTCTATTTTTAGTCGTGATTCAATCTCTTAAGCTATTAGTAACTCCACAATTCTTGGAATGAACAGCAAAAGGTACTTGTATTTTTTAATATTTATTTTTTAAAAAATATATTATTTGCTTTTTTCTTAAGTTCTAATCTTTTGTATTAGGCTAAAATTTTTTATAATTTTTTTTGAAAAATTTTATAATTTTTTTCTAACTCTTTCTTTGTTTGTTAATAGTTGTTATTGGATCTTGCATGTGATCAACTTGCCTTCAATGGTTGTTTGTTATTTGAATTCAGCAAGAAACAAAATCAATATTGATATAAAAAGATTGTAATGTGTAAGTTTGTTAAAGATATTTAGCAATAAATATACTATTGGTTTTTGCTATATATACTTAGCCTAGCATGCTAGTAAAGCAATATTTAATTTGATTATCATTCCTTGTACAGAAAGTAAAAGTGAAGCACCTTCGTGATTTGGTTAATTTGTGGTAGTTGATTTAAATTGCAAGATATACTATACAATTGGGGTAAATTTGCATGGCATATGACTAAGGCAAGATTTTGGGCTTTTTTTTTTTTTTTTTGCATTTCCATATCTCTATTTAGATTCTCTGTACTCTAGTTCACTGTTCAAAATTTTCAACCTCTCATATCTTATTATCTTATTTATATATAGGCTTTCATGGAAACATTTGGGATCGATGGTAGAAGGGTAACTAATGATTGAATTATACTGATTGTTGCCACTGATTTGGGCAGTGCTTTTGGTATTGAAGATTCATTTGTACTAATTCTACTGCAAAGTGTAGAGTGAACTTATATGAATATATAGTTTCAAAACTAGATCTTATTTTTTGTATATACATTTCAAACATTTAAAGTTTGTCCCTGTACAGTTTAGATAATGTTTAGTTTCCCACTATTTCTTGAAAATAATGTGAGACTATATTGCTTGTCATTTAAAATGAAATTAATTGTCATGGAATAACATTTTTTGAATCGAAAATTTTTGGTCATTAGGTATCAATTTATGCGACTACAATATGTCACTGTCGATGTTTTCTTTTAACAATGGTGGAAAGTTGTCATTTTAAATTTTTTGATATGATGCTAAAAGTCATCAAATAATATATTATGTTGTAATTAAAAATAATGCGAGACTATATTACATAAATTTTACAATGAAAGAATCCATCACAATAAATTAATTTTTTTAACTAGATATTTTAGTTATGAATGCTTACATTTTATGACAAAAGATAATAGTCACTTAAAATGTTTTGATACAATTTAACTAGTTATAAAATAGCAAAATAAATTGTCTTTAAAACAAATTTGAGACTAAATTAATTACCTATTGCATTTACAGAAATTGTCACAAAAGACAACGACTTTGGATGATTATGTAACTTCGCGATATGTAAACTTCAACAAAAAAAGAAAGCTTTGCTAATTGTATCTTCGAACTCTTAAAATGACGATTTTTAGTAACTGTTGTGACTATATTTATATAATCTTGAGATAAATATCATAGTCACTATAAACCACATATTGTGACAAATATTAAGTGTCATTGATTGCATTTTTGAATCTTTAATATGACCATTTTGAATGCAATTAGTGACAGTTTTAACTTAATTTAAGACAATTATGTTTGTCACAAAAACATATTTTTTTAACATGACGAAAATAGTTTTTGTCGCTATAATCTTTTAAGACGGTCTTTGTACAACTAATGTGTGACGATATGTTTTTTGTCATAAAAAATATAAAGTGACTAATTTCTTATTTTTAGTGACTAATTTCTTTGTAATAAAATATTATTTTTTTGTAATGTTGTATAAGAGCAACTAGATACCCATACTTTCAATATTTAAGCCAATTTCAACTCCACTAATGGTAATTGATACTATACTGACAGAGTATATTGATACTATACTGGCAGAGTTAATTGATGATAAGCAACATTAGGAGGAAACTTCGATCTATGAACGCTTTATATTAGAAAAGGTAGAAGCTATTATTCAAATTCTACTGCCAAAAAGGCTAAATGAGAATTAGTTGGTGTGGCATTATGACAAAAGAGGCAATACTCAGTTAAGAGTGGTTACTAGGTGGCTATGAAGATAAAGTTTCTAGATTATCCAAGTTGTTCTACTCATAATCAACACTAATGGAGTGTTATTTGGAAGCTTGCTTTACTAGAGAAGGTAAGAATTTTTTTACAGAGGGCTGCCTCTAACTTACTTCCCACTACAAAAACTTATGCAGAAAAAGAGTTTTGAAGAGCCTACATGCCAAATATGTTGCTGTAATTTGAAGTTTATATCTCATGCTTTGTTGGATTGCAAAATGGTAAGGAAAATTTGGAAAAAATCTTAACTGACAACCAATCTTCAAAGAGAGCACATTCCTGATGTAGCTAGGTTGCTGCAATTCTTGCCTTAACAGAAAACTAAAATTTTTGTGGCGTTAGTTGTAGCCTTACTATAAGTAATTTGGATTGCAAAGAACAAATGGTCGTTTGAGGAAAAAACAAAGAACCTAATCTGATTAGTAGGAAGGGCAGAGTCAATTATGGAGTCTTTTAGAAAAGTTAGAGAACCTAAGATGACTTATGCTGCAAGTAGGGAAGTTTGAAAGCAAAAATAATATTGCCCTACTCCAAATAGCTAGCTAAAAATAAAGTAGATGCTGAAAAGTAGGTGACATGTTTAAGGTTGTGACTACAAATTTTGATAGAGAATGCTATAGTTGTTGCAATTAGAATAACTAAGTTTTTTAGCAATATGACAATAACTGAAGTTACAACTATAGAATGGGAATTGCAGGTTGTGTTAAAAGCTAGTGGAACTTCTGTGATCTTATAATCTAATTTCCTTAGTTAACAATAGAAACAGTAGCATGTTTGAAATTTTTTGGTGATCTATACAATTCTGAAAAAAAAATTCAGAATTCCAAGGCTTAATATACCCTAGATTACGTAATGCCATAGCTTATTCAATAGCCAAGTTAGCACTGCAAATGACGGAAACTGTTGTATAGTTGGATGAACTTCCAACAACCATAATATATTTGTTGTTATCTATTGAACGACATCAATACTAAAAAAATATCTTTTTACGATAGAAAATTGATGATACGTATCAAATTATTGATGTGTCATAAAAGTATCATCAAAGAATGATACTTTCATGACTAATATATTTTTGTCAAGCTGTTATAACATTTTCATGACTGATATATTTATGTCATTTGTTATTGATAGAAACATGTCATGTTTAGTTTTTATTTTTTTAAATCATTTATGAAACATGATAGGCATTAATCATGGGTTTAAACAATGTCATTTTAAATTGATTTATTAATTTTTTTAATATCTTTGATTTTTTTTAAAAAAATGCCATTAACCAAATATATTTTTATAGTTATACAAAAATAGTTTAAACAATGTTGTTCAACCGTTATGCTTCTAAAGACAAAACATTTCAACATTTAGAAAAGTTTTGCATTTCGTTCTGTCTTCTTTCAGATTTGGAATGAACAATAGCCTTCTCTCACTAACAGATGATTGAAGGCTTTTTCTCTCTCACAGCTGTCTCTTAGTTATCACAACCACTGTCATCATCTCGATTTTTAAGCCTTAACCTTTATAGCCGCCATCTCCATCTCTCAACCTTAATCCTCATAGCCTCTGTTATTGCTAAAGAAAAAAAAATCACTTATAGTTATTATCACTATTTACAGTATGTAAAAGAAAACGGAAAAGAAGCAGTCACAACCATAATCCTCAAATCAGTCGTTGAAAAAGTTAAAGACCTTAGCCTCTCACTCCACTACCAGCTCTCACTAAAAAGCAGCCGTCATTGTTTGATTGAAAAGCAAGGCGAAGTTAGTCGTGAGACATTTCCTAAATCCTAATTTTCTATTAGTATATTGCAATCATTGAAACCCTAGGTGTTGCACATGAAAAAAATCCTAAGCTTTTATTTTTTCTTGAGGTGAAAATTTGTTTTATTTGTGCTACATGTTGTATTTAGTATTTGATTTTACATTAAAACTTGTCATTTTATGCATGTTGTTTTATTGATTTGTATATGGATTATTGTTAGATAATATTCCTTTTTAAACTATTTTTTAGAATTTTTTTTTGTGGTCTAAAAAATATTGTGTTCTTCAAAATCGACATGCAGGCCACAATGTCTGGTGGACCATCATTTTCTTTTTTGAATCATTGTTTGCTAATGTTATGGTCTTGGTAAATTGTTTTTTTTTAATGCACTATTTTGTTTAGTTTAAATATTGTACGCCATCTATTTAGCATTCATTTATTTGTTAATGTATTGTTTTATTAAAACATTATAGGTTATCTTAGCCAATGAAGGCTTTCATGTTCTGCATTTTCACAGTTCATGGGTCCTTTAGAATTATATATTAAACATTTTTCAACTGAAGGCTGCCATTGAAGTTTTGATTTTTTTTTTTTTTGGCTTAAGACTAAAGAAAAGTCTATTCAGCTTAGCAAGACAGTTCAAGGTGTAGTCACGATGAAACAAGTAAAGTGATCAATCCTACTACCTTTTCTTATTGTATTTCTCAACCGTGACTTTTTCATATCCGAGTACATGCTACCTAGTTGGAGGGAATTCATTGTATATTGTTGAATATCGACAAGAATTCACTGTATATTGGCGAGAAACTAGCGACATATATTTTGATGGTTAACCAGAATAAGAACTATATCACTATGTATTGTCGATGTAACAAGACACAGACAAGTCTTCCCCTCATTTTTTTTGTCATGTATGTTTTACTTGGATGGACTTTGTTTACATTTTATAGTGGGATCAATAATTGATGCTCAGAATAGGTTTCTTTATTCATTTATTTTGATTGGAGTTATATCATGAGATTTATGTTAGTAGATGCAAGCTTTATATAGATTTCGTAGATTTTTGTTAGATATGACAGTCTTATTCAATGACTCTGATATTAGAAATGAAACAAATGATTGCTGACTTTAAAATAAATTGATATGAATTAAAATTGTATAATGATACAAAACAAAAGTTGAATAATAGCCAAATTTATATAAACCTATCTAGAGTAATGATGATATATTACTTTTTTTCATTTACTATGATAGTAGTAAATCAATAATATATCATGTGAATTAAATAAAAAAAGTTATATGTCCATGTTTTGTTCATGTTATTGAATACTTGATTTAATATTTTATGTCAAGATCTTATTTTGGTTAGAGAAATGGACAAGAGTTAGATAACATATGATAAAAGGTCTGTCGAGTATATTATTATGGTGAATATGTTTATGAAGTTTGCTCTTGAAAAATCTAAGACTAGTGATATTATAAGGTGTCTTTGCACTAAATGTTGAAATGTTGCATTTTATCCTTCTACGATAGTGAAAGATTATACATTTTTTAAGGGTTTTGTTGAAAGTTACATCATTTGAACTTGGCATGGGAAAATAAACCTAAAATGAAAACTAATGACATAAGTGACCAAGTAAACCAACCATATATGGACTTTGATCAAGGTAAGGCAATAGGCATGATTCATGATGTTTAAAAACATGTAGAGGAACCTGTGTACCCGGGTTCCAAGAAATATAATAGGTTAAGTTCACTGGTTAACTTATACAACTTGAAAAGGAAACATGAATGGTCTGATTCTAGCTTAAATGATTTATCAAGTCTCTTAGGTGACATGCTGCTTAATTATAATATATTACTTAGCTCTGTATATGAGGGGAAGAAAAACCATGTTTGCTTTGGACTTGCAATATGAGAAAATACATGTTTATCCAAATGATTGCATATTATACCGAAAAGAATATGCAATCGTCTCTGAATCTCATACTTGTGAAGTATCGCGAAGGAAGAGAAAATATAGTTAGAAGGACAAATATAAGAAAGGAATTCCCGCCAAAGTTTTCTAGTTTTTTCCACCGCTTCCTAGATTTATATGAATATTCCAATCACCACAAACTGCTAAAAATTTAGCTTGGCACACAAATGAAAAAGAGATTAATGGTTAACTTTGTCATCTGGCCGACTCATGGTTTGAAAGTTAGTAGAGCTTTACTTTACTTCTGAGTCTAGATGGAATCAGTCCACCTAGTTCGCTAAGTAGTACATATGGTTGTTGGCCAATTGTTCTTGTAACTTACAATCTTCTTCTATGGCTGTGTATGAAAAAGAAATTCAAGATGTTGTCATTGTTGATTTTCATACCATAATGACCTGACAATGATATTGATATGTACTTAGCGCCACTAAATGAGGACTTGCAGTCCTTATGAGATGTTGGTGTAGAGGCCTACGATGCATATAAATAGGGATGGCAAAATCCTCCACAGATTTGAAGCGACATGAGGCCTCACTCTAAATGGGGTGAATTTTGAATAATTTTTGGAAAATGGGTCGGGGAATGGGAGAAAAATAATCCCCAAATTTTTAATGGGGTAAGGTTTGGTTTTGTACTCCCAACCCCACCTCCACCTCAATCCCCATTATATATGAATATTTTTAATTTTTGTTTAATAATTTTTGTTTTATCAATCACATTGTTAGTTAATAAATTTTATTTTTATTTTTACCTAATATAAATATGTTAAAATTAAAAGAAAATCCTATATTATAATTCTTATTCAACTTTAAAACATTGTTATGTCTTCCTTTCTATCTCAAGATGCTTCTCTCTTCAAACATTTTTTAGCTTTGGCATTATTCAAGATGTTATTTCAATCCTTTGGAGATTTTCTAAATAATTTAAATATTTTATAAAATGGTAATGATTTTATTTAAGTCTGTGATTTTTTAATTTATTAAAATTATTTATCCATATATACTCTAAAATAAGTAAATGAGGAATGAGATGGGGATGAGAAAATTATTCCGCACATAGAGATTTCCTATCCACATCCCTTTAAATTTATCGAGGGATGGGGTAGGGAATTGACGCAGCGGTTTGCTAGATGTCGCTCTAACTTGCGTTCTCACGAAGAGAAAAGATATAACAAATTCTGAATTAGAATTTGAAACGAGAAAACTCAAATTTTGATTGAAGATTGGATGCCCTTTACAATGGATTTAACACATATTTATAGTACTTCTATTCAGCCCCACCCACTACATTCCTATCTGTAATCCACTCATCACACCAATTGTAATCCACTAATAGCACTCAACACACTAACTGTAAAGCACTCAACACACCAACTGTAATCCATTATTTGGGTCCTCATGTTTTATGCTGCATCAGTTTCTCCCCCTCTTAAAGACAACTCGTCCTCGAGTTAATCAAGGAATTTGTTCTGGACCATGATACTCGTACAAATCTTGAACATTGAAAGTGTTAGAAATGGTATAGTGTTCAGGGAGTTCGATGATATAGGCATTATCATTAATCTTTTGAAGGATGCGAAAAGGACCAATTTTCTTTTGCTTGAGCTTACTGTATTCTCCTGCGGGAATTCGTTCTTTGCGCAGATGTACCATGACATAATCACCCACTTTATATGACTTGAATCTTCTGTGCTTGTTTTGCGGTAGATTCTTCCAACTTTTTTTTTACCTCTCCATGTACGTCGATCACCTTATCGATTAGATGATCAGCAATGACGCTCATTCCAGGAAGCTTTGGTAAAGGAACCAAGTCTAAAGTGTGCAATGGAGGTCGAATATAAACAACTTCAAATGGAGATTTACCACTAGAACGATTAGGCACATTGTTGTAAGCAAATTCAGCTTGAGCTAAAACATTCTCCCATTGTCTTAAGTTTTCTTTAACCAAGCATCGCAAGATATTACCTAGTGTGCGATTGGTGACTTCAGTCTGCCCATTTGTTTGTGGATGACAAGTGCTACTAAATTGTAAAGTTGTATCAAGTCTTTTCCACAAAGTACGCTAAAAATGACTAAGAAATTTACTATCTCGATCAGAAACTATTGTCTTTGGCAATCCATGTAGACGAACAATTTCTCGAAAGAACAATTGTGCAATGTAAGTAGCATCCGAAGTTTTCCTGCATGGAATAAAATGAGCCATTTTAGAAAAACGATCTACCACAACAAAGATAGAATTTGAACCTTTCTGTGTTCGTGGTAATCCTAAAATGAAATCCATGGACAAGTCTTCCCAAGGTGCATTTGGAATAGGAAGTGGCATGTATAACCCAGTATTCTAAGCTTATCCTTTTGCAGTCTGACAAGTATAACAACGTTTGACAAATTTCTCAATATCACGTTTGAGATGAGGCCAGAAATATCGAGCTTCTACTAATGAAATGGTTTTGTCACGTCCCATGTGACCTCCTAAACCTCCAGCGTGTAGCTCTTGAATAATGTGCTCTCTTAGTGATCCTCGTGGAATACATAGACGATCTTCAAAGAATAAAAATTCATCATGTAATTGGTGTTTACTTGCAACTCCGCTAGTGCACTTTTTTCCATTCTTCATGAAAATCCTCGTCATCTGCATACAAATTTTTCAAATAATCAAAACCAATTATTTCATTATGAACACTAGTTAATAACAAAACTCGACGACTTAGTGCATCAGCGACTTTGTTCAATTGGCCCGACTTGTGTTTGAGAGAGAAAGTGAACTTCAATGTAGGCAATCCATCTCGCATGCATTCGATTGATTTTAGAAGAACTGTTGAGATACTTGAGAGCTTGATGATCCGTGTTTATGATGAATTCTTTTTGAATTAGATATGGCTCCCATTGTTGCAAAGTGCGAACAATTGCATATAATTCTTGCTCATATGTTGACCATTTCTTTCTGGTTTCGCTGAGCTTCTCACTGAAAAAGGCGATTGGCTTCATTTCTTGAGATAGTACAGCTCCAATTCCCACTCCAGAAGCATCACAATCGACTTCAAAAATCTTGTTAAAGTCAGGAAGTGTAAGCACAGGGGCATTTGTAAGTTTTTCCTTCAAGACCGTAAAGCTTCGTTCTGCTGTTTTTGTCCAGACAAATTGTTTTTGCTTCAAACAATCTGTAAGCGGTGCCGCTATGGTACTGAAGTCTTTCACAAATCGTCTGTAAAAGGTTGCGAGGCCATGAAAACTTCGAACATCTGAAATTGTCTTCGGTGTCGGCCATTCTCGAATAGCTTTCACCTTTTCTTGATCAACTTTGATTCCGTCTGAACTTACAACAAAGCCCAAAAAAATTAAGTTGTCTTTCATAAAGCTACATTTTTTAAGATTGGCATACAACTTATTCTTTTGTAACACCTCAAATACTTCCCTCAAATGTTGAATATGATCTGTCTCGCTATGACTGTAAATTAAGATGTCATCAAAATAAACAACAACAAATTTTCCAATGAAAGGTTGAAATACCTGATTCATTAACTTCATAAAAGTGCTTGGAGCATTCGATAGACCAAAGGGCATAACTAGCCATTCGTACAGACCTTCATGAGTTTTGAACGCTGTTTTCCACTCATCTCCAGGGCGAATCCGAATTTGGTGGTATCCACTCCGCAAATCAATTTTAGAAAATAATTTTGACCCTCCCAATTTGTCAAGCATGTCATCTAATCGAGGAATAGGAAAACGATATCGTACCGTAATCTTATTGATGGCTCGACTATCTATGCACATCCTCCAGCTTCCATCTTTCTTTGGAGTTAGGAGTGTAGGTACAGCTACAGGGCTCATACTTTCTCGAACCAGGCCTTTCTTGAGAAGATCTTCAACTTGCTCATGTAGAATCTCATATTCTTTAGGGCTCATACGGTAGTGTGGTAAGTTCGGTAAGCTTGCTCCAGGAATAAGATCAATGTGGTGTTGGATATCTCTAAGCGGAGGTAATCCAATTGGTAATTCATTGGGAACAACATCAGTGAATTCTGCCAATAAAGGTTGAATTGAATCTGGTACACTTTGTGAGATAAGAACATCTTTAGGCACCAAAAGAAGATTATTCCTGGTCTTTGAGCAGGTTGGAGTGTTAGACTGCTTTATATGGGCAAGAATAAACTTCAAGTTGTCTTTATAAAATGTATAAGTATTATTTTTGCCATCATGCACTGTATTTAGATCAAATTGCCAAGGACGACCAAATAGCATATGATAAGCATCCATATCAACAACATCACACATTACCTCGTCTTTATACTTACCGATAGAGAAAGGAACACGACATTGTTCGGTCACCTTTGTCTCACCGACATCTTTAATCCACCCAATGTGATATGGAAATGGGTGTGACTGAGTTGGTAATTGTAACTTATCTACCATGGTCTTGGATACTATGTTCTCGCTGCTTCCACTATCAATGATAAGATTACATACCCGTTGGTTGACCGTGCACCGTGTTTTGAAGATGTTATGTCGTTGAATGCTCTCATCCTTCTTCGAGGTATACATTAGTCGTCTTATTACCAATGATACTCCTTCATCTTCATAGGTGAACTCCTCCGATGCGTCTTCTTTTTCATACTCATCATCCTCTGGATACTCCCCTTCTTCAATGTCATCATCATGTGTGGCCAAGTTGACTGGTTTACTTTGTCGACACTGATTAGAGTAATGACCCGTCTGACCGCAACGGTAGCATTTGTTTCCCCTTGGGATTGTATAGGGATTGATGGATTTGGATTTGTTCACTGGTTCATTGTGCAACCGTCCCGCCGGTTGGTTCTGAGAGGAATTTGGCCTTGGTACTTCTTCACGCGGTCTGGCTATTGTCTTTCCTTTATTCCAGTCAGGCTTTTGTGGTGCTGTAGAAGACTGTGAAGAAACTTGAATACGGGTGCCTCTTTTGTTGAGTTGTGCTTCAATCTTCAAGGCCAGTTGTATTGCACTAGACAGTGTGATGTGACCGCTTGAATACTTCATCTTGAATATTGGTGCGAAGTCCATCAATGAACCTCGAAATCTTTTGATTTTCAGTCTCACGAACATCCACCCGTGCAGCAAGCTTGTGAAATTCTGTAACATACTCATGTACTGTTCGGTTGGCTTGCCGACAATGTTGATATCGGCTGAAAAGTGTCTGCTCATAATCTGGAGGAAGAAAATGCTCAATCATTAATTTTCTCATGCGTTGCCAAGTTCGAACCTTGTGTTTTCCTTGTCGAATTCGTGTTGTTTGTAATTGATCCCACCAAGCAAGCGCACCTCCTTTGAGTCGATAGGCCACTAATTTGACTTTCATGTGCTCCTCAGTCGCCCAATAGTCAAAGAATTTTTCAACTTCAGCTAGCCAATCAAGAAATTCCTCGATCATGAATAGACCATCAAATTGTGGAATTTCAATTTTCATTCGATAGTCAATTTGCCGAGGCCCTTGGTTATTTTCTGGTGGCACTGGTGCTTCATCGTCTTCACTAGAATCTTCGTTGAAAAGTTGATTCCGGTGAAGTCTGAAATTTCCTTGACGAATATTGGGTTGTCTTGGTTCTGCTCCAACTTCAACTCGACTTTGTTGTTGGAAATTATTGTTTTGCCCACCAAGGAAGTGTTGAGTCAAATTCGTCAGCATGACTTCCAAATTCTGTAATCTCATTTCAAGTGCAACAACTGATTCTCTTGTTGCGAATGAACCCATAGCTTGGTTGGATGCTTCGTCTGACATTTTGTTTTGTTTTTCCTTTTTTTTCTTTTTTTTTTCTTCTTTTCTTTTTTTTCTTCTTTTTTTTTGTTTTTTCTTCTTTTTTTCACATAGCTTGTTTTTTTTTCCTTTTTCTCACAATTCAAGTAAATAGACAAATATACATACAAAACAAAACTAACTCTTTTTTTTTTTTAATTTTAACACAACACTCGAAATTAAATACTCAAACTCGCCTCCTAAAAAAAAATAATAATACCCAAACTCGCTCTTAAATCTCTTTTTTTTTTTATCTCACAATATTATATATATATATATATATATATATATATATATATATTTTAAACTTTCACACTCTCGCTTAATCTTTTTTTTTTTTCAACAAACACTCACAATTCCCAAAAGTTGTGCACAAATACTTATGCACAAAACAATCACTTTTTTTTTTTTTTAAAACTCACGCCCCTTTTTTTTTTTCTTTTCTCTCTTTTTTTTTTTAACACTCACTTTTTTTTTCAATTCCCTGGAACAATACAATACACTCTCACTTGTCTTATTTTTTTTTTTCCTTGCACGCACGAATCACAAAACTCTCACCTTTTTTTTTTTTTCAAACTCACTCCCCCTCTCTTTGTTTTTTTTTTTTTATATTCCCTAGCACAAAGTACAACACACTTACACCTCTTTTTTTTTTTTTTAATATTTTCTTTTTACTTTACTCTCACTCCTCCCATCTCTCTTTTCTCCTTCACAAAACTCAAAACACACACCTTTTTATTTTATATATATATTTTTTTTCAATGCACAAGACACAAGCCTCAAACTTGTCACTTCTCCTCACGTCTCGCTTCCTTCTTCTTTTTTTTTTTTAACTCACACTTTTTTTTTTTTTAAATCTATGCACAAGACACAAGATGCCTTTGCACAAACACAAACTTTTTTTTTTTAAATCTTTTTCTTCTCACTCCTCTCACACAAATTTTTTTTTCTTTTTGGCACAAAACCTAGAACACACACCCGCACTTTTTTTTTAAAAAAAAAAAATACTATACACACTGCTCAACACACTTACGTCCCCGTTTTTTTTTTTTTTCCTCAAACTTTTCACTCTTCTCACGCCTCTTGCACAAAACACAAAACACACTCTCACAATTTTTTTTTTTTTAACTCACTTCTTCCTGTTCTCACCTCACGGCTTCTTAATTCTTCACTAAGCTTTTCTTTTCCTCCTTCAGTTTGTCATCTTCTGCTAACTTCTTTCTTTCTTTTTCTTTTTTTTTTTAAAAAAAAAACACAAAGAATTTCTTGTGGTGACTGCAGATTGAAATGGGACTAGAGTTGGTGGAGTATGGTGGCTGAAGATATGAAGAACGTGTTCGTGGTCGTGACTTGAAAGAGTCTGGACGGTTTGTAGGTAAAATCGACTAGATGATTTTGATGCGTGGTGGTGAATTTTGGTTAATGAACGGAAATGATTTTTTTTCTTTTTTTTTTTGAAATAGAGGAATAGTAGTGGAGATCGGTGGTTTGGATATTTGCGAAATGGTGATAAGTACAGTGGTGGCGGCTAGGTCTGGGTTTCAATTTGATTTTTTTTTTTTTTTTGGCTTAATGGAAAATGGTGATGGAGAATGGATGGATATGGAAGATATTATTACCAGGAAAGCTCCGCCTGATACAGAGGAAGGCTCTGATACCAATTGACGCAGCGGTTTGCTAGATGTCGCTCTAACTTGCGTTCTCACGAAGAGAAAAGATATAACAAATTCTGAATTAGAATTTGAAACGAGAAAACTCAAATTTTGATTGAAGATTGGATGCCCTTTACAATAGATTTAACACATATTTATAGTACTTCTATTCAGCCCCACCCACTACATTCCTATCTGTAATCCACTCATCACACCAATTGTAATCCACTAATAGCACTCAACACACTAACTGTAAAGCACTCAACACACCAACTGTAATCCATTATTTGGGTCCTCATGTTTTATGCTGCATCAGGAATGAAGGCGAAATTTTTAATAGGGTGGGGAATGTGGTAGGTCTCCCAACTCTATCCTACCCCATTACTAGTCATAGATATAAAAGAGAATTTTACAACTTATGGGCTATCTTACTATGGACAATAAACAAATTTCTAACTTATGAAAACTTGTTGCGCCGCATTGATAAAGAGTATTAAGCTTGTCCACATTATGGTGACGACATAAGTCCTTGTAGATTGTCACATACATCGGCCGTCGTCGTTTTCTTCCAAAAAATCATAAGTTTCGATATCAAAAGAAGGCCTTCAACAATAAGGTGGAGAAATAAGACCATTTTAAACTGTTGACAGGCCATGATGTGTTGGAAAAAGTTAGAGATATTGAAAATAAATAGGAAAAAAGAAAAAAAATAAAGTGACAGGGTGATGACTCTTGTCATGCAAGCAATTGTTAAAAGAAAAAGTCAATATTCTTTGACTTAGAGTATTTCCAGCACTTCTTTGTTTGATATTAGTTAGATGTTATACACATTGAAAAAAAATGTGTGCGAAACCATTGATGGGATATTATTACTCAATATTCTGGAAAAGACAAATGATATATTAAAAACAAGAATGGATCTTTAAATATTGAAGATTAATTACAGAGGAATTGCAACATGATTTCTCAAACAAGAATCATGTCATGCTTATTGTAGCTTCTCACACCTTATCTTCGAATGAGGAAAAAGGTTCTATAAATCTTTGAAAAATAATAAGGTTGCTAATGGCTATTCTTCTAATATGATAAACTTGGTGTTACTGAAGGATTGTGAATTACAAGGTCTCAAATCACACGATTGTCATGTGCTTATGCAATATTCAGACTATGATTTTTCTTTGGTTCCATATGTGCTACTATTGTTTATGTAACCAAATGGAACCAAATGAAAAAAACACATGGCAGAGACAGTATGCTTGTTAAAAAAATGCTTCCCACCTTCATTTTTTGACATAATGATTCTCTTAACAATTCATCTTGTCCATAAGATAAGACTTTATGGTCTTGTTTATCTATAATGGATGTTAATTAAAACTAAAAAGTGTATATTTAATAAGAATAAAATATTAGTTTTTCACTTATTGAGTCGATTAATACACTCCTTAAATATATTTCTATATTAAATTAATTCGCAATATGTTAATTTTCATCTTGTAAATATTTTTCAAGAATAAAGATAGAATTGGAATTGAAAGTGAGAACAAAAAAGGGCTTTTGGAGAAATTTGGAATGCATCATGAAGGAGATGCAATAAATAATAATAAATAAAAAAAGAAAAAAAAAGACAAAATGATGGGCAATCATGTTGGTGATGGTCAGGAGGCGTGAACACTCCTGATCATCATATCTTTCAATATGTATATATAATATAAAAATAAAATAAAATATTAATATTAATAAAAGAAAAGAAAAGAAGATGCTTCTCTTGCCTATAAAAGGCAAGGGGATGCAAGCGGGCCAGAAGCGAGTAGAGCGAAGTACAAAAGTCGAGAGTGAGAGTTGTAGCCGAGAGGAAACTGAAAATTTTCTATCTTTCTTTCTTTTCTTTTCTTTACTTGTTTCCTTCTGTATCAGTTTTCCTTGTAACATTTTTTAAAAGTTTATCAAATAAAAAGAGTATTGTGTTTTCTTTTAATATGAGTGGCTAATTTTACTAAGTTGAGGTGAAAGGTGAAGCTCAATGTTTCAAACTATTAAATTTTTTATTTTCTTAAATGATTTTTTAAGTTTATTTTATTCTTTTCTAGTTATTTTTATGTCATGTTAATTTATAGATTTTCTTAAATTTGTATAGTATTTGAACATAATGTCGACACACTAATATAATATGGCACATTAAGTACTTTATTCCATATTTATCCACACACATAGTTAGTTAAGAATAATTAACTGGTAAAAGTGAGATAAAATATAAAAATGAGAGAGTATTAAAATTATAGTTTGAATACTGAGAGTGGATCCCGTAACCTTAGCATATTTTTAAATCGATTTCAAATAATTTCTTTTCCCCACAATTAATTTTCTTTGTTTTAAATTGACTACTAGATTTTAAATTCCCTGTGGTTTGACCTCGAACTCCCGGGTTATATTATAACTAGACACTCCTATACGTGGGAGTAATAACACTTTTGAGTCGTGTCAGATGTATCTATTTGAGAGAAACACGAAAACCCTTAAAGGTTATGTTTGCAACTGCAATTGCCTTGAAGGGTGCTTTGCAGAGTCTTACATTACAGAAAAAGCTTTTTAATTCTATGCTAATTATTTATCCAACATGTAAACAATTGGGAATCCTCCTAGGCACAAAGAAAACTCATTAATCCAAAGGCCCGTGGGTGATGGGAATAGGGATGATAAATATCCAGTTATGGATGGATATTATCCATCTAAATACAAATCGATAATTATCTATAATTGATATGTCCAAATCTATATCCAGTTTTAAATGTTGGACATGGATATGGATATCCATGGATGTCCATAGAACATTAATTTTTTGTGTTTTCAAATTCAAAAATAATATGAAAATTTCATAAATTTGTATTTTAAAACTAATTATTAATATATTACATTAAGAAATTCTTATTTCCCTTAATTTATATTTTCGAAAATCATTAATTTTAAAAGCTAATTAAAATTATTTTAAATAAAAATATAATAACAAATAAAATATTGCTGAGTTATTGTTCCGCTGTCGGCGACACAAAAATAACAAACAAAGACAAATCCAATACCATTGGAATTGAAATTTCATAATCTACGCAATGGTATTGAATTATTTAGCAAAAAATGAATCATGGCGCAGAAATACTAGCCTAAACGATGATGGCAACCTGCTAACAATGACGCGGTGGGTTGCATCGCTACCTTAGTCATATTTGGTGGCTTTTAGTGAGTTTGACGGAGTTGATGGTGCATTCACTAGTTTGCGATTAGTTGACGAAGGGATGCTGCCACCACTTTTCCAGCAACATTTGCACCACCATCAATTCTTTTTTTGGCCCAAAAATTAGTACCAATTCGTAGATCATGAAATTTTGACTTACCAAATTCGTCATCATTTGTTCACTTTTTCTCTTATCAGCAGTGCTGCCGGTAGTGTCACTAGTGGTGGAAAAATAATGCCGGCATTCATTTTCTTTAGAGAAGAAGAGTAAATTTTTTGGTAATATATTTTTAAAATTTCCTAAAATTAAATTATTCTTTTATAAAATTTTTGTTAGGAACATATATTTAAGAGTAAATGCTTTTTTATGGCATTTTTATATTTATTCATTTTTAATCTAAAAATAAAAACATGAGTTGGATATCCATCTAATATTCATATCCATTCAATATTTAGTTAGATATTTAAGGAAATATCTTTATCTATATCCAAAAGATTTTGGAAGCATATTATTCAATCCAATTAGACTCGATAAATGGATATCCAACTTGGATGGATCAATTTGTCATCCCTAGGTGGGAAAAATTCTTGTTGAATAAAATTTGTTGACCCAAGCTTATTTGCATGCGCCATAAAATATTTAGAAAGTTCAACCCCTGATCAGGTACTTATTGTAAACGCCTAATTTTCATTTAACTTAATTTTCATTTAGCTTTAACTTAATTTTGAACTTTTTTTAAATTAAGGTTATTTTATTTGACATCTTGTTAAAAACACACATGGATTGGTTAATAGTTTGTTTCATCCCTTTCAGAGTATTCTAGTTATTGAAATGATGAAGATGTGCATAGCACGAAGGAGCAAGTTCCAATAACCAAAGAATTTCATAGAGTAGATATAATTGATGCCTCTACTGATAGCGATCTAGAAGAATATGAATGTGATGGTGTTGAGGCCATTGAAATTGAGTAGTGAAGGTGTTTTTATTGTTTTCATATGTTTAATTTTTCTTAATTTTGCTGTGTTACTAGCTACTGCTTTTATTCTATTATTTGCCATGCATGTAATTAGTTGTTGTTCTTTTCCTATTTTTTCATTGCTTATTTTACTGACATGTTACCAACTACTACAGCATATGTTTGGTTAACGTTATGTATTTTTTTTTTTAACAAGTCTTAGACAATGGATTTTGATGCTGAGCCTATCAGTGATGAAAAAAATCAAAGTTGTTCCCATAAAAATGATGAAATGCAAAACAGTGAAGAAATTGATATTAAGGGACTAATTAAGGGTGGGTAGAATTGAAACAGACCGGAAAAATTTTTGGTTCGATTTAGTATTTTTTCTTAGAAAAAAATGAATATTTCAATTCGATATAAACACAAATATTTTGGCTCAATTTTCAGTTTAAAATTTTAAATACGAAAACCAAAATGAAAAACTAAAAAATAATTTTTAAATTAAAAATGCCACGTAGCGTTTAAGGATTGGTTTAAACAAACCAGTTCAGTTTAGTTTGGTTTATCTGGTTCAATTCAACTTTTTTAAATTTCGGTTTAGTATTTTATAAGTAAAAAAATTTGATTAATATCGAAACAAAACCAAATAAAAATACACAAATCAATTTTTTAAAATTCTCAAACTGAACCAAACCAAAAATTTTCAAACTGAACCATACCGGTGCCCACCCTAAGACTAATTCATCATCATGTTCTTGAAGATGAGGTTGGTGAACAAGGAAAAGAAGAGTTGGAAGGTTCAAGAGATTATTCTACACAAAGATGTCTGAGTCTTAATTTTAGAAATAAAAACTTAATGATGAACGTTGGGAAAGTTTGCAGAGATATAATTCATATGGCGTTCCTTGTGGATTGGAGGCAATACGTTCTCCACTTTCCTTAGAGTGTTAGCTCATACATTCGTGCCAATCACATACAAAGATTGGTGATTAGTGCCAGAGACTTACAAAGGTGCACTTTAGAAATATGTTTAAAAATAATTAAAATTTTCGTAAATATTGACATTTTTTTAATTTGATTTATAAGGTAAATTGTTAAGTCCATTATTTATAGAGTTGGCATTTTATGGCAAGTCTAGTTAAATTAGAAATTTATTTATTGCATATCTTGTAATATAGATTAATTTATTAATTCTCTAATTTAGTGAGATTCCAATTTATTAGGAATATTTGTTTCCTAGTTTAATTAGATGTGTAATTTAGCAAGTCTATTTATGGTGAAATTCTATAATTGGCGCACGAGATTTATTTGGGGCAAAAAGTTAGTTCAAACAGGAAGTCATTAAATGCTTTAGATATTTCTTAGGAGACAAGCAAGGTAAGAAGACCAGATTTATTCCTATTCAGATTCATGGGAATTATAAGAGGAAAGAAACTCTTATTTGAAAAGAATCCAAGTCTTTTAAGACTTGCTATTTTGGTGAAATCCTAGTGCCTATATAAAGAGAGGTATTTCACGAATTGAAGACGCACAACCCAGAGCATAAAGCAGAGAAGCAAAATTCGGCCTCCTCCCCAAAGAATTTGGATTTGGCGCATTATGTTGTGTTGATTTGATTTCTTATTTACTGTTCATCTCTACAGAGAGTTTATGTGGATCTTAGATCACTAGACATTGAATAATTGAAGAATTGCTATCGATCACTTTGCGAAGTGCCTCAAAGATCGTGGATCATGAGGGGTAGCGATTATTCATGGGAAGCAGATTCAGTCTAAGGTTGAGTAAACTGTATGATGATAAACTATAAGTGAGAGTCTTAAGTTTGGTAAATCCATAGATTGTAATATCTCAACTTAACGAATTGCTTTTCATCTGGGCGTGGCGTCGTGGATGTAGGATTGATTAAATCCGAATCACGTAAAAATCTCCGTGTCATTTATTTTTTGCATTTTATTATGTTTTTTGAAAATTAATATTTTTGAAGTGGATGAACATTAGTCGTGAACAGTAATGGTAAACAATAGTCGTGAACAGTACTTCCGACAAAAAATTAAGTTGTTAATTTTTTTTAATTTTAATTACCTACATCTATTGTTAATAGATCTAAATTCCTAACAATTGGTATCAGAGCAGGACACTAACTATTTATTTAGTGAGATTCTTGGAACCTAGATCTATTTTGTAGGTATGAGTTTGCAAAGAGAGGGAGGCTTTTTGGCTCGTTCACCTGTACTAGATGGGACGAATTATGCTTATTGGAATCAAATGATGGAAATTTATTTGACGGCTATTGATGAAAGAGTTTGGCCATGTGTACTCACAGGATATACTCCACTTATCAAAATTGATGAAGATGGTGTAGAATCTTCCAAGCCAGTCAGAGAATGGATTATTGATGAACTTAATACGTATGGATATAATGCAAAAGGACTTAATGCCATTGTTAATGGAGTTGATATATTTCAGCACAAACTAATTTCTACATGCAAGACATCCAAAACTGCTTGGGATATACTTCAGAGTACTTTGAAGGCGACAATACGGTAAAATGTTCTAAACTTTAGAAACTTACATCTGAGTTTGAAAACCTGAAAATGCATAAACATGAAACCATATCTGAATTTAATTCTAGAATCCTTGCTATGGTTAATGATTTTTTTGCTCTTGGAAAACCTATTTCTGAAGAAGAAATCTATTGAAAAATGGTAAGATCTGTCCATCCTAGATATCATCCTAAAATGTTGGCTATTGAAGAATATGCTGATATGTCTGCTATGACTAGAGGTTCATTTATAGGAAAATTGATGGTTTATAAGACTAACTACTTGAATTTGAATTCCAAGAAAGAAAAAAGTATTGCCTTTCAGGTTGAAATGGAGGTTCCCGTCACCAAATCAAGTTAAGAGGATGATCCATATGTGTACATTGATAATTCTCTTGCATTCATTGCAAAGAATTTCAAGAAGATGCTGAAAAAGAAGAACTTCAACAGATTGAGGAAGACCTTTACATTAGTGACTCCAACAGCTCAAGAAGGTTCTTTTTACCCTAATTCTAAATTGTTTAATTTAACAAGCTTGAGGGTGTTGAGTGTTAGAAAGTGTATATTTATAAAGGAGAAAATCGTCATTTTGTACTTCAAGTTTTACTAACATTCCTATTTTTATGTATTTAACCTTCTTGTGATTTAATTATGTGTTTTTTATTTTAATTAAGTATTTTATGTATTTTAGGGGAATCATGATCATTTCACAATGAACGAGAGATCAGATAGCAAAACGGACATCATTTTTGAACTCAGGACTGTCAAAAAACTTAGGAGGAGCCTAAAAGAAAAAATGACACTGTTCACACATACAGAACTGTTCACATGTACGGCATTGTTCATAGTATTATTCACGATACTGTTTATACCGCGTCACTGTTCAAATCGTGTGCAAACCGTGTGGTCAAACCCGTGGTCAAACCGCGTATTGTTGACTGATGACTGATGATGTGGCGCAATCCTGAGCGTCCGAATTATTTTTAATCTGATGACCATAATTTATTCAGCGTATCTATAAAAAGGGGGCTCTCCCCCCTATTTCGACACCCCTGAATCCATTTTTGAACTTATTTTTCTGTAATTCTTTCTCCATCTTGTATTTTCTATGTATTTTAATAAATTTCCTTTTTACCCTCAGTTTAATTATGAGTAGCTAATTTTCTTTAAGTTTGGGTTAAAGGTGAATTCTCAACATGTGTCATGAGCTTTATTTGGTAAATTTACTTTCTCTTTCCCTCTAAGTTTTGTGAAGGTTTTGACTTTTCGTCGACAAATAATAATAATCTTGTCTAGTTACTGCCCTGGTGTCACCGGTACCCTAGTACAAGGTTATTATTATTTGGCATGATAAGCCCTTAGCACCATATTGATTAGAGTATGGTTCATAAGGTGTGAATTCCCCCCTCATGATTTAATTGGCAATAATAAGGAATATTTAGCCCATGGTGCATGTTGATATGGATTCAGATACCCAAGCGCTTCAATTATGATAGTTTCCAGTTCAATTTAATTCTGCCATTCCAATTTAAATTCTAGGATAATCTATATCAATTTCACCACAAATCCAACCACCCACTTACAAAATTAATTCTACGCGTAATTAAAATCCACCTCCTCGTGGGATCGACACTCGACACCATTGATCTATTCTACAATAGATTCGTGCGCTTGCGAGTTCTACAAGTTTTTTGCGTCGTTGCCGGGGAAGTAAGTATTTTAATTTGTAGAATTAATTTTTTTGTAAATAATTTATTATTATTATTATTATAGTTGTTTCCTTGTAATTTTTTTCCTATTAAAAAAAGTGAATTTATATTTTTAGGTAAAAATTTCTTTTTCTCTTCTTTAAATTTCTACAATTTAATTTTCAAGTTATTTTTCTTTATAAATTTTCATTTATCTCGTTAATTTATTTTAATTTTAGTTAATTTCACGTATTTTTTTATGTGTTTTCATAGTAAGGTCGTAACAGCGCAATAAGGTTAGTATCGTAATTTCTCTTTCTTCTTCATTTTTATTTGTTTTGTTCTCATTTTTATGTTCTTTGCATGCATGGTCGAAGGTCACAATTTCCTAATCTTGAGCCTATAGACCTTGAAATAGAAAAAACACTTCGCACACACAAACACATTGCATTTAAAAATAAAATTGAAATATATTTGCAACAACAACAACCACCACCACAGGAGAGGTCATTTAAGGATTACTTCAGTCCCTTAGCTAATTTGAGTACATTATGCATAATATACCCAAATGTAGCTGCTAGGAGTTTTGAGTTAAAACCTAGTGTGTTAAATTGTCTCCCAATATTTTACGGCCTAGAAAATGAGGACCCATATAATCATCTGAATGACTTTCATACTATTTGTCAAACTTTTAAATATGAGAATTTTTCAGACGATGATGTTAAACTTAGACTATTCCCATTTTCTTTAAAGGATAGAGCTCGTTCATGATTTAATACATTGCCTGCTAATAGCATTACATCATGGGAACATATAGTAACAAAATTTTTGAAAAAAATTTTCCATTGCATAAAACCAATGCTATTCGTAGGGAAATCTCAGAGTTCACCCAGAGAGAAGATGAGCAATTTTTCGAAGTATGGGAGCGATTCAATGGGCTACTTTTGAAGTGTCCGCATCATGGGTATGAGAAATGACACCAATACCAATACTTTTTGGAGAGATTATTGCCACAAGTGCAAGAATAGCTAATGACAACAAATGGAGGAGAGCTACTGTCAAAAAGTGCATCAGAGATTTGTGAATTCTTCCAGCGACAAGCGGATAATTCCCAACAACGGAGTTGACTGCTCAGGAATACTAAAATAATTAAGGGAGTGAATGAGGTTCACATTGGCGAGTCCAGTTCGGGGATTAAAGAAGTCAAAGAGATAATTGAAGGTCTTTCCTGACAAATCGCATCGTTAACGACTGCTAAATCAACAGAACCATATGACCATGACTCATACTCAGATCAAGCCAATGCCATAGGTGTAATGAGAAAACCATCAAATTACAACCCCAACTCCAACACATATAACCCTGGATGGAGAGACCACCCTAATTTTTTATGGTCTCAAGGATTCTAACAGAATGGACCAGCAACTCTAACTCCACCAATGCAACCAATTCCTTAAGCCTCTCAGTCACCATTTAGACTATACAATCAGAACCAGAATTACTCGCAACCCAGACAATGCAAGGATGCACTCCAGAATCTTAAGAATGTTACTCACTCCACGATTGAGCAACAGAACCGCACCATTGATGGACTACGAAATGAGATGAGAGCAGGTTTTAACTCACAAACCCAATCAGTTTCAAGTCTCGAGAAGATGGTGGGACAACTTGCTTCTTTAGTTCAAACCCTGGCAGTGACTGTTGAAAAAGGCAAGCTTCCAAGTCAACCAGTGCCTAATCCTAAAGGAGTACATGAAGTAAGTACCAGTTCACAACAGCAGCATGGAGAGGTCAAAGCCGTTATGATCTTGTGAAAAGGAAAAGAAATCAACAACAAAGTGGATATGCCAATGACAAAAGAAAAACAAATTGTACCTGTGAATGTTGAAGACTCACCATCGCAGGAGAAAGAAGAAACCAACCCACGAGAATACATTTCTAAAGGTCCATTTCCTCAGAGGTTAACTAAAGGAAAGAAGGGAAAATCCACAGGTGAGATTCTTGAAATCTTCAAACAGGTAAGTGTTAACATCCCTTTACTTGATACTATAAAACAAGTTCCATCTTATGCCAAGTTTCTTAAAGACCTTTGTACTGAAAAGAGAAACATTCACGTTCAAAAGAAGGTCTTTTTAACAGAAAACGTTAGTTCTATACTTCAACACAAAATTCCTCTAAAATGTAAAGACCTAAACTCCTCCACTATCTCATGTAGTATAGGGAACCACACAATTGAGAATGCTTTGTTGGATTTAGGAGCTAGTGTAAATTTGTTGCCTTACTCTGCATTCGTGAAACTTGGACTGAGAGAATTACACCCAACTTCAGTGGTGTTACAACTTGCAGATCGGTCAACGAAAATACCTGGTAGTATTGTGGAGGACGTGCTTATCCAGGTAGACAAGTTTTATTTTCCTGTTGATTTCATTGTAATTGACACTCAACTAATCCAAGATTCAAGGAAGCACATTGCCATTATCCTAGGCCGACCTTTCTTGGCAACTGCGGATGCTCACATTTAATGCAGAACTGGAAATATGCAGTTGTCCTTTGGCAACATAACGATAGAGCTCAACATCTTCCACATTGCCAAACAACCTCACAATACAAATGATGAAATTGTTGATGTGGATTTAATTGAAGCATTAGTTGATGATACTTTTCTTTCAAACCTTAGTGATAACCCTTTACAAGCATGTTTCACTTTGGTTTTGATTTTAATATTGACAAATCATTCGATGAGGTCAACGCTCTTCTTGACTAAACACCAGCCATAGACACTGATAAATGGAAGTCAAGAGTTGAACAACTAGCACCATCAGAGAAGAAAATCATCCCATCATTAGAATCACCACCGAAATTCGAGCTCAAACCATTACCCAATACTTTGGAATATGCGTTCTTGGGAGAAGAAAGCACTTTGCCAGTAATCATCTCATCATCCCTAAATGACGAACAAAAAGGTAAGTTGTTGGATGTTTTAAAAGAGTACAAATGAGCATTATGATGGACTATAGCAGACATCAAATGTATAAACCTAATAGACTGCATGTATTACATTCACCTTGATGAAAATGCTAAATCTACTAGGAAAATACAACGTCGATTAAATTCTAATATGAAAGAAGTTGTTAGAACTGAAGTCCTTAAGCTATTAGATGCAGGTATCATTTACCCAATTTCTGATAGTTCATGGGTCAGCCTTGTACAAGTTGTCCCTAAAAGGTCAGGAGTCACAGTAGTTACCAATGCTGATAATGAATTAATACCAACTAGAGTAACTACAGGATGGCGTGTATGCATTGATTATAGAAAGTTAAATTCTGTCACATGTAAAGACCATTTTTCTTTACCATTTATTGATCAAATGCTTGATAGATTAACAAGCTATGAATTTTATTGCTTTCTAGATGGCTACTCAGGATACAATCAGATTCCTATAGAACCAAAAGATCAAGAGAAAACCACTTTCACTTGCCCTTTTGGCACTTTTGTATATAGGAGGATGCCATTTGGATTATGTAATGCACCTGCTACATTTCAACGTTGTATGTTAAACATTTTTCTGATATGGTTGAATGATTTCTTGAGGTCTTTATTGATGATTTTTCTATCTTTGGTGACTCATTTGATCAATGTTTACATATTTAACGCTAGTTTTGTAGAGATGTATCGAGAAAAATTTGGTCTTAAATTAGGAGAAGTGTCATTTTATGGTAAAACAAGGTATTGTTCTCGGTCACATCATTTCATGCAAAGGTATTGAGGTTGACAAAGCTAAGGTGTATCTCATTTCCAATCTTCCTCCACTTAAAACAGTCAGAGAAGTAAGATCTTTCCTTGAGCATGCTGGTTTTTATAGACGTTTTATTAAGAATTTTAGCAAAGTTTCTAGACGCTTATGCAATTTACTTGCTAAGAATGTACATTTTATCTTTGATGATTCATGTCTTGTAGCATTTGAAAAGTTAAAGCAATTATTGACGTCATCACCCATTATTCAGCCACCAAACTGGAGCTTACCATTCGAGCTCATGTGTGATGCATCTGATTATGCAGTAGGAGCAGCATTAGGACAAAAAGTTGATCGAATTCCCCATGTTATTTACTATGCTAGTATGACATTAAATGATGCACAGTTGAACTATTCAACTACTAAAAAAGAAATGCTGGTTGTAGTGTTTGCATTAGAGAAATTTTGATCTTATCTCATTCGTTGTAAAATTATTGTGTTCACAGATCATACTACTCTGAAATATCTTCTCACAAAGAAAGATACAAAAGCTAGACTAATTCGTTGGGTGTTGCTTTTGCAGGAGTTTGACTTGGAATTCAAAGATAAGAAAGGGACAGAAAATGTTGTGGCTGACCATCTCTCTCGTCTCCATTTTGACACAATAATGAAACTATTACCATTGAATGAGTCATTTCCAGATAAACAATTAATGAGTGTGGAAGTATTACCTTGGTATGCTGATATCGTTAATTATCTTGTTACAGGTAAACTTCCAGAGTATTAGACAAAGTAAGACAAGACCAAAACTTTTACAAAAATAAAGAATTTTTTCTAGGATGACCCCTATCTGTTCAAATATTATACAGATCAAATTATTAGACGATGTGTCTCAGAAAATAAATTTCAAAATATCCTTTCGTTATGCCATGAACAAGCTTGCGGACGCCATTTCAGCGCTAAGAAAACAACGACTAAATTTTTACAATATGGTTTCTATTGACCAACTATATTTCGAGATGCTTGCACCTTTTGTTCTTCATGTGGTAGGTGTCAACGAATAGGGAGCATTACACGAAGGAACATGATGCCACTAAATCCAATTTTAGTGGTTGAGATTTTTTATGTGTGGGGTATCGACTTCATGGGACCCTTTCCCGCTTCTTTTGGCCATCAATACATATTGGTTGCTGTTGACTATGTATCAAAATGGGTAAAGGCAATTCCATGCAGAACCAATGATCATAAAATGGTAATAGAGTTTTTGAAAAGCAAATTATTTCACGCTTTGGATTCCCTCGAGCAATAATCAGTGATGGTGGTGCCCACTTTTACAATAAATCATTTAAAGCACTTTTGACAAAGTACTCTATCACTCATAAAGTGGCGACCCGTATCATCCGTAAACTAGTGGCTAAGTTGAGATCTCCAATCAAGAAATAAAGCACATATTAGAAAAGACGGTAAGGCTGGACAGATAAAATTGGTCATTAAGACTTGATGACGCGTTATGGGCATATAGAACGGCTTTCAAGACCCCGATTGGGATGTCAACCTACAAACTAGTGTATGGAAAAGCTTGCCACCTACCTGTGGAACTCGAGCATCATGCGTACTGGGCCATCAGGAAATTCAATTTTGACATGCAGCAAGGTAGCTCAGAAAGAAGATTACAGCTGGCAGAACTTGAAGAAATTCTCAACTATGCATACGAAAAGGCTAATGTTTACAAGCAGCGAATGAAAGTTTTTCATGATAAGCAGATTATGAGAAAATCTTTCACTCCAGGTCATAAAGTGTTTTTATTCAATTCTTACTTGCACCTATTCCCAGGTAAGCTACGCTCTCGATGGTTTGACCGTTTTATTGTTCATACTATTTTTCCACATGGGGCAATTGAAATTAAGGACCTAAAGAACAGTGTCACATTTAAAGTTAATGGTCAAAGATTAAAGCCATATTTAGAGTACTAACCACATGGAAAGGACACCGAAATAAATTTGAGTGACCACCACATTTGAATTGAGATTTTTCTGTCTTTTCGGTGATTTGATTTTTTTCTTTCTTTTTATTATTCTTTTGCTAATTGAAATTATTTGTGCATAAGTGTGTTTGTTTAACCATTAAATTTCTTTTATCATTGTTAATCATGAGTGTTATAGCTAAACAGTTCCTCCTGAACATTCTTAGACCACTTCAACGTGTAAAAACTCATCTTAAAAGGTAAATTTAATTTTGTAAAACACATAGTATTTGGGCTCTGCAATCACCAGAGTTAGTATCCCACGTTGATGATTTAAAAAGACAACTCAGAGACATTGAAAGAGGTATCTTCGATATTCAATTGGAGCTAGAGGTAAATTCCATAAGAGGACGATTGTAATTTTCTTTGTATGTTTTTGTTTGCTACTCTGTTTGTGTGTTTTAGTTTGTCACCCCGGTTAAGTGGCGGATAACGGTACTCCGTGACAATCAAGTTGGTTACTTCAGTTTCCCATAATTACTAATCTTCTGAGATGAAGCAATGGACAACAAAGAGATTTTAGCAAAGCTTCACAATCGATTCCCTTCACTTCCTCAGAATGCCTTCCTTACAATCTATAAAGTTCGGTCCGAACGCATACGATTGCTCATGAGGAATAACATACCTACTGATATCCGCGGGTTAATCGAGGCCAAAGTATGCTTGGCAGGTGAGTTGCCTCATAAATTTATTGCATACATGCCTGGTTGTGGAAAAGAAAATTATGCAAGAAAGCGAAGAGCTCGAAAAATTTCAGTTGCTTGTCATAAGTGTGCCAAAATGAGATGCGATAAAAATCATGTTCTGTAGGAATAGTGTCTGATAACAGAGAAGATAATATTCAATTCATTAGGGATGGCTTGAATAAGGAGTCATTGGATGATATTCTTTTGTCTCTTGAAACGCATCCCAGTGGATGTGTGCAAGGAGCGATTCTCCAGTTATGGCCATCATTCTAGAAAGAGCATGCACGATACAGTCTCGGGAATCTAACTATAAACGACCCTGCTTGCCAGTTTATAAGAAAACTGGATAGGAAGCCTATCCTTGACTTATAGAGGACGTTGAAGCTGTTTCTGGACGTAAAACCAGAGGAAGATGTGAGCCACAGTCGCAACTACCTGTAAATATCCTTTTACTTCACTGTTATTTTATTTCACTATTGTTTTACCATTTACATTATTGTCTTTAATAATTTTATTTTATCATTGTTTGTTTTTCCTTTTTACTGTTTCCTTTTTGACTCTCGAGCCATATGCTTTACACGTTAATTGACATAGATATGATACTTCATTCACAGTTGTGACCCACTGCTGCCAAGATCCTTAAATATGATTCTTTTTGTTTGCACTGACAAATTATTTTTGAGAAGTATCCCAATGACAGCTACTTCTAATAAACAATTCAAGAATATTTATGTGCTTTCTAGATTTAACTATGGCAATTAATAAAGAGTTCGTTGAGGCAGTCATTGATCTTGGTCGAAGCATAGCAGCAAGGAAATTACACTCGATATATGGCAGAGGTGACCGAGGGTTATCAAAACTAGTCTCAAAAGCTGCTTATGTCAGAGGGAGCAAAGTGTCAGGCATCATTCCAACAACCCTAAAACCTTTGGCTGTTTGTCTGACTCATCGACTGGAGAAGAGTTAGTTGTCTCAGGTATGCAAAAAAGAATAACTGAAATGCTTAATCATGCTGATGCTTTTATTTTCTTACCAGGATATCTTGCAACTCCAGAGGCACTTATCACATTAGCATCTTGGGCACATCTGGACATTCATTAGAAACTCATCGGTTTGTTAAATGTCAATAACTTTTATGATGGCTTCATCGTATTTCTTAACCATGCAATAAAAAACTATTTCATTCCTTCCACAGCGAAAAAGTTTTTTATTTGTACTCACACTGCTAATGAGCTATTTGATCTGTTACAAGCTTATAAACTAGAGCCAGATCCCAAGACCTTGGTATTGGAGTATCCAAATAATAATGGTAGCAGTAGCCGCAGTAAGAAGTACAAATTAGATTTAACTCTCCGCCTATAAATATTTTCTTTTGTGTTGGGGGAGGGAATAGTCGACAATTGTAGAATCTTGGTTAAGTTTTTACTGATTTTTTTGTTGTAGAAACTAACTATTGCTAACTTTTTGTGTTGAAGATGGCTGAATATGGAGTGTAGTTACTCTAGAAACGCATCTTTTTCGTTTAAAAAAAAATTCCAGGCATTTTCTTTTTCTTTATTAAGCTTTGATATTTATTTTTTTTCTTCTTTTTAATTTCTCCTTTATAAATATACATTTTAAAATTTTTTAGTTAAAGATGGCTGAATATGGAGTGTAGTGCCTCTAGAAACGCATCTTCTTAGTAAAAAAAAAATTCAGACATTTTCTTTTTCCATCATTTTAATTGTAACATTTTTACTTAGTCTTTCTGCATCATTTTCACATTTCTGCATGCATATTTTCTTTTCGTGATTAGAATAAGTTGGGGGGTAGAATGTTATTTAAAAAAAATTGTATGATTTGTTTTAACATTAAATGACATGATGAATTTCAAATTTTAGTATTTGTATTATCTTTGGTCTTAAGAAATGTTACGCCGTGTTTGCTACTCTACATGTTGATGTTGAAGACAAATATAAGTTGCTTGAAAGAGTGCACATGTCATAATGAATACTAAGTGAGTTTTTGAGCCTGTCATTTTTCTTGGAGAGTAACCCTTTTTTCTCATTCTTCATACAGCTTAGCAGTTTATTATTTTATACATGATCTCTAGATTTCCTTTGAGTTAAAGAAAAAAAAGAAAAAAATGTGTGTTGCTACATCTGGAGGTTTATCTAACTAGTAGATATGAAATATTATTTGGAGCCCTAAAAGACGATGGAAGGCCATCTTTGACCCGTTTGAGCCTTTCTAGTCATCCTTTTTATAAAATATCCATAGTTAGCCCTTTTGAGCCTTTTATAAAAAAAAAACTGTTCTTTGTCAACTTATCATCTTAACCCACTCTGATTTGGAGTATTATCCGATATCTTACAAATTCCATCACCTATTCATGTTTGAGAAAAATATAAATAAATTATTTTGTTTAGTAAATTTGTGCAATACCCAAAAAAAAAAGAAAAAAAAAGAAAACAAAGTTCTTTTAAAAAAAAGGAAAAAAAAGAGGGATATACAATAATAATGAATAAGTGAAATGCACCTTTTAATTTCTAAAAGATATTTATTTTTCTCAAACATATATTTTGTTTTCTTTATTTTTCTTTCTTTGTTAGCCATGTCCCTAACCTACGTTACGTCCTAATAAAAGTCCTTCTTGATTTTAGGGAACTATAGTCTGAAGTAGACGTTAGTTATATGGGCTAAAAAGATGTAGTAATGCATAAAAAAGTAAAAACAAAAAAATAAATACATTGGGTTGACTAGTATTTTGTTTGAGATCGCATTATTTCTAAGCTGTGGGCATATTTCTTTCATCTTTGTGAGAGTGTGTGATATTATTTCTTTATTATCTTCACTCAATTTATAATTAATTGAAGTGACAATTTTTATTGGGTTTAATTTCCTTGTGAGAGTGTCACTATTACTGGTGAGATTTTAGGGTTTGACATGTCATTCTTGAAAGTGGCTTGATTATTAAAGCTGTGACAAAGTCTGTTGGACTGATATGTCTGGATGGTTGATGTGGGTGTGATGTTTCTTTAGATTGCAGATAATGCTTATACTTTATTTGATTGTTATCATTAGTCTGATTGAATGAACACGATTTTTTTTAAAAATCATTTTAAATTTGAATTTTGTTTTCGCTTTATTCGTTAGGGACTAGCAATAAGCTAGTTAGGAGGTGTGTTGATTACTAGAAAGTGTATATTTATAAAGGAAAAAATCATCATTTTGTACTTTAAGTTTTACTAATATTCTTATTTTTATATATTTAAGCTTCTTGTGATTTAATTATGTGTGTTTTATTTTAATTAAGTATTTTATGTTTTTTAGAGGCATAATGGTCATTTCACAATGAACGAGAGATCAAATAGCAAACGGACATCACTTTTGAACTCAGAACGGTCAAAAAACTTAGGAGGAGCCTAAAAGAAAAATGGCGTTGTTCACACATACGGTACTGTTCACATGTACGATACTATTTACGACACTGTTCATACTGCGTCACTGTTCAAACCGTGTACAAAGCATGTTACTGTTCAAACCACGTGGTCAAACTCGTGGTCAAACCGCGTACTGTTGACTGATAACGTGGCACAATCCTGAGTGTCCAAATTATTTTTAATCCGATGGCCATAATTTATTCAGTGTATCTATAAAAAGGAGGCTCTCCCCCCCTATTTCGACACCCCTAAATCCATTTTTTAACTTAGTTTTCTGTAATTCTTTCTCCATCTTGTATTTTCTACGTATTTTAATAAATTTCTATTTTACCCTTAGTTTAATTATGAGTAGTTAATTTTCTTTCAAGCTTGGGTTGAAGGTGAAATCTCAACATATGTCATGGACTTTATTTGATAAATTTACTTTCTTTTCCCCTCTAATTTTTGTAGAGGTTTTGACTTTTCGTCGACAAATAATAATAATCTTTTCTAGTTACCGCCCTGGTTTCACCGGCACCCTAGTACAAGGTTATTATTATTTGGCACGATAAGCCCTTAGCACCATATTGATTAGAGTGTGGTTCATGAGGTGTGGATTCCCCCCTCATGATTTAATTGGCACTAATAAGGAATATTTAGCCTATGGTGCATGTTGATACGGATCTAAATACCCAAGCGCTTCAATTATAATATTTTCCAGTTCAATTTAATTCTGTCATTCCAATTTAAATTCTAGGATAATTTATATCAATTTCATCACAAATCCAACCACCCACTTACAAAATTAATTCTACACGTAATTAAAATCCACTTACACGTAATTAAAATCAACACTCGATACCATTGATCTATTCTACAATAGATTCGTGCACTTGCGAGTTCAACAAAATTTACACAACAGAGGATATTCAATGCAGAGAATGTGGAGGCATAGGGCACATACAAGCACAATGTGCTAACACTCTCATGAAAAAGAAAGCAATGCAATCCACTTGGAGTGATGATGATTCAAATGATAGCATTGATGAAGAAGACCTTGTTGGAGGACTTGTTATGCATAATGATAACAGTAAACAGGAATTAAACATCAGAGATGTATCCACATCTGAATCCTCGCACTTAGCTCATTGCAAGGAAAACACTGATTTCTGTCTTGACACAATTATGCGACATGTTAACCAGAATAATGATTTAGATAGCGACGTTAGTGACATTGATTTAAATGACAAGAAAGCTTTTCATGAAAGCTACAAGATGATGTTCGTTAAGTGGGAAGAAGTCTACAATGAAAATGTGACCTTGATGACTTAAGTATCCAATCTTTTAGATGATAAAGCAAAACTTGAGAGCGAGGTAATTCATTACAAGTCTTTACTTACTGACAAAGATGACGAATTGCTTGCAATGCCGACAGAATTAGAGAATACCAAAAAGTCACTTAAGATGAGGAATTCTGGAACTCAAAAGTTAGACTATATCTTGTCACTTAGCAAATTTAGCTCAGATCATCATGGTCTTGGATATTAAGATGGTAAAGACTTAAATTCTCAAGGTGTGTTTGTTAAAGCTTCTCAAGTTACAACTTCTCCACCAATTGTTAAACTTCCATATCTTCAAAAAGGTAAAGATGTTGCACATTCTTCACCAGTTCGTCAAGGTAAGAACAACAACTTTATTCCCACTTGTCAGTTTTTTCATGTGAAAGGACATATAAGACCTAATTGCTTCAAGCTCATTAAATATATGAAAAAGGCTATGTTCTTTAATTATTCTCATGGAAAGCCTAGGATAACACCTAGACCTAATGTTGAGATAAGGGAAAATAAATCTCGAACTACTTGGATGAGGAAGAATGATTATAAAGCTTATGTTTCCTTTATTTCCTTGAGAACTTACACTACTGAGTTTTGGTATTTTGATAGTGGTTGTTCTAGACACATGACAGGTGATAGAAGTGCCTTGACCAATTATCAAAAACTTAATCGAGAAAATGTAACTTTTGCTGATGGTGTGAAAAGTTGAGTGCTCGGAAAAGGAACTTTGAATGTGGAAGGATTTCCAAAACTTGACAATGCCTGCATGTGGAGGATCTCAAAGCAAATTTACTTAGCATTAGTCAAATTTATAGTCAAAACTTGTTTGTCAACTTTGACAGGAACAAATGTCGCGTTCTTGATGTTGATGGAAATTGCATATTAGAAGGACATCAATCATCTGATCATTGTTATAAATTGACTAGCTCAGTTATTTGTCATAAGACCACTCTTGATGACACAGAATTATGGCATCAAAAGTTGGATTACTTGAACTTCAGATTACTGACTAGAATTGTGAAAACAGGTGCTGTAAAAAGAGTTCTAATTCTTAAAGAGAAACAACCTGGAATATGTGGTTCACGTCAATCTGGAAAACAACAAAGGGCATTGCATAAAGCCATCCAGAATAGAGCAACATCAAAGGTGCTACAACTACTTCATATGGACCTTATGGGACCAATGCAAGTTAAAAGTTTGATTGGAAAAAGGTACGCATTTGTGTGTGTAGATGATTTTTCTAGGTATGCATGGGTTGACTTCGATAAAACCTTTGCATCTGTTGCTAGACTCGAATTTATTCGTTTGCTTTTTACAGTTGCTTGTTTAATAGGCTTTAAATTATTTCAAATGGATGTTTAGAGTGCCTTTTTGAATGGCATCCTAAATGAAGAAGCCTACGTTGAACAACCTAAAGTTTTTGAAGATACTCATTTCCCAAACCATGTTTTCAAATTGAAAAAGGCTTTATATGGTTTAAAACAGGCTCCTCAAGCTATGTATGAAAGGTTGATCAATGTTTTGGTTGAAAATGACTATAAGCAAGGGGGAGTAGATAGAACACTATTTATTAAGCAACTTAATTTAGGGATTTTAGTTGTTCAAATCTATGTTGATGATATAGTGTTTGGTTCTACTTCTTCTGATCATGTACATGAATTCGTGAGTCAAATGAAAAGGGAATTTGAGATAAGCATGGTGGGACAGTTGACTTTCATTTTGGGTTTGCAAATGAAACAAAAACTTGTAGATATTTCCACAAAAGCTTTAGACTCCAAACGATTTGAATCTTTAAGGAAAGTTTTAGGTGTGTGTTCCATATAAATCAAAATGTTTTTCTTTAGTTTTAATTCATGCATTTGTGTGTTAGATATAGGACATGCATTTTATTTTTTAAATCATTGTTTTTATGTTCTGGTTTTTAGACGACAAGCAATTTTTCATGTTTTTAAAGATTTGAAAGCTTTAAATAAGTTTTTATTACAGTTATTTAACCTTTCTTCAAAACCACATGAATGACAATTCAGTCTCTATTTTGACTCAAGGTTTTGATATTGACATGATTTTTGTTGAGAATATTTAATTTGAGTTATGACTATTTGCCTTGATTCTAATCTTGTCATAAGACCTCAAATATATGCAGACACTGTGGTCAGAAATAGCTACCTATAACTCTTAAGAGTGAAACTATCCTTGAGTAATCTGAGTCTGCGTATCACAAATATGACAGAAGATGAACTACTATAAGAAGAAGGCTACCTTAAGGGGTAGAGTGAAAGTTTCTGACCATAGATTTGAAAAAAAAAGGGCTTTGCTATCAAAAAAAAAAAGGTCTGTTAATTAAAATGGTCAAAAAATTGGAGATCAAGATGATAAGGTTAGTTTGACCAACTCTATGTTTTATATTTAAGACCTTGACTGTGAAAATTGATGAATTTTTGGGAAAAATGTTTAGATTGAGTTGTTTGCACATACACACACAAAAGCTTAAATTTCTTTAATCTTTACTTAATTGAGGAAATTAGAGTCTTAATTACATGAATTAATGCTTGTTGTAAAAAATTCCCAGACATTTTTTTGTTCAAATTCATTATTAATGCATTGTTTTTAAATTAAAAAATTTTTCATGATGCATGTGCATTCTCATGTTCTTACATGATGATATGTTTTTAAGTCTTAAGAGTCACAAATTTTTTTTTTTTTAAGCAAAAACGTTTTTTTTAAGTGCATTGACAAGTTTTTTCCGTTACAACTGAGCATATTGCGATCGTTTGGTCATAACTTTATCTACAGAACTCCAAATTTGGTTCTGTAAAATTCTGTGAAACGCTGATTCAATAAGCTTTCCAACGGTATGTAGCTTGCATTCTGATTCTGTCTCATTCATTCCCAGTTTAATTTTGAAGTTCTCTGCTCTGCTCTGCTCTGTATGTCTGTTTTGTAACGTATCCTACATGGGATTTCGTTTTTGATATTTTCCTCTTTGTTTCTGACTTATTTGAGTTGGGTGATGTTTATTTATTCCTCTTCTACGAAATTTATGTTTGTGGATGCTCTAGATTCTTCCCTTTTCCAATCTTTAGGCAAAAGATGGGGAGTAATTTGTTTCAAGTCTTCAATTACTCAATGCAATGAGTTAGGGGGAGTAGTATTTTCCATTCTAGGAAGAGATTTTATTTTTTTTCAAGAATTTTTCATTTTGGATTCTAGTCCTTAGGGGGAGTTTGTCTTTTCATTACTCTTAATTTTCTGCTTAATGTTGTCTTTCTATTTATTGATCAATAAAATTAGCATTTTATTTTGGTTAGTTCCTTGTTGTTGTTTATGATTGTTCAGGTTCATATCTTAGCGCCAAAGTTCATGGAAGACTTGTGTTGGATTGTTTTTACCACAAGAATGCCAAAGGGGGAGATTGTTAAGTCCATTATTTATAGAGTTGGCATTTTATGGGAAATCTAGTTAAATTAAAAATTTATTTATTACATATCTTGTAATAGAGATTAATTTATTAATTCCCTAATTTAGTGAGATTCTAATTTATTAGGAGTATTTGTTTCCTAGTTTAATTAGATGTCTAATTTAGCAAGTCTATTAATGGTGGGATTCTATAATTGGCGCATGAGATCTATTTAGAGCAAGAAGTTGGTTCAAACATGAAGTCATTAAATGCTCTAGATATTTCTTAGGAGACAAGCAAGGTAAAAAGATCAGATTTATTCTTATTCAGATTCATGGGAATTATAAGAGGAAAGAAACTCTTATTTGAAAAGAATCCAAGTCTTTTAAGACTTGCTATTTTAGTGAAATCCTAGTGCCTATATAAAGAGAGGTATTTCACAAATTGAAGACGCACAACCCAGAGCATAAAGCAGAGAAGCAAAATTCGGCCTCCTCCTCAAAGAATTTGGATTTGGCGCATCATGTTGTGTTGATTTGATTTCTTATTTGTTGTTCATCTCTGCGGAAAGTTTATGTGGATCTTAGATCACTAGACATTGAATAATTGAAGAATTGTTATCGATCACTTTGCGAAGTGCCTCAAAGATCGTGGATCAAGAAGGGTAGCGATTATTCAAGGGAAGCAGATTCAATCTAAGGTTGACTAAACTATATGGTGATAAACTATAAGTGAGAGTCTTAAGTTTGGTAAATCCATAAATTGTAATATCTCAACTTAACGAATTGCTTTTCATCTGGACGTGGCGTTGTGGATGTAGGATTGATTAAATCCGAACCACGTAAAAATCTCCGTGTCATTTATTTTTTGCATTTTATTATGTTTTTTGAAAATTAATATTTTTGAAGCGGATGAACAGATGAGTCGTGAAAAGAACGATGTGAAATGAGAATCGTAAAAGCGAATCAAAAAAGACTTCCAACAAAAACTTAAGTTGTTAATTTTTTTTTTTGTTTTTAATTACCTACATCTATTGTTAATAAATCTAAATTCCTAACATAAACTTTGTAAATATTTAAATTTTTTGCAAAGGCAATAAATTATTCACCAAGGAACTAAAAAGTAAGTGTTACAATCAGTTGGATCTTCATTTAGGAATTTCAAGCACGACTTGACAAAGAATTACATTATGCCAAACATGCATGATTGTAAAAAGTTAAGGAAACCTCCTTTATGATATTACCACATTAAACAAGAAGATTAGGATGCTTTTGTTGAAATTTATATTGTTAAGCTATATGGACTTGATAAACTAAATCTTTTCTATATAAATTATGTTTATGTCAAAACATTTTAAGAGATTCTGTTATTAATAGTTCTTAATTCTCTACACTTGTTTAAGTATCTGATAATTATATATATGTTTATGTTTAATTAATTAACAGAAACTGAGGAAGAGCAAACAAAAAATGTGTGCTCGTAACAAGTACAACTATTGTTTGAGTCGAAAAGGATACGTTAGACTCTTGGAAGAACTTGTAAGTACTTTTTGCTTTATTCAAGTGTTTCATCTAATTTGGTTAGTAATGCTGCTTACTTGTTTGATTAAAACTTCATATTATTCATCTTTATTGATTTTTTTAGCAAATTTTATTTCTTACCATTCAGAAGATTGTCTTTCTGAAGTTCAAATAGATAAGAGTCTAACTTGGATCCGAGGTAGGAGAAAGAAGAAAGAGGATACCAACTTGATGTTCAACTCGCCGTGGATTCACTCGTAAGTGCCAATTTTATTTCGTTCATTTCTTTTTTTTTTTTATTACTTGTATGAATGTCTTATCAGATGTGTGAATGATTATTTAAATAAAGGCTATTGGAAAGAATGTTAGGAAAGGTTCTTAAAGTTTGGATGGCAAAAATGATTTACTTGGAAAGCATCAGCGAAAAGTTTGTAAGCACTTCTATTTAATTTGATACTCTACGTAATATTGATCAGATGGAAAAAGAGCGAGTAGTGTTTGAAGATTGGTTAACAAAGCACGATGCAGACATTGAAAAGTTGTGGTAGGAAATTAGAAAAAGAACTAGACACTCTGATATAGGCAACTCTAACGTACCAATGGAGGATGCATGCATGCATGCATGATGCCGATTCTATATAGACAAATCAAGCAGCTGAAGTTGCTAAATCAAGACACTATAAGTTACTTGTTTATGCTAACTACGACTAACTTTTTTTTAACAAAATTTTATTTCCCTTTTCTATGCATCGTTGCTTAATTCAATATACTTGAACATAAACTTCATAAACTGAACATATAGCCATAATAGTGATAGTATTCATATCTTTCCAATATGAAGTAGAATTAATTTTCCCAAGAGTCACAAATTACAGTTGTTTTCTAACACGTTTAACTTTGTTCAATCTCTTATCAAATCATGACCCAGGAGGGCCAAAATATTTTAAAACCTCAACCCAAGAAATCGAATGTGAATCTGCAAAAAAATAATTATAACAAGAACTCCAAAAAAAATGGTTGGTCTCTAAAGAAGAGGAAGGGCGCCTCGAGCAAGATCAAACCTAAAATAACACTTGAATTGCCTGAAAAGCATTTCCAAGTCAAAAGCAAAAGCAAAAGAGCATTTCCAAATAAGAAAGCTCAAACACCATTTTATATGCTTGAATTGCCACGACTAACAAAATGAAGAGAAAAAACACAATGCAATGCAAAGAGAAGGACAAAGCAACAAACTGCTTAGCACAAGAAACAAGCAGAAGTGAATCTTAAATTCTGGTATTTTTTAAGCTTATGAATGTGAAATTGCCTCCAGATGGGAGTTACCTTCGTCACCCACTTGACAGCGAGGTATTTGCAAAAGATTTTCTTGCTCATATTGGTTACATGATTGTAGAATCTTATATCACATGGAATGGCCATGCGTCAATAACCTAATCATCTACATGGCGTAAGTATCTTTATAAAATAAACCAGTCCGTGAATTTACTATTACCTTATACTATTAATTTTTTATCTTAATTTACTAATAAAGTTAGGTGCTTAAATGATAAAATGCCAGCTAATAGGATAGGGAAACCATTTGGGTTCATGAATCCTGCTAAGGTGATTACAACGGTTGTACATGGAAATCCAATAAAGTCCCATCAACAATCAATTTTTGATCGTTTGACTGTGGCTAAAAAGTTTCAACCTATTTTTATTCTTTATAATATTGAATAGTGACATTTATTTAAAATTTATTTCATTTTTTAGGTAGCTTTTTTTGAAAACCTGTTAACTTTACATTGTTAACTAAAAGTTATTTCTTTATTATAGAGCCTATTGAGTTCTTATTCTAATCAGTGTGGCAACACAGATGAAATATTACTTCGATCCATAAGGAAATGACCCAGATGAAGACATTAAGGAGCTTGCGGTTAAGTAGCATAAATGTTTGATCTGATGAGATATTTGTTAAATACTAATAATATATGTATAAAATTTGTAGTGGTATCAACATGTTTGCAGCCAGGATTAGTAAAAGAATATGTCACTCTATTTTAAAGAAGGTTTAGGTAACAAGTAGATTATTATTTTTTTGCTTTGGTTTTTAGAATATTAGCACATTCATTGCTTTAAAAACTCTTTTTGGGTTATTTTTCGCCACACCCCATATGTTCCGACAAATATTACCGTTCGCCTACTTGTTTCAACAATGATCACCGTGCACCCATTTCGCTTGAATTTTGCCATTTAATTTAATGATTGTGATAGTTATTTTGGTAAAAGATGATTTTGTCCACAATTTGAACTTTAAACTATTAAATTACAAAAATGGCATCAGTCATTGTTAATATAGGCATTGAATTGGCAAACATCCTCGAAAAACTGTTCCAACCAAAAGTCAAAATTGCCCATAAAATTTTACATATTTACGATTGAAAATTTATCATTTTACCGTTAAAAGAATTAATGTTCCAACAATCTTATAACGATAACCTACGAGTTTCAATTGCTTGCCCAAATGCTCATAACGATAACAAGAGATAACTATTCTACCTCAATATGTTAAATAGATTCATAATGCACGCAATAAGTTAATAACGATAACCATTCTATGTATAACACCAATTCAAAACTAAAAAATTCATCATTCTTAAATCAATTGACATCTGAATCATTCATTACAGCCAAGAAATTGTAAATCATTATCAAACAATGCCTACTTCAGTTAATACATCTAACAATCATGGCAAACCCTAAGCATCAAACACAAATCAGAGTCCTTCATCAAGCAGCCATGGTGTCCTACATGTTGAATACCTAAATGGTGGTATTATAAAGTTCTACAACAAGAGTTGTTATTGCGGGTATAGAGGAGTAATCAAAATTTTTCAAACTCTAGATAATCCACACAAGTTATTCTACAATTGTAGACTAGACAGATGTGGATTTTTGAAATGGTGGTGACCAACTGATAATGAAACTAATGAGATTATTGCAAGACAAGATTTTTTTTCTAAGAACACATGATGATGACAATGGCATAGACACAACTCAAGCACTAGGAGATGAAGTAAATAACAAATTTGATACTCTAAAAAGTATTTTAAAGGCAACAAAGACATGTATCAACGTGATTATCATCCTTCTACTGCTTGTATTGCTTATCACCAATGTAATATTTAGATATCAGATGGTAACAATTGACATGTAATATTAATTTTATTTGATTTCATTTTACCACTATTATTGTGATTCATGCAGTTGGCTACACATGACCTGTAATATCATGCATTTAAAGGTTATCACCAGCAATATATAAATGTATTTTGTAACACTTGATATTTGAAATATAGAATTAATCATTGACAGCATCAATAACAATTTGGAAACAATACCAATGGCTATAAATTCTTCACAAAAAAGCAAAAAACTATTGTTGGTATATCTCTCAAACCTATGATTTTCCTATACCAACAACTTTTAAAATACCACAAACTCCAAATACACCTATATAATAATCTCTTTGCACTTATTCATAAGCCTATTGTTCAAAAAGGCATCAAAATACTGTAAAATAACTATTTCCAATTAGCGTTTGTCGTGGTATTTTGGAATGTGTCATCAAATATCATACATACTTCCACTATTTACCTTATTAAGTGTTGCTAATGACATCAACCCAATTAATTCATAATTGCATGAAAAATGACAATAATTTCTACTAACTTCTTGTTTAGATTTTATTGTAAATGTTAAGATTCTTGAAAATTATAATGTAAATGACATACCCTTTATGGTGGGAAAACACCAATGCCTTTATCTGTTCATTGCCAATAACCATGCCATTCTCTTATACTTGGACACTGCTTCCCTACAAATTCTTTTACCTTGAACTTAAATCCAGCTACCATGTGACTCAGGCCTTGTGACATTAGAAGTTTAAGCCCTAAAGTATTTATGTGGCCGAACACTATGACTAAAATTTTGAGACACTGCTAACTGTTGCTAATTCAGTGGATGATTAGTCACTGCAGCATTATAACTTTCAAATAGATTAGTCACTCTTGTAGATGTTGGATTGTAAGGGCCTTGAGATGTGTTCTTTTGCAGTAGTTTTGCAAGTTAGGTTATGATAAAAGTAACTACAACATTGTATTGCTTTTATAGGAAGATTCGCAACCTGGTTATATAAAACCAACCAACAAGACTTAAATATATATGCATATAATATCGACAATCAGAACTCATAAGAATAAAAAATATAACCTACATTCACGTTGCCAATTTCAATTTCTCTTTCTTTTGCAGCTGCCTCTTTGTAAGCTTTAAGGTTCTGATTCACAAGGAAAACATAGAATTAATTCTATTTGTAGCATGCAATTTTAGCAACTATGAAATACAAAAAATATAAGTTTTAATCTTATTTCACTTGGGAGTGTCTTGTCTTTTCATTGGCATTGTCTGGGTTAATTGAGCAAGCTCTCTTAATGCCTATTTGGTATGACTTATTTAAGAGTCATAAGTGCTTATTTAATCCCATAAGCACTTTTTAAAATTTTTTATAGTGTTTGGTTCTTTTTAAGTAGAGCTTTTTAGCTTAAATAAACTAATTTACCTCTACTAGCAAAATCCCAAAATTTGAGCTTTTAGGAGTAGAGGTTAGAGAGCTTTTCCAAAAAATATATAATATCAAAAATATCCTTGACATACTTCATTAATTACATAATACCCTTTTTATAAAAGCTACCCAATGAAAATTGTTACCGCCATATAAATATATTGTTGCCGCCACTTCACTTTATCTCTCTCTCTCTTTTTTAAATAACCAGCACATTAATTTTGCATTCCCTGCACATACCCAACACTTGAGAGAGCAATCATACTCATAGCCAACGTTTTTGGTGAGGAGGATGCCAGGTAATGCTTCCTACTACTTTTTCATCTTTTTCTTTATTATATTATTCAAATCTTTTTACTAATTTTTCATCATTCAAACCTTTTTGCTCCTTTTTCATATTTGTCTTTATATTATTATTCAATATGTAGCATTGTTTTATGTTCCTTGTAAATCTGGTCTTAGTTTCATCTTTGTCCTTATTATATTATTCAAAATGTTTTCCATGTTAGTCATTGCATCCAAAGAAATCACAGAACAATGTCTTATTTTTTGTCACCACCTGTAATATAATTTTAGTTATGATTTCTTTATAAAAAATTAATTGATCATGCACTTGATATGTATTTAAAACCCATGACCAATTTATTATAATATTCGATATGTTTATTGCCATTGTTTCATCTTTTTTTTTATTATATTATTCAATATAAATTCATGCCACACTTGCTACTCTTTTATCTTTCTTTTTATTATATTATTCATTATAAATTATTGGCACCATTTGCTATTGTTTCATCTTTCTTTTTATATATTATTCAATAATGCATGCCAATTATTATTTTATATTTGAAATTCATTTTATCTTTGTTTTATTTGTGCGTTATTTTTTATATAATAATATTAGATATCCTTTGTCTAGAATGGCAACTACTATAGAAGAAAAGAGAAAAAAATTAAAGGTAGATTGGGATGATGTTACCAGTGATACTTTTGTTAAGATCTGTGTGAATGAAACATTGGCTGGGAATCGACCAAATGGTCACTTTAATAAGATTGGGTAGAAAAAGCTTATTGTTAAGTTTCATTCAATGACCGGTAGAGATTATGAACAAAAACAATTGAAAAACAAGTGGGACATCCTAAAAAAAGATTGACATCATTGGAAAACTTGCTGAGAAATAAAACTGGTTTAGGATTGGATCCTGTAAAATAGACAATTACTGGTAGCTATGAATAGTGGGAGAGAAAATTCAAGGTGCAAATTTCTAAACTTTTTTTATTTTATAGTGTAATATGAAATGATTTTGGGAACAACTTAGACATACTTTTAACATATAATCTTTTTGCATTATTGTAGGAGATACCTGAAGCAATTAAATTTCGTTCTAAAGGCTTGAGAAATATGTTAGCGTATAAGGCTATAAATGTTGATTTTAATGACAACAAACCACATATTTTGGATGAACAAATATTTACATATTGTGCTTTTATAATAAGAAAATAATTTTTATGTTATTAGATTGTTTTTCAAGATATGGAGTAAAATGAAAGAGTTTTGCCTTCTTTTTTTTTAAATAACTATTGTTTTGAATTTCAGATTTGGACCTATTTGAAATATTTAAATATTTTGGGTCATTCTATAATTTCACATAGTTTGGGCGATATCATAATTTTAAAAAATTTTGGGATTAACAAATTATTATTAAAAAATTCTGAAATTGAACTTATTTGAAAATATTCATAACGTTTTGGGCCATAATAAAGTTATATAAAGTTTTGAGGTCAAACTATAATTTTAGAAAATAGTTCACTGTAGCAGTCATTGTAGCATTCGGCTAACCGGATGTGACAAGTGGCTATCCAGATTTGGATAGTAAGCTTTTGGAACATAAACGGCTATCTAGATTTCAAAAGCACATACCGGATCTTCAAAATTCAAATATATGCTATAACGGTAACATAAAAGTGGCTAACCGGATTCCATAAACAGTAAGCCGGTTATCACCAAAATGCACATAACGGTTAGTTTTTTAGTTCAAACTATATAAACTCAAAGCCAATTTATTTTTAGTAATCTTTGCAAGCATAAACAAGTGTACACAACATATATTGAGCTTCAATTTCGTAAATCATCATTTATTGAATCATATTTGTTCATCAATTTGTATATCTACTCTTTGAGAGAGTTTTTGTTGTAATTTTCAATTCCTCATCAAATTTCTGAGTGTTTAAGTGTGTGAGACACTTGAGTGAAGAGATTGAAAGATAATCTCTTTGTTGTAAAGATTCATTGACACTTTGGAAGTCAATTGGAAGCTTTTGAAGCCTTGGAAGGATTGGATAGTGAAATCCTCAAGCTTGGGTTGCTTGGAGGTGTGGATGTAGGCGGAGATAGCCGAACTGCGTAAAAATCTTTGAGTTTGCTTTCTCTTCCCCCACTCATTTATTATTGTTCTTTCATTGAATTTATTGTTTTTGAATTTATTAAGGCATTAGATTGGATTGTTGTGTGGTTTGATTAGTATAAGTTTTAAAAACTGAATTCACCCCCCTCTTGGGTTTGCATAACTTGAATTTCATTTGGTATTAAAGTGAGGTGCTCTTGTTTAGACTTAACCATCTAGAGTTAAAGATCAATGGCAACCCAATATGACTCGACTTTTAGGGAAGGACAGTCCACAATTAGACCACCGTTCTTTGACGGAAATGACTATCCGTATTGAAAAGCTAGGATGAGAATTTATTTACAAGCACTAGATTATGAATTTGAAAAGTTGTTTGTGATGGTCCATTTATGCTTTTGACTAAAAATGAAGTTGGGGAAGATATTCCAAAACCTTCAAGAGAATAAAATAAATTGGAAAAGAGAAAAACTACTCTAAATTCCAAAGATATGAATGTCTTGTTTTGTGCACTAGATAAGAAAGAGTTTCATAGAGTATGTAGCTGTGAGAGTGCTAATAAAATTTGGCACAAACTTGAAGTTGTTTATGAAGGCACGAATCAAGTGAAAGAGTCTAAAATTAGTAGGTGTACTCGACAATATGAATTGTTCTAAATGGAACAAAATAAGAGTGTGTATTCTATGTATACTAGATTTACAGAAATAGTGAACACTCTAGGAGCCCTAGGAAAGACTTTTTCAAATAGCGAGAAAGTTAAGAAATCATTAGGTTGCTACCTAAGAAATGGAGACAAAAAAGAACTGCCATTGAGGAAGGCAAAGATTGAAATATCTTATTTATTGATGATTTAATTGATTCTCTTATTTCTTATGAGGAAGACTTGGCAGACAACAGAGGCAATGAGGAGAAGAAGAAAAGCATTGCTCTCAATGCCTCGAAACATGAGAGTGATGAGGAAAGCGAGCTGGATGAAGAAGAGATGGATATACTGGCTAGGAAGTTCAGAAATTTTTTTAAGGAATCCGGTGAGCAAAGAAAATTTAGAGACTTCAAGAACCGAAAGAAGAAGAAGGAAGTAAACAAATGTTATGAGTGCAAGAAGCCTTGCCATATAAGATCGGAATGCCCTCTTCTCAACAAGCTCAAGAAGAAAGCAATGGTAGTCACATGAGATGATAGCGATGAGGAAACAAGTGACGATGAAATCCATCAAGAAATGACAAATCTAGCTCTCATGGAAATTGGAGATTAATCAGATGATGAACTTGATTAGATAAATGATCTTCCTACTTATAATGAATTACATGATGCTTTTAAATAATTGCATGATGAGTGGATAAAAATTGGTAAAAAAATGATTGTCTTAAAAAGAAAATGGTAGAGCTCAAAAATAAAAATGAATCTCTAAGTGTAAAAATTACAAGCCTAGAATTAGAAAATAAAACATTGCATGATAGAGTTACATTATCAAATGAGAAATCTAGTACTCCACACAAGCATATAGAATCACATATAGATAACTTGAAAATAAAAATAAAGCCCTGCAAAAATGCAATGTTTCATTAAATGAAAAGATCAAAGAATTAGAACTAGATAATGAAATGTTACATGATAGAATTGCATCATTCACATATAAACAGAGTACTTCATATGAGCATGAGAAATCACATGTTGATGAATTAATGAAAGAAATGAAGTGCTTAAAAAGAAGAGCAATGAGTTAAATGAGACTGTATTAAAATTTACAAATGGGCAAAAGATGTTGGATAACTTGATTAATTCACAAAAATGTGTGTTTGATAAAGCAAGACTTAGTTATAAGTCAAATTTGAAACAAAAGTATTATAAGAACTACTTTGTGAAGAGTACATCTATTAACAATCAAGTTGTATGTCATTATTGTAATCAAAACGGTCACATAAAACTTGGTTGTCCTATTAAAATAAAAGTATATTATGATGTAAAATGTGTTTGGATTCCAAAAGGAACCATTGCTAACACTCAAGGACCCAAGAATATTTGGGTACCAAGAAGCACAACTTAAATTTTTTTTTTGTAAGTACCATAATCAAGAAATGGTAGAGAGTTTCTTGATAAAAGCTTGTGAGAATAATCATTCGATCATGATCTTAGAGTAAATGATGAGTAAGATAATTTAATTACTTTGGTAACAATTCTTGCCATATTATTGTGTGTATTCATGATGCATGGTTATATATATGTGTGTGTGTGTGTGTGTGTGTGATAGCTTGTTAAGCCATCATGATGGATTTGTTTGATTTTCATGATGAAATGCCTAAACTTGATCAATGAGTGATATGCTTGAATTCTCAATCTTTGAATGCTTACAAATTTCATGATTGTATGATGTATATGCATGATAAATGAGTTATATGTTTGCACTTGTATGCATTTATGTTTCATGTATTAAATAACTTATTGAAAAGTTTTGAATCTAAAAATAGTTTAAAATTGATCAATTTTTAAGCCAAAAATAAATTGGTGTGTACAATACAAGTCTAAGAGCTTAGCAAATTTCAAAACTATTTTTCAAAAGCTTAACCGGAAAAATGTTTTCTTATTGATTGCTCTCGAGACAACTTCTGGATAACCGGATTTATCAAATCGGTAAACCAGATTAGCTTTGGTTGCTCTCGGGTTTAATTTTGAATAACCGGATTGGAAAACTGATAAGCCGGTTGCACTTTAGAAGCATTCTGAAAACAATTCGGCCAATCGGTTAAGGGAACCGGTAACCGGATAACCGGTTATATAATTCGGAAAGCCGGATTTGCAAAGCTTCTTTTTTGCCTCAAAATTGGATAGCCAATTCCTCTATCCAGAAATCTGGATTCGCGTTGCTGCCTTACTGCTTGGTCATGAGTTTTGAGCTCTTTCTTCTTCATTTTTCATTTCCCTTCACATGTTCTTTCTCTCAAAACCGTGAGCTACTCTCCTCTATTTTCATTCAATTTCTCTTCATTTCTCACCCATTTTTATGCCAAAATCAATGATTTAAACCAATGCCCATGCATTTTACTTTCAGTAAACACTTTCCAGTCATCAGTTCTTCACTTGTTCTTCATCATTTCATCATCATCTCTCATGCGTGAATAATGCTTCTCCATTTCTCTCTCAAATTGCTTCATCTTTCATTCATTTTCTTGTTAAATTCAATCATTCAAATCATTATTCATCCATTACTCCTTCAATTTTTACTTTCAAAACTTGATTTCATCAACTGTCCACATAAAGCCCAAAATAAAAAACCTAACTCCAAGTGTTTCTCTCTCTTCATTTTCAAGCTTCCTTTAGCCCCTTTTTTTTCATCCAATCTACATCATAAATTAGCTTCATTCATCTCTAGGATTGATTTTCTTTGCTCAAATAAATCTATTTCACTCAAATTTTTAAAAACCCGAAATTGCATATTCAAGCTTGTTTTTGTTTCAACAATGGTGGGTGGTGACTAGTCCAAGGGGAAACAAGTGGTCAAGAAGCACAAGGAAGATTATGACGATTATTCGGAGTTTATATCGACTTCATTTTGCATTTACACATCCCCTGCTTCGGAAACGATTTCTCGACATCGGTCATTCTTCCATATTTTGTCAATCTTAGTAATTTGACATGAATTTAGGATGATGAAAGTTATTAATATCTCTAATCATGTTATTAATAATATTAAAATTGATTTCTTGATGATTTTGATGATTGATAATTATATGTGTGTTGCTTGATGAATTAATGGAGTTGTTGGATTGTTATAATTATTTAAGCTTATATGGAAGTGTTTTTAGCAATGTTGTGTATTTGAGGATTTGTTCATTTTTAAGGGGAAACTCTTCCGAAATTATTATTTTTGGATAATATCTTCATCAAATTATTTTTGATAATCTTGTTTCAATTGAATCTATCTATCTTTTCTTTTTTATGATAAAGGAGGAAATAAATATGATATGTTTTTGGATAAAATCATTTAGGTTAAAACTTTAAATTGGCCATATATTTAGAGGGAGCATACAATATGATCTTGGATTATATAAATTGGGGGAAGTAACATGCATTTTGAGCATTATTTTGATAGTTGATATGTGATCATGGTAATGACTTTGAGATATGATGATGATTTGATTACATGATTTTTATATGATGATTTTATATTATGGTTAATTGATGGAATGATGGTTCATGATCAATTTATGGTTAATTGGATGTTTGGTTATTATATGTTTCTTGATTAACCATTGACATATTATCGGTCTTAGCATGAATTTCTAGTAATTTTGATGATGAAGGGGGAGAGATCATTTATTTTGAATTCGAAGACATTTAATACGTATTTTGATATTGAATTATTTGTGCTTGGTTTTGAAATATTAAGGGGGAGCTTACAAATTGATATAGACCATATATTCTGGGGGAGCTTTTACTCTTTTTTACGATGAAGGGGAAGATATAATATGTAAGAGAGAGATACGGTAGATATGATTGTTATGAAAAATATTCATATGCATTTATGTAGAGGGAGTCTTTTAAATAAGTTTCAAATAAGTTTTTCATCTTGCATTGATTAAGGGGGAGTTTTTTCATAAGTAAGTCAAATTTTTATAATGTGTTTTGTCATCATAAAAAATGGGGAGATTGTTAACCTATAAGGCTAAAAATGTTGATTTTGATGATAACAAGCCACATGTTATAGATGAACAAATATTTACATATTGTGCTTTTATAACAAGAAAATAATTTTTATGTTATTAGATTGTTTTTCAAGATATGGACTAAAATGAAAGAGTTTTGCCTTCTTTGTTTTTAACTAAATATTGTTTTGAATTTCAGATTTGGACCAATTTGAAAATATTTAAATATTTTAGGTCATTCTATAATTTCACATAGTTTGGGCAATATCATAATTTTAGAAATTTTTGGGATTAATAAAGTATTATTTCGAAATTCTGAAATTGAACTTATTTGAAAAGATTCATAACGTTTTGGACTATAATATAGTTATACAAAGTTTTGGGGTCAACTATAATTTTAAAAAATAATTCACTATAGCAGTTACTGTAGCATCCGGCTAACCGGGTGTGACAAGTAGCTATCCGGATTTCAAAAGTAAACTTCTGGAACATAAACGGCCATCCGGTTTTCAAAAGTAAACTTCTGGAACATAAACGGCCATCCGGATTTCAAAAGCGGCATACCGGATCTTCAAAATTCAAATATATGTTGTAACAGTAACATAAAAATGGCTAACCGGATTCCATAAACGGTAAGCCAGTTATCACAAAAATGTTCATAACGGCTAGTTTTTTAACTCAAACTATATAAACTCAAAACCAATTCATTTTTGGTAATCTTTGCAAGCATAAACAAGTGTACACAACATATATTGAGCTTCAATTTCGTAAATCATCATTTATTGAATCATCTTTGTTCGTCAATTTGTATATCTACTCTTTGAGAGAGTTTTTGTTGCAATTTTCAATTCCTCATCAAATTTGTTAGTGTTTAAGTGTGTGAGACACTTGAGTGAAGAGATTGGGAGATAATCTCTTTGTTGTAAAGGTTCATTGACGCCTTGGAAGTCAATTGCTAGATTTTGAAGCCTTGGAAGGCTTGGATAGTGAAATCCTCAAGCTTGGGTTGCTTGGAGGCGTGGACGTAGGCGGGGATAGCCGAACCACGTAAAAATGTTTGAGTTTGTTTTCTCTTCCCCTACTCATTTATTATTGTGCTTTCATTGAATTTATTATTTTCGAATTTAGTAAGGCATAAAATTGGATTATTGTATGGTTTGATTAGGATAAGTTTTAAAAATCCAATTCACCACTCTCTTGGGTTGCATAACTTGTATTTCAAAATATTGACCAACTAGAAATTTTATTCAAAGATGTTGCTGCTGACACGACTCAAAAGTATTATTACTCCCAAGTATAAGAGTGTCTAGTTATAATATAACCCAGTGAGTCTGAGATCGAACCACAAGAAATTTAAAATCTAATAGTCAATTTAAAACAAAAAAAAATTAATTGTGGGAAAATGAAATTAATTGAAATCGATTTAAAAATATGCTAAAGTTACGAGATACTCTCAGTATTCAAACTATAATTTTAATTCTCTTATTTTTATATTTTACCTCACTTTTACCAGTTAATTATTATATCATTTAATTCTCAACTAACTATGTGTATGGATAATTATGGAATTAAGTACCTAATGTGTCACAATTAATGTGTCACAATTAATGTGTCGACATTATGTCAAAATACCATACAAATCTAACAAAATTTATAACATGACATAAAAATAACCAGAAAAGAATAAAACAAACTTAAAACTCACTTGAGAAAGTAATTAATTTTATGATTTAAAATTTTGAGCTTCACCTCAGCTTAGTAAAATTAGCTACTCATATTGAAAGAAAACATCACTCTTTTTTTATTTGATAAACTTTTGAAATATATTACAAGGAAAATTGATACAGAAGGAAACAAGAAAAGAAAAGAAAGAAAGACAGATATTCTTTAGCTCCCTCTTGGCTACAACTCTCTCTCTTGGCTTGCCCTCTCTGCTCGCCTCACTTTGCTTGCATCCCCTTGCCTTTTTATAGGCAAGGGGTGCATCTTTTTTTATGTTTTTTTAATTATTATTATATATTATATGTACTTTGAAATGTGTAATCGTCAGGAGGCATGATGGCCACCTGACTATCACGAGCAACCAAAGCATGGTTGCCTTTTGTTCTTTTGTTCTTTTGTTCCTTTTTTATTATTTTTTTATTATTACATCTCCTCAATTTTGCTCAGTAGTTCTTCTTTATTCCCACTTTCAATTCTAATTTCATCTTTATTCCTGAACAATATTTACAAGATAAAAATTAACATATTGCGAATTAATTTAACATAAAATATATTTGGGGAGTATTAAGATAATTTAGAAATAATGAGCGCATTAATCGATACAATAAGTAAAAAAACTAATAATTTTATCCTTATTAAATGTACATTTTTTAGTGTCAATCACACACCCCAACCAGCTTATTATAGGCCCTAGAAATTTAAGCGATAAAAATTTAGAGAAATTTCAAAACAAAATTGAAATCTTTTTTTTTTTTTGTTGAAAATTGTGTTTACTTCTTCCATTGGATCAATGACAACAATCAAATAACAGTATAAGCATTATCTTCAGCCTAAATAAAATCACACCCACATAAATCAGTTAAGTAAAATCATATAAAATGATTAATTATCAGAGCTACATTAATCAAGCCACTTTTAAGAATGATATATCAAACCCTAAAACCTCACGATTAAGAGTAACTCTCTCAAAAGAAAATATACCCCAAATTATACTGTCACTCTAAAAAAATGGTACATTTGAGAGAATAATAAAACAATATCACACGCTCTCACCAAGATGAAAGGATAACACTTACAGCTTAGAAATAAAATGATCTCAATTCAGGGGAATTATTAGCCAAACTAATTTTTATTTTTATGCATCACCACATTTTTTAGTCCATATCACCAGCTTTTACTTTAGACAATAGTTCTTTAAAATTGAGAAGAACTCTCATTAGGACGTAACATTGGCTAGGGTTATGGCTAACAAAAAAGGGTAATAGGAAAAACAAAAATATATGTTTGAAAAATAGGAGACCTTTTAGAGATTACAAGGTGCTTTTTTGCTAGGAATTTTTTTCTCTCTTTTTTATTATTTTTTATTTATTTATACATATCCTCTCTTTCTCTTTTTTTTTATAGCACCATTATCAGGAATACATAATCATCCTTATTTTCAAACATAATAAGGTGGTGGAAAACATAAATGTAAGGTGATACTCCACATTGGAGTAGGACAAGATGCTAGATTATCAAAGAAAAAGTTCTTTTTTTTTTTAAGAGTTCAAAGGGGTTAACTATGAATACTTTATAATGTGGTTGACTAGAAGGCTTAAACGGATCAAAAATAGTCTTCTGTCATCTTTTAGGTCTCTAAATAATCTTTCATATCCACTAGTTCAATAGACTTTTAGATGCGGCTGCACAAACTTTCTTTTTTTTCATTTTTTTTACTTTAAAGAAAATATAGAGATCTTGTACAATAAATTGTGAAGTTGTATAGGCAAACAGGGTTACGCTCCAAGGATAATAGGCTCAAAAACTCACTTGGACTTTTCATAACATGTGCATTCCTCCAAATGGCTTAATCATTTTCACTCATTAAATTTCTCAATTTACGTTTCAACATGCAAAGGGGAAAACGTAGTATAACATAACTCAAGGCCAAAGATAATACGAATGCCAAAATTTGAAAATCATCATGATATCTAATGTTACAAGATCTCACCGAAAAATATAACTCTTTTTTTTTTAGTTAAAGAAAACACTAAAAATTTGGGACTGATTGCAGAAACTTAAGGGAGATGATTAAGAGAAAAAGAGAAAAAAAAAGTTAGAAAACATTTTTTTTTGAAAAAAAAACACTAAAATTAAGAAGATGTGTTTCTTGAGACATTACATTCTATATTCTGCCATCTTCGACTCAAATTTTTATCCAAAGTTAGTCTTTATAACAAAAATTAGTAAAAACATCACTAGGACTGAGACATTCAATAATTGTCAACTATTCTCTCCCCCCAACCTAAAGGAGACATTCAACAATGTCTTAGAATAAAGGAGTAGAGTTTAGAAGACATCATGTGATCACTGCTAGAAAATATTTATAAATAGAGAGTTAAATCTAATTTACACTTTTTACGAGAGTTACTGCCATCATCATCAATTTCCCAATCCAATGCCAAAGTCATGGGATATGGTTCAAGTTTGTAAGCTTGCAAAAGATCAAGCAACTCGTTAGCAGTAAAAGCACAAATAAAGAGTTTTTTCGCTGAAGGTGGAATGAAATAATTTTTAATTACATGATTAAGAAATGCTATTAAGCCATCATAAAAGTTGTTAACATTTAACAAACTGATGGGTTTTTTTATGGATATTTAAATAGGCCCAAGAAGCAAATGTAATTAGTGTCTCGAAAGTTGCAAGATCTGCTGGCAAGAAGATAAAAGCGTCAACATTATTTAACATTTCAGATATTCTTTGCATACCTGAGACAACTAACTCTTCTCCTTCAGTTGATGGGTTTGGTAGACTTTTGCTTCAATTAACCAGCGAATGTTAGCAGGAATCCCATTGATCATTAACAAACACAATCGTTCACAACGATCTTTGTAAATCTTCTTAAGAGCATTTTGAGGGAGAGAAGGAAAACATTGATGCAATTTTCGTTGCATTTCTCCCATGCTGGACAAGACTTAAAAATTTGAAACAATTGTCAAACAACACACAATTAAAAAACAATGTAATGCACTCCATTTAAGACACAGGAAAAAGGAAAAAAACCAAACAATTCAAATGATGAAGTAATAGTAAAACAAATTTACAAAAGGTTAAAATAAAAAGGCTTAATCAAAATTTGATGAGTCACTCAAATGGATTTCAGTATCTGCTTCAAGTGGTTGATATTCCAGATATGGTTTCAATCTTTGACCATTAACTTTAAATGTGAACCATCCTTTGGATTCTCAATTTCTACGGCTCTATATGGATACATATTTTTTTACAACAAATGGACCATTCCATTTTGACTTTAACTTCCCTGGAAATAAATGAAGACAAGAATTATAAAGCAACACTTTTTTGACCAATTTCAAATGTTTTCTGAAAAATTCTTTGGGAAATTATCATTTTATTATCAAAGTTATTCTAACATATCATGTCAGTACTCTGGTTTGCCGAAAAGTGTATTTTACTAACAAATATTTACTCTGTTATTAATTTACTACTATTCCATTAAGAAAAAGTTAATGCTTAACGGAAATTGAGTTAAAAGTCGATTTTACCCCCAAGAGTTTGGTAGTAAAATAATAATTTCCCTAAAAACTCGGTAGTAAAATGATAATTCCCCTAATAACTTGATAGTAAAATAATAATTTATCTATCAAATTAACAGACAATTTTACTTTTACAGCTGGAAATGTCTTTGAGACTCTTATGACATCAGCAAATTTTTAACATTCTTAACGGAATGATAGTGAATTGATAACGAGATGATTTATATTCAAGTTCGACCGGTAAATGGCAAGATTTTCCATAAACAAGCCAATAGGGTGACATTCCTAAATAAGTTTTAAAAGCAGTACGATATGCCCAAAGTACATCAGTTAGTCGAAGAGACTAATCTTTATGGTTTGGATTAACTGTCTTTTCTAAAAAAAATTTTATCTCTCTATTTGCTAATTCAACTTGACCACTTGTTTGAGGGTGATAAGGGTAGCAACATTATGCGTAATTCCATATTTCTTCATTAAGGACTCAAATGGCTTATTACAAAAATGCTTACCTCCATCACTGATAATGGATCGAGGTATTCCAAATTTGCTCAAAAGATTTTCTTTTAAAAAGCATATCACAGTCTTGTGATCATTGTGTCAACAAGGAATCGCCTCGATCTATTTTGAAACATAATCAATAGTAACCAAAATGTATACAAATCCAAATGATGATGGAAAAGAGCCCATAAAATCAATTCCCCAACAATCAAATATTTCAATAATGAGGATGGGGTTTAAAGACATCACGTTTCGCTTTGAAATAGACCCTACCATTTGACAATTCTTACACACTTTACAGAATGCATGTCAATCTTTAAATAATGTATTTGAATAAAATCCACACTGTAATATTTTTACAGCTGTCTTTTTTGAAGAAAAATGGCTGCCCCATGCTTCAAAATGATAAAATTGAATGACCCTACTTACCTCGTCGTTTGGTGTGCATCTTCGAAAAATTTGATCGGAGCAGTACTTGAACAGGTATGGATCATCCTAGTAAAAGCTTTTTACTTTTGTTAAGAATTTCTTTTTGTCTTAGGAACTCCAGTCACATGGCATTTTACCTGTTGTAAGATAATTAGCAATATTAGCATAGCAAGGCATTTTGCTTATAGAAAATAAAAATTCATCAGGGAAAGAATCATTAATGGGTGATGTTTCAATTGAAAACTCATTTGTAAGTCTTGAAAGATGATCTCCAACAACATTTTCGGCACCTTTTTTGTCCTTGATTGTCAAGTTAAATTCTTAAAGTAGCAAAATCCATCGTATCAACCTTGGTTTGGCATTCTGTTTTGACACTAAATATCTCACAACAGCATGATTAGAATAAACAATAGTGAATGAACCAATTAAATATGGGCGAAATTTATCCAATGCAAATATTATAGCAAGTAGTTCTTTTTCAGTTGTAGTATAATTCATTTTAGCATTATTCAAAGTTCTACTTGCATAATAGATGACAAAAGGCTTACTTTCCTTTCTTTGTCCCAGAACAGCACCAACAACATAATCACTGGCATCACATATTAGCTCAAAAGGAAAAAACTAATCAAGGGTTGTATTATCGGGGCTGATGTCAAAAGAGCAGTTATTTTTTCAAAAGTTTGTTGGCAATCTTTAGTCCCTTCAAAAGGTGCATCTTTTATTAGGAGATTACAAAGTGGTCTAGATATGACACTAAAGTCTTTTGTAAACCTTCTATACAATCCTACATGTCCTAAAAAGGAACGGACTTCTCTAATTGTCTTTGGTGAAGGTAATTTTGAAATGACTTCAACTTTGGCTTTGTCAACTTCAATTCCTTTTGAAGACACAACATGCCCCAAGACAATTCCAAAAGTGGTCTGAAATGGCGTTTTCCTAAAACTAGTCCTTTTTCTTTGCACCTTTCTAAAACTCTTTCTAAATTGTCAAGACATGTATCAAAAGAATTACCAAATGCAGTTAAATCATCCATAAAAACCTCTAGAAAATTTTCAACCATGTCACTAAAAAGGCTTAACATGCATCTTTGAAATGTTGCTGGAGCAGTATAAAGTCCAAAAGCATTTTCCTAAATGCAAATGTTTCAAAAGGGGCATGTGAATGTGGTCTTTTCCTGGTCTTTTAAGGCTATAGGGATTTGATAATAGCCAGAGTAGCCATCAAGAAAGTAGTAATAGGGATGTCCAGCTACTCTTTCGAGAATTTGGTCTAGAAATACAAAGGAAAAATGATCTTTTCTAGCGGCATCATTTAATTTTCTGTAATCAATGCACATGTGCCAACTATATGGAATTCGTGTTGGGATTGGTTCACCTTTTTCATCTTTTACAACGGCTATTCCAGATTTTTTTGATATTACTTGTGTTGGACTTAACTATTTACTATCAGAGATAGGATAGATAATTCCTGCATCTAGTAGTTTAAGGACCTCATTCTTTACCACTTCTTTCATATGAAGGTTTATTCTTCTTTGTGATTGACGGGTTGTTTTGGCATTTTCCTCTAAGTGTATTCGGTGTGTGTAGAAATTAAAGGATTAATACTTTTTATGTCTTTTAAGATTAAACCAAATGTAGTTTTATGCCTTTTAATACAGACAACAACTTATCTGCTTAATCATGCGTGAGTTGGGAAGAAATGACCACAGGATAAGTCTGTTGTTCTCCAAGATAGACATACTTTAATTCTTTCGGTAAGGGCTTTAATTCGAGTTCTTGTGCTTCTTTTTCGTTTGGTTCTTCATGTTGTATCGTATCTTAAAAGTTCAATTGGTCATCGTCATCTGTACGTACCTAAATAGAATTAAGTGTAAGGCATATGTTAGCAGTATCACAATCTAATTCCTTACTTAATTTAAAAGAACCAGCAAAACAAATTTCTATAGAGCTTGTAAAATTCTCATCCCGAATGTGTTCCTCAATGATTGGCTCGATGAGATCAATCTCTTCGTTCTCATTATCATCATCTTCTTAGTGGTGAAGTTGTTTACACATGTTGAACACATTGAGTTCCAATGTCATGTTACCGAAAAATAAATTCATTAATCCATTCCTGCAATTAATCAATGCATTAGCAGTAGCTAAAAATGGTTGACCCATGTTGAGTGTTAGAAAGTGTATATTTATAAAGGAGAAAATCGTCATTTTGTACTTCAAGTTTTACTAACATCTCTAATTTTATTTATTTAAGTCCTTTGTTATTTAATTATATATGTTTTGTTTTTATTAAGTATTTTGTGTATTTTAGGGGTATCATGGTCATTTCACAATGAACGAGATTTCGGATAGCAAAACGGACGTCACTTTTGAACTCAGGACAGTCGAAAACCTTAAGAGGAGCATAAAAGGAAAAATGGCACTGTTCACACGCATTTCCGACTATTCACATGTACGTCTCGTTCATGGATATCGCTCACGACATAATCGCTTCATCACAGCGTTCTTCAAACCGTGTGCAAACCGTGTTTACTGTTCAAACCGCGTGGTCAAACCCGTGGTCAAACCGTGTTACTTGTTTCATCACGATGACGTGGCGCAATCCGCATCCAAACTATTTTTAATCCGATGGCCATGATTCACTCAATGTATCTATAAAAAGGGGCCTCCCCCAATTTGACACCCCCGAATCTATTTTTGAGCTTAGTTTTCTGTAATTCCTTCTCCATCTTGTATTTTCTACGTATTTTAATAAAATTCCCATTTTACCCTAGTTCAATAATGAGTAGCTAATTTTCTTTCAAGCTTGGGTTGAAGGTGAAGTCTCAACATGTGTCATGGGCTTTAATTGGTAAATTTATTTTCTCTTCCCCCTCTAATTTCTGTGGAGGTTTTGACTTTTAAATCGACAAATAATAATAATCTTGTCTAGTTCTGCACTGTTTTACCTAAGACCCTAGTATAAGGTTATTATTATTTGGCACGATAAGCCCTTGACACCATATTGATTAGAGCGTGGTTCATGAGGTGTGGATTCCCCCCTCATGATTTAATTGGTATTAATAAGGAATATTTAGCCCATGGTGCATGTTGATACGGATCCAGATACCCAAGCACTCTATTTCAATAGTTCCCAATTCAATTTAATTCCGCTATTCCAATTTAAATTCTAGCATCCTTTAAATCAATTTCTCCATTCTAGCATCCTTTAAATCAATTTCCCCATAAATCCAACCACCCATTTACATAATTAATTCTACACACAATTAAAATCCACCTCCTCGTGGGATCGACACTCGTCACCGTTAATCTATTCTACAATAGATTCGTGCGCTTGCGAGTTCAACAAAATTTGCACAACAAGTTTTTGGCGCCGTTGCCGGGGAGGTAAGTATTTTAATTTGTAAAATTAATTTTTTGTGAATATTATTATTATTATTATTTTTATTATTTTTATTATTATTTTAGTTGTTTCCTTGTAATTTTTTTTTTCTTAATTAATAAAAAAAAAAAAAAAATCAAATCTACATTTTAGGTAAGAATTTCTTTTTTTATCTTCTTTAAATTTCTGCAATTTAATTTTCAAGCTATTTTTCTTTGTAATTTTTCATTTATCTCATTAATTTATTTTTATTTTATTTCACGTATTTGTTTTAGTGTATTTTGTTTTTATAGAAAGGTTGTAACAGCGAAATAAGGTTAGTATCGTAATTTCTCCTTCTTCATTATTTTTATTTGTTTTGTTCTCAATTTATTTTCTTTATTTGCATGCATGGTCGTAGGTCATTATCACCTAATCTTGAACCTATAGACCTTGAATTAGAAAGAACACTTCGCACACACAAACATATTGCACGTAAAGATAAAATCAAATGGATTTGCAACAACCAGAACCACAGAGAGGCCATTCAAGGACTACTTGATCCCCTTAGCTAATTTGAGCACATCATGCATACGATACCCAAATGTAGCCGCTAGGAGTTTTGAGCTAAAACCTAGTGTGCTAAATTGTCTCCCAACATTCTATGGCCTAGAAAATGAGGACCCATATAATCATCCAATGATTTTCATACAATTTGTCAAACCTTTAAATATGAGAATTTTTCAAGATGATGTTAAACTTAGACTATTCCCATTTTCTTTAAAGGATAGAGCTCGTTCATGGTTCAATACATTACCTGCTAATAGCATTACAACATGGGAACAAATGGTAACGAAATTTTTAAATAAATATTTCCCATTGCATAAAATCAATGCTATTCGCAGGAAATTTCAGAATTCACCTGAGAGAAGACGAGCGTTTTTCAAGCGTGGGAGCGATTCAATGGGCTACTTTTGAAGTGTCCACATCATGGGTACGAGAAATGGCACCAATGCCAATACTTCTTGGAGGGATTATTGCCAAATGTGCAAGAATGGCTAATGGCAACAAGTGGAGGAGAGCTAATGTCAAAAAGTGCATAAGAGATTTGGGATTTCTTCCAAATGACAAGCGATAATTCCCAACAAATGAGTCGATCACTCAGAATACTAGAAGAATTAAAGGAGTAAATGAGGTTCACATTGGCGAGTCAAGTTTCGGGAATTAAAGAAGTCAAAGAGATAATCAAGGTCTTTCTCGACAAATAGCATCGTTGACGACCGCCAAATCAACAGAGCCACATGACCATGAGTCGTATTCGATCAAGCCAATGCCATCGGTGTCATGAGGAAGCCATCAAATTACAACCCATACTCCAACACATATAACCCTGGATGGAGAGACCACCCCAATTTTTCATGGTCTCAAGGATTCCAACAGAATGGACCAAAGCAGCCTCCAACTCCACCAAAGCAACCAATTCCTCAAGTTCCTCAAGCCTCTCACCACCATTTAGACCATACAATCGTAACTGAATTACTCTCAACCTGCACCATGGGAGGATTCATTCCAAAATTTCAAGAATGTTACTCAATCTACAATCGAGCAACAAAACCGCACCATTGATGGACTACGGAATGAGATGAGAGCAGCTTCAACTCACAAGCCCAATCGGTTTCAAGCCTCGAGAAGATGGTGGGACAACTTGCCTCTTCAAAGGCAAACTCGCAATGACCGTTGAAAAAGGCAAATTTCCAAGTCAACCAAAGGCCTAATCCTAAAGGAGTACATGAAGCAAGTACCACCACCACAACAAAGACATGGAGAGGTCAAAGCCGTTATGACCTTACGAAAAGGAAAAGAAGTCGACAACAAAGTGGAGATGCCAAAGACAAAATCAACTCGATTGTACCTCAGAAATGCCGAGGACTCACCACCGAGGAGAAAGAAGAAACCAACACACGGAGTACGTTCCTAAGGCTCCATTTCCTCGAGGTTAGCTAAAGGAAAGAAGGAAAATCCACAGTGAGATTCTTGAAGTCTTCAAACAAAGTGTTAACATCCCTTTACTTGATGCAATAAAACAAGTTCCATCTTATGCCAAGTTTCTTAAAGACCTTTGTACTAAAAAGAGAAACATTCATGTTCGAAAAAGGCATTTTTAATCGAAAATGTTAGTTCTATACTCCAACACAAAATTCCTCTAAAATGTAAAGACCTGTGCTCCCCACTATCTCATGTAGTATGGAACCACACAATTGAGAATGCTTTGTTGGATTTAGGAGCTAGTGTTAATCTTTTGCCTTACTCAAGATTTGTGAAACTTGGATTGGGAGAATTACACCCAACTCCAGTGGTGATACAGCTTGCAGATCGATCCACGAAAATCCCTCGTGGTATTGTGGAGGACGTGCTTATACAGGTAGACAAGTTTTATTTTCCTGTTGATTTCATTGTAATTGACACTCAACCAATACAGGATTCAAGGAAGCATATCCCCATTATCCTAGGCCGACCATTCTTGGCAACTGCCGATGCTCACATTCAATGCAGGACTGGAAATATGCAGTTGTCCTTCGGCAATATGACCATGGAGCTCAACATCTTCAACATTGCCAAACAACCTCACAATGCAGATGATGGAATTGTTGATGTGGATTTAATTGAAGCATTAGTTGATAATACTTTTATTTCAAACCTTAGTGATGACCCTTTACAAACATGTTTAACTCACTTTGGTTTGGATTTTGATGTTGACAGATCAGTCGATGAGGTCAACGCCCTACTTGACTCAGCACCATCCATGGACACTAATAAATGGAAGTCAAAAGTTGAACAACTAGCACCATCAGAGAAGAAAATCATCCCATCATCAGAATCACCACCGAAACTCGAGCTCAAACCATTACCCAACACTTTGGAATATGCGTTCTTGGGAGAAGAAAGCACTCTACCGATAATCATCTCATCATCCCTAAATGACGAGCAAAAAGGTAAGTTGTTGGATGTTTTAAAAGAGCACAAAGGAGCATTAGGATGGACCATAGCAGACATAAAAGGTATAAACCCAAAGAGATCGCATGCATTACATTCACCTTGATGAAAATGCTAAATCTACTAGAAATGCAACGTCGGTTAAATCCTAATATGAAAGAAGTTGTTAGAACTAAGTCCTTAAACTATTAGATGCAGGTATCATTTACCCCATTTCGATAGTTCATGGGTCGATCTGTGCAAGTTGTCCCCAAAGTCGAGTCAGTCACGTAGTTACCAATGCGATAATGAATTGATACCCACTAGAGTGACTACGGGATGGCGTGTATGCATTGATTATAGAAAGTTAAATTCTCATCACACGTAAAGACCATTTTCCTTTACCATTTATTGATCAAATGCTTGATAGATTAGCAGCCACGAATTTTATTGCTTTCTAGATGGCTATTCAGATACAATCATATTCCCATAAAGACCAAAAGATCAAGAGAAAACCACTTTCACTTGCCCTTTTGGCACTTTTGCATATAGAGAATGCCATTTGGATTATGTAATGCACTCGCTTACATTTCAACGATGCATGTTAAGCATTTTTTCCGATATGGTTGAACGATTCCTCAAGTCTTTATGGATGACTTTTTCTGTCTTTGGTGACTCATTTGATCAATATTTACATCATCTAACACAAGTTTTGCAGAGATGTATAGAGAAGAATTTGGTCTTAAATTGGGAGAAGTGCCATTTTATGGTAAATCAAGGTATTGTTCTTGGTCACATCATTTCATGCAAAGGTATTGAGGTTGACAAAGCCAAGGTGGATCTCATTTCTAATCTTCCTCCACCTAAAACAAATCGAGAAGTAAGATCTTTCCTTGGGCATGCTGGTTTTTATAGACGTTTCATTAAAGATTTTAGCAAAATTTCTAGACCTTTATGCAATTTACTTGCTAAAGATGTACATTTTGTCTTTGATGATTCATGTCGTGTAGCGTTTGAAAAGTTAAAGCAATTGTTGACGTCATCACCCATCATTCAGCCACCAAACTGGAGCTTACCATTCGAACTCATGTGTGATGCATCTGATTATGCAAGAGAGCGAGATTAGGACAAAGAGTAGATCGAATTCCTCATGTTATTTACTATGCTAGTATGACATTAAACGATGCACAGTTGAACAATTCAACTACTGAAAAAGAAATGCTAGCAATAGTGTTTGCATTAGAAAAATTTCGGTCTTATCTTATTGGTTGTAAAATAATTGTATTCACAGATCATGCTGCTCTGAAATATCTTCTCACAAAGAAAGATGCAAAAGCTAGACTAATTCGTTGGGTGTTACTTTTGCAGAGTTTGACTTGGAATTCAAAGATAAGAAAGGTTAAAAAATGTTGTGGCTGGCCATCTCTCTCGTCTCCACTTTGACATCAACACAGAACCCTTAACATTGAATGAGTCATTTCCAGATGAACAATTAATGAGTGTGGAAGTATTACCTTGGTATGCTGATATAGTTAATTATCTTGTTACAGGTAAACTTCCAGAGCATTGGACCAAGCAAGACGGGGCTAAATTCTTTGCGGAAATAAAGAATTTTTTCTGGGATGACCCCTATCTGTTTAAGTATTGTGCAGATCAAATTATTCGACGATGTGTCCCGAGAGAATGAAGTTCATAACATCCTTTCGTTACGCCATGAACAAGCTTGTGGAGGCCATTTCAGCGCTAAGAAAACAGGGACTAAAGTTCTACAATGTGGTTTCTATTGGCCAACTATATTTCGAGATGCTTACACCTTTTGTTCTTCATGTGATAGGTGTCAACGAATGGGGAGCATTACACGAAGGAACATGATGCCACTAAATCCAATTTTAGTGGTTGAGATTTTTTGATGTATGGGGTATCGACTTCATGGGACCCTTTCCCCCATCTTTTGGCCATCAATACATATTGGTTCTTTGACTACGTTTGAAATGGGTAGAGGCAATTCCATGCAGAACCAATGATCATAAAGTGGTGATAGGGTTTTTGAAGAGCAACATTGTTTCACGCTTTGGATTCCCTCGAGCAATAATCAGTGATGGTGGTACCCACTTTTGCAATAAATCATTCAAAGCACTTTTGACAAAGTACTCCATCACTCATAAAGTGGCGACTCCGTATCATCCGCAAACCAACCAAAGGCCAAGTTGAGATCTCCAATCGAGAAATAAAGCACATCTTAGAAAAGACCGTGAGGCTGACATGACAAAAAGATTGGTCATTAAGACTTGATGATGCATTATGGGCATATAGAACGGCGTTCAAAACCCCAATTGGGATGTCACCCTGCAGGCTAGTGTATGGAAAAGCTTGCCACCTACCTGTGGAACTCGAGCATCGTGCGTCTTTGGGCCATCAAGAAATTCAATTTTGACATGCAGCAAGTCGCTCGAAAAAGACGATTACAAATGGCGTAACTTGAAGAAATTCGTAATGATGCATACGAAAATGCCAAAGTTTACAAGCAACGAATGAAAGTCTTTCATGATAAGCGACATGAGAAAATCTTTCACTCAGTCGAAAGTACTTTTATTCAATTCTCGCTTGCATTTATTCCCAGGTAAGCTACGCTCTCGATGGTCCGGCCCCTTCATTGTTCACACTGTTTTTCCACATGGGGCAATTGAAATTAAGGACCCAAAAAATGGTGTCACGTTTAAAGTTAATGGTCAAAGATTAAAACCATATCTAGAGTACCAACCACATGGAGAGGACACCGAAATAAACTTGAGTGACCCACCACATTTGAATTAAGATTTTTCTTTTCGGTGATTTATTTATTTATTTATTTTCTTCTGCTAATTGAAATCATTTGTGCATAAGTGTGTTTGTTTAACCATTGAGTTTTTTTTTTTTATCACTTTTAATCATGAGACAGTTCCTCTTGAACATCCTTAGACGACTTCAACGTGTCCAATCTCATCTCAGAGGCCAGATACGATTTTGTAAAACACATCGTATTTGGAAGCTACAACCACCTGAGTTAATATCCCACGTTGAGGATTTAGAAAGCCAACTCGAGACATTGAAAGCAGTGTCTACAACATCCAGTTGGAGCTTGAGGTAAATTCTATAAGAGGACGATTGTGATTTTCTTTGTGTGTTTTTATTTGTTTGTTATTCTGTTTGTGTGTTTTAGTTTGTGTGTTTTAGTTTGTCACCCCTTAAGTGGCGGATAACGGTACTCGTGACAATCAAGTCGGTTACTTGGTTTCCCATAATTACTTGATCTTCTCGAGGCGAAGGTATGGATAGAAACGAGATCTTAGCAAAGCTTCATAGTCGATTCCCTTCACTTCCTCGAATGCCCTCCTCACAATCTATAAAGCTCGATCCGAACGCATGCGATTGCTCATGAGGAATAACATACCCGCTGATATTCGGTTAATTGAGGCTAAAGTACGCTTGCGCGGTGAGTTGCCTCCTAAATTTATTGCATACATGCCTGGTTGTGGTAAAGGAAATTATGCAAGAAAACGAAGAGCTCGAAAGATTTCGGTTGCGTGTCATAAGTGTGCCAGAATGATATGCAATAAAAAGCGATGTTCTTTAGGAATGGTGTCTGATAACAGAGAAGATAAGATTCAATTCATTAGGGATGGCTTGAATAAGGAGTCATTGGATGATATCCTTTTGTCTCTTGAAACGCATCCCGGTGGATATGTGCAAGAGCGATTCTCCGTTATGGCCATCATTCCGAAAGAGCATGCACGATCTGATCTCGGGAATCTGACTATAAACGACCCTGTTTGCCAGTTTATAAGAAAACTGGATGGGAAGCTTATCCTCGACCCATAGAGGGCGTTGAAGCCGTTTCTGGACGTAAAACCAGAGGAAGATGTGAGCCACAGTCGCAACTACCCAGTAAATATCCTTTTACTTTACTGTTGTTTTATTTTACTGTTGTTTTACCATTTGCATTATTGTCTTTAATAATTTTATATTTGTCATTACTTGCTTTTCCTTTTTACTGTTTCCTTTTTGACTCTCAAGCCATGTGCATTACATGATTAATTGACATAGACATGACACCTCATTCACAGCTGTGACCCATTGCCGCCAAGATCCTTAAATATGATTCTTTTCGTTTACACTCATAAATTATTTTTGAGAAGTATCATAATGGCAGCTACTCCCAATAAACAATTCAAGAACATTTGTGTGCTTTCCGGATTTAACTATGGCAAATATAAAGAGTTCTTTGAGGCAGCCATTGATCTTGGTCGATGCATGCAGAGAAAAATTACACTTAGTATACGGTGGAGGTGACCGAGGGTTATCAAAATTGGTCTCAGAAACTGCTTTTGTCAGAGGAAGTCAAGTGTTAGGCATCATACCACAAACCCTAAAACCTTTAGGCTGCTTGTCTAACTCACCGACTGGAGAAGAGTTAGTTGTCTCAGGTATGCAAGAAAGAATAACCGAAATGCTTAATCATGCTGATGCTTTTATTTTCTTACCGGAGATCTTGCAACTCTGAGGCACTTATCACTTTAGCATCTTGGGCCCATCTGCACATTCATCAGAAACCCATCGGTTTGTTAAATGTCAATAATTTTTATGATGGCTTTATCGCATTTCTTAACCATGCAATAAAAAACTACTTCATTCCCTCTACGGTGAAAAAGCTTTTATTTGTGCTCACACGCTAATGAGCTACTTGATCTTACAAGCTTATCAACCAGAGCGATCCCAAGACCTTGGTGTTGGAGTGTACAAATAACGATGGTAACAATAAGCGGCAGTAGAAGTACAAATTAGATTTAAATCTCCGCTTTGTAAATATTTTCTTACAGTTACACCACCCAGGTGATGTCTTCTAAACTCTACTTCTTTCCTTTAAAACATTGAGGACAATGTTTAGTTCTGGTTGGGGGGAGGGGATAGTTGACAATTGTGGAATGTTGGTTAAGTTTTTACTAATTTTTGTTGTAAAACTAATCATTGCTAACTGTTTGTGTTGAAGATGGCTGAATATGGAGTGTAGTTACTCTAGAAACGCATCTTCTTAGTAAAAAAAAAAAAATAATAAAAAAAAATAAAAAAATAAAAATAATAATAAAAAAAAATTTTTATTTTTCGTGTGATCCTTCTAACCTTTTGACTTCTCCTTTATAAATATGCATTTTCAAATTTTGAGTCGAAGATGGCTGAATATAGAGTGTAGTGCCTCTAGAAACGCATCTTCTTAGTTAAAAAAAAAATCATTTTTCTATCATTTTATTTGTAACATTTTCAATTAGTTTTTCTGCATCATTTTCACATTTCTGCATGCATACTTTCCTTTCATGTTTAGAATAGGTTGGGGGGTAGAATATTGTTTAAAAAAAAAAAAAAGTGTGATTTTGTTTTTATTTTTGGATGACATGATGATTTTCGAATTTTAGTATTTGTATTATCTTTGGTCTTGAGTGATGTTACACTATGTTTGCTACTCTACATGTTGATGTCGGAGATAAATATGAGTTGCTTGAAAAAATTGACATGTCATAATGAATACCAAGTGAGCTTTTGAGCCTATTATTTTTCTTGGAGAGTAACCCTTTTTGCCCATTCTTCATACAAACTTAGCAAGATATTATTTTTTATACATGATCTTTAGATTTCCTTGAGTCAACCCTTTAAAAAAAAAAAAAAAAAAGTTAAAAAAAAAAATGCGTTGCTACATCTAAAGGTCCATTTCACTAGTAGATATGGAGGAGTATTTAGAGTCCTAAAAGATGATGGAAAGGCCGTCTTTGACCCGTTTGAGCCTTTCTAGCCATCCCTTATGTGAAATATCCATAGTTAGCCCTTTTGAGCCTTTTATAAAAAAAAAAAAAAAAAAACTTTTTTTTTTCAAGTTATCGTCTTCACCCACTCCAATTTGGAGTATTACCCGATATCTTACAAGTTCCATCACCCATTCATGTTTGAGAAAAATATAAATAATTGTTTTGTTTAGTAAAGTTGTGCAATACCGAAAAAAAAAGAGAAAAAAAAAGAAAAAAAAAAGAGAAAGCAAAGAAAAAAAAAAGAAAAAAAAAAGAAAAAAAAATTTCTCTAAAAAAAAAGAAAAAGAAAAAAAGAGAGAGATATATAATACAATAATAAAAAAGTAAAATGCACTTACTTTTTAGTTTCCAAAAGATATTATTTTTCTCAAACATATATTTTGTTTCCTCTATTTTCCTTTCTTTGTTAGCCATGTCCCTAGCCTACGTTACATCCTAATAAAAGTCCTTCTTGATTTTAGGAAACTATAGTCTGAAGTAGAAGCTAGTTATATGGGCTAAAAGATGTAGTAATGCATAATAAAAAAAAAGAAAAAAGAAAAAAAGAAGAAGTAAATAAATTGGGTTGACCAGCATTTTGTTTGACTTGAGATCGTGTTATTTCTAAGTTGTGGGCATATTCTTTTCATCTTGGTGAGAGTGTGTGATATTATTTCTTTACTATCTTCACTCCATTTATCATTCATTGAAGTGACAATTTTTATTGGGTTTAATTTCCTTGTGAGAGTGTCACTATTACCGGTGAGATTTTGGGGTTTGACATGTCATTTTTGAAAGTAGCTGTATTTACTTGGTTGATTCATGTGGATGGTTGATGTGGGTGTGATGTTTCTTTAGACTGGAGATAATGCTTATACTTTTATTTGATTGTTGTCATTAGTCTGATTGAATAAACAAGTTTGTTTAAAAAAAAAAAAAAAAAAAAATTTGGGTTTGAATTTTATTTTCGCTTTATTTGCTAGAGACTAGCAATAAGCTGGTTGGGGGGTGTGTTGAGTGTTAGAAAGTGTATATTTATAAAGGAGAAAATCGTCATTTTGTACTTCAAGTTTTACTAACATCTCTAATTTTATTTATTTAAGTCCTTTGTTATTTAATTATATATGTTTTGTTTTTATTAAGTATTTTGTGTATTTTAGGGGTATCATGGTCATTTCACAATGAACGAGATTTCGGATAGCAAAAACGGACGTCACTTTTGAACTCGGACAAATAAAACCTTAAGAGGAGCATAAAAGGAAAAATGGCACACTGTTCACACGTGCGGCACTATTCACATATACGATCGCTTCATGGATATCGTTAACGACATAATTTGTTCGGACCGCGTTCTTGTTCAAACCGTGTGCAAACCGTGTTACTTGTTTAAACCGCGTGGTCAAACCCGTGGTCAAACCGTGTTACTGTTCACTGATGACGTGGCGCAATCCTGTGCATCCAAACTATTTTTAATCCGATGGCCATGATTCACTCAATGTATCTATAAAAGGGGCCTCCCCAAATTTGACACCCCTGAATCCATTTTTGAGCTTAGTTTTCTGTAATTCCTTCTCCTTCTTGTATTTTCTACGTATTTTAATAAAATTCCCATTTTACCCTTAGTTCAATAATGAGTAGCTAATTTTCTTTCAAGCTTGGGTTGAAGGTGAAGTCTCAACATGTGTCATGGGCTTTAATTGGTAAATTTATTTTCTCTTCCCCTCTAATTTCTGTGGAGGTTTTGACTTTTAAATCGACAAATAATAATAATCTTGTCTAGTTACCGCCCTGGTTTCCTAAGACCCTAGTATAAGGTTATTATTATTTGGCACGATAAGCCCTTGACACCATATTGATTAGAGCGTGGTTCATGAGGTGTGGATTCCCCCCTCATGATTTAATTGGTATTAATAAGGAATATTTAGCCCATGGTGCATGTTGATACGGATCCAGATACCCAAGCACTCTATTTCAATAGTTCCCAATTCAATTTAATTCCGCTATTCCAATTTAAATTCTAGCATCCTTTAAATCAATTTCTCCATTCTAGCATCCTTTAAATCAATTTCCCCATAAATCCAACCACCCATTTACATAATTAATTCTACACACAATTAAAATCCACCTCCTCGTGGGATCGACACTCGTCACCGTTAATCTATTCTACAATAGATTCGTGCGCTTGCGAGTTCAACAAAATTTGCACAACAACCCAATAGAACAAGAATTTGTTTGCATTCATTAGCAATTGGTTCCGTTTACAAAATAATAAAATCTACAAGTTATATGAATTTATCAACTCGGACTAATACATCTTCAATTATTTCTTTTAGAACCTTAATTGATCTATCAGCAAGTAAATTAGTAGTAGAAGTTGGTTTTAACTCACCGAGATTGAGTTGTTGGTACATTGAGTAAGGAAGCAAAATAACACTGGCACGAAGATCAAGTAGAGCATGTCCAATTTTATGATCCCCAATAATGCAAGAAATAGTTGGACAATCAGGATGATTGTATTTCAAAGCACTATTAGTTGAGAGAATGGAACTTACTTGTTCTGCTAAAAAAGCTTTTCTTTCGCAACTTATGTTTCCTTTACACCGTGCACAGATCTTTTAGAAATTTAGCATAAGAAGGTATTTGTTTAATGGCATCTAGCAAAAGAATGTTGACCTTTACTTGCTTAAAAACTTCATAAATTTCTATACTGTGGTTTGATTTCTTTGGCTTGATTAGTGCTTGAGGAAATAGGCATACAGGAGGAGAGTTGGTTAGTTCTTCATGGGTTAAAGGTTCGACAGACTCTTCTCTATTTTCTGAAATTGAATCTTTATTAGTTTTACGAGGGTCAAGGATATGTTTTTCAACAACTTTACCAACCGATTTAACTTGACTCATATTTTGGTTTCCTGAATTTCCCATTTAAAGATGTCATTGACTCTTGAGGTTTGATTTAGGTAGTTGAGCAGGAAACTTTCCTTTCTCATGCAAGGTTAGAGCAGATGTAAGTTTGGAGATAGTTTCTGTCAAATTGGTTAAGGTTTGCATTGTTAGGTTATTGATCAACTCTTGTTTTTCAATAAACGAATGCAATATGTCTTCCAGAGTTTTTCTTGGTGGTTGGACATAAGGTGGGTAACTCTGGGGGTTTTGGAAATTTTGACGTAGAGGGACTGGTTATGAAGGTTGTGATGATTGTCATTTCTCCAACTGAAATTTGGGTGGTTTCTCCAACCAGAGTTGTAAGTTTGGGAGTATGGATTTGGATTTGGCCTTTTGAAATTGTCAACGACTTTTACTTATTCGTGCAAACTTTCTCTAAGGGTTGGCAAGGTTGGACAGTTCTGCGTAAAATGGTTAGTAGAATCGCAAATATAACATGAAATATTTTGAACAGACTTTACATGTTCATTTTTTTTTATTCTAATGCTTCGACTTTTCTAGCTAAGGATGCAAATTTGACTTAAAAATCATAGTCTTCCTTAAGGTTATGCATGCTTCCACCAGATAGAGATGACTGGGGTTTACTTGATGACTCATAAGAACCAACTATATCTCAGTGTTGTGCATTCTCTGCTATATAGTCAAGATAATCTAATGCATCTTTAGGACTTTTATCCCTAAACTCACCATTACACATCATTTCAACAACTTGTCTACCTTGAGATGTTAATCCTTCATAGAAACAAGGAACTAATCTCCATGTTTCAAAATCATGATGTGGGCAAATGTTAAGTAGTTCTTTAAACCTATCCCAACAATGGTAGAGGGTTTCTCTTGGTTTTTGAGTGAAGGTGGTAATTTATCTTTTGAAAGAATTTGTTCTGTGGGGTGGAAAGAAGATTTTATAGCCAAGTTTTAGCTTTATCCTTTAGTGAGAAAGGAAAAAACTTAAGCCTGATTATATTCATGCTACAATTTTGATCAGTACAAGTGTTACAGACTTTCTCAAATTCCCTTAAATGCAAATATAGATTTTCAGACTCAAAACCATGAAAAGTAGGAAGAAGTTGAATGATACCAGGTTTGAAATTAAAACGTGTTGCATCAAGAGGAAAAACTATGCATGATGGTGACCCTGTTCTAGTAGGATGCGTGAAGTCTCTAAGGGTCCTAGGCTGTTCATGAAGATTTTATAAGGCTTGGTTATCTTCGCGCTCTAAAAAATTTACAGTTCCTATGTCAGCCATATTTAAAGGTGGTGAAGGTGATCTCCTAATTAATCTACCACTATTTGTACGAGACCAACAACGCATCCAATGCTAATGATGTGTGCTAAACCAATGATTCACAAAACGCTAAATAAAAATTACAGAAATAAAAATAAACTAAAAATTAAACAAGCAAAAATGCGAAATAAAAATAAATAAATAAATTAGATGGTGAAACCAACCATAAAAACAAAGTAATTAAAGGAAACAACTAACAAAATATTAGGCGGTATTTTAGAACCAGCCATAAAACAAGAAATTAAAGAAAAAAATTTAGACGGTATTTTAAAACTAGCCATATAATAAAACATAAAATTAAATAAATTAATGTACAAGAATAAATAAATTGAAATTAAAATGTTAGGCAGTAGAACTGACCATATGAACAAAAATAAATTAATTAACAAAATTTAAATAACAGTCAGGCGGTAAAATCAACCATTTAAAATAAATGTGAAAAGTAAATTGTAGAAATTTAAAGAAATAAATTCGATTTAAGGACTGATTTGTAAATATGTCTGAGTTAAAATGAAGTTTCGCAAATTTTATGGATAATGTTAAAATTTGGAGAGAGGAGTGGTGCTGAAGTTTTTCAAAAAGAGAATAAAATAGAATGACGGAAAGATAGTAATAACAAAAAAAATAAAATAAAATAAAGATAAACTGACAGCAAATTTAGAAAACTCCCCGGTAACAATGCCAATAACTTGACATGACTCAAAAGTGTTATTACTCCTAAATATAAGAGTGTCTAATTATAATATAACTCGAGAAGTCCGGGGTCGAACCACAGGGATTTTAAAATCTAATAGTCAATTTAAAACAAAGAAAATTAATTGTGGGGAAAAGAAATTATTTGAAATCGATTTAAAAATATGCTAAGGTTACGGGATCCACTCTCAATATTCAAACTATAATTTTATTACTCTCTCACTTTTACCAATTAATTATTATATCATTTAATTGTTAACTAACTATGTGTATGGATAAATATGGAATAAAGTACTAATGTGCCACACTATACTAATGTATCGACATTATGTCAAAATACCATACAGATCCAAGAAAATCTATAAATTAAGATGACATGAAAATGACTAGAAAAGAATAAAATAAACTTAAAAACTCATTTGAGAAAATAATAAATTTAATAGTTTGAAAAATTGAGCTTTAACATGACTTAAAATGTTTGATTTACTCTCAAGTATAAGAGTGCCTAGTTATAATATATCTCGGTGAGTCCGAGGTCGATCCACAAAGAAAAATTTTAATTTTTTTATTTTATTTTATCTAAAAATTGAAAATAAAACTTAAATATAAACAACTCAATTTAAATAAAACTATGAAATTGAATTAGTTAGGATTGTGGATCCACTCTTAGTAGTAAATAAAATTTAATAAATTTTTTTTACCATTTTTTAGATTTATTGCCAAAAGATTAATTATTTAATTATTCTTATTTTCTCTTTAATTTTATTATGGATTGAGTATTCATTGTGCCAAAATTTAATTTGTCTACAATAAGTCAAAATACCATTTTACCATACCTTATATTAAGATATTAAGAATTTATGGTACCAAACTCTCTTGTTTGTCTACAATAAATCAAAATTTAAAAATATAAAATATGGATAAAATTAAATAGAAAATAATTTAATCTATAAAATTAAAAATAGAATTTTATTAAACCATAGTTTTACTAAGAGTTTCACCCTCCCCTAACTATGAATATTTAGCTAAACATTTTTGAAATAAAGGAAATTATTAAAATTAAAAAACGCATAATTAAAAAATGGAATTTGAAAATTGAAAAAAAACTAATTTTATTGATTGAAAATAAATTACAAAGAGAGATGAGAAGAAGAATTTGGGGAGAAAGAAGAAAAGAGGAGGTGTAAAAAGATGTGTTCACCCCCTCACTATTTATACTAATACATGGTAAATCCACACCATACAAATAAATAAATCTAATTACATCTTACCCTTACATTTGTCTCACTAATAATCCCACTAATAAAACATCAACCTAACTTAATCCACTAAGCACATCCAACACATTCCACTAACAATTACCATACCTAACATGATAAAAACTTATAATTTTATAATTACCACATTTATCGTGGTAAAAATGTAAAAATTTGCAACGAAAGTCTTGGATCCTCCTCGACAATGGCATAATTTTTCAGAGTTTCGGAATCTAAATTTGACATCCATACATTTGTTTGAAGTTTCATATTGCATGAAATTATTATTTTCACCTAATAAACACACAAAAACAAATACTTAGAAAAATAATTAGAAATTCACAATATGTTACACAATTACAAATATAAATTACATGAACATTTTTACCCCTTCATAAACATAAAATTTTTAACACTAATCACACCCCCCCAACTAGCTTATTGCTAGCCTCTAGCAATTAAAGCGTTATATTAAATTAAGATTTAAAAAATTCACACACAAGTTAATAGTTGTTCATCTATCCTCTAAACCACCTGTTGTGCAAATTTTGTTGAACTTGCAAGCGCACGAATCTATTGTAGAATAGATCAATGGTGTTGAGTGTCGATCCCACGAGGAGGTGGATTTTAATTGTGTGTAGAATTAATTTTGTAAATGGGTGATTAGATTTATGGGGAAATTGATTTAAAGGATGCTAGAATTTAAATTGGAATAGCGGAATTAAATTGAATTGGAAACTATTGAAATAGAGTGCTTGGGTATCTGGATCCGTATCAACATACATCATGGGCTAAATAATCCTTATTAATACCAATTAAATCATGAGGGGGGAATCCACACCTCATGAACCACGTTCTAATCAATATGGTGCTAAGGGCTTATCGTGCCAAATAATAATAACCTTATATTAGGGTGCCGGTAAAACCAAGGCGGTAACTAAACAAGATTATTATTATTTGTCGACGAAAAGTCAAAACCTCCACAGAAATTAGAGGGGAAGAGAAAATAAATTTACCAATTAAAGCCCATGACACATGTTGAGACTTCACCTTCAACCCAAGCTTGAAAGAAAATTAGCTACTCATAATTGAACTAAGGGTAAAATGGGAATTTATTAAAATACGTAGAAAATACAAGATGGAGAAAGAATTACAGAAAACTAAGCTCAAAAATGGATTCAGGGGTATCAAATTAGGGGGGGGAGGCCCCCTTTTTATAGATACATTGAGTGAATCATGGCCATCGGATTAAAAATAGTTTGGACGCACAGGATTGCGCCACGTCATCAGTGAACAGTAACACGGTTTGACCACGGGTTTGACCACGTGGTTTGAACAATAACACGGTCTGAATAGTAACGCGGTTTAAACAGTAACACGGTTTGAACAATAACGCGGTCTGAACAGTCAACCAAGTAGATTTTTAAAGAAACGTCACACCCACATCAACCATTCACATGAATCAACCAAGTAGATTTTGTCACAGCTACTTTCAAAAATGACATGTCAAACCCCAAAATCTCACCGGTAATAGTGACACTCTCACAAGAAAATTAAACCCAATAAAAATTATCACTTCAATGAATGATAAATTGAGTGAAGATAATAAAGAAATAATATCACACACTCTCACCAAGATGAAAAGAATATGCCCACAACTTAGAAATAATACGATCTCAAGTCAAACAAAATGCTAGTCAACCCAATTTATTTATTTATTTTTTTTTTTTACGCACCACTACATCTTTTTAGCCCATATAACTAGCTTCTACTTCAGACTATAGTTCCCTAAAATCAAGAAGGACTTTTATTAGGATGTAACGTAGGCTAGGGACATGGTTAACAAAGAAAGGAAAATAGAGAAAACAAAATATATGTTTGAGAAAAATAATATTTTGTGAAAACTAAAAAAATACATTTCACTTATTTATTATTATATTATATCTCACTTTCTTTCTTTTTTTTTCTTTTTTTTTAAGAACTTTGTTTTCTTTTTTTTTTTTTTGGTATTGCACAGCTTTACTAAATAAAACAACTATTTATATTTTTCTCAAACATGAATAGGTGATGGAACTTGTAAGATATCGGGTAATACTCCAAATTGGAGTGGGTCAAGATGACAAGTTGACAAAGAAAAGTTTTTTTTTTTTTAATAAAAGGCTCAAAAGGACTAACTATGGATATTTCACATAAGGGATGGCTAGAAAGGCTCAAACGGGTCAAAGATGACATTTCCATCATCTTTTAGGACTCTAGATAATCATCCATATCTACTAGTTAAATGGACATTCAGATGTAACAACACACTTTTTCTCTTTTTTTTTTTAAAGTAATTTTTTTTTAGAGGGTTGATTCAAAAGAATATAGAGATCGTATATAAAATAGTAAACTGCTAAGTTGTATGAAAGATGGGCAAAAAGGATTACTCTCCAAGAAAAATAATAGGCTCAAAAGCTCACTTGGTATTCATTATGACATGTCAATTCTTTCAAGCAACTCATATTTATCTCCGACATCAATATGTAGAGTATCAAACATAGTGTAACATCACTCAAGACCAAAGATAATACAAATACTAAAAATTCGAAAGTCATCATGTCATCCAAAAATAAAAACAAAATCACACTATTTTTTTTAAACAACATTCTACCCCCCAACCTATTCTAAATATGAAAGGAAAATATGCATGCAGAAATGTGAAAATGATGCAGAAAAACTAAGTGGAAAAGTTACACTTAAAATGATAGAAAAAGAAAATGATTTTTTTTTCTAACTAAGAAGATGCGTTTCTAGAGGCACTACACTCTATATTCAGCCATCTTTGACTCAAAAATTTGAAAATGCATATTTATAAAGGAGAAGTCAAAAAGAAAAAGTTAGAAAGATCACACGAAAAATAAGAAAATGATTTTTTTTTTAACTAAGAAGATGCGTTTCTAGAGTAACTACACTCCATATTCAGCCATCTTCAACAAAAAAAGTTAGCAACAGTTAGTTTTTATAACAAAAAATTAGTAAAAACTTAACCAACATTCCACAATTGTCAACTATCCCCTCCCCCCAACTAGAACGAAACATTGTCCTCAATGTTTTAAAAGAAAGAAGTAGAGTTTAGAAGACATCACCTGGGTGGTGCAACACAAAATAAAATATTTACAGGCGGAGATTTAAATCTAATTTGTACTTCTTACTGCTGCTATTGTTACCATCGTTATTTGTACACTCCAACACCAAGGTCTTGGGATCTGGCTCTGGTCGATAAGCTTGTAACAGATCAAGTAGCTCATTAGCAATGTGATCACAAATAAAAAGTTTTTTCGCTGAGGAAGGAATGAAGTAGTTTTTTATTGCATGGTTAAGAAATGCGATAAAGCCATCATAAAAGTTATTGACATTTAACAAACCGATGGGTTTCTGATGAATGTGCAGATGGGCCCAAGATGCTAAAGTGATAAGTGCCTCTAGAGTTGCAAGATCTCCTGGTAAGAAAATAAAAGCATCAGCATGATTAAGCATTTCGGTTATTCTTTCTTGCATACCTGAGACAACTAACTCTTCTCCAGTCGGTGAGTCAGACAAACAGCCTAAAGGTTTTAGGGTTTGTGGTATGATGCCTAACACTTGACTTCCTCTGAAAAAAACAGTTTCTGAGACCAATTTTGATAACCCTCGGTCACCTCCGCCGTATACTAAGTGTAATTTTCTCTCTGCTATACTTCGACCAAGATCAATGGCTGCCTCAAAGAATTCTCTATATTTTCCATTGTTAAATCCAGAAAGCACACAAATGTTCTTGAATTGTTTATTGGGAGTAGCTGCCATTAAGATAATTCTAAAAAACAATTTATGAGTGCAAACGAAAAGAATCATATTTAAGGATCTTGGCGGTAGTGGGTCACAGCTGTGAATGAGGTGTCATGTCTATGTCAATTAATCGTGTAATGCACATGGCTTGAGAGTCAAAAAGGAAACAGTAAAAAGGAAAAGCAAGTAATGACAAATATAAAATTATTAAAGACAATAATGCAAATGGTAAAACAACAGTGAAATAAAACAACAGTAAAGTAAAAGGATATTTACAAGTAGTTGCGACTGTGGCTCACATCTTCCTTTGGTTTTACGTCCAGAAACGGCTTCAACGCCCTCTATGGGTCGAGGATAGGCTTCCCATCCAGTTTTCTTAAAAACTGGCAAACAGGGTCGTTTATAGTCAGATTCCCGAGACTGTATCGTGCATGCTCTTTCTGGAATGAAGGCCATAACTGGAGAATCGCTCCTTGCACATATCCACTGGGATGCGTTTCAAGAGACAAAAGGATATCATCCAATGACTCCTTATTCAAGCCATCCATAATGAATTGAATCTTATCTTCTCTGTTATCAGACGCCATTTCTAAAGAACATCATTTTTTTATCGCATATCATTCTGGCACACTTATGACAAGCAACCGAAATTTTTTGCGCTCTTCGCTTTCTTGCATAATTTCCTTTACCACAACCAGGCATGTATGCAATAAATTTGGGAGGTAACTCACCTGCCGTTCGTACTTTAACTTCGATTAACCAACGGATATCAGCAGGTATGTTATTCCTCATGAGCAATCGCATGCGTTCGGATCGAACTTTATAGATTGTGAGGAGGGCATTCTGAGGAAGTGAAGGGAATCGACTATGAAGCTTTGCTAAGATCTCGTTTCTATCCATACCTTCGCCTCAGAAGATCAGTAATTATGGGAAACTGAAGTAACCAACTTGATTGTCACGGAGTACCGTTATCCGCCACTTGACCGGGGTGACAAACTAAAACACACAAACGGAGTAATAAACAAAAACACATAAAGAAAATCACAATTGTCCTCTTATGGAATTTACCTCAAGCTCTAATTGGATGTTGTAGACACTTCTCTCAATGTCTCTGAGTTGGCTTTCTAAATCCTCAACGTGGGATATTAACTCCGGTGGTTGTAGCTTCCAAATACGATGTGTTTTACAAAATCGTATCTGGCCTCTGAGATGAGATTGGACACGTTGAAGTCTTCTAAGGATGTTCAATAGGACCTATCTCATGATTAAGAGTGATAAAAGAAAACTTAATGGTTAAACAAACACACTTATGCACAAACAATTTCAATTAGCAGAAGAATAATAAAAAGAAAAAAAATAAATAAATCAAATCACAGAAAAGAAAAATCTCAATTCAAATCTGGTGGGTCACTCAAATTTATTTCGGTGTCCTCTCCATGTGGTTGGTACTCTAAATATGGCTTTAATCTTTGGCCATTAACTTTAAACGTGACACCATTCTTTGGGTCTTTAATTTCAATTGCTCCATGTGGAAAAACAGTTTGAACAATAAAGGGACCAGACCATCGAGAACGCAACTTACCTGGGAATAGGTGCAAACGAGAATTGAATAAAAGTACTTTCTGATCTGGAGTGAAAGATTTTCTCATAATCTGCTTATCATGAAAGACTTTCATTCGCTGCTTGTAAACCTTGGCATTTTCGTATGCATCGGTGCGAATTTCTTCAAGTTTTGCCAGCTGTAATCGTCTTTCTAAGCCAGCTTGCTGCATGTCAAAATTGAATTTCTTGATGGCCCAGAATGCACGATGCTCGAGTTCCACAGGTAGGTGGTAGGCTTTTCCATACACTAGCCTGTAGGGTGACATCCCAATTGTGATCTTGAAAGCCGTTCTATATGCCCATAATGCATCATCAAGTCTTAATGACCAATCTTTTCTGTCTAGCCTCACCGTTTTTTCTAATATGTGCTTTATTTCTCGATTGGAGATCTCAACTTGGCCACTGGTTTGCGGATGATACGGAGTCACCACTTTATAAGTGATAGAGTACTTTGTCAAAAGTGCTTTGAATGATTTGTTGCAAAAGTGGGTACCACCATAACTGATTATTGCTCGAGGGAATCTAAAGCGTGAAACAATGTTACTCTTCAAAAACCCTATCACCACTTTATGATCATTGGTTCTGCATGGAATTGCCTCTATCCATTTCGAAACATAGTCAACAGCAACCAATATATATTGATGGCCAAAAGAAGCGGGAAAGGGTCCCATGAAGTCGATGCCCCACACATAAAAAATTTCAACCACTAAAATTAGATTTAGTGGCATCATGTTCCTTCGTGTAATGCTCTCTATTCGTTGACACCTATCACATGAAGAGCAAAAGTTGTAAGCATCTCGAAATATAGTCGGTCAATAGAAGCCACATTGTAGAACTTTTGTGGCTGTTTTCTTAGCGCTGAAATGGCCTCCGCAAGCTTGTTCATGGCAGAACGAAAGGATGTTCTGAAATTCATTTTCTGGGACACATCGTCTAATGTTGAGTGTTAGAAAGTGTATATTTATAAAGGAGAAATTCATCATTTTACACTTTAAATCTCACTAACATCTCTAATTTTATTTATTTAAGTCCTTTGTTATTTAATTATATATGTTTTGTTTTTATTAAGTATTTTGTGTATTTTAGGGGTATCATGGTCATTTCACAATGAACGAGATTTCGGATAGCAAAACGGACGTCACTTTTGAACTCAGGACAGTCGAAAACCTTAAGAGGAGCATAAGAGGAAAAATGGCACTGTTCACACGTACGGCACTATTCACATGTATGCAGTCTTTTCATGGATACATTCACGACACTTTGCTCGACCGCGTTCTTGTTCAAACCGTGTGCAAACCGTGTTACTGTTCAAACCGCGTGGTCAAACCCGTGGTCAAACCGTGTTCTTGTTCACGATGACGTGGCGCAATCTGTGCGTCCAAACTATTTTTAATCCGATGGCCATGATTCACTCAATGTATCTATAAATAGGGGGCCTCCCCCCCTAATTTGATACCCCTGAATCCATTTTTGAGCTTAGTTTTCTGTAATTCCTTCTCCATCTTGTATTTTCTACGTATTTTAATAAAATTCCCATTTTACCCCTAGTTCAATAATGAGTAGCTAATTTTCTTTCAAGCTTGGGTTGAAGGTGAAGTCTCAACATGTGTCATGGGCTTTAATTGGTAAATTTATTTTCTCTTCCCCTCTAATTTCTGTGGAGGTTTTGACTTTTCGTCGACAAATAATAATAATCTTGTCTAGTTACCGCCCTGGTTTTACCGGCACCCTAGTATAAGGTTATTATTATTTGGCACGATAAGCCCTTGACACCATATTGATTAGAGCGTGGTTCATGAGGTGTGGATTCCCCCCTCATGATTTAATTGGTATTAATAAGGATTATTTAGCCCATGATGCATGTTGATACGGATCCAGATACCTAAGTGCTTTATCTCAATAGTTTCCAATTTAATTATTTCTGCCAATCCAATTTAAATTTCAGCATCATCTAAATCACTTCCCCATAAATCCAACCACCCATTTACTTAATTAATTCTACATATAATTAAAATCCACCTCCTCGTGGGATCGACACTCGTCACCGTTAATCTATTCTACAATAGATTCGTGCGCTTGCGAGTTCAACAAAATTTGCACAACAAGTTTTTGGCGCCGTTGCCGGGGAGGTAAGTATTTTAATTTGTAGAATTAATTTTTTTGTAAATAATTTATTATTATTATTTTAGTTATTTCCTTGTAATTTTTTTTTCTTAATTAATTAAAAAAAAAAGAAGTGAATTTATATTTTTAGGTAAGAATTTCTTTTTCTCTTATTTAAATTTCTGCAATTTAATTTTCAAGTTATTTTTCTTTGTAACTTTTCATTTATCTCATTAATTTATTTTTATTTTATTTCACGTATTTGTTTTAGTGTGTTTTTTTATAGAAAGGTTGTAAATGTGATAAGGTTAGTATTGTAATTTCTCCTTTTCTTTAATTTTATTTGTTTTGTTCTCAATTTATTTTCTTTATTTGCATGCATGGTCGTAGGTCATTATCACCTAATCTTGAACCTATAGACCTTGAATTAGAAAGAACACTTCGCACACACAAACACATTGCACGTAAAGATAAAACTGAAATGGATTTGCAACAACCAGAACCACAGGAGAGGCCATTTAAGGACTACTTGATCCACTTAGCTAATTTGAGCACATCATGCATTAGATACCCAAATGTAGTTGCTTGGAGTTTTGAATTAAAACCTAGTGTGCTAAATTGTCTCCCAACATTCTATGGCCTAGAAAATGAGGACCCGTATAATCATCTGAATGATTTTCATACAATTTGTCAAACTTTTAAATATGAGAATTTTTCGAAGATGATGTTAAACTTAGACTATTCCCATTTTCTTTAAAGGATAGAGCTCGTTCATGGTTCAATACATTGCACTGCTAATAGCATTACAACATGGGAACAAATGGTAACAAAATTTTTGAATAAATATTTCCCGGTCATAAAACCAATGCTATTCGCGGAAATTTGAAATTCACCTGAGAGAGAAGGCGAACAGTTTTGAAGCATGGGAGCGATTCAATGGGCTACTTTTGAAGTGTCCACATCATGGAGTGCGAAAATGGCACCAATGCCAATACTTCTTGGAAGGATTATTGCCAAATGTGCAAGAATGGCTAATGGCGACAAGTGGAGGAGAGCTAATGTCAAAAGTGCATCGAGATTTGGGATTTCTTCCCGGCGACAAGCAGATAATTCCCAACAGCGGAGTCGATCTCTCAGGAATACTAGAAGAATTAAAGGAGTAAATGAGGTTCACATTGGCGAGTCAAGTTCGGGAATTAAAGAAGTCAAAGAGATAATTGAAGGTCTTTCTCGACAAATAGCATCGTTGGCGATTGCCAAAATCAACGAGCCACATGACCATGAGTCGTATTCAGATCAAGCCAATGCCATCGGTGTCATGAGGAAGCCATCAAATTACAACCCATACTCCAACACATATAATCCTGGATGGAGAGATCACCCCAATTTTTCATGGTCTCAAGGATTCCAACAGAATGGACCAGCAGCTCCAGCTCCACCAATGCAACCAATTCCTCAAGTTCCTCAAGCCTCTCAGCCACCATTTAGATCATACAATCAGAACCAAAACTACTCTCAACCCAGACAATGGGAGGATTCATTCCAAAATTTCAAGAATGTTACTCAATCTACAATCGAGCAACAAAACCGCACCATTGATGGACTACGGAATGAGATGAGAGCAGGCTTCAACTCACAAGCCCAATCAGTTTCAAGCCTTGAGAAGATGGTGGGACAGCTTGCCTCTTCAGTGCAAACTTTGGCAATGACTGTTGAAAAAGGTAAATTTCCAAGTCAACCAGTGCCTAATCCTAAAGCAGTGCATGAAGCAAGTACCAGTTCACCACAACAGCATGGAGAGGTTAAAGCCGTTATGACCTTGCGAAAAGGAAAAGAAGTCGACAACAAAGTGGAGATGCCAGCGACCAAAGAAAATCAAATTGTACCCGTGAATGTTGAAGACTCACCACCGGAGGAGAAAGAAGAAACCAACCCACGGGAGTACGTTCCTAAAGCTCCATTCCCTCAGAGGTTAGCTAAAGGAAAGAAGGGAAAATCCACAGGTGAGATTCTTGAAGTCTTCAAACAGGTAAGTGTTAACATCCCTTTACTTGATGCAATAAAGCAAGTTCCATCTTATGCCAAGTTTCTTAAAGACCTTTGCACTAAAAAGAGAAACATTCATGTTCAGAAAAAGGCATTTTTAACTGAAAACGTTAGTTCTATACTCCAACACAAAATTCCTCTAAAATGTAAAGACCCAGGCTCCCCCACTATTTCATGTAGTATAGGGAACCACACAATTGAGAATGCTTTGTTGGATTTAGGAGCTAGTGTTAATCTTTTGCCTTACTCAGTATTTGTGAAACTTGGATTGGGAGAATTACACCCACTCCGGTGGTGTTCTGACTTGCGGATCGGTCCCACGAAAATCCCTCGTGGTATTGTGGAGGACGTCTTATCCGGGTAGACAAGTTTTATTTTCCTGTTGATTTCATTGTAATTGACACTCAACCAATACAGGATTCAAGGAAGCACATCCCCATTATCCTAGGCCGACCATTCTTGGCAACCGCTGATGCTCACATTTCAATGCGGGATCGAAATATGCAGTTGTCCTTTGGCAATATGACCATGGAGCTCAACATCTTCAACATTGCCAAACAACCTTACAATGCAGATGATGGAATTGTTGATGTGGATTTAATTGAAGCATTAGTTGATGATACTTTTCTTTCAAACCTTAGTGATGATCCTTTACAAACATGTTTAACTCACTTTGGTTTGGATTTTGATGTTGACAGATCAGTCGATGAGGTCAACGCCCTACTTGACTCAACACCATCCATGGATACTAATAAATGGAAGTCAAGAGTTGAACAACTAGCACCATCAGAGAAGAAAATCATCCCATCATCAGAGTCACCACCGAAACTCGAGCTCAAACCATTGCCCAACACTTTGGAATATGCATTCTTGGGAGAAGAAAGCACTCTACCGGTAATCATCTCATCATCCCTAAATGACGAGCAAAAAGGTAAGTTGTTGGATGTTTTAAAAGAGCACAAAGAAGCATTAGGATGGACCATAGCAGACATAAAAGGTATAAACCCAGCAGACTGCATGCATTACATTCACCTTGATGAAAATGCTAAATCTACTAGGGAAATGCAACGTCGGTTAAATCCTAATATGAAAGAAGTTGTTAGAACGGAAGTCCTTAAGCTATTAGATGCAGGTATCATTTACCCCATTTCTGATAGTTCATGGGTCAGTCCTGTGCAAGTTGTCCCTAAAAAGTCAGGAGTCACAGTAGTTACCAATGCTGATAATGAATTGATACCCACTAGAGTGACTACAGGATGGCGTGTATGCATTGATTATAGAAAATTAAATTCTGTCACACGTAAAGACCATTTTCCGTTACCATTTATTGATCAAATGCTTGATAGATTAGCAGGCCACGAATTTTATTGCTTTCTAGATGGCTATTCAGGATACAATCAGATTCCCATAGCACCAAAAGATCAAGAGAAAACCACTTTCACTTGCCCTTTTGGCACTTTTGCATATAGGAGAATGCCATTTGGATTATGTAATGCACCTGCTACATTTCAACGTTGTATGTTAAGCATTTTTTCTGATATGGTTGAACGATTTCTTGAGGTCTTTATGGATGATTTTTCTATTTTTGGAGATTCATTTGATCAATGTTTACATCATTTGTGAAAGTTTTGAGAGATGTATAGAGAAGAATTTGGTCTTAAATTGGGAGAAATGCCATTTCATGGTAAAACAAGGTATAGTTCTTGGTCACATCATTTCATGCAAAGGTATTGAGGTTGACAAAGCCAAGGTGGATCTCATTTCTAATCTTCCTCCACCTAAAACAATCGAGAAGTAAGATCTTTCCTTGGGCATCTTTGGTTTTTATAGCGTTTCATTAAGGATTTTAGCAAAGTTTCTAGACCCTTATGCAATTTACTTGCTAAGGATGCACATTTTATCTTTGATGATTCATGTCTTGTAGCATTTGAAAAGTTAAAGCATTTGTTGACGTCATCACCCATCATTCGTTCACCAAACCGGAGCTTACCATTTGAGCTTATGTGTGATGCATCGATTATGCGGTAGGAGCAGTATTAGGACAAAGAGTAGATCGAATTCCCATGTTATTTACTATGCTAGTATGACATTAAACGATGCACGTTGAACTATTCAACTACTCAAAAAGAAATGCTAGCATAGTGTTTGCATTAGAAAAATTTCGATCTTATCTCATTGGTTGTAAAATAATTGTATTCACAGATCATCTTTGCTCACGAAATATCTTCTCACAAAGAAAGATGCAAAAGCTAGACTAATTCGTTGGGTGTTACTTTTGCGGGAGTTTGACTTGGAATTCAAAGATAAGAAAGGTTACGAAAATGTTGTGGTGACCATCTCTCTCGTCTCCACTTTGACATCAACACGTAACCACTTAACATTGAATGAGTCATTTCCGGATGAACAATTAATGAGTGTGGAAGTATTACCTTGGTATCTTTGATATAGTTAATTATCTTGTTACGGTAAACTTCGAGCATAAGACCAAGCAAGACAGGCTAAATTCTTTGCGGAAATAAAGAATTTTTTTCTCGGATGACCACTATCTTTTAAGTATTGTGCGGATCAAATTATTCGACGATGTGTCCCAGAATGAAGTTCATAACATCCTTTCGTTACGCCATGAACAAGCTTGTGGAGGCCACTTGGCGCTAAGAAAACAGGGACAAAAGTTCTACAATGTGGTTTTTATTGGCCAACTATATTTCGAGATGCTTACACCTTTTGTTCTTCATGTGATAGGTGTCAACGAATGGGGAGCATTACACGAAGGAATATGATGCCACTAAATCCAATTTTAGTGGTTGAGATTTTTGATGTATGGGGTATCGACTTCATGGGACCCTTTCCCCCATCTTTTGGTCATCAATACATATTGGTTGCTGTTGACTATGTATCAAAATGGGTAGAGGCAATTCCATGCAGAACTAATGATCATAAAGTGGTGATAGGGTTTTTGAAGAGCAACATTGTTTCACGCTTTGGATTCCCTCGAGCAATAATCAGTGATGGTGGTACCCACTTTTGCAATAAATCATTCAAAGCACTTTTGACAAAGTACTCCATCACTCATAAAGTGGCAACTCCGTATCATCATCCATGCAAACCGGTGGCCAAGTTGAGATCTCCAATCGAGAAATAAAGCACATCTTAGAAAAGACCGTGAGGCCGACAGAAAAGATTGGTCATTAAGACTTGATGATGCATTATGGGCATATAGAACGGCGTTGAAAACCCCACGTGGGATGTCACCCTACAAAGCTAGTGTATGGAAAAGCTTGCCACCTACCTGTGGAACTCGAGCATCGTGCGTCTTTGGGCCATCAAGAAATTCAATTTTGACATGCGAAAGTTCGCTCGGAAAACGACGATTACAATTGCAGAACTTGAAGAAATTCGTAATGATGCATACGAAAATGCCAAGGTTTACAAGCGTGAATGAAAGTCTTTCATGATAAGCGGATTATGAGAAAATCTTTCACTCCAGTCGAAAAGTACTTTTATTCAATTCGTTTGCACTTATTCCCGGGTAAGTTGCGTTCTCGATGGTCTGCCCCCATTGTTCATCTTGTTTTTTCCACATGGGGCAATTGAAATTAAGGACCCAAAAAAAACGCGGTGTCACGTTTAAAGTTAATGGTCAAAGATTAAAGCCATATCTAGAGTACCAACCACATGGAGAGGACACCGAAGTAAATTTAAGTGACCCACCAGATTTGAATTAAGATTTTTGTGTCTGTTCGGTTATTTGATTTTTTTCTTTATTTTTATTATTCTTTTGCTAATTGAAATTATTTATGCATAAGTGTGTTTGTTTAACCATTAAGTCTTCTTTTATCACTTTTAATCATGAGACAGTTCTCTTGAACATCCTTAGACGACTTCAACGTGTCCAATCTCATCTCGAGGAGGCCGATACGATTTTGTAAAACACATCGTATTTGGAAGCTACAACCACCACCGAGTTAATATCCCACGTTGAGGATTTAGAAAGCCAACTCGAGAGACATTGAGAGCGTGTCTACAACATCCGATTGGAGCTTGAGGTAAATTCCATAAGAGGACGATTGTGATTTTCTTTGTGTGTTTTTGTTTGTTACTTTGTTTGTGTGTTTTAGTTTGTGTGTTTCAATTTGTCACCCCGGTCAAGTGGCGGATAACGGTACTCCGTGACAATCAAGTCGGTTACTTCAGTTTCCCATAATTACTGATCTTCTGAGGCGAAGGTATGGATAGAAACGAGATCTTAGCAAAGCTTCATAGTCGATTCCCTTCACTTCCTCAGAATGCCCTCCTCACAATCTATAAAGCTCGATCCGAACGCATGCGATTGCTCATGAGGAATAACATACCTGCTGATATTCGCTGGCTAATCGAGGCTAAAGTACGCTTGGCAGGTGAGTTGCCTCCTAAATTTATTGCATACATGCCTGGTTGTGGTAAAGGAAATTATGCAAGAAAACGAAGAGCTCGAAAGATTTCGGTTGCGTGTCATAAGTGTGCGAATGATATGCAATAAAAAGCGATGTTCTTTAGGAATGGTGTCGATAACGAGAAGATAAGATTCAATTCATTAGGGATGGCTTGAATAAGGAGTCATTGGATGATATCCTTTTGTCTCTTGAAACGCATCCCAGTGGATATGTGCAAGGAGCGATTCTCCGATTATGGCCATCATTCCGAAAAGAGCATGCACGATCTGATCTCGGGAATCTGACTAAAAAAGACCCTTTTTTCCAGTTTATAAGAAAACTGGATGGGAAGCTTATCCTCGACCCATAGAGGGCGTTGAAGCCGTTTACGGACGTAAAACCGAGAGGAAGATGTGAGCCACGATCGCAACTACCAGAAATATCCTTTTACTTTACTGTTGTTTTATTTTACTGTTGTTTTACCATTTGCATTATTGTCTTTAATAATTTTATATTTGTCATTACTTGCTTTTCCTTTTCTTTTTCTTTTCCTTTTTGACTCTCAAGCCATGTGCATTACATGATTAATTGACATAGACATGACACCTCATTCACAGCTGTGACCCATTGCCGCCAAGATCCTTAAATATGATTCTTTTCGTTTACACTCACAAATTATTTTTGAGAAGTATCATAATGGCAGTTACTCCCATAAACAATTCAAGAACATTTGTGTGCTTTCTGGATTTAACTATGGCAAATATAAAGAGTTCTTTGAGGCAACCATTGATCTTGGTCGATGCATGTGAGAGAAAAATTACACTTAGTATACGGTGGAGGTGACCGAGGTTATCAAAATTGGTCTCAGAAACTGCTTTTGTCAGAGGAAGTCAAGTGTTAGGCATCATACCACAAACCCTAAAACCTTTAGGCTGCTTGTCTAACTCACCGACCTGGAGAAGAGTTAGTTGTCTCGGTATGCAAGAAAGAATAACTCGAAATGCTTAATCATGCTTGATGCTTTTATTTTCTTACCGGAGATCTTGCAACTCTAGAGGCACTTATCACTTTAGCATCTTGGGCCCATCTCGCACATTCATCGAAACCCATCGGTTTGTTAAATGTCAATAATTTTTATGATGGCTTTATCGCATTTCTTAACCATGCAATAAAAACTACTTCATTCCTCTACTACGGTGAAAAAGCTTTTATTTGTGCTCACACGCTAATGAGCTACTTGATCTTACAAGCTTATCGACCCGAGCCGGGATCCCAAGACCTTGGTGTTGGAGTGTACAAATAACGATGGTAACAATAGCGTAGTAAGAAGTACAAATTAGATTTAAATCTCACTTTGTAAATATTTTATTCTGTGTTGCACCACCCAGGTGATGTCTTCTAAACTCTACTTCTTTCCTTTAAAACATTGAGGACAATGTTTCGTTCTGGTTGGGGGGAGGGGATAGTTGACAATTGTGGAATGTTGGTTAAGTTTTTACTAATTTTTTGTTGTAGAAACTAACTGTTGTTAACTGTTTGTGTTGAAGATGGCTGAATATGGAGTGTAGTTACTCTAGAAACGCATCTTCTCAGTTAAAAAAAAAAAAAGAAAAAAAAAAGAAAAAAAAAAGAAAAAAAAATTTTCTTATTTTTCGTGTGATCTTTCTAACTTTTTGACTTCTCCTTTATAAATATGCATTTTCAAATTTTGAGTCAAAGATGGCTGAATATAGAGTGTAGTGTCTCTAGAAACGCATCTTCTTAGTTAAAAAAAAAATCATTTTTCTATCATTTTAAGTGCAACATTTTCAATTAGTTTTTCTGCATCATTTTCACATTTCTGCATGCATATTCTCCTTTCATGTTAGAATCGGTTGGGGGGTAGAATGTTGTTAAAAAAAAAAAAAAAATAGTGTGATTTTGTTTTTATTTTTGGATGACATGATGATTTTCGAATTTTAGTATTTTTATTATCTTTGGTTTTGAGTGATGTTACACTATGTTTGCTACTCTACATGTTGATGTCGGAGATAAATATGAGTTGCTTGAAAGAATTGACATGTCATAATGAATACCAAGTGAGCTTTTGAGCCTATTATTTTTCTTGGAGAGTAACCCTTTTTGCCCATTCTTTATACAGCTTAGCAGTATTATTATTTTATACATGATCTTTAGATTTCCTTGGAGTCAACCCTTTAAAAAAAAAAAAAAAAGTTAAAAAAAAAAAAAAATGCGTTGCTACATCTAAAGGTCCATTTAACTAGTAGATATGGAGGATTATCTAGAGCCCTAAAAGATGATGGAAAGGTCGTCTTTGACCCGTTTGAGCCTTTCTAGCCATCCCTTATGTGAAATATCCATAGTTAGCCCTTTTGAGCCTTTTATTAAAAAAAAAAAAAAAAAACTTTTCTTTGTCAACTTATCGTCTTCACCCACTCCAATTTGGAGTATTACCCAATATCTTACAAGTTCCATCACCTATTCATGTTTGAGAAAAATATAAATAATTGTTTTGTTTAGTAAAGTTGTGCAATACCGAAAAAAAAAAGGAAAAAAAAAAGAGAAAGCAAAGAAAAAAAAAAAGAAATTCTCTAAAAAAAAAAAAAAAAAAAAAAAAGAAAGAGAGATATATAATACAATAATAAATAAGTAAAATGCACTTACTTTTTAGTTTCCAAAAGATATTATTTTTCTCAAACATATATTTTGTTTCCTCTATTTTCCTTTCTTTGTTAGCCATGTCCCTAGCTTACGTTACATCCTAATAAAAGTCCTTCTTGATTTTAGGGAACTATAGTCTGAAGTAGAAGCTAGTTATATGGGCCAAAAGATGTAGTAATGCATAATAAAAAAAAAAAAAAAAGAAAAAAAAAATAAGTAAATAAATTGGGTTGACTAGCATTTTGTTTGACTTGAGATCATGTTATTTCTAAGTTGTGGGCATATTCTTTTCATCTTGGTGAGAGTGTGTGATAATGCATGTTTATTATTTTCTCTCAATTTATCATTCATAGAAGTGACAATTTATATTGGGTTTAATTTCTTTGTGAGAGTGTCACTATTACCGGTGAGATGTTGGGGTTTGACATGTCATTTTTGAAAGTAGCTGTATTTACTTGGTTGATTCATGTGGATGGTTGATGTGAGTGTGATGTTTCTTTAGACTGGAGATAATGCTTATACGTTTATTTGATTGCTATCATTAGTCTGATTGAATAAACAAGTTTGTTTAAAAAAAAAAAAACAAAACAAAAAAAAAAAAATTTTTGGGTTTGAATTTTATTTTCGCTTTATTTGCTAGGGACTAGCAATAAGCTGGTTGGGGGGTGTGTTGAGTGTTAGAAAGTGTATATTTATAAAGGAGAAATTCATCATTTTACACTTTAAATCTCACTAACATCTCTAATTTTATTTATTTAAGTCCTTTGTTATTTAATTATATATGTTTTGTTTTTATTAAGTATTTTGTGTATTTTAGGGTATCATGGTCATTTCACAATGAACGAGATTTCGGATAGCAAAACGGACGTCACTTTTGAACTCGGATATCGAAAACCTTAAGAGGAGCATAAGAGGAAAAATGGCACTTTGTTCACACGTGACGGCACTATTCACATGTATGCGGTCTTGTTCATGGATACTTTGTTCGACCGTGTTCTTCTTTCAAACCGTGTGCAAACCGTGTTCTTGTTCAAACCGCGTGGTCAAACCCGTGGTCAAACCGTGTTCTTGTTCACGATGACGTGGCGCAATCCTGTGCATCCAAACTATTTTTAATCCGATGGCCATGATTCACTCAATGTATCTATAAAAAGGGGGCCTCCCCCCCTAATTTGATACCCCTGAATCCATTTTTGAGCTTAGTTTTCTGTAATTCCTTCTCCATCTTGTATTTTCTACGTATTTTAATAAAATTCCCATTTTACCCCTAGTTCAATAATGAGTAGCTAATTTTCTTTCAAGCTTGGGTTGAAGGTGAAGTCTCAACATGTGTCATGGGCTTTATTTGGTAAATTTATTTTCTCTTCCCCTCTAATTTCTGTGGAGGTTTTGACTTTTAAATCGACAAATAATAATAATCTTGTCTAGTTACCGCCTTCTGGTTTTACCTTCAAGACCCTAGTATAAGGTTATTATTATTTGGCACGATAAGCCCTTGACACCATATTGATTAGAGCGTGGTTCATGAGGTGTGGATTCCCCCCTCATGATTTAATTGGTATTAATAAGGATTATTTAGCCCATGATGCATGTTGATACGGATCCAGATACCTAAGTGCTTTATCTCAATAGTTTCCAATTTAATTATTTCTGCCAATCCAATTTAAATTTCAGCATCATCTAAATCACTTCCCCATAAATCCAACCACCCATTTACTTAATTAATTCTACATATAATTAAAATCCACCTCCTCGTGGGATCGACACTCGTCACCGTTAATCTATTCTACAATAGATTCGTGCGCTTGTGAGTTCAACAAAATTTGCACAACATCTAATAATTTGATCTGCACAATACTTGAACAGATAGGGGTCATCCCAGAAAAAATTCTTTATTTTCGCAAAAAAATTGGCCCTGTCTTGCTTGGTCCAATGCTCTGGAAGTTTACCTGTAACAAGATAATTAACTATATCAACATATCAAGGTAATACTTCCACACTCATTAATTGTTCATCTGGAAATGACTCATTCAATGTTAAGGGTTCTGTGTTGATGTCAAAGTGGAGACGAGAGAGATGGTCAGCCACAACATTTTCTGTCCCTTTCTTATCTTTGAATTCTAAGTCAAATTCTTGCAAAAGCAACACCCAACGAATTAGTCTAGCTTTTGCATCTTTCTTTATGAGAAGATATTTCAGAGCAGCATGATCGGTGAACACAATAATTTTACAACCGATGAGATAAGATCGAAACTTCTCTAATGCAAACACTACTGCTAGTATTTCTTTTTTAGTAGTTGAATAGTTCAACTGTGCATCATTTAATGTCATACTAGCATAGTAAATAACATGGGGAATTCGATCTACTCTTTGTCCTAATACTACTCCTACTGCATAATCAGATGCATCACACATAAGCTCAAATGGTAAGCTCCAGTTTGGTTGCTGAATTATGGGTGATGACGTCAACAATCGCTTTACCTTTTCAAATGCTACAAGACATGAATCATCAAAGACAAAATGTTCATCCTTAGCAAGTAAATTGCATAAAGGTCTAGAAACTTTGCTAAAATCCTTAATGAAACGCCTATAAAAACCAGCGTGCCCAAGGAAAGATCTTACTTCTCTGATTGTTTTAGGTGGAGGAAGATTAGAAATAAGATCCACCTTAGCTTTGTCAACCTCAATACCTTTGCATGAAATGATATGACCGAGAACTATACCTTCTTTTACCATAAAATGGCACTTCTCCCAATTTAAGACCAAATTTTTCTTGATACATCTCTGCAAAACTTTCGTCAAATGATGTAAATATTGATAAAATGAATCTACAAAAATAAAAAAATCATCCATAAAGACCTCAAGAAACCGTTCAACCATATCAGAAAAAATGCTTAACATACAACGTTGAAATGTAGCAGGTGCATTACATAATCCAAACGGCATTCTCCTATATGCAAAAGTGTCAAAAGGGCAAGTGAAAGTGGTTTTCTCTTGATCTTTTGGTGCTATGGGAATCTGATTGTATCCTGAATAGCCATCTAGAAAGCAATAAAATTCATGGCATGCTAATCTATCAAGCATTTGATCAATAAATGGTAAAGAAAAATGGTCTTTACGTGTGACAGAATTTAACTTTCTATAATCAATGCATACACGCCATCCTGTAGTCACTCTAGTGGGTATCAATTCATTATCATCATTGGTAACTACTGTGACTCGTGACTTTTTGGGGACAACTTGCACAGGACTGACCCATGAACTATCAGAAATTGGGTAAACGATACCTGCATCTAATAGCTTAAGGACTTCTCTTCTAACAACTTCTTTCATGTTAGAATTTAACCGACGTTGCATTTTCCTAGTAGATTTAGCATTTTCATCAAAGTGAATGTAATGCATGCAGTCTGCTGGGTTTATACCTTTTATGTCAGCTATGGTCCATCCTAATGCTCCTTTGTGCTCTTTTAAAACATCCAACAACTTACCTTTTTGCTCGTCATTTAGGGATGATGAGATGATTACCAGTAGAGTGATTTCTTCTCTCAAGAACGCATATTCCAAAGTGTTGGGCAATAATTTGAGCTCGAGTTTCGGTGGTGACTCTGATGATGGGATGAGTTTCTTCTCTGATAGTGCTAGTTGTTCAACTCTTGACTTCCATTTATTAGTATCCATGGATGGTGCTGAGTCAAGTAGGGCGTTGACCTCATCGACTGATCTGTCAACACCAAAATCCAAACCAAAGTGAGTTAAACATGTTTGTAAAGGGTCATCACTAAGGTTTGAAACAAAATTATCATCAATTAATGCTTCAATTAAATCGATATCAACAATTCCATCATCTGCATTGTGAGGTTGTTTCGCAATGTTAAAGATGTTGAGCTCCATGGTCATATTGCCAAAGGACAACTGCATATTTCCAATTCTGCATTGAATGTGAGCATCCGCAGTTGCCAAGAATGGTCGGTCTAGGATAATGAGGATGTGCTTCCTTGAATCATGTATTGGTTGAGTGTCAATTACAATGAAATTAACAGGAAAATAAAACTTGTCTACCTGTATAAGCACGTCTTCCACAATACCATGAGGTATTTTCGTGGACCGATCTGCAAGCTGTAACACCACTGGAGTTGGGTGTAATTCTCCCAATCTAAGTTTCACAAATACTGAGTGAGACAAGAGATTAACACTAGCTCCTAAATCCAACAAAGCATTCTCAATTGTGTGGTTCCCTATACTACATGAAACAGTGGGGGAGCCTGAGTCTTTACATTTTAAAGGAATTTTGTGTTGGAGTATAGAACTAACATTTTCTGTTAAAAATGTCTTTTTCTGAACATGAATGTTTCTCTTTTTAATACAACGGTTTTTAAGAAACTTGGCATAAAATGGAACTTGTTTTATTGCATCAAGTAAAGGGATATTAACACTTACCTGTTTGAAGACTTCAAAAATCTCACCTGTGGATTTTTCCTTTTTTCCTTTAACTAACCTCTGAGGAAATGGAGCTTTAGGAACGTATTCTCGTGGATTTGTTTCTTCTTTCTCTTTCGGTGGTGAGTCTTCAACATTCATGGGTACAATTTGATTTTCTTTGGTCGCTGGCATCTCCACTTTGTTGTCGACTTCTTTTCCTTTTCGTAAGGTCATAACGGCTTTGTCCTCTCTATGCTGTTGTGGTGAACTGGTACTTGCTTCATGTACTCCTTTAGGATTAGGCACTGGTTGACTTGGAAATTTTCTTTTCTCAACAGTCATTGCCAAAGTCTGAACTGAAGAAGCAAGTTGTCCAACCATCTTCTCGAGGCTTGAAACTGATTGGGCTTGTGAGTTGAAGCCTCCTCTCATCTCATTCCGTAGTCCATCAATGGTGCGGTTCTGTTGCTCGATTGTAGATTGAGTAACATTCTTGAAATTCTGGAATGAATCCTCCCATGGTCTGGGTTGAGAGTAATTGCCTTACGATTGTATGGTCTAAATGGTGGGTGGGGAGGCTTGAGGAACTTGAGGAATTGGTTGCATTGGTGGAGCCGGAGTCTGAGCTGGTCCATTCTGTTGGAATCCTTGAGACCATGAAAAATTGGGGTGGTCTCTCCATCCAGGATTATATGTATTGGAGTATGGGTTGTAATTTGATGGCTTCCTCATAACACCGATGGCATTGGCTTGATCTGAGTATGAGTTATGGTCTTGTTGCTCTGATAATTTAGCAGTCGTTAACGATGCTATTTGTCGATAGAGACCTTCAATTATCTCTTTAACTTCTTTGATTCCTGAACTTGACTCGCCAATGTGAACCTCATTCACTCCTTTAATTCTTCTAGTATTCCTGACAGATCGACTCCGTTGTTGGGAATTATCCGCTTGTCGCTGGAAGAAATCCCAAATTTCTGATGCACTTTTTGACATTAGCTCTCCTCCACTTGTTGCCATTAGCCATTCTTGCACATTTGGCAATAATCCCTCCAAGAAGTATTGGCATTGGTGCCATCTCTCGTACCCATGATGTGGACACTTCAAAAGTAGCATTTAGCAGTCGTTAACGATGCTATTTGTCGAGAGAGACCTTCAATTATCTCTTTAACTTCTTTGATTCCTGAACTTGACTCGCCAATGTGAACCTCATTCACTCCTTTAATTCTTCTAGTATTCCTGAGAGATCGACTCCGTTGTTGGGAATTATCTGCTTGTCGCTGGAAGAAATCCCAAATTTCTGATGCACTTTTTGACATTAGCTCTCCTCCACTTGTTGCCATTAGCCATTCTTGCACATTTGGCAATAATCCCTCCAAGAAGTATTGGCATTGGTGCCATCTCTTGTACCCATGATGTGGACACTTCAAAAGTAGCCCATTGAATCGCTCCCATGCTTCGAAAAACTGCTCGTCTTCTCTCTGTGTGAACTCTGAAATTTCCCTGCGAATAGCATTGGTTTTATGCACTGGGAAATATTTATTCAAAAATTTTGTTACCATTTGTTCCCATATTGTAATGCTATTAGCAGGCAATGTATTGAACCATGAACGAGCTCTATCCTTTAAAGAAAATGGGAATAGTCTAAGTTTAACATCATCTTCTGAAAAATTCTCATATTTAAAAGTTTGACAAATTATATGAAAATCATCTAGATGATTATATGGGTCCTCATTTTCTAGGCCATAAAATGTTGGGAGACAATTTAGCACACTAGGTTTTAACTCAAAACTCCTAGCAGCTACATTTGGGTATCTTATGCATGATGTGCTCAAATTAGCTAAGGGACTAAAGTAGTCCTTAAATGGCCTCTCCTGTGGTTCTGGTTGTTGCAAATCCATTTCAATTTTATCTTTAAGTGCAATGTGTTTGTGTGTGCGAAGTGTTCTTTCTAATTCAAGGTCTATAAGTTCAAGATTAGGTAATAATGACCTACGACCATGCATGCAAAGAGGATAAAAATTAAAACAAAATAAATAAAAATAAAGAAGAATGAGAAATTATAATACTAACCTTATTGCGCTGTTACAACCTTTCTATAAAAATAAAATACACTAAAACAAATACGTGAAATAAAATAAATAAATTAATGAGATAAATGGAAAATTACAAAGAAAAATAACTTGAAAATTAAATTGCAGAAATTTAAAGAAGAGAAAAAGAAATTCTTACCTAAATGTAAATTCACTTCTTTTTTTTAAAAAAAAATTACAAGGAAACAACTAAAATAATAATAATAATAATAATAATAATAATAATAATAATAATAATAAAATTATTTACAAAAAATTAATTCTACAAATCAAAATATTTACCTCCCCGGCAACGGCCCCAAAAACTTGTTGTGCAAATTTTGTTGAACTCGCAAGCGCACGAATCTATTGTAGAATAGATCAATGGTGTTGAGTGTCGATCCCACGAGGAGGTGGATTTTAATTGTGTGTAGAATTAATTTTGTAAATGGGTGATTAGATTTATGGGGAAATTGATTTAAAGGATGCTAGAATTTAAATTGGAATAGCGGAATTAAATTGAATTGGAAACTATTGAAATAGAGTGCTTGGGTATCTGGATCCGTATCAACATACATCATGGGCTAAATAATCCTTATTAATACCAATTAAATCATGAGGGGGGAATCCACACCTCATGAACCACGTTCTAATCAATATGGTGCTAAGGGCTTATCGTGCCAAATAATAATAACCTTATATTAGGGTGCCGGTAAAACCAAGGCGGTAACTAAACAAGATTATTATTATTTGTCGACGAAAAGTCAAAACCTCCACAGAAATTAGAGGGGAAGAGAAAATAAATTTACCAATTAAAGCCCATGACACATGTTGAGACTTCACCTTCAACCCAAGCTTGAAAGAAAATTAGCTACTCATAATTGAACTAAGGGTAAAATGGAAATTTATTAAAATAAGTAGAAAATACAAGATGGAGAAAGAATTACAGAAAACTAAGCTCAAAAATAGATTCAGGGGTATCAAATTAGGGGGGAGACCCCTTTTTTATAGATACATTGAGTGAATCATGGCCATTGGATTAAAAATAGTTTGGACGCACAGGATTGCACCACATCATCAATGAGCAGTAACACAGTTTGACCACGGGTTTGACCACGCGGTTTGAATAGTAATACGGTTTGAACAGTAACGCGGTCTGAACAGTGTCGTGAACAGTACCCATGAACAGTACCGTACATATGAATAGTGTCGTATGTGTGAACAGTGTCATTTTTCCTTTTATACCCCTCTTAAGGTTTTCGACTGTCCTGAGTTCAAAAGTGACGTCCGTTTTTCTATCTGAAATCTCGTTCATTGTGAAATAACCATGATGCCCCTAAAATACACAAAATACTTAATTAAAACAAAACACTCATAATTAAATAATAAGAGACTTAAATAAATAAAATTAGAGATATTAGTAAAACTTGAAGTACAAAATGACGATTTTCTCCTTTATAAATATACACTTTCTAACACTCAACACTACCAAATAAATAAACTCTCCTAAATTTTTCTAACTCTTGGTCGTTCACTCATTATCCAAAATATCATAAAACTTCATTTGTGCTCAAATAATTAACATAATACTTATGGGGCTTCATTAAAAGAAAACAATATTTTCGTTCTAAAACTCATTAGAAATTTAATCTTTAGGTAGTAGATTATTCAAACATTTTTTTTACAAGGATATTACATTTTTAACCCATGTAAGGAGCTTTAGGCCAGTGACTCCCAGACCAGTTGACCTTAGGGCACTAGGTGTTGAAATACCCCTATAAACTTAATTACTCGGGTTTTTAATAAACAAGCAAACAATTTATCTATAACCCATGTAGCGAGCTTTAGGCCAGTGACTCTCAGACTAGTTGACCTTAAGGCACTAGGTGTCAAAACACCCCTACAGACTTAATTACTCGGGTTCTAGATATAACAAAATTAAACTCATTCAATTTTTTTTCTTTTTTCACATTTGTTTTTGCAATATACACTTTCTACCAGCTTAGATATTATCCATAATAAATCAAAAGAACTAAATCCTGTAAAAATTTTAACTTACAACCCACTAGTATATGTCATAGTGTATGTGTGAAGAATGATTTAATAATACCTATTAAATGAGTAAACAACAAAATAACTTTATAACCAAATGGAAGAGAGTTCACAAATTTGAGTAATTCAAAGAAAAGGGAACAAAAACAACTTACTATGAATTTTAAAATCAAAATATAATGCAACATGACTATTAGGATGCGTATCAAAAGTTGTGACTCTTTACATAGCCATCCTAGACACAAAAAAAAATTGTTCTTTTTGGTTTTTTGGGTTTTTTTAAAATAAATAAACACACGCATTTATAATTTACGTCAACTACTCATTCCCCCAACTTAATCTAAACATTATTCATAATTTAAAAATATGCATGCACAAAGACGAAAAATATAAAGAAAACATAAATAATAAAAGAAGAAGTAGGAAAGACCACACCTGAACAAGCCGCTGAAGATGTGTTTCTAAAGTCGCTACACCCCATATTTTGTCATCTTCGACAAAAGCATTACTAGGATTTGCTATATTCCACAGCTGTCAACTATTCCCTCCCCCCAACCTTAACAAGACATTGTCCTTAATGGCTTAAAGGAAAAAAGTAGAGTTTAAAAGAGATAACCTCATAGCTTCAAGAAGATAATTACAACCGAAGAGTTAAGTCCAACTTGTACTTCTTACTAGGGCTAGGGTTACCATCATTAGTCAACCATTCCAATGCCAAGGTCTCAGTATCTGGCTGTGGTTTGTAAGCTTGTAAAAGATCAAGTAACTCATTAGCAGTAGAAGCATAAACAAAGAGCTTTTTTGCAGAGATTGGAATAAAATGATTCTTAATCGCATGGTTAATGAATGTGAGCAACCCATGAAAAAAATTATTAATATTTAGTAAACCGATGGGTTTCTGATGGATGTTTAAATGGGCCCAAGATACAAATGTAATCAATGCCTCTAAAGTTACAATATCTCCTAGCAAGAAAATGAAAGCATCAGTATGATTTAACATCTCAGGTATTCACTCTTGCATACTTGAGACAACTAACTCTTCTCTAATTAGTACGTCAGACATGCATCTTAGAGGTTTTAAGGCTTGTAGAATGATACCTAGTACCTGGTTTCCTCTAATAAAAACAACTTCTGAGACAAGTTTTGATAACCCTCAGTCACTTTCTCCATATACAAGGTGCAATTTCCTCTCAGCTATGGCACGACCAAGATCTACAACTACTTGAACGAACTACTTGTATTTTTCATAATGAAATCCAAAGAGCACACAAATGTTTTTAAATTCTCTCTAATTGAAGATGCTGCCATTAGAATAATCTTCAAAAACAAGTTTTGAGTAGTTGGAAAAAGAAGCTTATATTTAAAGATCTTAGTGATAGACAAAATGAGAAACAGTTGTAAATGGATTGGTGTATTTGTCAGATGATGTGTAAAGCTCATGTCTCAGTAATTCAAAAGCAAAAAACAAAAGGAAAAATAAATAGTGAAAAGAAAAAGTAAAATAAAACAAATAATGATTAAATAAAAAAACACACTATTAAATGCAATAATGCAAACGATAAAAGAACAATAAAGTAAAATGATATTTACTGGTAACGGCTTGAACACCCTCTATGGGTCGAGGATAGGCTTCAAATCCAGTTTTCTTATAAACTGACAAATATGGTGTTTTTGAGTTAGATTCCCAAGACTAAACTGTGCACTTTCTTATTAGAACAGTCTTCATAACTTGTGTATTTTATACTGCATTTTTCTGCTTCGATGCGTCTCAAGAGATCGTAAGATATCATCTAATGATTCTTTACTCATGCCATCTTTAACGAATTTAATTTTATCTTCTCAGCTATCAGAAATCATTCCTAAAAATTTACAAACTTCTCGTTTACAACTAAGATGCACACAGTTATAAAATTCTAAGCCAAGTCTTTTAGCTCTTTTTTTTTTAGCAAATGTGCTTTAGTCAAAACTAGGCATGTAAGAAACAAATGGATCAAAAAACTCACCAGCTAATTAGACCTTTGCTTCAATTAACCAATGAATATTAGAAGGAATTCTGTTGATCATTAACAAACGCAATCTCTCACAACGAGGTTCGTAAATTTTTTGGAGTGCATTTTGAGGGAGAGAAAGAAAACGCTTATGCAATTTATGTTATATTTCTTCTGTGCTTGCTTTTAAGATCTCAATTATTGTTGAAAACTGAGGATACCGACTTAAGAAGTCACGGAGTACCGTTATCCGCCATTTATACAGGAAAATAATCAAAATACACCAAAATCTACTTTGCAAAATCAAATCAAACGTGAAAGCAAACAGAAAAAAAAAAGAAACACAATATGTACAAAGGAAAATGAACTTACATTCGTCCTCTCATTAAGTTAATCTCAAACTCCAATTGAAATTCATATATACAACGTTCTATTACTCTAAGTTGTCTTTTTTTATCCTCAACGTAGACCACTAATTCTGGTGGTTGTCGCTCTCAAATTAGATGTGATTTACAGCTTTGTATCAATCTTCTCAAGTGAAATTTTATTCTCAAAAATCTTTTAAGATGTGTGAACAGAATCTTCCTTATTAGAGTGCTCATGATGTATAATAATGAACAAAACACAATTATTAAACACACTTAAGTAAAAAAAAAAAGTCACAACGCGTATCATTCAAGACAGTCAAACAATTCAAATGGTAAAGTAACAGTGAAAAGTTAAAACACTCATTAAGAACTTAATCAAGATTTGGTGGGTCACTCAAATTTATTTCGGTGCTTGTTTCACCTTATTACTATGCCAGATAAGGCTTTATTCTTTGTCCGTTAACTTTAAATATGATACTGTTTTTTATATTCTGAATTTCTACAGCCCTATATTGATATACATATTTTACAATAAATGGGCCATTCCACTTCAACTTTAACTTTCCTAGAAACAAATGAAGGCGAGAATTATAAAGTAACACTTTTTGACCAATTTTAAATGTTCTTCAAAAAATTCTTTTATCATGAAAAGCTTTTGTTCTTACCTTAATAATTCTTGAATTTTCATATGCATCATTTCTTAATTTCTCAAGTTCATTCAATTGCAATTTTCGCATATTACCAACATCATCCAAATTTGAATTAAAAGCTTTAATAGCCCAAAATAATTTATGTTCAAGTTCAACTTTAACAGGTAAATGATAAGGTTTACCATAAATTAGCCGATAGGATGACATTCCTAAAGATGTTTTAAATGCAGTCCGGTAGGCACAAAGTGCATCCATCAGTCAAAGAGACCAATCTTTTCGGTTTGGGTTAACTGTTTTTTCGAAAAAAAATTTTATTTCTCTATTTGCTAATTCAACTTGACCATTTGTTTAAGGATGATAAGGGGTAGCAATTTTAAGTGTAATTCCATATTTTTTCATTAATGACTCAAATGACTTATTATAAAAATGCTTACCTCCATCACTAATAATGGCTCGAGGATTCCAAATTGGCTTAGAATGTTTTCTTTTAAAAATTTAATGACAGTTTTACTATCATTATTTCGACAAAGCATTGCTTCAATACATTTTGAGGTATAATCAACTGCAACTAATATGTGCACAAATCCAAAAGATAGTGGAAATGGACCCATGAAATCAATTCCCCAACAGTCAAATATTTAAATTTCAAGTATGGGATTTAAGGGCATCATGTTTCTTTTAATAATTGATCCTAATTTTTGATAGTTTTCACAAGTTTTGCAAAATTCATATGTGTCTTTGAATATAGTAGGCCAATAAAATCCACATTGTAAAATTTTAGCCGTAGTTTTTCTTGAAGAAAAGTGTCCACCACATGCTTCAGAATGACAAAAATTAATGACACTACTTACCTCATTATCAGAAATGCATCGTCGAAAAATCTGATCAAATACGAAAAATCTGATCAGGGCAATATTTGAACAAGTAAGGATCATCCCAATAAAATTTTTTTACTTCAACCAAAAATTTCTTCTTCTCCTAAGTATTCCATTGCGAAGGTATTTTACCTGTAAGAAGGAAATTAACAATGTTAGCATACCATGGTATTAAAGTAACAGATAATAAAAATTCATTAGGAAATGAATCATTGATGGGTGTTATATCAGTGCAGGTTTCAGATGTGAGTCTTGATAAATGGTAAGCAACGACATTTTCGACACCCTTTTTATCTTTAATGGTGAGGTCAAATTCTTGAAGTAACAAAATCCAACGAATTGGTCTTGGTTTGGCATCCTATTTAGTTATCAAATATCTCACAACAACGTGATCAGTAAAAAAAAAAGTTTTAAAACCAAGCAGATATGAGCGAAATTTGTTTAATGTATACACCACAGCAAGTAATTCTTTTTCAGTTGTCGAATAATTCATTTGAGTACTACCCAAAGTCTTACTCACATAATGAATCATAAACGACTTACGATCCCTTCTCTGTCCTAAAACAGCACTAACAACAAAGTTACTTGCATCACACATTAATTCAAAAGGTAAAGACCAATCAGGAGATTGCATAATAGGTGCAAATGTCAAAAAACAAATTATTTTCTCAAAAATTTTTGACAATCATTAGTCCATTCAAATGGTACGTCTTTTAATAAGATGTTACAAAGTAGTTTAGATATGACACTAAAAATTTTTATAAACCTCCTATAAAATCCCGCATGTCCTAAAAAGTATTGCACATCTCTAACTATTTTATGTTGTGGTAATTTAGATATGACTTCAATTTTTGTTTTGTCAACTTCAATTTCTTTAACATGTACAATATGACCCAAAACAATTTCAGAAGTAACCATGTAATGGCATTTTTTTCAATTTAACATGAGTTCTTTTTCAACACATCTTTGTAAAACTTTTTTCAAATCATCAAGGCAATCATCAAAAGAATTCCCAAATACAGTCAAATCTTCCATAAAGACCTCTAAATAATGTTCAACCATATCAGTGAAAATACTTAGCATGCATCTTTGAAATATTGTAGGAGCATTACAAAGTCCAAATGGCATTCTTTTAAATACAAATGTTCGCAAGGGACATGTAAATGTGATTTTTTCTTGGTCTTTAAGTGCTATAGGAATTTGATAATAACCTAAATATCCATTTAAAAAGTCGTAATAGGGATGTCTACCTACTCTTTCTAAGATTTGGTCAAGAAATGATAGTGGAAAATGATCTTTTCAAGTGGCTTCATTTAATTTCCTATAATCAATGCAATGTGCCAACTAGAAGTGATTCGGTTTGGAATTAATTCATCTTTTTCATTTTTAACAACAGTAATTCTAGATTTTTTAAGCACTACTTATGTAGCACTTACCCACTTACTATCAGAGAAATGGTAGATAATTCCCGCATCAAGTAACTTAAGAACTTCTGTTTTTACTACTTCTTTTATATGTAGGTTTAATCTTCTTTGAGGTTGTTGACATGTTTTAGCATTTTCTTCCAAATTGATTCTATGTGTGCAAATTAAAGGATTAATACCTTTAATGTCATTTAAAGCCCATCCAATTGCGTTTTTATGTTTTTTAAGAACATATAGTAACTTTCCTTCTTGGTTGCTTGATAAGGTCGAAGAAATCACAGCAGGATAAGTTTGTTCTTCTCCAAGATAAGCATACTTTAATCTCTCTAGCAAAGGTTTCAATTTCAATTTAGGTGCTTCTTGTTCTTCAATCTTTTCAATGATTCCAAGCTCATCAAATTTTGGTTTTTCATCATCATCATTTTGCAAAGTCTGACAAGAATCAAACAATAAATTTGTATTAGAAGTATGATCTTCAAGTTGTTTATCTGATTCAATAGAATTACCCAAACAAATGTCACTAAGTTCAGAAAAATTCCCTTTTTGAATATTCTCCTCTATGCAAGATTCAAACAATAATTTTTTTATTTGTTTTATTATACAATGTCTATTTTACCCTTGGCTATTTAAAATTAAATGGAAAAATTTAACAGAATGGGTGCCTAGTGATCATTGTTGAAAAAAGTGGGTGCATGGTAATATTTGTCGAAACATATAAGGGGTGGCGAAAAATAACCATTATTGTTTCAATATTTTCAGTATAGTGCCTTTATTTATTTTAGGCTCTGGTATAACCAAGTTCATATGCCTGCGGATACTATGTCATGTTGTATATGAGAGACATAATTGCTAATGCTAGTTTATTGCTTAGTAATGTAAATATTTTCTTTTTTAATGGTCTTAGATTATTTGGTTATTATGTGTTCTCTATTGATTAAGCTAATGTTTAAATCATTTTCCAATTTGCAATTCAATGACAAAGTAGTTTACAACTAGGAAGAAATTGATGAGTTGCAATATGAATAGGTGGCGATCACTTATTTAGAAAATTACATTGGTTTGATTCATCTGTTGCAGGTACTTAGTATATTGCTATTGTTTTAGTCAATTTGCTATATTAAGTTAAGGAGGTGGTAGATTGATTGTTGTTAAGCGTAGTATTAGTTGATATTGCAAAACTAAAGTTTAAACTTTAGTTGAAACTTGGGAATCAATTGTATATTGTATAAGATTGATGTATTTATTGTGTTTATGAGTTGTGATGATTCCTGACTTGGAACATGCATGTTGCATATGAGATTGTTTTGTTCAGGAGTTGTGGTGATGGTTAAGTAAGTTGGAACATGCATATTATCTTCAGATTACTATGGAAATCATTGAGATTGTTTTGTTTGGGGAGTTACTGCTAGGTTGATGAGTTGTTGAAGTTATGATGATTTTCTGTGTTTATTGAGTTCTTAGGTTAATTTCAGTTTCTGGATTCGCTTGAAAATTGCTTGCTGGTTAAATTGGTTCGAATGTTTGCTTAGAACATTGCTCGCTGGTTAATTTGCTTTGAAAAGTTGTTGTAATGATTGAACTAGTGGTTAAGTAGCATCTATGTTTCATCTTAGCTTGTAATTGTAATTGATTTTGCATTTTGCAGTTGTTGCTGATCATTTGTATTTTTTGGTTCATTAACTTGCTGGACGTAAGTATAGGTATTCATGTTCTAGATTTGTGCACTTGCTGAACATTATTTGTAGCAGAATTTGTTGGTTAAATTTCTATATTGTTTAGTTTGTTGTGGAACATTTTGTTACTTTATTTACTACTTTATAAATGATAGTTGAGATGAATGTTTAGAGTTCATAATCGGATTCTCAATGACTATTACCCAATTTTATTTTGTAGCAATTTATATTTATAGAGATTTACTTATATATATATATATATAACAATTTATCTATATGTGAAAATAAAATTGAATAATATTAATATAGGAAAATTATCATTTGTATACCCTATAGTTGCTCTGTTATCAAAAATATTACAACACTTTCAGGGTGTATCAATCGCCCATCCTAAATTGACAAAAGCAATCTGCCGACCACCAAACCGTTAGCTGCCGTTTGAAAGTTAACGAAATTATAGTGAATTGACGATTTTACCCTTGAAGCTTAAATTAAAGTAAAGGAAAATTATCACTTATATACCCTTAAATTATTTTGTTATCACTTGTATACCCTTAAATTATCACTTGTATCATATGAAAAGATTAAATTACCCCTCTGATGTCATCTTATTTAAACAACAAGTAATGGTTTGGTGGACGACAGATACATTTTGTCAACTTAGGGTAGACGATTGATACACTCTCAAAGTGTTGTAGTGCTTTTTATAACGAAGTAAACTAAGAGTATACGAATAATAATTTTCCTATTAATATATAATAAAAATTAGCATAAAAATTTAAAATTAGTGCCAAAAAATAAAAAGAAAGCTTTAATTCCCGTGAAATTATTTATTTAAGATTATAATTCAATTCATGACAAAATAATTAAAAATTTTCCACCAAATTAATGTTCTAATTTATATTAATTTAATTATTAATAAAATATCTACTTTTTATGACAAATATTAGTCATATATGAAAAAAAATATAATGACAAACAATAATCATATGTCAATGACATTTTTATGACCAATGAAACATCGTAAAATTGATGACATAAAAAAACGTTATCGATAATTTCTTAACACAAATTTTAATTACAATTGAGTAACCATCATCCAATAGGATGCATGATGGTCAAAACTATCATTGTTAAACCTTTTTTTAGTAGTGCATACTTTCTTTTTTAAATCCAAAAAAAAAAAAATTAGTGACTAACTCAAAAGTTGTTATATGTTATATAATACAACGTAATAAGATCCATTATACACACACACATATACATACTTATATATACATACATACATATATTATATTTCGAGATATGACGTGATTAGAATTCTCTTAACTCTCTTAAGAATTATATCTTTTTGTTTGACATGAATGACATAAATATGACTTTACTAATTTGAAGTGTCATCCTTACTGTTAAGTCACAGAATTTGAACACGATCAGACTCATGCAGAGCCGGAACTAAGACTTGCATGTAGGGGAAAAAATTTTGAATCTTTTTTTTTTTTTTAATTCAAGCCAACAATTGTAAAATCTAAACGAAAGAATAACTGTAAATAATACGACGGTTTCTTTCATTTTCCTTTTTTTCTTTTTCTTAAGTAATGCCTAAAAAGTCAATATAATCCTCTCCCCACATGTGCAGGAAAGCTGGGGTGGTTCTATTCATAGCCAAGAGTATGCAATTGACCCGGTAGTTTTTTAATTTTTCTCAAATTTGTATAGATATTTTTTAATGTTTCTGTGAGACTACATAATAAAGTTACATAATTGTCCCTAATAAATATATAATAAACATCTTCCATCATTAGAATTTTAATTGTATTGTTATATTACCTCCTATAAATGAATTTTCTTACCTGCCTCAGCACACAGGTGAACAGGAGTAAACCCCACACTTATTGTAATGTACGATGACGAGATTTATTTAATCTAAACCGCCCACCATATTAAAGTTTCTTTCAACACAGCAAAAAATCTTGATAAAAATTTAATGAAATGTATTATATCTAGTTAATAAAACATCATAAATTACAATGAGTTTTAAATATTTTAAATATTTAGTAAGAGTAAGTAAAGACTAAAGATATAAATCTGGATTGTAAAAAAAATTTATAGGTGTTGAAAGTTGAGAGATGAAAAATGAAAAGCAAGTGCTTGGAAAAATAAAATTAAGATATGAAGATATTTATAAAGGAATATATTAATGACAGACCAAAGAAACTTTCTTTCATTAATTTCAATTTGAGACACACTGATGTATGAAAATGTAGGAGATGCCATATTAGAGATGGCGTAATCGATCACACACATATATGACATAATTTTTCTAAATTTATGTTGACAAAAATTGACATGATCAATAAATAAGTTATACAATACTATGTTTTATCCATATTGAATCATCTCAATATGATTACACCTTTATGACTCTAATATCAATTAATATGTGGTAATATTATTGAAAAAAATAACTAATATATATAGTGAACACTACATTAATTATTTGTGTCATATTTATTTTATTTTATAAACTTATTTATGTCATATTTATATTATATTAACTTATTTATAACTTACTTTTAAAATAATATTAACATAATTATTATATTTAGAATTTATTTTTAATTTTTTTATACTAAATATGTAAAATTATTATGATAAATAAGTTAATAAATATGTCGTACCTATATTTTAACATTTCAACACGATTAATAAATAAATTGCAGTGTTGTTTGCTTAAATTTAATACTACTCAAATAACTACACAAATAAGACACAACATGACTGCATGAAATGATTTCATTAGATAAAAAGCTGCAGCAAAGATTCATAAACTCATTCATTGAATTTTTGTGTTTTTAGTCATTTTCTTATGTACCTTACGGGTCCAAGCCTCCTGAATTACAATTTCTTATTATATTTCTACTTTCCAAAGGATGATGTTATGTTAATTTGTATTTTAAGTAATCTCTTAATTATAATATTCCTATATCTTCTCCCTTCGTTAAATTAGATTATTCTCAATCATCTTTTTCCCAGGATATTTTCTCTGCTAATTACTTACCGAAAAATTACGGGAATATATAAGGTTTATAAAAGATGTGGCCAGAGTGGTTTTCAATCCACAATCATAACAACAAAGTAGGAGCAAAGATCAATCAAAATATATGTACAAATGCATTTTTTTTCTTTTATTTATTGCACAACTCATAACATAATATAATACTTACTATTACAGAAGGTAAAACCACAACTTCCTCAAAACAATACGCCGCAAACCTCCGTGCTAGTGACAAATTAAGTAGAGAAAACTCATGCTTATTTTGTACATCACTCATAATACTTTAAGTTGATACATAAAACTCTCACGATGTGGATATATGATCGGTATGCGTTGAGAGAGCTTCACCATCTCAGCTTTGCAGGGAAGTACTGCAACAAAATAATAATACACGAGTTTGATTAGGAAACAAAAAAATTTAAACTAATTAAGTAAAATTTCAGATGACTTGAGCCGCAAGAAATTACTTTGTCGATGAGGGAAAGATAGTAAGGCTTCACTTTTTCGACATCAACTAAGACTTTGCTCTTGCTGTAGAGATCATATTTGCTGAAAAATGATATTAAATTAAACACACCCAAATTAACATCAGTAGGGTTGACATAATGGCCTAAAGAAATTAAACTGGCAGACTGATAAAAGATAATGAGACCACTTACTTGAATACTTGGAGCCACTTCAAATTCTTCTTATCCTCCTCATTCATCAAGTATGCGTATGCTCCCTCCTTGTGCAAAGCTGCAAGAAGATAAATTAATGAAATGAGTTGTAATTAGTTGGGTGCATAGTAGTATCGAGTACCATTCTGCGGATATAAGGCAATCAATTGGTTTCATAGTGCTTACGATAGAAGGAGTGATATCGGACAATGAACAATCCAGCAGAAGGTAGAGTGGTTCCATTCTCCTTGGCCACCTGCAGTATTCAAAACGTGATCAATTAGTTAAATTTTAGTTGATCTTGATGAGTAGGCTCCTGCAACAATTGTGATTGGATTCAAAGCATAAGAGGCATACCAGGTACATGTAGTCATCATGTCCCCATGATATCATCACATTTTCTAATCCGCAGCCTTCAGTATAAATTCCATTCTTGGTGTTGTATGCAGGATTGTTGCTGTCTGGATTTTCCTTGAAATACTGAGAGAAAAAAAAAAATTGGAAAAATGTTCTTAGTTTATCGATTACTTTATGATTACCACACCTCAAAATTATCTAAGATTATTCTTGAAGGAGAAAATAGAAACCTTGTGGTGAACATTGGATTCATCAAAAGCACATCCAAGAGGGAATGTGTCTCCTAAAAAATATTGAAACAAATTAACCATTAATTAACTAAACTAAAATTAATCACTTGAAAGTAATTGTAAGGATTTCAATTCTATATTCACAATAGAGCACTCACCAACAACAGCCCATTGAGGAAGCCCTCCAAATTTGGGAAGAGTAAGAACCTTTCCAAGATCTGAAGGAATAGCACAAGTTAATTAATTCATAATTGTGGATTAAAAATTTGAACTCGGTACTGATTTGAACTACACTGCTCATTCAAACATGTGCGTATATAATTCTTGTAAGACTGGGTGGGCCATAATATATCAATAGAGAAACAAAATTCTCGGGCCTGCAAAGAATGACTATACATACGTACATATATACATTAGTCATAGGAATTTGAGAATCAAATAATATTAACAGAATATTATACCATGAATGAGAGCAGTCAAATGAAGCCAATCTTCATCAGGATAATCTTTTCTAATTGCTTCAGCAGACTGCAATAAGTGCTGAATTTGAGGCTCATCCAAATCAGGATCGCTTTCGTCTACAACTTCATTGAGGAGTTCGCAGCATTCCCATATGCTCATCTCAGCTTTGTCCAGTTTCGCATACTCTTCCCTCATTTTCTTCACCTGCATGCATTCCAAAATTAAATATAATTTGCATATCACATCAAAATATTCTGTTTTATTTATGCATGAAACGTTGCTTACAAAGTCATATGTTTGGTTAATGTGCTGCAACCGGTAAAATTCCGCCACTGACTTTTGCCTTTCACATTCTGCATTATAATCCCTACAAGGCGTTTCCAATACTCCATGTGAGGTCGCTTTCAATGCAAAATAAATTATCTAATTAAGAACTAAATACCCCAAAAATAAAAAGTAAAAAAGAAAAGAAAAAAAAAACCTGAATGTTTGGCCAAAAGAATTGATCTCTGGTGCGACGAATCCATCATTTGGCTTAGTTTTTGGCACCACAAATCCTCCATCCAATACCAACTCATTTGTTTGCTCCTGAACATTTTGATCCTCCGCTCGTGACCCTGATTTCACAAATAAAAGTTTGAATATATAACGACAACAAAAACAAATAAAAAGATATTTTAAATGTTCATGTATGCGTGATTTGCTTGTGAATTAACGATCCGGAGTCGTGTGAGACTCATGTTCTAACAATGCTTAGCACAAACTCATCAGAGCACCAAAACCCGGTGTAAAAAACAATATACATTAATAAATAAAAGAGCTCGGATCAAAATGTTACCAATAAGCTCAGGCTGATCAATGAGGATAGTCATCTTGGCCTTGGCTCAAAGAAGGAATAGGACCTATTTGGAGAATAGAGAGGAATTCTGAAAGAACAGAACACGAGAAAATAAAAAAGAGAGCTTGGTTGATTGATGATTGGCTGAGTATTGATGAAATTGAGAGGTTGGATATTTATAGTAACTCAAAAAAAAGTCCTTCCTTGGAATTTGGAATGTTTTGTGTCCTTCGATATCATAAAAAGAAAGCTTTCGAGTACTCAACTGGAAAAAAAAATAAATAAACAAAAAAAATTCCTTAACTATTTCTATTTTATCCGCGAGTAACTTTCGGATCACAGCAATCCAAACATGTTACTTGCATGGCACAGCCAGACTCACTTCTCTTAAACGCGCGTGTCCAACACCCTCCAATCAAAACAAGTCTCTAATTAAGCCGCGCGTTAATTAAGAGACAGATTACACGTAATGTATCCATATATAGCAAACATTTTCCACGCGGGATAATATTTATCCAAAAACTTTGTGATAAGGATAATAAGATTTGAAATAAATAAAACTCCATTTGCAGCCTAATATTATCAGATTGTTGTTCGGATACCTTTCATTGAATTTCTAAAATTAATTATAGCGCGCACAAAAATGACAATGGGGATGCATATATGGTAATAGCACCTGAAAACTAAATCAACGAAATCGGAGTAGATACTGACTCAGCTTTACGTGGATATCATATCATAAAGGCGAACCTGGAGTAACCAACGCAGAGTCTAGTCATCGCCAGCCAATGTTTGACTTTCTTGGTGGGGAGAAATTGTAATTGCAATCAACGGCTAAGCTGTGAACATGCAGGTTAATGAGTTGCAGTCAACGGCGTGGGTTTTGCCACGTCATCAACCTAACAAAACGCGCATGCAATCTAATTTTAATTGGGTGGAGATGCAATTGGCAATGGCAAGTTTGGTTTGTGGGTGTGATCATAAGAGGATGGAGATCTTTTGACATATATGTATTTTTATTTTTATATGATTAAAATTTACTTAAATTATTATATTATTATTTATTAACTATTAATTATGTAGATATATTTATTTAGATAAAAAAATTAAATTAGGAGAGAATCCTGATCTATGTGACTAAAGTGCAACCAACGAATAATAACAAAAAATTTATGAAAAGTAAAAATAAAAGTGGACCTATTTGATGGCTAGACCAAGCAAATTTTACGGTACTTTTATTTGAAAAATAGAGTTTTTAGTTTTTTCTCAAGTTTGCCTCTAAAATTAATTTTTACTAAAATAACTAAAATACCAGTATATCTAAGTTAGGGATTGTTTGTTTTATTTATTTAATGACTTAATTGACTTAATTTTAATCAGTTAAGTCATTAAGTCCATTTACTTTTTCAACTTAATAAAAATTTTCAATTGTTAAGTCATTAATTTATTAAGTTAATTTTTTAAACTTTTTGCTTAATCTAAAAAGTATAAATAACATCATTAAAAGATATTTCCCAAAATATCTTTGTCTAATTAATCAATTTTCATCTTTTACATAAATAAAATTTACTAATTAGCATTATTACTGACGTCTATAACTTGTGATAACATTAGTGGTAGACTACTATTATTTTTATCTTTTTATTTTCTTCAAATTAGTATTATTTATCTTTGTAATTTCTTATATATATTTTTCATAAATTAACATATACTAATTTAGAATATTAAAGGGTTGTATTTAATTTAACATGATGTATGTTATGATAATATATTGTATTATATATATTTTTTTAAGTTGCTATTATTTGTTTAACATTTATAATTAATAAGGACACAAATATAAAAATTATTGATTTGATCTGATCATGTACTGAACAAATAACTCGAGTGTTGATTGGTAGTTATTAAATAAAAAAATAAAAAAGTCAAATTCTACCAATAAATTACCACTAAAAGAAACTCATTAGAGCTCATATTAGGCGAGGATGCTATGAAAAAAAAAACTTAATTCTTATTTTTAGCAATTCAAACAATTAAAACAAACATGCTATTTAGATTCAGATATTTAGCACTATTTATAATTCAAATTAATTCAAGTTTATTCAAATTTTAGACAAAAAAAAAAAAAACAAATGTCACCTTACTCTTGTGTTGGAAATTTAAAGTTTAAAACTAAAAAGTGTTCATTGCCATTTTAATTAGAATTAGAGGCTTTTATTTATTTATTTATTTATGCATGCATGCATGCATGCAGAGCAGGTTTCTTGATGTAGCCATACCTTACATATGTATTTTTTTTTTCTCCTTTTATATCTACTAACGTTTGCACAAATATATATACACACAATATATTCATGATTTAGGCCAGCCTGATCAGACATCATGGATCGGTCCTGACTGAAAACATGTGGAGGCTACACAATACAACTAATGCTCCGTGGCAAGGCCAATACTTAATAGAATGACGGCTATAGTTTAACATGACCCACACGTCGCCTGCAAAAGCGACAGATTATTTTGATGTGTTTTTAAAGTACAAGTTGCTTGAAAACGAAAGATGCGTGGCCAAACAAAGAAACAAGGGTAAGAAGGACAAAACAGAAGCCAGAAGGGAAAAAAAGGTTTGTGCTTGTGTAATAACTAATAAGATTTAAGTACTGGAGCACGTTTTTGTTTAGGTGATGAGCTGCTGTCAATGTAAAATCTGGCCTGGCCTCCACAAACTTTATATCTTATTACAAGTTATTTGTTTATGTTCTTGAGCTTTCACAAGTTGACAATAAATAATATATTTTAGGTGGACTGGTGGAATTTCTTTATGTAGAGAGAGTGTGATAGGTTTGTTGTTTACTTGTAGCTTTCAGTAGCAGTGTCAAGTGTCAAGTTAGAGAAAGGAGAGATGGAATAATTAATTATTATTTCATTGTCAAGACCATTAGCTAATGATAATTGTTTTATTTTTGTTTGTTTTAAGGAATTATATCTCATGTGTCTTGTCACGTATGGTTGGTGAAGTGGCCATTGCATGTAAATTGATAAGTAATTACGCGAAAGTTAAGAGTGAATTTATATAATAAGGGATGGTGTAAACAGAGTTATGTAATTGATTTACATGTTCTTTTTTAAAATTACTTTATGAATGTGTAGATAATAGACTAATATAATGCCTATTGAGTTTATGTGAAGCTTAACTCAAAATTCTGGCCCAGAAATAAGAGTACCTCAATCAAAAAGTGAAGAATTGACTAGCCCATTCTTGAGAAATTTAAAATAACCTATTTTTATGAAAATATAAAATTTAAGTTTACCCATTTTGATATTAGCATCTAATAGTAATCTTACCCTCAAAATGTTTTCAACTTATATTTTTATGAGATAAATATAAAACATTTATAATATCTTTTTTCTTTTTCATCTCACTGATAGTTAGGGATGGCAGTTTAACCCGGATCCAGATGAACCCAGATAATCCGGGCCGAGTTGAACCTGTATCGAAGTGTAAAAAATTCGATTTTGTAATGAATTTTAGTGACCCAGATGTTCTGGGTTTGGGTTAACTCGTATATCCAGAAGCCGGACTCGAATATCTTATTTTAATATTATTTTTTAATTAATATAAATACAAAAAAAAGTAATTTTATCTATTCCTCTTCCTCATGCAGTTGCCGCCTGCTGCAGGAAAAGTGCCTATTCATCATCATCGGTCCAGGCTGCTGCCGTCGCAAGCTCGGGTTCGCCACCATCGCCGACGCCTTGCGTCTTCTGTCAGATCGCTCACAATTGAACCTCAACGCCGCTCCTTCCGGTTTGCCCCGCTCTCTGTCTCTTTTAAACTCCATTCGTTTACATCTTCGATTTGGCCGCAGTAGACCAAATGGCTGGATTAATCTTTAACTAATCCATGGATCTTCCTTCATTTCCTTCGCAACCAAAAAGGGGCTTTACCTTGGATTAACGTGCAAATTATTTTCGCTTTGTGACATCATGCAGAACAAGAAGATCGTCGCTTTCAAGACATCAAGCCCGCTGCTTGCAGGTTTCATAGACAATGATGGAGAAATATTTTTGGTTGTTTTAATAATTGAAATATTGAAATTTACGGATTTATATTATTGGATGTGTTATTGCTTAGAAATTTGTATTGTTTATGGACGATTTACCATCCGGATGTGTTATTGATTGGAAATGTATTAAGATTTTATTTTTAGAATTTTAGAAACTGATTCATTGATGTAGGTTCAAGACACAGAATCCGAAAACCTGAATTTTTCCAGGTTGAACCCGTCCCGAACCTGGAAAAAAAAATTGGGTTTTAATCCGGGTCTGGGAAGAAGAAAATGGTGTCCAGGTCTGGAATCGGGAAGGCCAAATCCGGATCCAAACCCGGACCCAGACCTAGATTTTGTCATCCCTACTAATAGTAAAGTGTTGAAATTTAATACTGGAGAAAGGATGGCATCAGGTTTAAAGATTAATGAAAAAGACAAAATATGGGAAAAAAAAGAGTATTATTGAAATTTGATATATGGAAAATAATATAAGCACTACTACAAAAATGATTTTTACTGACATTTCGTTTCTAACACTTCCTAAAAAGTGTTAGTAATGGTATACATTTTGATCATTTTTTTCATTTAACAAATATGTATCATAAATCACTAATACAAAGGTGTCAATAGCATAAAACTCAATAATTACTGATACTTTAGTATCAGTGATAAATATATATATATATAATTCCAATTATGTTTTTACTTGGATTTGAACTTAAAATCTCCAAACTTTAAATTTTAATTTCAAAATACAAACGGGTAGTGCACATATTTTCTTTGTTTATTTAAACCGTACATAATTAACTACAAACCCTTTACTATAATTTAACACAAATTTTTCGATCTCCCTCAACTAAAATATTTTCCCTCTTAAACAAACTAAAATCTAAATCCCTAAAATTCCAAGTGCCTAAATCCCTAACTCTACCTAAGCGATAACCAGCAGCAGCCCCTCTCCAAGGCTTTAACAGCAAGCACGATGATAGCGACACATGCAGCTTGCACAGCAGTAGCCCAACAAGCCACACCACCCGCTGCAGTAGCTCGCTTGCTTTCAATCTCTCTCTGAATGCACACACAGCAGTGGCAACCCCTCTCTCACGCTCGTTTAGTCACTCTCACTTGTCTCTAGTCACCATCTCACCCTCCAGTCTCAACTACTGCCATTGCAGCCGTATTTAGTTGTTGCGATCGCTCCGGCTGCCTGAGACAGTGAATTAAGATTCCACTTTTTAATTTTTTTCATTAATTTTTTGCCTAAATTAGATTATTCAAATACTCAAATTAATTAAGTTGTGAGTAATACTGTAATAATTTAATTTGCTCCGCATCCCGTGCAGAAGGTAAACAACTCCCTTTTTAGGGTTCATGTAGTAGTTGTCTTGACTGAATCGCCTTAGTAATCATAAGGTCGGTTTTCTCAAGAAAGGCAACTTCAATCCTTTGGCATTTTCAGTGCTTCTTCCGAATCTCTCTTCACTGTAGCCTACTTCTACATGTGATTTGAGGACCAAGAATTTATCTCAAAGGCGAATTGTATTATGTTTTAATTCTCTGTTTGACTCTTTTAACTTTTAAATTTCAGCATAATGTGTTTAGTGTTCCATCAACTGTTTTATCAAATACATAGGCCTCTAGGCTTTAGATACTAGTGTTCAAATTTGCCATCTAGTTTTTATGGTAACTTTGAGCATGGGTTTTGCTTCATTTGCTTGAATAAAAGACCAGTTTTCATTGTCGTGGATAAAAAAAAGTAAAAAAGGCTTTGGCCAATGGTACCTTAGGAGGTCAAAGTCAAGGCTTCCAAAGACAATGTTCCCATGATCGATGTGACCCAATTTGGCTACTTTAAGGTTTTGGGTAAGCGCGTTTTGCTTGAAAACCAACTTGTTGTAGTGAAGGCCAAGCTTGTTTCCAAAACAGCTGAAAGGAAAATTAAAAAAGCTGGTGGGTCTGTCGCGTTTACTGTTTAGGTTTATTGTTATTGCTTTTATAAATTTTTCTGATATTTTGGTTTCGGCTTTTGAGTATTTAACTATGTACTTTTGGATATTTATGTTATCATCAGAAACTTTTTGCTTTATATTAAGACATGTTATTGATTAATAATAATAATATTTTGCAGAAAATGTTTTAATTTTTTTCTTCCATTCGGAATTCGTAGTATTTATTTGATTTGATTTCTGTCATGGTGTGTTGATTATGAGGATGATAAGATACTACATTGCTCCTTTACTTATGTTTGATTCCTTATACTAGAAACATACCTCTAGTAGAGTTGCCATTTATCTACTTTATTGTTGTAAAATCTGTTATAAAATGTATAAACAATCATTTATTTTAACTTTCTTTATATGCTTAAGATCTGAATTTATGTATAAGGTGTTTGTGTTAATGTTGTTGATCATTTCAGTAAGTAGTGCCAATTTATAATGACCTTGGTGCATTTCTATTCAGTTAGTAAACTTTTTTTCATTTCAGTTGTTTATTTGTTTAACAAATGTATAACTAGTTTCTACAAATTCACTTTGTGTATAATAGATGATTCAAAATCTTGGCATAGAGGAAAGTGAAGTTTTTGAAGTAAATAGGGTACTTTACAAAAACTATGCCACATCAATGGGTGGTCTAAGATACAATATATATATATATATATATATATATATATATATATATATATATATATATATATATATATATATAAGTTTAAATCCTCTAGTATTCATATACATATCCTGGCAAAAAAAAAAAAAACCAATAAAAGTAGTTTCATAAATTGATGTGCATGTTGTTATTATTGTTAATTTGCAGGCTATCTACTATGACTTCGACAATGGTGACTATCATAAGTAACATTATTTTCCTTTCTAATTCATCTGAAAGTATTAATTTGCAGGAGCCATTTCCACTACATAACAGCAACAAGACAGCCCCTACAGATTTCTAGTGGCTGTTTTCACTGCACAACAGCCCCTGCAGATTTCCGGGCTGTTTTGTTGCTATTCTAAAGTCAAAACAACTCCTGTAATTTTTTTGGGCTATTTTGCAATGAAAATAGTTTTGAGGATTGTTGAGAAAGGAGGGGAATGAGAGCGATAGTTTTTTAAAAGGCTTGATGAGAGTTTGATAAATTTGACAAGTTTTGCTAGATTAAAGTGAAAGAAGTTTATGCTAAGGCTGAAAGTTTGAGTGGGCAAATGGATGTTTTGATTGCAATCTGTTGTTTGATTGTAAAAAATAGGAAGGTTTTAATTAGATTGACTTAGATGTTTTGTTTTCTGTGACTTGTTGCAGTTATCCAACATGGTTTCTTCAGATGACTTAAGCTAAGGTTCTTTATTTCTATAACTTTCAGTATTATTGTTATATTATTTCTTATTGTTTTATTAGTTGTTGAAACATCTTTCAATTGCTCTGTTTAACTACTTGCAATCAATTTGTTTTCCATAATCTATTTCCGTACTAATTGATTTTATGTAGTTGTAGGAGGGAAAAAAATAAAGTTGCGGCTGGATATTGAGTGATGTTCTTATGCTTCTTTTTGGCGGAAACTAAATTAATATTTCGTGGTTGTTGAAAACTTAATTTAGTACTTATATTTTTCTTTTCCAGATAGTGGTGTAGTTGATTTATGTGAATTTGAATCATCCATTTGGGATGTTCATTATGTCAATTATATTGTGACATTTTATATATGTAATATATTTTGACCTTTCTTTTGGTTGTAAAACAAATAGGAAAAATATAATTAGAATAAAAAAACTTTATTAACCAAACCTGCATAACATTATTAAATACTGACATTAAATATTTAAATTGACATGAATAATATTTGATATTATTAAGGCAGCTTGTTTTTGATACTATAATCACATAAATCACTGATATGTAAATAGTATTATCAAATATTAACACCATCATATCATTATTTTGGTGATACTACACTGACATGAATTACTGACATAAAAATTACTGACACTAAAAATTAGTGTCAGTGTGTTCTAACTTGAGCATTAATGATATAATTAACAAGTGTCAGAAAAAGTAATTACTGATACTAAATTAGTGTTAATAAAACCCATTTTTGTAGTAGTGAAGGGAAATATTTTTTTTTTCCTTTCAAACTCGAAAAGGAATTATTTGACTCTAAGAAAATTGTGGAGACATAATAGAGTTATATTATTCATGATCTAAAAAGTAAAAATTGTTCGGAAAAACATGTCACGGGAAATAAAATGTGTATGGATAGAGAGGTCTAAGCGTCTAATTCAAAGTAAAACTAGGTCAAGAGTTGGGGCTTTTCTAAGTCTTACGGACAAGTTTGGCTATGATACCATATAGAAATCTATGGATCTAATTAAACTCAAAGGCTAGTTCAAGAGTTAAGAGTTGTCTAAATCTTATATATTCAACCTAATTTTAATAGTAAGTCAATGTAAGAGATGTGTGTGTGTGTGTGTGGGTGTGTGTGTGTGTGTGTGTGTGATGATAAGCCTAAAACACACACAGCTCTCCTTGACCTAATAACAGGGCGCCAAACCTCTCAAAGAAATCTTTTCTATATATCTCTTGGCCAAATAACCTAGTTTTGGGAACATAGGCTTTCTAATCTTCTATAATGTTTCTGATATGAAAGATCTATTTCAACGACGATCACCGAGCATACTTTATTATAGAAGGTTTTAGAAACTCCTTTTGGGAGTACTAGCTCTAATACCAAAAGAAAAATAAAAAAACACGAAGGATGATTTTATTACAAGAAAAGAGAAAATAATATTTCACCCAAGGACTCTTTACTACAACTCAAGACTTCAAGACTCGATGATCCAGCACACTACTAAGGATTCCTTTTTATAGGCACCGAAGGAATCTTCTTTTACTATTTACATTATTACATCTTATCCTAAAAGAATTTACTTTATGACTTATCACTACTTTATGTTACATCACACAATATATCTTTCTCTCTAAAGGATTTATTTTATAACCCAACACATGTGACTCCACACATTTGTCACTTCATCATTGTCTACTCCTATCCATGCCAACATTGTTATTCTTATGGGTTGGTCATGCCATTCTGACAGCTATTTGCTGGTGAATCTTTGAGTTTTTCGAGTCTTTTTGATTTGGTTCTGCAACTCATGCCCTTGGACTGCCAGTTACTATTGCTGAGCAATAATTTCTTCTAATGCTTCATTTTGTTCTAAAACATTGATATTGCTCCAATTGATAGCCTTTTCTATAGGTCCAAATTCTGTCGGATCAGTCTTTTGGATTATCCATTTAACTATAGCAAAATCATCAGATATTCTCCTTAGAGTTCGTCTCCAGTTTCTGGAACATTGATTACACCAATAAATCTGGTTGAATAGGATTTTCATGGCATGTGCGAGCAAGACATCGAATGCCTTCCTTCAATCTGGCATTTTTCACTTGGATATACTGTCCTGGTTTCTTTAGGAAAGGAAACTAATATTCTTCCATCTTTTAGCCTGTCTACCTTAGGGGCTTTATGGGCTTGCAAGGGCTTGTTATTCTAAGTTTTCTAGTCAAGAATTTTAAAATGCGGAAAAGTCTAAGAAAACTTTAAAACTGCACGGTTTTAAAGCATTATAAAATTAACACTATAAAATTGTAAAATTTTAAAGTTTTCTCAAACTTTCCTGCATTTTAAAATCCTGAATTGAAATATATATATATAAATGTTCCAATCTGAAATTTTAAAGTGCGGGAAAGTTTTAAAACTACACGGCTTTAAAGGCTTACACCAGACTGGAACATTTATATATGTGTGTGTGATTCAAACCAATAAATCATTTCACGTCTAATGGTGTAAATGTGTTTGGTCGTGATTCTCGTGAATATTTAGCAAATAGTAAGCATCCATTGCCATGCAAATAGAGTACTCTCTAAAATGTATACAACCATTCAGGGTATAGGTGTGACTTATGGTCGTAGATTAATAGCTAGTATGTTACTACATCGTCATGGTCCTCGTGGTCATCATTATTATTATTATTATTATTTAGCCAGTGTTGGAATATAAGTAAAAAACATGACAAAATAGAATGGGTTGTCCGCTTTTTTTTTTAATCCAGCATTTGACTCTGTAACCCATCAGTTTCATATTTTAAAATTTTGATAAGAGCTTCAAACACTGCGAAGTACATGATGATACAGCTGCAGAAAACACCCATTTCCAAATTTCGAGTTTGTTAGGTAAGATTATGACGCGGAAATGCATAGACTTTTATGTTACATAAGATTCAGATAATGGGTATAACTTCGGTGCAATAGATGTATTGAGCATCCGTCATTTTGTTCATTACCGGTAATAATTTTCTTGTTGTTGGTAATAAATTTTTTATTGTAAATGCAGATCTTGTATTTAAATACCAAATGCAGATCAATTAACTAAGATTGACGCTACACCATAAGCCTGTGAGCGCCTATTGCACTACCCATAGTAAACTAGCTAGTAGGTTAATTTTCTTCTTTTATAAATGAAAATTTATTTCTATATATGCTATCATATTTATTATATTATTGTTCTGTAAAACAAAAAAAGGACTTTTATACAGTTATACTTATCTAGTGGATCACATTTCGTTATCAAATAATGACTTTATTTTCTATTAAAGAAAAAAAAAATGGTGCTTGCTAAGACTTCCTCGTCCAATGAGAAGAGTTCTTGGACAATTTCGTTGAGCCGTTCTTGTATTGACCGGGGCTACTTTTATTTTCAATCTTTGTGTAAACTCACACCACTTTTAAAAAATATTTACATATCAATAAAAAAAATTATACAATTAATCCATTTAAGCTTTCTTATAATTTTTTTCTCATTTAAATTTTTTTGACCATCTTTGATCATTAAGGTTGCTCCAACATAAGTTTTACTTTACTATTTTACCCTTATGATATATAATGACCTACTTGCCCCAATAAATATGTGTTCTTCTATTTAATAATTTATGTATTTAATTTTGTGACTTATAATATAATATTTTTAAATGAAATCTGATAATTTTCAATGGCTTACATGTAAATGAAATAAATTTGACACCTTGATAATTTACACGAGCATTGTACCATAAAGACATTATGTTAGGTTAATAAAAGATTAATAACCATACTAATTAAGTAGAATTGACACATCATTTATAAACAATCAATTTTGTACAAAGTTTAAAAAAATGTTGGAGCTAAAATAAAATTTTACTATCTTTACCTTATAAGGATAAAATAGTCCATTTAAGTTTAGGCTAAAGAAATTTTGGTAGTCAAATATAATTAAAAAAATTAAAGTTACAACAAAATAAATTATGATAGTTTTAATTAATCAATTCTCCAAAATTCCTCCTTATATGAAATCTTTAAAAATAATGTGAACATTTTATAATGATTTTTTTTATAAGTGTAGCGGATTTACAAAAACTTTGGGATGGAAGTATCACCACCTTCCTCTATTTTCTTTCATTGAACTCCTTGTTCAATTTCATAAAACCCCTTATATATAGTTATATAACATATAGTATTTATAGGGGTGGAAATATTTCTCCACCTTATTTTATGTAAAACCACTACATTGATTAATCTGCCCTATAAAAATTCAAAATGAATATATTTTGTAAATACACCACATAAATACCAAAGGGTCCCTATCTATTTAATATTTATAAAATTTTCTTCTTTTTTTAGATTTTTATTTGTTTTCTTAGCATTGGTGGAATTTTCTAGAAAATCGACACCTTATTTCCAAGCTCATAACATAATAGTGTTAATAAACAAGCCACTCAGACAAGCATACAAAACCAAGGGCATTAGAAAGGCAAGAGCACAATATCCAATATCGACCTAGAAAAAAAAACCAAAGGCATTAGGAAGGCAAGAGCACAATATCCAATATCGACCTAAAAAAGCAATTAAAGGGTAGGCTACTGCAGACTTTGTAGTGGAATTTACTAGTAGTTGACTCAAAAAGAAAAGAACTAGCACAAATACCATATCAATTTGGAAGTTATATGTGGATGGGTCATCAAACCAACAAGGGAGTGGAGTAGGATTGATTTTGTTGACACTAGAACACATAAAATTGAGTTCTGCCCATAGATTTAAATATGAGGCATTACTTATCGGATTCAGGTTGGCAAGAGAAATATAGGTAGAGAAACCAATTATGAACCCAGTCATATATAAGTTCCAGTGATTAATAGTTGATTGTGAACCAAGTTATATATGAGTACCAGATAAAAGAAAATAATTTGCTAGAGTATCTTGAAAGGTCAGAAAATTGGTGGAAACTTTTGTAGGGTACATTATAACATAAGGATCTCAAGGAAAGAAAATAGTAGAAAAATGCTCTTGCAAGATTAGCATTAGTTATTGACACAAGCTTGACCAAACTCATACCTATAGAGTTCTTACCATGACCAAGCATTAGTCAAGAGGTAAACAATAAAGTTAATCTTGTTCATATAATTGGGAGTTGGATGGATCCCATCATTGGTTTATTTAAGGGATAGAAAGTTTTCTAATTATAAACAAGAACCAAGAAGTGTGAAATTGAGCTCAGCATGAGATGTGATTCTAGGAGATGTATTGTACAAGAAGGGATACTCATTGCCTTGCATAAGATGCTTAGCACCTGACAAGACAAATTAGGTAATGAGAGAAATCCATAATGGCATTTGTGGTAATCATTCGGGAGTAAGATCACTATCTCTAAAGGTTGTCCACTAATGATATTTCTAGCTTAAAAAGAAAAAGGATGCACATACATTTGTCTAATAATGTGATAAGTGTCAAAAATTTTCTAATGTACCTCATCAACTCCTAGAACATATTACCTTATTCATTAATCCGTGGCTATTTGCTCAATGGTGTATAGACATCATTGGTCTAATGCCAATGGGTAAAGAGCAAACAAAATTTACCATAACATTGTAGACTATTTTACTAAATAAGCAGAAGCAAAGTTTTTGGTGTACATTATAGAATAGAAAACGAAAGGGTTTATATGGAAATCAATCACATACAGGTTCAATATCCTCTGAGTCATTTTTACAGACAATAGGAAACAATTTGACAATCTACGCTTTAGGGAAATTTATGAAGGCCTTTGAATAAAAAATGCTTTTTCTTCACCAGTCTATCCTCAAGCTACTGGGCAGGTTAAGGCTATTAATATAATAATCAAACATCATTTAAAGACCAAGTTAGAAAAGCAGAAGGGGTTTGAGCAGATGAACTACTATTTATGTTATAGTCTTACAAAATAACACACACTAGAACAGGAGGAAAAACTCCATATTCCCTTGCATTTGGGACGGAAGTAGTAGTTTCAATTTAAATTGGGATGCCATCATATATAATACAACACTTTTAATCGAAACAAAATCAAAAGCCGTTTAGTTTCAACCTAACTTATATGAGGAAAAGAGAGAACAAACTCAGAGAAGAGCTACAACAAATAAGCAAAGGGTGGTTTGATACTTTAATTCAAAAGTAAACCCAAGAATCTTATGAGTTGGAGATCTTGTTCTTAGAAGGCTATTCCATAATAGAAAGAGCAAAATGTTGGTGTATTAGGCCTAAATCGGAGGGCCTCTATAGAATAGTAAAGGTTTTTAGACCTGGAACCTAATTAAAGATATGAATAAAGTCATGATTCCACAATGTTATAATGTAGAGCATTTAAGGATCTACTACCAATAGGAAAGCTGTCATTTCCCCTTTCAGCAATTTAAAGATAAGATATGTAGTAAGGCTTTTTTTAAGCAATAGAGAAATTTTTATTATTAGCAAAGAATTCTTACTAATTAGATTCTGTAATAATTTATTGACTTATAAAAGCATATTCTTGAGTCGCATCGGTATATTATTTTAGCACGAGAAGTCAAAGATAAATTTCTAGTTTTCTTAAAAGGAAAGTAGTAGGAAAAGCTAAAGTAGGATTCCTAGTCTTCTAAAAAAAAAAAGGGAGCAAGAGAAGCTAAAAGTAAAGTTCTTGATCTCATAAAAAAGACAGTATGAAAGTTAAAGACAAATTTTGGTCTTTTAAAAAATGATTTATTATAGAATTACCCTAGAAAACTACCTAAAGTGCAAAAATGAAATTGGACTCAGCATCCAGAATTTACATCATGATAATTCCCAGATTCCAATCCTAAAGTGCAAAAATGAGATTGGACTCAGCATCCAGAATTTACATCATGATAATTCCCAGATTCCAATCCCTAATACTAAGAAACCACGAATCTTTCCATGACCTACCAAGTGATCTCTTTTGGATGATTAAAGGGGGAAGTTTAGATCTATAGGGAGAAAATCATGTTTTTCAATTTTTCAATTAAAACCTTTTTGGACCGATCTCATACAACATATAAGAATTAAGTAATCTAGAAATTCGTACCTTTGATGATCTGAGAAGACGAACAATTGAGAGTTGTAGATCCGTCTCCAAACGATCTTCCAGCCTATGACTCAAGATCGATCAACACTGGACGTGTGGGCGTCTGTTTCACCACTCCCAATTGCAACTGGTGTCTCTTAGATGTCTTTTATATTTTTGTCAAAAACCTTAGAATTCTATTCTCTCTATTTTTGGGAGAAAAGTACCTCTTTTATAATATCTTATGAAAAACCCTAATATGTTAGGATTAGGATTCCTATTTTAATTTAAAATATGATTCCTCTTTTAATTTAAATATTTAAATATTTAAATTAAATACTATCTCTCCACTTACGTAAAAGTGGAGAGAATGTGTAACTAACTAGGGGACCACCTTGTAAAATATCACAAGTCCCCCTTTTACACTTGAATATAACATACTAGGCTTTAACAAATCTTATTGGTTGCTCTCGAGACAACTTCTGGATAATCCGATTTATCAAATCGGTAAACCGGATTAGCTTTGGTTGCTCTCGGGTTTAATTTTGAATAACCAGATAGGAAAACTGATAAGTCGGTTGCGCTTTAGACGCATTCTGAAAACAATTCGGCCAATCGGTTAAGAGAACCGGTAAGCCGTTTTCGGCTTGTAATATTCTAGACAAGGCTTGTAATATTCTGGACACTAACCGGCTAACCGGTTAGTGAAATCCAAAAAATGGGTCACGGTTTTCATGTTACGGTATCGTAACCGGATAACCGGTTATATAATTCGGAAAGTCAGATTTGCAAAGCTTCTTTTTTGCCTCAAAATCGGATAGCCAATTCGTCTATCTAGAAATCTGGATTCGCGTTGCTGCCTTACTGCTTGGTCACGAGTTTTGAGCTCTTTCTTCTTCATTTTTCATTTCCCTTCACATGTTCTTTCTCTCGAAACCATGAGCTACTCTCCTCTATTTTCATTCAATTTCTCTTTATTTCTCACTCACTTTTATGCCAAAATCAATGATTTAAGCCAATGCCCATGCATTTTACTTTCAGTAAACACTTTCCAGTCATCAGTTCTTCACTTGTTCTTCATCATTTCATCATCATCTCTCATGTATGAATAGTGCTTCTCCATTTCTCTCTCAAATTGCTTCATCTTTCACTCATTTTCTTGTTAAAATCAATCATTCAAATCATTATTCATCCATTACTCCTTCAATTTTCACTCTCAAAACTTGATTTCATCAACTGTTCACATAAAGCCCAAAATCAAAAACCTAACTCCAAGCGTTTCTCTCTCTTCATTTTCAAGCTTCCTTTAGCCCTTTTTTTTCATCCAATCTACATCATAAATTAGCTTCATTCATCTCTAGGATCGATTTTCTTTGCTCAAATAAATCTATTTCACTCAAATTTTTAAAAACCCGAAATTGCATATTCAAGCTTGTTTTTGTTTCAACAATGGTGGGTGGTGACTAGTCCAAGGGGAAACAAGTGGTCAAGAAGCACAAGGAAGATTATGACGATTATTCGAAGTTTATATTGACTTCATTTTGCATTTACACATCCCCTGCTTCGGAAACGATTTCTCGACATCGGTCATTCCTCCATATTTTGTCAATCTTAGTAATTTGACATGAATTTAGGATGATGAAAGTTATTAATATCTCTAATCATGTTATTAATAATATTAAAATTGATTTCTTGATGATTTTGATGATTGATAATTATATGTGTGTTGCTTGATGAATTGATGGAGTTGTTGGATTGTTATAATTATTTAAGCTTATGTGGAAGTGTTTTTAGCAATGTTGTGTATTTGAGGATTTGTTCATTTTTAAGGGGAAACTCTTCCGAAATTTTTTTTTTTTGGATAATATCTTCATCAAATTACTTTTGATAATCTTGTTTCAATTGAATCTATCTATCTTTTCTTTTTTATGATAAAGGAGGAAATAAATATGATACGTTTTTGGATACAATATGATCTTGGATGATATAAATTGGGGGAAGTAACATGCATTTTGAGCATTATTTTGATAGTTGATATGTGATCATGGTAATGACTTTGAGATATAATGATGATTTGATTACATGATTTTTATATGATGATTTTATATTATGGTTAATTGATGGAATGATGGTTCATGATCAATTTATGGTTAATTGGATGTTTGGTTATTATATGTTTCTTGATTAACCATTGACATATTATCTGTCTTAGCATGAATTTCTAGTAATTTTGATGCTGAAGGGGGAGAGATCATTTATTTTGAATACGGAGACATTTAATACGTATTTTGATATTGAATTATTTGTGCTTGGTTTTGAAATATTAAGGGGGAGCTTACAAATTGATATAGACCATATATTCTGGGGGAGCTTTTACTCTTTTTGACGATGAAGGGGAATATATAATATGTAAGAGGGAGATATGGTAGATATGATTGTTATGAAAAATATTCATATGCATTTATGTAGGGGGAGTCTTTCAAATAATTTTCAAATAAGTTTTTCATCTTGCATTGATTAAGGGGGAGTTTTTTCATAAGTAAGTCAAATTTTTATAATGTGTTTTGTCATCATAAAAAATGGGGAGATTGTTAACCTATAAGACTAAAAATGTTAATTTTGATGATAACAAACCACATGTTATAGATGAACAAATATTTACATATTGTGCTTTTATAACAAGAAAATAATTTTTATGTTATTAGATTGTTTTTCAAGATATGGACTAAAATGAAAGAGTTTTGCCTTCTTTGTTTTTAACTAAATATTGTTTTGAATTTCCGATTTGGACCTATTTGAAAATATTTAAATATTTTAGGTCATTCTATAATTTCACATAGTTTGGGCAATATCATAATTTCAAAAATTTTTGGGATTAATAAAGTATTATTTTGAAATTCTGAAATTGGACTTATTTGAAAAGATTCATAACGTTTTGGACCATAATATAGTTATATAAAGTTTTGGGGTCAAACTATAATTTTAAAAAATAATTCACCATAGCAGTTACTGTAGCATCCGGCTAACCGGATGTGACAAGTAGCTATCCGGATTTCAAAAGTAAACTTCTGGAACATAAACGGCCATCCGGATTTCAAAAGCGGCATACCGGATCGTCAAAATTCAAATATATGTTGTAACGGTAACATAAAAATGGCTAACCAGGTTCCATAAACGGTAAGTCAGTTATCACCAAAATGTTCATAATGACTAGTTTTTTAACTCAAACTATATAAACTCAAAACCAATTCATTTTTGGTAATCTTTGCAAGTATAAACAAGTGTACACAACATATATTGAGCTTCAATTTCGTAAATCATCATTTATTGAATCATCTTTGTTCGTCAATTTGTATATCTACTCTTTGAGAGAGTTTTTGTTGTAATTTTCAATTCTTCATCAAATTTGTAAGTGTTTAAGTGTGTGAGACACTTGAGTGAAGAGATTGGGAGATAATCTCTTTGTTGTAAAGGTTCATTGGCACCTTGGAAGTCAATTGCTAGATTTTGAAGCCTTGGAAGGCTTAGATAGTGAAATCCTCAAGCTTGGGTTGCTAAGAGGCGTGGACGTAGGCAGGGATAGACGAACCACGTAAAAATGTTTGAGTTTGTTTTCTCTTCCCTTACTCATTTATTATTGTGCTTTCATTGAATTTATTATTTTCGAAATTAGTAAGGTATTAGATTGGATTATTGTATGGTTTGATTAGGATAAGTTTTAAAAATTCAATTCACCCCTCTCTTGGGTTGCATAACTTGTATTTCAAAATATTGACCAACTAGAAATTTTATTCAAAGATGTTGCTGCTGACACGACTCAAAAGTATTATTACTCCCAAATATAAGAGTGTCTAGTTATAATATAACCCAGTGAGTCTGAGGTCGAACTACAAAGAATTTAAAATCTAGTAGTCAATTTAAAACAAAGAAAATTAATTGTGGGAAAATGAAATTATTTGAAATCGATTTAAAAATATGCTAAAGTTACGGGATACTCTCAATATTCAAACTATAATTTTAATTCTCTTATTTTTATATTTTGCCTCACTTTTACCAGTTAATTATTATATCATTTAATTCTCAACTAACTATGTGTATGGATAATTATGGAATTAAGTACCAAATGTGTCACAATTAATGTGTCGACATTATGTCAAAATACCATACAAATCCAAGAAAATTTATAACATGACATAAAAATAACCAGAAAAGAATAAAACAAACTTAAAACTCACTTGAGAAAGTAATTAATTTTATTATTTAAAACTTTGAGCTTCACCTCAGCTTAGTAAAATTAGCTACTCATATTGAAAGAAAACACCACACTTTTTTTATTTGATAAACTTTTGAAATATATTACAAGGAAAATTGATACAAAAGAAAACAAGAAAAGAAAAGAAAGAAAGATAGAAATTCTTTAGCTCCCTCTTGGCTACAACTCTCTCTCTTGGCTTGCCCTCTCTACTCGCCTCACTTTGCTTGCATCCCCTTGCCTTTTTATAGGCAAGGGGTGCATCTTTTTTTTTGTTTTTTTAATTATTATTATATATTATATGTACTTTGAAATGTGTAATCGTCAGGAGGCATGATGGCCACCTGACCATCACGAGCAACCAAAGCATGGTTGCCTTTTGTTCTTTTGTTCTTTTGTTCCTTTTTTATTATTACATGTCCTCAATTGTACTCAGTAGTTCTTCTTTATTCCCACTTTCAATTCCAATTTCATCTTTATTCCTGAAAAATATTTACAAGATAAAAATTAACATATTGCGAATTAATTTAACATAAAATATATTTGGAGAGTATTAAGATAATTTAGAAATAATGAGCGCATTAATCGATACAATAAGTGAAAAACTAATAATTTTATCCTTATTAAATATACATTTTTTAGTGTCAATCACACCCCCCAACCAGCTTATTATAGGCCCTAGAAATTTAAGTGATAAAAATTTAGAGAAATTTCAAAACCAAATTGAAATCTTTTTTTTTTGTTGTTGAAAATTGTATTTACTTCTTCCATCGGATCAATGACAACAATCAAATAAAAGTATAAGCATTATCTTCAGTCTTAATAAAATCCTACCCACATAAATCAGTTAAGTAAAATCATATAAAATGATCAATTATCAGAGCTACATTAATCAAGCCACGTTTAAGAATGTTATATCAAACCCCAAAACCTCACGATTAAGAGTAACTCTCTCAAAAGAAAATATACCCCAAATTATACTGTGACTCTAAAAAAATGGTACATTTGAGAGAATAATAAAACAATATCACACGCTCTCACCAAGATAAAAGGATAACACTTACAGCTTAGAAATAAAATGATCTCAATTCAGGGGAATTATTAGCCAAACTAATTTTTATTTTTATGCATCACCACATTTTTTAGTCCATATCACCAGCTTTTACTTTAGACAATAGTTCCTTAAAATTGAGAAGAACTCTCATTAAGACGTAACATAGGCTAGGGTTATGGCCAACAAAAAAGGGTAATAGGAAAAACAAAAATATATGTTTGAAAAATAGGAGACCTTTTAGAGATTACAAGGTGCTTTTTTGCTAGGAATTATTTTCTCTCTTTTTTTTATTATTTTTTATTTATTTATACATATCCTCTCTGTCTCTTTTTTTTCATAGCACCATTATCAGGAATACATAATCATCCCTATTTTCAAACATAATTAGGTGGTGGAAAACATAAACATAAGGTGATACTCCACATTGGAGTGGGACAAGATGTTAGGTTATCAAAGAAAAAATTCTTTTTTTATTTTTTTAAGAGCTCAAAGGGGTTAACTATGAATACTTTATAATATGGTTGACTAGAAGGCTCAAACGGATCAAAGATGGTCTTCTGTCATCTTTTAGGTCTCTAAATAATCTTTCATATCCACTAGTTCAATAGACTTTTAGATGCGGCTGCACAAACTTTATTTTTTTTCATTTTTTTTTACTTTAAAGAAAATATAGAGATCTTGTACATTAAATTGTGAAGTTGTATAGGCAAACAGGGTTACGCTCCAAGGATAATAGGCTCAAAAACTCACTTTGACTTTTCATAACATGTGCATTCCTCCAAATGGCTTAATCAATTTCACTCATTAAATTTCTCAATTTACGTTTCAACATGCAAAGGGGAAAACGTAGTATAACATAACTTAAGGCCAAAGATAATGCGAATGCCAAAATTTGAAAATCATCATGGTATCTAATGTTAAAAGATTACACCAAAAAATATAACTCTTTTTTTTTTAGTTAAAGAAAACACTAAAAATTTGGGACTGATTGCAGAAATTTAAGGGAGATGATTAAGAGAAAAAGAGAAAAAAAAAGTTAGAAAACAAATTTTTTTTTCAAAAAACAAAACACTAAAATTAAGAAGATGTGTTTCTAGAGACATTACATTCTATATTCTGCCATCTTCGACTCAAATTTTTATCCAAAGTTAGTCTTTACAACAAAAATTAGTAAAAACATCACTAGGACTGAGACATTCAATAATTGTCAACTATTCCCTCCCCCCAACCTAAAGCAGACATTCAACAATGTCTTAGAATAAAGGAGTAGAGTTTAGAAGACATCATCTGGTCACTGCTAGAAAATATTTACAAATAGAGAGTTAAATCTAATTTACACTTTTTACGAGAGTTACTACCATCATCATCAGTTGCCCAATCCAATGCCAAAGTCATGGGATATGGTTCAGGTTTGTAAGCTTGCAAAAGATCAAGTAACTCGTTAGCAGTAGAAGCACAAATAAAGAGTTTTTTCGCTGAGGGTGGAATGAAATAATTTTTAATTGCATGATTAAGAAATGCTATTAAGCCATCATAAAAGTTGTTAATATTTAACAAACTGATGGGTTTTTTTATGGATATTCAAATAGGCCCAAGAAGCAAATGTAATTAGTGCCTCCAAAGTTGCAAGATCTGCTGGCAAGGAGATGAAAGCGTCAACATTATTTAACATTTCAGATATTCTTTGCATACTTGAGACAACTAACTCTTCTCCTCCAGTTGATGGGTTTGGTAGACCTTTGCTTCAATTAACCAGCGAATGTTAGCAGGAATCCCATTGATCATTAACAAACACAATCGTTCTTAAGAGCATTTTTCACTTGGATATACTGGCCTGGTTTCTTTAGGAAAGGAAACTAATATTCTTCCATCTTTTAGCCTGTCTACCTTAGGGGCTTCATGGGCTTGCAAGGGCTTGTTATTCTAAGTTTTCTAGTCAAGGATTTTAAAATGCGGAAAAGTCCAAGAAAACTTTAAAACTGCACGGTTTTAAAACATTATAAAATTAACACTATAAAATTGTAAGATTTTAAAGTTTTCTCAAGCTTTCCTGCATTTTAAAATCCTGAATTGAAATATATATATATAAATGTTCCAGTCTGAAATTTTAAAGTGCGGGAAAGTTTTAAAACTACACGGCTTTAAAGCCTTACACCAGACTGGAACATTTATATATATGTGTGTGATTCAAACCAATAAATCATTTCACGTCTAATGGTGTAAATGTGTTTGGTCGTGATTCTCGTGAATATTTAGCAGATGGTAAGCATCCATTGCCATGCAAATAGAGTACTCTCTAAAATGTATACAACCATTCAGGGTATAGGTGTAACTTATGGTCGTAGATTAATAGCTAGTATGTTACTACATCGTCATGGTCCTCGTGGTCGTCATTATTATTATTTTTATTATTTAGCCAGTGTTGGAATATAAGTAAAAAACATGAAAAAATGTAATGGGTCGTCCATTTTTTTTTTTAATCCAGCATTTGACTCTGTAACCCATTAGTTTCATATTTTAAAATTTTGATAAGAGCTTTAAACACTGCGAAGTGCATGATGATACAGCTGCAGAAAACACCAATTTCCAAATTTCGAGTTTGTTAGGTAAGATTATGACGCGGAAATGCATAGACTTTTATGTTAGATAAGATTCAGATAATGGGTATAACTGCGGTGCAATAGATGTATTGAGCATCCGTCATTTTGTTCATTACCGGTAATAATTTTCTTGTTGTTGGTAATAAATTTTTTATTGTAAATGCAGATCTTGTATTTAAATACCAAATGCAGATCAATTAACTAAGATTGACGCTGCACCATAAGCCTGTGAGCGCCTATTGCACTACCCAGAGTAAACTAGCTAGTAGATTAATTTTCTTCTTTTATAAATGAAAATTTATTTCTATATATGCTATCATATTTATTATATTATTGTTTTGTAAAACAAAAAAAGGACTTTTATACAGTTATACTTATTTAGTGGATCACATTTCGTTATCAAATAATGACTTTATTTTCTATTAAAGAAAAAAAAATGGTGCTTGCTAAGACTTCCTCGTCCAATGAGAAGAGTTCTTGGACAATTTCATTGAGCCGTTCTTGTATTGACCGGGACAACTTTTATTTCAATCTTTGTGTAAACTCACACCACTTTTAAAAAATATTTACATATCAATAAAAAAAATTATACAATTAATCCATTTAAGCTTTCTTATAATTTTTTTCTCATTTAAATTTTTTTGACCATCTTTGATCATTAAGGTTGCTCCAACATAAGTTTTACTTTACTATTTTACCCTTATGATATATAATGACCTACTTGCCCCAATAAATATGTGTTCTTCTATTTAATAATTTATGTATTTAATTTTGTGACTTATAATATAATATTTTTAAATGAAATCTGATAATTTTCAATACCTTACATGTAAATGAAATAAATTTGACACCTTGATAATTTACACGAGCATTGTACCATAAAGACATTATGTTAGGTTAATAAAAGATTAATAACCATACTAATTAAGTAGAGTTGACACATCATTTATAAACAATCAATTTTGTACAAAGTTTAAAAAAATGTTGGAGCTAAAATAAAATTTTAGTATCTTTACCTTATAAGGATAAAATAGTCCATTTAAGTTTAGGCTAAAGAAATTTTGGTAGTCAAATATAATTAAAAAAATTAAAGTTACAACAAAATAAATTATGATAGTTTTAATTAATCAATTCTCCAAAATTCCTCCTTATATGAAATCTTTAAAAATAATGTGAACATTTTATAATGATTTTTTTTATAAGTGTAACGGATTTACAAAAACTTTGGGATGGAAGCATCACCACCTTCCTCTATTTTCTTTCATTGAACTCCTTGTTCAATTTCATAAAGCCCCTTATATATAGTTATATAACTTATAGTATTTATAGGGGTGGAAATATTTCTCCACCTTATTTTATGTAAAACCACTACATTGATTAATCCGCCCTATAAAAAATTCAAAATGAATATATTTTGTAAATACACCATATAAATACCAAAGGGTCCCTATCTATTTAATATTTATAAAATTTTCTTCCTTTTTTTAGATTTTTATTTGTTTTCTTAGCACTGGTGGAATTTTCTAGAAAATCGACACCTTATTTCCAAGCTCATAACATAATAGTGTTAATAAACTAGCCACTCAGACAAGCATACCAAACCAAAGGAATTAGGAAAACAAGAGCACAATATCCAATATCGACCTAGAAAAGAAACCAAAGGCATTAGGAAGGCAAGAGCACAATATCCAATATCGACCTAAAAAAGCAATTAAAGGGTAGGCTACTGCAGACTTTGTAGTGGAATTTACTAGTAGTTGACTCAAAAAGAAAAGAACTAGCACAAATACCATACCAATTTGGAAGTTATATGTGGATGGGTCATCAAACCAACAACGGAGTGGAGTAGGATTGATTTTGTTGACACTAGAACACATAAAATTGAGTTCTGCCCATAGATTTAAATATGAGGCATTACTTATCGAATTCAGGTTGGCAAGAGAAATATAGGTAGGGAAACCGATTATGAACCCAGTCATATATAAGTTCTAGTGATTAATAGTTGATTGTGAACCAAGTTATATATGAGTACCAGATAAAAGAAAATAGTATGCTAGAGTATCTTGAAAGGTCAGAAATTTGGTGGAAACTTTTGTAGGGTACATTATAACATAAGGATCTCAGGGGAAGAAAATAGTAGAAAAATGCTCTTGCAAGACTAGCATTAGTTACTGACCCAAGCTTGACCAAACTCATACCTATAGAGTTCTTACCATGACCAAGCATTAGTCAAGAGGTAAACAATAAAGTTAATCTTGTTCATATAATTGGGAGTTGGATGGATCCCATCATTGGTTTATTTAAGGGATAGAAAGTTTTCTAATTATAAACAAGAACCAAGAAGTGTGAAATTGAGCTCAGCATGAGATGTGATTCTAGGAGATGTATTGTACAAGAAGGGATACTCATTGCCTTGCATAAGATGCTTAGCACCTGACAAGACAAATTAGGTAATGAGAGAAATCCCTAATGGCATTTGTGGTAATCATTCGGGAGTAAGATCACTATCTCTAAAGGCTGTCCACTACTGATATTTCTAGCTTAAAAAGAAAAAGGATGCACATACATTTGTCTAATAATGTGATAACTGTCAAAAATTTTCTAATGTACCTCATCAACTCCTAGAACATATTACCTTATTCATTAATCCGTGGCTATTTGCTCAATGGTGTATAGACATCATTGGTCTAATGCCAATGGGTAAAGAGCAAACAAAATTTACCATAACATTGTAGACTATTTTACTAAATAAGCAGAAGCAAAGTTTTTGGTGTACATTATAGAATAGAAAACAAAAGGGTTTATATGGAAATCAATCATATACAGGTTCAATATCCTCTGAGTCATTTTTACAGAAAATAGGAAACAATTTGACAATCTACGCTTTAGGGAAATTTGTGAAGGCCTTTGAATAAAAAATGCTTTTTCTTCACCAGTCTATCCTCAAGCTACTGGGCAGGTTAAGGCTATTAATATAATAATCAAACATCATTTAAAGACCAAGTTAGAAAAGCAGAAGGGGTTTGAGCAGATGAACTACTATTTATGTTATAGTCTTACAAAATAACACACACTAGAACAGGAGGAAAAACTCCATATTCCCTTGCATTTGGGACGGAAGTAGTAGTTTCAATTTAAATTGGGATGCCATCATATATAATACAACACTTTTAATCGAAACAAAATCAAAAGCCGTTTAGTTCCAACCTAACTTATATGAGGAAAAGAGAGATCAAGCCCAGAGAAGAGCTACAACATATAAGCAAAGGGTAGTTTGATACTTTAATTCAAAAGTAAACCCTAGAATCTTCTGAGTTGCAGATCTTGTTCTTAGAAGGCTATTCCATAATAGAAAGAGCAAAATGTTGGTGTATTAGGCCTAAATCGGAGGGCCTCTATAAAATAGTAAAGGTTGTTAGACCTGGAACCTAATTAAAGATATGAATGAAGTCATGATTCCACAATGTTATAATGTAGAGCATTTAAGGATCTACTACCAATAGGAAAGCTGTCATTTCCCCTTAAGCAATTTAAAGATAAGATATGTAGTAAGGCTTTTTTTAAGCAATAAAGAAATTTTTATTATTAGCAAAGAATTCTTACTAATTAGTTTCTGTAATAATTTATTGACTTATAAAAGCATATTCTTGAGTCGCATCGGTATATTATTTTAGCAGAAGAAGTCAAAGATAAATTTCTAGTTTCCTTAAAAGGAAAGCAGTAGGAAAAGCTAAAGTAGGATTCCTAGTCTTCTAAAGAAAAAGGGGAGCAAGAGAAGCTAAAAGTAAAGTTCTTGGTCTCATAAAAAAGACAGTATGAAAGTAAGAGACAAATTTTGGTCTTTTAAAAAATGATTTATTATAGAATTACCCTAGAAAACTACCTAAAGTGCAAAAATGAGATTGGACTTAGCATCCAGAATTTACATCATGATAATTCCCAGATTCCAATCCCTAATACTAAGAAACCACGAATCTTTCCATGACCTACCAAGTGATCTCTTTTGGATGATTAAAGGGGGAAGTTTAGATCTATAGGGAGAAAATCAGGTTTTTCAATTTTTCAATTAAAACATTTTTGGACCGATCGCATACAACATATAAGAATTAAGTAATCTAGAAATTCGTACCTTTGATGATCTGAGAAGACGAATAATTGAGAGTTGTAGATCCGTCTCCAAACGATCTTCCAAGCTATGACTCAAGGTCGATCAATACTGCACGTGTGGGCGCCTGTTTCACCACTCCCAATTGCAACTGGCGTCTCTTAGATGTCTTCTATATTTTTGTCAAAAACCTTGGAATTCTATTCTCTCTATATTTGGGAGAAGAGTACCTTTTTTATAATATCTTATGAAAAACCCCTAATATGTTAGGATTAGAATTCCTATTTTAATTTAAAATAGGATTCCTCTTTTAATTTAAATATTTAAATATTTAAATTAAATACTATCTCTCCACTTACGTAAAAGTGGAGAGAATGTGTAACTAACTAGGGGACCACCTTGTAAAATATCACAAGCCCCCCTTTTACACTTGAATATAACATACTAGGCTTTAACAAATATTATAATTATGATTTTCACCTAATACGCCAGTTTTCTTGCTTTTGGGTCCAGTGATGGTGTTGTCAATTAAATGAGCTAACCCGGGGATCATTTGGAAACATACAATAATGGCTACTATAATGGCTACAATAATTAAATTTGTAATTAAAAAAATATAATTATTTAATTCCAATTCTACTTCACTATAAGATTGGAACTGAACTCCATAATTGTATGCTCGAATAATAATTCGTCCAAGCCACATTGATTTCTTTACTGCATAATCCTTTATACCACATCATGAATTAAATCGATATCTCAACTGTCCAATCGATTTAATTACATCTTGTTCCTTGATACTTACTGGCTTTCTCTAATGATCATTTTCAACATACTAAAATGTTGACACACTCTGGCTAGAGAATTCTATGATCAAGTGCCGAAAACCCATCAAGAGATGTGTCGTACAAATTCTATATTGTTAATCTATAACCCTATTACTCATAATTGCCTCCACCAAGATACCGGGTAATCTTGACCACAAATGTGTGTCATGCCCATTGGTAACTCAAATGGAATAACAATTACAATTATGAAATCATAACTAACTCAAGATTAAGATTACAGTAAATCAATGCCTATGAGATTTAATAAGTCTGACAGTGATTTCAAGGTTAATTAAATCTCATATGTGATCCTGTTCAATGTAGTTGTACTACATCAATAAATTCATAAATGATTAAGACAAACCATTTAACGAATTTATTACAGTCTATATTTAAATAAAGTGCCCAACTTTATTTATCAACTGCGAACATAATTTATTTAATCATAAGATAACTTGTATTTATGTCTTCTGTGAATCCACATGGTGATCACATAAATACATACAATATGATCAAGTGGACTTTACTCAAAATATTAATGTAAGATACTTGAATAAAATACCTCATTTATTTTATTAATCAAAAAAATTATTTATTACAATAACTATATAAATATGCTTTAAAGAGCATATTTTTCCAACAATCTCCCACTAGCTCTCAAAGCATATTTGGCATCTCGAGCATGCCCATGGACTCTAAGTGCAAGTCAAAAAGTTTCCCAGGTATAGCCTTAGTAAAAGGATCTACCAAGTTTTGCTGTGACGCAATCTGAGTAACTTCTACATCACCTCTCTGCACTATATCCCTTATGAGATTATACTTCCTCTCAATGTGTTTTTGTTTCTTGTGGTTCCTTGGTTCTTTTGATTGAGCCACTGCACCACTATTATCACAGAATAATTTAAGTGGTGCATTTGCAGCAGATACCACCTCAAGATTTTGAAGGAACTTGTGGAGCCATACCGTTTCTTTTGCAGCCTCAGCTGTAGCGACATATTTAGCTTTTGTTGTGGAGTCTGCGATACAAGATTGTTTCACACTCCTCCAACTAATAGCTCCACTTTCTAATGTAAACACATAGCCAGAAGTAGACTTTCTAGAATCCTTATCTGACATAAAGTCAGAATCAGTATAACCCACTGGAATAAGTTCATTATTAGAATACACAAGCATATAATCCTTAGTTCTTTTCAGATACTTCATTATGTGCTTGACAGCAGTCCAGTGTTTAGGTCCAGGATTAGATTGATATCTACTAACCATCCCAACCGCAAAACAGATGTCTGGTCTAGTACAAAGCATGGCATACATGAGGCTTCCCACAGCTTCCGCATAGGGAACTCGTCTCATTTTTTCTATCTCCTCAGATGTTTTGGGTGATTGATCCTTAGAGAATGAAATTCCATGTCTGAATGGTAACAAACCAGTCTTGGAATTTTCCATGCTAAATCTAGCCAATATCTTATCGATATAGACCGCTTGAGATAAAGCTATCGTTTTATTCTTCCGGCCTCACAGCAACTGATACCAAGAATATAACTAGTTTCTCCCAGATCTTTCATATCAAATTGTTTCACTAGCCAACTCTTTATTGTAGTGAATACTCCTACATCGTTTCCGATAAGGAGAATATCATCTACATAAAGAATTAGGAAGGCTACAGATTTTCCCTGAATTTTCTTGTACACACACGGTTCATCAATATTCTGAATGAATCCAAATGATTTTATCGCTTGATCAAATCTGATATTCCATGACCGGGATGCTTGCTTCAATCCATAGATGGATCTCTGCAACTTGCATACCAAGTATTCTTGGCCTTTTTGTATGAATCCATCTGGTTGCTGCATAAAGATGTCTTCTTCAAGATGCCCATTAAGAAAGGCAGTCTTGACATCCATTTGCCAAATTTCGTAATCTAGCACTGCAGCAATAAAGAGCAGAATTCTGATGGATTTAAGCATAGCAACCGGAGAAAATGTTTCCTCATAATCGATTCCCTCCTTTTGAGTGAACCCTTTGGCTACTAATCTTGCTTTAAATGTTTCTATCCTTCCATCTACTTCTCTTTCCTCTTGTAGATCCACTTGCATCCAATGGGTTTTATCCCATTTGGTGCCTCTATAAGTTCCCAGACTTTATTGGAATACATTAATTCCATTTCTTGATTCATAGCCCTTTCCAATGTTCAACATCACTATCTATTAGAGCTTCATTGTAACTAGTGGGATCTTGTACATGTTCATCTGAGATAGCTGTATAGGTTTCCCCCAATAACATATATCTTGCTGGTAACCTAGTTACCCTCCCACTGCAACGAGCTTCTAAAAATGATGGTTGTTCAGGGATAATCCTTTGTTGATCAGATTGTTGCTCTTCATTCTGTTCTAAAACAAGTGTTGAAAGCTGAGTATCAATTTGATCACTTGACAGTTCTTCAAGTATTACCTTACTCTTAGGTCTGAAGTTCTTTATATAGTCTTCCTCGAGGGAAGTAAAATGTGTGCTCACAATTACCTTCCTATCTTAATGATATAAAATAAACCTCCCCTTGTTCCTTTGGGATACCCCACAAACATGCAAACCTCAGAATGTGAATCCATCTTATCTGCCTTTGGTTTCAGCATATGTGCTGGTGATCCCCAAATATTAACATGTCGTAAACTTGGTTTTCGACCTGACCATAATTCTATTGGAGTTTTAGGCACTGACTTAGATGGAACTAAGTTTAAAAGGTAAACTGCAGTTTCTAGTGCTAGTCCCTAAAAGGAGATAGGTAATGATGAATAAATTAGCATAGATCTCACCATATCCAAAAGAGTTTTATTTCTCCTTTCAGCTACCCTATTTTGTTGTGGTGTTCCTAGGGCAGTCAACTGAAATATAATCTTATTTTCAACCAGATACTCTTTGAAATCTCTGGAGAGATATTCACCACCTGAATCAGATCGAAGTTTATTTATGTTCTTATCTAATTACTTTTCTGTCTCAGCCTTATACTCTTTGAATTTCTCAAGAGCTTCAGACTTATGACCCATTAGATAAACATAATCGTATCTCGAGTAATCATCAGTGAAAGTGATGAAATACTCATAACCTCCTTGAGCTTGTACATTGATTGGTCCACATATATCTGTATGTACCAATTCAAGTGGTTCTGTTGCACGTACACCTTTGGCCGAGAACGGCCTTTTGGTCATTTTTCCTTCTAAACAGGATTCACAGAGTGGTCATGATTCATTTTCCAGTGGACCCAAGAGCCCATCTATGATCATTCTCTGTATCCTATTTTAGTTTATATGACCCAAGCGTAAATGCCAGAGGTAACATTGGTTGGAAGAAATATTTCTTTTCTTAGATAAATGTGTATGCTCATCATAATTGATCACCGTGTCATACATAGAATGGATCATAGGACTTAAATTATATAAATTATCTTCCAATGTACCAGAACAAATAAGTCTCTTATTATAAAAAATAGAAACAGATGATCCAAAATTTACAGTATACCCTTATTTTGACAAACAATCTACTGAAATTAAATTCCTCTTAATGTCTGGAACATAAAGACAATTATTCAAAACTAAAGTTTCATTATTAAAAGATAATAAAACAGATCTGGTCTTCACTGCTGACACGAACTGTCTTGTCCCTAACTGCAGCTTGACGCTTTCTTCACTTATTTTTCTGGTTTCCTGAAACCAATAAAGTGAATTACAAATATGATTAGTTGCTCATGAATCCAACACCCAAGTGTCAATAGGATTCTGAACTAAACAGGCCTCTATTACAAAAAGATTTCCCATACCTGATTTTACTATCTTAGGGCAATCCTTTTTCCAGTGACCTTTCTGTCCACACGTGAAGCATTTGCTTTTCGGCTTGCCATCTTGCTTGGTAGACGATTTCTTTTTTCCAGCTTTCTTCTTACCCTTGCCTTTTGGCTTAGGCCTAGAAGAAGAACCTTTTTCAGCAATATTTATGCTTCCTAGAGATTTCTCAGTACGATAGATCTCTTCAGTAGAACGGAGTTCGTTCATCAATTCAGTTAAGGTCATATTTCTTTTGTTCATATTATAATTGACCTTAAACTCTTTGAATGTATCTGGCAGAGATTCTCACACCATATCAATTTTTGAGTTATCGTCAATTTGTGCACCCTGAATCTCAGCCTCATTCAAATAGTCCATCACTTTGAGGACATGATCACGAACTATTGTGCCCTTCCCCATTTTGCTATTCATAACACCCTTCAATGCTGCTTGTCTCGTAAAGGGAGTACTCAACCCAAACATCTCTTGGAGACTATCCATTATTTCAGTGGCAGTTTCCAAATTCTTATTTTTCGTGTGATCTTTCTAACTTTTTGACTTCTCCTTTATAAATATGCATTTTCAAATTTTGAGTCAAAGATGGCTGAATATAGAGTGTAGTGTCTCTAGAAACGCATCTTCTTAGTTAAAAAAAAAAATCATTTTTCTATCATTTTAAGTGCAACATTTTCAATTAGTTTTTCTGCATCATTTTCACATTTCTGCATGCATATTCTCCTTTCATGTTAGAATCGGTTGGGGGGTAGAATGTTGTTAAAAAAAAAAAAAATAGTGTGATTTTGTTTTTATTTTTGGATGACATGATGATTTTCGAATTTTAGTATTTGTATTATCTTTGGTTTTGAGTGATGTTACACTATGTTTGCTACTCTACATGTTGATGTCGGAGATAAATATGAGTTGCTTGAAAGAATTGACATGTCATAATGAATACCAAGTGAGCTTTTGAGCCTATTATTTTTCTTGGAGAGTAACCCTTTTTGCCCATTCTTTATACAGCTTAGCAGTATTATTATTTTATACATGATCTTTAGATTTCCTTGAGTCAACCCTTTAAAAAAAAAAAAAAAAAAAAAACTGCGTTGCTACATCTAAAGGTCCATTTAACTAGTAGATATGGAGGATTATCTAGAGCCCTAAAAGATGATGGAAAGGTCGTCTTTGACCCGTTTGAGCCTTTCTAGCCATCCCTTATGTGAAATATCCATAGTTAGCCCTTTTGAGCCTTTTATTAAAAAAAAAAAAAAAAAAAAAAAAAAAAACTTTTCTTTGTCAACTTATCGTCTTCACCCACTCCAATTTGGAGTATTACCCAATATCTTACAAGTTCCATCACCTATTCATGTTTGAGAAAAATATAAATAATTGTTTTGTTTAGTAAAGTTGTGCAATACCGAAAAAAAAAAGGAAAAAAAAAAAGAGAAAGCAAAGAAAAAAAAAAAAAATTCTCTAAAAAAAGAAAAGAAAAAAAAGAGAGAGATATATAATACAATAATAAATAAGTAAAATGCACTTACTTTTTAGTTTCCAAAAGATATTATTTTTCTCAAACATATATTTTGTTTCCTCTATTTTCCTTTCTTTGTTAGCCATGTCCCTAGCTTACGTTACATCCTAATAAAAGTCCTTCTTGATTTTAGGGAACTATAGTCTGAAGTAGAAGCTAGTTATATGGGCTAAAAGATGTTGTAATGCATAATAAAAAAAAAAGAAGGAAAAAAAAAAAAAAAAAAAAAAAAAAAAAAAAAAAAAATTGGGTTGACTAGCATTTTGTTTGACTTGAGATCATGTTATTTCTAAGTTGTGGGCATATTCTTTTCATCTTGGTGAGAGTGTGTGATAATGCATGTTTATTATTTTCTCTCAATTTATCATTCATAGAAGTGACAATTTATATTGGGTTTAATTTCTTTGTGAGAGTGTCACTATTACCGGTGAGATGTTGGGGTTTGACATGTCATTTTTGAAAGTAAATGTATTTACTTGGTTGATTCATGTGGATGGTTGATGTGAGTGTGATGTTTCTTTAGACTGGAGATAATGCTTATACGTTTATTTGATTGCTATCATTAGTCTGATTGAATAAACAAGTTTGTTTAAAAAAAAAAAAAAAACAAAACAAAAAAAAAAAAAAAAAAATTTGGGTTTGAATTTTTTTTTCGCTTTTTTTGCTAGGGACTAGCAATAAGTTCAGTTGGGGGTGTGTTGAGTGTTAGAAAGTGTATATTTATAAAGGAGAAATTCATCATTTTACACTTTAAATCTCACTAACATCTCTAATTTTATTTATTTAAGTCCTTTGTTATTTAATTATATATGTTTTGTTTTTATTAAGTATTTTGTGTATTTTAGGGGTATCATGGTCATTTCACAATGAACGAGATTTCGGATAGCAAAACGGACGTCACTTTTGAACTCGGACAATAAAAACCTTAAGAGGAGCATAAGAGGAAAAATGGCACTGTTCACACGTACGGCACTATTCACATGTACTGCATCGTCGTTTGTTCATGGATATCGCTCACGACACGCTCGATCACCGCTCGTTCAAACCGTGTGCAAACCGTGTTCTGTTCAAACCGCGTGGTCAAACCCGTGGTCAAACCGTGTTATTCGTTCACCGATGACGTGGCGCAATCCTCGCATCCAAACTATTTTTAATCCGATGGCCATGATTCACTCAATGTATCTATAAAAAGGGGGCCTCCCCCCCCTAATTTGATACCCCTGAATCCATTTTTGAGCTTAGTTTTCTGTAATTCCTTCTCCATCTTGTATTTTCTACGTATTTTAATAAAATTCCCATTTTACCCCTAGTTCAATAATGAGTAGCTAATTTTCTTTCAAGCTTGGGTTGAAGGTGAAGTCTCAACATGTGTCATGGGCTTTATTTGGTAAATTTATTTTCTCTTCCCCTCTAATTTCTGTGGAGGTTTTGACTTTTTGTCGACAAATAATAATAATCTTGTCTAGTTACCGCCCGGTTTTACCTAAGACCCTAGTATAAGGTTATTATTATTTGGCACGATAAGCCCCTGACACCATATTGATTAGAGCGGGGTTCATGAGGTGTGGATTCCCCCCTCATGATTTAATTGGTATTAATAAGGATTATTTAGCCCATGATGCATGTTGATACAGATCCGATACCTAAGTGCTTTATCTCAATAGTTTCCAATTTAATTATTTCTCGCCAATCCAATTTAAATTTCAGCATCATCTAAATCACTTCCCATAAATCCAACCACCCATTTACTTAATTAATTCTACATATAATTAAAATCCACCTCCTCGTGGGATCGACACTGCCACCGTTAATCTATTCTACAATAGATTCTGCAAGCTATGAGTTCAACAAAATTTGCACAACAAGTTTTTGGCGCCGTTGTTTTGGGAGGTAAGTATTTTAATTTGTAGAATTAATTTTTTTGTAAATAATTTATTATTATTATTTTAGTTATTTCCTTGTAATTTTTTTTTCTTAATTAATTAAAAAAAAAAGGAGGGGATTTATATTTTTAGGTAAGAATTTCTTTTTCTCTTATTTAAATTTCTGCAATTTAATTTTCAAGTTATTTTTCATTGTAACTTTTCATTTATCTCATTAATTTATTTTTATTTTATTTCACGTATTTGTTTTAGTGTGTTTTTTTTTTTTAGAAAGGTTGTAAATAAAAGGTAATAAGGTTAGTATTGTAATTTCTCCTTTTTCTTTAATTTTATTTGTTTTGTTCTCAATTTATTTTCTTTATTTGCATGCATGGTCGTAGGTCATTATCACCTAATCTTGAACCTATAGACCTTGAATTAGAAAGAACACTTCGCACACACAAACACATTGCACGTAAAGATAAAATCAAATGGATTTGCAACAACCAACCACAGAGAGAGGCCATTTAAGGACTACTTCACCCCTTTAGCTAATTTGAGCACATCATGCATTAGATACCCAAATGTAGTTGCTAGAGTTTTGAATTAAAACCTAGTGTGCTAAATTGTCTCCCAACATTCTATGGCCTAGAAAATGAGGACCCGTATAATCATCTCGAATGATTTTCATACAATTTGTCAAACTTTTAAATATGAGAATTTTTCGTAAGATGATGTTAAACTTAGACTATTCCCATTTTCTTTAAAGGATAGAGCTCGCTCATGGTTCAATACATTGCCTCGCTAATAGCATTACAACATGGGAACAAATGGTAACAAAAATTTTTGAATAAATATTTCCCAAAGGTATAAAACCAATGCTATTCGCAGGAAATTTCAGAATTCACCTGCAGAGAAAGACGAGCAGCTTTTTCAAGCATGGGAGCGATTCAATGGGCTACTTTTGAAGTGTCCACATCATGGGTACGAAAAATGGCACCAATGCCAATACTTCTTGGAAGGATTATTGCCAAATGTGCAAGAATGGCTAATGGCGACAAGTGGAGGAGAGCTAATGTCAAAAAGTGCATCGAGATTTGGGATTTCTTCCAAATGACAAGCGATAATTCCCAACAAATGAGTCGATCTCTCAGAATACTAGAAGAATTAAGGAGTAAATGAGGTTCACATTGGCGAGTCAAGTTCGGGAATTAAAGAAGTCAAAGAGATAATCAAGGTCTTTCTCGACAAATAAAGATCGTTGACGATCGCCAAATCAACAGAGCCACATGACCATGAGTCGTATTCGATCAAGCCAATGCCATCGGTGTCATGAGGAAGCCATCAAATTACAACCCATACTCCAACACATATAATCCTCGATGGAGAGATCACCCCAATTTTTCATGGTCTCAAGGATTCCAACAGAATGGACCAAAGAAACCTCCACCCCACCAATGCAACCAATTCCTCAAGTTCCTCAAGCCTCTCACCACCATTTAGATCATACAATCGAACCAAAACTACTCTCAACCCGCATAATGGGAGGATTCATTCCAAAATTTCAAGAATGTTACTCAATCTACAATCGAGCAACAAAACCGCACCATTGATGGACTACTAATGAGATGAGAGCAGCTTCAACTCACAAGCCCAATCAGCCAAGCCTTGAAAGATGGTGGGACAACTTGCCTCTTCAAAGGCAAACTTTGGCAATGATCGTTGAAAAGGTAAATTTCCAAGTCAACCAAAGGCCTAATCCTAAAGGAGTACATGAAGCAAGTACCAGCCACCACAACAAAGATGGAGAGGTCAAAGCCGCATGACCTTGCGAAAAGGAAAAGAAGTCGACAACAAAGTGGAGATGCCAAATGACCAAAGAAAATCAAATTGTACCCGTGAATGTCAAGACTCACCACCGAGGAGAAAGAAGAAACCAACCCACGAGAATACGCCCCTAAAGCTCCATTCCCTCGAGGTTAGCTAAAGGAAAGAAGGGAAAATCCACAGTGAGATTCTTGAAGTCTTCAAACAAAAGTAAGTGTTAACATCCCTTTACTTGATGCAATAAAACAAGTTCCATCTTATGCCAAGTTTCTTAAAGACCTTTGCACTAAAAAGAGAAACATTCATGTTCGTAAAAGGCATTTTTAATCAAAATGTTAGTTCTATACTCCAACACAAAATTCCTCTAAAATGTAAAGACCTGTGCTCCCCACTATTTCATGTAGTATAGGAACCACACAATTGAGAATGCTTTGTTGGATTTAGAGCTAGTGTTAATCTTTTGCCTTACTCAAGATTTGTGAAACTTGATCGGGAGAATTACACCCAACTCCAAAGGGTGTTACAACAGAGATCGGTCCACGAAAATCCTCGTGGGTATTGTGGAGGACGTGCTTATCCGTAGACAAGTTTTATTTTCCTGTTGATTTCATTGTAATTGACACTCAACCAATACATGATTCAAGAAAGCACATCCCCATTATCCTAGGCCGACCTTTCTTGGCAACTGCCGATGCTCACATTCAATGCAGATCGAAATATGCAGCTTGTCCTTTGGCAATATGACCACGGAGCTCAACATCTTCAACATTGCCAAACAACCTCACAATGCAGATGATGGAATTGTTGATGTGGATTTAATCAAGCATTAGTTGATGATACTTTTCTTTCAAACCTTAGTGATAATCCTTTACAAACATGTTTAACTCACTTTGGTTTGGATTTTGATGTTGACAGATCACCGATGAGGTCAACGCCTACTTGACTCAACACCATCCATGGACACTAATAAATGGAAGTCAAGAGTTGAACAACTAGCACCATCGAGAAGAAAATCATCCCATCATCGTAGTCACCACCGAAACTCGAGCTCAAACCATTACCCAACACTTTGAATATGCATTCTTGGAGAAGAAAGCACTCTACCGCAATCATCTCATCATCCCTAAATGACGAGCAAAAAGGTAAGTTGTTGGATGTTTTAAAAGAGCACAAAGAGCATTAGATGGACCATAGCAGATATAAAAGGTATAAACCAAAGAGATCGCATGCATTACATTCACCTTGATGAAAATGCTAAATCTACTAGGAAATGCAACGCTTCGGTAAATCCTAATACGAAAGAAGTTGTTAGAACTAAGTCCTTAAACTATTAGATGCAGTATCATTTACCCCATTTCGATAGTTCATGGGTCACCCCAGCAAGTTGTCCCCTAAAAGTCGAGTCACAAAGAGTTACCAATGCCGATAATGAATTGATACCCACTAGAGTGACTACAGGATGGCGTGTATGCATTGATTATAGAAAATTAAATTCTGTCACACGAAAGACCATTTTCCTTTACCATTTATCGATCAAATGCTTGATAGATTAAGCAGCCCATGAATTTTATTGCTTTCTAGATGGCTATTCAGATACAATCGATTCCATAAGACCAAAAGATCAAGAGAAAACCACTTTCACTTGCCCTTTTGGCACTTTTGCATATAGAGAATGCCATTTGATTATGTAATGCACCGCTACATTTCAACGTTGTATGTTAAGCATTTTTTCCGATATGGTTGAACGATTTCTCGAGGTCTTTATGGATGATTTTTCTATTTTTGGAGATTCATTTGATCAATGTTTACATCATCTAACAAAAGTTTTGCAGAGATGTATAGAGAAGAATTTGGTCTTAAATTGGGAGAAATGCCATTTCATGGTAAAACAAGGTATAGTTCTTGGTCACATCATTTCATGCAAAGGTATTGAGGTTGACAAAGCCAAGGTGGATCTCATTTCTAATCTTCCTCCACCTAAAACAAATGAGAAGTAAGATCTTTCCTTGGGCATGCTGGTTTTTATAGACGTTTCATTAAAGATTTTAGTAAAGTTTCTAGACCCTTATGCAATCTACTTGCTAAGGATGTACATTTTATCTTTGATGATTCATGTCTTGTAGCATTTGAAAAGCTAAAGCATTTGTTGACGCTATCACCCATCATTCACCACCAAACCTGAGCTTACCATTCGAACTTATGTGATGATGCATCCGACATGCAAAGAGAGCAAGATAGACAAAGAGTAGATCGAATTCCCATGTTATTTACTATGCTAGTATGACATTAAACGATGCACAAATTGAACTATTCAACTACCAAAAGAAATGCTAGCAAGAGTGTTTGCATTAGAAAAATTTCGATCTTATCTCATTGGTTGTAAAATAATTGTATTCACAGATCACGCCGCTCAAATATCTTCTCACAAAGAAAGATGCAAAAGCTAGACTAATTCGCTGGGTGTTACTTTTGCAGGAGTTTGACTTAGAATTCAAAGATAAGAAAGGTTCTCAAAATGTCAGGGCTGACCATCTCTCTCGCCTCCACTTTGACATCAACACAGAACCCTTACCATTAAATGAGTCATTCCCAGATGAACAATTAATGGGTGTGGAAGTATTACCTTGGTATGCTGATATAGTTAATTATCTTGTTACAGTAAACTTCCGTGAGCATCGACCAAGCAAGACAAGGCTAAATTCTTTTCATGAAATAAAGAATTTTTTCTCGGGATGACCCCTATCCGCTTAAGTATTGTGCAGATCAAATTATTCGACGATGTGTCCTGAGAATGAAGTTCATAACATCCTTTCGCTCGCCATGAACAAGCTTGTGAGGCCATTTCAAATAAAAAACAGGGACTAAAGTTCTACAATGTGGTTTCTATTGGCCAACTATATTTCGAGATGCTTACACCTTTTGTTCTTCATGTGATAGGTGTCAACGAACGGGAGCATTACACGAAGGAATATGATGCCACTAAATCCAATTTTAGTGGTTGAGATTTTTGATGTATGGGGGGTATCGACTTCACGGGACCCTTTCCCCATCTTTTGGCCATCAATACATATTGGTTGTCATGCTGACTATGTTTCAAACGGGTAGAGGCAATTCCATGCGTAACCAATGATCATAAAGTGGTGATAGGGTTTTTAAGAGCAACATTGTTTCACGCTTTGATTCCTCGAACAATAATCGCGATGGTGGTACCCACTTTTGCAATAAATCATTCAAAGCACTTTTGACAAAGTACTCCATCACTCATAAAGTGGCGACTCCGTATCATCCGCAAAACCAAAGGGCTGTTGAGATCTCCAATCGAGAAATAAAGCACATCTTAGAAACCGTGAGGCCGCATTAAAAGATTGGTCATTAAGACTTGATGATGCATTATGGGCATATAGAACGGCTTCAAAACCCCAATCGGGATGTCACCCTACAAAGCTAGTGTATGGAAAAGCTTGCCACCTACCCGTGGAACTCGAGCATCGTGCGACCGGGCCATCAAGAAATTCAATTTTGACATGCAGCAAGTCGGCTCGAAAGACGACATAAATGGCGTAACTTGAAGAAATTCGTAAATGATGCATACGAAAATGCCAAGGTTTACAAGCAACGAATGAAAGTCTTTCATGATAAGCAGACATGAAAAATCTTTCACCCAGTCGAAAGTACTTTTATTCAATTCTCGCTTGCACTTATTCCTGTGTAAGTTACGCTCGATGGTCCGCCCCTTCATTGTTCATACTGCTTTTTCCACACGGGCAATTGAAATTAAGACCCAAAAACGGTGTCACGCTTAAAGTTAATGGTCAAAGATTAAAGCCATATCTAGAGTACCAACCACATGGAGAGGACACCAAATAAATTTAAGTGACCCACCACATTTGAATTAAGATTTTTGTGTCTTTTCTTTTTTTATTTGATTTTTTTCTTTATTTTTATTATTCTTTTGCTAATTGAAATTATTTATGCATAAGTGTGTTTGTTTAACCATTAAGTCTTCTTTTTATCACTTTTAATCATGAGACAGCTTCTCTCAACATCCTTAGACGACTTCAACGTGTCCAATCTCATCTCGAGGCCGATACGATTTTGTAAAACACATCGTATTTGGAAGCTACAACCACCGAGTTAATATCCCACGCTGAGGATTTAGAAAGCCAACTCGTAGACATTGAGAGCAAGTTGTCTACAACATCCAAATGAGCTTGAGGTAAATTCCATAAGAGGACGATTGTGATTTTCTTTGTGTGTTTTTGTTTGTTACTTTGTTTGTGTGTTTTAGTTTGTGTGTTTTAGTTTGTCACCCCTGGCCAAGTGGCTGGATAACTGTGATCGTGACAATCAAGTCGGTTACTTTCAGTTTCCCATAATTACTGATCTTCTGAGGCGAAGGTATGGATAGAAACGAGATCTTAGCAAAGCTTCATAGTCGATTCCCTTCACTTCCTCAGAATGCCCTCCTCACAATCTATAAAGCTCGATCCGAACGCATGCGATTGCTCATGAGGAATAACATACCTGCTGATATTCGCTGGATAATCGAGGCTAAAGTACGCTTGGCAGGTGAGTTGCCTCCTAAATTTATTGCATACATGCCTGGTTGTGGTAAAGGAAATTATGCAAGAAAACGAAGAGCTCGAAAGATTTCTGCTGTTTGTCATAAGTGTGCCGAAATGATATGCAATAAAAACGATGTTCTTTAGAATGGTGTCCGATAACAGAGAAGATAAGATTCAATTCATTGTGGATGGCTTGAATAAGGAGTCATTGATGATATCCTTTTGTCTCTCAAACGCATCCCAAATGGATATGTGCAAGAGCGATTCTCCGCATGGCCATCATTCCGTAAAGAGCATGCACGATACGCCTCTGAATCACTATAAACGACTTCTGCTTGCCGCTTTATAAGAAAACTGGATGGGAAGCCTATCCTCACCCATGAGGGCGTGAAGCCGCTTTCGACGTAAACCGAGGGAAGATGTGAGCCACAACCGCAACTACCCGTAAATATCCTTTTACTTTACCGTTGTTTTATTTTACCGTTGTTTTACCATTTGCATTATTGTCTTTAATAATTTTATATTTGTCATTACTTGCTTTTCCTTTTTATCAAGCTTTCCTTTTTGACTCTCAAGCCATGTGCATTACATGATTAATTGACATAGACATGACACCTCATTCACAAATGACCCATTGCCGCCAAGATCCTTAAATATGATTCTTTTCGCTTACACTCACAAATTATTTTTGAGAAGTATCATAATGGCAGCTACTCCCAATAAACAATTCAAGAACATTTGTGTGCTTTCCTGATTTAACTATGGCAAATATAAAGAGTTCTTTTCGAGGCAGCCATTGATCTTGGTCGATGCATAGCAGAGAAAAATTACACTTAGTATACGGCGGAGGTGACCGAGGGTTATCAAAATTGGTCTCGTAAACCGCTTTTGTCGAGGAAGTCAAGTGTTAGGCATCATACCACAAACCCTAAAACCTTTAGGGTCGCTTGTCTAACTCACCGACCGAGAAGAGTTAGTTGTCTCGTATGCAAGAAAGAATAACCGAAATGCTTAATCATGCCGATGCTTTTATTTTCTTACCAGAGATCTTGCAACTCTGTAGAGGCACTTATCACTTTAGCATCTTGGGCCCATCTCGCACATTCATCGAAACCCATCGGTTTGTTAAATGTCAATAATTTTTATGATGGCTTTATCGCATTTCTTAACCATGCAATAAAAACTACTTCATTCCCTCTACTAAAAAAGCTTTTTATTTGTGCTCACACCGCTAATGAGCTACTTGATCTCATGCTTATCGACTGTGAGCCGATCCCAAGACCTTGGTGTTGAGTGTACAAATAACGATGGTAACAATAAGCAGCAGTAGTAAGTACAAATTAGATTTAAATCTCCGCCTGAAATATTTTATTCTCAGTTGCACCACCCAGTGATGTCTTCTAAACTCTACTTTTTTCCTTTAAAACATTGAGGACAATGTTTCGCTTCTGTCGGGGAGGGATAGTTGACAATCAGTGGAATGTTGGTTAAGTTTTTACTAATTTTTTGTTGTAGAAACTAACTCATTGTTAATCAAGCTTGTGTTGAAGATGGCTGAATATGGAGTGTAGTTACTCTAGAAACGCATCTTCTCAGTTAAAAAAAAAAAAAAAAAAAAAAAAAAAAAAAAAAAAAATTTTTTTTTTTTCGGGGGATTTTTTTAACTTTTTGACTTCTCCTTTATAAATATGCATTTTCAAATTTTGAGTCAAAGATGGCTGAATATAGAGTGTAGTGTCTCTAGAAACGCATCTTCTTAGTTAAAAAAAAAAATCATTTTTCTATCATTTTAAGTGCAACATTTTCAATTAGTTTTTCTGCATCATTTTCACATTTCTGCATGCATATTCTCCTTTCATGTTAGAATCGGTTGGGGGGTAGAATGTTGTTAAAAAAAAAAAAAAATAGTGTGATTTTGTTTTTATTTTTGGATGACATGATGATTTTCGAATTTTAGTATTTGTATTATCTTTGGTTTTGAGTGATGTTACACTATGTTTGCTACTCTACATGTTGATGTCGAGATAAATATGAGTTGCTTGAAAGAATTGACATGTCATAATGAATACCAAGTGAGCTTTTGAGCCTATTATTTTTTTCTTGAGAGTAACCCTTTTTGCCCATTCTTTATACAAATTTAAGCAAGATTATTATTTTATACATGATCTTTAGATTTCCTTGGAGTCAACCCTTTAAAAAAAAAAAAAAGTTAAAAAAAAAAAAAAAAAAAATGCGTTGCTACATCTAAAGGTCCATTTAACTAGTAGATATGGAGGATTATCTAGAGCCCTAAAAGATGATGGAAAGGTCGTCTTTGACCCGTTTGAGCCTTTTTAGCCCTCCCTTTTGTGAAAAATCCATAGTTTGCCCTTTTTGGCCTTTTTTTAAAAAAAAAAAAAAAAACTTTTCTTTGTCAACTTATCGTCTTCACCCACTCCAATTTGGAGTATTACCCAATATCTTACAAGTTCCATCACCTATTCATGTTTGAGAAAATATAAATAATTGTTTTGTTTAGTAAAGTTGTGCAATACCGAGAAAAAAAAAGAAAAAAAAAGAAAGAAAGAAAAAGAAAAAAAAATTCTCTAAAAAAAAAAAAAAAAAAAAAAAAAAGAGAGATATATAATACAATAATAAATAAGTAAAATGCACTTACTTTTAGTTTCCAAAAGATATTATTTTTCTCAAACATATATTTTGTTTCCTCTATTTTCCTTTTCTTTGTTAGCCATGTCCCTAGCTTACGTTACATCCTAATAAAAGTCCTTCTTGATTTTAGGAACTATAGTCCAAGTAGAAGTTAGTTATATGGGCCAAAAGATGTAGTAATGATGCATAATTAAAAAAAAAAAAGAGAAGAAAAAAAAAAAATAAGAAAATAAATTGGGTTGACTAGCATTTTGTTTGACTTGAGATCATGTTTTTTCTAAGTTGTGGGCATATTCTTTTCATCTTGGTGAGAGTGTGATAATGCATGTTTATTATTTTCTCTCAATTTATCATTCATAGAAGTGACAATTTATATTGGGTTTAATTTCTTTGTGAGAGTGTCACTATTACCTGCGATGAGATGTTGGGGTTTGACATGTCATTTTTGAAAGTAGTCAGCTGTATTTACTTGGTTGATTCATGTGGATGGTTGATGTGAGTGTGATGTTTCTTTAGACTGAGATAATGCTTATACGTTTATTTGATTGCTATCATTAGTCTGATTGAATAAACAAGTTTGTTTAAAAAAAAAAAAACAAAAAAAAAAAAAAAAAAAAAATTTTGGGTTTTAATTTTTTTTTTCCTTTTTTTTCTAGGGACTATAAATAAGTTTGTTGGGGTGTGTTGAGTGTTAGAAAGTGTATATTTATAAAGGAGAAATTCATCATTTTACACTTTAAATCTCACTAACATCTCTAATTTTATTTATTTAAGTCCTTTGTTATTTAATTATATATGTTTTGTTTTTATTAAGTATTTTGTGTATTTTAGGGGTATCATGGTCATTTCACAATGAACGAGATTTCGGATAGCAAAACGGACGTCACTTTTGAACTCGTGACAAATAAACCTTAAGAGGAGCATAAGAGGAAAAATGGCACTGCTCACACGCATTTGCACTATTCACATGTACGTGCATCGTTTCATGGATATCGCTCACGACACTCGCTCGCATCACTCTTCTCGTTCAAACCGTGTGCAAACCGTGTTACTGTTCAAACCGCGTGGTCAAACCCGGGTCAAACCGTGTTATGTTCATCGATGACGTGGCGCAATCGCATCCAAACTATTTTTAATCCGATGGCCATGATTCACTCAATGTATCTATAAAAAGGGGGCCTCCCCCCCCTAATTTGATACCCCTGAATCCATTTTTGAGCTTAGTTTTCTGTAATTCCTTCTCCATCTTGTATTTTCTACGTATTTTAATAAAATTCCCATTTTACCCCTAGTTCAATAATGAGTAGCTAATTTTCTTTCAAGCTTGGGTTGAAGGTGAAGTCTCAACATGTGTCATGGGCTTTATTTGGTAAATTTATTTTCTCTTCCCTCTAATTTCTGTGGAGGTTTTGACTTTTCGTCGACAAATAATAATAATCTTGTCTAGTTCTGCCCGGTTTTACCTAAGACCCTAGTATAAGGTTATTATTATTTGGCACGATAAGCCCTTGACACCATATTGATTAGAGCGTGGTTCATGAGGTGTGGATTCCCCCCTCATGATTTAATTGGTATTAATAAGGATTATTTAGCCCATGATGCATGTTGATACGGATCCAGATACCTAAGTGCTTTATCTCAATAGTTTCCAATTTAATTATTTCTGCCAATCCAATTTAAATTTCAGCATCATCTAAATCACTTCCCCATAAATCCAACCACCCATTTACTTAATTAATTCTACATATAATTAAAATCCACCTCCTCGTGGGATCGACACTCGTCACCGTTAATCTATTCTACAATAGATTCGTGCGCTTGCGAGTTCAACAAAATTTGCACAACTTCAATAGAGTATTCACAAATGGTAGGGCCAGAATAGTCCATAGAGTCTAAAGACATTGCCTGCGTATCAATTCAATATTTCAAGGAAACATTAGTAAATAAACACTCAATAAAGAGAAATAAAGAAAAGTTGTCTAAATTCAGGAAGGTTAAGGAATGTGTTTGTATATAAGAGAAGTCCAAATGATGGCAATTATATAAAGGAAAAGAAATAAACAAATAAAAAATTTTAGGTCTTTTCATTTTTCATAAATCAACTTCAAAGAGCTAGGGGCGGTGTTTATAACTACGAATGGGGAAGAATAAAAGTTAAAAATAGGAATTTTTTTCAAATAAGTTCGACTACTAGAGACCTCAGTAGTTGGAAGCTTGAATAAGTCAAATAAACAGCACCATTGTTGGATATAAGTTTAATTAAAAAAGTTAGTCAATAGTTGAGATCCCATTGTTGGAAGCTTTATTTTGGCCCAGTAAAGTTTTATTCACAGTTATTAAAATAGTAAGAAACTAGAAACTCAATTTAAGTTTAAGAAAGAAATAAGTGTTAGGCATATATGTTGACTCCATATAACATTGCTAATTAGGATGTTCGCAGGTCGGATTTTACAAATTGGACAACAATCCATATCTAATCCACAAATTTTACAACTTACAAATTTTTGATCTAATCCAATTCACAGAGTGGTGAAATTAAATCCAAATCCAATCGATATGTTTGCAGATCGGATACGAATTTGACCAAATCTATATTTAATCCACCATTTTGCGGATTAGTTTGCAAGTTAAAAATTTTTAATTTTGTCAAATCCATGGACTAATTAAACAAAAAAATATAATACAGAAATAATTTTACTATCGATCAAATTCAAAAAAGAATAAGATTTAATAAATTAATTGTTTAAATAAAGTCAGAATAATACATTCAAAATTTTAAAATATAACACACCGAAAAAAACTCTCATTTGCTTAGATTAATATATAAAAATTAACTAAAATTATGAAAATTGACTATTTAGGAAGCTATATTTACTTGCTTAATTATTTTTTATTTTATATTACTATGGATAAAATATAATGTAGTGTTAACGTAATTATATTTTAACTTACTATTAGTAAGTAGTAATGTCACATCTACAAGTTTAATTTTTTTAATTATTTTTTTTTGCAAATTCGCAGATTTTTGTAGATTTATAAAAGTAAATTCACATTCAATCCATTAGCTGCGGATTTTTAGATTTTCAATCCAATCCACTAATCCATAGATCGGATTTTTAATGGATTGGATTTTTGCAGATCAAACGGATTGAGCAAATCGGATTGGATTCTGAACACTCTTATCACTAATCTTAATACAGTTGGCTTAAAAATAAAAAATTTGAAACAATTCGTATTTATCTATAAACCTTACCTTTTTTTTATTCAACAATCAACAGGGAAGGGACTGCAATGTTAATAAGAAAACACATCCACGACGTTGAACAACTTTTTCACTAAATCTAATGGTTTGATTACAAAAACAAAGTAGGACACTGAACTAGAAATATTTTTTTTTAAGATTGCAATCAAATTAACACTCAAAATGTATTAGAGTAAGTGGTTTAAAGATCAATATTTATGGCATCAAATCTAGAAAGTTAGCAAACTAATCCTTGTGATCACATATAGTTAAAAAAAAATTGAAAAAAAAACTATGAACATATATATTGTAAACATCGATAATTAATTACTGACAAGTTGATAACAACACTTGGTTCGACCATTATGTAATGTGAGGAAATTGTTCATTTTGGGTCAAATATTGTTGTGCCATGTTCCCATATCATGGAAAAAAATCAACGAAAATATTTGCTGACTTATTTGTATGCATGTATAATTTCTCATACAAAATCTTTTCTTAATTCTGGCAGCAACTGAAAATTGTAGCAATGAAAGTGGAAAAGTGATATTATGTAAAATGTAAATAAAAGTGAACATAGAATGCTTCAAACAGGAGTGCCAGGCGTTACTGGCAGAAGCTTTCGTTTGCAACGTGCCGAAAGGTTTACAAGTTTTATTACACCTTATAGTTTGTGTATGAACACGTAGGCTCTGAGTAGATGCTTATAGTTTTGCATAACAACAAATATCTAATGTGTTATTTCCACCCATTCTTTGAAATGAACATGGATAAGACCATTTTAATTAGGGGAGGGCAGAAAATTGAAGAACTGAACCGAACCGAACCAAACCGAACTGATTCGGTTCAGTTCTATCAGATTCGGTTCGTTATTTTCTTCGGTTGTCTAATAACCTAAATTGGATGGTTTCATTTCTGTTGGGATGGATGAAAACCGAGACCCAACCGATAACTAAGTTAACATGCAAGCTAAACAAAAATCCCAAAACAGATACAAAACAAACAAATCCCTTATTTACCATCGCATCTCACATAGCCAGTCGTCGACTCTCATGTAGCCAGTCGTCGACTCTCACCATCCATCAACTACAATCGAGCTTGCCATCTAAGGTCTATTTCTCTCTCTATCTTGGCTACACTTTCTGGTCTTATTTTTATTTAATTTGTGGTTAGTTTCTCTCTCTCTCTCTGTCTCTGTCTCTCTCTCTCTCTATTCTCATGGGCTTGACCCAAAACAAGCTCTGATTATGTTTTGTTTAAAGCTTGATAATGGGGTTTTTGTTGATAAGTTCTTGGCACCGTTAATTTTGAATGCATGTTCTCGGTTAGGTTTGGTTGAACTGTTAAGGAAGGACTGTAAATTCATGGCTTGTTGAGAAAACTGATATTTGGGTCAGATTTATTTTTGATAAAATAAGAATAAAAGGCTCGATTTTCGTAATGTTTGATTTTCGTAATGCCTTGCATCATTTAGGTCAGATTTGTTTTTGATAAAATAGGAATAAGAGGCTTGATTTTAAATTATTCAATTTAATCTCCCATTACTTTCTGAAAGTTGCATTAAATGAATATTATTCTAAGATTGCTTAATAATTCAATTAAGTAGAGATCAACCTAAGCAAGTCGCTGATGTATAATTGAATTTGATCAGATTTGTTTTTGTAATGTTTCATGTTACTTAATAATCTAGGTAAGAAAATACGAAAGTAGACTAATTACAACTTAAGAATTCAATTTGATCTCCAATTGCTTTTTAAAAGTTATAATAATTCGATCAAATTTGTTCATGTTACTTAATAACTTTTAATGCATGATAATTAATTTGACTTGCTTTATAATTGACCATTTTCCACTTTCAACAATGTCATTAATGAAATGAATATTATTCTATGATTGCAGCATAATTGTTAATGATGACGGAGGGTTCTTAAGGATAGGAAGCCAGCCAGTTCTTCTAATTGAACCAAAGGGTCATACACTTCATGCTTTTATTAATTAGGAACTTGTTTAAGGTCATTATCTATTTACTCTTAACAAGATTCTTTTTTAGCTCAATGCCTTATTATCTCAGATATTATATATAAGTACCCTGTTTTAAATGATTAATAATTTCATTTATCACTGTATCTACACCGCACATGCCTTGCCCATGGATTTGCAAAAACTTCTTTAAATTTTGAAATCTGAATTTTCTTATACTTGGTTCTTTTGAAATTTATACGAAAGTCGGAGTCTTGGACTTACAATAACTTTAGTCTGGGTAAAATCAGATGTCACTATTTGTTCCAGTAATAAAAAATGTTGTCTGCTTTATGTTTTTAGCTATTAACTGATATTTCTGAGCTTAATTAAAAGTCTTAATCCTTCATATAATGATAGCATGGCTGTAGACATGTAGTGGTACCAGCTTCCCTATTATTGTTTAAATTGTATTATTTCAAAGCTTTGTTATTAAAAATTTGTCTGTTTCGGCAGAATATTTTTTTCACCATCTAATTAATACTTGTCAACTTATTTCTTACAATAGGTTTAGCTAAAATGGATCCAGATTATGATATCGTGCCAGAGCAAAGTACAAAGCAAAGTTCAGTTCAAATGAGAGGAAAAAAAAAGGTCAAGAAAGAAAGTGTCAGATGCATGGGCTTATTCTACTAGATGTGATGGAGATTTAAGGGCTACATGTAACTATTGTGGTTAAACTTATGCTTGTCATCATGTAAAAAATGGGACTACTAATATGAACAATCAATCATCTTAAGGTTTGTGAAAATTACATGGCAACTAAAGTAGGTGAATCAGAGCATAGTAAACCTCCTTACACTAGTGCGTCTAGTACTGTAGTTGTTTCTTTTGATAAGGAAGAGTGTAGGAAAGCTTGTGCTAAAATGGTTGTGCTTGATGAGTTACCACTTAGTTTTGTTGACGGTAAAGGGTTCCGTTATTTTTGTCATGTTGTTTGCCGACAGTTTGAGCCCCCTTTTCGAAGGACACTTGTTCGAGATGTTTATCAATTGTATTTAAATGAGAAGATAGCACTGAAAAATATCTTCATTGCTAGTAAGATGAGGGTGTGCCTTACCTCTGACATGTGGAGTTCTATTCAGAATATCAATTACATGGTTGTGACAGCCCATTTTGTTGACTCTAGTTGGCAATTACAAAGGAAAATCCTAAGTTTTAATCAAATAACAAGCCATAAAGGGGACTTAATTGGGAAAGAGACATTTTTACATGATTGGGGTATAGATAGAGTACTTAAAATTACCGTAGATAATGCTTCTGCAAATGATTTGGCTGTCAAGTATGTGAAGAGAAAGTTAAAAAGTTGGCAGTTAGATGGAACATTGTTAGGCGGTAAATTTCTACATTTGCGATGTTGTTCACATATTATAAATTTGATTGTTGGTGAAGGATTGACAGAATTAAAAGGTTCAGTTGCTAGCATCTGTAATGTAGTAAGGTATATAAGATCATCTCCAGCAAGGTAGAATATATTTAAAAAGTGTGTTGAACATGAGAAGATTAAAAGTAAAAGTTCTGTGGTGTTAGATGTTGTTACCCGATAGAATTCTACCTACTCAATGTTGAGTAGTGCATTTAAGTTTCGAAAGGCATTTGAACGGTTGGAAGAAGAGGATGAACATTATCGTAACTATTTCAAAGAGGATGTGGATTAAAGTGGGAACATAAGGCCACCTAAACCTGAAGATTTTTTGTTCAATACAATGCAGCTGTTTTTGTTCAATTTTCAGAGATTTTTAAAGATGCGACTGTGAAGTTTAGTGCTTCTTTAACTGTAACTTCCAATCTATATTTTCATCGGGTAAATATAACTTGTTTGTTATTTATTGTTATTATTATTCTGCTGGAAATTTTAGACTATTTTGTTAAACTGTTTGATTTCTTGATTAGCATGATATTTATTATTATTAATGCAATTTCTATTTCTTTTGTTTGTATTTTTTTAGGTGAGTACGATCCAATCCTTATTGACTACAAAATGTCAAGATGCAGATTCTATGTTGAGTGCAATGGCAAAGAAAATGAAGACAGAGTTTGATAAGTATTGGGGTTCGGTGGAAAACATGAACAAATTATTGATTATTGCGATTGTTCTTGATCCTTGATATAAGTTGGAGTATGTCTCATTTTGTTTTGAATCATTGTATGATACCAACAAAGTTGAAGCAATGGTAGCAAGCATCAAAGATCAATTGGTAGCGGTTTATAACTGTTATAATGCCTTGTACTCTACAACTAATAGTATCTTGTGATGTGATGTAGATGTGAATGTGGGAGGAAGTGAGTCACAGGAAAATACTTATGATACGAAAAAAGCTTTTAAAAGAAAAAAGAGAAAGAAAGAGACTGTGGGGAAAAGTGAGGTGGAAGAGTATTTGGTTGGACTAAGTGAGGATGCATACAATGACAAATTCGATATTTTAAGTTGGTGGAAGAACAATTGCACCAAGTATCCAATTTTGTCACTTATTGCTAAGGATGTGCATGCAATTCCTGTTTTGACGGCAGCTTCCGAGTCCGCTTTGAGCACCGGTGGATGTATTCTTGATTCATTCCGAAGTTCGTTGACTCGTCAAATGGTGGAAGCCTTGATTTGTTCACAAAATTGGTTACGCTCTTCAATCGGTAGAAATGAAGAGGTTCATGTTAAGATTGATGATTCATGCATTCAAGACTTAGAGCTTTATCAAATAGTTCAATCTGGTAAGTCTGTCAACTTCAAGATTGTAATTTATGCATTTTAGTTTTTATTTGTTAAATTAATTTATTAAATTATTTTTATGTAGAACTTGAGAAATCTGCACTTACATCATTGGATTCATCAACTATGACGGCTGGAAGCTTTTAAGAAATGAAGAAAGAAAGTCATGGATTGAGTTATTAAAAGCTTTGGTTTTAATTTGTTACAAATTATTCTTATTAGAGGATGTTATTTTATTAGTGGATTAGTGGACGATTGTGTAGTATTTTAATTGATGACCTGTATTTTAGCTTTTTTAATTTTTAAAGTAAGCATTGAAAACAATTCGCTTTACAAATGAATTGGGTGGGTTGTTATTGTATCTACAGAAGCAACGGGTTCTATAGATGCCCAATTGAGAAATTTGTGAGGTCATTGAAGAATGTGCCAATTATATTGGAGAAGTCTGATTTGGAAGCTGAGTTTGTGAAGGAAGCTGCCAAGGAGAAGATGGTTCAATTGAAGGGGCATAGGTCAATTGGAGGAATGAAAGCTTCAATATACAATGCTATGCCTTTGGCTGGTGTTGAGAAGTTAGTTGCTTTCATGAAGGATTTCCAGGCAAAGCATGCTTGATTTTGGCTTTAGTTTTTTTGATTGGCTTTGGCTGTGGCTTGAATCGGAAGTCCTTTTTTATTTAGAAGAAAAAAATATGTAGGATTTTAGTTTTTCTTGTCTGTCTTATTTATATTTTTGTTGCTTTTTAACGTGGTTTGGTAGTTGAGAAATGTTCTGGCTACGTTCTTATAAAAAAATAATCAGTTGAGTGTATACTGATTTAAATTTAATCTGACCGAACCGAATTGGATTTTATCGGTTCGGTTCAATCCATGTTGAGTCGGTTTGCAAAAAGTTTGTAATATAATAAGACCCAAACCGGTTCGGTTCGGTTTGGTTATTTAAAATACCAAATCAAACCGAATCGAATTTTGCCCACCCCTAATTTTAACCGTCATCTTCCTCTCGATTGCTGTTTTATTTTTGAATTACTTGTATGCCCTTGTAGGTTCCTAAAACTATAGGACTGCCGTCATTAATAACTCGTGCATTTATTGAAACTTGAATCCAATATCAGAATATTAGAAAGGTCGCTCATTACCACTAAAGTTGGGGCTTAATTTCAAGCAAGTAAAACACTTCATAGCACATTCTTAAACTATTATTCTATAGTTGTTGAAAATAATTTCTAACTTATATACTAGGCTAATAATATAAATTTGAGGTAATTATTAACTCTTGAGTAAGCTTTAAATACGAGGTAGACTCATAAACTTCTATGGCACATATAAGCTAAAACAATAAAACTCATCGTAAACCACCATCAAAGGTCACCAGCGCCATAAAATTTGATAGACTTTTACCTACCATACTAGTGGTCTTTATGTAATTTCACGAGAAGAGTAGACCCTAATTTCAACGAGTCTTAAAGCCCCAGGCGGATTTTACACTATAAAAAGGAGCCCTAATTGTGTTGAGCTCACCAGTACAGTACCTCTTCTTCTCTTAATATCTTCTTTCTCTAGCCCTTCCATTTTTTTCCCCTTCACTGTAAAAATAAAATCATTTACTTTCTTGTTGAATAATATTTTGTATTATTATTTTACTTGCAACATTGTGTTACATGTATGTTCATATTTAACGTTATGCATAACGTTCAGAATGTCGTTTCGATGACTCTTAATCCTTTTTCTGCCATTGCTGTGACCAGAACCTAACGAGAACTCCAATGCCGAAAATGAGACTGCTGTGGACGGCGAGCTTGATGTCCCTAGGAGCAATGCTTTTGGCCACGATTTTAGGTAAAGTGATTTCATTTATCATTTTGCCAAGAAACTCTTATTCTCCACTATATATATCATAGTCCATTAACCTTTGCGCATTTACAGGGACTACGAGAAAGAGAGTATGCGAAATGCAATCGTTCGGGAATGCTTCAGAAAGAATCACATCTACCAAACCTGTGAATTTTGTAAAAATTTCTTCTGATAAATTAATTCAAAAATCGTCAATTAACAAGATCCATCAAGGATTAGGATTTTCAGAATATCATGTAGTAATAGTATATGGATAGAATTTAACTTTTTTTATATTTTAAAATTATTATCCACCAATCAATACTTGAATTTTTACTCAAAAGAAATTGGGATCACGAAAAGATTTTATCCACAAATCTCTCTGTGTTCCATTGTTTCTCTCAGCACTCTCTCAATCTTCAATCTCTATATCATTTTTCATTTTTTGTGCAGTTTTTTACGTGGCAGTTAATAATATATATATAAATGAGGAACGCGTAATTAATTAATGTAACGTAATTTCAATTTAATTGACAGGCAAATAAGAAGAGAGGAATATGGGAAACTGGACAAGGCAGAAATGAGCATAAGGGAATGCTGTGAGCTCCTAAAAGACTATGTGGACGAGAGTGACCCGGATCTGGATGAGCCCCAGATCGAGCATCTACTGCAGACTGCTGAGGCCATCAGAAGGGATCATCCTCATGAACATTGGCTCCATCTCACGGCACTCATCCACGGTGATAAATAAATTCATGCTGCATTTGCATTTGCATATGTGCCATGTGTTTATAATATTTAATTAATTAATTTCGGAAATTTGACATGTGCCCACGTGGCAGATCTAGGAAAAGTCCTGCTACACCCTGCCTTTGGTGAGGAGCCTCAGTGGTGTGTTGTCGGTAGGTTTCACTCATCCGGTACTTCATCTTAGCGTTTTTGCATGTAATTATAACTGGAAGAATAATAGAGAGATATGCCAGCATTTTTTACTGTCAGCACTCTTATCAAAATTTTTCAATCTGAATATCATTGCCTTTATAAACATATGCAAATTTCTCAGGTGACACGTTCCCTCTCGGCTGTGCTTTCGATAACAACATTGTGCATCACCAGGTCATTAAATAATTATTTACCACAAATTATATAAAACCCAAATGCAAATTTAACATAATAGTCATAGTTATCAGAAATTAATTAATATTTATGAAAATTATAACTTATAATTTGCGTGCAGTTTTTCAAGGAAAATCCGGACTTTCGGAACCCAGCATTCAACGCCAAGCTGGGAATCTACTCGGAGAACATTGGACTTGATAACATCACCATGTCTTGGGGCCACGATGAATACATGTACCTGGTATAATATTATCATTTTTTTTTAATTTCCATCTTTTCATTTTCTCATTAACACTCAATTTATTGACCTATACACATAAAAGGTGGCAAAGGGCAATAACACAACCCTGCCGCCGGCGGGTTTTTTATCATCAGGTTCCATTCCTTCCATGGGAAGTCCCATTAGTTCTTGAAAATTAATTAATTAATATTAAGATTAATTACCGTCCATATATATATATATAACAGCATTGCACCACTGTGGAGCTTATACTTTCCTGATGAACGATGAGGACAAGGAGATGCTCAAGTGCTCCAAGTTTTCAAGTATAATCTTCTTATCAAATATTTTACACATTGCACAGAGACATTAAATTTATAGTTGTTTCATTTAACAATATGTATGATATGAGAGCAAGTGAAACTTGAGCCACATGTTGTATATTGTTGTTGATCTGGGGCAGCAAATATGACCTCTATAGCAAGAGCAAGGTTAAGATCAATCAGGAAGAAGTGAAACCGTACTATGTCTCCCTGATCAAGAAGGTTAATCTGTATTTTATATACATTGATATGTTAAATTACAAATTTTTTATTTCTTCTAATTCTTTTTCATATTCCCTTTGCAGTACTTCCTAGAAAAGCTTAAGTGGTGAAAGCAGCAAGCATATACAATCCAGGGACCGCCTGACTGTACTTTCCGTTAATACTTATCGTTTTCATTTTGTACTGCTAACTTCTCCAACATATATAATGAAAAGTGCTAAAGAGATAGAGGGCTATTAGAAATAAAGTAAAATCGGTCAGTTTACCTTATTCTTTAATAAAATCAATAAATTAATCCTGATTTTAAGTTGTTTCTGTAAACATTCTGTTAAATTTTTTTGCTCGTAAGGATATATGGCTCCTGAGCACAATCCTGAACTTTCAATTTCATAGTCAACATGAAGGGTTTTTTATTTATTTATGACAAAATCATGTATAGTTTACGTAAATATGACAACTTTTTTTCTATGACAGTTTGGTGATTCCTAGTCTAAAATACCCTTATCATCTCCAACAAAAGCTTTCGCCCAACACATTATCAAACACTTACTAAAATCATCACCTTCCCTCAACAAATTCAAATAGACTCCAAATAATTCTTCAACACAATTTTTTCACATCAAATCTGCTGCTGTAGGGAGCTGCAAGTTCTTGAAAGAAGCTACATTGTCTTGAAGATTTATCACAAGGGTTAGTTTTGATGTTTTCTTAAAATTAAAAGTATTGGTTATTGTTATTTAGCGTTTCTTTGATAAAATGTGATCGATTATACTTAAACATACATGTTATTTATCATTCTCTTGAACACATTTATGGCATTTGATCTGTAAAAGTTGAGTTAGTTTATCATAGTTATCATTTTTTGTCACTTCTTTACTTCTAGACTTATGGACCTGTAGGTAAGTCTATAAATCTAGAAGTCTAGAATTGAAGCACAGAAGTCTAGAAGAACTTTTAACGGCTTATTTTTGTTAATATTCTTACTCTATCATGACATGATTTTTAGGTAAATGGATATGGTACGTGTTATTGTCTTGTATAACGGTGAATGGATTAATCAAAACAATGAATACAAGTTCAATGCCTTAGCCACAAAAGGAATAATAGTGCATCCTTCCTGTACATATTTGCAATTGCTTGAAAAGGTTGCTCAAACTATTGGAATTGGCATTTCAGAGTATGAAATTATTATGAAGTTCAAATACAATTCAATAGATCTAGTGCCACCTGTGGAAATTATCTCAGATGATGATGTGCAATTCTTTTTGCATGAGAATCTTAGTGGTATTGCATACAGAACACCTTTTTGCGTCACATATCAACGTAGGTTAACTACTCCAATATTGCAAGCAAATCTGAGTGAAGAGGATACCCAACATTTGAACAATTCGTGGGAAGAAAGTTAGGCCTATCCAACATTTATGCCATCAACATATTCTAATGAAGCTGTAGAAACTAATAGAGAAGGTGAGATCAACCCCAAACATTTTTCTCCTAGATCTAATTTACCACCAGAAAATGTACCCAATACAAAGCCTGTGGATGAGCATAAGATTGAGCCAACCTCCAACAATACTTATATGTCTAGAAGCAAAATCAGTTTACTTGCAAGTAGCAACACCGCGAGTACTAATTATGCATATCAATGTATCGACAACATTATGACTAATGAAGGTGTTAGTGACAGTGATGGTTTTATGGTAAATGAGGTGTTTGCATCAAAAGAGGAGTTGCAAGTGAGGGTCTGTAAGTTTGCTTTACAAAACCACTTTCAGTTTAAAACAGTTAAGTGTGGGAAGAATATTTTGATTGTTACTTGTGTGGATAACAGTTGTTATTGGGGTATTCGTGCTACAAAAATAAAGGATTCAAGTTAGTTTCAAATTCGGAAGTATTGGAATATGCATAAATGTTCTTTTAGTGTAGATCCAAGAGATCATCGACAAGCATTTGCGAAATTGATTGCCCATACAACTCAATATAAATTTGAAGGTACCTCATCAGCATACAAAGCAGAAGAGATCAAGAGAGACTTCCAAAAACATTTCGGTTATGATATTAGTTACCACAAAGTATGGAGGGCAAGAGAGCATGTAATGACACTTGCAAGGGGTTCAACAGCAACATCGTACAAGTTACTTCCAGCATATTTAAAGATGATTGAAAAGAAAAATGTTGGTTCTCGCATTTTTATTGAGTCAGATGGTTCAAATCACTTCAAGTATTTATTTATAACTATTGGTAGTTGCCTAAAAGGGTTCAGTTCAGCTATTAGGCCGATAATTGCAATTGATGGCACATTTTTAAAAGGGAAATATAAATGAGCCATGTTGTTGCTTCATGTATGGATGGTAACAATCAAATATATCCATTTGCATTTGGTATTAGTGATAGCGAGAATGATGCATCATAGGAGTGGTTTTTAACAAAACTTAGAGACTCAATTAGCAATGTTATAGATTTGGTTTTTATTTCAGATCGTAATGGAAGTATAAAAAAAGGTGTTGCCATGGTATTTCCATATACAAGCCATGGTATTTCCATATACAAGCCACGGTATTTGTATGTTAACACAAATATTTCTTTAATATTGTTTTGATGATAACAAACTTGATGAAGATTGATTAATTCTTTAAAAGTCCAAAATTTTTACACTCTTTCAAATCACAATTCTCATATCATAAAGGTTTTTATATTCTATGAAAAATGTTTAATAAGCAATAGCATAAAATTGAAAAACCTTGAGTATTTTGAAAATGGTGAAAAACGGGAGTATTTTGAAAATGATCAATAACGACTCGCCGACATTCCTCAATAACGGTTCGCCGATATCGAACAGAATTGAGAAATCAGTTTCTGGAAGATAACGGCTCGCCGACATTGTTGATAACGGCTCACCGACTTTAAACAGAACTGAATCTTAGTCTCTGGATACTAACGGCGACCCGACATGAAGATAACGGTTCGCCGACCTAGAATGGAACTGTGAAATTAGCTTCTGGAAAATAACGGCTCGCCGACATCCTTGATAACGGCTCGCCGACATCAAACAGAATGGAAATCCGACATGAAGATAACGGTTCGCCGACCTGAAATGGAATTGTGGAATTAGCTTCTGGAAAATAACGGCTCGCCGACATCTTTGATAACGGCTCGCCGACATCTTTGATAACGGCTCGCCGACTTCAAACAGAAAAGAAGTTTAAGCTTCTGGACACTAACGGCGATCCGACATCTCTATAACGGCGATCCGACATTTTGAAAAACCAGCCCAACGGTCATATTGACCAGTCAAACGGCGATCCGACATCCTACTAACGGTGATCCGACAGTGAGCAAAAAGTGAATAACGGCTAGTTTTCAGCTCCAACTATAAATAAGCTCATTCAAATTCAAACAACTCTTGATCACAACACTACCATTGAGCTTATATTCGTGAACAACCTTCATAGAGCCTTAAAAACACATTCTTGCTTCATCTATCTCATACATTGGGCTTTGATTTGTAATCTTAAATATTGTGTGAGAGAAAAACAATTTGTAATCTTTTGTTTTTGAGTGATTGTAAGTGTTGGGATACACTTGGGTTAAGAGATTGAGAATTATCTCTTACTGTAAAGATTTATTGACACCTAGGAAGTCAATTGTAAGCATTTGAAGCCTTGGTGGCTTGCTTAGTGGAATCCTCTAGCCCATAAAGCTTGGAGGCGTGGACGTAGGCGAGGTTGGCCGAACCACGTAAAAATCTTGTGTTTGAATCTCTCTTCCCTTATTCTTTTATTATTGTGATTTATTGAATTTATTGCTTTCGATTCCATTAAGGCATTAGATTGAATTGTTTTGTGATTTGCTTAGCTTAAGTTTTAAAAACCCAATTCACCCCCCCTCTTGGGTTGCATACTTGCATTTCATTGTATGTATCATCTCAACCAAAATCTAATGTCGAACTTTAAGAAAATTGATATACACAAAATATTTGTACATGCTGCAAAGTTATATCGTGTTTCTCAATTCAACATCGTCATGACTGAGATAAAGAGGATTAATACAGACATTGCTCAGTACCTGTTTGAAGTTGGGTAAGATAAATGGTCTCGTGCTCACTTTGATGGAAAACATTACAGCAGAATGACCACTAATACTGTAGATTATTGAACGAGCAAGAATGTTACCGGTTCATAAGTTGTTTGACAAGATTATTGAACAAATATTTTATTTCCAAAGTTTGTCATCATCAAAAAGGGGGAGATTGTTAACACAAATATTTCTTTAATATTGTTTTGATGATAACAAACTTGATGAAGATTGATTAATTCTTTAAAAGTCCAAAATTTTTATACTCTTTCAAATCACAATTCTCATATCATAAAGGTTTTTATATTCTATGAAAAATGTTTAATAAGCAATAGCATAAAATTGAAAAACCTTGAGTATTTTGAAAATGGTCAAAAACGGGAGTATTTTGAAAATGATCAATAACGGCTCGCCGACATTCCTCAATAACGGTTCGCCGATATCGAATGCATTGAGAAATCGGTTTCTGGAAGATAACGGCTCGCCGACATTGTTGATAACGGCTCGCCGACTTCAAACAGAAAAGAAGTTTAAGCTTCTTGACACTAACGGAAATCAGACATCTCTATAACGGCGATCCGACATTTTGAAAAACCAGTCCAACGGTCATATTGACCAGTCAAACGGTGATCCGACATCCTACTAACGGCGATCCGACATCCTACTAACGGCGATCTGACAGTGAGCAAAAAGTGAATAACGGCTAGTTTTCAGCTCCAACTATAAATAAGCTCATTCAAAGTCAAACAACTCTTGATCACAACACTACCATTGAGCTTATATTCGTGAACAACCTTCATAGAGCCTTAAAAACACATTCTTGCTTCATCTATCTCATACATTGGGCTTTGATTTGTAATCTTAAATATTGTGTGAGAGAAAAATAATTTGTAATCTTTTGTTTTTGAATGATTGTAAGTGTTGGGATACACTTGGGTTAAGAGATTGAGAATTATCTCTTACTGTAAAGATTTATTGACACCTAGGAAGTCAATTGTAAGCATTTGAAGCCTCGGTGGCTTGCTTAGTGGAATCCTCTAGCCCGGAAAGCATGGAGGCGTGGACGTAGGCGAGGTTGGCCGAACCACGTAAAAATCTTGTGTTTGAATCTCTCTTCCCTTATTCTTTTATTATTGTGATTTATTGAATTTATTGCTTTCGATTCCATTAAGGCATTAGATTGAATTGTTTTGTGATTTGCTTAGCTTAAGTTTTAAAAACTCAATTCACCCCCCCTCTTGGGTTGCATACTTGCATTTCAATTGGTATCAGAGCTTGGTTCTCTTGTTAGAACTTAACCGTCTAGAGTAAAAGATTCATGGCAACCCAAAATGATTCAACCTTTAGGGAAGGACAATCCACAACTAGACCACCGTTCTTTGACGGGAATGACTACCCATATTGGAAAACTAGGATGAGAATTTATTTAATAGCACTAGACTATGAAATTTGGGAAGTTGTATGTGATGGTCCATTCATGCCCTTGACTAAAAACGAAGTAGGGGAAGATATTCCAAAACCTTCACGGGAATGGAATGATTTGGAGAAGAGAAAAGCTTCTCTAAATTCCAAAGCTATGAATGCTTTATTTTGTGCTCTTGATAAGAAAGAGTTTCATAGAGTGTCCAGTTGTGAAAGTGCTAATGAAATTTGGCACAAACTTGAGGTAGTGTATGAAGGCACGAATCAAGTGAAAGAGTCAAAAATTAGTAGGTACACTGGACAATATGAATTATTTCAAATGGAACAAAATGAGAGTGTATATTCTATGTATATTAGATTCACGGACATAGTGAACACTTTAGGAGCCCTAGGAAAAACCTTTTCTAATAGCGAGAAAGTTAAGAAAATCATTAGGTCGCTTCCTAAAGAATGGAGACCAAAAAGGACTGTCATTGAGGAAGCCAAAGATTTAAATGTTTTACCTATTGATGATTTAATTGGCTCTCTCATTTCATATGAAGAGGATTTGGCAGCAGAAAAAGGGCATGAGGAAAAGAAGAAAAGCATCGCTCTCAAAGCCTCAAAACATGAGAGTGATGAGGAAAGCGAGATGGATGATGAGGAGCTGGCAATGTTGGCTAGAAGATTCAGAAAATTTTACAAGAAGAATAATGAGCAGAGAAAGTTCAGAGGTTACAAGAATAAAAAGGAGAAGAAAGAATCAATCACTTGCTATGAATGCAAGAAACCCGGACACATACGACCGGAATGTCCTCTCCTCAACAAACTCAAGAAGAAAGCTATGGTGGCCACATGGGATGATAGCGATGAGGAAACAAGTGATGAGGAAGAGCAACAAGAAATGACAAACTTAACTCTCATAGCCGTTGGAGAAGAATCATGTGATGAACTTGATGAGGTAAGCAGTCTTCCTACATATGATGAATTACATTATGCCTTTAAAGAATTGCATGATGAATTGATGAAGATGGGTAAAAAGAATGTTTGCCTTAAAAAGAAAATGGTAGAGCTTAAAAATGAAAATGAATCATTTAGTGAAAAGATTACTTACCTAGAATTGGAAAATAAAACATTGCATGATAAAGTTACATTATTTGAGAATTCTAGCACATCACATGAGCATTTAGAATCACATGTGAATGACTTGAAAAATGAAAATGAAATGCTTAGAAAGAAGAGCAATGATCTAAATGAGATTGTGCTGAAATTTACAAATGGGCAAAAGATGTTGGATAACATGCTTAACTCTCAAAAATGTGTATTTGATAAAGGAAGACTTGGGTATAAGCCTAATTTAAAGCAAAAATATTATAAGAATTATTTTGTTAAAGTTACCTACACAAGTGATCATAAAATCATTTGTCATTATTGTAATCAAAATGGTCACATGAAATATAGATGTCCTGTGAAAAGAAATGCATATTATGGTGTCAAATGCATTTGGGTTCCAAAAGGAACCGTTACTAACTCTCAAGGACCTAAAAAGGTTTGGGTACCTAAAACTTGAGACTTTTTCTGCAGGGCTTGAAGAAGAAGAATAAGTGGTACTTGGACAGCGGGTGTTCAAGACATATGACAGGGAATTATTCTTGGTTTTCAAGTTTTACCAAGATCGAAAATGGTGGAGAAGTATCATTTGGAGATAATTCAAAAGGAAAAATTCTCGGAATTGGTAATGTTGGTAAAATTTCCTCAACTCTAATTGAAAATGTGTGCTTAGTTGAAAATTTAAAACACAATTTGATTAGCATTAGTCAATTGTGTGACAAGGGTTATAAAGTTGCTTTTGATAAATCAAGATGTGTTATTGAGAATGCATGTGATGGGAAAATTCTGTTTGTTGGAAATAGATATGGTAATGTTTATACAATTGACATAGAATGTGCATCCAATCATGATAAATGTTTTTCCGCATTGCATGATGATGGTTGGCTGTGGCATAGAAGATTAGGTCATGCTAGTATGGATTTGATTTCAAAAATTGCGAAAAATGATTTGGTTAAAGGTCTTCCAAAAATCAATTTTCAAAAAGATAAAATTTGTGAAGCTTGCCAATTTGGAAAACAAATCAAAACTTCTTTCAAAAGCAAGAAAAATATCTCTACTTCAAAACCTCTTCAATTACTTCACATAGATTTATTTGGTCCTTCTAGATATGCTAGTTTAAGTGGCAAATATTATGCTTTTGTAATTGTGGATGATTACTCTAGATTCACATGGGTATTGTTCTTAACTAATAAGGATGATGCTTTTGATGCATTTAGAATTTTCTGTAAAAAGGTTCAAAATGAAAAAGGTTATTTAATTACTTGTATTAGAAGTGACCATGGTGGAGAATTTGAAAATCATGCATTTGAGAAGTTTTGTAATGAGTTTGGTATTGAGCATCAATTTTCATCACCTAGGAGTCCTCAACAAAATGGAGTTGTAGAAAGAAAGAATAGGTCTATTCAAGAAATGGCTAGGACCATGCTAAATGAAAATTCTTTGCCAAAATATTTTTGGGCCGAAGCCGTCAACACCGCATGTTATGTTTTGAATCGTGTGTTGATTAGACCTAATCTTAATAAAACTCCATATGAGCTTTGGAAAGATAGAAAACCCAACATTGGCTATTTCAAAGTTTTCGGATGCAAATGTTTTGTTTTGAACACAAAAGATAATCTAGGTAAATTTGATTCAAAATCTGATGTTGGTATTTTTCTTGGCTATTCAAACTCAAGCAAAGCTTATAGAGTTTATAATAAAAGAACTTTTGGGCCGAAGCCGTTAACACCGCATGTTATGTTTTGAATCGTGTGTTGATTAGACCTAATCTTAATAAAACTCCATATGAGCTTTGGAAAGATAGAAAACCCAACATTGGCTATTTCAAAGTTTTCGGATGCAAATGTTTTGTTTTGAACACAAAAGATAATCTAGGTAAATTTGATTCAAAATCTGATGTTGGTATTTTTCTTGGCTATTCAAACTCAAGCAAAGCTTATAGAGTTTATAATAAAAGAACTTTGGTTGTAGAAGAATCTATGCATGTCACTTTTGATGAGTCTAATCCCTCCTCTGCGGAGAAAGGAGTTGTTGATAATAATGCAGAAGAAGAACATCAAGAAGAATCATCAAATGACAACCAAAAGGATGCACCTCATGGAATTCAAGAAGAGCATCATGAAGAAACAAATGCAGAGCAAAATGGAGGTAATTCTCAAACACTCCCCAAGGAGTGGAGGTATGTCTCTTCTCACCCTACAGATGTAATTTTAGGAGATCCCTCACGAGGTGTTACAACTAGATCATCACTTAAGAACACTTGTGAATATGCTGCATTTATTTCTCAAATTGAACCAAAATCTCTTGCGGATGCGGAAAATGATGAGTCTTGGATTATGGCAATGCAAGAGGAGTTGAATCAATTTGAGAGAAATAATGTATGGGAATTAGTCCCTAATCCGGAACATCAATCTGTTATAGGTACTAAATGGGTATATAGAAACAAAATGGATGAATCCGGTGTGGTTGTAAGAAATAAAGCTAGATTAGTGGCTCAAGGTTACAACCAAGAAGAAGGAATTGATTTTGATGAAACATTTGCACCTGTAGCTAGATTAGAATCTATTAGGATGTTGTTAGCATTTGCATGTTATAAAGATTTCGTTTTATTTCAAATGGATGTCAAAAGTGCTTTCTTAAATGGCTATATTATGGAGGAAGTGTATGTCAAACAACCTCCTGGTTTTGAAAATGAAAAATTTCCAAATCATGTTTACAAATTATCAAAAGCATTGTATGGTTTAAAACAAGCACTTAGAGCATGGTATGATAGGCTTAAAAATTTCTTGTTGGACAACGGTTTTTCGATGGGAAAAGCAGATACAACTCTTTTTATTAAGAATAAGAATCAAGATATACTTGTTGTTCAAATTTATGTTGATGATATTATTTTTGGTTCTACTAATGAATCTTTGTGCAAAGAGTTTTCATCTTGTATGAGTCAGGAATTTGAGATGAGTATGATGGGAGAACTGAAATATTTCCTTGGACTTCAAATCAAGCAAAACAATGAGGGAATTTTCATAAACCAAGCTAAATATGTCAAAGATTTGCTAAAAAGATTTGGCATTGATGACTCAAACACCAAGAGCACTCCAATGAGCACAACGATTAAGCTTGACAAAGATGAAAAAGGTAAAGAAGTTGATATTAAAAAATATCGAGGTATGATCGGCTCTTTACTTTACTTAACCGCAAGTAGACCCGATATCATGTTTAGTGTATGTTTGTGTGCAAGATTTCAATCATGTCCCAAGGAATCTCATTTACTTGCTGTTAAAAGAATTTTTCATTATTTGAGTGGAACCATAAATCTTGGTCTTTGGTATCCTAGAGGAACACATATAGATTTAACCTGTTATTCGGATGCCGATTTTGCTGGTTACAAAGTTGATAGGAAAAGTACTAGTGGAACTTGCTATTTTCTTGGTAATTCACTTGTTTCATGGTTTAGCAAGAAACAAAGTTCGGTTGCACTCTCAACCACTGAGGCAGAATATATTGCCGCAGGTAGTTGTTGTGCACAAGCCCTTTGGATAAAACAAACTCTTAGAGACTACAGCATTAATCTTGAACAAATTCCTATCAAGTGTGATAATACTAGCGCCATAAATCTTTCAAAGAATCCCATTCAGCACTCTAGAACCAAGCATATAGAAATAAGACATCATTTCTTGAGAGATCATGTTCAAAAGGGAGACATTGCATCAAAGTTTATTTCTACAGAAAAAAAACTTGCCGATATATTTACTAAACCTCTTGGTGAAGAACAATTTTCAAAAATTCGGCATGAACTTGGGATGATGAAATTTTCACATCAACATTTCTATTCATGACATTAAGTCTACAAAATTTTCTGATTGATTGATATTTTGATGGTTTAATAGCTATGAAATGCTTAAGCATGATAAACAAGTGATGAGTTTGCTTTATTGATTCTTGAATACTTCTATGAATTGAATGCATGTAAAACATTTTTGAATGTATGTAAGTTTATGAATCATGCATTAAAATGGCCTATAAAACATTTTTAGATCAATTAAATGATCTTGAAATGTATTATTTGTTGGCCAAATACTAAACTAGATGTGTGAAATCATAAGTTGTAGAAAACGGATTGCCGTTATTTCAATAAACGGCTAACCGTTTTCGGGCAGAAATCTTGGCAAGCATTCTGGACGCTGTCGGTTCGCCGATATCTCAGATAACGGCTCACCGTTTTTAAAAGACACATTCTGAACGCTGTCGGTTCGCCGATATCTCAGATAACGGCTTACCATTTTCGAAAGAAAATTTGATACACATTTTGGACACTATCGGCTCGCCGATATGTCGATAACGGCTCGCCGATATCACGCGATAAGTGAACATGACTCGTCTTCTTCCTCACTTCTTCTGTTCACTGTTTTTCTCTCTCTCTCAACCCGCGACTGCTAACGATTTTCTTTCTTAAATCAGTCATTCCTCACCATTTTTAAGGCGATTTGAAGCTCTAGAGACCTTTCTCATCATCTTTAGCATCCTTTTAACCGATCAAAATTCGTTTTTAAAGCTAGAAATTGAAAAATCCCAAAATCAAAACCCTAGAACTCGCGACAGCATCCTTGTGCAAATTGGCTCAAATTTCTTTCAAATTTCGTTCACTATCTCTCTTTAAACCTTCCATCTCTCTTTCTATTCGTTTATTTTCTTCCAAAAACAACAATGGCTTCACGACCAAGGCGTGCCCGAACCAAAAATACTGCCCCACGTGACCCCAGTCCTCCTCGGCTTCCTTCTCAGGACTTCGAAAGTCTCCATTTTCGCAATATCGTGTTATTACATATGTAGGAGGAGTTCGCATTGAGTTTAATGAGGAAGAATTGTGTCGTATTCTTGGGATTCGTTACGGAGGCATCGATATTTATACCACTAGGAAGGAGCTTGATTTTAGTGAATTCCGTCATAAGGATGGAGTACGGAACATTTGTAGACGTAGAGATCTATCCAATGACATATGTTCTCTGTCCTTTAGGTCTCAGCTTCTTCCATTTCAGGTTCGAGTTATCCACATCATCCTCCAACATATGGTCACACCTAGACAGGGTCATACCGATGAGGTGACTAGGTTAGATGTCGGTATACTAGACTCCCTCATCCATACACGAAATGTGAGCTTATCCTACATTATCCTTCGTCATATGTTGTCCACTCCTAAAGTGACCAACCGGTCCCTTCCATATGGCAGCATTATTACTAGGATTTTGAGACATTTTGATGTTCCTATCACTGAACCCGTGTATGTCGAGACCCGAAAACTAGGTCGAGATATTATGTCTGCGATAGGTTTCTTTAAGAAACGTGGGCAGTGGGTAAAAACAACCTCCTCTAAGAATGAAGACACCTTACTTGCCCCAGAGGATAATCGCATGCTCAACGATATCTATTCGGCGGATGAGCTGCCCGACTTTCGTCTTAGAGCTAGACCACGTGTCCCTCGCCGAGCAGCAGCAGCAGCACCAGACCAAAGAATGGAACCAAAGAAGAAGAATAACATCAAAGCGCAAAGCAGCAGCATCTTCTCAGGATGATGTACCAGCCGAACCGACTGTGCCTCCTACCGCATCCTCTGCTCATGAGGACCGTCTTCAACAGCTCTTCGACAGAGTTGATACTCTCTCCCAGCAGCAACAGCAGCTCCACTCTGACTTCACAACTTTTCGGCAGCAGGTGCTTGATCAGCAGATGGAGTTGATTCTTTGGCAAGGCAAACCCGTATTCTTGGTCATCTCGGTTATGATCCCGGCAGTTCCTCTTCACAGCCTCCACTCTAGTTTCTGCACATATGCATTTCGCACAAACATTGTTCATCTCATGCACTTTGTCTATTGCTATTTGCTTTTTTTTATGGAGATCTGAACCTTGTTTATGATTGTGATTGATTTTGTTGGATATTTGAATTTTGTGTATGATTGTGTTTGTTTTTGATGATATAACCATCTTTTGAATATGTTGATGAAGATTGTGTTGAATTGGAAGGTTGTTGCTAAATTGGAGTTTATATGGAAGTGTTTTTAACTGTTTTGTTTTTGAGGTTTTGATCAGTTTCGAAAGGAAGTTCTGCCAAAATTTTCGCAAGACATGGGTAACTTCTATTTTTTCATCAAATCGCACTCATTTCTTTTTTATGCTGAAGGGGGAGAATAATTTAAAATCTGTTAATAAAATATTTGATTTGAGTTTGAGTATGGTTGAGTTTGAGTATGGTTAAAAAGTGTGGATAAAGATAGGGGGAGCTAAACCCTAAAATTCTTTTTCAAAGGGGTAGCACATATTTAGGGGGAGCAAAATTGAACAAATATTTTATTTCCAAAGTTTGTCATCATCAAAAAGGGGGAGATTGTTAACACAAATATTTCTTTAATATTGTTTTGATGATAACAAACTTGATGAAGATTGATTAATTCTTTAAAAGTCCAAAATTTTTATACTCTTTCAAATCACAATTCTCATATCATAAAGGTTTTTATATTCTATGAAAAATGTTTAATAAGCAATAGCATAAAATTGAAAAACCTTGAGTATTTTGAAAATGGTCAAAAACGGGAGTATTTTGAAAATGATCAATAACGGCTCGCCGACATTCCTCAATAACGGTTCGCCGATATCGAACAGAATTGAGAAATCAGTTTCTGGAAGATAACGGCTCGCCGACATTGTTGATAACGGCTCGCCGACTTCAAACAGAAAAGAAGTTTAAGCTTCTTGACACTAACGGCGATCAGACATCTCTATAACGGCGATCCGACATTTTGAAAAACCAGTCCAACGGTCATATTGACCAGTCAAACGGTGATCCGACATCCTACTAACGGCGATCCGACATCCTACTAACGGCGATCTGACAGTGAGCAAAAAGTGAATAACGGCTAGTTTTCAGCTCCAACTATAAATAAGCTCATTCAAATTCAAACAACTCTTGATCACAACACTACCATTGAGCTTATATTCGTGAACAACCTTCATAGAGCCTTAAAAACACATTCTTGCTTCATCTATCTCATACATTGGGCTTTGATTTGTAATCTTAAATATTGTGTGAGAGAAAAACAATTTGTAATCTTTTGTTTTTGAGTGATTGTAAGTGTTGGGATACACTTGGGTTAAGAGATTGAGAATTATCTCTTACTGTAAAGATTTATTGACACCTAGGAAGTCAATTGTAAGCATTTGAAGCCTCGGTGGCTTGCTTAGTGGAATCCTCTAGCCCGGAAAGCTTGGAGGCGTGGACGTAGGCGAGGTTGGCCGAACCACGTAAAAATCTTGTGTTTGAATCTCTCTTCCCTTATTCTTTTATTATTGTGATTTATTGAATTTATTGCTTTCGATTCCATTAAGGCATTAGATTGAATTGTTTTGTGATTTGCTTAGCTTAAGTTTTAAAAACCCAATTCACCCCCCCTCTTGGGTTGCATACTTGCATTTCATTGTATGTATCATCTCAACCAAAATCTAATGTCGAACTTTAAGGAAATTGATATACACAAAATATTTGTACATGCTGCAAAGTTATATCGTGTTTCTCAATTCAACATCGTCATGACTGAGATAAAGAGGATTAATACAGACATTGCTCAGTACCTGTTTGAAGTTGGGTAAGATAAATGGTCTCGTGCTCACTTTGATGGAAAACATTACAGCAGAATGACCACTAATACTGTAGATTATTGAACGAGCAAGAATGTTACCGGTTCATAAGTTGTTTGACAAGATTATTGATTTATTGAGAGATTGGTTTTGCAAAAGACGTCAATTGGCAGTAGACACAACTATAAAACTCACAAAGTGGGTTGCAAGTGAACTTCTTTTGAAGCAAGATAACTCTTGTACATACCAAGTTTTGTCTCTAAATTTGCATGAATTTATTGTGAAAGGTGGTAAATTTGAGGCCCATGTTGATATGCTTGCCAAAACTTGTAGTTGTCAAGCATTCCAACTCGACCATATGTAATGTAGAAAAACTGAACAGATGTCAACAATACAGTTTATAGTGAGTTCTTTGTATTTATGCATTGTTTTTCCGCTTACAAACTTATTTATTGCATGCTTTGTACTAATGCACACTGCCAGTAATACTTGCAGATGTTGCTGGATCATAAACACCACCAAAACCTGCAATTAGTGATAACTTTCGAACTATCGTTGTAATGAATATATCTTTATAAAGTAATTGATGAACATGTGATTTTGTAATTAGAGATTGTACTTTTATAAGTTGCTATGAATGATTTATGATATATGTTTGGTTATAACAGCACAAGGTTGCATATGGGGTATTGTGTATTTGGTCATAGCCAATCTTAGCTTATAGCAAAAGACATCTATGTGCTATTCACCATATATGCAGAAAAAAAAAATCAAGTGATGAGTGGCTAATTTCATGAGTTTTTTATTGAGGTTTTTTTAGTCAAAATTCAGAAAAATACCAAGTTGCTCAGCCACTCCCCTGAGTTGTATAGATCTCGGAAGAAACTTCTATCACCATCGCCAATGGGCCATTTCACAAAATTTCTACATGAACCATCATACGATATTAGTTTATAATTTTATAAATCATAAAAATTAGATACTAATAATTATAATATTTTTTAATTAATAAAGAGTGAAATCTTACGGTTCAATATTATCTACTTGTGCCATCCATCTTTCCAATGCAAGTGTACCATTTAGCTCAATCGATGGTTTAACTTTAAAGGCAACTAGCATTCGAGACTTCTTTAATGGATCAGTATATGGAGAACGCAAATAGATGGATTCTTTTCTAACTTTCTTATTTCTAACATAAACTTTAAGAGCTGGGTTCGTTACTTGTTGCACACTTGGAGTTTGTGTAGATGGTATTATGATCAGATCATCACCTTTTCTGTCTGGAGCATGGATTGGTGTCGTTTCCATGGTGGGTCTTGCAGGAGTAACATCAAAATTGTCATTGAAGTTGTAAGTTGTCTGGAATGAAAACGTATAAAGATTTGTTAAATTATTTTCCAGACTGGTATATATATTTATATACCAGTGGTTTCATACCTCATCGTAAAAGTTTGTAGGTTGTGTCGATTTCAACTCTTCAAGTAGCTTAATTATTTTATCAAACTTGCATTTAAAACTATCAATCTTGCCTCCAATATGAGAAACTTCAACTTGCATTTTCTACACATCTACTTCTAACTTACCTAGGCGATTGTTATAATGTATAACAAAATTATGTTTGCCTACACTTGCAGAAGGCACACCATCCTACAAGGAAATTGATATATTCAGGAAAAAAAAATATTAAAGTTGTATTGACATTAAGAGACACCATTCTTACCTTTTCACTATTTTTGTTGTCCACTTTGGTTCTCATATTTTGTTTATCTGCACTACTAAGAGAGGCCGAGCTGGATCTATAATTATCCATCGCTTCATTATTGTCAGACTTTGACTGAATATTGCTAGAATCATTGCCTGATTCGCCACCATTTTCAATTTCGAATTCACCAACCTCTTTATGCCAATCATTGTCGTAAAACCAGCCCATATAATCTTGTTCCTTCTCACCAGGTAGGCTAGCATGCAATTCTTCAAATACAGTAATCTATATAAAAAAAATGATAAAATTAGTATAATAAAATAATTTCAAAACAATGTATATGTATTAATATTTCACTCTTACAATACACACATTTTCATTATTGAAAATGTACTTCTGGAGGTCATCATATTGAACATTGCATGCTGCGGTCCAATTAAGAATTCAAGGAATCGTATTCTTATTATGCACAACAAACTCTCCGCGAAAATAAGATATAGTCTCATAAGCCCATATTTATATAGTTAACATAATAACAAATTGTCAAGAAAATAATGATTTGCTATTTAATTAAATGATAAAGTTTAAAATTAGTTGATTACCTAAAACGCCATCGAAAATCCAGCAAGGGTGTACGCCTCGTTCTTGTGTTTGGGGTCTTATGTAATATTATTCTTATGTATTCTCACACGATCTACTAAAGCTTTCTTCAAACTTTCTAAAGTCTTCATAAAACAAACACGGCCCTAAGGATAACTATTAAAGTCCTCAAAATTGTCCATGTGTCGCACATGTTCAGCTCGAATCTTAGTTTTCGGATCCTTCGCAAGGAGAACAGCCTCTAAAACTTACAATATAGCAAGCTTTACAATTTTTCTATCGTCGCTTGGTGTGGAATTCATGAACAAATGCTCTAACTTAGAGGTGGTACATCTTTCAAGACCATCTATTAACTCTTCATACAATCTACCACAACCATCACCATCCACATTTTCTGTGTTGGGTTCATAGAGAGGTTTACAATTAAACCCAGTAACTAGTGCAAACTCCTCCATAGAGAACCTACATATTTTGTTCCACACCTTAAACCACATAGAAAAATCATTGGAATATACCTCTCTATGCAAAAGACTATTTATAATAGTACCAAAAAATTGTAAATATTGGTTATTAATAGGATGCCCAAAGCAGGATGCCTTAAACATATCCATCTGATTTTGATTCTTGCTAAGACGCTCTTGGATATTCTTAATTGCTTTTATTTATGAGTGTTGACACTTTAGCCTTGAAATGATTGGTTTCGTTTATTTTTGTTTTCAATCTAGGTGCCATCCTAAAAAGAAATTTACATTTTCTTATCAACATAATATAGCACTTTATAAAAGCTCAATCAATTCTGTAAATTCTCAACTTCTAAACCAAACAAATCTAGAAGTCGGACAATCAATTTTACAGGATTCAATTAATTCTAATGGCAACTAGCAACATAATATATGTTATCAAAAAACAAGGCACCATTTTTATCATCCTAAACTAGCATTCTCAACTACGAATTTTAAAAGCTCTATATCCATGTTAAATTCAAAAGTAATAAACTCTAAATTGTCAAAACTAATACATACATAGTTCTATGGATAACTAACCTTCAATTTTTTTTTGTGATGCTTGATTTTGTATATCCTGACAGACACATGTGAACGGCCGATGCAAATACTGGTTGACAGTGAAAGAATTCGATTCACCTAACGTGTGTCTTCTAAACCTCGTGAAAGCTTTTTTCAACTTCTTAACTCCAGTTTTCTTTTATTTTTTTAACTTGGTTACTTATAAGAGTATTTGTGTCCTTTCACTTGTTATTGGGTCATAGTCTTGGCATTTACCAAGTATGGAGTTATATCCCACGCAATTTCCACCAATACATAGCCGCAGAATAGTATTTGATTTTACAATACTGCCCGCATTTCAAATTTACTTTTCATCTTATAATATTTAGGCCTGGAAAAAGCCCATATAAAATGGCTGACCCTGAGGTCTGGTCTCTTATATTGTTGCCAGGATTAGGCCTCTTACATAGAAAAATCTCACACACTCTCAATCAGCTGTCAGTCTTTCATTGGCAAACATAAACCTGTTCATATAATTAATTACTATTCCAAGTTGCTCGGCGGAATCAATACTTGTCTCAAGTTAAGAAAAGATTTAAAGTTAAAAAAAAAAAGTGTATATTTGTTTTTCTAACAATTGGTTAAGCAAAAGGTAATCATTGCCCTAAGGAACTCACATCATCTTTTACAGGCTTAATCTTTACGAAGAAGGCACCTTTAGAAAACTTTTAGTCAAAAACTATGGCTTCCAAATGAATTTATTACTTTTGAATAAATATAAACTACCTGTTTATCCATAAACATAAAACATGAAAAACAATCTTACCTAAAAATCTTTTTTTTTTTTTTCCTTTAATAACTCGTGCGTTACAGCTTGGAGGTGACATTCATTTGAACTCACTTCAAACTTTAAATTATGAGTAATGACTTCGAATCTGCCGCTTGTATTAAAAGAAACTATAAAAATATGGGAGTGACAGAATTATCAATAATTTTAATAGTTCTATTACTATTTCATATTATATACATCGGGCTTAGACCCGACAGTTTCAACTAAAATGCCAACTTTTATTTCCTTTTCAAGTACATATATCATATTTTATTTCACTAGAAAATGACTTCTAATTTTTCTGTCTCTATCACTCTTTACAGTAATTTAATCTTCACCAAGTGGTAACTTCGGATAAATTAATATTAAGGGCCAGAATTCCCTCCCGAAAATGCTGAAAATTTTGTTCTTATCAGTCGACGGCTTTGTAAAATAAATGAAGTCATTATTAAAAACAATGACAATAATAAAATATGTATCCATCAAACATATCTGCCTCCCAATAAATTATATAATTAAAAACAGCCAAACCTAAGACATACATAATTCCTACAATTCCTAACCTTATGTAGTGTAAAAAAAAATTAATATCCTATTCAATTGACTAGGACATTTATCGGTGGCAGACCTCCTCTGTATCAATATCACTTGCTTTGGTCAATTCAATTTCACGTATTTCTTGTCGAAAGTTGGATGGGACTTTCAGCAAACAGATTTTAGCAAAATAATTTTTAAATGACAGAGGATTCATCTGAATAAAGAGAGGATTAGATTAACCAACAAGGAAAAATATAGACTCTTATATAATATTTTATATTGTAGCACAATGAAAATTTTTATTTTTAATATTTTAATTTGGTCCTCACATTTCAAATCAGGTAGCATGTTTTTATTTTTTTAATTTCTTTTCAAAAAAAAGTAAAATTTTCAATAATCTAATTTAGTGAATAATAACATGATTTCTTTTGGAAATGATTCCAATCATGAAACAGGTTCAATGCACTCCATTGACAGTAGCCTTATGGAGTGCGTTGAATTATAACATGACTAGATCTTTGCATTTGTCTTGAATCTCTGAAAAAATCCAAAAGATTTTTGTTCTGCTTTTGTTAGTAAAGTGACAATGAGCAAATGCAATCTGAAAATTTATTTTAATTATTCTATCTATATATCAGAGTTTTGTATCATAAGGAGATGATGATTTGGGTTGTCTTTGATTTTTCTTAATATAAAAAATACTTCGAAATAGTTTAAGAGTACACTGTGTTCGTTTGGGGTACATTGATCGGTGATATACTTCAGTTTAATTTTTTTTTTTTATTACACGAGATTATTACTCATATTACAACTTATATACATGAGACTATAACTGATATTTACAAATCAGACTATTACTGGGACCAACATACATCAATACTAATAGAGCTCTACCCAGATTTTTAACCCTCACTAATATTCGAGTGATGTCTACTCCTCACACTTGGGTAAGGAAGTAGACTTCCTTCACTCAATTTTTATTGAGGAAGGAATACCCCCACAATAATGGTGTGGGGGTTCGAACTGCTGCCCTCCAATTTGGAGGGCAGCAGCCCTGACCACTCGGCCGAGTGGCTACTTCAGTTTAATTTTAAAAACACAATCACGAGTGTTTTCAAAATGACATTGTAAACACACGTTCAATATCAATCTTATATTTAGAGGCATCTGTGAAAAGAAATAATACAGTAGCACATCAATAACAAGTTTAATTAAATAATAATTTTTATCAGTCTCGAATTAGAGCCAAACGTGATAAATTAATAATTTGACAAATTTATGAGAAAATAATTTTTTTAAAAATTCAATTTCCCTATAAGACCCATTTTCTATATAAATTAATAATTACATAAAATTGAAACTAAATCCACATGATATGTCATGTGCCTTTTGTAAATATGTTCTCAGTATTGTTTATTACTTCTTAAAATTGATTTGGAGTTGGATCTCATCTCGAACTCTTTTTGTAATTGTGAAATTCTATTTTGCATAATTGTTTTGCAAAAAATGTGAGATGAACACCAAATGTCATTTCTAATACAGAAAAATAAAAACTCTTCAATAATTTAACTAGTACAAGTATAAGACAAATAACAACTTTTCAAGTAAAACATATTAAATACTGGATCGAGATAAATAAATACTATCAAAGTGACCACATTTTTTAAAAGTACATAATTTCTTCATAAATTAATAATTTATTAATCTATCGATATATTAATATTCACTAAATAATAGATTTTTTATAGTTCCAATACTACTAATTTATTAAGGTTTTACTGTATTTCTTAAATCACACCACTAAGTAGACCAAAGAGTCAGTGGTAGTTAAGAATATTAGAAAAATTGTCAATTCCTTCTTATTGAAATCAATATTTAACATTTACTCCATACTATTTTCATAATATCTAATAACCCCTTAGAGTCAAAAATTTAAAGAAAAGACATTAAAATCGACCATTTACTTGATATTTGCTCTTAAAATATAAAACAAACATTTATTATAAGAATTTTTTTATAAAAAAAAATGTATTATTGCAATATATGTGAAAAGAAAATATGTATTTAAGGTTGAAATAGATTTTTCAAATTTTTTATTTATTATTTTAATTTGATATCATTTTAGTCTATAAATATAAAAAAAATATTAGTACAAATAAAAAAGAATACTAAATAGATTAGAATAAATAAAATAAAATAATTTTTTCTTATTTTTACTATTTGATATTTTCTAGTTTTAATCTCAATTAATTTGATTTATCTAATTTATAAGAAATATGAATAAAAATATATTTAGAAATAAGGATAATACTATAAAATTATAACGTCATGGAAGTTATCGGATATTATAAAACTAGTAAGGATAAGTGAAAGATATTAATTTTAGTAAGGAGAAAATGATATTCTCCTTAATATTATTATTGATAAAAAAATCTATTTATAAAATATAACCGTTAATTTAGTTAAAATTATTTTATTTAGTCTTTATTTATTAAATTGAAGTGATATTCTTTGGGAATTTTTTAATAAGTTGATTTTTTCAATAATTTAGAGAATATCTTAAAAATTATAATTTGATGAGGAATAAACCGAAATTAACCCTTTTATTAAATGTCAAGTCTTGTACAAGTGCACAAATGGCAAGGCCATGTCTCCTTTCATTAGCAAACAAATATAAGGTGGTAACTACAGAATCACCAAGTAAGAAGAGGACAATAGACCTTAATTTGATGAGGACATGTTGGGAAATACCGAGGAGATGATAAATTGGTGAATGAGACCGAGAGTCTTGGACTACATTCATTGATACGGATATTTGAATTTAATGGACGTCGTCCCCGTATATGACTGTTCATATTCTAATACAAACAAAATACAGTCGCTTTTAGAGTACAGGGGCCTTACACAATATTTTTTTAAGAGATCTCCTTGCTTCGAGACTTAAAAAAAAAAAAGCTCATAATTCAATCAATTTTAAATCATATCTTGAATATCAACAATGAACAAAATAATATAAAATTTAAAAAAAAATAGTGCAAAAGATTTTTTTTTACTTTTTTTTAAAATTATTATTTCAAGAAGTTATTTTTTTACTTAAAAATAAATTGATAAATGTAATAATTTTTTTTTAATGAAGGGGGCAAGAAATTTTATAATATTAAATAATTAAGTTTTTTTTTAAAAATGTATAGATAAAGAATTTAATCTTTTTCTTAAAAAATTAATAATGATTTAATGGTTATACAATACTATTAGCTGTAGCTCTTTGACATTAAAATTATCAAATAAGAAATTTATATAAAAAATTTTAATTTTAAGATAATTATTAATTAAAGAAGTGTCTAGAAAAATATATTTTCATAATATAAGTATCCTAAAAAATTTATTAATTTAAATATATCAAAGAAATTCTTTAAAAAATAATTTTCTTACTATACGAGACTTAAAAAACCAAAATAACATTTTAAAAAACAATTTAATTCATCTATACTTAAAGCCGACCTTAACTAAACCATTATCATCCAATATACATTTTTTCTACATCTAAAATCTGTCAAACAACACAATTCATTCTTCATCCATTCCCCTCAGAAACCACGCAGGAAACTTTAGGCTATGTATTGAACTCAATTATTTGTCGAATTGGTCCACTCTAAGCAAATTAACACAAGCTACATGTGAACAACGAAGTACCAAATTAAAGTCGGATAAGATAGAATCTGAAATTGAGATCTTTCTTTATAATAATAACTGGATTGACATTTCCAATCAATAGGTCGGCCCACCACCCCAAATTTTTTTATATTATTTGAGGATTAAAGAAAATATCATAGCTAGGTTTGGTTACTGTAAAAGACATGCGGCTGAAATTTCGTTGAGGCCCGGCACCTCATATCAAAATATTGTATAATTCTGTGTTCCCTTCTCTGCATTTCATGATCTCAGATACTTTGTTTGATTTTGCATCATGCTTTTGGCCTAGCTTAAAAAAGTTGCCGTCACTTCGTTTTTACTTTCACTTTTAGTTATGGTTAAATGTCAAAAAGCCCTTGGGTAATTGATAATACACTTTTATAGTGACTATTTGGGTGTTATTTTTAACTGCTACACTAGTAGTTTCGCCTCCCTAGTGGTTGATCTATTGTAAAGATAATGAGGAAATATAGAAGTGTATTATCAATTACGCTTCTACGGACCAATAACACTTAAAACACTTCGCTTTAAGAAAAAATCTGTTAATAAAATACAACACACGGCAATTCAAATTTCTCCCCTTGTTACGGGAAAAAGATTTTTGGCATCCCAGCGAGTGACTTCCGGAACTATTTTAACAATTTTGGAATTAAATCAAAATTATATTTTAAAATTACAGCATCACTAAATGTGCTTGGCATTAAAAAATAAAACTAATTGGTGGACCTCATGAACCGGGAAAAAAATATTTATTTCAAGATTTTTGCCGCGTGCAACCCATCTTGTACACAAATACCCTACACAGAGCGACCAGAAGTACTTCAAATGCATCACAATAATTATTCCCACACTATCTTTCATTCACTCTCACAGGAAAAGTCAAGCAGATCTTCCAAATCCCAGTAATGTTGACGTCTCCATCTACATAGATCTGTTACTTTCACCTCTCCACGGGATTGTTACTTTCACCAGCAGTGTTCATAACCAAGCTGACCCTTTAAGTTTGATTGGACAGATCATATACCACCAAAGTCATCAGGATTGAATCAAGATTTCTCTTTAGGTCTTGGCGTAAGCGAGACTTTCATGACCCTGAACAGTAAATAAACAAGTTATAATCTTTATATATATCCATGGTAGCTTTCGTTTTCAGTCATTTCGATCCATCCACTTTGAAAATATTTCAAAGAATTATTGCGACATCCTCCACTTGAGAGTACTTTGTTTGAGGCCCTTGAAGGTCATTTGAGCGAGAGATGTCTCTATTTATGTAACTGTTCGTATCACTTTTACGAGTTCTTCTTGAGGTCCAGATATAAATTCATATCTTTTAAAATACCGATATGATATTTTACAAAATAATTTCCACCTTTATTAGTTCTCGGATTGCCTAATTAAGAAACACTGTAAATAAAACTGTATGTATGTTGGATAATTTATGTTTTTGACTTTTTGCCAATCAAAAATGAAAATATCGAGCCTACTAGAAGGTTCTGACGCTAGGTGTCATGCAATAATATACGAGGTGTAGTTGAAATGAATATATTCAAGATACGTAAAAAAATAATAAGATTAATCAGACTGTCGGTCAACTACTGAACTCAGGCTTAGATTAATTAACAGAAAAGTTATTATCTCAAATTCACGCAACTTATAGGGTTACTTTTATTTTTTATTTTTTATATTTTACCTATTAAACTATTTATGTAGAAAAGAAATGTTTCTCTCTCTTGTTGGAGCAAGTTAATTAGTCTCATAATACGTCCTATTTTAGTAAATATATCCAAGGAGGGTTGCACGTTCAGAGGCTAAAGGCCTCGCTCGATATTCTAACTCAAATCATCCTTGGTTTTATTGGCTTTCACGTGAAGGCCGGCTTGCCACAAGTTCACATATTATACCTTGCATGCATGCCAATGCTAGGAAACACCTTTTATATTTGAAGCTCATTTTTAATATTTTAAAGTGGTTGGACCAAAAGCTTTCCGTAGATGCTCTCGAAACACAGATAATGTTCAACTTATAGGAATTATCGTGTAGAAAGACTAGCAAAATCAAACAATTAAGTCATAGACAGAAATAAAAGGAAATAAAATAAAAAATACTAACTTTTAAATGAAAAAAGAATCCGTGATCTGTCATATCAATAATTATGAAATTGGACTCAATTAGGTGTAATATAGCATCCATAGTTCAGATTCTATTAAATAAGTAGTGTTTATTAATTTATATTGATTATTTTGAAAATCTAATAGTCATCAGGCCCTGAAAATTGAAATACGATATCTTTGAGCACGGTATAATTCAATTTTAATACCATCAATAATTAAATTTTATTTATTTTTATTAACTTTTTAATAATTTAATTGTCACTAAATCGACTGAATACGGTACATGTGATTGTGATATCCTACTGTCGCGTAACAACTCTCATGCCTAGAAAACGCTCAAAATTTTAGAAATTTTTTTAATAGCATGTAAATTTTTGAAAAAATATATATTAATAAGCTAAACTTTGGAAAAAAACATTTATAGCACTTCCGCTTTAGTCCTTATTATTTTACTTGTTATTTATTTAAAAAAATAATAACAAATCTTTTTCTTTCCCATTAAAGAGCTGTAATTGTACCTCAAGATTCCAAAATTAAAAATTAGCGTCCTTATCTTATATTTTTTTAAAATTTATTTCACATAACCAATGGAATCATTCAATTTTCTTCTTGAGTTCTTTGATTCTCTCCCGCGAGAGCTAAAGCCGCCAATTGTACGTTGATTGAATTAGGTAGTGATGTAGAATTATTTTATACTTTCAAAATTTTAAAATTTTTACGACATTTATTTGAATTTTTTTTGTAATATTTTTATAATATATTTTTCGACAACCTCAAATCAAAATTATGATTTGGCTCCTCCCAACAGTCCAGGCAAGGCATCGTCAAATAATTAACATTTCTCAACTTTTACGACGGTGCTTATGAATTGCAGAGTATTGCAACCTAAAAATATATTAGTCGGACCATAAGTAACATTTTTATGTTACCTAAAAATAGGGCAACATTTCTTAAACTCCAGAGAAAATATCAATATTAGCACAAAAAATAGAAAAAAAATTAATAACAATAAATATAAAAAATAATTCTAAGAGATAAAGAAATGTCAAAACACACGAATCTCGATGCCCAAGGACCTGCAGATAACGACACGTGGTGGCTTTTAAAACCGTGGGCAGTCAATATGACCCGTCGTGTCAACCTCAGTGGATAAGGACACGGACACGTGTTTGGTCAAAGACTGGATATAGATGACACGTTAAGTAAAGATCGTCCGTACAAAAATTCATAAGTAGCCTGATTTTCTTTTTTCTCGTACGCCGAGCTCCTTTGTGTTTTGTCGGGAGCTTCTCATGAGTTTTATTTTTTCTATAATGTTGTCGCGGCTGTTAAAGCCATCTGTCTTAGCGTCCGCACACGTGGAGGCATTTTGAACCTTCTTGATCCGGCAGTTCACGTGACTGTAACTAATTATTTTTTCTGTTCGTTGAGCTAATTAAGGTAATCCAATTCAATTCTTATCTTTGATCAACTTATTTTAATATCATACGTACCATCCTTCAGATTGCACGAGGCCCATTTTTTATATTGGATCATCTCCATCGAATATTGGCTTTCTTTTCTATTAGCGGTAATAACATTTTTTTTGGGTAATGATGTGAGTATTATATATGAAATATTTGTGTATTTAATTGTTTTGTTGAACACATAAGAGATTTAGCGACGATATTGTTATAAATAATGAAAAATTATACTATTTTATCCATTATAGATATAATTATTTCAAAAATTCTAATTATTGATGATGAGGAAAAGGTTTCGATCAGAAATTAAAAGAAATGACAAAGAAAATCATATGAAACGATAAAAGAAAAGTTTAAATTAATGTTTATGTTCCTTAAGATTCAAATATAAACGATTAAAGTCAATAAGCTTGTAGTTCATTGATAAAAAATGCGATCAATAACTCCAATAATTATTAAGAGTCGACTCTTTTTTTACAGATGTTTATTTAGTTTTTTGTTTTAGAATAAAATAGATCTTTTTCTTTATATTAAAGTGAAAATTATTGTTTGAATTGTACTATTTTAAAATTATAAAAAAAATCTGAATTAATATTTAATTACAAACATATTAATAGAGTCCCATATATCTAATCGTAAATATATCAATAAAATTCTATATAAGTCATATCAGTAGAATTCTAATATTAATAAAGTTTTTATTATAATATATTAATATATAAAAAAAAATAAATGATTTTAAAAAATAAACTGTCTAAAAACCACACGTAATCTATACATTAAGCGATGGACAGAAAAATGTTTGTGAATGGGGGGAGCACGAGAAACAGGGACTGGTATAATTAGGTGAATGAATGCCGAAGACATTTGCCTTTTACTCTTTTAGAGACAACGTACCTACTAACACCATGTGGCCGGTCACACATTCTTAGGGCATGACCCCTAATGAGTCATGAACCCCATTTTCTTTCAGTGTTGAAACGTGACACTCGTAGTACATGCATGTGTTGTGCCGATGAGATTGGATATTTTATAACTTAAAAATTATAGTATTTAAATATTTAATAAATGTTAATTATTGTAATTTAAAAGATAATTTAATTTGATTTATTATTTGTATAAAAAAATTTTTATTATATTTTTATTATTTTTATCAAAATTATTATTTAAAAATTATATTTATTATATATTATTAATTATTAATTTCATAATTTTATTTTTTTTTGTTTTTCTACAACACCCAAATGCAAAACAAGGCCCAAGGCTCGATTTGGTATTGTTATTGAAGAGTTGTGATTTTTAAGTTATGATTTCAAGTTATTTGATAAATATTTACAATTATAGTTTAAAATTTAAAGTAATTTTTTTCTACAATTGTTTGATAACACACTTGCAATATCATAAATATTTCTTATAAAATTATTATTTTAAATTCTTATTTATCAAACTCAATGCGTTTTTCATAACTACAGCTATTAAGCTATTATTTTAAAAAAATTAGTTTAAAACTCACATCACCGTAATATCAAATAAAGGCTAAGCGATTATTTGCCCCAGGAACAGTGAGTTCAACAAACACAACGGTCGAGCTGACGCTGTTGCACTTGTATTTACAATAAGAACCATTATGGATGGCGGGCCTATGATTTTGGTTGTTGTGACTTGTGAGGGTCAAAATGAAAATATTACAAAATTAGTAGCCTTAAATTAATAATCTGTAAAATAAGGGCGATTAACATGTGATTTTTTTAAAACAATACATTTTAGTTTTAACCCTTATCTTCTCTAAAAGTAAAAATTTCAAGTTAATTTAATTTGTATTACAAACTTAAAAACGGGCCAAAAGTACCATCTTCGTGATTTGTAATTGTGACGGTGATCGATTGAATTCGTGATTCAACAGCATTTTAGAAAGCATTTCGGATGTTTTCATTTATCACCCGAATAATAATAACAACAAACAACAGAAATTAAATAATTAGAAAACCGATGGGCCCCTTAATTCTTGATCGTTTTATCTTCCTATCCAGAATAATTGGCTGGATTTGACGTAGTGCTGGGAAATTATGTTCTTTTGGTTTTTTTTTTTTTTTTTGGGACGATATAAAAAAATTGTGTTAAAAAAGTCCGCTTTATGTACAGATCAAGAAAAGACGTCCACTAATCACAATAAATAATTAATTGGGTCCCTCGAGAAACTATGATGCTCTAATTTTTTAATATTAATAATATAAAAAATTATGTACTGTTAAATTTAATTAATGATACATATTATCTTTATTAATAAAAAAAATTATAATTATTTTCAAAATAATATAACGAGTTAATAAATTGATTTTAAATTTAAAAATAAAAAATAATAAGAGATAGGATGAAATATAATATCTCAAGTTCTTTTATTTAAAATTATATTTTTGACAAATTCTTCTATTTAATTCTTAACACATTAAGCAAGTAAGTTTCATTTCATAATGTTTTTATGCTCATTTTCTTTTAGATAAAGATACTATATTCAAATATAATTGAAATAGTGGTTTCTGAAAGTTAGAGTATCTATTAAGCTATAATTAATCATTTGCCATGCTTGCATGACAACAAGAGATTTATTTCAATGTTTGCATACCAAGAGACTTATTTCAAGGTTTGCACAACAAGAAATTTGTTCTAGCAATCGAAGATGAATGATGGACTTGATTCCTGCGAGCAAAAGATATTTTGTGTCAATGTTATTGTTATAGGACCTTAGTAGCTTCTCTCTCAGTTGTTGAAGTTTAAGTAATTTATTTGTATATTATTCTAAATACTTTGTTAGATGTTGATTGGATGTAATTAGTTAGTTTCTTTTGGATTAATAATATTTTATATTGGCTGTTATCTAGTTACAATATTTACTAGATGATAAGGAACTTTTAAATTGATAAAACTTTACTAATAAAAAGTGGATGTACACAAACTGATTAAAGAAATTAGAACATTTTAATTATTTATTTATTTATTTATTTGTCATTATATTAAATTATATTAGATGAATTGTTAAACTTAAAATAAAATTAAAAATAAATTTTAACTAATAATTTAATACTCAACGAAACTCAGCCCGACACTAAATCTTAATCTTATTTCTATAAAAAAAAAAAAATTATTTGTAGGAGAACTGGTGCCCTTAATTATTGAGAGCATCAGCTATTTCGAGTTTACTAGAATCATCAATAATCACAAGCTTCGACAAAATGTGATTCTCCTTCACCGCATTTCATTTTCCAAACGCGCGCATGAATAAATTTATGTACATAGTCAACAACGCTTTTTGAAAAATAGAAAATCTGAGATAATATGAGTTTTCAATAACAGTAGACTCATCATTACTTAAACACTGATTTAACAGAATATCATAACATATTAAACATTTTTTCTAAAATATAAATTTATTCAATAAAAGTAATTGAGAACTCGGTGTCGTTCTATTTGTGGTAGGATATTGGCTAAGGCCGTTAATAATCTTTTAAATTGTATTTAAAAAATTTACAAAATACCGATGATATGTATTTATAGGAGAAAATTATGGTGTAATGGTAATATTGTGTACCGTTACACCCAGCCATTAGATCTCAATAAATCTATTTATCCAAATAAATTTAACGGTTGGATCTGTGGTGTGTGATCAAGATCACCGTTATTCTTTCTGTGCACCCCATATTTATATCAAGTATAAAATTAGGTCATATTATATTTAAATATAGCACTTATGATAATACTTAAACCATAATTAAAATAAAATCTAATTATAAAGTGTTATTTACTCCACGATCTTGTAATGAAGTGGCACATCATCTCGCGAAATTAGCTCTCAATCATCCTATAGAACAAGTTTGGATGGAGGAAACTCCCAGTGAGATATCTACTTACCTATCCCAGGACAAAAATATGTAATTTTACCAATTAATGAAATTCCAGTTTCAAAAATAAAACCTGATTATAAAATCACTGAGGGTGTTAATGATTTAATTTAATTTTTTTATAGGTTAATGGTTTAATGTTAAGTGTTTTGATGTTAGGTGATCTATCTACTACAATAATATTCCCTCTTAAATGACACAGGAGTACATGACAATAATAGAGCTCTAGAATCAACTGGAAGCAGGAACCAGGAAGCAAAAGAGATAAGTTGAGCATGGACCAAAAGGACTTACGTGCCGCAATAAGAGGGGCATTTACTGCAAGTTTGGTCAGTGTGCAGTAACTACAACGCCAGGTGTTTGGAGCAAAGCTTAACCATAAGTTTTTTTTTTTTGAATAGAAGCTTAACCATAAGTTTTCTTTTCTTTCTATGGCCGCTTTTCCTTTCTTTTTATTTTTTTTTTTATTTTTCCTCTCTTGTTGTTCTTTCGCAATATTGACAGATTTTTTTTTTTCAACTAAAGTTGGCAGAGATTTACTTTTATGCTTGTCCTCAACTGCACTCATCTATTGCACCCTGCACATGGGGAACCTTCATCCCAAACCCTAGACTAGTCTACACGTGTACTACACATCATATCCCAAATTCAGGATTTGTAATATTCCCATTAGGAATAAAAATTTCTCATATTTCCAATGTTGTACTGTCGTCATTTTCTTTTAATTTATAAGAGATTCTACGTCTGTGTTCCGATCATTTCAAGGGGGGAAAAATTGTGCTCTTGACTGTCGTAGCACATGACATGTCCCGATCTTATTATTGTAATTGTACATGCTTTAATATAATAGTGTTTAAAAAATTACATATGATTTTGAATAAAGTATTTTTACAGTTATAAATTATTGGTATAAACAGATATATCATAATATTATTGATTTAATAAAAATATAAAATAATAAAAATAAATCATATGGATTGTTGAACTAATAGTATTATGCCATAAATGTTTTTTGAAATATCAACTAGGCAACTCAAAAGGAGGGTGAATTCAAATTTTAAAAATTTAAGCGACTAAAACTTAAGGCAATTTAAACTAAGCAACCAAATTCGAAATAAACAAATTAATGTGCAATGAAAAATAAAGAGATAAGGTAAGAGAGAGCAAACACGTGATTTTTACGTGGTTCGGCCAACCATACTTACGTCTATACCTCCAAGCTCACTGGACTTGAGGATTTCACTAAGTAAGCCTTAAAGGCTTCAACAACACTTACAATTAACTTTCAAGGTATCAATAGATCTTTACAATAAGAGATTACCCCCTATCTCTTAACCCAAGTGTATTCCAACACTTACAATCACTCAAAAATAAAGATTACAAATGAACTTTCTCTCATACAATATATATGGCTACAAATGAAAGCTCAAAGTGTGAATCAATAAAACAAAAACAAGTTTAAAGCTCAATAATGGTTGTATACTTAGTAGCAAACTCAATGATAACTCTAGGATCTCACTTCATTTGAATTTGATTGATCCATTTTATAGTTGAAGCTGAAAACTAGTCGTTGTTGACTTTGAATTTGAATTTGATTGATCCATTTTGAATTTGTCAGTTTACCATTTTGACTAGTGCAAATGACTGTTGAGCTGAGATTTTAAATAGTCGATTAACCATTTGAAGTTATCGGTTAGCCGTTTATTTCCAGAAACCTGCAAAACAAATTTTAGCTAAACATTCTTGCTAAATAGTTCATAATTACAATCTAATTCCTTTCTGGAAATTATCATTTCACCATTTTCAGTAAACGGTGAACCGTTATTTTCTAGATTAGCATTTAAACAACCTTTTGTAGAAAATGAGTTTCCGATTAAAGTTAACAATTATCCAGATTCTTAAACATGTCTAAAATATTATACGGCTTTAAGAGTTTGTTTAATATTAATAGCTCCATCATTTTTAATCGAAAACATATAAGTTTTTTTATCATCAAAATCAATATTATAGGATTATTTATGTCAACATTTTTTACTCTAAAATTTTTGATAATCTAAAAGGGTTCATTTGGGAATATTTTTAGGATGGTCCAAAGTAATTTGGAAATTTAAAAGCTAATTTGGTGCTTGGAATATTTTTTTAGAAATCTCTTTTAATAAAATTATCTCATTCTATACCATATTTTGAAAAAAGTAGGAAAGAAGCAACTTTTTGGAATCTAATTTTGAGAACTATTTTTTATACTTAACACAATTCCATATGTATCCATATATATATATATTATAAAATTTAAAATTATCCTTATTAATAAGGAAATAAAATCACTAACTTTAAAGAGATTATTATTATTATCAATTATATTGAGATAACAAAATAAAAAATAAAATTAATAAAAAATTTATTTTAGTTGTCAATTATTATATGTACACAACATTACTCAAATAAAATTTATTCAATATTATATCTAATTCAATCAATTATATTCTTATAGTAGTTTAACAATAAATTTTATTAAACATGTATGATTACTTTTAAAAACACACAACACTTTAAAAATAAAATTTACTAAATTTTTAACTGATTATTTTTACAGTTGATTATTTTTACAACATAACTAACAGTAATTATTTTAAAAGCTACAACATTACCAAACTAGTGTCATATGAAATAATATGCTTGAAAAAAAATCAACTATGCATAAAATAGATATTATCAAAAGCTCGCCTATCTTTTTCTGACATATTATTTTACCAATAATTGGTAATTACTTTTTCCTACCTAATGTTTTAATTTTTATCATTTTATCATCAAATCATTAACTTTGCTTAAAAAATTTTGACATTATGAGGGTACTTACAACAGTGGCAATTTAATATAAAAAAAAGTCATTTGATAAATTGATAATTTCCCAATAAGTTAGGTAGCAAATTGATAATTTTTGCAATTATTTCCGATTACTAAATGGCGTGATGATATTTCCATCCCATACTTTTTTTTAGCTCACTCCATTTTTATAAAATAATTACAAAAAGTTCATATAATTTTTAAAAATTTTAAATAAAGAAGAATTTAGAAGATTTAATTAATTAAATCTATCTTAACTTTTTTTTTTGTTTTTTTGTGATTCAGATTTTTTCTTTTATTATACTTGACTGCTAAGATTACTTTAGTTTAAGTTTAAACTAACTACTTTGCCCTTATAAGATAAAAGTACCAAAAATTTATTTTAACTTCAATACTTTGTTTTATTTTTATACAAACTTCCTTATTTCTAAATGACATGTCAATACTATTTTACTAGTGTAATTATTAATCTTTAATTAAACTAACGTAATGTCTTTATTGTACAATACTCATGTAAATTATCAAAATATCAAATTTATGTAATTTATATGTAGGGTATTAAAAATTATTAGATTTCATTTAAAAATGTAACATTGTAGTCATAAAACCAAATATCTAAACTATTAGATAGAAGAACTCATATTTATTAGGGCAATTTGTTCATGTTATATCATAAGGGTAAAATAGTCAAATAAGCTCATGTTAAAGCAATTTGAATGGTTAGGGTAGTAAAATAAAAACCTAAGTAAGAAAAAAGTTAAAAGAAGAATATAATTGAGTAATTATAAAAAAAGATTTAATTGATTAATTGTAAAAATTATATTGTCAGTTTGTATTTATTAAAAATAATATGAACTTACCATAAAGATCTTTTTTATAAGTAGGATGAGTTTACACAAATAGTGGAGTGAAAATATCCCCATCCTAAATATTATAATATTAAATATATATAAAAAAAATATTAAAAGAATGAGAAATTTAGATATAAAATTAGATTCTTTAAATAATTTTTATTTTATTAAATTTATAATTGTAATTTATATTTAATTATCAAAATAAGTGTACATAATAAAATAACAATTAAGATAATATTAGCTTCTTAACATTATTATTATTTTCAAAATTTTAATTTGAAATATATTTAATTTTCTAAATCTTTGATTTTAGTTTTTTTTTTCATTTTAGTGGATAAAATCATTCTTCTGCACACTTCAATGGTTGGAGGATAAAATAGTCTTTTGACATAAATCTTGTTACTTTTAACGATTTATGGCAAAATAATAAAAAACTAAAATAGCAAATAAAAAAAATAATGATCATAATTTTTTAGTGGTAAAATGATATGTCAAGAAAAGTTAGTTGGGAACTTAATAATATCCTTATATAAAAAAAATAATTTTTTTGATAAATTTTATTATTCAAGTATTGTGACGTAGTATAACTAGCATTATAGACATAACATTAAATTAGCCATACTTTTTTTTTGGATTAAACAAAAATAGGATATATTATCTTTTTATTGAAGTAACAATGTTAAAATAAAAACTCTAAAAAGTTTCATTGTTTATTCAGTTAGTTTGTTTTATAAACTGCTAATAAGAGCAACTGGTTTTATTTTATATAAAATATTAAAGATCTCAAACGCACATCGTATTGATGTTTTGACTGTATTTTTTTGCAAATCGTTTCTATTATTTATAATCTTGCAACTTCATTTCTTTCGTGTGCCCCAAGCATTTATTCTCCAAGATATAAATAATAATAATAATAATAATAATAAGGCAAATATTACATAGACTCTCATTTTATTACGAAAGTATCAACTAGATCAATGCACAAAATAGATGACAGTTAAACCCCTTTCGATACTTTTTTTAGTTAGGGTAAACAGCTTGACCTTGATTTACTACGGAAAGAAAAAAATGGCTACTCTTTGAAACCTTGTAAGATGTCATAATACAAAATATGTATAATCTTAATTATGCAACATTTTTTTTTGTCCTTACAATCGTGTTATTTTTCTTATTTTGTTTTATTGTAATTTTTACTGATAATGAAATTTAACTAAATAAAAAATATTTACATGAAATAAGATAAAATAACAACTAATATGCTATATCATAATATTAACTTATTATTAGTCGTCTGCTTTTAACAGAAGTTTGAAAATGTTAAAAACTTTAAATTATCATCAACGCTTCACCTAAAGTTTGTCAAGTGTATCATCAAACTACTTTTTCGTTAAGCTTCGTCTCTGTAAGTTCACATCACAATGATAAAATTATAATTTTTTTACCAATTTATTTTTTTTTTCATTTCAGAAATTACTAAATGAACATCTAACTTATAGTAAAAATTTACATGAACTCAAATGCTTCTTTTATGTAATAATAAACTTTCATTGTTTATATAGTTATTGTGAGAGTGTACTTGAGGACATCTTCATAACTCTAATGTTTCCCTTCTCGGGTTGGGTTATTTTGATAATTCCTCTTTAATAAACGATATCTATTATCATCAGCAAGCTTGGACGCCAAGCTGCTAATGGTTTTTCTGTTTGAGATCCCTTGCCATCTTGCTGAGCCGTTATTGGATAACTCAGCTACCTGTATTGAGATGGTCGTCAAGATGCTAACGTAGTGACTCATCTTTTGCTTGTTAGTCGGGAGTGTCAAGAAAATAATTGTTCAAATCAAATCTTTATGATCATTGAAATTTTCAAGATATGATTTTATAATACGAGTGGTAAAATGGGTCATGACACAATTTTTCTGTATTCATGTTGACGTATTATTGAAAAATGGGTCATGACACAATCTTCATGTTGATAATATTATTGAAAAATTCAACTAATGTATATGTAGAGCACTAAATTTTGTATTCGTGTCATATTCATATTATCTTATAAATTTATTCATGTCATTTTTATGTCATGTTAACTTATATATGACCTATTTTAAGAATAGTATTGGTATCTTTGTTATTTTCTAAATTAATTTTTAATTTTCTATACTAAATATGTTAATCGGGTAAACATAATTAACATGAATAATAAACAAGTCATATATGTGTTTTGATATTTTGACATGATTAATAAATAGATCGTATTTGTGCTTACTTAAATTTGACGCAATACGATTATACGAATTGACATCCATATTTTATAATCACCAAGATTTCTTCATAGTTAAAAGTATATTTAGCTCTTATATTTATGTTAATGCAATGTCTATATAAAAGCCAATCCCTTATACTTGAATTATAGAATTCTATTCTCTCTATAAGATATTACATTTACAATTTATGTACTAAAAGGTAATAAAGCCATTGGAATATTTATTAAGTAAAATAATTAGTATCAAACTTAAAAATCCAAATGACTCTTAAAATTACTAAAAGTTTTTGGAAGAATAATCTATGGATTTCGTTTAATGGTTTTCAAGTAATTTACTTTTATTATTGTTGTTGTTGTTGCTTTTTTCTTTGCCATAGCACATTAATTAGTAAGCTTTATTTTTTGCTGACTAACCAAATGTTGGAATCTAGGAAAAAATAGAAAGTTAAAAAATAAATTTGTGCTCTGTATGCCCTCCAATTTTTAAAGAAAAAAATTAAAAGAAATTTTATAATTAAAATGAAAATTTTTAGGCTATTTATAGGAGAACATCTTTCTTCAAACTGCTACAGAAGATCAACAAATCTAGTTAGGATGTTTCTTTATTTTCTTGGGTAGGTCTTCCATCAATTGGTTGGCCCCATTGTGAATTGATGACGTGATTGTGCGATTACGATTTAATGCTGCATTTTTACTACAATTAAAAGAAAATTAAAATGGTTCAAGATTTCTAACTGAGGTAATGCTGGCGACCTACAGATTCATAACAAATTTTGGAAAAAAGTGTACCAGAAGGTTTCTCCATTAATCACAAATTATGTTTTATCATTGATTGATGGTGCTTGTTAAGTTACATAATCATGTAACTTATATCAACTCAACACTTGTTACAACTAACATAAAAATATAAATAACAAAAATCAAATGTGTGCTAGTGGTAGTAAATGTTGGGTTAATGTAAATTACTTAGGGTGCGTTTGGGATTGAGGTGCTGTAACTTTTAAGTTACAGATGTTGTGGAAAAAAACTGTAATTAAGAAACAAAAGTTAGTAATATATAGTAAATATAAATTTTAAATAATAATTTTGACAAAATTATTAAAGATATAATAAATTTTCTATGATACAAGTGAAAAACTATATCAATATACCTTCAAAACTACAACAGTTAGTGTTTACCAAACACTGTAATACTGTACCTTTTTAGCTACAGCAATTCAACCTCAATTCCAAACGCACCAATAATTATATAACTTAACAACTATCTTAATTTATTATTATAGCAAGTAGTTTGAGAACGTCCCTAAACAGTATTTAGAATGGGTCAATTTACAACAAATTGTTGTTCAAAATGCAACGGATGATGCAATCAATTTCGAAACTCCGTAGAATTCAAACCTCCATAGAGGTCAATAATTTTTCGGACCAACAAAAGCTAGGGTTAATAATAAAATTTAGTAGATTAAGTTTAGGATTTTCTATTAAACTTTAGTAATTTATAATTCACAAGTTATCACCATGCGCTTGTCGTTTATATATATATATATTCAAGCTTATACATTACTCACCAAAACATTTGATTCTCCTTGAAAGGAAAAAAAAAGGTTGATTTTGTTTTGAACTCGGGAATTTCTTGCTTCCTTTCACCCTAATTTACCCCTTTATCAAAATACTACAAAATTTTAAATTTATTTGATTTATCATTCATTGTTAATTTATTACGTGTGTCAATTGTCCACCACAACGACATAATTACTCTTACAAAAATAACTACAAATATAATTTGTGTTTGCTTTTATTTTGTTATTTTGTAGGATTAAGTATATCTATTTGCTGGATAATTGATACAACTGACATACATTGGATACAAAATAGAATAAATTCAAGCTTTTATTGTATTTTTTATGATGGTATAAATTTTGGGTCGACAACTGATAATTTTTCTATTAAAATTCACTGATTTTTTATTTTGGAAAAGCACTCTTCAGTCTTCATATTTCTGTGTACTCCTTATTTTTTGAAAATATTAGAAAAGGTAAAATATATTTAATTATAGGAGTGTATTATAATATTTTTTAAAATACGAGAACTAATCAAATATTTATTTTTTAACATTTTATTATTAAAAAATTTTAAAAAACTACCAAAATTTTTTAAATCAAAGTTGTCATCACACATTTTGAATGTTTGGATTCCAATTGGATAGGCTATAGAATTGCAAAAAAGAAAAAAAAAGGCCTCCATATTATTAAACATAAAAGATCTGAAATGCTACTTTTACTATGAAATAGTTTTAAAATTCTTTTACTATGAAATAATTTTAAAATTCTCTCTTAATACAAGCCTTTAAAAATCTTATCTCATATGTCTTTTAATGATAATGTATTGTTACTAATAACTATTTTTATTTATATTTAACCACTACTCAACCAAAATAAGTTCAAATTATTGAACAATCCTAACTCTTCAAGGTAGCCTGATAATCATTCATATCCCCTTATGTTTTATTCATTTTTGTATAATAATAAAGTTTTTTTTTCAATTATGTCCCTAATTCAATTATATATTTTTTCAATTAGATTCATTGACTTATTATATAAAATGATTAAATTATATATTTATTGAACACATTGAAATCATTAGGGGCCTAAAATGTTATTACAATTTTAACTTATTGTAAAAATATTTTAATTGAAAGAAAATTATGTCAATATATTATAACATTGTCACTAATATTATAATAAAACGTCTCTATAGTGATTCTCTATATAAGAATAGCATCTACGTAGTTATAAAATATTTTATTCCTATTTTGGACTGCTTATATAAGAATAAACTCTGCATTGTAATAAGTTATAATTTTTTTAAATCCCTTTAAAGAAACATGCACTCCATTTAGTAATAACTATTTGTATGTAGTTAAAAAAATATTGTTATATTTATATTGAAGGATTAAGTTAGAATAAATATTTTTCCAAAGTTGTTTGAGTCAATGATTTATTATTTAGAGTTGTTACCAAATCTTTATAAAATATCTAAAGACCTTACATAGCGAGAAAAAATTAAAAAGAATGCAAATAGTTAGGCTTTTAAGATTAATTTGCTTATTCTTGATACTACATAAATACATGTATTAGTTTCTTAAAATTATGTATATTTCTCTTATCAATGTCTATACATTGGATTTGATATCTTCCATTACTTAATTATTGGTGTAATGTGTACTTCACCTTTACATAACTTACACTAAGGAGTAAGGATAATTAAGTTAAAACAATAATTTTGTAGTTATACCTTTTATGTTATAATATCCTTATAATAATTAAATTAGTTTGGTCTCAATATTATGACTATAGAGAGGTTTCACTATACAAAATTAAAAAATAAATGTAGTAACAATTAACATTTTCAGAACTTCATGGTTTATTTCCTTCACAAAGTCACACTTGCTCATTTTATTATTCAAGGATTTCATATTCTCATTCAATAAAATTTAAAAAAGATTTCAAAAATAATTTTGAATACAATTTAATTATTTATGTTTAGAAGTTTATTTATTATATTATTCTCATTGTATACACACACACACACACACACACACACACATATATATATATATATTGTGCTAGAAATTTGATATCGCATAGTTTGATATATGATTTTTGACTTCTTTACATGCACTGTCGTTCATATAAATATTGACTGTAACCTTATAAATTAGTTCCGGGTGATTGAAAGTTCTAGGTCCACCCTCGCCTCCAGGTAATTGCTTTCTTAAGCCCTTGGGACCCTTTGCTAATTGCAATTTCACAATAAAATGTCCAATAGGTAGAATCTTCTAGAGTTATAAGGTGTAGATGCTTTGCCATTACAAAAAGCAACACAGCAACTACACAGTTTGTCCTTTTTATTATAATTATTATTATTAATTTTTTTTGGTTATTTAGATGAGGGAATTATTGAGATACGTCATCATTTATTATACATTTACTCCATAATTACTATCAGTAACATAAAAATAGAATAAACAAAAATGATATTTGTATACTGATGGGAGCTGTGGGCTAATGTATTATATATAATAATAATAATAAGAGTCCGATTATGTTGTAATCGTTCTAAGATAGAGCATTTTTCCGTAACCATATAATTAAAGTTATAATGAGTTTTTATTATTTATTACTTTGCGTGTGTGATTGTGATTCGTGTTTTACCTTAAAACAACTTCAATAGTAATGTATCGTACCAAGGTCATTTGCCCTGTAAATTCTCTTGAGATGCATGACAAATGACAAAAATTAATTTGAAATGAAAAAAATAATTGAACATAATCCCTTTTTGATAATGTGAAAGAAATTTGATCGCACTGCTCTAATTTGGTTGTAAGGGACATAGCCAACTAATCCAGATTTTCTCTCGTGGATACATCAAACGTCTTATTCCTTCAAATTTATTTTACCAATCATATTAAATAATCACAAAAATTAATAAGTGCGTGAAAATGCATTTGTTCAAAGAATAATACTAATGATGAGTTTATTTGAGGGTTTAGAGAATGAGAATGAAAGAATGAAAATGAAGCTAATATTTACTTGGTAAAATATAATTTGAGAATGAAAATAAAATATGTGAGTTCCACACAATTTGGAAATAAGAAATGAGAATCTCATTCCCATGACGGTTTGGGAATAGGGATTCTCATTCCCTGAATTGACTTTTGTATCCCTCTAGTTTTTTCATATTTTTTGAATTACCCTCGTTCAAATCAAAATTAATTTTATTACTTTAAATGTCATTATTATTATTATTATTATTAAATTTTATTAACTTTATTATTTTAGTTATTATTAATTATTGTTATTATTATTTTTATTAATATTATCATTATTATCATTTATTATTATTATTATTATTACTATGATTAATTTTATTTTTTAATTAATATTATTTTTATAATAATATTTATACATATATCTAGTTAATGAAAATTACATTATTTAATACTATGGGTATTTTGGTAAATTAATTGTCATTCCCATTCCTCATTCTCATTTATTTTGCTAAGTAAACACATCAATGATATTTCAGCACATTCTCATTCCCATTTATTTGTGCCAAGTAAACATTGCAATCTCATTCTCATTCCAGTTCATTTACATTCCCAATCCATTTTCATTCCACCTCATTTTCATTTTATGAAGTAAACGTACCATAAATACCATAATCTCTTTTGCAAGCCAAACAATTCGCCAATTTTTACTTTTTCTTTGCATTACTCTGCTAATTTAAAGTACTAATACAAATTATATTGAAAGTATTAACATTAATTTTCTAAAAAAGGTAACATATATTAAAATAACAGTGATACAAAAAGAATTTAATTACAAGAATAAAAAGAATTTACTACAAGACAACATTTTTTTTTTATGTTTTAAGTCTTTGTACTAAATTATATACTATTTTTGATATACATAACATTATTTAATTGTAAAAAATTATTTTATATAGTTTGTTTGAAACTATATGTTTTGTTCTTTAAAATAAATCAAATTTCACCTTGGTTTGTTTTATTTTTGAGTTTTGGAAAATTATCATTCGTATACCCTATAGATGCTTTATTATCAAACATACTACAACACTTTGAGGGTGTATCAATCGTCTACCATAAGTTGACAAAATATATTTGTCATCTACTAAACCGTTACTTGCCGTTTAAATAAGATAACGCCAGAAGGGTAATTTGGTCTTTTCATATGATAAAGTGATAATTGAAGGGTATACAAGTAATAATAAAAGAATTTAAGGGTATACAAGTAATAATTTTCAAGGATAAAATCGTTAATTTACTATAATTCCGTTAACTTTCAAACGGCAGCTAACGGTTTGGTGGTCGGCAGATAGTTTTTGTAAAATTAAGATGGATGATTGACGGGGCGAATGCAACAAGTGACTAGTGGGGGCTCAAGCCCCCACTGGCCAAAAAAAAAATTCTAAAATTAAAAGAGAAGAATATTTTAGTTTTCTAATTCTTCCGCATTAAATTTATTAAAATAGTCATTATAAATTATAAAACTCTATAAAATTTAAACTTTAACTTTTAAGAATTATAAAAACTTATATTTTAATTAAAAATAATGATAACCCACCACCCAAAATATTTTCTATTCTAAAAAATAGGATTAATTTTTCTAGTTTCTATAATAATAGTAGAACGAACATTTTCAGTAATGAAACTCATAAAGAATCAGCTTTAGAATCGGATGAGATAAATAATAGTTTGGTTGTTTATATAAGAAACAATAAATTTAATAATATTGATAATGAGTTTATTGCATAACATTTTTAAAATATGAAAATGTGTACAGAATAATTATAAATGTATTAGCAAATATTTTATATATTCAAAATTTTAATTTTGAATATTTTACTATTATCTAATTTAGCCCCCGGTAAATTATTTTTCTAAATCCGCCACTGATGATTGATACATCCTTAAAATATTATAATATTTTTAAAAATAAAATATTTACAAGATATACAAATGATAATTTCTCTCTGAGTTTTTTTTTTTTTAAATATACGCCATAAGTGATTTACACATGGTCGAAACTACGGGTATGTTGAGATTGTCAAACATATAATTTGCCTTTGTGGATTAATGGTTAGATGATACTTTCTCAATTAGCGCGTCCTCACTGGAGAAGTTTGACTGTAAGATCTGAATCTTAGGAAGACCGTGGCCTTAACGGCTGCGTATTATAGATAAAAGCACATCCAATGGTTGAGCCGGTTTTAATGTCAAACTTCATTTAGCACCCTTAAACTTTATAATTTACAATATATTTATAAATTTATGATAATACAATTTCTGACTCAAAATTGGTACTACTGAATATGCCAGTGTTGTTGACCAAGTTTGCCACTTCCAGACAATCTGTCTCGATAATAACAGAGTGCAGTTTTGCTTCTATTGCAGCCTGTATACCCCAGTCCATTGCTTCAGCTTCTGAGAACCTTACTTCTCCTCTAAAAGGCACGGTTTTGACAGCTGCCATCACAACTCTGCTATTGGAATCCCTTACTACTGCTCCCAACCCAGCCATCTGAGCTTCAACTTGTATGGCTGCGTCAACATTAATCTTATAAATTCCGCTAGGAGGAGGATCCCACTGCTTCTTAAGCTCATTTGGCTGCAGCCCAGTACATGATTTCCCAGGCTCTTTAACTCTTTTGAAAGCTTCCACCACAGCCTCAGCTTTAGCCACTGCCACTAAGGGATTCGGTTTCTTTCTTTCAAAAATCCATTTGTTTCTTTCATGCCACGCTACCCACCAATACGCCACCAATGACTCCATTTGAGCCCTTGACAAATGCTTTCCCAGCACATGCATCGTTCCTAGGATATCTTGGTGTGTGATATCTTGAACGTCTACTCCAAAGGGAATCTTCCTCCACATTTTTTGAGGGCCTTTGCATTGTAACAGTGCGTGTGTAACAGTTTCTACATCTCGTTTACATACTTGGCACACTGGGGTTGACAAAATCTTCTTTTTCCAAAGATTTTCTCATTGTTGGCGAATTTCTCACTGCTCTCCACAAGAAGATTTTGATTTTCTCAGGAAGATTTAATGTCCACAGATCATTCCAGTACTTGGATGCATTATCAGAGCAGCTTGGAGAGTTAGGGAACTTTAGTTGCAGGGCTATTTGATAACCACTTCTCACAGAGTAAAACCCTTTCCTGTCAAAATGCCATAGCACTTCATCTTCTTTATCCTTCGTAGGCAGAGGAATTTTGAGCATTGCCTCCGCATCTTCACCTGAAAAATGCTGACGGATTAGGCTTTCATTCCATTGGTTTTTCGGACTAATCACTTCAGCAACTCGAGCCTGCTTATGAAGAGTTGATGGAAAGATTGGTTTAAAGCTCATTGGTCTCGGAATCCAATTGTCTTTGAAGATCTGAACCTTTTCTCCATTTCCTATCCTCCATCTAACCCCTTTTTGTAAGACTTGCCTACCCCACAGCAAGCTTCTCCAAATGAACGAGGGGTTGCTACCAGCCTTTGCGTAGAGGAAGTCAGTTTTCTTATAGTATCTTGCTTGTAAAACCTTAGCTACTAATGAATCAGGATACTGCAGTAGCCTCCACCCCTGCTTGGCTACCAGTGCCTGGTTAAAACTAGTGAGATCTCTGAAACCTAGCCCTCCTCTGATCTTTGCACAGCTCAACTTCTCCCACTTTGCCCAATGGATCCCTTTCCTGTCTTCTTTAGAGCCCCACCAGAATCTAGCCATTGACCTCTGCATATCATCACAAATACCAACTGGAATTCGAAACACACTCATAGCAAGCAAGGGAGTAGGACCGAAATTTTCTGGGTCGTGTCAGAGATTCAAAACAAATGTAAGCTTTTTGATGGTGTAAAGATTCTGTACACTCCTCGAACATGTAATCTAGAGGCTCATTATTTGGCAAAATTTGCCTTAGAGTTCAAGGAGACAGAAATTTGGGCTAATGGAGTCCCAGCTCCTGTTTTGAATGTCCTCACCCCGTTGAGCTAATGAAAGTGTTACTTTCTTTTCAAAAAAAAAAAAAAAAAAAAATATGCCAGTGTTGCCAAAATGTTTTTTTTTTATTATTATCTTTATGTTTATGAACTGTAATTTTGCATTTGTCCACCAATAATTATATGCGCACGGAGGGTGGTTGGTGGTTAAGAAAGCTTTGCTTGGGACAGAGAAAAGCTTAGATATCATTTGATGCAGGAAAGAAACGATACTAGATATCGTTTTAATATACATTTAGAATACATGAGAAATGATAGGTCTCAAAGAGAGAAAACATCATATTTATGACAACGATAAACCCAAAAGGAATAATCTGAAATATTATTAATGAAAGGTCTAAAAGATATAACAATAAACTAACATAATAACCTTATTCATCTAGTAACTAGTAAATTCTAATCCTTCTCAAATAAGAGAATTAATCTAAAATACTAACTAAACTAGAATTATAATATCAGTTATAGTCTCATATAATATGAATTTTAATATAAACAATAATCTCATGTAATTAAAAAAAAACTAGAATTATAATTATGACTCAAATAAGCTCACTAAAACATGATAAGTCCTAATAAAATACTAACTATTAAATTGACTCAAATACCATAATTTCTAATATATTTTATCTCATATGCTTCCGATATCACACTCTATAGAAATTTTCTAATTCAGGATTTTAAAGTGCGGGAAAATCCGAGAAAACTTTAAATCCTTCATTCAAAGTGTTAGATTTATAATGGTTTTAAAGCTTTCTCGAACTTTCCCGCACTTTAAAATTTCGAACCAGAAAACTACCATCACACTCTAATAAGTATATAATAAATTTATATGAAACATATTCATTTAATATATTTATTATTATTTAAATCTATCAGTGAATGAAGTGGTAACAATTGAGACATTGAATAACTATCACACTTCATTTCTCAAGATATACTTGGACCTGTTTAGTATTGAGGTTAAGCAGCTGTGTCTTTATCACCTGTATTTTGTAAATACTAGTAGCTAAGTTGATTTAATTAACTACTTTTATAATGAAAAACTTATGATATATTTACCATTTTTGTCAAAATTATTATTTAAAATTTATATTTATTATACACAATCAATTTTTATTTCATATTTATAACTTTTCATATAGCACTTATTCAGGGGTGGATCCAAGACTTTATATTACTTCGAGCTAAACTAAAAAAATTTGTATTTTGAAGTGAGTATAAACATTCATAAGTAGAAAAAGTACATTAAATAAGAGAGACACGAAAAACCTTATAAATAGGTACTCTAAATAAAAATAATTATAGAAAAAGAGTAGAAAACAAAAGACAATTCAAATATAAAACCTCTATTTTCAATTACCGAATCTGATATTACAACCTATAATAATACGTAATTTTTTATAAGAATTAATAAATTAATTAAGAATTTCAAGTTAAAATAAATCAACACGTAATTACAATCAATTAAAAATTACAAGTAAAACTTTTATGTTTGAAAAGTACTTAATTACCAGATTTAAATAAAGTAAACAATTAAAATTTATTTATCTTTTTAAATTATAAAAATATTATTAGTCAAAGTTTTAAATAATAAACTAAATTCAACTCAATAAAAAGGTATTTGGGTGTTGTTATTTTTTTGCCAGACACTCTTAACTCTCTTTGAGAAACTGGAGGTTAATGATTCTTCTATAAAAAAACTACTTAAAATACTCAAATTTTATTTTCTAACTTTTCCTCTTAGTTAACGTAACTAATAAATAAAATATCAAAATTTACATAAAAGGTTTATGAAAATGTCGATAATTGTCACTATATTTTTTTTCAAGTACTTTTAATACTAGTGATGATGTTATATTACATTGACATACTTTTTTCAATTAATTTTTTTAAAATAGATTAAAGCAGTAATAATATTTTGGACCTCTAATGTTTTCAATCTATTCAATAAATATATAATTTAATCATTTTATAAAATGAGTCACCAATTTCAATTAGAAAAATAATATAATTAAATTAGAGACATATATGAAAATAAAATAAAAACTCTACCCATATATAAAATTAATCAAAATATAAGGGATTTAAATATTTTTTTCTTATAAATCCGCGCCACCGCAACTATCGCTTAAAAGTTAGTGTACTTCAATATCAAAGATGACCTTAATGATGTGGTCATTTACCTCAACAGAGCACGTGGAAGGACCACGGTTTTATTGCGAGGATTTAGGGTATTGCTGTGCCACCATTTTATAGATGCAAAGGTGTCGATTCTAATGGTGGTAACTTGGCGCCCTAAATTGCTACCATGAGCCTTCAACGATTTGTAAAGGAATTCAATTATATCATCGTGTTCATGACGAAAATAAATTCCGATGGTATATTCAATGTCTCAAAAATACGCAATTTCAACATTGTCGAACTATTACTATCTACTAGTAACTAGAGACAGTGTGACAGATGTCAATTTATGATTTGTTTATTTTTTTTAATTATCACAATTTTCAAACTATATCTGACAATAAAAAGAGAATTTTAGGGAACCGCATTAGAACTATAATTAGGCGAACCAAAATTTCTTTGCAGTTTACGCATATATCCTCTAATGGAAAGTGGGGATACAAAATTCTTACCCAAAAAAAAAAAAAAGAATTCTGTTTTTAATTTTTTTTTTTAAAAATCCATCCTTATCCTCCACATCCACCATCCCATGTTCCACCGACTCGGGAGTCAGGAACACTAGGGGCCGTAGGCCAGAAAAATAAATATTCCAACCCGCGTAATAAATGATGGGTTCCGGCACAGAGTTTCCTCAACTTCGCACCATAATCTGCCACGTTGCAAAAGAATTCTTATGAAACCACAACGTGGAGCACATAAATCCAACTCTGTTGGACTGTCAAATTAAGTGATGACAGTCGAGTAACGTGAACATTCCTCTCTCATTTAACTGCAGTACAAAAAGGTAGCTCTAAGATTTTTAACCTAACCGCGGTTAACATTAAACCTAACTACGGTTAACATAAACCTAACCACGGTTAAAAACCAACTCCTTAATCCTTATCAGTTTATAAGCAGGAGCAAAGCAGTGACATTGTTCCCCAAAATATCAACAGCCACCGCCCCTAAAAAACAAAACTGGAAAATGATGCTCGGAGAACCTCACCGTCCGAACCCGACGATCCTCGTCCCTCCGTGGCCACAACTGCCCGATGATCCAACGTCCGATAACATTTTCTCTCCTCACTCTTTAAACAGCAATGCAAACGGCAGCCCAGAATATAGCAATCTCTACCATATCCCAGAAACCTATGCGGCCCTCCACCGTTACCTGCCGTCGAACGACCCGGATTTGGACTCCGATAGCGATATGTCGGGTCTGGATCCGGATTCTCCGGTGGACGCTTACTCCTGCGACCATTTCCGCATGTACGAGTTCAAGGTGAGGAAGTGCGCACGTGGAAGGTCGCATGACTGGACCGAGTGTCCGTACGCTCATCCTGGAGAGAAAGCCCGGAGGCGCGACCCGAGGAAGTATCATTATTCGGGTACGGCCTGCCCCGATTTTCGCAAGGGAAGCTGCAAGAAAGGTGACGCGTGTGAGTTCGCCCACGGCGTGTTCGAGTGCTGGCTCCATCCGGCGAGATATCGTACGCAGCCTTGCAAAGATGGAGGCGGTTGCAAGAGAAGGGTCTGCTTTTTCGCTCACACGCCGGACCAACTCAGAATCTTGCCACAGCAGAGTCCAAGAAGTGCCGCTACTTCCGACTCTCCTTCCTGTGCGAAGACGCTTCCGTTTCTGTCGTCTCCGGAGTCTGCTTCCCCACCCCCGAGTCCAAGAACTGAGTCGCCAATGAGTCACTCGCTGAGTCGGTCGCTGGGTACGAGTTCCATCAACGAAATGATGGCTTCTTTCAGGAACCTGCAGCTTGGAAAGGTCAAGTCCTTACCATCTTCATGGAATATGCAAGTTGCGGGTGTTGGCGGTTCCCCGGGCTACGGATCTCCTCGTGGGTCTATGCTCAGACCCGGATTCTGCAGCCTCCCCTCCACTCCCACCCGTACTACGACCCGACCTGGCATCGGATACCCTGATATCTTTAACACTTGCTGGGAGGAGGAGGAGGAGGAGGAGCCGGTGATGGAGAGGGTAGAGTCAGGGAGGGATTTGCGGGCGAAAATGTTTGAAAGACTAAGCAAGGAGAATTCCCTGGAACGGGTCGACCCGTACCCGACTAATGCGGTGGATCCGGATCTGGGTTGGGTCACTGAGCTAGTTAATGAAGCCAAGTGAAGCGAAGCGGGCTCTTAAGAAATGATTGATTGTTGGAGGAATTGTGAGTGTGTATTTATTGTTGGGTTTTGAATTCGACTTGATTTCTGCTCATTTTGTGAATAGAATCTGAAGAAGAAGAAGATAGGGAGGAGAACGAAGTGGGTGCAGTAAGTATTATTTTGGCTTTTTGGGAAGCACAGCAAATTGAAGAATCTGTGTATATATTTTTAATTAATTTAATGTTATTATTGTTATTAATCATCAAGTAAAATATTTTGGCCATTTTGGGAATTATCCGAGAGTGAAGAGAGGAGTGTTCAGTTCAGCAGAAAGACGAGAGAATTTGCCGACTTTTGTTCAGTTCAGCAGGCAAGACATCAAATCATGGGGATTGGATTATTCCCTTTTTTCTAATTTCATTTTTATGTTTTTTTATTATATTATTATTATTATCATATATAGAATAGTATCCAACCGGCTGAATGCTGCTGCTGATCTTATCGTTATTAGTGTAAAGTTTATATCATTATCATCTATGTAAGCACTTGTCATATTTCTGATTGTTAATGCAATGTGTATTTTTAATCCGCCAACTCTCACTCTGTAATATCATTGAAAATACTTGAATGGGTTAATTTTAATTAATCTTTGTCGCTCAGTGTTTCTTGTGAGCATAATACGTACACGCACACACACACACACTGGAATCAGTATCTAGTGGAAGGTGATATTTGTTTATTAAATGGCCTGTGGAAACTGTCTTTGCAACTCACAGATTAGCACTTGTTTATTAGCACTTGTTTAGTTGAATATAGAGGGGCCAAATCTTTTATATATATATGTATTATATATAAGAGACTGTGGACGGTAAAGTTACCGTAACATCATGTTGATCGTGGGTATGGATTTATGGAAGCAGAAAATAATAAATAAAAATGCTGACAAAGAAAGACTTTGTCAGCATTCTGTGGTTTCAACTTTACTTATCACATTTTTAACCCATCCAACACGCAACATTATGAGCCATCAAGAGTCCCTTTGCTCGGAGTAAATGGTTTTGAATGTTGAATTATTGTGATGTGCGACCTCCGCTTTCTCCACCGCCTGATTGTTCATCATCAAGGACCATCCTGTGGTTGACAATTGCTATTTGGACTTGATCTTTTGACGGAGACGTATAAGAATGATGCCAACTGATTTAGACTGACATTCAGAATTTACTTGTACTTATTATATATAATAATCTCATTAATCCACAACACCACTGTTTGCGTCACTAAAGGAAATTTTATTTGGAGCTTTTGGACAGCGTGAATAAGCATGTCTGTGTGTTGGCACAACCAAGAGAGATGTGAAATTACATTTTTTTTTTTTTTAACTTAATCTAATGGCTTTATGGGCTTTTTCAGAGAGAATTAACATGGCGTGTTTGGGTTAAAATGGCCAAGAATTCTTGCATAGTTTTGAGTTTGATTTGCTTTATTCCAACAATCTTTTTTAATGTAAGAGATGGACAAAAGGAATGACGTAAAGCATTTCCAAGAATGAAAACTTAAAATCTAATATTGATCTTTGCGCCCACAGTTCATTGAGTTAAAGAACAATAAGAAGATTGAGGAGTTGGGAGTTTGATGAGTGAGATTTTATTATTTGTTTCTGTTTCTTTTTTTTGGTATCACTGAAAGTTATTTTTAGTTATCTATATGCTCTCTCAGCGGTATGATTAGAAATTTAGAATTCATTTGGATTCTAATTTTATTTTTACGTAACAAATTCTTAGAGGTCTAATGGTTATTTCGTGTGTTTCTAAGGCCCTGGTCTGCTGTGCAGCTGTCTCAAACTATGTCTAAAAGATTGTTGATGTAAATTTTTGCTTAATATATTGTGATTCATTTGTATTTTGAACTTTCTTTTGAATCTAGCTTTGTTCCTCGAGGCGCGTCTCAAATCAGTGTCTTTTTATGGTTAATTGTTTTGTAAAAAAAAATGAAAAAGGGCTAGCGTGCCAGTGATAATCTTCTAATGCTCAAATTATTTATTTATTTTTTACTTAATTTCTAGAAAAAAAAAATAGAGCAAGATGTATAGGATTTTTGTATTCATTTTATAGCTTCATCATTCCAGTGGGATGCTTGACCTTTATATAAGCGACTTAAAATAAGAAGTGGAGGAGTTATCATGATATATAGTATTGTCATTGTGACATGTGTCAACAGGTCCATGCACGAGGACATCTTTCAATATGTGCCAAGACTTGCTCATGACAAGTTTATTTGGCCATTAATCTTAACCTTTTGTCTTCGGCTTTTAATGGGCTTGGGTTTGAATTCAGCATTTATGTTAGTTTCTCACAAAGTGGATTAATTTTGTAACATTTTACTTATTAGCAAATTTTATAAAGTTTTGCCCCCCGTGTATAGGTTCGTTCAGTAGAATATTTACAAGGCTGTAAGCTTATTTTATACAATATTTATTTGACCTGTAGAGTTATTCTGTAAAATTTATATTTACCCATAAGTACATTTCGTGAAATGTATATTTTCCCTTAGATGCATTTCGTAGAATGCTTGTTACCTCAAAGGTTCTCACTTTTAAGTGTATTGTTATTTGTAAAAAGTAAACTCCGGTCATTCTTTACAAAGAATGGACCTAGGTCTTTCTCTATAAAATGACATCTTTGATATTTTGTTGAAGACTCTCCCTTTAGGTATTTTACTTAGAAATATTTTCTAAATATATAGGTCATTTTTTGTAAACAATGGACTGAATTTACTATTTGTAAAAAGTGAACCTAAGTCATTTTTTTATAAAGAATGAAGATAGATCCTTCTTTGTATAATCACGCCTTTAGCACTTTGTTGAAAATTCGTCCTTTAAGTGATTGATTTAGAAATAATTTCTAAATGCTTGTGTCATTCTTTATAAGGAATGGAGCTAGACTGTTTTTTGTAAAAAATTAGCCTAGATCAATCTTTGTATAGAATGAACTAGGTCTTTCTTTGTAAAATTGTGCCTTTGGTGCTTTGTTGTATCTTATCTTTAGTACTTTATTTAGAATTAAGTACCCACACTATTCTTATAAAGTATGAACTTAGGTTATTTCATGTAAAATATTATTTTGTGCCTATATTTTCTGTGGATCTTGGGCCTTTCACAATTTGGCCTAACAAAAGCAGTTGATCAGATTAGATTTGCTAGTGTAATTATGGTCACCTACAATTAGCTTAGCAATGATACTTATGTTAGGGTGAGGCTGTTTCAACCTAAATTTTTTACTTAAAATTTTGACATAAATTTTAAATCTTGATGTCAAAGAATCTAATAGTAGATATTGAATATCAAAATATCATTTAATGATGGCTACTCATCCATAATTACATTTGCTTAAGATTTATATCAAAAATTCAAGTTACATTGTTATTGTTATTATTATTATTATTATCATCATCATCATCATCATCATCTTAAAGACATTAACGTCTATAAAATAAAAAATTGAATCTTGAAGATGTTAACATGTATAAAATAAAATGTTAAATATTATATATCATATAATTAAAAAGTAAACTAACCTATTTATACGTTATCTTTTATTAAAGATTTGGGCATTTAGCAACCATAAAGTCTATTTTGATGTTGAGATGTCATATCACCATATGATAAAATCTTTTAACTCTTGGAAGCAGTTGGTTGATGGTTTCTCTCGTTTTGGTGGAAAATTTGAATTTTATTATAGTTATCAAAATAATATTAAATATAATAAAAAATAATAAAAATAAAACTCGTTGAAGCAGAGCTACGCCATGTAGTTATAAGAATAAAACTCTTTGAAGCAGAATTACAAAAGCTAAACATTTAAAACAAGAATAAGGCTCCCTTAATAATCTAACCATCATCTGATCTTTAAATGATCTTTTGATATGGATAAAATTTTATTTTATAAATGAATAAGATTTACTTATTTATTGTTCTTTCATTTATCAACTACTAATTACATGATTATATTTGGTTAGATAAATTATCAAACATGAGAAAATCTTGATCCAATAAAATAAATTTTTTAAGCATGAACTGTAATTTGAAACTTAGGAAGCGTTTATTTTTTTAATCTGAAATCTAAAAGATTTAAATTTTTATAAAATTTAAATGAACCTAAATATGAATGTCTGGATGACATGCTTGTTTTTTTTTAATAATATCTAAATATAAGTGACATTTCACATGTTTTTATAAATAAAAAAAATTAAATTTTATAGTTTAGGAAATAAATATATTTTATAACAATTTTTTTAGAATATAATATTTGCTTGTCCTTCAAACCTAGTCTCATTTAAATAAAAGTTACAAAAATTTATTTTTTTAATTCAAATGTCAATATTTGAAAATTAGACATAAGTTACAAAAGATAAACAAGTAAATTTTCAAGAAAGCATGAAATTAATAAAATTTCAGACTTTAGACGTTTAACAAATTTTTTAATAAAATTAATTTTGAACTATCTTCTCATAAAATAATATTTTTAAAATAATCCCAAATTATTATAGACCTAACTTTATTCATATTTTATTAAGAAGAGAAAAACAAATGCATTCATTAATATCAATGTATAAATGAAGTTTATATCACTTGTTTTTGAATTCTGAAGTGACAAAATAGTTAGGAGAGAGCTATCTTACGGTATCTATAGGTGCATCCCTCTTTTCATAAATAGTATCCAACCATGGGCTCAAGTGAAACCTACAGCTAAATTTATAAGAGAACAGATGCTGTATGATAGCAAGCTCCAAATACTTAAGACGAAAGAGGCAATCATGCAAGCCGTCAAAGGTCATTACAATATTATATGCAAAGTGTATTAATACGTGGAAGATTTTTATGTGCACATATAATCTCCGCCATCCTAAACGATAGGCCGCGTCGAATTTAAGAATTGCATGCTCGCCATCTGTTTGTTTTATGTCCAAAGCGAGCAAAAGCAGTCATTGCTTTCACAATATTTAAACAACTTTCTTGGCCCCCCTTTAGACCCTGATGGTCTTGAAGTTTCTGATAACTATTTATTTTATTTGTTTTTGTGGAGGATATTAAAAATTATTAGCTAAATGTCCGTTCGGGCTAGTAGAAAAACAAAAAATCAATACTGCATTATTTATATTGATTGATTTGCAACGACACAAAAGTTTGATCAGTCCACAACAACCCACCATTTAATTGCGACATCGCTGACTTTGACGATCAAAATCTTAGGGCCTAGGGATGTTAAAAATATCCATCCGGTACCTGTTCGGACTCGGGATATTTGCCCTCAAAGTAAGGTGAGACTAATTTTAAGATTCACTTGATAAGTTCGTGTCCTAAATTTTATTAAAAAAAAATATTATTTTAAAAAATTATATTTATTTAACCCACTTATAATGTATACTTAAAAATTTTAACCATTTAAAATCCATATTTTTAAGTTTACTTTTATTAAATAAATTTAAAAAATAATAAAAATTTAAAATCTAAATTTTTAAAGTCAAATAAAAAAGTCCGTCCTAACGACAGGCTTTTAGACTCGAGCAACCATACATTTCTAAATGTTCAAAAAATATATTCGGATCCGGACTTTACCATACCGAAGACCGGCCTTCCCAATCTTAGGTTTAGGTATATAGCCTGTGCCGCATCTTTCTTCTTTCTCTTGCAATTTCAACAGAATTTCAATGTCATCTCTTGAAGTCTTGAACGTAGAAATAAAAAAAAAAATCTAAGAATAAAAGTAACATCCAACGGTACATCAATTTAAAAGAGATTGTGTGTGAACTGATATTTTGTATTACAAAAAAAAAAAAAAAGAAAGAAAAATTATTTCTACACCATTTTATATACGGTAAAAGTTGACGTAGTCATTAAGGTCCAAGGAATTCTAGAAATATTTCTGCAACTAGTGGCGAAGCTAGTACAGGACTAACACTAATATGTAATTATCTAAATCATCATTTTCTTCTTCCTAATTTTTGTTTGATATCTAAAAATAAGATTTGGATTCAGTGATGAGGTAACGTATACTCAACTCTTCATAGTCTTTTAATACACATGTGTATATAATGATAATAATATACAATTAAGATTTAATTAGTTTTATATTCTTATCTAATAATTATTACTTGCATCTTTTTAAAAAATTACTAGAAAGATGAGTTCAACGTTAAATTTAAATTCTTAAAAATATTTACATATATTTATAATTTGAGATTCGTATTCTTCGATCAAATCCTAATTTTACCGGTGGTCATCATTTCCAAGACTTGAATTTTACTTTCGATATCAACTAACCACTTTGTCATTAACACTGTTAGAATGTTGAAAACTATGCTAAAAAAATCTTTTTAATAAATTGCACGTATCATGACAAATTGAAAAAGAAAAAAGCAATTGGAAGCACCTTCTCGGATCTTTTTATTCTTTTACCTCGGTAAATTTATTTTGTCTAGAAAAAGGACGTGCAATATCATCTTGAATAAAATTCTTTTTCTCTTTAATACCAGTGACTTTTTAACCAACCATTCAACGTAAACCAAGTCTGCCTGCGCATTCCATGGCTGTTGACTGAATGATATTGTAAATTAACTCAACTTTAGCAAAAGATATGGTGAAAATTTCTTAAACACGATCTTCCTCGACTCCGAATCCCACTAATGTCAACTGAAAATCTTAATAGTGCTAACAAACCCCCCATTACACATTTCCTTCACAAAATTCATTCGCAAAAAAGAAAATTATAAAAGTGGCCCATTACATTGACAAGACAAAAAAAATCACAAGAAAAATTGGAGCGATGTAGGGTGATTTTGCAGCACATTGTGGTTACCGTCAAACAAAGTAACCCTATCAGATACAATTAAAACGTTTTGGTGCCAAAATGATGTCGTGTTCAGATCATTTTAAAACAATTAATAATAATACTCTTAATTTCCTTGATAAGACCAGATCAGCATTTTTCCCCTTGGTTTAGGGCACAGTGTTGAGTCTTTGTTGCAACAGATTTAGCTTTATTCGGCTTGCATGATTAATTAATGACAACGACAAAGGGATTAATTAAAGAGCCATGGCTGTGCGATTTGACTTTTGAGGTTATGCAAAACTTATCACTACGTTGTTTTTTGTCAACTCGGCACTTATGGAATCAGTTGGGTTATTATGAGCCCGTTTGTAAATTAACTCAATCTTTCACGACAATTTGCCTGTTTAGAGCACAGTATGTTGCTTTCATGTTTATTGAAAGATTGCGTGAAGAGTAATTATTTAGGTTGCAAATTCAATTGAAAATTAATAAACTCGAAATTACTTATCTTTTCTAAATCATGGGTGGAAATCAAATTGTCGTCCCTAAGATTAAAAAATTAATATTCATAATATTTTTTTTTTAAAAATAAATATGAATTCATCATTGGTGAACATTATTAGAATTCATAATTTGTAAATTGTCGTGAGGTTTACTTATTTTTTTTTTTTTTGGTTATTACTAAGTAATATTGTCCTTTTGTAATAACAAGGAAGTGGCTCCAAAATCCAAGGCTATGTCAAGAGTGGCGGTTTCTTCTAATTATGATTTTATTCAACATCATCCCAAAAATAAATAAATAATAATAATAATTCCACGTATAATTACCATAAATGACATATTACTACAAATGTCATGGTGCAATTCTCCCTTTATTCCGATGAATAATATTAAAGATTTTTATATTTGAATTTATATTCCAGATGTACTATTACTAATTATGAATTTATTATTTGGTAAATGAGTGACACATGTAGTTGGAATACAAATAAAAAACCCCAACATGATTGTTTCCTAGTATCAATACCAAAATATAATTTTGTAAAAAATTTCTGACGGGTCTTGCTTTCATGGTTGTTAGGGGAGTTTTCTCTCATTAACTTCCCAAAAAAAAAAAAAAAAGAGTGAAAATTTATAATTATAAGAAAATTTTTATTATTAAGACATTTGATAATGCAATAAAGTAATAAAATGTTAACAAAATATATACATTAGTATTAATATTATTGATAAAATTATTTCAAATTCCATGATTTTGGAAAACAAATTAAAAGAAAAAGAAAACAGAAAAGGAAAAAGAAAACAAAAAAATGCGGTTCCAGTACATTCTCTGCTTCTCTTGGTAGGATCTTTATTAAAAACTCATTTTTTTACCTGTTATAATTTTTATTTCATAACAGTTGTAATTTAAAAATCACTTCACCTCATTTTCAAACAAGACTTAAGTCAATTTAGGAGGAAAATAATTACTTTATATAAAATCCCACAAGAAGATTTTACTTTAGAGAGATCAATTATTGTAGTAGATGGGATAATACTAAAAATTTGATTATTGAAAAATTAATAAAAAATTAATTGAAAACCTTGGCTTGTAAGATAAAAAGTGCGATTTAAAATTTGAAGATTGAAAGATTTGGGCCCATCTGGACCACCCATATGGACATGTGGTGTGAAAGATAGAACCAAACTTGGGTTTCAGTTCCAAAAGCTAGATTTACGTGTGAGAGGAGCTTTAAACACCCCTTAAAATCTTCATAACACCCATTTTGAGTTTTATTACGAAAATAACTCCATTTTAATTTATAAAATACAAACTCATATAAAATTATTATCTTTCCGTAAAATTTTACCCTAAAAATGTATTTCTTTTAAATTTTTATTTATAAAATACATACAAATCCTAAAATATTAATTGTTTTCTTCTTATTATATGTTTTTGTCTTCATAACTTTATATTCTTATAAATTTGTTTTAAAAATATTTTTTAATTAAAATTTAAAATATTAATATAAATCATGGAATGGGGTATGTGTAAAGAATTTGTTAAATGAATAATTTATTAAAGCACTTAATTGAATTCCCATTTAAAATAAAAAATTTATTAAAATTGTCTTTAATTATTCAGATAATTTCAATTAAAAAAGGATTTTATAAGAAATTTTAAAATGTCAAGACACTTAATGCCTAGGATAAGTAGGATACTTTCTAAATGTCATAACTTGCTGCTACAAGTATTTGTTTTAGACATATATTATACCATTTCAAAACTTACAATGAGACGAACTAAACCCAAAACTAATTACACCATTTTGCCTCGTGGTTGAGCCAAAAACTCTACTTTTTTTCACGGATTTTTCCATTTTAAATTATTTCCTTATTTTTCTATTACTTTAGGATTTTTTTTAGACATCATATTTGGTGCCGTTTGTTTTGTATTTCTTATTTAGATTAGCATTATTTTATTATAAAATAATATTTTAGATTAACTTATTTTAGTAAATTTGCTGTATTTAAGGTTATTATGAGAGGGGTCCAAATAGGGATGGCTGTTTGACCTGGCCCAAAATTTGGCCCGACCTAAATTTTTAGAGCTTTGGCTCGAATTTTTGGGTCGGGCTTGGGTCAAAAATTAAGGCCCGCTCAAATTCTGGTCAGGATTTGGGCCCTAGCCGACCTGACTAGATCCTAAATTGAAAAAAAATTATGAAAAATTATCACTTTTTAGTTTTATAGAAGATATACATACATGTATTTATATATAAAAGAATAATTTTTGGTGCAATGCATATGAGAAAAATTATGGATGTTTTTTTATGTTGATTTGTGGAATTGAATTGTGAAATTGTGTCTTTTTATTTCTATGACTATAAGACATTAGTCTTTTCTTCTTTTTTATGAAAAATTATGGACATTTAGATATATAATGGTTCTAGAACAAAGAAATTTCATTTTACATCATTGAAAAATAAATTAAAATTGGACAAAACAAAGCAAAATATTTAAGGTGAGAAAAAAAGCATTGTGTGGGCTTGCAAAAAGCCCGACCCAACCTTGACTCGAATTGGGTCGGGTCTAATACAAATAATTGAGTTTTTTTTTCTGAGTCGGGCCTTAAATTTTAGTAATCGAGTTAGGCTCGGGCTTGGCCCAATTGCCATCCTTAGGTCTAAAACTCTATTTTTGTTATTCGGACTTTTTCCAATAAAACTTTCGTTATTCAAAAGCCTAGTTTCTCTTATCTATCAATCTTTTACATTTCTGCATTGTCAGTTGGTCACCATGGTACGACCACGCGATCAAAGGAGCAATCATCCCGAAGATGATGATTAAGGGATGTAGGTATAGACTGTAGAGGTTGCTAGACAGATGGTTAGAGAGGTACTCTTGTAAGCCATTGAGGAAGTTTTTAACCTGCGATGTTGGCAATAGAGCGAGTAATCGAGGGCCTTAGGTTTCTCATGGACAATAACAGAGAAAAAGATCAATGCGAGGAGTTAATCACTACGATGTAATTCAAAGAGTGAATCGTGAAGAACAACCTCAAGATTGTAACTATGAGGAAATAAATTAGGTTTATATCGAGAAATACTTCCTCAGGGCATTAATCATGAAGTAGTGCCTTAGAATTTAAGATCTTGAGACAGATGCCTATGCACGTACATGAGGCACTAGTAAGTGATTCAGAAGAAGATAAATTTATAAATTATTAACGGAGGCGCAAAAGTAATTTAGATTATAAGATGAATGTAGATCTTTAATATTTTTATAGTGGAATGCATGTTGAAGAATTTTTACATTAGATATTACAAGTAGAGAATTTCTTTGAATATATGGAGATTCCCTAAGAGAAATGAGTTAAGTTAGTGGTGTTCAAGTTGAAGATGCGACATCCATATGGTGGCAACACATATAAAACTGAAGAAGAATTGTGGGAAAGCCATTGATTAAATCATGGGATGGAATGTAGAGGATGATGAAAGAGTACTTCCTACTAGTAGATTACAAGCAGCAGTTGTATTTGAAGTTATAAATTGCATGTAAGGAAATCACAATGTTGATGAATATGTAAAAGAATTTTATTGTCTATATTCAAGATATAATATAGAGGGACTAGAATTTTGAATAGTTATTAAGTATATTTATGGATTGAAACAAGAGCTACAAGATGAGATCGTAGATGCAATCTGGAACATCGGCATTGCAGTCTTTAGAACAAAGAAGAATGGAAATAAGATGCTATTTTTAAAACTCAAAGAGTCAATTCACTAGTCTGCATAATAAGTTGAGTATTGTTAGGGTTGAAAACAAGCTCTGCAAGCTGAGTAGTGTTGGGGTTGAAAACAAGTAGAAGACATGAGCTAGACGTAGCTAGACACAACAACCGCAATAAAAACAAATAAGGCAGCAACCACTTAGACAGCAACAGTAACAACCATAGATGTAGAATAATTGGTATGCAAAGCCTATGCTGAACAAGTGTTTAAAGTGTCGAGAACTAGGGCATCAATTAGGTGACTGTCATCTCAAAAATTTAAATTTAGAAGAGGCTAAAATTAACGAGACAGAAATGAATGTTGCTGAGGATAGGATGATGAATAAGCATTAGAGTTGGAAGTAGATGAGGGATAGATAATGAATTGAATTTTGTGGAAGATTTTATCAGTGTCGAGGTTTGAAGATGATAACTCTTTCAAGAAGATTTTCAAAACATGTGACACCATTAATGAAAAAGTGTGCAATGTGATAATTGATAGTGGTGGTAGCGAGAATATAATTTCGAAGGCACTGGTTGATTTGATGTGAATTTTAATGAAACTTTATAGGATGGGGTGGGTAAAGAAAAGAACAAACACACGAGTAAGCGGATGTTTGTCTTGTTCATTTCTCTATTAAGAATATTTATATGAGTGATGTGGTAGATATGGATGCGTGCATCTTTTGCTGGAAAGACCGTGGCAGTTTGGTGTTGATGCAGCTCACTGAGGAATGGATAATGTATATGACTTTTAGCGAAATAGCAAAGAGGTTTGTTTTGTGCCTTTAACAAACAAGAAGAAGAATGCTAAGGCTGAAGGGAAAAATTTTCTAATTATTGTCAAGAGTTATCTAGATGATAATTGTGATACTTACAAGAAGCTAAAAAAGAGGAAAGAATTTAAGTTGAAGGTTCTCCTTAATGATTTGCAACCATTGTTAGGTGAGTTTTCCAATATTACACCATTAGAGATGCTAGAAAACATATCGCCTTTGTGAGACATACAGTATCATATTGACTTAGCATCATATAGACTCGGTTCATGATGCAAGTTCACCTAACTTGCCCCATTATTGTATAAGCCCTCATGGACGTGTGATTTTACAAGAACAGATTAATGAGTTGTTGCAAAATGGGTTCATTCGTGAGAGCATTAGTCTATGTGCTATACTCGTTCTGTTCGCCCCGAAGAAGGATAAGAGTTGACATATGTATGTGGGCAATAAACAGATTAACTAGATTACAGTGAATTATTGATTTTCTATTTTAATTTTTCAAGATTTATTAGATCAGCTAGATGGTGCTCGAGTTTTCTTAAAGATAGATTTGTGCCATGGATATCATCATATCAGAACTAGGCTTAGTGATAAGTGAAAGACAATATTCAAGAAGAATGAAGGGTTATATGAATGGTTTGTGATGCCGCTCTGGTTCTCAAATGCGCCTAGTACCTTTACATGCTTAATGAATCAGGTTCTTAAACCATTTACCTGCAAATTTGTGGTAGTGTATTTTGACGATATTTTGATTTATTCTATTATCTGATGACACACTTAGAGCATTTAAGAATGGTTATCGACGTTTTGAGGAGTAATAAACTTTAAATTAATCTAAAAAGTGTAGGTTTTTATAGAGTAAGATGGGGTTTTGGGTTTTACAGTTGGTGGATGGGATTTGAGTTATTCATTCAAAGATATAAGCCATTAGTGAATGGCCTATGCCATGAAGTTAGGAGTTTTCATGGGCTAGTAACATTTTATAGAATATTCATTCGATTATTTATCACCATAGCCATACCTATTATGAAATGCTTGAAGAAAGAGAAGTTCAAATAAAGAGAAGAATATGAAGTGAATTCTGTTTTATTAAAGAAGAAGTTATCCGCCGCTTCTATGTTAGCTTTGCCTAACTTCGATAATTTGTTTGAAGTTGAATATGATGCTTTTGCTAAGAACATTGTGGCTGTTCTTTCTCAAGAGGGACGAACAATTGAGTATATAAATGAGAAACTGAATAAGGTACAACAGAAGTGGTCTACTTATAATCAAGAGTTTTATGTGATCCTTAGGGTGTTGAAGTCTGCATCAACCTCATAGTTAGCAATAGTAGCCTTCAAGTGAGCTCGCACCTCGATATGAATCGATAGAGTCTTTTATGCCATATTATCCACTGCTTTGCTTTCTTCAATTGCTGTTGGCATGACAGCCAGATCATAAACATGGTGTAGGAATAAGTCTAGACAATCTGAAAAGAGGTCTTGCTAGTAGATTGATTCACCATGTTATTGTAAGCAAACTTGACCGAAGACAACGTCATTTCCCAGGTCCATTGCTTGTCATCACAAACACAATGCAAAGTATTGCCTAAAATTTGATTGACCACCTCTGTTTAACCATCTATATGAAGATGAAGAGCAATAGTACACTACAATTATGTGCCAAGTTTATCCGAAAGATAGTGTCAAAACTTGTTAATGAACTTCACATTCCTCTCGGAAGTAATGGTCTTTGGAACACCATCTAAACAAATTACCTCTTGAAAGAATAAATTTGCTACTGAAATAGCATTTTAGTATTCTTCCAATCAATAAAATGCACAATATATAGACATCCACCAATAATAGCTAGTATCGAATCTTGACCAGCCCTTGTTTGAGGGTACCCCAACACAAAGTCCAAGGAAAGATCTAACCAAATATTATTTGGAACACGTAATGACATGTATAATCTCATGTTTTGCGAATGTCTCTTGCCTTCTTAACAAATCCAGTATCTCTACACAATCTTGTGCATATTTTTGTTCTATTGTGATTAGTAATATCACTTTTCCACAAGCATTGAAGTAATTCAATGGCCAGAAAAATTTGACCAAGATGCATACGAGATGGGTGAGCTATATACAGACATTTTGCTTTGAAGCATAAATCTAGTAGCAGAATAAAATGGCGGATGAGCTAATTAAGCAAGCAACTTTACTAGTAACTCTAGTAAATAAAGTTATTGATTTTGAATGCTTTAGGGAGTTGTACACTGAGGATGAAGACTTTGCGTAAAATTGGGATTGGTGCATAAATTATTGTAATGTATAAAATTTTTTCATTCAAAAGGGTATCTATTTAAGGGCAATCAATTATATGGTCCTCAAAGTTCTTTAAGGGAGCAGATTGTCCATGCATTGCATGGAGGAGGTTTGAATGGTCATATTGGTTGAGATAAGACCAAAGCGCTTGTGGAGATGATATTAGAAAAATGAGAAACGCTGATATTAATTTTTTGATACTAAATATAAAAAAAGTATCAGCATTTGGTGATTTAAATAGTTTTTAGTGCCTTTTGCATATAAGTGTCAGTGGTTGTTCATACTTTAATATCGTAACCAAGTATTGATACTAATTAGAGAATTAATTTTAATTTTACTTCTATTTTTTGATTTTCTTAAATCTAGGTGGCGTCGTTCTTATTGCTAAAATATTATCGATATAAATTCAACACTTTGAGTTTTTTGGCTTATAATTTCACCATTCTTCTAAAATTAATTCCCTCTTCTCTTTCTATAAAAACCCTAAAATTAAGACAATGGCTATTTTGGAGATGCTCTACCATGGAACACTCCTTCGTAGCCACACGATCAATGTTACATGGTGGACCATCTCCACCATAGCCAGACCCTAAAATTAAAATCAATGAAACAAAATCAGCCTTTTTTTCTCCCGCTCAAATCAAAACCCTTCAAGTATTGCTAAACACTATTAACTAGTTTTTTTTCCCTTTCAACGAAACATAGTTAATCCTTATTTCTCCCACTCAAATCAAAACCCCTTTAAGTTTTACTAAACACTACTCGCTAGTTTTTTTTTTTTTTCCTTTTAATCACTCTTTGTGGTTAGTTCCCCGTTAAAAGGTATGCCTTTATTTGAAGCTGTAAGTAAAAGTAGTTATTAAGTAGCAGCACCTAGAGATTTTAAAAAATATTTAGAAGAGGATTCGAGGAATAAGTCTATCAATCCTGTAAGGTCTCGACCACACGCCTAGATTCAAGGCCACTATTACCTTCAACAATGAAATCTTTGAGAGCCCTCACTACTTTGTACTCACTGTCAAATCGAATACTTCGCCGCTGAAGTCACTCTTAGCTCACTTTCCCACCATGGTCTCTCCTCTTCCCTCTCTAAAATGATAATGATGTATTGATGTTCTCTCTCTTCAATTAAGGTTAATTTTGTTTTAATTCTTCAATTTCATATTATTTATAACTTTATTATTCAATCTCTTATCCGACGAATAATGCCCAGTAATGAAAAATGCCAATTTGAAGGACTTAGGGTTGGTTATGTCTTTTATTTTATTCAATCGGGCCAGTTCTGATGGTAATTCTTCATTTGGGGCTAATTCTCTAAAGAGTTAGACTGTTAACTTGGTGATGGGTTCGTTTTCATTTTTAGATAACATTTGCTCTACTTGGATCATTGAGACTATTAAGATTCTACGAGAATTACATGAATTTTAACTTAGTTAGCAGACTTTGGTCACTGAAATTATATTATTTAATAATATCATATTTATTTAAATATTATTTTATATTATTTAATAATATTACATCTACTAAAAATAATTATATTAAACTTATTTAAATATAAAATTATTTTATTTAGTTAAAATAATATTTTACATTGATTTTAAGTTAAAATTGCTTAAAACTAATATATTCATAGAGAATTAATAATACTACTATATACTATCTTTATTTGAAAATATAATATTATATTATTTAAAAATAATAGTATTATATTTATTTGATGTTGATAATCAATAATAAGATATAGTTTATTCTGTGAAAATAATAATTTTGCACTAAATTATTAATAATAATATATTTAATTTGTGTTGCTCTTTTCAATAATTTTTAATTTACAAATTTAAAATTAATAAAAAAATTTGATTTACATAATTAAGAATGTTAATAATTATTATTAATTCATATAATTAAAATTAATTGTTGTTCTATGCTATAGCTAAAAGTTTTATAAGAATACGAGAAGGTGTTCAACAGAAAGTGTTCGATTGCTAATGGTACGAATACATTTTCGACATAAAATTTTAATTCCTCATAATTATGAGTCTGATTCTTGGCATATTATGTTTATACGAGTCTGGTTCTTGGTATATTAATTTGCTGTTAATATGTGTTGTTGTATCGTTACTCTTAATAAATACAAAAATTTAAGTTTTTCCATCCTTATATTTTAGTGTTTTATATAACTGGGTAATGAATTTTAGTATGTTGATCTTTAAATTCATTGTATGTTTTCATATTAAAGGAGTTAGGATGTATCATGTGACATGGCTTAAAAGTGATTTCTAACTCCCAAGTATAAGAGTATCTTGTTATATTATAATTCGGTGAGTCCGAAGTCGATCCACAAAGAAAGTATTTAATTTGTTTATTTAAGTTTATCAAAAAAATAAAAAAATGCAATTTAATTTAAGAAAAACTATGAAATTGAATTAGTTAGGGTTATGGATCCACTCCTAGTAATAAATACAATTTAAAAAATTCCTTTTATTTTTATTTTATTTCCCAAAAGATAAATTGTATAAATTAAAATAATTTTCCCATTAATTTTATTATAGATTAAGAACTCAATGTGCCAAAATTGAAATTGTCTACAATAAGTCAAAATACAATTTTCCATATTTTATACTAAGATATTAAAAATTCATTGTGCCAAACTCCCATTTTTGTCTACAATAAATCAAAATTTCAAAATATAAAATATAGATAAAATTAAATATAAAATAATTCAATTTGTACAATTAAAAATAGAATTTGATTAAATCATATTTTTTTACTAAGAGTTTCACCTTCCCCTAACTACTAATATTTAACTAAACATATTTGAAAAAAAAGGAAATTATTAAAATTGAAAAACGCATAATTAAAAAAAATGGAATTTGAAAATTAAAATTAAAATAATTTTATTTATTGAAAATATATTACAAAGAGAGATGAGAAGAAAAATTTAGGGGGAAAGAAGGGAAGAGAAGGTGTGAAGAGGTGTGTTCCCCCTCTCTCTATTTGTACTAATACATGGTAAATCCATACTACACAAATAAATAAATCTAATTACATCTTACCCTTACATTTGTCCCACTAATAAAATATAAACATAACTTACTCCACTCAAGCACATCCAACACATTCTACTAACAATTACTATACCTAACATGATAAAAACTTATAATTTTATAATTACCACATTTTACTGTAGTAAAAACTTAAAAATTTACAAGAAAAGTCTCGGATCCTCCTCGACAATGACATAATTTCTCAGACTTTTGGAATTCAAATTTGACATCCGTATATTTGTTTGGAGCCTCAAATTGCAATAAATTATTATTTTTACCTAATAAACACACAAAAATACACAAAATCAAATACTTAGAAAAATAATCAGAAATTCACAATATGTTACACAATTACAAATATAACTTACAACAATAGCACAAAATAACATGTTTACTCCTTAATAAACATACAATTTTTAACACTAATCATCATGCAACAAAGCTAAAAACTTAGCTGAATCTAAAGTGGATGTTAGTCTAAGTAAGGATATAAGTGATATGCTCATTTTGTCTAAATTTGTAGCTTTTGGCATAATAATTGCACTAAAACAAATTTCATAAATTTGTAGTGTCCTCAGTAATTAAGCGATTTTGAATGTGGGGGCTTTGTTATTAAATACATGTAAGAGATTGTGCAAAACCCAAATATATTAAAGCAAAATGAAATTTTTAGTTCTTTGCTATGTTATTTAGTTATTTTAGTTATGAACATTTTGTATATAGCATAATTTTATTTCTCATTTTCTGTAGTTGAAGTTTAAGGGATAACTGAATACCGGATGAGGATATTTTAAAGGTTTGTGATAAATGAGTTACATATGCGGCTAACTTAATCAGTAGCTTAAGAAAATAGGTAATTATCATTTGTTTGTTCTTGTTTTATAATTAAAGGTTTGAAATGAGTGGGCTACATATGATGTGTTATGCATTTGTTGCTTCTTTAATACTTTCAAGAATGTGCCTTTATTGGTTTGATTTTGTTGGAATTGATTATTGTTGCTACTTCTTATTATTACTGCTACTTAGGCTATTGAAGATAGCCATACTATTGCTGCTTTTTCTTCTAGTGCATTTGCCTTTATTGTTTTGCTGCTACTCAAGCCATTGAAGATACCAATGCTCCTGCTGCTTGTTCTTCTAGTCAATTTAGCTTATGTTCTTTAACTGTTACTCAAGTTGTTGTTGCGATAAACAAGTTGTAGTTTTCTTAGTTTGGAAACTAGCTGTGATTTAGGGGTGTTCGCGGATCGGATTTTACGGATTGGACATCAATCCATATCCAATCCACGATTTTACGGATTATAATTTTTTAATCCAATCCAATTCACAGATTGATAAAATTCAATCCAAATCTAATCCATACATCTGCGGATCGGATGCGGATTTGACTCAATCCATATCCAATCCATACGTCTGCAGATCGGATGCGGATTTAACTCAATCCATATCCAATCCACCATTTTGCGCATTAGTTTTCGAATTAAAATTTTTTAGTTCTCTCCAATCCATGAACTAATGAAATAAAAAAATCTAATATAAAAATAATTTTACTACCAATTAAATTAAAAATTGGATAAAATTTAAAAAATTAATTATTTAAATAAAGCTAAAATAATACATTTAAAATTTCAAAATATAACAAATCGAGATTAATTGTTCAAATAAAACTATAATAATACGTTCAAAGTTTCAAAATATAACACACCGAGATTAATTATTCAAATAAAGTTACAATAATACATTAATATAACACCGAAATTAATTGTTCAAATAAAGCCACAATTAATTGAAATGGCGACGTTTCGGAAACTAAACACAGTCTGATCCTTCACTAGGGCTGTTGCGCCTGTCGAAAAGTGTTGATTACTGAGCCGTCCATGATGGGAAATAAGAGAAGCCGTACGGGTGGAAATCTTGAAGGTTGTGATAGTAAAATTGTTCGGCTAGAACCAGTGATTATGAAGTGGCTCGATGGACTCTTGAAAGAAGATGGCTTGTTCTTGTTGGAATCACGTAGCCGACGTCCTTCAAATCTGTGTCGAGAATGTATCCAACCAGTATTGGGTGTTGCTAGTGTATGTGACGGCGGGGAAGTTAAGGGTTTTTTGTTTGCAAATTGTTGGTGACTTGGCGTTATGTTAATTTGCTTTTGCTAGTGCGTGTGACTTTGCTTTTATTTTATTTTACAATTTTTACAAGTTATATTTGTATATTTGATTAATTAATTATTTTTTATTTTATATTATTATTGGGTAATGGCTAAGATACGTTATAGTGCTTATGTAACTATGTAATGTCACATTTACAATATTTTTTAATTAAATTTATAATAATTTTTTAATTATATATATATTTTTTTGTGGATGCATGGATTTTTACAGATTTATAGAAGTAAATCCATATCCAATCCATCGACTGCAGATTTTTAAAATTTCAATCCATATCCAATCCACCAATCCACGGATCGGATTTATAGGGATTAGATTGAGCGGATCGGATTGGATTCTGAACACCCCTACTGTGATTTTTGTTAGTATCTTGCTATTGAAATTATGATTGATGAATTTTGTTATTGAGCCAATCTGGTTATTGAATGTTGAATGGAGCCTATTGGCAATTGTTAAATGGAGATTATTGGGTTTTGTTTCCAACATCTATTTCAGAATTATTGTTGAAAATTATTGTTTATTGGGCTATAATTTCAAGCTATTGGTGATTGTAACAATGAAAATTTTATTATTTTTTAAAATATTCTAAAAAAACCAATTACACCAATTTAGCATTTGTAAAAATGAATATTATTGAATCAGAACATAAATGATATTAGAGCATTTAAACTTACTTCATAACATATAATCACTATCTACATGATTGTATAGAATTACAGTTATTTTGATATTATAGAATCACAAATTGCTTGATTTCGTCACACCAAAATCTATGTGATGTTTAACAATTAGCATTTCTTTGATGCTAAGTTGTCACGAAATCGTTGACACAAAAAAATATGTGCCAGTAAATTTCTTGCACCATGATCAGTGATACTAAATTCGATGCTAGTAAAAAAATATTACTGATACCAAATTGTATCAGAGACGGCATTTTTTTCTAATTGTGAGAAGTGATATTGTTGGTCACCATTGAATATAGATGTGTGTAAGATTTTGCAGAGGTGCTAGGTTTGTAAAAAATAAATGGACATTCACAAAACACAGAATTACACATGCCATCACCAATTCTGGAGAATATTTGGTTAGATTTATCCTTAGACTTTGTATTGGGGTTCCCTAAAAAAAAGTATTGGTCGAGATTTTATACTGGTTGTTGTCCATAGATTTTTAAAGATAGTACATTTCATTATTTGTAAGAAGATTGAAGATACTGTTTCAGTAGCACATTTTTTCTTTTGGGAGGTGGTATGTTTACATGGTGTCCCAAAGACTATTACTTCTAACAGGGATATAAAGTTCATCAGCAAGTTTTGGCTCAATCTCTGCGATAAATTCGATAGATAATGTAGTTTAATAGTGCTTTTCATCCTCAGGCAGATGGTCAAACAGAAATGGTCAATTGAACTTTCAGTTGTATGTTACATTCTGCTTGTGGAGATAAGCAATGAAACTGGGAAACTTCACTACCTTGGGTTGAGTTTGCTTATAAGATTATGGTGAATCAATCTATTCGCAACCCCTTTTGAAATTTTCTATACTTGTTTCCCCACACCATGTTTATGATCAAGCTATCATGCCAACTGTATTTGGAGGAAGCAAAGAAATGGATAATGTGGCAGAAAAAGGCTCTACAAATTCATGTCGAGGTGTGAGCTCACATGGAGGATAACCATGCTAAGTACAAGGCTGATATAGACAAACACCAATGTAGGAAAGTGTTTCAGGAATGTGACTTGGTGATGGTAAATCTGGGACGTAGTCATTTTCCTGATATTCATCCAAAATTGGAGAAGCAGAAGTATGGTCCGTTTTGTTGTGATCATACTAATGCTTATGTGCTCAGCTGCCAGAAAATTAGAATATCTCTCACATTTTCAATGTGGCTAATTTGTTTAAATATCATCCAGATCATGAGGAGTTGTGTGAGCCTAACTCGAGGATGATTTATTTTCCAAGTAAGGGAGACTGATTTAAGAGAGTTATATGGGATGAGCAAGGTACTTTGTAGAGGTTATAACTTGGGTTACAAGTACCTATTTTGGGTGTATAGTGCACCATTTCGAAGCTTGTGACAAGACAACCAAATCTAGAATTGCTTATGGTGTTCCGCCCTGTGATCGAGCAAAAAATTTTGCTTCTTTCGTGGTTATTTTTTAATTTTTCCTATTACTTTTAGGATTTTTATCTTTGTTTCTAGATATCGGATTTGGGCATCATTTCTTTTGGATTCCTTATTTAAACTAGGATTATTTTTTTATAAAATAATATTTTTGATTTACATATTCTAGTAAATTTTCTATATTTAGGGTTAATATAAAAGTAGTCTAAAACTGTATTTTTTTCATTCAAACTTTTTCTAATAAAACTTTTGTTATTCAGAAACTTTGATTCTCTTATCTATCAATCTTTTACATTTCCTCATCGCCATACTTACTCTTTGCTTTTGTCATAATTTTAAGTGCAGCTATGAAGTCTCCCATTAATTATCTCATCAAACCCTTTTGTGAGTTCAAAATAATTAATAATTGAGTTTTTTAAACACAAAATATTATGGTTGACATTTCACTAAAAGATATAATTATTTTCCCCTTTCATTCAAATAATCGTTCCGTTAATTTTTCATTATGGCAACTAATTAGGTTTGCTTATAATCACATCAATTAGGTTAACTATATGGATCAAGAGTTCATTGGGTTTTAATTAATTAAGTTTTTTCTTACCACTTCATGAAATTTTTTATCTTTGAAAAAAAAATGGACAACGTAAATAATTAAATTTATGTCTATATTTATCATTATATGTAAAATGAAACAACAATATATATATATATATTTTAAGTCAATGTAACAATACCTCAATAATAAAATTTTCCAAAAACATTCCCTTGAATGATAAAGTGTCATCGTTAACCACCGTTAAAATGGCTTTTTGAAGTAACATATTTAATTCTAAGAAGTGCCGTCAAGTATCTTCTACCAGATTCCACATCATAACGTTGAAGACAAGGAAGTGATGACTGATGACTGATGGGAAATATATATCGCCATTGCTTATATATGTGAAGCCAATGATAGAACTTTTTTTTTTCAACCCACAAGAAAGTCAATGCTACCATTGTGAAGATAAATTTGTGTCACAAAATCATTTTATAGCTCGTGTAGAAAAAGAGAAGATAATGCTACTTCGTTAGATCATCGGCACACATTGGCTGAAGTCCATGGTACCATATATCATGAAACGAGCAACAAAAGAAGAAGAAGAAGAAGAAGAAGAAGAAGAGCTTATGTAAGGCGAATGATAAAAACTTGTATTTTTTTTCCCCACTAGAAAGTTAACATTACCAGTGTCAAGATAAATTTGAGTGACAAAATCATTTTATAGCCTGCATAAAAAAAGAGAAGATAATACTACATCACTAAAGCATTTAGCAAACATTTTATTGTTACTATTCTATGAAAGTTAAGTTGATTAATTGTATCTCGTACGTATATGATGATAAACCTATAACATTTTACTATTAAATTTCCGTCAAAACTATTATTTAAAAGTTATATTTATCATTTACTGTTAACCTTTTAATTATTTTATAATTATAACTTTTTTCTTAGCACCTTAATGGATCCTCCTATCTTACATGCATGTATCTTACATCCCCCTCACATAAATAGTGCGTAGGTACTGTTCATTTGAGGGGGATGTAAGATACATGCATGTAAGATAGTGGTTGCCTAATATCAAATAGGGTGTAAGAAGCTATAATAGTGCGTAGGTACTGTTCATTTGAGGGGGATGTAAGATACATGCATGTAAGATAGTGGTTGCCTAATATCAAATAAGGTGTAAGAAGCTATGAATGTCCAATTGATTAAAATATTTTTATTTTTTTAAGGTCCAACAAATATTGTTATGTCATGATAGTTTACTTAACTTACTAGATTCAAATCCAATGACCCAAATTAAGATCCCGCACCGTTATAAATATACATACATATATATATGTGTGTGTGTGTGTATTCCTCTCTAATGCGGACATTCCCATTTGACACTTTCTTAAATCGTACAGTTTAATAAAATTAGAGATTCTTATGTTAGCCAATTGCACGACTTTATAGTGCACTAAAAAAAAATAACTTTAACAAAGTGAGAATGTCCTCACGATTATGTAACATTTTGAATGCACTATAAAGTCATGCAATTTAATAGCATTAAAATCTCTTACTCTATTCAATTAAATGACTTAAAAACGCGTCCGCATAGAAAAAATGAGGACGGAGGAATATATATATACATGTGTGTGTACCCAAGAAGGCGTTGCGAAATATAAGCCAATACTCAGTCAGCAAGATGTTATTCCCCATTTCTGCTACATTACGATTTCCATGAAGTCATGAACGCGTGCATTCGGTATAAACTTCTTATACAGTAACTGTGAATGGTCAAATTTGAAATTCCGATCCCGTCCCAATTATGACAACCAAATCAAAGCGTGCATTATTATTGATGTCTACAATTGGTAAGGCCTAGTGGTCAAGTTGAAAACGCGTTAAGCATCACTCGGGGTAAATTAATATATACTTAATTAATTACCCATTTTTTATTATCGAATAAAATATCTATTCATATACGTACATGGTGTGTGTATATATATATACATATATAGAAAAAACTGATGCTATAAGTTATTACACAGCAGAAGCATGAAGCTCCGCACTTTCTCAAGCATCCACATTGACTGAGCTCTATGTTTATTTTCTTAATTTAATTATCAACTCAAAATATTGTACAAACTGAACCATCTTTTAAAAAATATATAGAGAGAGAGCGAGTCAAGACGAAGTCAATTACTGAAATGTTCTTATATATTCATCTTTAAATAAAAGCCATAAGATAAGATAACATATTTTCTTATATATATGTATAGCTTCAAAATAAGTTAAGCTAAGTGAGCTCTGAATAATTTCTGTGAAGATGGGAAGAGCTCCATGTTGTGACAAAGCTAACGTTAAAAGAGGACCTTGGTCTGCTGAAGAAGACTCCATTCTCAAAAATTACCTTGAGCAATTTGGAAATGGCGGCAACTGGATTGCTTTACCCAAGAAAGCAGGTAATTAATTTTAATTAATTACTCATTTTTGAATGATCTGCTGCATGCTTAATCAATATTTTATTTTTCAAACTTTATTATTTGCATGTTATTTTACAACTATAAATGTTTTAGGGCTTAAGCGATGTGGCAAGAGTTGTCGGCTCAGATGGCTAAATTATCTAAGGCCTGATATTAAGCATGGAGGATTTACTAGGGAAGAAGATACCATCATATGCGATCTTTATTGTACCATGGGAAGTAGGCAAGTCTTTACCAAATCATTTCATATAATGAATTTAATTTTTATTATGCTTGTTTGTAGCGCATGTGCGAATATTGTCCTTAGTCCTGACTCGGCTGGCTGTGAACACGCTTCGACTCCATGGTTACTTGAGTTCCATCAAATAGATTAGTATTAATTTATCATTTTTTAATTTATTTGATTAGGTGGTCTGTTATAGCTTCTCAGCTGCCAGGAAGAACTGACAATGATGTAAAGAATCATTGGAACACCAAGTTGAAGAAAAAATTTTTGGCAGGAAAGCTGTCGGACAGCACTCAAGTTTCAGTTTCAACAATTCCTGAAGAATTTGGAAATTCATCTTACTACTCGAGTGCCAAATCTGCTGCTGGTACATTATTGCCATATGTAAGTGACATTAATTGTTATTACCAGCAAAATCATCCTGGCCCTCAAGGGATGATTTTTGACCTGAGTGCAAATAGCAACTATGGTAATAAAATGACATCGACTACTCAAGAAGCTGCTGCTGCTTCAAGTCATTCCATTTCATCTTCTTCGTCAACTCTGGAGAACAATTACGACTTGTGGTCTGCTAATGGAAATGTTGAGGATGAAGGAAGCCTGCTGGATGATTTTGGTTTTGAGTATGAACTTCTCAATGGGTTTGACTTTGAGAAAGCAACCTATGAACTTGCTCAAGATTTAGGTGGCTAAAATTTTCTCAAGCACTAAGGCTAACTCATGATAATATTAAATTATTTTATATATTAGTACCTATTAACTGTTCTAGACAAAATTGTTCAATTAATTGTTCCATTAGATTGTGAATTAAATTATTAATGTATTCTGTGTTGAAATGTTTGTGTCTAATATGTGTTTAATTTTGGGAACTTTCAACGGTGGGAAGCTTAATTAATTCACAGTTTTAGGATTTTCAGAAAACACTTTTGTTTAAATAATTATTAGTACTTGCATTTTCTCCCCAAAAAGTGATTGAAATGTTCATGGATGTGTAGAGCATGTGGGCGGCAAAATAAAGTTTGGATCTGATGACTGGTCAGCTGTCATGAAAGTTGCGTTTGGGTTTGGCAGCTAGCTCTGTTCATTTATTTATTTATTTATTTTATAAATTATGTGAGATTATTACTTTGATTATAATTCATATAAGTCTCTATTTAATTATATAATATAATTAAAAAAGAAATTATCTTCATAATATTTTTGTGGAGGTTTAACTGTTGTCATTATAATTGTGAGGCCAATAAATCTGACCATTCTACTTTTTTAGACTTTTGTCAAAAAAACAAAAAGAACTTCTTACATATGGTAATAACCATAAAAGGATGAAATTGACCATACTTTAAGAAGATGCAACAAAATATTATGAACAAATTGATACATAATAAGTGCAGGGCTTGGACAATATTACATGTAATATAATAAATAGTAGACCCACAAGTTATCACCTATGATAACTTAATCTTTTGATATGCTGTAATTTTTTTGTTTTGGGTAATAACTTAAGGGTTATTGTATGTTGGATATAATGTTAACATAATATGAACCGTAAGTGTAATTTATTTTTCTTGTTGATTCCTTGTACAGAAGTCCAGGCGATTCACACATACTCAAAACAAAGGTTAAGAATTGAGAGAGATTATTCCATTATATGGCATGGAGTAAGTCAGTCTTTTTTATTAGTTTTTATTATCGTATAGAAACTCATGAGTCTTGTTAAGCGCATGAATGTGTCTCATATGTGTCGGGCCTTATACATTTAACCAAACAATTAATTCATTCACCTACTAATGGCTGCTGGCACTTTTAATTTTCCAAAACCAAAAGTTTAAGCTGCTGGTAGTGTTCGGCGAATCGGCCATATAAGTTAAAGAAAAAGAAAGTGATAGATGAATCGATGTGCAAAAACGGGGACAAAATCATTGCAGTTAAGCAAATAGAAAGCAGCGGAGGCTTACACTCAAATGAAATTTCGCAGAAAATCATCGGAAAGCAGCTTTTCTATGTGAATGTTGCTAGTCTTCTTCACAGACTATGGTCTCATTCACGCAGTCAAGGACTAACCGACAAAGACGTATACAAATTTGTAAAATTTCAAATTTTACCTTAATTGTCCGTTGACCATTTGTCGGGCGGCTGTTCTAACTCTTTGTAAATTAAAAGCATGACTAGTCTGTAGCATATGTAAGACTTGCATTTGAGGAAATTGACGTTCGCTTTTGATCAAATGTTTGGACAAAAACTGAAGTGAAGTCAAAGAGGCTATATGCTTAGCGTAGGGCTAGGGTTTTGATGGAAAACTTGCTTGCTGCATCACCGGATCAAAATCACCATTCTTAGAACTAATATTATGTTGAAAATTTTGTATCTGCTGTTGTTTAAAGGTGCTCCCTTAGATGTCCGGCATCTCCTCCCCTTAATTTTAGGGGAAGGTTCGAATCTCTTTGAGAATTTATTATTATGATGCTCCAATTAATTAATTGTACATTTAAGTGAACTTTAATTGTATCATATTTTGATTCTATTGCATATATTAAACAGAAAGAACTAAAAACTTGCTCCCTCTAATTACGGGAAATCTAACGATAGCAAGAATTTTGATCATTAATATGGAATGAAAAATATGATTAAGAATTAAAAAAATTACTGAACTTGACTATATTCGTTTTATATCATTCAACAATTTGTGCAAATTAGGAGTTTGAGCCCTCATTATATCAATAGTAAGAGCGAAATTTATTTATTTTTTTTAAAAAATTTCATAACCCACTTGTCATCTATTGATTTCCTGGAACTTTCGTTACACGTATGACATTCAATATTCCATCGTTTTTCTTTTTTTTTCGCCCTTTATGTCAACTTGGGAAGCATGTGGCCGGACCATATCTTTCAAATTTGTTTCAATAGAAGGCTTATGTTGACTACTTGACTTTATGTAATGCCCAAAAACATAAAAAATGAAAAAAAAAAAAAAAAAGATACGACGTTTGTATTTAAGGATTTTATTTGAAAGCCAACACTCTTAATGATCTAAATTTTATGCATAGGATTTGCATTAGCTGCTTAATACTAAAATTAGAAGCTTCTTCTTTGAAAGTAACTGCATGTCTATTAAATCACTTTTGCCACCGAAGCAGCTTCATTTAATTTGGATTATTCAACGTATTTCCAGTACATAAGGGCCTTCAAAACCAGCTTAATTATTAATTAGAGCGTTCGATCATGTGTAATATTAATTAATTAATTAATTAACAAGATAAACTTCTGTCTTTTTTATACTCCAAAAAATTACACGTCAAATTGCGGAGTCTTTTGTCGCGAGCGCTCAGTTTGAATTAATCCCTGGGAGTTGAACGAGTCAAGAAAAAGATTATTAATTGTTTCTTTTATCTTATCCAAATCAGAGATATGACACGTCAATTTCTCTCTTCGTGACGTAAATAATTCTTATCATAAATGACAATCACTTCAACACGTGTATGCATCTGTATATTCCATACGGTTTACGGATACAATTAGTAACTGCCCATTCACGGGACAATTTCAATTTTTACATTTCACCTTTTTCTTATTCTTATTATTTGTTTTTCCAAAAAGGTTGGTATATGGACAAATTCAAATCAACTGCAGCCGCGGTAAGTTATGTACAGCAACTTATTAGCAACTACCTAATTTAAGAATATGTCAGCCTGAAAGTTCATGGGTAATTATATTTTTAGGTTTGTTGCAAGTGCTCGATGATATAACTTAGTAAAATTGTAAATTAATTTTTCATCCCTAACTTTTTTAAAATTTAAACTTAGGTGGCTAGTTAAATGATGCTACTCAAAAGCCACTTAATTTAAACCTTTGAGGTCATATAATAGTTTTACTTTATCTTTTGTTATTTTATAAGAAGAATAATCAGGTGTACGTAAATGTGGCCAATGCATTGCATGACCCATTAAACCAAGGCCCACTAGGGCCCATGAGCCGACGCGGCACAACTCACTAAAGTGAACGGGTTGTGTCATACCGTGCCCAAAAAAAGTTGGCAACCTTTTTTTTTCTTCTTTTTTTCCAAGCCCATATACGTGGTGCGCTTTTTCAAGTCCATGTGCTTAATGTGCTTTTTCAAGCCCATCACCCTATGCACTTATAATAATGATAACAACAACAATAACAATAGGGTTTACCAAAAAAGTCCGAAACGGCCCAAGTCTATGGGCTTAAAGCCTGGCGCTCATGGATTGTGCCTAGATATGGACAAAAAAATTCAAAGCCCACACATATTGGGCCTAAATAAGAAGCATATGAAAGCCAGGGCTTTTATATTTATAAATAAAAATTAAATTAAATAAAAAAATTTAAAATATTAAATTAATATATTTTTAATTAGTATTTGTGATTTATTATGTTGTGTTACTAATATTTTGTGTATTAGACTATTATTCTATTATGTATTGGATAATTATCTTTAATTTAAATATTTTTATTTTATTAAAAAATTATTTTACATTTTATGGAGCCTGGCCTAGGCCCATTGGTGTGTGCAATCTCTAACACTATGGGTGTCAAGGTGGAAGTGTACACAATAAGTAATATATTTATGAATATTCAGATCATCTTCACAATGATTGATGTTATCAGATTTGCTACAGCAACCTTAACAAAGTAGTTTTGTTTTAAATGAAAATAAGCAACTAATGAAACTAATAAACAAATTAAAGTAAAAACGCAATAAATAAAATAAAATAAAGAAAATTCTTACATCAAACATAAAGATAAAATCAATGGGATTGGAGTAGTTGAGTGAACAAACTCACTTAATAGCATTGACTATTTTTTAATTACTGTATCGTTGCTACAACATCTACTACAGCACTGGCAGAATCCCTCATGCATCCTCAGCTGTTGCTTATTGGATATTTTATATTTAACGCAACCTAACAGTGGCCAATTGTTACGCCAACATTAAATATAGTATTAATCGAACTAGGTTCCATTTACTCTACAAGGTGAATCTTCATGTCTAGTTTATCACTAATTTTATATCAAGCATGACCCTATTCAAATTGAGATTAACTCAACTTGGGAAACCTAATCTAAAATCAAGAATTGTCTTAATGAGATCCACTAAGTCAGACCTTTTTTAGGCTCTTTCTTACCTAATATCCTTAAATAAGTGTTTATATGAAATAGAGAATTAAACTAATTACAATTAAAATAAAATATTATAGCAAACACAGAACAATACACGTATATCAGTCAAACATCCATTAAGATCGTTTATCACTCAACTACAATAAAATTCAGTTCATGATTTACAATAGAAAAATAAATAAAAGAGTTTCAGTCATCAAATACATCTCCATAAATAAATAGAAAATAAGAAAACAAGATAGAAAGTTGAAGTCTGCTTGATCTTGCGATCTCTCTTTCTTATTCACTGTGATTCCTCTATTGCAGCCCTCAAATCCCTCTTATTTTATGTTTTTCTTTTGTTTTTCTCAGTGATTTTTCCTTGAGTGACGACTCTTTTTTTTTTTTCCTCTCATACATGCTTCTTTTATAACTTGGAATTAAGGCAACCGGAAGTATACGACGTGTATCTTCCATTTTTTGAAACTCCAGATCACAATTTTTTAGTTGACGTGTGCAAAATCTTCTCTGTCATTTCTCTAGGATTGATATAGCAATGGTGCTACAGTATGGTGCTACAGCAATGGTGTTACAGCAATAGCTAAAGCATCTTCATTGTTTCTTGCTTGTTTCAATTCTTCTGTAGCCAAGTTCTTTAATTGTCTTTGCAGGTCTGTTGCAACAACATTCCGTAAAATTTGAGCTTTCGGTCATCTACAAGTAAGCATATAATATAAGTGTTGTGCAAATTTTGTTGAACTCGCAAGCGCACGAATCTATTGTAGAATAGATTAACGGTGACGAGTGTCGATCCCACGAGGAGGTGGATTTTAATTATATGTAGAATTAATTAAGTAAATGGGTGGTTGGATTTATGGGGAAATTGATTTAAAGGATGCTAGAATGGGGAAATTGATTTAAAGGATGCTAGAATTTAAATTGGAATAGCGGAATTAAATTGAATTGGGAACTATTGAAATAAAGTGCTTGGGTATCTGGATCCGTATCAACATGCACCATGGGCTAAATAATCCTTATTAATACCAATTAAATCATGAGGGGGGAATCCACACCTCATGAACCACGCTCTAATCAATATGGTGCTAAGGGCTTATCGTGCCAAATAACAATAATCTTATACTAGGGTGCCGGTAAAACCAGGGCGGTAACTAGACAAGATTATTATTATTTGTCGACGAAAAGTCAAAACCTCCACAGAAATTAGAGGGGAAGAGAAAATAAATTTACCAAATAAAGCCCATGACACATGTTGAGACTTCACCTTCAACCCAAGCTTGAAAGAAAATTAGCTACTCATAATTGAACTAAGGGTAAAATGAGAATTTATTAAAATACGTAGAAAATACAAGATGGAGAAGGAATTACAGAAAACTAAGCTAAAAAATGGATTCAGGGGTGTCAAATTAGGGGGGGGAGACCCCCTTTTTATAGATACATTGAGTGAATCATGGCCATCGGATTAAAAATAGTTTGGATGCACATGATTGCGCCACGTCATCAGTGAACAGTAACACGGTTTGACCACGGGTTTGACCACGCGGTTTGAACAGTAACACGGTTTGCACACGGTTTGAACGATGAACGCGCTGTCGAGCGAACAAAGGTGAGCGATATCCATGAAACGATGCATACATGTGAATAGTGTCGCATACATGTGAAGCAGTCTGCCATTTTTCCTTTTATGCTCCTCTTAAGGTTTTCGATTGTCATCCGAGTTCAAAAGTGATGTCCGTTTTGCTATCCGAAATCTCGTTCATTGTGAAATGACCATGATACCCCTAAAATATACAAAATACTTAATTAAAACAAAACATATATAATTAAATAACAAGGGACTTAAATAAATAAAATTAGAGATGTTAGTGAGATTTGAAATGTAAAATGATGAATTTCTCCTTTATAAATATACACTTTCTAACACTCAACACACCCCCCAACCAGCTTATTGCTAGTCCCTAGCAAATAAAGCGAAAATAAAGTTCAAACCCAAATTTTTTTTTTTTTTAACAAACTTGTTTATTCAATCAGACTAATGATAGCAATCAAATAAAAGTATAAGCATTATCTCCAGTCTAAAGAAACATCACACCCACATCAACCATCCACATGAATCAACCAAGTAAATACAGCTACTTTAAAAAATGACATGTCCAACCCCAAAATTCTCACCGGTAATAGTGACACTCTCACAAGGAAATTAAACCCAATATAAATGGTCACTTCAATGAATGATAAATGGAGTGAAGATAGTAAAGAAATAATATCACACACTCTCACCAAGATGAAGGAAATATGCCCATAGCTTAGAAATAACACGATCTCAAGTCAAACAGAATATTAGTCAACCCAATGTATTTTTTTTTTAATTTTTTTTTTTATGCATTACTACATCTTTATAGCCCATATAACTAGCTTCTACTTCAGACTATAGTTCCCTAAAATCAAGAAGGACTTTTATTAGGATATAACGTAGGCTAGGGACATGGCTAACAAAGAAAGGAAAATAGAGAAAATAAAATATATGTTTGAGAAAAATAATATCTTTTGGAAACTAAAAAAAAAAAAAATGTATTTCACTTATTTATTATTGTATTATATCTCTCTCTCTTTTTTTTTCTTTTTTTTTTGTTTCTTAGAGAATTTTTTTTTTCTTTTTTTTTTCTTTGCTTTCTCTTTTTTTTTTCTTTTTTTTTTTCGGTATTGCACAACTTTACTAAACAAAATAATTATTTATATTTTTCTCAAACATGAATGGGTGATGGAACTTGTAAGATATCGGGTAATACTCCAAATTGGAGTGGGTGAAGACGATAAGTTGACAAAGAAAAGTTTTTTTTTTTTAATAAAAGGCTCAAAAGGGCTAACTATGGATATTTGACATAAAGGATGGCTAAAAAGGCTCAAACGGGTCAAAGATGGCCTTTCCATCATCTTTTAGGGCTCTAGATAATCCTCCATATCTACTAGTTAAATGGACATTCAGATGTAGCAACACACTTTTTCTTTTTTTTTTCTTTTTTTTTTTTACAAAAATTTTTTTTTTTTAGAGGGTTGATTCAAAAGAATATAGAGATCGTATATAAAATAGTAAACTGCTAAATTGTATGAAAGATGGGCAAAAAGGGTTACTCTCCAAGAAAAATAATAGGCTCAAAAGCTCACTTGGTATTCATTATGACATGTCAATTCTTTCAAGCAACTCATATTTATCTCCGACATCAACATGTAGAGTAGCAAACATAGTGTAACATCACTCAAAACCAAAGATAATACAAATACTAAAATTCAAAAATCATCATGTCATCCAAAAATAAAAACAAAATCACACTATATTTTTTTTTTTAAACAACATTCTACCCCCCAACCTATTCTAAACATGAAAGGGAATTATACATGCAGAAATGTGAAAATGATGCAGAAAAACTAATTGAAAATGTTACACTTAAAATGATAGAAAAATGATTTTTTTTTTTTAACTAAGAAGATGCATTTCTAGAGGCACTACACTCTATATTCAGCCATCTTCGACTCAAAATTTGAAAATGCATATTTATAAAGGAGAAGTCAAAAAGTTAGAAAGATCACACGAAAAATAAGAAATTTTTTTTTTTTTTTATTATTTTTTTCCTTTTTTTTTTTACTAAGAAGATGCGTTTCTAGAGTAACTACACTCCATATTCAGCCATCTTCAACACAAACAGTTAGTTTCTACAACAAAAAATTAGTAAAAACTTAACCAACATTCCACAATTGTCAACTATCCCCTCCCCCCAACCAGAACTAAACATTGTCCTCAATGTTTTAAAGGAAAAAAGTAGAGTTTAGAAGATATCACCTGGGTGGTGCAACACCAAATAAAATATTTACAGGCGGAGATTTAAATCTAATTTGTACTTCTTACAGCTGCTATTGTTACCATCGTTATTTGTACACTCCAACACCAAGGTCTTGGGATCTGGCTCTGGTCGATAAGCTTGTAACAGATCAAGTAGCTCATTAGCAGTGTGAGCACAAATAAAAAGCTTTTTCACCGTGGAAGGAATGAAGTAGTTTTTTATTGCATGGTTAAGAAATGCGATAAAGCCATCATAAAAGTTATTGATATTTAACAAACCGATGGGTTTCTGATGAATGTGCAGATGGGCCCAAGATGCTAAAGTGATGAGTGCCTCTAGAGTTGCAAGATCTCCTGGTAAGAAAATAAAAGCATCAGCATGATTAAGCATTTCGGTTATTCTTTCTTGCATACCTGAGACAACTAACTCTTCTCCAGTCGGTGAGTTAGACAAGCAGCCCAAAGGTTTTAGGGTTTGTGGTATGATGCCTAACACTTGGCTTCCTCTGACAAAAGCAGTTTCTGAGACCAATTTTGATAACCCTCGGTCACCTCCGCCGTATACTAAGTGTAATTTTCTCTCTGCTATGCATCGACCAAGATCAATGGCTGCCTCAAAGAACTCTTTATATTTGCCATAGTTAAATCCAGAAAGCACACAAATGTTCTTGAATTGTTTATTGGGAGTAGCTGCCATTAGGATAATTCTCAAAAATAATTTGTGAGTGCAAGAATCATATTTAAAGATCTTGGCGGCAATGGGTCACAGCTGTGAATGAAGTGTCATGTCTATGTCAATTAATCGTGTAATGCACATGGCTTGAGAGTCAAAAAGGAAACAGTAAAAAGGAAAAGCAAGTAATGACAAATATAAAATTATTAAAGACAATAATGCAAATGGTAAAACAACAGTAAAATAAAACAACAGTAAAGTAAAAGGATATTTACAGGTGTAGTTGCGATCGTGGCTCACATCTTCCTCTCGGTTTTACGTCCGAAACGGCTTCAACGCCCTCATGGGTCGAGATAGGCTTCCCATCCAGTTTTCTTATAAACTGCAAACAGGTCGTTTATAGTCGATTCCCGAGATCAGTATCGTGCATGCTCTTTCTGGAATGATGGCCATAACTGGAGAATCGCTCCTTGCACATATCCACTGGGATGCGTTTTAAGAGACAAAAGGATATCATCCAATGACTCCTTATTCAAGCCATCCCTAATGAATTGAATCTTATCTTCTCTCATTATCGACACCATTCCTAAAGAACATCGTTTTTTATTGCATATCATTCTGGCACACTTATGACAAGCAACCGAAATCTTTCGAGCTCTTCGCTTTCTTGCATAATTTCCTTTACCACAACCAGGCATGTATGCAATAAATTTAGGAGGCAACTCACCTGCCAAGCGTACTTTAGCCTCAATTAACCAGCGAATATCAGCAGGTATGTTATTCCTCATGAGCAATCGCATGCGTTCAGATCGAGCTTTATAGATTGTAAGGAGGGCATTCTGAGGAAGTGAAGGGAATCGACTATGAAGCTTTGCTAAGATCTCGTTTCTATCCATACCTTCGCCTCAGAAGATCAGTAATTATGGGAAACTGAAGTAACCGACTTGATTGTCACGGAGTACCGTTATCTGCCACTTAACCGGGGTGACAAACTAAAACAAAAACTAAAACACACAAACGAAGTAACAAATAAAAACACAAAGAAAATCACAATCGTCCTCTTATAGAATTTACCTCAAGCTCCAACTGGATGTTGTAGACACTGCTCTCAATGTCTCTGAGTTGGCTTTCTAAATCCTCAACGTGGGATATTAACTCCGGTGGTTGTAGCTTCCAAATACGATGTGTTTTACAAAATCGTATCTGGCCTCTGAGATGAGATTGGACACGTTGAAGTCGTCTAAGGATGTTCAAGAGGAACTGTCTCATGATTAAAAGTGATAAAAGAAGACTTAATGGTTAAACAAACACACTTATGCACAAATAATTTCAATTAGCAAAAGAATAATAAAAATAAAGAAAAAAAATCAAATAACCGAAAAGACACAAAAATCTTAATTCAAATCTGGTGGGTCACTTAAATTTACTTCGGTGTCCTCTCCATGTGGTTGGTACTCTAGATATGACTTTAATCTTTGACCATTAACTTTAAACGTGACACCGCTTTTTGGGTCCTTAATTTCAATTGCCCCATGTGGAAAAACAGTATGAACAATAAAGGGGCCAGACCATCGAGAGCGTAGCTTTCCTAGGAATAAATGCAAGCGAGAATTGAATAAAAGTATTTTCTGACCTGGAGTGAAAGATTTTCTCATAATCTGCTTATCATGAAAGACTTTCATTCGTTGCTTGTAAACCTTGGCATTTTCGTATGAATCGTTGCGAATTTCTTCAAGTTCTGCCAGCTGTAATCGTCTTTCTGAGCCAGCTTGCTGCATGTCAAAATTGAATTTCTTGATGGCCCAGTACGCATGATGCTCGAGTTCCACAGGTAGGTGACAAGCTTTTCCATACACTAGCCTGTAGGGTGACATCCCAATTGGGGTTTTGAACGCCGTTCTATATGCCCATAATGCATCATCAAGTCTTAATGACCAATCTTTTTCTCGTCTGCCTCACGGTCTTTTCTAAGATGTGCTTTATTTCTCGATTGGAGATCTCAACTTGGCCACTGGTTTGCGGATGATACGGAGTCGCCACTTTATGAGTGATGGAGTACTTTGTCAAAAGTGCTTTGAATGATTTGTTACAAAAGTGGGTACCACCATCACTGATTATCGTTCGAGGGAATCCAAAGCGTGAAATAATGTTGCTCTTCAAAAATCCTATCACCACTTTATGATCATTGGTTCTGCATGAAATTGCCTCTACCCATTTCGAAACATAGTCAACAGCAACCAATATGTATTGATGGCCAAAAGATGGGGGAAAGGGTCCCATGAAGTCGATACCCCATACATCAAAAATCTCAACCACTAAAATTGGATTTAGTGGCATCATGTTCCTTCGTGTAATGCTCCCCATTCGTTGACACCTATCACATGAAGAACAAAAGGTGTAAGCATCTCGAAATATAGTTGGCCAATAGAAACCACATTGTAGAATTTTAGTTCCTGTTTTCTTAGCGCTGAAATGGCCTCCGCAAGCTTGTTCATGGCAGAACGAAAGGATGTTCTGAAATTCATTTTCTGGGACGCATCGTCTAATAATTTGATCTGCACAATACTTGAACAGATAGGGGTCATCCCAGAAAAAATTCTTATTTCCACAAAGAATTTGGCCCTGTCTTGCTTGGTCCAATGCTCTGGAAGTTTACCTGTAACAAGATAATTAACTATATCAGCATACCAAGGTAATACTTCCACACTCATTAATTTTTCATCTGGAAATGACTCATTCAATGTTAAGGGTTCTGTGTTGATGTCAAAGTGGAGACGAGAGAGATGGTCAGCCACAACATTTTCAGAACCTTTCTTATCTTTGAATTCCAAGTCAAACTCCTGCAAAAGTAACACCCAACGAATTAGTCTAGCTTTTGCATCTTTCTTTGTGAGAAGATATTTAAGAGCAGCATGATCTGTGAATACAATTATTTTACAACCAATGAGATAAGATCGAAATTTTTCTAATGTATACACTACTGCTAGCATTTCTTTTTCAATGGTTGAATAGTTTAACTGTGCATCGTTCAATGTCATACTAGCATAGTAAATAACATGAGGAATTCGATCTACTCTTTGTCCTAATACTGCTCCTACTGCAGAATCAGATGCATCACACATGAGTTCGAATGATAAGCTCCAGTTTGGTGGCTGAATGATGGGTGATGACGTCAACAATTGCTTTAACTTTTCAAACGCTACACGACATGAATCATCAAAGACAAAATGTACATCCTTAGCAAGTAAATTGCATAAGGGTCTAGAAATTTTGCTAAAATCCTTAATGAAACGTCTATAAAAACCAAAGATGCCCAAGGAAAGATCTTACTTCTCATTTGTTTTAGGTGGAGGAAGATTAGAAATGAGATCCACCTTGGCTTTGTCAACCTCAATACCTTTGCATGAAATGATGTGACCGAGAACTATACCTTGTTTTACCATAAAATGGCATTTCTCCCAATTTAAGACCAAATTCTTCTCTATACATCTCTCGCAAAACTTGTGTTAGATGATGTAAACATTGATCAAATGAATCTCCAAAAACAGAAAAGTCATCCATAAAGACCTCAAGAAACCGTTCAACCATATCAGAAAAAATGCTTAACATACAACGTTGAAATGTAGCGGTGCATTACATAATCCAAACGGCATTCTCCTATATACAAAAGTGCCAAAAGGGCAAGTGAAAGTGGTTTTCTCTTGATCTTTTTGGTCTTTATGAATCTGATTGTATCCGAAAAGCCATCTAAAAAGCAATAAAATTCGTGGCCTGCTAATCTATCAAGCATTTGATCAATAAATGGTAAAGGAAAATGGTCTTTACGTGTGACAGAATTTAACTTTCTATAATCAATGCATACACGCCATCCTGTAGTCACTCTAGTGGGTACAATTCATTATCAGCATTGGTAACTACTGTGACTCCTGACTTTTTGGGGACCACTTGCACAGGACTGACCCATGAACTATCAGAAATGGGGTAAATGATACCTGCATCTAATAGCTTAAGGACTTCCGTTCTAACAACTTCTTTAATATTAGGATTTAACCGACGTTGCATTTCCTTAGTAGATTTAGCATTTTCATCAAGGTGAATGTAATGCATGCAGTCTGCTGGGTTTATACCTTTTATGTCTGCTATGGTCCATCCTAATGCTCCTTTGTGCTCTTTTAAAACATCCAACAACTTACCTTTTTGCTCGTCATTTAGAGATGATGAGATGATTACCGGTAGAGTGCTTTCTTCTCCCAAGAACGCATATTCCAAAGTGTTGGGTAATGGTTTGAGCTCGAGTTTCGGTGGTGACTCTGATGATGGGATGATTTTCTTCTCTGATGGTGCTAGTTGTTCAACTCTTGACTTCCATTTATTAGTGTCCATGGATGGCGCTGAGTCAAGTAAGGCGTTGACCTCATCAACTGATCTGTCAACATCAAAATCCAAACCAAAGTGAGTTAAACATGTTTGTAAAGGGTCATCACTAAAGTTTGAAACAAAAGTATCATCAATTAATTCTTCAATTAAATCCACATCAACAATTCCATCATCTGCATTGTGAGGTTGTTTGGCAATGTTGAAGATGTTGAGCTCCATGGTCATATTGCCAAAAGACAACTGCATGTTTCCAGTTCTGCATTGAATGTGAGCATCGGCAGTTGCCAAGAATGGTCGGCCTAGGATAATGGGGATGTGCTTCCTTGAATCCTGTATTGGTTGAGTGTCAATTACAATGAAATCAACAGGAAAATAAAACTTGTCTACCTGGATAAGCACGTCCTCCACAATACCACGAGGTATTTTCGTGGACCGATCTGCAAGCTGTAACACCACTGGAGTTGGGTGTAATTCTCCCAATCCAAGTTTCACAAAAACTGAGTAAGGCAAAAGATTAACACTAGCTCCTAAATCCAACAAAGCATTCTCAATTGTGTGGTTCCCTATACTACATGAAATAGTGGGGGAGCCTGGGTCTTTACATTTTAGAGGAATTTTGTGTTGGAGTATAGAACTAACATTTTCAGTTAAAAATGCCTTTTTCTGAACATGAATATTTCTCTTTTTAGTGCAAAGGTCTTTAAGAAACTTGGCATAAGATGGAACTTGCTTTATTGCATCAAGTAAAGGGATGTTAACACTTACCTGTTTGAATATTTCTCTTTTTAGTGCAAAGGTCTTAGGAACGTATTCTCGTGGGTTGGTTTCTTCTTTCTCCTCCGGTGGTGAGTCTTCAACATTCACAGGTACAATTTGATTTTCTTTGGTCGCTGGCATCTCCACTTTGTTGTCGACTTCTTTTCCTTTTCGCAAGGTCATAACGGCTTTGACCTCTCCATGCTGTTGCGGTGAACTGGTAGTTGCTTCATGTACTCCTTTAGGATTAGGCACTGGTTGACTTGGAAATTTGCCTTTTTCAACAGTCATTGCCAAAGTCTGAACTGAAGAAGCAAGTTGTCCCACCATCTTCTCGAGGCTTGAAACTGATTGGGCTTGTGAGTTGAAGCCTGCTCTCATCTCATTCCGTAGTCCATCAATGGTGCGATTTTGTTGCTCAATTGTAGATTGAGTAACATTCTTGAAATTTTGGAATGAATCCTCCCATGGTCTGGGTTGAGAGTAATTCTGGTTCTGATTGTATGGTCTAAATGGTGGTTGAGAGGCTTGAGGAACTTGAGGGATTGGTTGCATTGGTGGAGCTGGAGCTGGTGGTCCATTCTGTTGGAATCCTTGAGACCATAAAAAATTGGGGTGGTCTCTCCATCCAGGATTATATGTGTTGGAGTATGGGTTGTAATTTGATGGTTTTCTCATTACACCGATGGCATTGGCTTGATCTGAATACGACTCATGGTCATGTGGCTCTGTTGATTTGGCAGTCGTTAACGATGCTATTTGTCGAGAGAGCCCTTCAATTATCTCTTTAACTTCTTTAATTCCCGAACTTGACTCGCCAATGTGAACCTCATTTACTCCTTTAATTCTTCTAGTATTCCTGAGTGATCGACTCATTGTTGGGAATTATCTCGCTTGTCATTGGAAGAAATCCCAAATCTCTGATGCACTTTTTGACATTAGCTCTCCTCCACTTGTCGCCATTAGCCATTCTTGCACATTTGGCAATAATCCCTCCAAGAAGTATTGGCATTGATGCCATTTCTCGTACCCATGATGTGGACACTTCAAAAGTAGCCCATTGAATCGCTCCCATGCTTCGAAAAACTGCTCGTCTTCTCTTTGGGCGAATTCTGAGATTTCCCTGCGAATAGCATTGGTTTTATGAACTGGGAAATATTTATTTAAAAATTTCGTTACCATTTGTTCCCATGTTATAATGCTATTAGCAGGTAATGTATTGAACCATGAACGAGCTCTATCCTTTAAAGAAAATGGGAATAGTCTAAGTTTAACATCATCTTCTGAAAAATTCTCATATTTAAAGGTTTGACAAATTGTATGAAAATCATTCAGATGATTATATGGGTCCTCATTTTCTAGGCCATAGAATGTTGGGAGACAATTTAACACACTAGGTTTTAATTCAAAACTCCTAGCAGCTACATTTGGGTATCTAATGCATGATGTGCTCAAATTAGCTAAGGGACTGAAGTAGTCCTTAAATGGCCTCTCCTGTGGTTCTGGTTGTTGCAAATCCATTTCAGTTTTATCTTTACGTGCAATGTGTTTGTGTGTGCGAAGTGTTCTTTCTAATTCAAGGTCTATAGGTTCAAGATTAGGTAATAATGACCTACGACCATGCATGCAAATAAAGAAAATAAATTCAGAACAAAACAAATAAAAATAAAGAAGAAGGAGAAATTACGATACTAACCTTATTGCGCTGTTACAACCTTTCTATAAAAACAAAATACACTAAAACAAATACGTGAAATAAAATAAAAATAAATTAATGAGATAAATGAAAAATTACAAAGAAAAATAACTTGAAAATTAAATTGCAGAAATTTAAAGAAGAGAAAAAGAAATTCTTACCTAAAATATGTAAATTCACTTTTTTTTTAATTAATTAAAAAAAATTACAAGGAAACAACTAAAATAATAATAATAATACTAATAGTAATAATAAAATTATTTACAAAAAATTAATTCTATAAATCAAAATACTTACCTCCCCGGCAACGGCGCCAAAAACTTGTTGTGCAAATTTTGTTGAACTCATGGCACGCACGAATCTATTGTAGAATAGATTAACGGTGATTTGCAGTGTCGATCCCACGAGGAGGTGGATTTTAATTATATGTAGAATTAATTAAGTAAATGGGTGGTTGGATTTATGGGGAAATTGATTTAAAGGATGCTAGAATGGGGAAATTGATTTAAAGGATGCTAGAATTTAAATTGGAATAGCGGAATTAAATTGAATTGGGAACTATTGAAATAAAGTGCTTGGGTATCTGGATCCGTATCAACATGCACTATGGGCTAAATAATCCTTATTAATACCAATTAAATCATGAGGGGGGAATCCACACCTCATGAACCACGCTCTAATCAATATGGTGCTAAGGGCTTATTGTGTAAATAATAATAATCTTATACTAGGGTGCCTGAAAACTGCAGGGGCACAGAACTAGACAAGATTATTATTATTTGTCGACGAAAAGTCAAAACCTCCACAGAAATTAGAGGGGAAGAGAAAATAAATTTACCAAATAAAGCCCATGACACATGTTGAGACTTCACCTTCAACCCAAGCTTGAAAGAAAATTAGCTACTCATAATTGAACTAAGGGTAAAATGGGAATTTATTAAAATACGTAGAAAATACAAGATGGAGAAGGAATTACAGAAAACTAAGCTCAAAAATGGATTCAGGGGTATCAAATTAGGGGAGGCCCTTTTATAGATACATTGAGTGAATCATGGCCATCGATTAAAAATAGTTTGGATGCACAGATTGCGCCACGTCATCGCGTGAACAAGAACACGGTTTGACCACGGGTTTGACCACGCGGTTTGAACAGTAACACGGTTTGCACACGGTTTGAACAATAACGCGCGATGCGAACGATGTCGTGTGAATGAAACGATCCATGAACGATGCATACATGTGAATAGTGTCGTACATGTGAACAGTGCCATTTTTCCTTTTATGCTCCTCTTAAGGTTTTCGACTGTCCTGAGTTCAAAAGTGATGTCCGTTTTGCTATCCGAAATCTCGTTCATTGTGAAATGACCATGATACCCCTAAAATATACAAAATACTTAATTAAAACAAAACATATATAATTAAATAACAAGGGACTTAAATAAATAAAATTAGAGATGTTAGTGAGATTTGAAATGTAAAATGATGAATTTCTCCTTTATAAATATACACTTTCTAACACTCAACAATAAGCACAAATTATTCAAAAAAAAAACTCAATTTATTAGAATTAAACTAAAATGTTCATACAAAATATAACTAAAATGCTATAAAAGCACATCATTTACTCTCTAAGTATTACTGATTCAAGTCTAAAAGTGTCATGATAACTCTCATTTAATAGAATTATCAGCTTGAACCATTACTTGTCCTAAAGTAATGACAACAACACTAACATTTCAATCACACAATCATGCAATAAATAACTTAGCTCTGTCATCAAGTTTGTAAGGATTCATCAACCCTTAGATCACACTCTTAATAATGCAAAATTACCATAGCAGTTCAGTTCTAAACGTAGGCCTCATTCTATCCAAAGTGTGCGTGTGTCACTTTAATCAAATTCCAGAGGTACTACAACATTGCACAGACATTATATATAACTCAGAGGTAAAACATAAGTGCATTTACATTTAGGGGGCAGAAGTCACAAATTGGCTCAAACTGTACTATAGTAAAAAAAATTTTCAGTCACTTCAAATTCTCTTCAATGTATCATTAATTTCTCATGTGGCTGTCTATCACTTGTAATGATAACACCCAAATACTCAACCAATGTATAGATCAGAGTTGTTGTAGCAATAACATATAAAATGCTATAATATAATCTTATCTAAAGACACCTTTAACTCAAGGCTGAACATGGGGCTCATGAACAAACTTGGCTACTCAATGTCCTAGACAGAAGACTTTTTTTTTTTTTAATAGTTGCTATAGCAATGCTCATAGCTCTTGTTGCCTTTTGACTCAAGTCTGCATATGGGGCACATACTCAACCCTAGTTATTCAGCAACTTAAGCCCGTAGATTAGAATTTATTTCATAACAAACACAGTTTAACAAAAATTTTCTCCCAAATTTAAGATATTTTCTACCCTTTTCTGGTTTTTCTAGCTTTGCTACAGTATACTCATGAAATCAACCAAAGCTTAAGTGTTGAGACAGAATTTCAACTTTCATCTATACTGAATGATACTTAATTTATCTTTATTAGGTTTTCTAATCCATACGCAAATACTAGATAACAGAGCTTCACATAACACACAACACAAATGCATGGTGTAATACTCCCAAACTGGAAAGGTGTTGTGTCCTGACAAGCACACAAAACAAAACAAACCGCACATGCATACACTAATAAAAAAGAAATGCAAAATAAACAATTTAAAATTAAAAAAAGTTTCAAAAATTGAAAAATTAAATTGGGACAGCAAGAGCTACTCCCCTGTTGTTGGATGTTCTGTTGTATCTGTTGCTGGAAAAGGTTCACTTATTCTTAGTTACATTTCGTAAACATTCTTTAGGTGAACCTTGTGTTATGGCAGTTGGCTGCTTCTTTTTCTAACTCGGAGTTGGACTAATTGGTAGGGTTTCAGCAGGTTCAATAGCTTTGGGCTGAATTGGTCTGGTTCGCTTGTGCTTTGGATCTTCTGGTGCTGTAACACCTTCAGAGGTTTGTGCCCCTTTGTGCTTGCTGGATACCCTGGTAGTTATGGCAGGAGATTTGGTTGAAGTTTGTTGTGTAGCAACTGGAGTTGGTTTTGCTGCAGCAGGTTCCTCAACAGTGATGATGGCAATAAGGTCTCCCAGGCTACTTCTTGCTTCTTTTGTTTTAGCAACTTTGATAATTGTTTGCTCTTTAGCTACATCCACATCCTCTTCCCAATCTAATTCTCAGTTTTCTTCTTCCAAAATCTTCTCATTTCCTTTACGAGAGGGAGTTACCATTAGGAGTTCTGCTTCTTTTTCCTTTTTTCTGTATATCTCTCTTCTTTATTTTCTTCATTTTCTTCCTCTTCCCCTTCTAAGTCTTCTTTTCTGCTTCAACATCTTTTTCTTTTTTTTTCTTTGGCTGTTGATCTTCCTTAGATTCTCTTTCCCTCTCTTTTTCTGCTCCAGCATCTTCACTTTCTTTTACTATAGCCGCTTCCTCTACCTCTTCAAAATTGAATTGCTGCAACAATGAGTCTAGAAAGTCTGCATATTTACTTTTCATGTACAGGGCACATTGGTATTTTTAGGCTTTCAAATACTGCAAATTGGTCTAAAATCTTATATTCTCTTCCATCTGGGCTTGGACACATGCCTGCACTGCCTCGCTAAGCACTTGAGGCATATTCTCGACTTTTGCAGCCTTTTTAGACCTTGCTATAGCAGGGCGTTTTGGAGTTGCTGTAGCTATCGAATCTCCAGCAATTTTTCTACTATTCTGGTTGTGATGGCCCCTTTATTTTTTACTCATTCTACTTCAAACTTCACCCCTGATGCCTCACTTATACCCGTGATCAAGGAAGGGAATATCAAGGCTGCTAATTTTTGTTTGCACAATCTCAAATTTCTTTTTCTATGATTTTGCCTACATCAATGGTTAACTCTTTTATTATGGCATAAATAAGTATTAATTGGTCCTGTGAAATCGCAGTGGTGTGGATGGTGGGCATTAACCTAGATTTTAAGAATTTGACCCAAGCCTTTGTTATGGGCTTCGAATCAATTCTGTTAAGTACCCGTCCTTCTTTGTTCATCCATGCACTACCGAGGACAATTAAGGTTTTGAACACTTCCCCCCATTTCTTAAAGGTCATAATCTCAGCAAATTAGGTATATTCACATTCAATAGCAATGGGTAAATCATAAGGCATTAGTAACTCTAGAGTCCAAAGGAGCTTGGATTTGCCTTACGAAAATATTTCGCTGATCCTGCTGTAGCATGTTGGAATATAATTCTTTAACAACCAGGACGATTGGGTTTTACGGGTGAGAGCAAAATTCGACCTATCCTCGCCCTGTTACAGTAGTATGAATGCTACTCATTACACTAGTGGGTTGCTTGGGGAATAAAAAACCCCTTTTTCTTCAATAGTTTTTGTGGCTCTATAAAGTCTTCAAATTTGTCTTCGGCCTTGTAACTATAGAATCGCGAAAGGTCCTTTAATTGAGCATCTCTCTTCTTGAACTTCGACATTGCTAGAACAAATTGGACGGAATTGTATGGTTCATAAAAGAGAGGTAAATCATAAAGAAATTGTAAATAATGGTGAGAATAATCGACGGGAAGGGAAAAAATTATGGTGAGAATAAAAGATGCTACAGTAAATCCTTAATTTATCGGCTGGAGATAAAATAGAAAAAAAAGGTAATTAAGAAGATAAATTGGAAAGAATATTTGAAATTTAAAACAAATCCAATTTTAAAAAGGAAATGATATATGCCACGGTTATTTAGGGATTGCACAATCTTTTCTTATCTATAACTCTGCTCTGCTGACGTCATCCTGACAAAACTCCCAATGATAAGAAAAATTTTCACGGCTGTGTTATTACAACAGTAAAAATCGTTGCTGCAGCAAGAACAATAAATTCCCCTAATGGATGGGAACCTCTTTCCAACTGTCATGTTGTATATAATGCTGCAACCACTCATGTCAGTTTCATAGCGCTCTTTTTTTTATATATTGCAATAAAATAAAAGAAAGAAATAAATTTAATAATCAATTCAAAATGGCAAAAAACATAAAGAAGCACATGCAAAATTAGACTTAATGTTGAAGGAAAATTGAAATAACTCTCCTAATAATTGGGTTGCCTCCCAATTAGTACTTGTTTTTAGGTGTTTCAGCCTGACCACCCTTGATTGCTCATGTTAAGTCCCTTAGGAATAGGTCTTTCTTGGGTTTATTCATAGCAGCTCCTATCTAATACTTTACTCTGTGCCCATTAACCTTGAATTCCTGACCGGTTCTCTCATCTAAAAGTTCTATAGCCCCATAGATATTAAATTTTATAATTATTTTTATATTTTTCACCAATAATAATAGTTCTTTTTAAATTAATTAATTACGTTTTAACATAATGGTGTTAATTATCATTGCAATTTAGTGTAAAAAATGATCATATTTAAATATTCATAACAATAATTAAATAATAGAAAAATGACATCTTTTAGCGCAAAATACTATTGCAAAGAATTCCTTTTAGCAGCGAAATGTTATTTGTCGATTAAAAAAAAAAGAACACCTTTTAGTGATGAAATACTATTCGTCGCTAAAAATACTTTTAGCGATGAAATATTCATTGCTCAAAGTGTTTTTAGTGACGAAATATTATTCATAGCTATAAATACTTATTATAGCGACGAAATAGTTCATCACCAAAACTTATATCAAAATATATAAATTAATGAATACTTTATTCTTTTGGCGATATTTGTCGTTGAAAAAGAGAAATTTAGCAATGAAATTTGAAAGTTTGTCACAAAGACCTAATGTAATGCTCCTATTGCGACAAAATTTTTTTTTATTATTGATATAGCCTTTAACGATGAAAATTGTATGTTTTAACAACAATTATTTTCATTGTTAAAGCTCTTTTTGTCATAGTAATGCATGGTGAATATTGCTAGTTCTTTCCTTAAATTCTTTCAATTTTGGCATTAGTTCTATGTTAGGACTAAGCTATGACTAGTTTTAATTTAAACTAATTTAAGCATGATAAAGAAGAGTGATAACTCTATGAAATGAGAGTTATCATAACACTTTTAGACTTAAATCAAGATTACTTGGAGAGTAAATGACATGTTTTTATTGCATTTTAGTTATATTTTGCATGAACATCATTTTAGTTTATTTTTAATAATTTTTTTTGATTTAGAATAATTTATGTGCTTAGATCATATACGTAACTGTAGGTGATCAGAAGCTTAAATTTTAAGAAATGAATGCTGCTGCAATAGGCTTGCAATTTTGGTTACAGAAGAATTGAGACAAGTCTAGAACAGTGTAGTTACTGCAGCACCATTGTTGTAGCACCTTTGTTGTAGCAATCTTGAAGTACTGACAAAGAAGATTTCACGTGAGATAGTTAGAAAATTGCGATATGGTGCTTCCTAAAATGGAAGATATACGTCCTAGACTTATGGTTTCTTTAATTCTAAGCTATAAAAAAAGCACATACGCAAAGAAAAAATAAGAGTCGTCACCCAAGGAGAAAAATCGTAAAGAAACAAAAGAAAAACATAATTCAAGAGAGAGATTGAGGGCTGCACCAGAGGAGAAAACGCAGAGATCCATTGAAAATCAGTCCTTCTTGTTCTTTTATTATTTTCTATTTATTTATGGGGATATATTTGATGGCTAAAACTCTTTTATTTGTTTTTCTCTCGCAAATCATGAACTAAATTTGATTGTGATTAAGCCATAAACGATCTTAATGGATGTTTGACTGACATATGCATGTTGCTATGTGCTTGCTGCAGCAGTTTGTCTTAATTGTTTTTATTTTAATTCCCTATTTCGATTGATCACTCATTTATTGGACACTAGCTAAAAATGAGCCAAAAAAAGGTCCGACTTAAAGGAAAAAATTAAAACAATATTTGGTTTTAGATTGCTTTCCCAAGTTGAGTTAATCTCAATTTGAATAGGGTCGTGTTTGATCTAAGATTAGTGAAGAACTAAATATAGGGATTCACCTTGTAGGGTAATTGGAACTTAGAACGCATAATGCTCTATCTAATGTTAGCATAACAACTGATCATTGTTAGGTTGCATATAGATCTAAGTTATCCAACCGGCGACAACTTAGGATGTATGAGGGATTCTGCCTAGTGCTGTTGTAAATGTTGTAGAAACAAGTTCTTAATTAGAAAAATAGTCAAAACCATTAAGTGAGTTTAATCACTCAACTACTCTTTTCCTATTGATTGCATCTTTGTGTTTGATTTAAGATTTCCTTTATTGCATTTTTAATTTAATTAGTTTATTAGTTTCTTTAATTATTTTATTTTAATTTAATCTAAATTGCACTGTCAAAATTGCTGTAGCAATCCAATAACATCAATCCCTGTAGAGATGATCTTGAATACTTATTATTATATTACTTTTTATGTACACTTGCACATTGACAACAATAGCATTAGAATTTACACACCAAAGAGGTAGTTGCCTATTTATAGAAGTTTTCTCTAAGAAGTAAATATATCTACAATCAAGGCATATATCTGTAGCTCTAGCCTATAAAATGTTGTTTCCATATGCATGCTAAGTAAATTGTTCGGTCTTATAGAGGAGAATAATGTTTTTGGTCCCTGCAATTTGCTTGGCAAAGTATTGGACTAATGCTCACTTTAGTTTCCTGTTTGCCAATGCTTTCACGTTGAAGAAGTGGTATTTTTTGTTCAGTTAATTTTTCACTGCAATAAGTCTAAAAATGATCTTTTAATGGAAACGTAAGAAAATAAACACTTCTTATTCATTGTATAAAGTTTCATGTTGATAGAATACCATATCACCTACCCAGAAATATAATTCATATGTCATTTTCATAATGGCTTGGTTCTTACTCCATGTCAATATGGAAATCACTAGCCCTTTCACCGTCTTGAACCTGGATGTGGATGAATGTCTTTATAATAATAATGACGACGACGACGACGATAAATTATTATTACTATCATCACCATCACCATCATCATCATCATCATCATAATCATCACCATCATAATAGTAATAGTAGTAATAGTAGTAGTAATAATAATAATAATAATAATAATAATTTATCATCATCATCATCATTATTATTATAACCATAAAAATGAGTTTTGTTGATTGAAAACACAAATCTCCTTACGAACATATACAATGTAATTAATGTGAGGAGGGAATGTCTTAGAGTGAGGATGTGGTGGTGATGCTTAAAAGTTTTTTAACTGTGGGTTGTAAATGTATTCGTATAATATACATTTATATTACTTGAATTGAATTCTCAATTCAATTCAATTCAATTGGAATATAATTTACTGTGTTGTGTTTGTGATGTCTTTAGTTTTATGCCTAGAAAATGTTTTCTTCGTATTATGTTCTGCATGTTACAATTTTCAATGGATATGTACAAAGATAGAAAAAAAAAAGTTTTTTTTCCCCTCTTGTCACATGACTTGTTAAACTCATTAATTAGGACTAGTGAGCTCTGATTTTGTGTCTCACATGCGCATGATTTTAAAAATTCCAATAAAAGGGTGAATTTGTTTGGTAAGAAAAATAGCTAAGTAATTGTTATTTAAAATTAAAATTTTAGATCTAGGGTCAACTTGGAATGTGGCACAATTCATTATACAGGAAATAAGAAGGAAGTTGGATATGGACTTTGCATATACATTTTAAAATATTTAATAAATTAATGCCATTCTTCTATAAATTAACTTGGAATCACTTTCATATGAAGAAATACAATTAAATTATATGGATCTAGAAACATTGATTTAATAATTTTAAGTTTCATCTAACCCCTACGAAGTCATAATTCCAACTTTCAATAATGCTAAGGCCATCCTTTTCCACAAACTTATAGCTAGCGGGTCCTCTCTATTTAATGTGCTAAATTATCCAAACGTAGATTAAAATAAGCAAAGATTTGAATGCATGCTTCTATTTTTTTTCTTTGTGATTCTGTTTACATCAAGTATTAAAACATAATCCTTATGGAATTTGGCCTTATAGAAATTTATCATAGACCTACTAGTTAATTTTTTTATTTTTATTTTACTAGTTGTTTAGATATGGGCATGAGAAGAAAATTTTTTTTCATCAAGTTGCAAATGAAATTGAGCTTCATGTTCATTGTGATGTATTTTTTGTTAATGATGTTGATCTGAAGGCATAATGAAAGAACAATGATTCGTAGTTGTACATTCTAATTCCATGATACTGGATTACAATAGCAAGATAGCATTATAAGCAATAGTAACATACAATGTATAAATCAACTAGGAATGATAGAATGACATTTGGCCTACTATACGAGCTACTTTGATCGAATATGGAACTAAAGGCTATAATGGTTCATTGACTGTTGAAGAACAAGTTTGCATGTTCCTACACACTTTGTCTTATCATGTTAAGAATCACACAAAATTAGCTGTAGGTTTTTTTTTTAAAATCTGGTGAGACTTTTAGTAGATACTCCATCTCAATGTTAAATGGAATTTTATGACTACATGATGTTTTATTAAGGGCACCAAAGCCTATATTAGAGAATTGCATTGATGAAAAATGGAAGTGGTTTAGGGTATATTGTCAATTACTTATATTTGATTATAGGTATTGATAATTTAATGCTAATTAAATTTTTGTTTGCTTTATGTATGTAGAATTATTTGGGGATATTGGATGGAACTTATATTATAGTTCATGTGCTAGAAAATGATAAGCACTAATATTGAACAAGAAAGGATGGGATTGCTATAAATATTTTAGGGGTATGTTCATAAGATATGAAAATTCATCTAGGTGATGCCAGGATGGGAAGCTCTGCCTCTGACTCAACAAAACTTCAACATGTATTAAATAAACCAACTGGTTAAAAGTTTCTGCAAGTATTACTCATTCCAGAAAATGAATTTAATCAAATTACATATTCAAAAATAAAATTATACTAATGCTTATGTGAAATAAATATGTTATTATTATCTTGTCGATGTTAGATATACAAATGTTGAAAGTTTTTTTTGCACCATATTGAGGATCGAGATATCACTTATCAGAATGGAGAAATGGGTGTGCTCTTCATAATAAAGAAGAATTCTTTAACACGAAACATTCATCTACAAGAAATGTAATTGATCGGTGTTCTGGATTGCTCAAAATACGATGGGCTATTCTTCGAAGTCCATTATTTTATCCATTTAAAACCCAATGTCACATTATTACTGCATGTTGTTTATTGCATAATTTGATTAGGAAAGAAATTTTTGTGGATCTAATGGAGCATGAATTAGTTGACATATCTAATAATGAAGTAGAAGATAATAATAACATGAATAGCCTTAAAGCTTTAAACCAATGGATGAGCTAGATGAATGAATTAACTACTACTATATATAATAATTGACTTAGAAATTAGGACTCATCTAAGGGTGTACTTTTTTAAATATATAGATGTGAATAGGCTGTACTTTCGTTAATATATAAATATCATTACAAAAATATATAAGGCTGTACTTTTTTTAATATATAGATGTGAATAGGAAAGCATCTAAAGTTGTACTTTTGTTAATATATAGATGTCATTAAAAAGCATTTAAGGTTGCACTTTTGTCAATAAATAAATGTCATTAGGAAAACATCTAAGGCTGTACTTCTTTTACTATATAAATATCATTAGGCAAGCGTTTATTGCATAAATTTTATTGTACTCTCTGTTAACATTTATGTTAACATAATGTTGATTTTGATGATAACAAACAAAATTAAGAATGATTAAGTTTTTGAAAGCTTAAATTATTTTTCATACATTTTAATAAATCATTATTTTCACATTATAAAGGTTTTATATCTAATGGAAAAATGATTTTATGAAATTGGTTGTTTTTCAAGTTTATGGTTTAATTGAAAGAATTTTGAAAACTTTGAAATCAACAAGTATTGCTTGAAATTTTAGAGAAGGATTTATTTGAAACATTTCATAACATTTGGGCGATATCATAATTTCAGAAAGTTTTGGGATTCACAAATTATTATTAAGAAATTCTGAAATTGGACTTAACCGCAAATTTGTATAACATTTTGGGCCATACTATAGTTTCATAAACTTTTGGGGTCAAAATGTAATTTTGGCAAACAGTACACTGTATCACGTTCTCAGTAGCAAGCGGCATTCGGATATGATAAACGGAATTCGGTTCGGGGCAGAAATTCATCCGAATGGAAAGCGGCAATCCGGTTATGCTAAACTAAATCCTAAGGTTATGGGCGTAAACTCTCCGGATGAAAGCGGCAATCCGGTTTCGTAAGCGGTAATCCGGTTATTGGGCAGAAAGCTTCGGAGCATAAACGGCAATCGGTTGTGCTAAACGGAAGTCCTTATGGGGCGAAAAGCTTCGGAGCATAAACGGCAATCCTTGTCTTTAAAATCTGTAATCCGATTCTGAGGCGAAAGGTTACGGAGCATAAACGGCAATCCGGATATCACAAGCGGCATTCCGGATACTCAAAAATTCAAATTTTTGCCTTAACGGTAACATGCAAGCGGAATTCCGGAAACCATAAACGGTAATCCGGTTATGAGCAAAAAGTGCATAACGGCTAGTTTTTTAGCTTCATCTATATAAACTCAAATCCAAATCATTTTTGGTAATCTTGGCAAGCATAAACAAGTGCACACAACATATATTGAGCTTCAAATTCGAAAATCATTATAGATTAAATCTTCATTGAGCTATCATTTGTATATCCACTCTAAAAGAGAGTTGTTTGTTGTATTTTTCATTTCTCATCAAATTGTGAGTGTACAAGTGTGAGAAACACTTGGGGTGAAGAGATTGGGGAGATAATCTCTTGATTGTAAAGGTCCATTGACACCTTGGAAGTCAATTGTAAACATTTGAAGCCTTGGAAGGCTTGGATAGTGAAATCCTCAAGCTTGGGTTGCTTGGAGGCGTGGATGTAGGTGGGGATAGCCGAACCACGTAAAAATCATTGAGTTTGCTTTCTCTTCCCTTACTCATTTATTATTGTGCTTTATTGAACTTATTGTTTTCATATTTGTTAAGGCATTAGTTTAAATTGTTGTGTGGTTTGCTTAGTTTAATTTTTAAAAAAAAAAAACCCAATTCACCCCCCCTCTTGGTTGCCTAGATAGTATTTCATTTGGTATCAGAGCAAGGTGCTCTTGTGTAGACTTAACCGTTTAGAGTTAAAGATCCATGGCAACCCATAATGACTCAACCTTTAGGGAAGGACAATCCACAATTAGACCACCGTTCTTTGACGGTAATGACTATCCTTATTGGAAAACTAGGATGAGAATTTATTTACAAGCTTTAGATTATGAAATTTGGGAAGTTGTTTGTAATGATTCATTCATTCCTAGGAAAAATGCTTTAAGTGAGTTGGATAGGAAAAATATGTCTTTAAATTCTAAGGCTATGAATGCTTTATTTTGTGTCTTAGATAAAAGGAATTTGATAGAGTTTCAAATTGTTCTAATGCTTACGAAATTTGGAAGAAACTTGAAGTTGTGTATGAGGAGACTACAAATGAGGAAGAAATTCATAAAGTGTCGAATTTGGCACTTATGGCAATTGGAGATGAATCGGATGATGAATTTGATGAGGTAAGTGATCTTCCTACATATGATGAATTACATGATGCCTTTAAAGAATTGCATGATGAATTGATGAAAATGGGTAAAAAGAATGTTTGCCTTAAGAAGAAAATGCTAGAACTTACAAATGAAAATGATGCCATGAAAAAATGCATTGATTCATTGAATGAGAAGATAAATGAATTAGAACTAGAAAATAAAACATTGCATGATAGAATTGCATTATCAAATGAGAAACCCAAAGACTTCACACAAGCATCTAGAATCACATGTAAATGACTTGAAAAATGAAAAAGATGCCTTGCAAAAATCTAATGCTTCATTAAATGAAAAGATCAAAGAATTGGAATTAGATAATGAAATGCTACATGATAGGATTGCATCATTTACATGTAAACAAAGTACTTCATATGAGCATGAGAAATCACATGTTGATGAATTAATGAAAGAAAATGAAGTGCTTAAGAAGAGGAGCAATGAGCTTAATGAAATTGTGTTAAAATTCACAAATGGTCAACAGAACTTAGATAAATTGCTCAACTCTCAAAAATGTGTATTTGATAAAGGAGGACTTGGATATAAGCCTAACTTGAAACAAAAATATTATAAGAATTATTTTGTTAAGGCTACCTCCACAAGCGATCATAAAATTGTTTGTCATTATTATGTAATCAAAACGGTCACATGAAGCGTGGTTGTCCTATTAAAAGAAAAGTATATTATGGAGTAAAATGTGTTTGGGTTCCAAAAGGAACCATTGCTAACATTCAAGGACCCAAGAGTATTTGGGTACCAAAAGGCACAACTTGAATATTTTCTTTGTAGGTACCACAATCAAGGAATGGTGGAGAGTTCCTTGATGAAAGCTAGTGAGTGTAATCACTTGATCATGAACTAGGAGAAAATGATGAGGCAAGATGATTTAATTGTTTTGGTAACAATTCTTGCCATATTGATTTTGTTGAATGGATCATGATAAATAGATAATAGCTTGAATTTGTGAAAGTATGCTTGTATGCTTACATGATGGAATTATCATTATGTATAACATTGAGTGCTTTATTATGATGTATGGTTATATATATATATGATCATAGCTTATCAACTCATTATGATGGATTTGTTTGATATTAATGTTTTTGAAGTGTTTAAGCATGATAGATAAGTGGTGTGTTTGATTTTGATGATTGTATGATGTGTATGCATGATAGATGAGTTATATGTTTGCATTTATATTTCATGCATTAAAAGGCTTATTGAATTGTTTTAAATCACAAAATGATTTAAAATCAATCAATTTTTAAGCCAAAAATAAATTGGTGTGTATAATACATGTCTAAGAGCTTACCAAAATTCAATAAGAGTTAAAATTATTTCCAAGTATTAACCGTATACCGCTTCCTATCAACCGAAAAACCGTTTCTCTTATTGATTATTCTCTAGATTAAATCCGGATAACCGGATTCAGCAAACGGAAAGCCGGATTGGCTTTGGTTGCTCTCGGATTAAATTTCGGATAACCGGATTGGCAAAAATCGGTAAGCCGTTTGAGAGAGTTTTATTTCTGGACAAAAACCGGTCAACCGGTTATTAAATCCGGCAAACCGGTTTGGTTTGGTGCTTACTTTGAACACATTCGGACAACCGGTTATTTCAAACCGGTATACCGGATTCGCAATCTTCATTTGCTGGACATAACCGGATAACCGGTTAAGCACATCCGGATAGCCGGATTCGTTTGTTTGTAAGCTATTCATCTTTTCTTCTTCATTTTTCACATGTTCTCTCTCTCCAAAACCGTGAGTGGCTCTCCTCTATTTTCATTCAATTTTCCTTTATTTCTCACTTCATTTCATGCCAAGATCAATCTCTCAAACCATTACCCATGCATTTAACCTTCATTAAGCACTTTCCAATCATTATTTCTTCACTTGTTCTTCATCATTTCATCATCATCTCTCATGCGTGAACAGTACCTCTCCGTTTCTCTCTCTTCAAATCTAAGCTTTCTTTCACCAATTTTTGATTCAATCATATTATATCTTACCTTAAATCATTTCTTGGATCAATACAATCAGTTTAAATTTATCCATTTCACTCATTATTTTACAAAACCGAATTTGTGTATTTCGGGTATTTTAAAGTACCTCTTCCATGTGTGCTCACCTTATAGATTTTACCTTGGTTCTTTATTAAATTGTGCACCTACATTTTCATATGCATTGTTGTTTTTGAGGATGATAATTGTTATGTTATAACTTTTTAGTTAATTGCATGCTTATTGTTTTTGTTTCTTGATTAATCATTGAGATGTTCTTTTTTTTTGGTGTAAGCATGGATTTATAGTAATTTTGATAATTGATGGTTATATATGTATTACTTGATAAATTGATGGAGTTGTTGGTTTGTTATAATTGTTTAAGCTTATTTGGAAGTGTTTTTAACCATGTTGCGTATTCGAGGATTTGTTCATTTTTTAGGAGAGACTTTGCCGAAATTTTTGCTCGCACAAAATGGGTAATATCTTCATCGAATTATTTTGTTTCGATTACATCTATTTATTTTTTATGATAAAGGAGGAGATAAATATGATTTTTTTTTGGATAAAATCATTTTGGTTAAAATTTTAAATTGGCCATATATTTAGGGGGAGCATACAATATGATTTTTGTTAATATGCATTTTGAACTTTTTTGTTGTCCAAAGGGGAGACAAAATAATATTTCATTTTTGATGTTTTCAAAAGGAGGAGAATAATATGCATTTTGAGTATTGTTTTGAGATGTGATTATGATGTTGATTTTGATGAATTTTAAAGATATGATGATAATTTGATTACATGGTTGTTTTATATGATAATTTTGTGTTATGAGTTATTGACTTGGTAATTGATGGAATGATGGTTCATGATCATTTTATGGTTGATGGATTATGTGATGATTTATGTATAGAGTTTATTTGTATGATGATTTATGATAATTTGGGAGTAATATTGCTAAACTTGTATTTGAGGTGATAGTTGATGAGAAGGGGGAGAAGAATACATTTTTTTATTTATAAAAATTTGCTACTCTTATTCTTTTCCTTTAAGTTTTCTTTTTAATGATGAAGGGGGAGAAGAATACATGTTTTTAAATTTATAAAAATTTTCTACTTTTTTTTTTGCCAATTAAGTTTTTTTTTTTGATGATGGGGGGGGGAAGAAAACATGTATTTAAATTTGTTAATTGGCAAATTGTAAAAGAAGGTTACATTTAAGGATAACATTTATGGAATCATTTTTAAATACATGAAAGGTTTGTCATCATCAAAAAGGGGGAGATTGTTAACATTTATGTTAACATAATGTTGATTTTGATGATAACAAACAAAATTAAGAATGATTAAGTTTTTGAAAGCTTAAATTATTTTTCATACATTTTAATAAATCATTATTTTCACATTATAAAGGTTTTATATCTAATGGAAAAATGATTTTATGAAATTGGTTGTTTTTCAAGTTTATGGTTTAATTGAAAGAATTTTGAAAACTTTGAAATCAACAAGTATTGCTTGAAATTTTAGAGAAGGATTTATTTGAAACATTTCATAACATTTGGGCGATATCATAATTTCAGAAAGTTTTGGGATTCACAAATTATTATTAAGAAATTCTGAAATTGGACTAACTGCAAATTTGTATAACATTTTGGGCCATACTATAGTTTCATAAACTTTTGGGGTCAAAATGTAATTTTGGCAAACAGTGCACTGTACATCGTTCTCAGCAAGCGGCATTCGGATATGATAAACGGAATTCGGTTCGGGGCAGAATTCATCCGAATGGAAAGCGGCAATCCTAAGTTATGCTAAACTAATCCTTATGGGGCGAAACTCTCCGGATGAAAAGCGGCAATCCGGTTTCGTAAGCGGTAATCCGGTTATTGGTAAAGCTTCGAGCATAAACGGCAATCGGTTGTGCTAAACGGAAGTCCTAAGGTTATGGGGCGTAAAGCTTCGAGCATAAACGGCAATCCGGTTGTCTAAACTGTTGTCCTAAGCATATCCGATTCTGGTAAAGGTTCGAGCATAAACGGCAATCCGGATATCACAAGCGGCATTCCGGATACTCAAAAATTCAAATTTTTGCCTTAACGGTAACATGCAAGCAGAATTCCGGAAACCATAAACGGTAATCCTTATGAGAAAAAAAGTGCATAACGGCTAGTTTTTTAGCTTCATCTATATAAACTCAAATCCAAATCATTTTTGGTAATCTTGGCAAGCATAAACAAGTGCACACAACATATATTGAGCTTCAAATTCGAAATCATTATAGATTAAATCTTCATTGAGCTATCATTTGTATATCCACTCTAAAAGAGAGTTGTTTGTTGTATTTTTCATTTCTCATCAAATTGTGAGTGTACAAGTGTGAGAAACACTTGGGGTGAAGAGATTGGGAGATAATCTCTTGATTGTAAAGGTCCATTGACACCTTGGAAGTCAATTGTAAACATTTGAAGCCTTGGAAGGCTTGGATAGTGAAATCCTCAAGCTTGGGTTGCTTGGAGGCGTGGATGTAGGTGGGGATAGCCGAACCACGTAAAAATCATTGAGTTTGCTTTCTCTTCCTTACTCATTTATTATTGTGCTTTATTGAACTTATTGTTTTCATATTTGTTAAGGCATTAGTTTAAATTGTTGTGTGGTTTGCTTAGTTTAATTTTTAAAAAAAAAAAACCCAATTCACCCCCCCTCTTGGTTGCCTAGATAGTATTTCATTTGGTATCAGAGCAAGGTGCTCTTGTGTAGACTTAACCGTTTAGAGTTAAAGATCCATGGCAACCCATAATGACTCAACCTTTAGGGAAGGACAATCCACAATTAGACCACCGTTCTTTGACGGTAATGACTATCCTTATTGGAAAACTAGGATGAGAATTTATTTACAAGCTTTAGATTATGAAATTTGGGAAGTTGTTTGTAATGATTCATTCATTCCTAGGAAAAATGCTTTAAGTGAGTTGGATAGGAAAAATATGTCTTTAAATTCTAAGGCTATGAATGCTTTATTTTGTGTCTTAGATAAAAAGGAATTTGATAGAGTTTCAAATTGTTCTAATGCTTACGAAATTTGGAAGAAACTTGAAGTTGTGTATGAGGAGACTACAAATGAGGAAGAAATTCATAAAGTGTCGAATTTGGCACTTATGGCAATTGGAGATGAATCGGATGATGAATTTGATGAGGTAAGTGATCTTCCTACATATGATGAATTACATGATGCCTTTAAAGAATTGCATGATGAATTGATGAAAATGGGTAAAAAGAATGTTTGCCTTAAGAAGAAAATGCTAGAACTTACAAATGAAAATGATGCCATGAAAAAATGCATTGATTCATTGAATGAGAAGATAAATGAATTAGAACTAGAAAATAAAACATTGCATGATAGAATTGCATTATCAAATGAGAAACCCAGCACTTCACACAAGCATCTAGAATCACATGTAAATGACTTGAAAAATGAAAAAGATGCCTTGCAAAAATCTAATGCTTCATTAAATGAAAAGATCAAAGAATTGGAATTAGATAATGAAATGCTACATGATAGGATTGCATCATTTACATGTAAACAAAGTACTTCATATGAGCATGAGAAATCACATGTTGATGAATTAATGAAAGAAAATGAAGTGCTTAAGAAGAGGAGCAATGAGCTTAATGAAATTGTGTTAAAATTCACAAATGGTCAACAGAACTTAGATAAATTGCTCAACTCTCAAAAATGTGTATTTGATAAAGGAGGACTTGGATATAAGCCTAACTTGAAACAAAAATATTATAAGAATTATTTTGTTAAGGCTACCTCCACAAGCGATCATAAAATTGTTTGTCATTATTGTAATCAAAACGGTCACATGAAGCGTGGTTGTCCTATTAAAAGAAAAGTATATTATGGAGTAAAATGTGTTTGGGTTCCAAAAGGAACCATTGCTAACATTCAAGGACCCAAGAGTATTTGGGTACCAAAAGGCACAACTTGAATATTTTCTTTGTAGGTACCACAATCAAGGAATGGTGGAGAGTTCCTTGATGAAAGCTAGTGAGTGTAATCACTTGATCATGAACTAGGAGAAAATGATGAGGCAAGATGATTTAATTGTTTTGGTAACAATTCTTGCCATATTGATTTTGTTGAATGGATCATGATAAATAGATAATAGCTTGAATTTGTGAAAGTATGCTTGTATGCTTACATGATGGAATTATCATTATGTATAACATTGAGTGCTTTATTATGATGTATGGTTATATATATATATGATCATAGCTTATCAACTCATTATGATGGATTTGTTTGATATTAATGTTTTTGAAGTGTTTAAGCATGATAGATAAGTGGTGTGTTTGATTTTGATGATTGTATGATGTGTATGCATGATAGATGAGTTATATGTTTGCATTTATATTTCATGCATTAAAAGGCTTATTGAATTGTTTTAAATCACAAAATGATTTAAAATCAATCAATTTTTAAGCCAAAAATAAATTGGTGTGTATAATACATGTCTAAGAGCTTACCAAAATTCAATAAGAGTTAAAATTATTTCCAAGTATTAACCGGTATACCGCTTCCTATCAACCGAAAAACCGTTTCTCTTATTGATTATTCTCTAGATTAAATCCGGATAACCGGATTCAGCAAACGGAAAGCCGGATTGGCTTTGGTTGCTCTCGGATTAAATTTCGGATAACCGGATTGGCAAAAATCGGTAAGCCGTTTGAGAGAGTTTTATTTCTGGACAAAAACCGGTCAACCGGTTATTAAATCCGGCAAACCGGATTTGGTTTGGTGCTTACTGGAACACATTCGGACAACCGGTTATTTCAAACCGGTATACCGGATTCGCAATCTTCATTTGCTGGACATAACCGGATAACCGGTTAAGCACATCCGGATAGCCGGATTCGTTTGTTTGTAAGCTATTCATCTTTTCTTCTTCATTTTTCACATGTTCTCTCTCTCTCCAAAACCGTGAGTGGCTCTCCTCTATTTTCATTCAATTTTCCTTTATTTCTCACTTCATTTCATGCCAAGATCAATCTCTCAAACCATTACCCATGCATTTAACCTTCATTAAGCACTTTCCAATCATTATTTCTTCACTTGTTCTTCATCATTTCATCATCATCTCTCATGCGTGAACAGTACCTCTCGTTTCTCTCTCTTCAAATCTAAGCTTTCTTTCACCAATTTTTGATTCAATCATATTATATCTTACCTTAAATCATTTCTTGGATCAATACAATCAGTTTAAATTTATCCATTTCACTCATTATTTTACAAAACCGAATTTGTGTATTTCGGGTATTTTAAAGTACCTCTTCCATGTGTGCTCACCTTATAGATTTTACCTTGGTTCTTTATTAAATTGTGCACCTACATTTTCATATGCATTGTTGTTTTTGAGGATGATAATTGTTATGTTATAACTTTTTAGTTAATTGCATGCTTATTGTTTTTGTTTCTTGATTAATCATTGAGATGTTCTTTTTTTGGTGTAAGCATGGATTTATAGTAATTTTGATAATTGATGGTTATATATGTATTACTTGATAAATTGATGGAGTTGTTGGTTTGTTATAATTGTTTAAGCTTATTTGGAAGTGTTTTTAACCATGTTGCGTATTCGAGGATTTGTTCATTTTTTAGGAGAGACTTTGCCGAAATTTTTGCTCGCACAAAATGGGTAATATCTTCATCGAATTATTTTGTTTCGATTACATCTATTTATTTTTTATGATAAAGGAGGAGATAAATATGATTTTTTTTTGGATAAAATCATTTTGGTTAAAATTTTAAATTGGCCATATATTTAGGGGGAGCATACAATATGATTTTTGTTAATATGCATTTTGAACTTTTTTGTTGTCCAAAGGGGGAGACAAAATAATATTTCATTTTTGATGTTTTCAAAAGGAGGAGAATAATATGCATTTTGAGTATTGTTTTGAGATGTGATTATGATGTTGATTTTGATGAATTTTAAAGATATGATGATAATTTGATTACATGGTTGTTTTATATGATAATTTTGTGTTATGAGTTATTGACTTGGTAATTGATGGAATGATGGTTCATGATCATTTTATGGTTGATGGATTATGTGATGATTTATGTATAGAGTTTATTTGTATGATGATTTATGATAATTTGGGAGTAATATTGCTAAACTTGTATTTGAGGTGATAGTTGATGAGAAGGGGGAGAAGAATACATTTTTTTTTATTTATAAAAATTTGCTACTCTTATTCTTTTCCTTTAAGTTTTCTTTTTAATGATGAAGGGGGAGAAGAATACATGTTTTTAAATTTATAAAAATTTTCTACTTTTTTTTTGCCAATTAAGTTTTTCTTTTTGATGATGAGGGGGAGAAGAATACATGTATTTAAATTTGTTAATTGGCAAATTGTAAAAGAAGCTTACATTTAAGGATAACATTTATGGAATCATTTTTTAAATACATGAAAGGTTTGTCATCATCAAAAAGGGGGAGATTGTTAACATTTATGTTAACATAATGTTGATTTTGATGATAACAAACAAAATTAAGAATGATTAAGTTTTTGAAAGCTTAAATTATTTTTCATACATTTTAATAAATCATTATTTTCACATTATAAAGGTTTTATATCTAATGGAAAAATGATTTTATGAAATTGGTTGTTTTTCAAGTTTATGGTTTAATTGAAAGAATTTTGAAAACTTTGAAATCAACAAGTATTGCTTGAAATTTTAGAGAAGGATTTATTTGAAACATTTCATAACATTTGGGCGATATCATAATTTCAGAAAGTTTTGGGATTCACAAATTATTATTAAGAAATTCTGAAATTGGACTTAATCTGCAAATTTGTATAACATTTTGGGCCATACTATAGTTTCATAAACTTTTGGGGTCAAAATGTAATTTTGGCAAACAGTGCACTGTACCGTTATCAGAAAGCAAGCGGCATTCGGATATGATAAACGGAATTCGGTTACGGGCAGAATTCATCCGAATGGAAAGCGGCAATCCTAAGGTTATGCTAAACTAATCCTAAGCATGGGGCGAAACTCTCCGGATGAAAAGCGGCAATCCGGTTTCGTAAGCGGTAATCCGGTTATTGGGCAGAAAGCTTCGGAGCATAAACGGCAATCGTTGTGCTAAACGGAAGTCCTAAGTTATGGGGCGAAAAGCTTCGGAGCATAAACGGCAATCCCATTGTCTTCAAATGAGAATCCGATTCTGGCGAAAGGTTACGGGCATAAACGGCAATCCGGATATCACAAGCGGCATTCCTGGATACTCAAAAATTCAAATTTTTGCCTTAACGGTAACATGCAAGCGGAATTCGGAAACCATAAACGGTAATCCTTATGAGCAAAAAGTGCATAACGGCTAGTTTTTTAGCTTCATCTATATAAACTCAAATCCAAATCATTTTTGGTAATCTTGGCAAGCATAAACAAGTGCACACAACATATATTGAGCTTCAAATTCAAAATCATTATAGATTAAATCTTCATTGAGCTATCATTTGTATATCCACTCTAAAAGAGAGTTGTTTGTTGTATTTTTCATTTCTCATCAAATTGTGAGTGTACAAGTGTGAGAAACACTTGGGGTGAAGAGATTGGGAGATAATCTCTTGATTGTAAAGGTCCATTGACACCTTGGAAGTCAATTGTAAACATTTGAAGCCTTGGAAGGCTTGGATAGTGAAATCCTCAAGCTTGGGTTGCTTGGAGGCGTGGATGTAGGTGGGGATAAAAACCACGTAAAAATCATTGAGTTTGCTTTCTCTTCCCTTACTCATTTATTATTGTGCTTTATTGAACTTATTGTTTTCATATTTGTTAAGGCATTAGTTTAAATTGTTGTGTGGTTTGCTTAGTTTAATTTTTAAAAAAAAAACCCAATTCACCCCCCCTCTTGGTTGCCTAGATAGTATTTCACTCTCAAGCACACAAATCTATTGTAGTATAGATTAATCGTGTGCAGAGTTAATTTACTAAGTTTGTATGTGAGTTGGTTGGATGTGATTTATTTATCTTAAGATATAAAATAAAATGGTGAGAATGAATTAAAGATTAGACAATGCAAATGAAATGCTTCAGTCTCTAAATTTACACTCAACATTTCACCATAAGTTTAATATTCGTTTTTAATTCTAATTAATTTCTGAGTGGGTATTTCCACTCCTGATTGTCCTCATTATTGTAAATATGGTATCAAGCACTCATTGTGCTAGAGGGAAAGAATCTTCTGTTAAATATGGTGTCAAGTGCACCATATTTAAAGTGATAACATTCTTGCTGTCGACAATGTGCCAAGACTATCTATTAAATAACTTATATGTATTCTTTATCAACATTGAGTCAAGAAGGCATACAAGTACTAAAATGAAGTGCATATAGCGCTAAATAGTAATAATCTTGTACTAAGAAGCTGGTATACTGTGTCTAGACAAGATTATTATTGCTTGCCAACAATGAGTCAAAACAATCCAATTAAATCAATGAGAAAGTGAATAAACTTACCAAATAAAACCTATAGATCATGTTAGGCTTCACCTTCAACCCAAAGCTTTAAATTAAATTATCTAAGTATTTTGAATAAGGGGTAAAATGATAATTTTATAAAAATACATAGAAAAAATACAAGATACAACAAGATTTATACAAAATGGAGCTAAAATCTAGATTTAGAGCTATCGAATTAGGGAGAGCCCCCTATTTATAGATACAACGGGTAAATCATGGCCATCGGAAGAAAACAGTTTAAATGCTTAGGCATGTACTATGTGGCAAGATCTAATTTGTTGGAACACATCATCAAGACTGTAAGTCAGTCCAATAATATGCTGCCACATTATTGGTTAATGTCACGTCAACATTTTTCAGTTCAATAGAATGCTACCACTTTATCGGTCAATTCTACGTCAGTTGGTCAATGCCACGTTAGCTAGGCCCTACCCAAATCCTAAAATTATAATTTTGCCCATTATACCTTTTGATAACTCTATGAAATCAGAGTTATCATGGCATTTTTAGACTTAAATCAAGATAACTTAGAAAGTAAATGATGTGTTTTTATTGCATTTTAATGATAGTTTGCATTAACATTAATTTTAATAAGTTTTGTTTAATTTCGAATAATTATGTGCTTAAATCATATGCATAATTGTAGGTAATTGGAAACTCGAATTTCAAGGAAGGGATGTTGTTGCAATAGGTTCAAAAAAATAAAGAAAGAACTTGGCTATTGAAGAAGTGAAACAAGTCTAAAACAGTGTAGATGCTATAGCCATTGCTGTAGCACTCCTGGAACATTGACAGAGAAGATTTCGTGCGAGACACTTAACGGATTACGATCTGGAGTTTCCAAATCTGGAATATACGGGCACTAGACTCCCAATTGCCATAATTTTCATCTATAAAAAGAGCACACACTCAAAGAAAGAGGGGAGCTGTAAAACCAAAAACTAAAACTAAAAAGAAACAAGAGAAAAACAAAATTCAATACCAAGATTTAGGGCTGCACTTAAGGAGAAAATTGTAAGATCAATAGGGAGACCAATCCTTCTTATTCTTTTATTGTTTTCTCGTTTACTCTTTAATCATAGGAATATATTTGATGGTTGAATATCTGTTATTTATTTTACTTTTGCAAACTATGAACTAAATTTATTTGTGGTTGAGTGATAAACAATTTTAATGGTTCATTGACAGATAAACATTTTGTTTTGATAATATTTATTTATATTCATTATTTCGGCTGACCACACATTTAATGATACTAACTAAGAAAGAGCCTCAAAAGGGCCTATCTTAGTGGAACATATCAGAACAATACTTGGTTTTAAATTGGGTTTCATAAGTTAAATTTTACTTGATTGCAAAAGGGTCATGCTTAATCTAAAATTAGTGATGAACTAGACATAGAGATTCACCTTGTAGGGTAATTATAATCTAAGCATGTAATGTTTTATCTTATGTTAGCTTAACAATTGGTCAATGTTAGGTTGCATATAGATATAAGGCATCCAACATGCGACAATTGAGGATACATAAAGATTCTGCCCAGTGTTGTAGTAGATACTGTAGCAACTAAACCAAAAATTGGAAGAAATAATTAAAATCATTAAGAAAGTTTAATCACTCTATTACTTCATTCCCATTGGCTTTATCCTTGTGTGTGACGTTAGAATTTACTTTATTGCATTTTATTTTAATTAATTAAGTTATCAATTTTATTATTTGTTTTAGTTTCAATTAAAGCAAAACTGCATTGTTGAGATTGTTGTAGCAAATCTATTAACATCAATCCCTATGGAGACAATCTTAAATACTTATTATTATATTACTTGTTGTATACACTTGCACATTGACACCAACAGCGTAAGAAAAAGTACAACACTTTTTCTAAGATTTTCAGCTATTTTGTGCTAAAAAATGTTATCTGGTTCAATTTCTTGTTAATTATAAAATGACTAAAATATCCTTAAAATACATAAAATACTCAAAATATAACAAAGCACACACAATTGAAGTTTAAAAGACTTAAATACATAAAAGTAAAAATGTTAGTGAGTCTTAGAGCACAAAATGACAATTTTACCATTTATAAATATGAATTCTCCAATACTCAACACCCCCTCAAACAGCTTATTGATAGTCTCTATCAAATTAAGTGATAATATCTAGCAAAACCCAAATTGAAATCTTTTCTTTTTTCTGGCCAATTGTGTTTGCTTCTTTAATTAGATTAATGACGACAATCAAATAAAAGTACAAGCATTATATCCGACTTTGAAAAGTCACTATTACATCAACCATTCACTCAAATTAGTCAGGTAAACTCATGTAAAATAATTCATTATCAAAGTTACATTAATCAAGCCACTTTCAAGAATGGCAAGCCAAATCCTAAACTTTCGCAGGTATGAATGACATTCGCAAAAGAAAATAAACCAAATAAAGACAATCACTCTAAGGAATTGTAGATTGAGAGAAAATAATATATAAATGGTATCATACACTCTCACCAAGATGAAGGAATAATGTCCATAGCTTAGAGAAGAATATGATCTCAAGTCAAATAAATTACTAGTCAAACCAATATTATTTGTATTTTTTTAATGTATCGCCACATCTTTTTAGTCAATATTAACAGCATCTACTTTACACTATAGTTCACTAAAATCAAGAAATACTTTTACTAGGACCAAACGTAATCTAAGGAAATGGCTAACAAAAAAAAGATAATAGGAAAAATAAAATACCTATTTGAAGAGAAAAAAAGATCTTTTTATAAATTGCAAGATGCTTTTATTTATTTATTTATTTATTTCTTTTTTCTCTTTTTTAATTATCATTACATATATATATATATGGAAAGAGAGAAAGAGAGAGAGAGAGAGAGAGAGAGAGAGAGAGGGAGAGAGTGCACAACTTCTTTGAAAAAGAAAAATTCTTCATTTTTTCTCAAACATAAATAGGTGATGGAAAACATGAAATATAAGGTAATACTCTAAATTAGAGTAAGAGAGGATAATAAGTTGACAAATAAAATTTTTTTTAATAGGCTTAAAAGATTCTGTCATTTTTTAAAGCTCTAAATAGTCATTCATATTTAAAGTTCAATGGACTTTCAGATGAAACAATACACAGTATTACTTTTTTTTTATATTGGTTGACTTAAAAGAAAAAAAGATAAAGATCATGTATAAAATAATAAACTACTAAGCTATGAAGGAATTGATTGAGTTATTTGAAGGAATATACATGTCATAATAAGTTTCAAGTGAGTTTTTGACCCTCTTATTTTTAAAAGAAAAAAGGTAGAGATTATGTATAAAATAAGAAACTACTAAGTTATGAAAAATGATTGCTCTCTAAGAAAAATAATAGGATCAAAAACTCACTTGAAACTTATTACAACATGTATATTCCTTCAAATAACTCAATCAATTTTACTCATCAAATTTTTCAATCCACACTTGTCACCAACGTTAAATGCAAAGTGGCAAACATGGTGTAAATAACTCAAAGCCAAAGATAATGCAAATTCTAAAATTTAGAAGTTATCATGTTATTTGATGTCAAAAGATCACATAAAATGTCTTAAATTTTATTTTTAATTTTAATTTTATTCTTATTAACTAAACTCCAAGACTAGGAATATGCATTTCTAGAGTAACTAAACTCTATAATTGGTCATCTTCAACTCAAAAATTTTAAAAAGGTAAGTAAAAGTAGCACAACTATAAATTATTCTATAACTGTCAATTATTTCCTCTCCCTAACCAGAATGAGACATTATCCTTAATATTTGAAAGGAAAGAAGTAGAGTTTATAGGACATCGTCTGAATAATGCAACATAAGAAAATATTTACAGATGGAAGGTTAAATCTAATTGGAACTTCTTACAACTACTACTGCTACCATTATTAGTTGACCAATTTAACACAAAGGTCCTAGGATGTAACTCTTATCTATAAGCCTGTAAAAGATCAAGTAACTCGCAAGCAGTAAGAGTACAAATAAAGAGCTATTTCGCTTTGAATGAAATGAAATGCTTTTTAATTACATGGTTAAGAAATGCTATCAATCTATCATAAAAGTTATTAAAATTTAACAAACCGATGGGTTTTTTATGAATGTTCAAATGATCCAAGATGCGAATGTAATCAGTGCCTCTAGAGTTGCAAGATCTCCTAGCAAGAAAATGAAAGTGTCCACATAGTTTAGCATCTCAGATATTTTTTTTTATATACTTAAGACCACTAGCTCTTTTTTAATTAGTGAGCTAGGTAGACATCCCAGAGGTTTTAGGGCTTTTGGGATGATATCGAGCTCTTGGCTTCCTCTAGTGTAAATAGCTTACTAGACAAGTCTTGACAACCTTTAGTCACCTCTTTTATATATCAGCTGTATTTTTCTTTCTGCTAGTACTCGAATAAGATCTATAAATGCTTGAACAAACTTTTTGTATTTTCTGTAACAAAAGCTAGAAAACACATAAACGTTCTTGAATTGTCTATTCAAAGTTGCTGCCATTAAGACAATTCTCAAAAACAATTTATAAGTGTTTAACAAAATAAGCTCATATTTAAATATCTTGGTAACAGACATAATGATACACAACTATAAATGAGTTTGTGTGTTTGTCAAATGACGTGGGAAGTTTATGGTCCAAGAGTTAAAAGTAAACAACAAAGAAAACAAACAGTGAGTAAAGATAAAATCACACCATTAAAAGTAATAATGCAAATGATAAAAGAATAGTAAAACAAAAGGAAATGTACCGGTAGTTACAACTGTGACTCACATCTTTCTCTGATTTTATATCCACAAATGGCTTAAACACCCTATATGGATTGAGGATAGGCTTCCCATCAAATGTTCTTATAAATTGGCAAATAAGGTCATTTATAGTCAAATTCCTGAGACTATATTGTGCATATTCTTTTAGAAAAATGGCCATAACTGGAAAATTGTACACTGTATGTATCCATTAGAAAGCATTTCAAAAATCAAAAAGATGTCATCAAGTAACTCTTTATTCAAGTCATCCTCAATGAATTGAATTGTTTATTCCCTGTTATCATATACTATCTATTACAGTTTGTTCGAGTACACTTATGATAAGAAACTTGGAACCGTTTAACTCTTCATTTTTTAAAATAGTTTTCTTTCTTGCAACGAGCCATATAGGCAACAAATTTGAAAGGTAATACCCCTGCCAACTTTGGCTTCAATTAACCAATGGATGTCAACAGAATGTTATTTTTCATAAGCAATTGTAAGCGTTCGGACCGAGCTTTATGGATTGTAATGAGTGCATTTAAGGGGGTGAAGGAAATCGTTTGTGAAACTTTTCATAAGTTGCATTCTTATCCATATCTTAGCTGAAAAATATCAATTATTGTGGAAAATTGATAGAACTGAGTTTCATAATCAAGCAGTATCATTACCTGCCACTTAATTAGAGTAACAAATGACAATACATCAAACAAACAAATTAGTCTAGTAAAAATAAGACACACGTGAAGGCAAAAAAAGACAAAATAAAAGCACACAATGTAAAAAGTAGGATGTTAACCCACCATCATTCCTTTATTGAGTATATCTCAAGTTCTAATTGGATATCATAGATACCATCTTTTATTTCCCTGAGTTGTCTTTTTAATTATTCGAAATAGATATTGACACTAGTGGTCATAGATCCCAAACAAAATATGATTTACAAAATTAGAGCAGACCGTTTAGTTGAGGCATCACATGTAGAAGTTCATTAAGGTGGTTGAAGATGATCTATCTCATTAAAGTACTCATGGTGTATAGTAAAAATGAAAAGAGAATACAACTATTAAACAAAAATACTTTAGCAGGAAACAAGTAATTTCAATTAGCAAAGGAATAGTAAAAGAAAATGACAAACAGTTAAGTCACCAAAAAGAAATGAAAAAAAGTCTTAGTCCAAATTTGGTAGGTCACTAAAATTTATTTTGGTGTCTTCTTTATATGGTTGGTATTTTAGATATGTTTGTGATCTTTAACCATTAACTTTAATTTCAATGGGCCCATGTTAAAAATTAATATGAACAATAAATTAATCAGACCATTGAGAGCATAATTTATCTGAGAATAGATGCAAGCGAGAATTGAATAAAAGCGTTTTCTCATAATTTCACTAGTCATAAATATTGACATTTCTATATGCATCATTATGAATTTCCTCAAGTTCTGATAATTATAGTCTTCTTTTTGAACTAGCCTGTTGCATGTCAAAGTTTAATTTCTTCAGATTCCCATATGCACGATGCTTAAGTTCTACAGGTAAATGATAAGCTTCCCATGCACTAACCTATAGGGTGACATTTCAATAAAAGTCTTAGAAGTTGTTCAATATACCCGTAATGCATCATCAAGTCTCAATAACCAATCTTTCTCGTTTAGTTTCATCGTCTTTTCTAATATGTGCTTTATTTCTCAATTGGAGATCTTGACTTAGCCTCTAGCTTGTAGATGATATTTGGTATCTATTTTATTTGTAATAGAGTACTTTTCAAAAAGAATTTTGAATAATTTATTGTAAAAATGGGTACTACCATCAATGATTATTGCCCGAAAGAATCCAAACTGTAAAATAATGCTGCTCTTAAAAAATTTCATCACCATTTTGTGATTATTGGTTCTACATAGGATTCTTCTACGTACTTAGATACGTAGTTGACAGCAACCAATATGTATTGATAGCCAAAAGACGGAGGATGAAATCGATGCCCCACACATAAAAATTCTCAACTAATGTAATAGGGTTTAATGGAATCATATTCTTCCGTGTAATGTTTTCTATACGTTGACACCTATTACAAAAAAAAGCGTAAGCATCTCGAAATAAAGTGGGCTAATAGAAAACAACACTCATCAAATTAGTTTGGCCTTTGCATCTTTCTTTGTAAGAAGATATTTAAGAGCAGCATGAACTGTGAACATAATTATTTAACATCCCACGAGATAAGACCAAAATTTTTCTAATGCAAACACTATTGATAACATTTCTTTTTTGAGTGGTTGAGTAATTGAATTATGCATCATTCGATGTCATACTAGCATAGTAAATAACATGGGGGATACAATAAACTCTTTGTCCCAATACTACTTCTATTGCATAATTAGATGCATCACATATTAACTCAAAGGTAACTCCCAATTTAAAGGCTGAAAGATGGATAATGAGGTTAACAATTGTTTTAATTTTTTAAATGCTTCCAGAAACAAGTCATGAAAGATGAAAGGTACATCTTTAGCAAGTAAATTGCATAAGGGTCTAGAAATCTTGCTAAAACTATAATGAAACTTCTATAAAAACAAGCATGCTCAAGAAAAGATCTTACTTCTCTGATTGTTTTAGATGGAGGAAAAATGAAAATCAGATCTACTTTAGCTTTATGGACCTCAATATCTTTGTTCAAAATGATATAATCCAAAACAATACCTTATTTTACTATAAAATGGCATTTTTTATACTTCAAAACCAAATTTTTCTTGATATACCTCTGCAAAACTAGCGTTAGATGATGCAAACATTGATAAAATAAATCACCAAAAAAAAGTCATCTATAAAGACTTTAACTAGACATTTAATCATATAAGATAAAACACTTAACACACATCGTTGAAATATGATAGGTGCATTGCATAATCCAAATGACATTCTCTTATATGCAAGAATACCAAAAGGGCAAGTGAAAGTGGTTTTACTTAGTCTTTTGGTGCTATGAAAATTTGGTTATGTCCTAAGTAGTCATCTAAAAAATATTAAAATTCATAATTTGCTAATTTATCAAGCATTTAATTGATAACTGGTGAAGGAAAATGAGCTTTTCGTGTGATAGAATTCAATTTCCTATAATCAATGCATGCATGCCGCCTTGTAGTCATTCTAATGAGCTTTAATTCATTGTCAACGTTGAAAACTACTGTGACTCTTAACTTTTTGGGGACAACTTGCACAGAACTGACCCATAAACTAACAAAAAAGAGATAAATAATACTTGCATCTAATAGTTTTAAAAAACTTCAGCTTTAATAACTTCTTTTAAGTTAGGATTTAGTCGACATTGTAGCTATAGCATTTTTATTAAAATGAATGTAATACATTCAATCTATTACGTTTATACCTTTTATGTCGATTATGGTTCATTCTAATGCCTTTTTACCAATAGAAGATAAAATGATTACTGGTAAAGTGTTTTCATCTCCCAAGAATGTGTGCTTCAAAGTGTCGAATAACGGTCTAAGTTCAAGCTTTGGTGGTGATTTTAACGATAGGCTGAGTTTCTTTCCCTCATCAATCGATTCATCAATATAAAAATTCAAACCAAAGTGAGTTAAACATGTTTGTAAAGAGTCATTTCTGAAGGTAGAAGGAAAAGTATGATCAATTAATTATTCAATTAAATCCACATCAACAATTCCTTCATCCGTATCGTGAGGTTGTTTGGCAATATTAAAGATATTCAACTCCATAGTTATATTGCCAAAAGGCAATTGCATATTTTCAACCTTGTATTAAATGTGTGTATTGGTAATTACCAAGAAAGGTCGACCTAAAATAATGGAGATATGCCTTTTCGAATCCTACACTGGGTGAGTATCAATTACAATAATGTCAATAATGTCAATTAAATCCATATCAACAATTCCTTCATCCGTATCGTGAGGTTGTTTGGTAATATTAAAGATATTCAACTCCATAGTTATATTGCCAAAAGGCAATTGCATATTTTTAACCTTGTGTTAAAAGTGTGTATCGGTAATTACTAAGAAAGGTTGACCTAAAATAATGGGGATACACTTTTTCGAATCCTACACTGGTTGAGTGTCAATTACAATAAAATCAATAAGAAAATAAAACATGCCTATTTGAATAAGTACGTCTTCCATAATACCGCGAAATATTTGCATGGATTAATCTGCAAGCTGCAAGAAAACTAAAATTGCATATAATTCTCTCAATCTAAGTTTCACGAATACTGAGTAGAGCAAAAGATTTATACTAACTCCTACTTCCAATAAAGAATTCTTAATTATGTAATTCCCAATACTACATGAGATAATGTGGTATATTTTGGGGGAATTTTCTATTGGACTATAGAACTAATATTCTCTATTAAAAAGGCATTATTTTAAACATGATTACTTTCTTTTTAGTGCAAAGGTCTTTAAGAAATTTGGCATAAGAGGGTACTTGTTTAATAGTACTAAGAAAAGGGATGTTAATACGTACCTCTTTGAAGATCTCCATAATCTCACCTATAGAATTTCTCTTCTTTGTTTTAACCAACCTCTGAGAGAATGGGGATTTAAGGACATATTCTTGTGCACTGCTTTTTTCTTTCTCCTTTGGTAATGATTCTTCAAAGTTTAAATGTATAATTTGAGTTTTTTTTCACCGGCATCTTCACTTTATTGTTGACTTCTTTGCTTTTTCGTAAGGTCATGACATCTTTGATCTCTTCATGCAGTTAGGGTGAACTGGTATTAACCTTGGGTACTCTCTTAGGATTAAGCACTGACTAGCTTAGAAATGTGCATTTCTCAACAGTCATCACCAAAGTTTGAACTAAAAAGACAAGTTGACCCGTAATTTTTTTTTAGGTTTAAAATTGATTAGGCTTATGAATTTATGCCAGCTCTCATCAGATTCCACAGCTCGTCAATGGTGTAATTTTGTTGTTCAGTACAAACTGACTCAAATTTTTAAAATTTTGGAGTGCTTTTTCCTATGGTTTGATTTGTAAGTAGCTCTAATTCTAGTTGTATTGTATAAATGGTGACTAAAAGATTTAAGGAGCTTGGTGAACTATTTTACTAGTTTTGGTAGAGTTAGAGCTACAGTTCTGCTCTATTGGAATTCATGAGATGATGAAAAGTTACGATGGTCTCTCCATATAAGATTATAAGTATTGGAGTAACTTTGTAGTTAGACATTTTTCTCATCATATTAATTGCATTAGCTTGATTTGGGTATGAATCATGGTCAAATTAATTGTAAGCATGTGGTTCTATTAATTCAGTAGCAATCAGTAATGCTATTTGACAAGAAAGTCCTTCGACTATTACTTTGACTTCCTTGATTTTCGTTCCTGATTCGCCAATGTGGATTTTATTTACTCTCTTTATTTTTCTCACATTTTTAATGATCGGCTTCGCTATTGGGAATTATTAGCTTGTTACTAGAAGGAACCCTAAATTTCTGATGTACTTTTGGACATTAGTTCGCCTCCACTTATCGCCATTAACCATTATTGCACATGTGGCAATAGTCTTTTCAAGAAGGATTGACATTAGTGTCATTTCTCGTACCCATGATGTGGACACTTCAAGAGCAACCTGCTGAATGTCTTCCATGCTTTGAAAAATTGCTCATTCTTGGTTCAATACATTGTTTGCTAATAGTTTCACATAATGGGAACAAATGGTAACTAAGTATTTAAATAAATACGTTCTAATACATAAAACTAATGTTATTTGCAGGAAAAGAATCTAACTGATTGTATGGGCCTTCATTTTTTAGGTTATAGAATGATGAGAGACAATTTAGCACACTAGGTTTTAACTTAAAACTTTTAATGGCTACATTTGGGTATCTTATGCATGATGTGCTAAAATTAGGTAATAGACTGAAGTAGTCCTTAAATGGCCTCTCTTATAGTACTTGTAGTTGTTGTTCCAAATTCATTTCAATTTTATCTTCAAATTTAACCTTTAATGCAATGTGCCTCTGTATGCAAAGTGTCTTTTCTAGTTCAAGATCTATATGTCCTAGATCATGTGATTGTGGCCTTCAACCATGCATACAAGGAGCACGTAAAATAAAAAAATAAACTAATAAAAAAAAAGAAGTTATGATACTTACTTTCCCTCCCTGTTACACATTTACAATGAAAACACACTCAAAACCTACATACAAAGTTTTTTTACATAATATTTACAAAGAAAATTAATTTTACAATTAAAATGACGTATCCCCCCCCCCCAGCAACGGCTACAAAAACTTATTGTATAAATTTTATTGTACTTGCCAATTCACGTATTGGGTTGCTCATACATGAGAGCTTAGATATGCTAGACACATTGTAATTAACAATTTTAGGTCTAAGCGAAAATGTCCAACCCCAATAGTTAGGACAATATGGGAGTTTATATAATACGTAACCTTAGGAATTTAAAGATTAGTGCTAACAAGTTGCTAAAACCTTTAACCAAATATGTGTTGCTTGAATTTAAAAGACAAATGCCTAGAGGCAGCTAATGCTTTCAATTAACTCTTAAATGATGAGTTGTTTACGCATATGATAACTCTATGAAATGAGAGTTATCATGGTACTTTGATACTTAAATCAATATTACTTAAGAGTAAATGATGTGTTTCTATTGCATTTTTGTTACATTTTGCATAAACATTCATTTCAGTTTAATCTTAATAAATTTTGTTTGATTTGGAATAATTCATGCTTAGATTGTGTGCATAATTGTAGGTGTTCAGAAGCTTAAGTTTCGAGGAAGAAATACTGACGAAGTAGGCTTGCATAGATGAGGAAAGAACATGGCTACAAAAGAATTGAGACAAATCTGGAGCAATGCAGTTATTGTAGCAGTTGCTGTAGTAACCATTGCTGAAGCAATCCTGGAACAATGACAGAAGAGATTTCGTGCGGGATATCTGCAAAATCGTTATCTGAAGTTTCCTAATTTGACTCATGCACATCCTAAGTTTCCGTTTACCCTAATTTGCAAGTATAAAAGAGGCACATATTATATGAAAAAGGCGTCAATGAATTAACATTAAAGAAATAAAGAGAAAAAGAAAGAAGAAGAAGAATTCAAAGAGAACAAATCTGCACTATTGAAGAAACCCGCATAACTCTTTGGACTTAATTTTCATCATTCTTTACTTATTTTCCTCGCTTACTCTTTGGTTGAAACGATGTATTTAATGGTTGATACTTCGTTGTTTGTTTTTCTTTTACAAGTTATGAACTAAATTTGATTGTAATTGGGTGACAAACAATCTAAATAGGATCTTGATTGTTCTTATGAGTTATTGCACGTTTGCTGCAGCATTTTGCTCTAATAAATATTATTTCAATTATTATTTCAGTTGACCTTCCATTTGATGATTCAAGTTAAGAGAGAGCCATAAAAGGGCTTGTCTTAGTGGAGCTTATTAGAGTAATACTTTATCTTAATTTAATTTTCCTGGATTGAGTTTTAACTTGAGACTTAAAAGGGTCTCACTTGAGTTAAGATTTATGAAGAACTACATATAGGGATTCACCTTGTAGGGTAGAGAGATTACATGTTCGTAATGCCATTCCTTATGTGAGATAACAACTGATCATTGTTAGATTGTGTAAGGGTATGAAGAGTCCAACAAGCGATAGCTGAGGATGCAAAATAATTCTGCCCAGTGCTATAGGAGTTGCTGCAGCAACTGGAGTTAGTTTGAACAAAACAGTCAGCCCATAAAGAGAGTTTGATCATTCAACTACCTAATTCTTATTAAATTCTTTTCGCATAATTTATCTAGTTTACTTATTTACTGCATTCATTTTATTAGATTGTTATTCCAGTGGTTATTTAGTGTTAATTAGAGTTTTCTTTAGATAGAAGGAAGTTTGCACTATTATAATTGTTGTAGCATTTTTGGTAACATCAGTCCCTGTGGAGACAATCTTGAATACTCATTACTTTATTACTTGTTGTGTTCACTTGCACATTAACACCAATAGTAATTGAGTTAAATTCATCAACAGCACCACTCTAATTTATAGGTAAATAACTTAGCGTAACTTCGATAGTGTATGAATGGTTGAGATAGTGACTAGATAAGAAACCATGAATGTCCAAATTTTGAATCCCTTAGCATTATAGAAGTTGATAAAGATGTATCCTAAATTATGATTTGGATTATCCTCTTCATGATATCACTTCTAAGTTGAGAATTGAGGATAGTTCAGATTTACTTGGAAATCTTGATTCTAGTAGGAGCAAACACCTAATAAAGTGGCTCTACCAAATAACTATATTCAATGAAATAATTGAAAAGGGATCTTATATTGTCTTTCAAAGATTGAAAAGAATATCTTCATAATTATTTCAGAATGTAGTAATGAACAAATAATATATTTGCATAAAACTCTCACTCTAAATGCTAATGAATTACAGATAAAAGCAACGATTAACTAACAGATCCATTAAATGATAGCTATATTTGGGACACGGTTGGTCCATTTCCAAATAAACAATTGCAACTAATAGAGTCCTGCATACGTAAGGCAAAAGGCACAAGTACAATCATAAGTTTTGATTGATTATTTAAAGTTATGCCCAATGGGTTTAACTAGAAAGAAACTCATGAATAAAAGGTTTCTTTAAGGCAATTATTTATGGATAACACTAGACATGCAATTGTTGTCATATCAAATAAATGTAATAAATGCATCTCAATGGAGAAGTAGAGAAAGAAATATACATATGGAACAAGTACAAGGTTGCTGCCAAAGTCTTTAAGCACATGGTTTGCATGCTCAAAAGATTTTTGCTAAAGGTTTTAAGCGCATAGACTGCATGCTAAAAAGGCTTTTGCTAAAGGCCTTAAGCACATAGTTTGCTTGCTCTAAAAGGTCTGTAAATGTATCTATGACATTCTCTTAATAATAGAATCTTAAATTTCATTAAGTTGTATTTTATTACAAGTCTTAAGTGATTTAAGATAGTCATTGCATTTATACATGTGGACCATATTTTTAGATGACTAGAAATAAAGAAGATTTTGTCAAAAATCATTGATATTGATCATCTAATGAAACATGGGAAAAGTTGCCTATGTTTTAGGAGCTTGAATCTAAATAGAATCCTTTAAGAATTTTCTAACTCTATCACAAAAATTAAATTTATATTAGAAATATTCTTAAAAAGATTCAAAAATGGCAATCTAAAGCCAATTATATACTCTTATAGAGAATGACAAATTCTTAGCCTTGGTGTGGCTATCAGATTTCTAACCAAATAAAGGTCTCACGTACACTAGAGTGTACAACACTTGATATGCTATGAGATTAGTAAGAAGTACCGATCCAACCCTCGAGAAAGCATTGAGTTGTTTAAAAAGGTTTTTAGCATACCTCTATAGCACTGTGAACTACTTTTTGTATATAAGAATATATTTGCGCTTGAATGCCAATAGATATAGTGATTTAGACAAGTGAAAATTGACCTTAAAATAGTACATCTTTGTATTGCATTAGTGGTAGTACATGGGGTATTACAATAACAAACATGTATAGCTTTGTCTATAATGAGAGCTATATTTATAGGCATGTTTAAGTGGCTATGTGAGAATTCTTTTTTTTGGTTATCTGTAATATCTCAAGATTGTCATAAGTACTTAGAGACTATGATGGAAAATGATAAACCAAACAAAAGGATTTCACATATAGAGGATATTTTTGTACTACAAAATACAAAGCTTGTAAAGCCATAATGATACAACAAGATATTTTAACTTTACAATATGTATCTACATAAGACATGGTAAAAATCATTAAAAAGAGGTGACTAAAGATTTTAATTGTCACAAGCTTGATCCATTAGGGATTTGCAGACTTATTGTCATAGATTAAGAATGTCATCATTGGATATTCTTATAATACCATATTATTAATAATAAAGTACTTGTTCAATACGTAAAAAGTGGAGCTAGCATAACCACATATACAAGATTGTAAAAAAATATATTATCAAGTTAAGACTAGCTTTTAAAAAAATATATTGTCAAATTAAGACTATCTTTTTTACGCAAGATATCGCCTCAATTGCTGTAGTAGCAAGTTGGGATGAGACATATAGAATTACAACACAATTAGATATATGGTCTACTGTAGTGGAGCTCATGTAATTCTAAAGAATGTGTTGCCTTGACTAGGTCAAGATGAGGTCACATTAAATAAGTTATTGGACTGACTATGATATATTCCACTATCATGGAAATATGATTTAAGCTAGGTATAGGTTTAGTGCTTTGTGAAGATGAGCTTATTAAAACTCAAGTTAAGTGCTTTAGTAGCGAGTGAACTATGATTTGTGCAATGAATAGTTAGACATATGCTCTTTACTACAGGAGAATTCATTGTAATGTGTGATTCATACCACGCATGTTTCTTGTGACCAATAAGGAAAATTAGTGAAAAAAAAAATGAAGGAATTCCTAGCTTCTTATTGTGTAAATTCTTTCGAGGTAGAATGAGACCTTGGTTGGTATCCTTAGTCAACTATATTTTGAGGTGAAAGATTAATGTTTGCTACTTTAGCATGTTATCTATGCCTATGACATTATGCGGCTTATAAAATGTGTCTAAGAAATTAGTTAGTCTAAAATCTTTAAGATATAAGTAGGATGGGAATATTTATTTTCCTACATCTAAATTGCATATTCACGAATCGACCAATCATATAATCTGTATAAGGATAGTTACAATTGTAAATACATAGAGCTCATAGAATCAAGCATATCTTTTATTAAAGGATTAAGTATTCTTGGACCAAATTAATGAAAATAAAATCTACAATACATGATGAAAAAATATCTAATCTCTTGTATATGTTACAATTAAGATTTCTTACTATTTAAGCTCCAACTTATTGTTCATAGGTCACACGTTGCATTTGCCTGTATGATATTGCATTTAAGGCTTCGAGCTTAATTGCTTTCGTTACTCTACATATGGTATCATCCCATCATGTGCGAGTAGGAGATGTTAGAATTGACGCTCATGATGGGCTGGACAAGCCCAACAAAAAGAACATCTAGAAGCTTCGTTTAGATAGAGTTCCATATGACCGCTATAAGCCTAATTGGACTCTGAAAGTTATGAAGTCTTTTGGTTGACTTTAATCACTGTATTAGCTTTTTATATAAACACACCTATTGTATCTAAAATACAACAGTGTGTGAGAGACATGAAAAGTATGTCAAACTTATTAGAAAATACATAGAGTGAAATGAGAGAGAGAAAAAGCATTAGACTCTTACAATGTAATATGAGGGGATTTTCTTTTATTATGATTTTTCTTCGACCATATGCATATGCTGGCATGAGGATATTCCATGAGATCATCCTTTGTCTCTACAGTGACATAACTTTGTTGTGATCTGCTTTTGCATTTAGGGATCAAAAGGTACACTTTTGGACTCCTATTAATTGTTTTGAATATACACGAAAATCAACAATAAACATAATCCTTAATTTGTTTATTATGAATATAATAGAATTTATTTAACTATCTTGTTTTATTATTGCAGTCCCTTAAAGATGCAAGCAATTAGAGGGACAAGTCATTTCCATGTTATGAGAGCCTAGTAAATATATTCAGAAAAAACCGTGCAACTGGAAGGTCAGAAGAAACTCCAATTGATGTGGATAACGCAACACTTCAAGAAGAAATTCATATGATGAGGACAATGAGATTGATGATGAAAGTTCTCTGATGTCTGCTGCCATGCCTTCAAACTCTCAATACACTACTCAATCATCATCGCACAGGAAGAAGTCTAAATCAGATGAATATATTGCTATTGGTATTGACAAGTTGGTGTCAACATTTCACCAAGCCGACGCCAACACGTCTCAAAATATATTTGGAAGTAGTGAAGATCAATTTCATTAGTAAAGAGCTTGCTTCGAAGAGAACTTTTTGTGAATAATGAGTTTATTATACCTTAAGTTTAATGGTTGAGAGACTTTCACATATAAGGCTTTCAAGGTATTATGAAATTATCATGATCATAAGTTGGTATATATGAGGATGCTTTTGCGTGAACATGAGAGGAGATGTGGAGTTTGATTAGAGAGCATGCATTTCTAACTAAACAATGATATTTTACATTAGTATTTTGGCTTGTAAATTACCTGGATTATATAACACAACCCATTTTGTTGGTAATTATGTTACAACTATTTTATCACTTTGTTATTTTGTGATTTTGTTGTAGTATGTATTAACTTTGAATGAATCTTGTACATTTTAATTATTTATTTATATTGTGATAGTTTTTAAAGATTATTCGATTGAAATGTTTGCTTCAATATTTATTTCACAAGCTATATATTTAGGAATTGGTGAAAAAATAAATGTTATGTTGTCGAAAATTTTAGATTTTTTTTAGTTTTACATATGTTTTACGAAGAATTATGATTTTTTTTTCATTTAAACAAAAAAAAAATGATGTAAAAATTGTAAAATTAAAGACTTTTATATTTAATATTTTTCTAGGTATTGATAAATACTTGTTTCTAAGTGTATAATTTAAATTAATTACCAAAGAAATTAAAACAGTGCAGTGCATCATTAAACGTTATATAATATTATTATAATATAATACTAATGTGATATAATATAATACAATACACCTATATAAAATAATAAAATACAAAATAATACACTACAATGTCAAACGCACCGTTTGAGTAATTTCTAGGTAATCAAGCGAAAATCCATTTCCCGCCATAGGCTGGGTACCATTATCTGGAATCTTCTCTCGCACTTCTCGGTTCTCAGCTCCGTTTCTGATTTTAAATTTAAAGTACACCGATAGAGAAAGCGCGTAGCTTGGGACAGGAATCGTTTCACTTGCTATGGTAAGTTAATCTCTCTAAATATGTTCATGAATCATCTCTTTTCTGAAATTAAAATTAATTACGTAAACCTGTTGCGTACAATCATCTCTATCAACTTGTACGATCATTTCACGTTTTTCGAAATTCCGCTTCTTAAATTCACTTCTTGTTTGGCTACTGAGGAAATGCAGGAAAATTTAATATAATTAGGAATCTGGATCTGAGATTACAAATTTTTTTTGGCAGGAAGAAAAGTAATATTGGAATTTGATTAAGAGTAATTTATTTCTGTTTACTTCATTTTCTCAGCAATCGAACACATTGATGGTGGAATTGTTTCCAATTTCAGTTGTTTGCGAAGTGCCTTCTAGGTGTATGAAGAAAAGATTAGCTACATAAATTAGATATAATTTTAAGTTTTTTATTAAAATCTGTAAATTGTAAAATAAGATTACATAAAAAAAAGGGGAAAAATCAGGAGCTATTTAGTTTTGACTGGAAATAAAATTGGGTATCAAATTCAGAAGTTTATTACTGTTTGTTGTACTAGATTAACTCAATTTTATGTGTAAAATTACTCTTTAACTAGTTGTTGCAGAAATGTCTTGTTAATAGGAGGTTTAATTTGCTTTATTAAATTGTTGGTGCAGTCTAAGAAAAGGGGTCTTTCATTGGAAGAAAAGCGTGGCAAGATTCTTGAAATATTTTACGAGTCACAAGACTTCTACCTTGTGAGTGTACTGGATGGTTGCAATTTATGATTGCTTGCATATTTTCTTTTATTATGATTCCCCTTTATTGCTTGGATTCTTTACATTAAAGAATTATATATATATATATGATTGGCACAATTATGCCTGTTTACTCTGATTGGTTGTGCCACGTTGTTGAAAGCCTCCTATTTATGGAAAAGCAACTATAAATAGCTAAGGTCCCATTAGCGAGTACCAGGATTCTTTTCTGGGTTAGCATTGGCGGTGATCAAACTCATTTCTGGCCTTTTGGATATCTAAAATGTGGTTTGGAATAAGTTATTGCAACTGGATAACAAAATGGCCTTTGGCTATGTTTTCATGATCTTGTATTCTTATGATTTATTTCTGTCATTATACTTGGATATTATGTGATCATATAATTATATTTTTTGTCATATTATTTTTTATTAGTGTACCTTTATTTTTTATTAGTGTACCTTCTTTAACAGTTTTGGTAGGTTCTTTATTTAATATATTTAACAATCACTGTCTTTCCTTGTTTCAGTACATATTTTGTTGATAAAAAAACCTCAAAGTTCAAACTATTAACTACAACCAACAAGAACCCTACCAGCATATGAAATCATATCTAATCAAAGATTTATACGATGTTAAATTCACTAGTTCCTCCAGCAGAGCAAACACAACCACCACAAACATAAAAACAAATACAAACTCAAGCACAGCTTGTTACAATTTCATTAAGATAATCGGATAATTTGAAAACATTGCCACTTTAAAAAACTGGCTTAGGTAGTACATTAAATTACCACAGCCTCATATCTCTCTGAAATCTTCATTCCCTGTCAATCACTTTTTCTGTTAATACATTTGATTTATTACATATGTTTTGTCTATTTCAGCTTAAGGAGCTTGAGAAGTTGGGCCCCAAGAAAGGTGTAATTACCCAGTCTGTTAAAGATGTTGTCCAAAGTTTAGTGGATGATGATCTTGTCTTAAAGGACAAGATAGGAACTTCTGTGAGTATTTGTAGTTATGAGCATGTGAAGTGTGGAAGTCTTTTAATGCAGATGATTTTTTTTTTTTTCTTTTTTCAGCAGAAGGGATGAATTTTTAAGCAACTTTAGCAGCTTTCGCATAACTAATACACTTAGCCATATAATTGTGCTTAATTATTTGTAAATTTAGGTATACTTTTGGAGCCTACCTAGCTGTGCTGGAAATCAGGTGGTGCTCAAAAATCCTTTTTCTTTAGCATGAATTTATCATACCTAGTTGATTTTTGGTCTGTGTATAATTATATCTAGTCATTTGACATAAATTCATTTCGAATTTGATATAATCGTGTAATAGTTGAGGAATGTGTACCGAAAACTTGAATCTGATCTGCAAAGTAGTAAAGAGCGGCACACAGAACTTGTTGAACAATGTAATGCATTAAAGAAGGGACGGGAAGAATCTGTAAGTATATTAAGCTTCCATTTTCATGGTAATTTAAAGTGTACTTTGTATGCATAAACTACTTTACTTCTTTGATGTCTAATCTTTGAGTTTGCACTAGGATGAACGAGAGGAGGCCTTAGAGGAGCTGAAAGCAATTGAACTGAAACATAACGAGTTGAAGGTTGGATTATACTCAGTTTTTGTTCATGCATTAGGCAAAATAAACTTTTTTCTCAAGCTTGTAGTACTTCATGGATATTAATTTTTCAGGATGAGATGGGACAATATGCAGACAACGATCCTGCTGCCTTCGAAGCAATGAGTTCAGTGATGCTTATAATCCATCCATTTGATTTCTATGGGAATTTTTTTAGTTTTCACAACTGAATAATCAAATTTTGTATTTGCAGAAAATGCAATTGAAGTTGCTCATGCAGCAGCAAACAGATGGACAGGTTTTACCTTTTTAACATATTTTCACTATCTCTCCTCTCACTTTGTTCTCAGTTGAACTCTAATCTCCTTCTTGTGATTCTAACCATCGTAAGGAAATCTGCAGACAACATCTTCACACTGCAACAGTGGTGTTCAAACAATTTCCCTCAGGCTAAAGAGGAGCTTGAACAAATGTACAAGGATGTATGTTTCCTAATTTTTCCTTTATGTGCATATGCCCAAGCATCCTCCTTGTGCTTGTTCACTCTCTTTTCTTTTTTCTTCTTTTTTTTTTTTTTTTTATCATGGGTGCACTGGAGTATAACTACTAATCCTATGGACATCCTCTGAACTGTGCATCTATGCACTGTGTGTCATAAGAATTCCAGAATACCCTTTACAGTTAGGCATAGCTGTACAGCTAAATCAAGTTCTGTATTTGCTAAAATCAGGTGCAAGCATGTGCATGTTTAAAGAATCATCTCCTTGTTTCATAGGTTCGACATATCGTTCTAAAATCCTACTCTTTTATTCTAAATGCAGGTTGGTATACCAGAAGATTTTGACTATTTAGAGTTATCACCAGTTCCACTGAGCTCAGTTGGTGATCAGATAGTGGAAGGCTGTCCTTAGTATGGCTTATCTTTCCTTGGATACATAACACTGTTGTTCTGTTGGACATTCATTGTTACCTCTATGAATATGCAATGTCATTTTTCTAACTAGTACAGCACAGATATCTTGATCAAAGGTGTACATCTTAGTAGGTGCTCCGTCTAGGATCATTAATAGCCTTTACTTTGCCCTAGCATTATCAATTGCTTTTTCTTAGAATCTATTGTTCTCCGTTTTATCTGAAACTGCTTTTTAGCGTAAGGTAGGAATCAAGCATCTGTAAGAGTTGACCTTGTTCTCGCCTGGCAGACATCACAATGTTGGATTTTCTTACCGTTTCTATCCTTATTTAGTTATTTCATTATGGCTTGTCAATGTCTTTGATGCAGTGGATGGAACACAAAGCAGAGTATACTGTATTTGCAGTATATCCATATTATTGTGAAGTAAGCAAGTAGCTGAATCAGTAGATGGTGAAGCAAATCTAGAATTGAGAGTTTAAAGAAGAATAACGTGAACTTTTCGCATAATATCTAAATATTTTTATCTCAAATATCAATGTTTGTAAATTATTTATATAACAGAGCAGATGAGATGCGCTGAATATGCAGCAAAATCGGTACCAAGTCATGTTCCCTAACTCTCAATCTGCTTTCACCGACCAATACCGACAGCCAAATCGTCATTCAAAATTTGAAAACCCATAACTGAATAAACTTTTTGAATAATCAATTCTAATCCACCTCAAAGCATTGTGCAATCCAATCATTTTATTCAATGTGAAAATAGAAGATGTTCCCTCATTCACTGGGCTCCGGCTGCCATCCGCAGCTCAGCAGTTCCTGAAGTGCGAACATGCAGCCATTTTTTGTCGTACACCTGGCACAATCAACGGCCCAAGAAGTGCATTAGAACCCTGGCAATCATACAGCGTTGTAGGCCAGATTGGTCACTTCTTTTAAAATATATATATATATATATATATATATATATATTCTTTTATAAAGATTCTCTCCAGTCTTGCACTCTCGATTCCAGCCTGAGCTTATTGGTTTTCCTCCTCTATAAGAGAAAACAAGCAGGGCCGATACTCGAGCTCAAAAATTACTACAATGGAGATGTGTAGATTAATGCGGTTCATTGGTATGGCCATTGCTGCACTTCTTTTCTTCACACCACTCACCAGTGCTCAAAGCCATTCCCCTGCACCTGCCCCTACAAGTGATGGTTTGTTCTCTCTCTCTCTCAGTTATCAATAGTGCTACTTCCAAAGTGAGGTTATAACATTGACATTGATGAATCTGATACTGAAATCTGGTTCGGATTGCAGGGGTAGCAATTGATCAGGGAATTGCTTGCGTTCTAATGCTGGTTGCTTTGGTTCTTACCTATATTATCCACTGACACAGTTCTTCAGCAGTCGCAGAGACAGCAAGCGTCATCAAGAGGTGTAAACCAAATGATCAACGCTTCCGGTTGATGTTATGCGCCTTTTTATTTTTGGTTTCTTGCTGCTTCTTCTGCAGATGATTTAAAAGTTCAACCACCGTTCTTTCATTCATCAAGGAATTTAGTTTTCTTCCACTTCTGTTTACATTTTTGTATACCCATTATTTACCTGTCTTTTTAATTTTTAATTTTAAAGTCCAACCACCATTGTTTTTAATTTTTCTCAAAATATAATCAATAACAGCATGAGCACTTGAGCGCAGCCTTAAGAGGATCCATTCCCATACACTATATTTTTAGATCGTAACAAGACACTATCGTCACCAATTGTCATCCTGTGTTTTCTTCTCTGCTGAGTCAAAACAACAAACAACTTTAGCATTAGCCTCTTTTCCATGAATTGTTGCAAGAAGCAACTCACAAGTCACAATACAAATAACACTACGGTATTCCCTCCTGCCTCAGCTCAAAGATTACTTTCATTTTTTCCAAGCAGCAAGCTGCAAGATTAAAAACGCGGCACGTCTACTACTAATATCACACATTCCTTTCAATGGAGTCACGGTTTGCTCAACCTAATTTTTAGTAATCACAGAGCCAGAACTCTCAATGAATGCATGCATGACTATAACTTGGTAGTAATTCGACCATGTAAAAAGACGATTCACAATTTGTTCATTTATTAGTATGCCTAAAAGAGTTTCACATCATATAACCTGGCAGCACTTCTTCATGAGATGTGAATTTGCTACCAAGGGCTCAACGAACATAAAATTTTCACAGGGGAAGGAAAAAACACATCAAAGATGATGAACTCAATTAAAAGGTCTATAAGACAGAATACAGGATACATATTTCAAATGGGACTAGTGTACGCAAACTTTATATACAGTCTGTTCATTGAATGCACACAGAAATCTTGAAGGTGATCCAAGTAGGCATAAATCTCCACATTATACTGCCAGCTATTTAAATAATCTCTTCATTATGGTGGTAAAACCTGCATTAGTTGAAACAATAAGTCAATTAAATGCTGCATGTAGCAGCCAGTCTATTAAAAAAAAGGTCCAACTATTATTTCATTTTAAAAAAGCTGATACCAAATGACTAAAGTTTTACTTCTACTATCTTATGCAAGCACCAAATAAAATGGGAGCTGGAAATAAAATAAGAACCTGCTTAAAGAGCCATCTCAGCTTGTAAAGCAGCAAGCTCATCTTCCTCAGCTGTCCGCTGCTTTTGGGGAACAGGACGGGCTTGTTGCCTGCCAGCAGGGACCTGAACCGGAGCAGCAGGAGCTGTTGTAGCTGGCTGAAGAAGCTGTTCTTCCAACTCAGCACCTTCCAGTTCTTCAAGTTCTGCTTCCAATTCATCCTGCAATGCCAACAATGATCAGAATTTTTTACAACGTTTATCTAAGCTTGATGTAAGTTGTAATGCGAAAGAAAGTCGTAGGTGGATTGTCAAGGGAATATTCACCTCATCGAAATCAGCAGCCGCACCAATAGGAGTTGATAATGCTTCTTGAATCTGCTTCATGTTCTCGGTCTGCTCATTGATCTCATCCATGGTCTTATCCACATCATCTATGTTCCTGAACAAACAACCATTTTCACATATATTAGCCATGCTTGCTAACTAAAAGCTGTGAAGATGTGTGAGCCGGGTCACAAAAATAAAAGCTGTCTTATGATTAATTTTACAATCAAGATTGAAGACAAGTTCATTGCAGATCCAAAAAACCAAAATTCTCTAGCAGAGGAAACAAACTAATAGGCCTCCAAATCAAACATCGCTTAAGGGCAAACTTGGTCATGAAATTCAGAATAAAGCAATTATGTATGCCCTTTGATACACGTAATACTTTATGTTTCAACAAAGTAAATCATAAAAATTGCTCCTAACATGGTAAAAGCAAATCAGACGTCACACAACATAATTATATTCCAAAGATTACCATGATAGAAAAAGGTTGCAGAAAGAATATATGTAGAGAACCAAAAAAGTAGAAAGCATGGTACTTTTATAATTGATTCTAGTAGCATGAAAATTAAGACAATAAAATCCAATAAAAACAATTTATAAATGAAGATGCCAGTATCGCAACAATTCAAAATAAACAAATACATACGTTGCTTTCTGCATAGCCTTCATTGCCGATGCTCCCGTCCTCAAGGCATCTACAGTCTCAGTTGTGGCTTTAGCACCTTCTAGCATTATCATCTGCAACATATCCATGCCAATAATTTTAGAATAAAAAACTGCAGCAAAAATGTTCGTAGAGGTTATAAAGATCCATTCTCACCTGATCATGAATGCGCAATTGGAAATTCCCAAGCTGCTCTATTTGTTGTTCATATAGCCTCTTCCTCTTCAAACATTGTATGGCCGCTGCACGAGTGAAATAGGTAAACTACTAAACAGTAAAACACTGAAACTGGAGATTAAAAAAATGATACGAGACAAAAAGACATTATAAACTTATAACATAAATAAGATAAGAATTATGGCCAAGGCCATAGATAGTACTACAACATTTTAAGAGTATCAAGAAGATTGAAAATGATAGCATTGAGAAGACAAAACTGATTTGACAAACAAACAGTTTAAAAAAATTAAATTAAATGAATTTCAAGAAGCTTTTGTGTCAATACATCCAACATCCACCCGACCTCATTTTAATTTTGGCACTTCACACACCCTAACCCCCACCCTCCCCATGCAGTAAGACAAACTAAATATTATCCCCCTCCATGGTTGGTGTGAGAAGTAATTGATCCCTTGAACTCTTACATCCACTACAAGGACCAAACAAACTGAGCCATCGCGTTGAGGCATCAAGTTAAAAACTAATCGAATTTAGAAAGAAAATGAATTCAATATTCCTTGCAGAGAATGCATAATTAATTGCTCAGACTAATAGCTATGATGAAAAAGTGTTCAATGCCCTAAAATTTAAATAGCAATTGACAACCATACCTCTTTTGTTCTTTGCTTTGGAGTAGTCCTTGGCCTTTTCAACCTCTGCAGAAGCCTTTTTCAGGAGTACTTTCTCCTTTTTCTCTAGCATTTCAAGAGTCTACACAACACACCAAATATAGAGCTAGGATTAAGAAAAGTGGCAAAAGACAGAGACACAACAACAGCAACAATAAGCACAATCTTGTACATCTCAGTGAATACAGAATTGAACAAGTGACAATATATAAAAGCACATAAGATGAATGAATTCCCAGGCTAATTTTAAAAAACAATAATCCAGACCAAGAATCATCACTAGCCTCCAATATTTCAAAAGGGTCTTAAATATCATCAAGATATCAGTTCTTTGGAGATAAACAAACACTTATACCAAACATAACAATAAAACAAGAAATTACACCATTACATGCAACAAGAAACAAGGAATTGTACATCAAACTCATTACCTTCCCTCAATCCAAGGGAAAAAAGTCATTAAACAAACAAAGACATATTTTTCAATGAAATTCCAAAAATCAGAACAAACCTACTATTATGTATTTAATAACAAAAAAACAATTATCCATCAAAATTTCATTCTTTAACCAAATTGCTTTTGCTTCAGAAACCTGCTCATAATATAACAATATCTTTAGATAATAATGTAAAGCAACTATTTGAAAATTTTCATAACACCACACAATCAGAAAATACAAATTTCAAATTCTTGTCCTTTGTTCATAATACGAAAATACCTTTAGATAATAATGTAAAGTAACTATTTGAAAAGTTACAGAGCACCACACAATCAGAAAATACAAAGTTCAATTTTTTTCCTTTTTTATAATCTTTTACGCCATCAAATTCCCTTATTCCATTTCACAGCCAAATCAATTACAATCCAACAAGTGGACGAAATAATTAAACAAGAAACAGAATTAACAACAAAAGGAAACTAATAAATAAAGAAGAAATTAAATCAAACATTATAAGTCTTCATACTTCATTTAGCTTATCGAGCGTGGTTAAGGCATTGGTTTCCTGTTTAGGTTTTCCAAAAAGCCGAGTAAACATGGTTGATTCTCCGCGAGTAATCAAAAACCCTCGATTTTTCCTGTCACAATTAAAACAAATGCGATTAGCTCATTCAAACCCTAATTCAATGATCACGCAAACCGATCCGCCCAAAACGACGACGTCCGATCGTAATAGCATCAATTTCGTTCGATGAACGATCGTAGATAATTGAAAAAGAAATATATAAAATAGACGTGTAAAATTAATTTTTTCTTATGTAATTAAAATCTGTAAACGTACCTCTGTAATTATAAAATTGAGGAAAAAAAAAAAGAGACTTGGAATTCTGACTTTATTAAAAGATGCAATCGATAGAGATCTGTGAATTATATGAAAGGGAGAGAGCGCAGTTCGGTCTGCAATTATCTTAAGCGTGTTGTGTTTGAGACGGAGAGGGGATGCTGCTTTGCCTTTTCTTAACGACTTGGACTTTACACGTGGCATCCACTTGATTGGCTCGTTGCGCGTTTAGTAAGTTCTATGGACGGGATGTGTTACAATCTTCCTCCGACTACAAAAACGTTGCGTTTTGAGACTCTAATATTTTTTTTTTAAGAAAATTATCAGTCATATATTTTTAAATAACACCTGTATCAAACGTATGTAAATACTTATTAAGTGTATCACTCGTGTACTCTAAGTTAACAAAACACTTCTGCCGTCTATCAATCCGTTAACTTCTGTTAGAAAATTAACAGAATTGTGGTAAATTGACTATTTCGCCCTTGAAACTCAAAATGAGGTAAAAATATAAATTTATCCTAAAAAATAATGTAAATTTTCAATACACAATTTTTTTATTTTTTTATTAACAATATATTTTTTATTTAAAAATAAATTATTAATGGTACATATTATTAACAATTATCCATAAAAAATATCTATATTATGCTATAAAAATTTATTAACAACATATTATTTACAATTATACATATTATACCATAAAAAATTTCAGTTGGAGCCTGAAAAAGTAATTTTTCAAAAATTTAGGTTAAATTTTGAAGGAGCAGATTTTACTAATTATTAACAATTATCCGATAAATGGGATGACATTTCATTTTTATCAATATATATCATATGACATGTCAGTTTTTACTAGGTAAATGGGATGACATGTCATTTTTTTAATCAAAGTTTCATCCATCTTAAAAGAGTAGATTACCCTTATGAGGTCAACGCTTGCAAACGGAAGTTAACAGATTAGTGGACGGCATAAGTGTTTCATCAACTTAGGGTATACAAATGAAACTCTTAAAAAGTATTCACACAAATTTGATACGAGTGTCATTTAAAGGTATATGGCTGATAATTTTTTTTATTTTGTATTAAAAGTAGAATATGAAACGTTGCTCACATTTGGTGGATTTAAAGCAAGCTAGTCAAGGAGTTTATGCAAAGGAATTAGATACCTTGGAGCTATTATAAAGTTAAACACAAATCACAGTCACATATGTAAAGTGATAAAGTAAAAAATATGTTATAATTTTAATCATGTGATGATAAAAGTATGATCTGCCTTAAAACAATTCCAATATAACCAGACTCTTACGTAATTTATTAAAGATGCTAATCCTTGATCTCACTATTACACCAACCTTTACTGCCTCAGTGATAAATTTCAAGCCCTATCTGTTAGTAAATTATTTATCTAAGTACATATAATCTTTGAAAATACAAACAATGTACGACCAACTATGTTTCATGAATATATTTAAAGAAATTTGACAAAGACCAACATATCCAAGACAAAAATTAATTTAATTGTGAATTCTCGATTTTCATGACGCAATCAAATAGTAAGCGAGTAAGTTCAAATAGACTAAGAAAGTATTGCATTTTAGTAATAAGCTAAACAATAAAATGAGAAGTAAGTCTAATGAATATATTTGATTCTCAATAAGAACATTTTTAAAGTTTCATATAACTTTTGGGTATATTCATGTAAAAAAATAAAGAGCCTAACACATTTATCTATATTTATTTTGATTTTTTGAAATATTTATAGTACAATTATCGCTCTCTGTTTCAGGTGAATTATTATTATTATTATTATTATTATTATTATTATTATTATTATTATTATTATTATTATTATTATTAGAATCCTAAGCATATTTACAATAGAATATTTAGTGGTACCAACCTTGACCAGCGCACGGGTTCAGGGGAAATTTACACAAATAGCCACCAAAGTTATTGATTTTTCAATTTTAACCACACAAATTTATTTGTATCAACATTAGCCAAAACTAAAATTTCTAGACCAAAGTGCCCCTCTCACATTTCTCCCCCAACTCCATCTGTTCGCGTGAGATCTCCAAGAGCCAAAACGGCGGCAGCTTCAACCATCATCGGCGGTGGCTTCACACACCATCAACGTCCGATCCACTTGCAAAGGCGAAGAAACTGAACAAGATCCACCATTCAAGTTGAACAAAACATAAGTAAGGCATTTTATTTTTATTTGATTAATTAAGAATTAAATTTGAGAAAATAGTGGTAGTAGCTTGAGAATACCGGTTGTGGTGGTGGTGGTGGTGCTTGTAGCAGTGGTTGTGGACTTTGGGAGTATGTTGTTCTGTCACGGAGTTTTTTTGTGCGAAGGGCGCGATTTGTGCGCGATTGTGCTGCACCGCGCGACCTAGTGCGATGGTGCTGCACCGCGGGTGCGAACTCGAGCGAGGGGGCATCACCCATCGCGCGAGTTTGCGGGAGGGGGCAGCGATGGTCTCGCGAGTTCGCGCGAGGGGGCAGCACCCATGGCTCGAATTCGCGCGACCATCGCTGCCCCCTCGCGCGACCATCACACGAAAAAATGAAAATAGACGCACCCGTCGCACAAAAATACAGAACATGCGGTCTGCATTTTTATGCGACGGGTGCCCGTCACACAAATTTTTGTGCGACAGCATGTCCGTCGCACAAAAACTCAGAATGTCTATTTGTCAGTTTTTGTGCGACGGGATGCCCGTCGCATCAAAATTTATGTGATAGCATACCCGTCGCACAAACACTGACAATAGATGCTCTGTGTTTTTGTACGACGGGCATGCTGTCGCACAAAAATTTGTGCGACGGGAACCCGTCGCACAAAAATGCAATTTTTGTTCCAAGAGTATTCAGTCTTAATTTTTGTACAACTGGTGGCCCTTGCACCAAATTTTGTGCGACGGGTGGCCGTCAGCTCTAAATTTAAGGCTGATTGACAAAGAAAATATTATTTTGTTTGTGCGATAAGTGCCTATCGCAAAAATGTTTGTGCGATGGGTGCCCCGTCGCACAAAAATTAAGATTGTGTGTGATAAAAAAATGCAGCGAGAGACTGTCGCATAAAAATATAGATTACATAAAAAGTCATTTTTACTTTGTAGATACGTTTTTTATTTTATATTATTAATATTATTATTTTACAAATAGCACAATAATGAGTTTGAATTTCGATTTTGTCTCAGCAGTTGGCGAAAACTAAGTTGGCAAAGCGCAATCCACCTGAACCTAGGAAGGAGTTGGGCGTGATGAAGTTATGCTTTAATGATCATTTTCCGGGTCGTATTTCAGAGACGTCAAAATTTAAAAAAGTTATCGCATCTATCCAGCGTAAGCTAACGCGCAAACAATTGTTATTGTTCAAAAGTGATATTTTTGGACACTTCCTGGACTTGGGTAGTTATAATTTCAGTGGTGTTATAATTCACAACCTATTGCTTAGGCAAGTGGCACATGAAGAAAATAAAGAAGATCAGTTATGGTTTTAAATTGGAGAGCACTTAGTACGTTTATCGATTGGGGAGTGATGCCTCGTTACGGGGCTTTCCGATGGTCCGCACGGCGTACCAAAAAAATTGAAGCCACAACATAGGTTGCTTAATAAGTACTTCGGTGGTCGGTTCAAGGACTTGAATCTCAAGCAATTGGATGCTAGATTTGCCGCTTTGAACTTTCATGCTATGGACGACACTGATGCCCTGAAAATTGCATTGTATTACTTTGCAGATAGGTTACTGAATGGGAGAAAGGATCATAGTCAAGCTGACTTTCAGCTAATGAATCATGTTGATGATATAGACCACTTTCGAAGTCGACCATGGGGCCGTTTATCGTGGCAAATAATATATGATAGTTTGAACAATGCATTGAATCAGAAGGCCAACAAATTTAAGACGGAGCGTTTGAAAAATCCTTCCCATAATATTGAGAAATACAATATTTATGGCTTCAGTCATGGGGTTCAGGTGGGTTGGTAAAAAAAAAAATAATATTATAGTTTTTAGTTTTATACCTATACCAAATTAACTTATGTGGTTTTTTTTTGTTTGTTTGTTTGTTTGTTGTAGGCTTGGATTTTTGAAGTGATCGAGGGGATACCAACACAGTGGGCCGTAAAGATAAACAATCATATTCCCCGCATCTTAAAGTGGAAGGCATTTGTTTCTTCGAAAATAACTTATGATGCAGTGCATTCGTTTTTCAACGACAAAACACATTTTGTAAGTATATTTATATATATATAAAACAACTAAAATTGTTACTAAGTACTAAAAAGTTTTTCTAACTTCAAAATTGGTTAATTGTATGATAGGGGAATGTTATGCAAACCCTCCAACCAGATGCAAATGAGAAAATGCAAAACTATTGGGAGTTTGTGAAAGCTTGCGTGCCATATATCCCGATATGAGTTTGTAATGTAAGTGGCATGGAGTAGTAAAAAGTTTAATACATTATCGAAGCTGGACAATGTTGCTAATTATTTACTTATAATTTTGTACCATCTGCAGCATCAATCTATAGTCAATATGCCGCTAATTCGAATGAAGGTACCGGAGCAGAACCCTATTGAAGATGAGCATGCTCCAGCCGACCAGGACGACCGCGATGAGCATGCTCCATCTGACCAGGACGACCGCGACGAGTATGCTTCAGCTGACCAGGACGACCGCGACAAGTATGCTCCAGCTGACCACGACGACCGCGACGATGATTCTGACAACAGAAGGGATCCTGAGGCAATTTTTTCCTTAATAATCATCTCTGTTGCACAAATATAAATTAATTAATTATTTTTACACTATCTTGTTATATTTTTCTGTCCTGATAACAGTCCAGGACAAAGTTCTCCTTTGATTATGTCATCCGACGGATGGACAAAATTGATGACTCCATTTCTGAGCTCAAGTCTGACTTAAGGGAGTTTAGAGAAGATGTGATGGGGTTCATCCATTCATATAATGATGGTACATCCAAGCGTTCATACGATACTTCTCCGATTGGACGCTCATATATGGTAGGGTAGTTTAGCATTTTACATTTGTTATTTGACCTTTAAATCCAACATGAGTTTAATATATTTATCCTGGCTAATTGATAGTCCCCGGGAGACCGAGGAGTGTATACTGATGTTGGTGGCAACAACGATCAAACTCTCATATCATTACACGGTTTGTACGGGGAAGTAAGTGGTGATAGTGTACAAATCTTCACAGAGGCGCCGCCAGGGATAAGTAAGTTTGGACGTACCTACCGGCCCTCATACGTTTTTAATAGTCCGTACATGATTCCTCCTTTTAAGAAAGTTCGGAACATTAGGCCTGTGCCTACACTCCAAATACTGGATCGTGATATCAACGAAATAACTAATGTCGCTATAAACCCACTTAGAGGATTGGAGGATCCAACAGGATTCGATGAGTTTGATCAGTGGTTTGCTTGCCAAATAACAGTGGATCGCACTATTCGACAATCGCGCAAATTTTTTGAAATATTGTTGGGCCACGATGCACTAGGATGGTTACGGAATGAGGTAAGTATTTTTAAGTGTAAGTATTTTTAAGTGTTATTTCTTAAACGTTTCCTCTACTATTTCTATTTTAAACCAACCTGTTTCTATTTTGCTACAGCACATCCATGAGTACTTGCGATTGATAAGTGAGAAACAGAGACAGTATCCAAATGCCATATCTCAGCGTGTCACGCATACAGATACGTTTTTTTGGGTAATTAGCTTACAGAACTTATAAGTATCAATATAATTTCTTATCTTGTAATAGCATATTGATGTTGATACTCTCCTGTTATTTTTCTTGGAATATATCTACTAGGTCTTTTTGAAGCAATTATGGAACAATGGTGACTGTGACCTTAATTCACTACAATATAGCTACAACTTTAATAGTTATATTGATGGACGAGAAGAAATCATGTCGAAACGTTTCGCAGACATCGATATGGTTAGAAAAGCTACACAATTCAATATAGTTTCTATTGTTTTTTTAGATCTTAAACAAAAATAATTAACTTGCATTAATTAATGTATGTAGGTTTTCATTCCCGTAAATCTGGGCGGCGATCATTGGATAGTAGCTCGAGTGGACCTTCGCAAGAAAAATGTGTGGATTTATGACTCGTTGGTGGCGGTTCGTGATGATAAAACGTACAAGGATAAATTCAAGCCACTTGAAGTCATTTTCCCTCGATGGTTAGAAGATGTCGGCTTTTACAACGTCCGACATGACTTGCGGAATGTCGACCCTTGGAATGTCAAAATATGTAAGGGTGTGCCGCAACAAGAGCCCGGTAGTGGCGATTGCGGCGTTTTTATGTTGATGATCACAATGTATTTAATGTTCGGGCTCAAACTCAATTTTACTAGTGCCCACGGGCAGTACTTTAGGAAGAAAATTGCTGTTGACATATTTAATGGTGATATTGGCCTTTAGGATATTGTGGCGTCGATATGTAATGATGATATTGGATTTTAGACGAACATATTTATAATTATTATTGGTGTCTACCGAATTTTCTTTTTTTACATATAATTGAAATAATAAATTTGCAATATAATTGAAAATAAATACGTTGTTATATATAATTGTGCAATAAATAAATAAAAAGTTCTCAAAATACATAAGGATTTTAAACGATACAACTAGCTTCGACTCGACGCAATGGGATTCTTGCACCTCTTCCGATTATGACCCGCTTCATTGCACCGGCCACATCTTACAGTTCTCCTATCAACATCCTCACCAACAGAGGGTATTCTGAGCTCTGGACGACGGCCGGATGGTGGTGCTTCTATTGGTGGGTTAACTTTCATTGCCCGAATTTCCTCAGGAACCTCCCAATCTGTCATGTCGCCAACGGGCTCTACTGGTTGTGCATAAGCTGTCACTAATGATTCCTTAGTGTAAAATTCAGAACAAAGGCTTATGTAATCCACTCGAACAGTTAGTGCAAGCAGCAATCGCATGTGCACAAACAAGCTGATCAAGTTGGAACACTCTATAGGAGCAAGTCTTCTCACATATGTCAACTATCCCCTCTTTAATACCACCGCCGAAAACATGAAATCGATACTGAGACACAGGACGAACGATCATTTTTTCTGCCAAAGCTCTTCTATCAGAGACTATTTCGGCTGCCCACGTTGTTAGACGAGAACTCATCGAATCAGCTGTTATTTTCCTATTATAAAACCATTGCTGCAATGTTTTCCTAAAGTGATCAACAAGATGAGTTATAGGAAATTTCCGCGGTTCCCTCATTAATGAATTAACGCTCTCTGCAATGTTGGTGGTAAGAATACTGTACCTCCTACTTTCAAACTCAGACCTTGCCTAATTACATGTGCCAACATTATTCTGTAAGTAGTCAGCTGCACCCGCATGGAGTTGCCACAACCCCTCTAGTTGTTTTTTAAATTCTTCGTGTCCATATGTTTTCGCTGCATTTATGAAGGCAGGCTCTAATTCATCCCAAAGAGCTTTCGACATCTTGAATTTTGACTTAACGTTACCTTTCACATGGTAAAAACAAACGCCATGGGCAGCTGTGAGAAATACTTTTAGAACGGCTCTCTTGATCGCGGTGCATAGGTCAGAGATAAATACTAACTCCGACCTATCACCAATTACTCCATGTAATTTTGTCATAAACCATTTCCAAGCATCATTGTTTTCCGAATCCATAACCCCAATGGCTAACGGATACAATTGGTTGTTTCCATCCAGGCATGTCGCAACAAACATACTTCCACGATATAACCCTTTTAGATGAGTACCATCCACAGCAATCACTGGCCTAATGCACTGCATGAAACCCTTGATAGAAGATCCAATAGCTACAAAGTAGTATAAGAAATTATCATTTCCATCTCGCCGCAGGTGGGTAACTGTACCTTCATTTGTTTTAGTCAAAACATGAGAATATTTAGGAAGTAAGTTATATGACTCTGCAGGGTTTCCTCGAACTATTTCAAGGCCAACTTCTTTAGCCCGATATGCTTGCTGATATGTTAATTGGACACCATATTCCTGCTGTATGTCTGCTCTGATGTCATTTGGAGTATATATCCGTTTTTCTTGGATAAACTTATCCGCAATAATATGCCCAACAACCCGACTCCTTACTTGACAAACACCACCGGCCAATACCTCATTCCAACAAGTGTGTAAGTTGTCAACTTTTCTCACTAACCACGGAACATTCTGCTCATTCGAAGCTCTTGTTGCTCGAATACGCCATTTACATGATTCTGAAGAACACTGCGCCTCGAAACGTGTTGTTGTGGACCATGTGATCCTGAAATCAAATTTACCCCGCAAGGCAACTTTACGCAGTTCTAGTATTAACTCATTCTTGGCAACAAACAACTTACCCGCACTAATACCATCATAATTACAATTTCTGACCAAGTCAGGAGCAGCCAAGTTCGAAGGTAAAACAGGAGCAAGACTTACGAGTTGGCCAACTATTGTTCTCCTTATGGAACGGGGCACTGAAGGAATAGGTTGGTTGTCTCTGTTACTAATAGGAATACTATTCTGATCTTCATCGTCAACATTAGTAGGAATATCAGAAGGACCAACGCCCCCATCACGCACTGCTGTGTTGCCGAGGTCATTAATAGAATCATCATAACTGCAAAATTCATTATTGTAGAATGGAGAGTAACGTTGCTCTAACGATGTTGTTAGTGGTAATACCTCTTCTTCAACATCCGCTAGGGTAATGCCATCGTCATTAATAGTGTCATTGTAGTCGTGGAGTGGAGAGTAACGTTGTTGTAAAGACAGCGTCTGTGGCAATACCTCTTCTTCACTATCAGGGATAGAGACATTTGCTCTAAAAGAAGTTTCCGTTTCTACGGGTGGCTCAACATCTTGGTAATCAACTCGAGGAGATATGGTCACAAATATTGGAATGCATCCGTAATTTACCACATCAGAGGCCATATGTAATACAACCTTGACTATTTCATTGTTAAATATGTCCATAGGCAGTGAACATGTACGATATACTGTATTACTAGACCTCAAAGTTGTCTTCATGGTGATATTGTATTCATTACAATTTATCTGTAACACATCATAAACTCTTGCCAGAAACTGATCAAACGTACAATCTTTACGAACTAGAAAAGCTGTATTATTGCCATTCACGTACTCCATACGCCCATCCGCTAACGTCTCCCACCAACCGTTGTAACACAATTGAAGCACAACTGAATCCATTAAACCTAAAAAATATATAAAATAAACATAACAAATATGGTTACACACTAAAAAATATGATAAAGTACATATACGATATTTTATATTGATTTTGTTAAAACTATCATAACGGCTGTCTGTCATATATAATTTTAGGCAAATGTTTTGTTTGGTCATAGGAGAGACTCGAAAAAAATTTATGGGTTTGATTCGTTTCGTTACAAGCTTCGAAATGATATATTATACACAAAAAAATGGAAGCATTTACCATAAATTATGACCTTCATAAAATAGCCTAAATTTTGTGCAATCTAAAATTTTGTGCGACAGGTGTCCGTCGCACAAAATTTGGTGCGACGGAAACCTGTTGCACAAAATTTCAGATTGTGTAATATGAAATTTTGTGCGACAGCTTATCTGTCGCACAAACTTTCAGATTGTGTAATATGAAATTTTGTGCTACAGCTTATCTGTCGCACAAAAGTTGGTGCGACGGAAACCTGTCGCACAAACTTTCAGATTGTGTAATATGATTTTTGGTGCGACGGAAACCTGTTGCACAAAATTTCAGATTGTATAATCTGATTTTTTGTGCGACAGCAGCTTGTCGCAAAAAATTTGGTGCGACAGGTACCTGTCGCACAAAAATTCTAAATTTTCACGAATTGATGAACACCCATTGCGACATATTGCCACCAACATAGTCCGACAGTTCATGAAAACCACCAACAACCACCACCACCAACACCAACACCATCACAACAACACACAACCACAACACAACACAACACAAGAACAATATAAAGCATGTGTTTGAAATTGCTAGCCTAGGGTTTTTGAACTTCAACTGTTGATCTTGGAGATCTTGATTACTATTAGACGTGATTTTGGTGGAATTAGTGTTGTTAAACGTGATTCCGGTGAGATTGCCGCTGATGATGGTCTCCGATTTGGCTCTCTATGGTGCTGGTGTTTGGTGACAAGTTTGGGTGAGTTACAGGGGTATTGTGTGAGCTTTGGGTGAGGTTTGGGTGAGATTGACAGGGATATTATAATCCAAAAATTTGTTGTTTGGCTAATTTTGATAAAAAAACTTGTATGGTTAGTTGTGTAATTTTCTAAAATATTATGGCTAGTTTGGTAAATTTCCCCGGGTTCAATGAGTGTTCTATTCTAATTTAACCAAATGACCCATCATTTTGATATATATATATATATATATATATATATATATTTTTTTTTTTTTTTTTTTTTTTTTTGAACAGCCCCCCATTTGGATTTTGATTGGTGTAACGATGATACTTTCCCATGCCACACCTCTATACACCGAATTATGCACCTGAGCTTGCTTTCAAGTACCCACGTGGCGGTATCATCTGTGTTGGATTAGTTGGTTTGTCTGCACTGAGTAGCTCTGTTCTTGAGAATTCAGTCAGTTTTTTTGTATTCCCCCTTCACCTATAATTCCCCAAGATAATCTCGAACCCAAGCACAACTCATGGGTTCATCCAAGCTTTTGTCTTTGCTTGTCACTCTCTATTTATTAGTGCCAACATCCATCTCCTCGAATGTTTCTTTGAGCCCAGAGGAGCTGACTCAAATTCCAGTCAAGTTTCTTGATTTTGCGAAGAAACCTGAGATTTTTGATTGGATGGTGACTATTAGAAGGAAAATACATGAGAATCCAGAGCTTGGTTTTGAGGAATTCGAGACCAGTAAACTTATCAGAGCTGAACTTGATCAAATGGGCATCCCTTATAAATTCCCAGTTGCTGTTACTGGTGTTGTTGGTTATATTGGAACTGGCCAGCCTCCTTTTGTTGCTTTAAGAGCAGATATGGATGCTCTGGCCATGGAGGTTTGATTATTATTTCTAATATCTTTTTGACTTAAATAGCTATTGCTAACTTCTTGTGTAATATTTTTGTGATTATTGAAATGGACATGTTATTATTTTGGCGTTGAAACATTTACAAATCCTGTGTTATTTTGTGAATTCAATTTGTTGTGACAAATGGAATTGTTGAAGGCATGCATAAGATTATTGGTGTCATTGACTTTTAATTGAAACAGGAAAGTGTAGAGTGGGAGCATAAGAGCAAGGTTCCTGGTAAAATGCATGCTTGTGGGCACGATGCACATGCTGCCATGCTTCTTGGTGCTGCAAAGATGCTCCAAGTGTTTCGCCATGAAATAAAGGTTACTTTTCTTTTTCTTTTTTTTTGGCATTATTGAATTTGTTTGACGGTGTGAATACTAGTTTCAATTTTTGGGTATTAACACCATGTGAGATATAAGGCAAGCAAAACTGGAGGGTGGGGACATATTGATGATGAGCTACAGAGAATGAAAACTTTCTATGGTGAGAAGGGAACAAAAAAGCATAGATGAGTATGTTCCGATACCATAATTAGAATAAGTAGGAGATTGTTAAATGCCACTAGAATGTATTGTGTTCTTAGGTCTTAAAATGTCACTTATTCTGCATATTTATGAATGAAACTGCAATCACAAAACTTCTGAGGGTAAAGACCTGTTTGGTATTGTGGTTGGGCAATGGTAGCTTTTAACCTAAAAGCTTGGAAGTTAAGTTGATTTGATTCTACACTTATATGATGACAAACCTATAGTATCTTTAATTTTTTTGTCAAAATTATTTTTTAAAAGTCATATTTACTACACACTATCAACTTTTATTTCTTATTTACAAATTTTTCTTGGCAACAGCGGTGGCTTAAAAGATATAACACCTCAATACTAAACAGGGCCTACGATCTACTGATAGGCGTGGCCGCACAACCTGCTTATACGTTCAAAGTCTTATACTTGCTATAAATCGAGCGGTCTCTATCTGTTCCTTAGTTCTCCTCTCTTTTTCCTTTTTCCCATATATGAAGGAGAATATCAGAATGTGAGAGGGAGCAATCATGGTTGTGGGTGATGCAACAATGTTGTATTTGCTACTCTAAGTACATACCTCAAGTGTGTCTTTTTTTGTGTTGGTCATGTATGATATTAATGACTAGCATCACATGCACAAGAGGATGTTAATGTTCCCGTATTGCCTTTATGGCCGCTATGTAAATTGCACAAGGAAGTGTCCTTAATGACTGACTAAGGCTGATACTAATGCTGTCATGGTATCTTTTACTGTGTGGATGAAAACTTTGTTTCAACTCTTTTATTTGGATAGGGAACTATTGTCCTTGTTTTCCAACCAGCTGAGGAAGGACGTGGAGGAGCAAAGAAAATGTTAGATGCTGGAGCTCTGGAAAATGTAGAAGCAATCTTTGGACTACATGTTAGTTCACTTTTTCCAGTTGGTACAGTGGCCTCCAGGCCTGGCCCTACTCTGGCTGCAGGTGGTTTCTTTGAGGCAGTAATAAGTGGAAAAGGCGGTCATGCTGCCATCCCTCAGCATACAATAGACCCAATCTTAGCAGCTTCTAATGTGATTGTTAGTTTACAACATCTGGTTTCACGGGAAGCTGATCCCTTGGATTCACAGGTAGTAGTCTCTCTCATGTCAGACTTACTTTATGAACCCCACAAAACAGACAGGAAAAAAAAATGAGAGTGCAGCTATAATTGAAGTAAATCTAAAAGTGTCAAACTGCACAGAGCATGTCTCATACTTGTTTTAGACTCATCAAGTCATTTATCCCCATTTTCTATTGTCTAACATCCTGCATCTGTCTTCTACAAAGTCTTTGTAATATTTAATTGAAAAGTTTGATGTCATCATCTTTGTTTTTTTCATGGTTGTGTTGTCTGCTGTTGGTGTTAGAAGAGCCAACTTGATTAGGTAAAGGATTGCTTATTTCTCCTTTAGTATTCATTTATATCTTTTCCGAAAATAGTAATTGAATAATACATTTCTGAAATATTATTCCAGATTCTGTTAGTATTACCAATGTAAAACACAATTTTGCAGGTACTTACTGTCGCAAAATTTGAAGGGGGTGGGGCCTTCAATGTTATTCCAGATTTTGTTACAATTGGTGGCACATTCAGGGCATTTTCAAAAGAAAGTATTATCCACCTTAAGCAAAGAATAGAAGAGGTACACTTGTTAATTTTTGCTAATTCAAACGCCTTTTATTCTTAGTTGTAAGGTTCCTGAAAATTAAACGGTTGGAAGTATTCTATGCCCTATTCTAAATTATCAGTGTCTCCAAATTATTATGACATGTTATTCAGTAATAGATTTTAGAGCTCTCTAAATGCAAGTGGCAGGTTGTCATGAAACAAGCCAGCGTGCAGAGGTGCAATGCTACAGTCACCTTCGATGATAAGTCATTCTACCCGGTGACTGTAAACAACAAAAACTTGCATGAGCACTTCCAAAAGGTTGCAGCAGACATGTTGGGTATCCAAAATATCAAAGAGAATCGACCACTGATGGGTACAGAAGACTTCTCATTTTTTGCAGAGGCAATTCCTGGATACTTCTACTACGTTGGTCTGAATGACGAGACTAAAGGAAAGTTTGAAGCAGGACATTCACCTTACTTCAGGGTAAATGAAGATGCACTCCCATATGGGGCTGCTCTTCATGCATCATTAGCTACAAGGTACCTTCTCGAAAATCAACCCAAAACTACTTTGGCGAACGGAAGCCTTCGTGATGAACTGTGAGCTTAAGTTAGGCTCAAACCTTATTAGTAGAACAACTGAGATGCTCAAATGCCTCGGGAACTATTATTATGTTGTGCACTATAATTATTGTGGTTATCATAGATTATGTTTTCATCACTTGATTGAAATAGAAAAAATAATAATAAAACAAAAATCACTTGGGGAAATTGGCCCCTACAGTATCTCGGGGTTGACATGGCATTCACATCCCAGAAGGAATGTTAGTCTCATGTTGGAAATACAGTTGCCAACGCTACAAAGGAAAGAAAGCGGTGATTGTATTTTGATCTTTTACGAAATTTTCTCTAGCTCTCTTGACTTTCCACACAACGCTTATTTTGGTAAATGGGGACAGAATCATAGCCTAAAAACCAGCACATTTCTACACTTGCAATACTTCAAATATAAAATCATTATCCATAAAGCAACTAACTAGAGAGAATACAGAGAAAGTAAAAATATGTTGTCACTCTTCAACCCTCAACTCTTGAATTCATCTTCTAATCCAAATAAAAAATCATCAACAATTGCACCGTTCTCATCACCCTGTCGTGAATCTGATGATATAGCAGTTGATAATTGCAAAAATAAAAAGGATGAGGAGAAAATCAAAGCAAGGTCTTGGAGGCTGCATTGGATGACATGTTTCAGTGTGAAAAAATCAAAGCCTAAAGGCGAAGGCAAAGACAAGGACAGAGACAAATCATCAACCTCTGTGACATCTTCACCGATTCATGATAGCTGCTATAGTGCTATGAACTCTTATTATCGCGATGAGAATCTAAAAGCAGTCATTTCCTATTGTAGGAACTCGCAGGGACTGGTAATTAATTAATTCTGTTTATTAATTAACAATGCCTTTTTCTTCATTTTGTTATTTACATTCGTGATGTATATACATCACTGCTTAATTTCTAATCCATATCTGTAACCTGCAGGGGAGTAAAAAATGAATTACTATAGCATCGTAGAAGATGATGAATCATTTCACTCAGAATATGACGCCAATGATGAGAATAATTTAGTTTCCTTCATATGTTTTACCGTTTCAATGATCCCAATCGTTCGCTGTCACAAGCAGTATCATTCTTCTTTTCTGATAGGAATTGTAATACCATCTTATTAGATTGGTAAAGCAATTAATTACTGCCGTCTCTTTTGATTTATGATTAAATTGGTCCGTCACTATAACCATGTCAACAATCAATTGTTGCAATTGCAAAGCATACAATATTACTCCATAGACGTCGTATTGTCACATAGGGCTGGCAATTTCGGATTCAGATGAATCCAATCAGATTTCGAATAATTTGGAATGGGAAAAAGTTGTCTCATTTCAATTCGAATCTCAAATCTGATTCGATGCGATCCAAAATAATTCGAAATCGGATAAATATTTCAAATAAATTCGAATTCATATCAATATGGATTTTGAATTATATTTTGGATTTGGCTTACATTTAAAATACAAACAATATTTTACTTCACTCTGCCTCCTCCTTCGCACTTTGATAAGTCCACATGATGACTGGACATCGTGGAAGATTCAGCTAAGTTCGCTTGGTTTGTGTAGTCTGCAGCGTGTGTTGCATTGTGAGTGAGGTCAAGGGTCTGGTGGCATCATTATGGTTATGCTTATGGTTTATCTAATTTTCGCAATCTCGTGGTCTTGTGCTCGTGGCTACTTCTGCTTCGTGGTTTCTCCATTTTGTCGTGGAGTCGTCAGTTGTGGCGACTACTACTTTCGGATTAGGAAGATGGAATTAGGGATTTGAACGATGGTTGTTACAAGGCTACTTCCATATTTTCTTCTTTTTTTTATTTTTTAATAGCAGTACCGTAAATGTAAATCCGATCAAATTATTCGAATTGACCCGAATCCGATTCAATGTAAATAAAATCTAATCAGACGAGACATATCCAATGGGATTTGAAGGCAAATCCAAAAACTATCCGAATTTGTACGGATCGGATCAAATCTATTTGAATCCAATACAATGCTCAACCTTATAATATCACATAAATTCCTACGCCATATATCATCAACCCGCAAAATGAAACCTCATGTAGCTAATGAAAGGGAATACCTTTGGACAGAACTATAAATAAGCGCAAAAATAAGCCCCGAGAACCAGCAAGCAAATCCCCCTTACCCATCTATCAAGCAAATCCCCCTTACCCATCTGTCGAATTCCCAAGTAGGGATGGATGAGACATCAAATGAGGAATTTCCAGTGATTGCCAATCATCTATCAAATTCCCAAAGTAGGGATGGATGAGACATCTAATGAGGAATTTCCAGTGAAAGATGCTTCGAAACAGTCTCTTTTACCCATTAAGAGACATTCCAATTCAGATATTCTTCAGTAATGAGCAATTAAGATTACATCATTTGGATGAGTTAGCACCTCTTTGTTGATGAAACAGATCATTGGTAACTTGCTTTGTTGACATGAACTTTAGCCTTCAGGCATTATTATTACAAAGTACACAATCAAGCACCCCATCTACTCTAATTTTTAGATCAAAAAATTTGCAATTGCCTACTCTGCCAACATATTTCTTAGCACAGGCAGAAGTTTATTCAATATATGGCAAGGAGCCAAATAAAGATCTTATCAGTTGATTCTTTACCTCAAAAAAGCAAAAACTCTTCAACAAAAAGAATAAGATAATTGGAAATGAAAATATCAGAAATATTCCCAAACAATAAAGTTGTTCAAATAGAATTTCAGTTCTTTTTCTCCATTTTTCATGAGAAAAGATCAGGTGGTTGGCAGATTGTCAAACCATACCATATCAAACCAGAGAATCCTTCCTCTTCAGAGACAAAGGACCAATTGAACAACTATCATAACTAAGAAATACAGGCAAACACACAACAAACAGCAAATAAAGACATTTGAAAAGAAAATCACATAATCTCTACTAACAAAATGATGATCACAAGTTTAAGAAAAACAAAATCTCAAAACATAACATTAGTAACCGAATACCATAATAAGGCCTTTAAAAACAACATAAGAGAAATTATCAAAAACACCAAGTGCTTTTTCACCTATCTAACCCTTCTTCGTTCATCCTCTCAAGCTTTTTACTTCTCAGATGAGTTGGGTCCTCTTTTCTTTCCAAAACCAACCACTGCATCAAGCAAGAAAACAAGAACAAATTCGACAATCATAAAAAACGGGCACTAACAACTAATAGCCATTACTTAATAAACACAGAACTAGCACATTTTTTTCTAATCTACGCATTTATTTATAGACATGTACATATATACAAGCTAAATTGCAATTTAAAAAAACTCAGCTCTGTGTCATCAGCTTGTCTAATCCATACTTTAGCTAAGCATAGTATTTAGACTGATAAATTCATCTTCAAATGAAACTATTAACAGCACATATTAACAATAATTATAATAAAACGGCAGAAATTAAATCAAAACGACAGCTTAGATCTACAAAAACAAGCTAACAAGAGGAATCACCTGCTGTGACGAAGCGGCGGTTGTATTGCATGCGCTTGTAGGCGCGGCCACGTGGCTTCTTCTTCTTATCCTGTTTAGCAACTTTAGGAGTTTGGCCTCTCACTTTACCGGCACGAGCCAAAGATCCGTGAACCTTACCTGAGAAACAACAACGAGTTTAAGATTACTAAAAGAAACACTTAAAGCAAAAGCGAAAGCTAATACCAAAGCTTCTTTTTCAGAGAGTTTACCCATAGCTGATCGTTTGAGTTGTCTTGTCGGCTGCTGCTGCTGCTGTGAGACTCTTTTCTCGCTCGGCCAAATTGAGGCAGATAACACGAATCTAGGGTTAGGGTTTTTAGCGAATAGATAAATAGTCTATCGAGTGTGATTAGCTTGGGCCTGTTTTTAGCCCCATTTGAGAATTGGGCTCTTTGAATATAGGGCTTTGGCTTTTTTTTTTTTGGGTCATTTTCTTGTTGCTTTTCAAATTGGAAAATAAATATTAAGCGATTGATTGATGTTTTTAGGGAAAAAAAAAGTTGTTCAAAATTTTTATCAAAATGGAAAAAAAAATACTTTGATTTTTAGTGAAACAATTAGCATCAGAATTACTTGTTAATTTTATATAATTTTAATCTAGTTAAATTTTTTACCGAATAATTTTTAAATAATTTTATTTAACTTGTCGCTTAAATTCCAATTACGAAGAAAATGGGGGTTAAAAAGACTGTGTTAGGCTTTGCCCACCAGCCACTTCTCTACAAGGCAAAGGGAATTGTGGTGCACCAATCAAAGGAAATTTGCGAAAGTTGTAAATTCACATGGCTGGACATATCTGAATGCTCTAAAACAATGTAGTTCGAATATATTACTACCACACAAGAGATTATTGAACATAAATGATACTTTTTTCTTTTTTTCTTTTTGAGAAATTTGAATTTAAAGGCTATAATCTTATTTAATATTGTGATTGGATAATTGTAGTTTAAAAGTTACAGTAGTAAAACATTTGATTAAACATCTACTATTATGATTCACAAGCTAAGTTATTTTTGTAGCATACTAATATATTGAAAAAAAAACCAATAATATCTTTACTATTTTCTTAGAAATCATACCACATACTATCAAATTTTTATTTCACAACTAAAGTTTTCTTTCTATAACAACTGTAACTTAAAAATTATAATGTCTTCTTTTTACGTGATATTTACACAAGATTAGTCGCTCATCCATGATGCTTGGTATATGATAATATGAAAAACAAGGATGACACACAAAATGCAAGCCCATAATATTAGTGTCTCAATCAATGGCATGAGAGTCGTTTTAACCCCAAAACTTAATATCAACATCTTTTTCCGATCGTAAATGCAAATTTCAATGACCTTCTTTTCCAAGAAAGGACGACAACTCTCCGTGTGAATTAATATGTCTCACAAGGGTGGCTCAACCAATTTTGGGGCCTTAGGTGAATTATTTTATTTAGGCCTTTCAAAATAACTTATTACTCTCGTAAAAAAAAAATAATAACTTATTTCTAAAAATTTATTTATTTAAAATCAATTTTTCTAGCTTTATGAGATGCAAAATTAGTAATCAATTTTTAATATTTCTCTAATATATTTTTCTCGATATATAATATAGCTAATCAATTTAATCTTTTTTACGACATGGTTGATCTTAAATAAGTTTTTATCAATTTTAATTTTAAAAAACTTCTTTCTACTATTGATATTGTTAATAATATTTTGTAAGCAATATATGCATTTGGAAAAAAATCAATTTTTTCTAAATAATTAAGTACATCAAGTGGGATGTTTTTTTCACTTTGAAATAATACAACTAATTAAGAAGAGAATAAAAAAAAAGGATATTTGAGAACTTTAACTTTAATGGATTGAAGCTTTTTCATAGTGATTAACGGAAATAGTTATTTTTTTTCTTTAAGCAACAATTAAAGAAAACAATTTACATGCCCTAAAAAATCCAAACAAGGGGATAACATGAACCAATCATATCCAAATGAAAAAAATAAAAATAAAGAAAAAAAATTAAACAGAGTATTTATAGGAATAAATATGATAAAAACTGTTAATTTTAAATTTCATTATGGCTTACGTTTTTTAAAACTCAAGAAAGGGGCTCTCACAAAAGAATAACTATCTCAATTGAAAAAAATATTGAATATTGTTGATAAGAAACTTAAAGGTGTTACAACAAACTATGAATAACAACCCTATTTATACTACTAGTTAACTTAGTCTTAATCATTCTCAAATAAGATAACTTATCTAAAATCCTAATTAGATTAGAATTACAAATATAACTCAAATAACCTTAATAAAACAAGATAAATCCTAATAAAATACTAAATGCTAAATTGACTCAAATATTATAATTCCCAATTTATTCTATCTTATATGCTTCCTACATCAGTCTCCTTCTCTTCGAAAAAAACTCGTCCTCGAGTTTTGCTGAAAACAAAAGACTATCTAGAGGACAATTATATCATAAATTGACTCAAATATTGTCCAAACTAACCACCTCATAACAACAATTACATCCCCCAATAAAGGGCCACCCACTAAAATAAAGGGAGTGGATAACTCAGCTATCCTAAACGGATTCTAAATATCATCATAAGGGTAATTGTATTAGTCAACACACTTCATAGCACCAAATCAATCAATTCTATTAGCAATGCTGCCAGCATGATTGTTTCATGGTTGGGAAATATTTTTGTTTCAAAGTTGATTTGAAGAAAAAGAAAAGTAAAAAACTAGATAAACTATGGAATGATGATTTAGTGAAGAAGATGATCGTTTTACAATGAGCGACACGTCGAGTGAAACTATCTAGTTAATCCATAACTTCAATATTATACATAAGAAATCATAACTTACCATATGATTGGTACTGTGCTCATTAGATTATCTTCATAAACTAACAATGAAGAATAATACTAACAATGAAGAATAATATTCTCAGTTCATAAAATAAAATTAGAGACAATATATATATAATCGTGTGTCTTGACAAGAGTTCTTGTCAAAGGTGGTTTTGCACTTCTAGGATTCAAGGCTGTGAAATTTTTCAAACCTAGAAGCAGTACTGTGGTGAACCTTAGAGATCAGAGGACCAGGCCAAGTTAGAAACTTTTCTTATTTGATTACAAAATTAACATTATTGAAACCTATATAAAAAAAATTATATTAATTAGTTATGTCATCTCTTCAGCAATCATCAAATTCTTATTCGACTTCATCATTTGAGTTGTAAAATTGTTATCTAAATAATCTTAAATGATGTTTAGAACATATATTTTCAGGGAAAAAGATCATGATGTCTCCCTTTATTAGGTGTATCTTTAATTTGTTCACTAACAAAGTTATGTTGCACAATTAAAAAGTATTGAATTATTTGTTTTAAAAAATTCAACCCCCTTCTCCCAAAAAATAAAAATAAAATTGTCGTTAGTTTCGCTTGTAGGAAGCGCTACGCACCATTGCTAAAACACATTAAAATGGTACTCACTCCAGCCATGCCCTCAACCAGCGATCAACTCCATTTAGGTAAATATTAGAGTAGCCTTCACATTAATTCTTCACTCTTTAGTGTGAAATTCAAATTTTATATTATAAGGATATTAAATTTTAATAGAAATTAAATTTTTATATATTTTGTGCAACCAAACAATGAAAATAAAAGTAAAATTTAAATTACTTTCCTCTTCCCTATTCTCTCCTCCGAACCAAATATCACCTTAAAGTAATTATTAAAGTATTCCAACTTTTATTTCTCTTAGAGGAATTGATGTGTAGTTCATTAACGAGGTGTATGTTTTACAATCAATATGAGTTAAATTAAAAAAAGAAAAAAGGCAAATCAAACCCAGTAATATGAAAACATATTATCTTGGACTATTGGTGGGCAAGCAAAGAAACTTCGTGTATAGTAAGACCTATATTTAATACTTGATAGATTAATAACCTTTTATTATACAATAATTTTCTATGGTTCTCATTTGGGCAAAGGGTTAAATTAATAATTTATGTAAATTGATAAGATAATACATTTTCTAAAAACCTTTATACAACTTTGTGGTCCTGTTCATATAAGAAATTTTTAATTTGCTGAAATTACAAATATAATTATTTTAATATCTTGTTAAATAAAATATGATTCTATTGTTACTTATTTTTTTTCTTAAAATTTAAATATAGTTGGATCTCATCTCTAATTTTACTTATCGCTTCTAGAAGTTCTGGAGTTGAATTGAAATTGCAAGATTTTAACATATGTTTTGTTAATTTAATTTATATTTTATAGATAATTCATTTTTGATTGATTAGATTGGTAAATACAATAAATTTTTGGTTGATTAAAATGTATGTTCATTAAATTGTATATACACTCTATAAATTAATAAATTATTAATATACTGATTAGTTAATACCTTTTTGGATTAACAAGTTTTGTATGGTTCTGATATTATTAATTTATAGGGTTTTATTGTATTACTATAATATGATAAGTTCTTTTATCACAAAGAGCAAGCATTTTTCTTTATTCATATCAAATATCCACCAAAATTTTCCTAACATATCAATTGACAACCAAGATTTTCTAATAGCTATATTTTGCCACTTAATGTTTCAATTGTTATCATTTTATTACCAAAACCTTACCACGATTAAAACACTGTTGAGGTCACAGAGGTATTTAAGAAATTTTAAATTGAGGTCATTTTCCTATTTTCCTAGTTATTTTATAGATTTTTATTCTGTTAGACATCCTATTTAAGAGTCTTTTTTATTTCAATTATTAAAATTTTATTATATTAAAATATCTTCAAATAAAATTCTAAGTTTGTGACAATGCACCCATAATCAAAATAATTCATAATATTAATTTTACCTATACAAATAAATTTCATCATATTAAGCTCAGCTGTAATGAAAGCACCAAAACAATTCATATAATTTAGTTTTTAAATTCATTTAAAATTTATTTAGTTTTTAAATTCATTTAAAATTTTCAATCAAATGCGAAAGTAGAGTCAAAATAAAAATTCTTTCACAGAATGCTTAATGACCAAAATCTCTATCACAAAGTAGTCATTAACTCTTGATAGAAAAAAAAAAAAAAATCTCTTACAAATATGTCATACTATTATGGTAGAAAAAGTTATCACGAGTCCGTCAATTTTTTTGGCACATAAAGGGTTGAGCCCAAGAATTATCACAATGGTGTCTGTTATAGTAGATCATTTTTTTTTTTTTGGTAGTATATAGATCTTGTATTTGTTTTCATTTTTGTTTCAATTAAGCAATGATTGAAGATAGGTCATAAATTCTTGAAAAAAATCTTTCCAGGAGGTTTAATTATATCAAGTTTTAATTGCAATGCAGCTGAGTTTTATTTTCCATTTTGTTTAACATAAGGTTTCATGTTCTTAGTTATTTAGATACAAGTATGTGTAGTCATTGCAATAGGTTGATGGAAAAAAAATTTAACCCCAAGAAATTAGAGTTAACTTGGTAGTTTAATATGAAATTGAAGTTTTCTTTTTTCTTTTTGAAAAACAAAAGAAAAACATGCAGATTTTGGAAATAAATAAATATATAAATACATAAAATAGAAACTGAAAAATAAAAATACGAAGAAAAGGCTACTTCATTCATATTATTTTATATTTGGTCTTCCTTTTTAAATTTTAAATCCGTTTAGAGCTACAGCTTAGCTCATCGAAAAGAAAAAAAAAATTCCACTAGTGTGCGCAAAACTAAACAGCTGAGGGGCCGTAGCAAAATATATCAAAACATTTGGAGGTTGGGAGAAATTAACCCACTCTGAAAAACCTAAAATCTATATACCAAGCAACGGCCTCAATCCCTGCGAACCAGAAGCCACTCAGAATCTTGCTGCTGCTCACAAACTTGCCATTGCTCACGATATATCTCTCAGGTTTATTTAATGATTTACTCTTTATTATTTAGTATAAATAATAAAATTGGTTATTTGATTTAGAGGTGGTGGGTTGTGTCCTTTTTTTTTTGGGCCGGGGGGGGGGGGGGGTTGGGTTGCTTTAGTGAAGCTGAGACTTTCGTCTTCAAATCGCTTATTGTCTTTAGTTTATATTAAGTCGATCAATGGAATGATCATGGTTTTCTGTGCTTTTACATGTGTTATTCTTTAATGTCAGAGTTCAATTGAAATTTAGTTTAGTTTAATATTAAGAAATAGCTGGGTGGATTACTTTTTTTCGGTCTTTTTGTGCCATTTATACTACCAATCAAGTTCTGGCCATTACTGGTATCAATCATGTCATAGTCTGTTAGCTGTGTGGATTCCTTTTTATGTGCTTTAAGTCTCTAATGTTTTCTTCATTTGGACGGACTTTATTGTCTTATACCTGTAAATCTTGATTATTACTTTGTTAGGTTCTTCCGATTTTCATTGTGTTTTTCTGAAGTTTCATGCATCCTAATTTGAATAATTATAGGTGCACTCTCTTCCCACCAATGGCAGATAACGAGCTGCCGGTCAACCAAGTTGCAACCATGGATTTAAATGATGATGCGGTGCAAAGACACCAATTCTCAGACCGTGTTCTGATCAAGTCTATTTTGACTCGACCTGATGGTGGCGCTGGACTAGCTGGGCAGCAAGTGCGAGTTGGAGGATGGGTGAAAACAGGTCGTGAACAAGGGAAAGGCTCTTTTGCTTTTTTGGAGGTGAATGATGGGTCATGCCCTGCTAATTTGCAGGTTATTGTGGACAAGGATGTAGCAGATTTAGGCCAGCTGGTGCCAACTGGCACTTGTGTTTATGTTGAGGGCATGCTTAAAAACCCTCCTGAGGGGACTAAACAGAAGATTGAGCTTCGGGTTCAGAAAGTGGTCGATGTGGGTATGGTTGACCCGTCTAAGTACCCCATCCCCAAGACAAAGCTCACTCTTGAGTTTTTGAGGGATCGTATTCCTTTTCGGCCCAGGACAAACACGATAGCTGCGGTTGCACGAATTCGAAACGCACTTGCTTTTGCCACTCATACATTCTTTCAGAAGCACGGGTTTCTCTACATTCACACTCCAATTATCACCACCAGTGATTGTGAGGGTGCTGGTGAAATGTTTCAAGTTACAACTCTAATAAGTGATGCTGACAAGTTGGAGAAGGAACTGATCAAGAATCCTCCTCCATCAGAAGCTGACATAGACGCCGCCAAGCTTGTTGTCAAGGAGAAAGGAGAGGCTGTCGCAAAACTAAAATCTGATAAAGCAGGCAAGGAGGCGATAAGTGCTAGTGTTATTGAACTTACAAAAGCGAAAGAGAATCTTGCAAAGCTCGATGAAAGATCAAAGCTTAAGCCAGGAATCCCACAAAAGGATGGAAAGATTGATTATACACAAGATTTCTTTGCCCGTCAAGCCTTTTTGACTGTTTCTGGTCAACTTCAAGTTGAAACTTATGCATGTGCTGTTAGTAATGTCTATACATTTGGGCCAACTTTTCGAGCTGAGCACTCCCACACTTCCCGGCATTTGGCAGAATTTTGGATGGTGGAACCTGAAATGGCTTTTTCAGACCTTAAGGTGCGTTAGACATAAACTGCTCACTGTTTGGTATTTGAGAAGCTCTGATGTTTGACTTATTTCTTTGTGACTAGTCCTAGTCCTAATCTGGTAGCAATCTAGCAATATTTCTGTTTTACAGTATATGAAAAAACATATGACATTTCTACTATTATCTAATTCAAATAACAAACTTTGTAAATCAGAAAAGGGACATGTTTTACATTATATTACAAAGTTCTCGTAAATACACTATTCTTGCTGAGAGCAAAAAGAGGCTATATGAACTACACGTGTAAATTCTCTATCTTCATTGTAGTTGTAGCTTTTCAAAGTACTTTTTTTCTTTCTTAAACTTTCGGTATTTATCTTTTAAGAAAATTGTAGAGCAAGTAAATTTAATAGTTTTATAGCTTTATCCTTCCAAATTTCCAAGTTGTTATTCTAATTCAGTTAGTTAGTCTAGTTCTTTTGCTATTGCAACGTTTATTTGAACTGGTATTAGAAATTATCTTTCTTCTATAGCTTAGTTTTTTAATATCTTTTAGCCAAAACATTAAATGTCTTTACTACTTTGTCTATTAACCTATTCTTAAATCCTAATTTTTTATTTTCTATATCTACGGTTTCTTAAGGAAATATGATCCTCTTGATTCTCCTAAGTGATTAAACTTGTCTAAAAGTATTCCTAAAAATACTTCGTGATTAAAGTTCTCTTAAATGCTGTTTGTTTGGTGTTTGAGCTGTTGTGAAGCTTGACTGATTTCCTTTTTGGACCAGTCATAGTCCTGATCTAGTTGGCAATCTAGCCGTGGTGCTATTTTTATAATGCTTTCACATATGTTTGTGGCAACATTTGATCTGCTCACCATTAGTGTCACCAAGTTCTCAATATACCTGCTGATTCTTAAAGGTTCTTACTTTTGTAGGATGATATGAACTGTGCGGAGGCATATGTGAAATTTATGTGTGACTGGTTACTTGACCATTGCTTTGACGACATGGAGTTTATGGCTAAAAATTATGATAAAAGTTGCATTAACCGTCTAAGAATGGTTGCTTCAACTCCCTTTGAACGCATAACATACACTGAAGCAGTAGAGCTTTTAGAGGTTGCTGTGAAGGAGGGGAAACATTTTGAGAATAAAGTGGAGTGGGGGATTGATTTGGCATCTGAGCATGAAAGGTATGCAGACTGCTCATGTATATGTAATTGTTTCATCATTAAAGTGTGGGACGGTGGTACTGATTCCTTGGTTTGCTTGCCTACTGTTGCAGATACTTAACTGAGGTCAAATTTCAGAAACCTGTCATTGTGTACAACTATCCAAAAGGAATCAAAGCATTTTACATGAGGCTCAATGATGACTTGAAGACTGTGGCAGCTATGGATGTCCTCGTACCTAAGGTGACTTGTTTCTTCAAAAAATTTCGAGCCCTGGATTGGTTGCTCTTCATTTTATATTCTTCTAGAATTGATGTCCCGGATTTTTATTACAGGATTGATGATACATGTATATTGATTATCTTATGTTATAGGTAGGAGAGTTAATTGGTGGGAGCCAAAGGGAAGAGCGTTATGATGTAATCAAGAGCAGGTATTATAAATGATGCATGTTAGGAAAGTCAAAGATACTGTGACTTGCAAGCTTCAACTAACTGTAATATATTTTGTGTGGGATGCATTGAATTACAGAATAGAGGACATGGGACTCCCTCTTGAACCATACGAGTGGTACCTTGACCTGCGGCGCTTTGGGACAGTGAAACATGGTGGGTTTGGCTTAGGCTTTGAACGGATGATTCTTTTTGCCACAGGCATCGACAACATTAGAGACGTTATCCCATTCCCAAGATATCCCGGAAGAGCAGATCTCTAACCTTGAATTTACAAACGTGCCTTTTCGAAAAATCTCTAGTTATTACATCTTTCGCTGATTCCAAACAATGTTAAACGAGGAAACCATAACATCAAAATTTATGTTTGCCATATTCTTAATGATAGAGATATTTTCCGGATTTGTCTTCTGTGAGTGTTTACGGCAGGAATTATGATTTATTATTAGAGAATATATTAATTGAATTTTGATTGTAATATATCAATGTATTGGTGGAATATCAAATTTATTAAGATTTAAATTTAAAGCAAAATATCATTTTAATCTTGTGAAAGATTAATTTTCTAAGCGGTGCTAGCAATGAGCAGAGTTTATTGTTAAATGCATAATTATAAATTATTACAAAGAAGCGGCATGGAGACTGTGTTTTATCATAACACTAGGAAAAAGAATCGTATTTCGCGTGGTTTTAAAAAAAGAATTTAGTATTTTTTTTTTTTTTGAGAATACATTAAATAATCTCTAAGGCCTAGACTTGTAATTTTGTTATTTAACACATACTATCAGAACTATGTTGCCTTCAACATCATATTATGGAAAAATATACTTTTATGGCAAGGGATAATTGATGATCCTCAAGGAAAACATAGTTGGGGCTATTCATAGTTTTTCCTTTTTCAAGGTATCTAAAATTGGTAGTGAGGAAATTATATAAATGCCGAACATAACAGAGCTTATTAAATTACTCAGCAAATGGTTCCGATATCTATCACTGATTTATTTCTACGCCAATCAGCTGATGCTATCAATTTTGCGACTAATTTTGACATCTCAGAAAGCATTTGTTTTTCATATATCAGTTTGAACTCCTGCTTTTCTACACATGAAATTTAACGGGGGTTCCAAATGAATTTGGCTAGTTTATAAGCAGAAGTAATACATTCTGACATATAGATAAAAGCAGTATTATAATGATAAGTTTTAGTAGTATTTTTCAGTCCTGATGCAATGTATTGCAGATTCTAATTTCACAAAAGTATTGGCTTAATTCATTTATTATACCGGTTTGATCTTGAGGAGGAAACTACATCAATTGTAATCCCTTCACTTATCTTTGATTGTAGTCTCTAGCTTATCTACTTCAAGTTAACTCACAGCTTGATACCATATGAAAAACTAAAAACTAATCTATGAGTTTCAAAAACGACAAATTTCAGATTAAAATAAAATTATTGACAGTAATCAAAGTTTATCCCCTCAAACCACATACAATATTTATTTTACTAAGTATGAAGATCGATTAGTAAGATTTATCATTAATCCACTTGATTTCAATTAAATACAATCCTAATATCATCCCGTGAATTGGTATACCAGTTCATGACAAAGAAATACCTATTTGGAATTTTTTTCCACTTCAGATTGATCACCATAAGTATATTTCTAATTGGGTTATTATTAATGTATCTGTCAAGCATGATGTGTTTTCAAATCATCTATAACTTTAACAGCTAATAATTCACAAATCTTTTTATGTTTTAGCGTAAACTATGACTACCAATTAACAGAAACTTACTGGCAGAATAGCACCGACACCTATCTATTTTTTAGGAACTTGCCAATCCAATTTATAGGAACTTACATGCATAAAAGCATCCAAATCTGATCTTCAATATTGCTAAATCCTCGGAATGTTCATCAATTGCAGTCCAAAGCAACAAATCCTCACGGTTAGAGCACTGGAAGAAAATTGCAAAAAGAAGAATGTTGAGGAGGTCTTAGATTGATGCTTGCTGAGAAGTCAGCAGCACAAACCTGGATATCCGTAATCAAACATGTATAGAGATACGAAATTGCTAGGTCTGAGTAGAACAAAACATCAAACCTCAACTCAACATTAAGAGGGGTTAAAGTGGAAGGAAGAGTTCATATGATGGGGAACCCTATCAAATTTGAACAATTATAGTCCAACCGCCAAAACAATAGAAGAACAAGACAATAAAACACCAGAAATACTACTGATTATAAGGGTACATGCAAGAATAAGACACTTAAGAACACAATAGAAAAGAGTAAATATCTATTTATTCTAGAGTAATTTTGTAGTTCAAATGCTATAAAAAAATTCAGCCAAATTCAGAAAGATAAAAAGATATATTTAGATATTTGTATGATACAGTGGAGCAATCTAGTCACCATCTACAAGCCAAAGGAAGGAAGGAAAAAGGAAGAGTAAAACTGCAGATAAAGGCTCCAAAATACACATCATAAGCGGTATACCTAAAGCTACAAGTACAATCAACAAAGACTACAAGATAAAAGAAGTAAACTGACTGCCAGAGACTTCAACAACATGAAATTTCTTCCAACTTCCATGTTCAAAACATGGAAAAAAAGAAGAAGTTAAATTTCAATACTATTTGTTGTCCACATCTCTGCCATGAAATGCTAAAACAGTTATATGTTAGGACTTGCAGCAGCAACACATTGTAGATTGGACAAGGAGAAAGAACGCCGGGGGGAGTTTCATCGAAGAGGTGGTGGCGGTGATCCATTGCTGGGAGATTTTTTACCTTCAGGATGTAGAGGTGGAAGATGATGCAAATGTGATGAAGCAATCGAGTCGGAATCCCCTCTGTGATTCATTTCACAGCTTTTCATGGTCATTCCCGGAACCATGGCGCTTCGACCACAGTTGGGCGGTTTCTTTGATGCCCCTCTCCCATTACTTTAAAATTGGTGGTTGTGATTCTTATCAAATAAGTTATTATGAGCCAATAGATTCTTGCGTTTCCTGGTGTATGGATCTTCTGTCTTCGCAAGTTCTTTGATACATGAAGCAGAGGAGACATCAGCTACGCTTGTGAAGGACTTTGATTTTCCATTATAAAAAATGAGGGAATTGAAGCATATACACCTTCATACTTTAAAAATTATCTCAATACCTTAAAATTTGATTTTGCCACCTTTAAAAGCTGATAGGAAATTACTAAACTATTCTCGTTTTAAAACACTACAACTCAACCGACAGCACATCTCCTTCCTTCTACTCAAATAAACAAATACTCATATCTACTGCAATTCCCTCCATTACCTTTACTCAAACAAACAAGCACTCATCCTCCATTTTCATACATGCTAAATTGAATATCAATCAGCATCACCTTTGTAATTCGCTCACTGGCATCACCTCTACTCAAACAAACATTCATTCTCCAAACATGCTAAATCAAACTTCAACACGAGTAAACTGAGCCTGAGAAGGGGAAGCCGCCACAACTGAGAAAGAGAAGCCTAGTTTGTCGCTACATAATCGCCGGCGAGAGCTGATCATTTACTGCAAAATGGTTAGAATGTAACTAATTGAGGCAAGTAATTCCCCGTAATTAGTTTCTTGTTGATATTTAGGGAAAAAAACAAAAAGTTAGATTTTATATTAAAAAAATAGATTAATTAGTTGCGGGTCTCTCATAACATGTTCGAAAACAAATTTCTAACTATTTTGCTGCATGCGAATTATGAAAAATTAATGGATTGTGCCGATTATAATTTTGTCATGTAACACACGATTTAGTCGTGTAAGGTTATGTAAGATTCAAGGTTGTGTATTACATTCGTGTATTGCACGATTATAGGACCTTCATGTATTGCACGATTACACGACATTCAAATATGTTTAATTGCAATGGCTGTAATATGTTTAGTTGCAATGTTCATTAGCATATCATATCCAAATATTGAAAAATTTGTGCACTGATAATTTTGTTTATTTATACTAATTAATCTAATCATTTCTCAAACTGTTAGATGTGCAAATTTAGTTTTTTTACTACAATTTATAAACACACGATTTGGTCGTGTAAGGTCGTGTAACATACTCGTGTAATACACGACCCCCAGTCATATATGATATTATTACCTGATCTTGAATCATGTACTACGAGTCTTTTAAGACCTTCAGTTGTATATTACACGACCCTCATGTACTACACGACTTTATGTATTACATGACTTTGTATATTATGCGATTACACAATCTCCATATATTACACGACCTTAAAATTACACGATTTTTTCCATTAATCATTAGATTAATTTAGTTCTTTAAATACTTAATTTGTGCTAAGAATTTATATTTACTGCTACACAGAAAATGTCAACGAAAATTTAAAAAAAAAATGAAATTAAATTGGAATCTAAAAAAATTCCACATCATCATTGGTTTGAATTGCAACTGGTGGCATACGATCAGATGTCTTAAGCTTAAACTTCATTGTGATTTTGAATTCCGAAATATCTATATCAATAACTTGATCTATCTTCTCCACCAATTCGGCATATGTTGTCGATCGTGGTATCATTATCCCATTAGTCTTGGAACCTTTGAACTTATACTAGTCATTTTACTCAATTCATTCACTATTAAAGAGAATAGGCACACGTTCCAAAACCATATCTGATGATATAATAAAAAAAATAATATCAAATTTCATATATAAGTAACTACACGACCTACACGACTACATTACTTATATGACTTACACGACCTACATGACTATATTATTTACATGACCTACATAACTTACACGACCTACATGACTAACTACATGACGTACACGGTATCAAAAGGAATGCACGGCACGAAACATTTTCGCCATAAATAAACTATATTGCTGAAAAAATAATTAAACAACATGCATTGCATATATTTCTACAGATAAGAAAAATGGTGAAAATAAAACATTATAATGTGAGGAAAATTTCTAAATTTTCTTAAAAATTAAAAAAACTTAAAACCCAATAATATTAACATACATTATTGGGTTGTTTAATGAGCAATGCATCTCATTTCAATAAAAGAAAGAGTGGGTGTTAAAGAAATGAATATATAATTGTATTTGTGTAAGAAGTTGTGAGAGATTTTGAAAGATTCTAGGAGATTTTGAGAGAATTTCGGCAGCAAAAAGAGATTTGGGTGAAAGAAATACGAAAACAATGAAGTTGCGTGAATTTGATACATTCATTAAGGACATTTCAAACTTTACTCACATTTGTTAGGGTATCCATGAAAATCAAAAAGTTAGGGGGTATTTAAATAATTTTGAAACTATTAAAGGGTATTTAATTAAAAACCCCATAAAAACTGGATATACTTCTAATATATAGATTTATGATCAACAACGTTTTAATTAAAGAAAACAGTGAGTTTTTTTTTATGAACTGTTACATATTGATTGTGTAATAACAGTCAAATTAATTATGAGAAGATAAAAAGGCAAATCTGAAAGAAAATTTTTCTATTTATTAGATAATAGAAAATATACAAAAATGGGAAATGGTGATGCCACATCACCTCTTGTAATCCTAGCTTCACACACACACACACACACATACATATATATAGATTTGTGGGAGAATGGTCATAAGGTTTTCGTTTTGTGAAGTATATATATAGATTTGCGGGAGAATGGTCATAAGGTTTGCGTTTTGTGAAGTTGGTATGAAACGTTTTGTTTTTAGTCTTTTTGGGGGGGGGGGGGGTTGGTTCTGTATATTGTTTAGGATTCGTTTGGCACAACTTTTAAGGTAGAGTATATTTAAGTAGAATTTTTGTTAGAAGAACTTTTATAAATAGAGTTTTTATTAAAAAAATTTTAGTTATTTGATTATCAATAAGAGTTTTTATTAAAAATTTATAAAATTACTTTAATAGAAAGTTATGTTATGAAAAAATAAAATAAACAATCAAATAAAGAGGGATATTTTAGATATTTTAATATTTTAAAAAAATTTAATTTCTACTCTCAAAAATTTAAAATTTAAACTTTTACTAATAACGACAAAATAACTTATTTAAACTTTAAAATCTCTATTGAAAAAACCAAACACCAATGAAAATTATAATACTAATTTATAAGATTAAATAAGTATTATAAGTATTAAATAAGTCATACCAAACAAATACTTAGGTTTCGTTTAGTATAACTTTTTAAATAAAACTTATTTAAATAAAACTTTTGTTAGTAGAATTTTTGTAAATAGGATTTTTACTAAAAAAAAATTAATTGTTTGGTTATTAATAAGAATTTTTATTAAAAATTTATAAAATTATTTTAGTAGGTAAAATTTTTAAAATTATATTATAAAATAATACATACAATTATTAAATAAATAAAATATATTTTAAATATTTTAACATTTAAAAAAAATTAACTTGTATCCTCAAAATCTCAAAATTTAAATTTTTACTAATAAAAATAAAATAATTTATTTAAATTTTAAAATTTTTATTAAAAAAATCAACATCAATAAAATTTATGATAAATACTTTTAAAATTAAATAAACATTCACACTCGTTGAATAAGGCATCCAAACGTACACTTATTTCATCTTTTGAACATTTTAAACATTTCCATTGGGGATTTTCTAGGATCTGAATCGACTTCATCGAGCCGAGTTTGCTTAATAAGGATGAAATGATGACGACGATAAAGCATCTGGCGAGAAATTGGCAAAAATCTCGTGATGACGAGAAGTTCTCTCTCCCAACTCAAGACGACACCCGTCCTATGGACACTCAAGGTCTCCCATCCATCTCATATAAGATTTAACTTCAATTTGTTCTCGTTGCTCTTTTTTAATTAATGAAATATTAAAGAAATTTATTTTTGGTTTTATTATTATTTTTTTAAATCATCAGAACAAGAAGAGTTGGTTCGCTTATTTGAAAGGAGTCAAGCTCAGCAGAGTTTAATTTGGCGGGTATTATAATTTTCCATTGAAGAATATTTGTTAGTTTAATTTATTTTGTTGTTCTTTTGAAACATTAACTTGATTTATTTTTCTTTGTTTTCTTTTTTTTTTAATAGAGTGTATTCGCAGCATTTCTTTTTTGCTTCGCTGCCTTTCTTGTTTACTCTATCTTTCAGCAGGCTTCATCTCCATGGGAACTGGTATAACAATCTCTACTGCTAACTGAATTTTATTTTATTTTTTAGTTTTTTATTAATTTACTAATTTTCTGAATTGCTGGATGGGAAGCAATAAACTCAAATAGTCTTCTGTAAATACTTGTAAAAATTTAGGTTACAATTCGAAGTTTCTTGGATACAACCTCACAGGAAATAGCAAAAGCATTTTTTAAACTTTAAACTAGATTTTAAGATTTTGTCCAAAAAGTGTTTCCGGAAACAGCCAAAAAAATGTTTAAGATTTTGGTATGCTTTGTTTTCAGAAACAAAGAGTTTTATGCAAATTGCTAATTAATTTGGCCACGATGGTTTGATCAAAATTTGGGCGTCCTCCTAACTCATAAGCTGTGGACTTTTACAAAGGCTAAGGTGATAGTTCTCAGATTAGTATACATGTCAAGAGTAAAATTTCTAAATTGTTGTTGTTTTTACTCTTCATAGTGCTATCAAGTGGTCGGCAATTCAGTTACTAAATTGAATTTTGTGAAAACATTGATTTAGTTATAGTAGTAGTTTAATGAGAATTGATGGTAGGAGGTGCACCTGATCTTGATACCTCAGATTTGAGCAACCATATGCATTACAATTTGAATGATTTGCATTCTGTTATTGCTGAATGATATTGTCATTTCTGAGCAAGTGTTTTCTGTGCTCCTTTAAGTAGCGTTATCATGCTTACTTCATGGAGGAGATCAACTCATGGATGATTATAGTTGCAGGTCTGATTCTTTGCTTGTTCTCATCTATTTTCACTTTTCATTATTTGCTTAATATTTGCTTATTTTGTATCATTCATTATGATATTGTTAAAACAATTCAACTAAATATCCTATTCTGCTGTCTTCTTTTTGTTCCATTTTCATTAGACATACCTGTTTGGCCTATGTTCATGTAAGGATGATTGAGTCTCATGTTTAAAATTTGCAGTTATTTCATTTATCAAATTTATTGAAAAAATAAATAAATAATATAGCTTCTAAAAATGTTGATTTCTGTCTCTGTCTTCCTCAGTTTTGATTCATTGATCAGATGAAATTTATGTACGGTGTGCCTTGTCCATGGCAATTAAGTAATTAAGGTTGCCACCCCGGATGAAGAGGGAATTGTTGGGCTCTTATGTAAATAGTTGTCATGCCAAATTTGTGGAACCAAAAGGAAACCACCTTGGAAAAATTTAAACCATCCATTAGACCTTGTAAGTTTATTTGCATCCTATCCTTTAAATTATTGTATAGTTTTATTATAATTTTATTTATTTGCACCCATTAGACCTTGTAAAAAGCTATTGCTGCAGTTGTCCATATTTTCCACTATATCTCTTTCTTAATTAATTGCATATCCTTTGGCTTTGGTTATTTTTCTTTATAATCTTGAAAAATGTCTCTCTTTCTTTCTCTCTCTCCCCCTCCCCGCCTCTCTTCCTCAAATAAGTTTTTTTTTTTCAAAAATATTTTTCCTGTCTAATATTTGGTTATTAGCATACTAGCCCTCTATCTATTTACAAAAACATGTGAAAACTTTTGTAATTTTACTTAATTTCTTCACATGCATGTGAATTTCTATTTGATTGCTATGATTGGAATCTAACTTGAATTGTTATGATTGGAAACTAACTTGAATTGTTAGTTGGTAAACCTTTTTTTTTTTTTCCTGTAATCGAATTTATCCGTTAAATTTTAACTTTGAACTTATATTTACATGTGCTTTTTAGGATTGAGTTTTAATGGGAAAATAAAAGAGATGAGACTGTGAGGATATTATAAATCATTAGTTTTCTCACTTGCCAAAACATTATTGATTTCAATAGTTTTCATTTTATCCATAAGATGATTTTGGGCAAAGGTCCCCTCTGGTAGATATATCAGGCTCTACCCATGAAAGCAATACCCATTATCTGCAAAAACTAATTTATAGTCACTTCTTTCTTTTTTCATTTATTTTTTCTATGGCTGCTTCATACAGAACTCGGTGAAAGTATATGCACTTTAATTCACCATGATTGAAGTATTGTGCTGTTTCATCCTGCGTTCATTCTGGTATTTACCACGTCCAACATCTCTGTTGTTCATTCCCACAATTATGTCGAGTAATTCTTTCTAAAATTTGAATTTCAGACATCATTTTTTTCCTCGTAGACAAGCTTATACCCCTGTTGATATATAACTGATAGTTAAAATAAGTGTCACAAAGCTAGTCGTGTTTCTTTTACCAATCGAAGAATCAAACCAGCTTATACTTAGTCATACTTGCAATTTACTATTGCTAGTGGATAAGCTTGATTTGAAGAATTAAGATCCGTCTTTGAGGAATCTGTGTCCAGAATTGTAAAGATGTGTTTGATATTGAATGTGGAGAGAGGAAGTGTAATTAGAGTTATTTTATTTTAGTTTATTTTAATTTATTTAAATGTTCAGCATCATCAGTGCATGGAACTGAGTCTTGATGAATTGATAAAATTAATGTGATTCACTCATATAATTGTGCATGAGTGATGATTGCATGGCTGTTACGTATGCTTGATATGTGATTTATTCCTATTTCCAATTACCTTGCATTCAGATGGTTTACATGTGTTTTAGATTGGTACACTAATTTAAGCATTGAACAGATTGGATAGCTGTTTTAGCATGCTCCATGACCATCATAGGGCTACTTCATAACCGCAGGCAATGGATTTGGTACTCATGCTTTGCCGGCATGACACTTGCTGTTTTCTGGTTATATTACATGCTGAGGTACATGAAACTCTTACCTTTATGATTGATGCTGAGTATATGAATTCTGTATAATCAACATCAATTCTAAGTCATGAAATTAAAACAAAAAGGTAAATCACAATTAAGTTTTATCTTCACTGGGCAGAGAAAGAGGCAATGGGGGTTAGGAAGAATTGGGAAGTCGCAGACACTGATCTTGTTGAGTTTTTTGCTTTCCGTTTTTCCTAATTTCTCATTTTTTTTCCCTAAAAAAATGATTTTTTTTCATTTTGTATTTGCCTGGGAGTTGCATTCCTTTTCTGTTTGAGTGTCTCAACTCTGTTTTTCTTGTGGCCTTCTTTATTTAGCTGACCATGAGATGTGTCCTGCACTTTAATTTGCTGGATGTTGTAACATATTTGATTCTGTTTTTGTGATGCTAATAAATGTGCCAGAATGCCAAAATTTCGGTGGGATGTCATCTGGCTTCCATTTGGACCACTTAGGTGTGTTTTCAAAATTAATTTGTACTTCTCTCCTTCTGATTGTTACCGATAAGATCATTTAGAAATTTATATCTATTTGATTGAATTGCAGTGGAGCTGGAATCTGTCTCTATGTTGATCATGCACTGAATGAGTCAAGAGAAGATGTGAGAAAACTTCGAAGCTATATGTATGCTTACAAAGCTAGCTAAACATTTCTCGCCCCATTTTGCTTCACCTTGTTTGATGCTACTTGTCACGGACAGGATGACAGATGAAGTAGGATTCTGTGCTTTATTGAATGAAAATATGCAAACTAGAAGCAACTTGAATCAATTAATTAAAGTTTCCAAATGCCAGCATTCCACTAAACTTTTCTGTTTCTCTATTGATGATCATTATTATTATTATTAGGATTTCTCTATGATGATGATGATGGCGGTGATGATTTTATTATTATTTGTTTTTGTGACATGGTAATGCACATCACTTAGTTCACATTTATCTTTGTGTATAGGCTGTATGGAAATGTTTCAAGAATTGTCATTTATTTATGTGTCTGCACTGATGAAACCCCCAATTTTTTATTCCAGCAATTGACTATTATTGCAAAGTGAGCTGGTTCTGTTTATTCACAAAAGTTGGCTGGTAGCTAGATCTCTCTAATAATGAAGTATATGCCCTAAACAAAATATCACTCTTGCTCAGTCTAAGTCCTAACCTGGAAATTTAAATATCCTATTGCTTGTGGCACATGACTTAACTTCAAAATGCTATTATTGTGGAACATTCAGCATTGTTTCCAGAGCACTACTATTTTTGCAGAAAGAAAATTTCTGTAATGATCTTGAAAAATCACCAGATGCAAGGATGCCGTATTTGCAAAACCTTCTGGAGAAAAAACTTCACATCCAGATTCCAGTCAATTAATACCATGTACCTAGGAGGCAAAACATTGAATTCAATTGGAGACCTTTAACCTTTCTCAGAAGCCATAAATATAGCATTTATCTAAAAGAGATTCAATTGGAAAGTAACTTTTGACTTTTCTAACAAGCCATTGGTAACAATCTGAAAAGCAACTCCATCCAAAACAACAAATTAAAGTTTTAATTGATGGAAAGAACACTAGTCTTTCTCATAACACTTGAATAGCATGCCCAAACTATCATGTAAACCTATCCTGCCTATCCAAGGGTTTTCTTTGAAAAGTATGTTAAATTTAATCCTCATCTTCAATGACCTTGGTGCCAAGCCCCTTCAGTCCTTCTGGTGGGATTTCTGCAACAGTTACAAGAGAGTACAGCTCTTCCTTAGAGTCTTCATCATCGTTCCTCCTGCGAGCAATGCGAACCCTAACCCTCCTTGGAACACTTCGGATGCCCCTGCTCCAGATTTGCTTGTTCAATTTGACATCAACCCTAACATCCTTAGTGCCCATAGCTTTCTCTGCAAATTTCCTGATCTCCTTAATGGCTTTTGGAGCTTTCTTCTTGAATGTACTATTTCCACAATGGTGGTTCACAAGAATTAGTCAAGTTCTTTACCATGATACTAAAAATTGCAAAGGCAATCCCACGTGATGCAAGAAACACAACACAGACCAAATGGAGCAGTGACACACTTAAAAGTTCTCTCATTCTGACAACAATAAGCTGCAAAGGCAGCTTATTGTAAAAAGTTTATTCATTAACAGAAAAAGCCATAAAATGCTAACACCTACAACACTAGCCCTTCCATTCTCTGCTAGAAGCTCGGTTAAGAAGCTCCATGTATCATCTGATCCTAATATGATATAAATTTTTTACAGTCTAAAGTTAAAAGTGTTTCTCATAATATACGTACACTCTAAAGTTAAAAGTGCCTCAACCATGCGAAATTTGGGGAGGCACTGACGCTGAAAATTGTACACCTCTGCCACAACTCTCCCACAAACACCCTTAAGAACTAACAGCAATGGCCAATGAACCAAGCTTGGCCTCACAAGCCACCAAATTCCAACTGCGAGTCCATATTGAGAAAATATTGCGAAAATATGAATCCTAAATACAACTGATTGCCAAATTCACCATTAAAACCACCTAAATACCCATCCTACAACCACCATCTCACCATCATCCACCTCCAAGGTCTATCACTACTCAAAAACATCAATTTTTCAATTAAATAATGCAAATGCAAATAGATTTCGACTAACACAACCCCATTTACTAAACTATAAAAAGAAGAAAAAGAAACTAGAGAAAAATCTCAAAAAGACTACTTAAATATGGTTAAATGAAGAAGGAATAACAAAACGATGATGTTCGATAAATGGGCATGGATAAGAAGCCAAGAAACCAGTCACTGACCAGCCATGTAGACGCTTGTGAAGGTTGATGGTGAACTCTCTGGTCACCACCTCCTCCTTTCGTCCCTTGGTCTTCTCCACCATTTTCTCTCTCTTTCACCTGCATTCAGTCACCCACCGGTCAGTTTAAAAAAAAAATCCCACATATTTAATTAGACCAATTGAAACTTAAAGCAACTAAAGAGTTCATACAAAATCAAAGTTCGGAGAGAGACCTTTACGGGTTTCAAAAGATGCAGAAACTCGAGAGGGGGAATGAAAGAGGAGACGAGGGTTCAATTCAATGATCTCAAAAGTCAAAACCCTAGCTTGTGCACCGTAATAGAGCTCTATTAAAAGTTTTCTATTTGGGCTGGGCTTCATATTTGGGCCGGGCTTCATATTTGGGCCCTGACAATTTTTTTTCATAAGTGACGGCACGTGATCTCACGCGCACTACTCCTTAGAAAAAGACATGATTCTCTGTGTTTGAAAAAAGAAATATAAAATCCCTAATATTCTTTTTTTAAAAAACGTAACTCTCTTTCCGTTAATAATTTTATTTGTCTTTTCACGGTAAAAAGAAAAATTGTACATTCACAAAAAAAAAAAAAAAACAAAAAAATGATGTGTAAAATTCCTAAATCCTAACCTTAATTTTCAGAGTAGCGGCAGCCGTGATTTTGGGGAGGAAGGCAAGCTGCACACGGCATGTTGTTCAGGTTCAGACTCAGAATTCGGGTCGGATTTTAGATGTTTTTGATAACTTTTTTTATTTAAGAATTCGAAGTTGAGAGGAGAGGGTGGGTAAAAATTCTCCAAGTTCTAAACAGAGGAGTTGAAGCCAAGATTGAAATTGATGACAAGTGAAATTTGCTTGGAAAGCTGTTGGGAAAAGCGAACTTGCTTGGAAAGCTGTTGGCTTCCCGAGTAATGGGAGTTTGCTCGGAAAGTTGTTTGGTAAAAGCCATTTGTCATTTGGTTGAAGTCCGATAAAATGTAAGGCAGTTTTGGTGACTGCTTACAACGTTGTTTGAGAGGCACTACCATATGGGGTGAATGTGAAAACGGTGGTGGACAAGGACGAAGTGGCGCCATGTGATGGAGACTGGGGGGCTGAGGCTGCGGATAGGTGATGATTTGACACGTCATTTACTATAAATACAGTTGTATTTTTTTATGAAAATATAATATCACCTTTTTCACAATTAAAACAACAGAATTAATAAATAAAAAGGAGATTTTTTGTCCTTTTTAAGGATCGGTACTACAATAATATCGTACCACTACCTTATAAATTTTTATCCAACTCTTTTAATTTATTTTTATTTATATTTTTTCATAAATATTAAATTTATTTTTATTAAATTTATATAAAAATTTTAATTAGCACCCTTATAATATTTATTATGTATAAATTTTTATTCTATATTACATATGTATCAAAATATCCTCTTTTTTTTATCATAATACCCACGAATCTAATTCGTATCTGTTTCTGTTTCCAACCACTCTACTGACTAAAGTTGGCACCGATCAAAAACTCGTACGATGCTAGTCATCTTCATACTGTTTTTATGGTAAAAAAAATTAGATCGACCCGAATTCTCAAACTCTGACTCGAGTTTTATTTTTATTTCTAACCACTCCATCGACTAAAGTTGGTAGCGATTAAAAGCTCGTGCTATAGGCGAGTCCCCTTTTTAATACATTAAAGAATTTTACACCTCTTTTCTCAAATATTTCAGGGCTAACACCCCCCTTTTTTTTTTTCCTCCCTTTTTGTGATAAGACTTCAAAAAAAAAAATTTAGATACTGGAGATTCTGACGCAAAAGCGTACTACTCGTGTCTCCAAGAATGATGGAGCATCTACCCCAACCTCTGATTCTGGAGATCCTGAGTCGACTCACCGATTCGGCCGATCTCGCACGTTGCCGAGTCGTCTCCAAAACCTTCAACTCCCTCTGTAAAGAAGTCCGATCTATCAACCTCGTGTGCACCTTGTCTCGCTACCTGCAGTCTCGCTTATCACAACAGGTGACCTCACCGCCCCAAGTCACGCCGTTCAAGTCGATTTTCGAAAACCTCGTCCGTAATTCGCGGCACCTCGAGTCAGTTTCAATCGGCGTAGACAAGTCGTTGGTGGGAATCTCGTACGACGACGTTGAGGACGAGTCCGACGATCTGTACTTGACCGACATTGAATTTGTTAAGAATTGGTTACCTTGGGTTTGTGAAGAGTTGAAGTTTCTGTCAATTTATGATTGCTGGTTTCAATCTTGTTGGAGAAAGTCCGAAGTTTTAGCTTTCATTTCTTCTTGCTGTGAGTTTCAATAATTTCTTTTTTAAAAATTTGAATTCAATTTGAATTCAGTTTAATCTACTAATTAATCCTCTGTTTTAATTCAGTAGAATTATTGCTTATGTAATCACGGTTTTGCATTTACTTTTAGGCAAAAGGCTTGTTGAACTAGAGGTGAAAAATGCTTGGCTATCGGTAGATAATCTTAATCAAATGCCAATACTCACAAAATTGACTTTGGAATTTATAAGGCTTGAAGATGAGGACTTAGACAAGGTTAATGATTGCTTTCCTTGTCTCCAAGTTCTTAATTTGGTAGGCGTGGGGGGATTTAGACAACCAAAGATTCGTCTTTTGCATCTTAAGAGCTGTATGTGGACCGTGTCAAATGCTCCACTTTCTTTGGCTATATATGCACCCAGTCTGGTAAAACTTGAACTGAGATGTGTTAAACCAAAATCCCTTGTGCTTGAAACTCCTTTGCTGCATGATTTCTGTCTTTCGCTTGAGGTAGCAAATGAGATTAGGTTTCAAGAGTTCCGAAATTTGAAGAACTTACAGCTTGAATCTTCAAGTCTTAGTTGCCTCATCAACACATTTCCTTCTGGTAAAACAATTAAGAAGCTAAAAGTGGAATTGCTAAAACCAGGTGAGCCTATTGGAATGAAAAACCTTAACCTGGGGGTATTGTTTGATGTATTTCCAAATTTGAGTTCTCTGACTTTGGGCCCTAGGGCTTGGTCAGCAGTGCAGTCCAACTTTGATAAAGGACGTCTGGAAATTAGGACAGAGATGAAGTTGCTGAAAGAAATCATTGCACATTTGGTGGTAGATGATATCAGCGTCACAAGGTCATTCATATTTGTGATCATGAATATATGCAGCAACTTGTCTGACATGGCCTTGCTCATTCACCGGGAAGAAGATTCGATCACTGCTAGCAACCTCATCTCTAGCTGTAGAGTTGATCATCCAAGAGTTAGATGGAGATGGGGAATGTGGAAGGAAGGAACAGAAGACACTTGGGTTTCTGATGGCATTTAATTTGCCAAACTCTAGTTTCTGAGAAGAAAATAAAAGAAGCCTTGTCTTTTACAGTTCTTTTTGCCTTGGTTCTTGGGGATCTGCAGTTCAGGAGTTTCAGTATAATTGGATTAGAGATTGTTCAGCAAACCCATTTAATTGGTTTCTGTTTGTATAAACAACGAGCAGACCTACAGGTGGCTGGAGATACAAATAAACTATGTTAACCAAGATAATCTTCAAATGCTTGAAGTAAGTAAGTGGATGGGTTGATTGCAAAACCATATAATCTTCTACTAGCAACTGAATGAATAGGTGTTTCTTACTAGTCTTTCTTTGGATATATATTAATTTGGTTGTATATGTTGTAGAATCGAAATATACTTTGGATTGTTGATCAAAATAATACATTTATTTATATGGACCAAAATAAAAATCTGTGTGTGGTACAAGGTCATGGTAAACCAAATGGTATCATTTTTGCACTCAAAACTTTCAGATTCTCCGATAGAAAATTGCACTTGTTTCGTGTGCATGTTTGCAAATTTGATGGGGTGGCAGATTGGGTTTCTTTGTGAGTATTTTCATATCTTGAATGGCCTCAAATAAAGTTACCCTAAAAAATTAGTAAACAGATAACGGATTAAGTAAAACTTTTACATCCGTATAAATTATAAATCGTTAACTCCTTTTTTGGTTTCTTTGAACTTCCATGGATTCTACAGGAGAAATATCCACCATCATGTTTTGTGTTAGTAATCTCCCATCACCTATATGAAGTCATGCATGAGACCTCAATCGAAGTCATTAAAGGACTTGTGAAGTAAGTAAAATACTTTTAGAGGTCATGATGAGTCTATCAAAATTTCTAATTCTGGTAATTTTATTAAAATAATAAGGATTAGCAAATGCGAATAAAAATATAATAATATTAGGGATTCTAACATTTGAGTCCTAACTTGAGTTTTAATATTATGTGTTACTTATTTGTTTGATGTATTTTATAAAATTACTTATCCGTCATCTAATGAATAAATATCATATTAGTTGATATTCAGATTGGAATTTAGATGTTGGGATATTTAGCATTTCTTACAAAAATATTTGTCAAAGTTTTCGCATAAAATGGAACAAATTTTGCATCTGCATTTGCTTTCAATTTCAGAAAAGCTCGTATTCTTTCTTATTACTCACGTTATCCTCCTACTACTTGGCTTCATAATCATCACTGCTTATGCTTCTTCTTCGTTTATGATTGTGCACTTAGTCCTTTTGACGCTTGCTTTGCCTCTCTGCTTCCCACAGTCCACAAACAAAGACTCTCTTCTTAATATGCCATGACTTGGTGTAGTATTTGTGAGACTTGAATTTGAAATTTTCTTTTATTCTCCTCTTCTGCGTTATTTTGAATGAACTCATTCTCAAGTTGCCTTTTTCAAGCCGTGTGAGTAATCTTCTACTTGTCTGCATGTTTTTTTTTTTTAAAATAAATTAATTGCAACTCTTTTTTTTTTCACATTGATATGTGCTGGATTTGAATTTTAGATTTTTTTTCCGCAAAAAATTTTTTACCAATTAAACTAGTTAGCACCAACTATTTGTTTTAATCGTTGAACGCTTATCAACTTAATTCTCGCTCTGGTATGATTCAAGCATTTTCCTGTTTTATTGGATGAAGTATTACTAATCTATTTTGTATCCACTATGATGCTCTTCTCACTCTGCCGTGTTAGGCCTTTTTTTTTTTGCGTGTGTTTTAATCTTTGTCAAATACTTTGACCTGAAAATGATATTTTCTTATGAAAGATTAATTACAAGTTTGATTTGTGTACGAATTGAGTGTTTAATCATATCAATTATTGCTCGGAGTTTTTTAATAGAAAAATGAAAATAATATTTTCAGGCACAATTCTGGAAAAAATGGTTTTGAATAGGGGCGTTCCGAGAATCGAACTCGGGACCTCTCGCACCCAAAGCGAGAATCATACCACTAGACCAAACGCCCGCGACAGAACGGTGGAGCAATTTTAATTTTATAGAGGCAGCAGCAACTAACTGCGGGCTCGGCCAAACAGCAACAGAGTGATTAGGGTTTTGAACGAGAACACATATATATAAATACCGCCTCAGCTTATTTCACGACCTTGGCAGCCCTAAACCCTGTTGCTCTTTGCATTCGAAGGTCCTGATCTCTCTCTCTCTCTCTCTCTCTTCCCCCCACCGCTGCTGTAAGCTTTGATTTCATACATCATCAATTTTCTATATAGCAGCACTGATTTGTTTAGGCTGTGTTTGGCAGTGAGTCGGAGTGAAAAAAGGCAGAAAGAAATGGCGACGGTTCCAGGACAGTTGATTTGGGAGATCGTGAAGAAGAACAACTGCTTCTTAGTTAAACAATTCGGCAGAGGCAACGCCAGCGTCGAGTTCAGCAAGGAACCCAACAACCTCTACAACCTTAACTCCTTCAAACACTCCGGTACTAACAAATCTAACTTTGAAGGTTGTTATTTCTTTTTATTTTATTTTATTTTATTTTTTCTTAAATAAAATGGTGGTTTAGGATTGGCGAATCGGAAGACGGTGACCATTCAGCCTGGAGGCAAGGATCTGTCTGTGGTGTTGGCCACGACAAAGACCAAGAAGCAGAACAAGCCTGCCAGCTCGCTTCACAAATCCAACATGAGGAAGGAGTTCCCAAGAATGGCTAAGGCTGTTGTCAATCAGGTGCCTTTTTTTTCCTTGTCATTCTTTGGTTGATTTTGTTGTTTGTTTTCTCGATGTGTTGTCTGTGTAATTTTGTGTGCAATTTTGGACTTTAGCTCTGCAAATTTTTTTCCTCGTTTTAAGAGTTGCTGAATTGGTATTAATCCTTTGGCCAAATTTGAAAATCTTTTTTTCTTAGGCTGTTATGAGAAGCCAACATGTAACAAGACCTCTGTTGCAGTGGGTTTTCAATTAAATTTTCTTGTTACGCTTCATTTGCGGTTGCTGCTGTAATTGCCAATGTTTTTTTTTTTGGTGGATGTTGCTTTGTACACCTTTTATCAAAATTGTGTTTTTTTAGCTGTGATGAGGTGCTAACATGTAAGAAGACCTCTCTTGTATTGGATCTTCAATGAAATTTATTTGTTACGCTTGGCTTCTGAGCTTTCATTCTTGACTGTGGAGCTTTATTCTAGACTTGTATAAGCTAAATGACTGTGGATGCTGTGGTTCCTATCTTATTAAGGATGCTGCTCTCTGCTCATTTGATCAAAGTTATTATTATTATTATTTTAAAGCTGTGATGAGATGCTAACATGTAAGAAGACCTCTCTTGTATTGGGTCTTCGATGAAATTTACTTGTTACGCTTGGCTTCTGAGCTTTCATTCTTGGATTGCATAGCTTTATTCTAAAAATGGTAAATGCATTGGTTCTTGGATGATAATTGTTTGGTATTGTTATAGATGATGCATCATGTATGTTGTAGTTGTCTTTGTTTTTTGGTTTTTTACCTCATTAGGGATCCTGCGTAGTAGTCCTTTGATCCCTTTTTTTAAGCTGCGACTAGACGCTAGTATGTAAAAATACCTCTCTTGTAGTGGATCTTCAATGAAATTTTCTTGTTACGCTTGGTTTCTGAGCTTTTAATCTGGACTGTGGAGTTTTGTTCTTTTCTTAATCTTTCTGTTTCGACTGTACTGTCAATTGTTTACTGTTTTACTTCTTTGGAGCGAAGAGCATGTTCTGGTATAGTTGTCTTGTGTATTCTGCATCCTACCCTACAAAGATATTGGCATTTTGTTAATTGCTTCCTTTGCCATTTTTTCAGGTTGCTGATAACTACTACAGGCCAGACTTGAAGAAGGCAGCCCTTGCAAGGCTTAGTGCTGTTAACAGGAGCCTAAAGGTCGCAAAATCTGGTGTCAAAAAGAGAAACAGGCAGGCTACGAAGGTCCCTGTTAGGAAGTGAACTATAGGAGGAATCAAGTGATGTTATGCTTTGTTCCTGGAATGGTTTTTATTTTAGTTCTTATAAGTTTCAAGAGGACAGTTTTCATTTATGTTTGATTTTTGATGTACTGGAGATATTAGCCCGTTCCACCCCACTGGGAAAAGGGTGAAATTTAGATTTTAACTTGATTTTGTTTTATGGTGAATTGGCATGTTATTTTGTATTTATGAGATGAGTGCTGCCTCTTAAGCGCAATAAGTGTTCAATGTGTTGAATTATATTTGTCTCATGCATTGTACAAGAAGAACCTCTTAAACGAATTGTTCAAATGATTAAAATAGCCAGTAGTACTAACTTATGTACACGTCACGCTATATCAAACAATTTCTTTTTAAAGATTACATCACTTCCTTCAGCTTCTCATGCGGCTCAAATGGTAGCCATAGTTCCTCTATTCTGTAATGCATCCCAACAAGAGATGTATACTGGGTGGTCAATAATTGATCCTAAGCAGTGGGGAAAGGAGCAGTTTCTCTTATATTTTTAACTACGAAGTGTTTTTTTTGGAGTACTTTTAAACAAGTCTAGTCATTTGAGGAAATAATGATTATTATAGTTCCTTTTTAAGTTGTAATATAGAGAAGCAAGAAAGCATTAAGCAATAACACCTTTTGATGTCGGCCATCGTGTTACTAGACCCAAACAACTCAAGCCAAGATTTATCAGGCCATTGCTATTGAATCAGTTAATATACTTATGGTAGTATAGAAAATCAGCTAATAGACTAATTAGTATAGAATTTGATCTTTTGGCAAGAAGGTAATTTAAAGTAAGAAATTTTAATAAATATTTGTCATAAATATCAATAGATTTCTGATTATATAATACACATTAGTAATTTATAAAAAAGAAAAAGAAATTAGTAGTTAAAGAGCGTTTCAAAACATTTCAAAGAATTTTTAAAAAAATCAAGTTATAGAAGAAAAAAGATAACTTTAATAACATTTCAAACAACAGTTGCAATAGCTACACAAATAGATTATATCTAAGTGAATTAGAACAACTTAAAAATTTAGCAGCATAACGGCTTTAAAAGTATTAAATGTATTGGCTCAACAGTTCTTACAGAGGAAAATACTACAAGAGATTAAAGGATGACAAAACACTGATAAAAATAAACTATACTTCAGTGGGGTGTTCGCTGAGGTCTTGATTAGTTTGTATTTTTTTCCCCTTAATACCGCATGGTGTTATGGCTATCAGCGCATTTTCTAAAAAGATGAACACCAAAGGTTGAGGAAGAAATAAAGTGCTTCGAAGAGTTACTGCTACAATTAATCTTTCGCTGAAAACGAAGGCCACAGTACAGCCAGGCCCAAGTTAAATCCACCCCCCCCACCCCCGCGGGCCAATCTTGTCCAAGAAAACTGTGATCAGACTTCACGCAATACTAATAGAACATGCAGTAAGCAGAAATCCCACCACATCAGATGTCACGCATTAAATTGATTATTATTGCTGCAGGATCAAAGGCACCACGTATACACTGGGTTCATTGTTCTGAATAGTCATAGAGTAATGATGTACAATTCAAAATTTTATTGTAAATAATGCGATATGAAATTTGTCATTAGTCGATATTTTTTTTTATAATTTCAAAATGAATAAATTATATTTTTGCACCATCTAATAATATCACGTCATTTGAAATAAAATTTTAAAATATATAGTAGTACAAAATCAACTGAAAGCAGCAACACATGATAAAATATGCAGCTTCTACAAGAATGAGAGTTGCCCAAATCGGCCACTGTAGGGCCACAGAAACCGGCAGCATTCTGCTGTTGATTTTGTGGCCAATGTTGTGTGAGGGAAAAGACAAATAAATATAAACATCTCAAAAGTAGAATCCGTAATATAATATAATATTATTGAATGTCATATATAACGTGGTCCACTTCATCCGAATGGATGCCGATACGTAAATGCGGTACACGTATTTTGAGGGTGAACGTGTGGTTTCACATTATATATTGTTGAATTGTTTGTTCAGTGTTTTGTCCTGTTATTTCGATCTATCTATAGCTTAGAATATTCATGGCAGCAAAAGTACTGGAGCAAGAGGTTACCAAAGTCACCCCCGTGAGATCCCACTCAAGTTCAGCAGAGGCGTCAACTCTTCCTCTCACCCATTTTGATATTTTATGGTTAAAGTTTCCACCTGTGCAGCGCATCTTCTTCTATGAAATCACAGGCTTAGCCTCTGGTTTCTTCAACTCTGAAATAGTCCCTAGGCTGAAGCACTCTCTGTCCCTCACTCTCCTTCATTACCTCCCCCTCGTCGGCAGCATCGTCTGGCGGCCCCAAGCCCCAGACCAGCAGCAACAGCCAGCCATCTACTACTCTCCTGACGACGATGATAATGGTGTTTCAGTCACGGTAGCCGTGTCTAGTAACAATGACTTCAGTCACCTCTCCGGCAACGGGACCCGTGGAGCTGTTGAACTCCATCCGCTGGTGCCCCAGTTGTCGATATCCGACGACAAAGCTGAGATAGTTGCTGCCCAAATAACTCTGTTTCCCAATCAGGGCTTTTCCATTGGCGTTTCATCTCACCATGCAATTCTTGATGGCAAAAGCACAACTATGTTTGTGAAATCTTGGGCTTATTTATGCAAACAATTGGCGGAGTTAGGTCATCAAGACCGAAAACAAGAACCCTCTAATTTAAATGTGTTGCCGGAGCTATTAACTCCAGTTTTTGACCGGACTCTAATCAAAGATCCGAAAGGTCTATACATGAGGTACTTCAATATGTGGTTTGCTTCAGATCCCAGCAGCAAACCAAGCTTGAAGGTTTTGCCACCACGCTCGGTGGATTTCAACAAATTGGTTCGAGCCTCATTTGTATTAACCCGTGAAGATATTAAGAAACTCAGAGACAGGATTAATGATGTAAATGATTCAAAACAGAAACAACTTCATTTATCGACTTATGTGCTTACATTAGCTTATGCATATGTTTGCATCGTTAATGCCAAAAAGGAAGAAGAAGCAGCAGCAGCTAATATTAGAGATGTTATTTTTGGGTTCCCTGTGGATTATAGGAGCCGTTTGAATCCTCCAGCTCCGCTTAATTATCTTGGTAATTGCGTTGGCAGAGTAGCTGAGTTTGCAAAAGCAAGTGACTTCATGCAGCTGGAAAAAGGATTCGCTTTTGCTGTGGAGAAATTAAGTGATTTGGTCAAAGGGATTGATGCCGATGCCTTCGAAGGATCAAAAGAGAAGACTGCTCAAATAATGGCAAAGCTGAAGCAAGGAGCACTGGTGCTTTCGGTTGCCGGATCCACCCATTTTGATGTTTACGGTTCGGATTTCGGGTGGGGCAAGCCCAAGAAGGTGGAGATTGTGTCAATAGATGTCTCAGGAGCTGTCTCTTTGGCGGAGAGTAGAGATGGTTGCGGCGGTGTTGAGGTTGGTGTAGTTTTGGAGAAGCCACAAATGAAGGCTTTTGCTTCGCTCTTTGTTGATGGCTTAAAAGATAATAATCTTTAAGCAAAGATAATCTGGCTGTTGCTTTATGGCTTGAGTGCCTCTGGCGCACCACGCTAGGCTATTTTGTCGCATTGAACTAGATATTAGGCTGGATAGTCTTTTATCAACAATGTGGTGTTTGGCATATAAATCGTATTGGTCTGTATAATTTATCAATTGCCATGTGATTAGCGGAACATAGCTAGAATGTGCAAAAATATATAAATTTGCTCGTCAGAAGTCATCAGACCTTCAATTTACCCTTCCAATTGACTGAAGACTCGAATAACACGATTGTGATTAAATCAACTCGAGCATATATATATGTACAAATATAACGTCACGAATAATTAAACACATTATTTACTTTTGTTGCATGTATAAGAAAAAATTTCTCCTCCTTCCCATACCTTAAAACAAACGGATAACATATCAATACTAAAGAGGTAGAAGAATTGTGTTCAAGTACACCAACCAAAATGGTCATTTCCATTTTTTCCGGTGAGGCATTTCATCCCGTAGAAATAGCAAAATTTAATAAAACCATTTCATCCCGTGAATCATTTCTACTTTTAGGATTATTAGATTATTTGAACATTAGTACCCATTAAACAATACAACACAATTGTGTAAAGATAATAATTTATAAAGTAATGATCTCATATGGGATAGTACTCGTTTTATGGTGAGCGACAATGTCACATGATGACGTCTAATTAATTCACAATTTTGACATTGTTTAAAGGAAACCACAAAATTCTACCTTGTGTCCAGGTGCATACTCACCATATGGTAGACACTGGTGCTCATTAGATCGTATTCTTAATTTATAAGATCTTAAATTGACACCCTCACACAAAATATAATATGGAAACAATATTTCAATTTCATATATTGAATAGATTAGAATAAGCATAAGAGGTATACCAAAATGTTCTCTATGTTAATTTGTCAAAGGGACACCTACACTCAACATTTGAGAAAATGGTCACAAAGACCCATTAATTTTAAAAAAGGGACACCAAAATCTCTTTTTGATTATAATATCCTTTGATTCAGTAATTAGAAAATTGGCTTTAAATTTTTTTAATTTATACAAATTTAATATAAATAATATAATCTATATAGTAGACTAATAATATTAAACCATTTTAACATTTAAAATAATACTAAAATTTTTAATTTTTAATAATATATTTGTTTCTATTATAAAGAATTTTTTAAAATCTTTTGGTTGAATAGATTTTACAATTAACAAAATATATCCCTATTAATAATATTAAAATTATCTTTTTACACAATATTCAAAATGTTTTAATTTTAATTTATTTAGTCTAATATTATGTTTCTATTTATTTTTAAAAATTACTTTAATTATAACAAAATAGGTCTAATAGATTGTAAAATATACAAATATTTTTTTAAAATGTTAAAATTATTTTAAAATGTAGATATTATTACATTTATTTTAATGCCATATTTCTATTTATTATAAAATTTTGAGGTCAATTATTTTGAGTTTATAGAGTCAAAAGATATTATGGTTAAAAGGGGGTCCTGGTGTCCCTTATAAAAAACTTGGGGTCTTTTTAACTATTTTTTTAAATTTTGAGAGTGTAGGTATCCTTATCCCTCTAAATTTTAAAAAATAAAGAAAGAATAATACTAATAAAAAAAACTTATTTTAACAATAACTTAAAAAATTTCGTGAAAAATTTGATCTACATGTCCCTTTACAAGACAAGTAGCATGCACATATGAGTCAAAATGCACGTGAACGGTGAAGCTACGCCTATATAAATGGCCAATAATTGGCAATGTAATCTTTATATGGAACCTTTTTTCCTTTGTGAAAAATATGAAAACTTCGAGAGCAAGGCACTCTCCAAAATTCATATACATTTTCGTTGTTAATCGTCATCTCTTATAGTTTGCTTGAATTACTTCCTGTGTTATTTATGTTCTCAGTCATACGAAGAAGCAAAATATCAAGAAGTTATAAATAATAAAATTCGGGTTATTAGTAAGGTAACTAATTTTTCTAACAAGTGATAGCATTAAAAAGTAAATTAAGAGAAATTAGAACAACACTTGCAACTCTAAGAGCCTATTTGGGATTGTTTTTAGTAGGCTCAAAAGTGATTTTAAAAAGTTAAAAATTAATTTTAGTGCTTGATAAATTTTCTTAGAAATCACTTTAGAAATAATTATTCCATCCTAAAATAGATTTTGAAAAGTATGGTAGCTTTTCAAAATCTGATTTTGAGAATCAGTTTTATACTTAATACAATTTCATTAGTATACCTATGTTGATTATAAAAATCTAAAATTATTCTTATTAATTTGGAAATAAAATCTTTAACTTTAAAGAGATTGTTACTATCAATTATATGAGATAACAAAAAAAAAAAATTAATAACATAAAATATTTATTTTAAATATCAATTATATATATATATATATATATATATATATATATATATATATATATATATATATATATATATTATACATGTTTATAGATATGTAAATAAACTTTATTCAACATTATATCTAATTTTGTTTGTTAGTTCTTACGGTAGCTTAACAGTAAGATTTACTAAATATATAAGATTGCTTTTAAAACTCATAACATTTTTAAAAATAAAATTTACCATATGGTTAAATGATTCTCTTTGTAGCAGATTATTTTTTATTCCATAGCTAACATCAATTATTTTTAAATGGTACAACATTTCAAAACTAGCCCAAAGTAATTTTCAACCTCCATATCTCTATACTAAAAATAATACAAAATAAAAGTTGTATGAGAATTAGACTAAGTACTCATTGTATAGTGAAATCGAGAAGGCGAAATATGAATTTTCTTTTCCATTAAGAGTAAAACCCTCGAAATTATTTGTTTAATTAGTTGAAAATTACATGAATATGATGATATTTAATAAGAAAATTGTTACTTTCTCTCACTAAAATTAATATATACTACTGATCCCCTATTGTTTTCAAAATATGCAAAACCTTTTTCACACCATAATTTTATAGTATTATCTTTTTTTAATATATTTTTATTTAGATTTATTACAAATTAAATAAATCTTATAAATTCTAATTAAAATAAAAAAATTAAATAATAAAAATAAGAAATATAAGTTTTTGTATGAATAAAATATTAATAATATTAATTTTCTTGTACCTTTTTATTTTTAATTTTTTTATAACTAATATATATTTTATATTCCCATATCAAATATCAAATAAATAATTCATTTACACCTCTTTTCTTTTAAATTTTTAGTGTTAGGAAGTTATCAAATATTATGACAACAGTAGAGAAATAAGTGACAAGGAGAAAATCTAGCAATCTCTGTATTTTATATGAGTTGCATTTTCTAAAAGAAAAGCTTACCGAAATTGAAGAGAAATTTGGATTTAGTTGAGCTCGTTGAAAGCAGAGAAAGAAATTGTCCTCTTTGAAAGTGAGTGAAGCAGTGGCTGCATGAAATAAGGAGAAAAAAAAAAAAATTCACTTAGTCGACTGGTATACACCATGTATAAAGATTAAGTGTTAAGATAAATTTTTAGTGAGTATTGAATCAATAATTATAATATAAAAAAATAAAAAGATATTATATAAAAATTAATTCTTATTAATTAATTCAGTGCTCAATAAAAATTAAGTTCAGCATCAAATTTTAATTCATAAATGAAGGATTTCCGTATATAAACAATATGTATTAATTAATTTAGGATTTTTATAGAGCAAACCCTTTTTATTTGGCAACTAAACATGGACCCAATTTTAAATTGCAATTAATGCAGACGTAAACCCTCGGGCATATTCTTCTAATTTCATAAACCAATTTTAAGAGACAAGGGTTATATAGTACCGCCATAATTTTGAATTTTTGATACGCACGTCCACCATATGAAAAATTTTTAAATAGTACTCCCACAATTTTGAGAGCCACTTAATTATAAACATAGGAAGTGTTAATTAATTCAACTAAAGAATTGTTGATAAACCATCCAAATTTAATAATTCATTATTGCTAGACAATGAATGGTTTGGTGATAAAAATAAAAACTAAAAAACGATTGAAACAGCCAAATTAAAACGACATTTCCATTTGAGGATAATATAAATATGAATTCATTTATTTATTTTTCCATTGACATCCGTCCTGAAAACTATCATCATCATCAATAATTACATTAAAAAAAAAAAAAACCGATCTAAGATGTGCAAACAAGCTCCTCCTCCTTGGAAGAATATTGATTAAAGTAGATGTTGATGAAAATATTTTATAAATTTACCGTAAATAGTTAATAAAAGTAGAAGACACGCGTGAATCATGTAAAGGTCGATCCTCCTTCCAATTAATCTACTCAGCTTGAAGAGGGTGGTGATTTGTCAACAGATTGGACAAAACTTGTCCGGTTGCCCCTTTAGTAGCGACCTCATGCTATTTTCCATTTGGAAAATGCTTGGCATCTAGAAGGGCGAGAGACTCACACCTAAAATCTCTCGCCTTTTTTTAATTAAAAAATTAAAATATTAATAAAAAATAATAAAGAAAACAGAATCTCTCGCACTTCTCTGGCCTTTCTAGATGCCTAGCAGCACTCTTTTCACTTTTCAGTTTGATGATGGCCGACGGTCATCGTTGGTAGAATTGGGGAGCTTAAATTTGTCGGATATACAGAGAAGGGGTGCAATGAAGGCCCTAGAATAAATTGCCCTAGGAGTAAAAATTGAACTTTATGACAAGCACTTGTGTGGGACAGTGGGAGCGTGCGGCTCGCAGCCACACAACTCAAAATATCTGGGTGATAAATAAAATAATGGGATTCAAACATCATTTAAAACTAAAAAACTATGGATTCCTATCAAATTTGTCAAATACTAACATTTTCTTTGTGAATGTATGAACTAAAATCGTGCGCCTGTCCCAGTTAAATTTTCCGATATCATTCATGACCTCACTTGTTGATAGGTGCCACCCTCTGAAGCTGGGGCCGAATTCTTGTCGTTGTAAACAAATTATTTTGTATTACACGGCTTGTCAACTTCTGGCTGCTACATTAAAGTAGGGTTACCCTGTAAGCTTTCTTTCAGTTCCTTATACTTTATATTATTTATACTTTCTTTATAAGTAAGTAAATTTTTTGAATTGTAAAATTTTGTTTAACCCTTTATATTCTATTTTATTTCATTAAAACTCTTAGAGTGCCAATTCACCTCTTATAATTTTAAATTTCTAAAATAACCTCTATTTAATTAAAAACATAATAATTATTAAATGAATTATAATTATAATTCTTATTTTTTGTTAAATTATTAATGATAATAATTAACGATAATTATTAATAATAATTAATTTTTGAATAATAATAACAATAACACTAATTAAAATATAAAATAAAAATTATGATAAAAATTAATTAAGGATTTTATGGTAATTTGTTACAATTTAACTCACTTTTATTTTTATTCTACGACAAATAAAACACATAAATGGTAATACAACTAATTTTAAGTACGATTCCTACAGTTCAAGTAAATAAATTATTAGATTCCAATTCTTTATTTTGATTCTAATTATTCAGATTTTAGTTCATTATGTTTCCAGCTAATTTCAATTCATTTTTAATGAATGCTCTATAAAACTCATAATACTTATAAATAAATTGTAAATAATATAGAGTGGTCTAATTAAATATAGAATGATTTATAATTTTATAGTGCATTTACTAAATAAGAATTAAAATTAGCTGGAAATATAATGAGTTAGAATCGAAATGAGGAATTTGAATCACAATAATTTATTTACTTGAACTGTACGAATCATAATTAGAATGAATTGTATTATCATTTATTTGTTTACTTTGTCTTAGAATAAAAATTAAAATGAGTTAAATTGTAACAAATTGCCATAAAATTCATAATTAATTTTTATCATAATTATTATTTTGTATTTTAATTATTGTTATTGTTATTATTATTCAAAAATTAATTGTTAATAATAATAATTGTTAATTGTTATCATTAACAATTTAACAAAAAAATTGTTATTAATTATTGTTAATAGATTAATTAATTATAACACTTTTTTAGTCTTGTTAATAATAATAATAATAATAATAATAATAATAATAATAATAATCTATCTAACAATTATAATCATAATAAAATAATTATTATTATTATAATTCATTTAATAATTATTATATTTTTTAATTAAATATAGGTTTTTTTGGAAATTTAAAAGTATAAAGAGTGAATTGGTATTTTAAAAATTTTAATGAAATAAAACAGAGTGTAAGGGATTGAACTAAATTTTATAATTTAAAAAGTTTTATGTACTTATAAAAAAATAATATATAGTATAGGGGGTTGAAAGAAATTTTACAGGGTGGATTAACTTAAGTGGATCCATTAAAGTATTATATTGTTGTATGAGAAGTGCATTTTGTATTGCAATCCAGCTGTTGTACGCAACATGACCCTCGAGAAAACTGTCGAATTTTTTCCTTTATATGCTGCAGTCCAAAGAGTTTCGACTTGCGATAATGGTAAATGTAACAAGACAAAATCTTCTGTTTTCTTTTGTACGTGATGCACGTTCGAGATCCTTTCTTACTCTCCTTTTTCAATATATGTATGTCTATATATATATATATATATATATATATTCATTATTTAACGAAAATATCTTTATTCATATTAATAATAAATATTATAATATAAATTTAATATAATAATAAATTAAATATATCATTTTAAATATATATTAAATTTTTTATTTTTTAATAAATTTTTTATTTTATTAAAATGACGATATTTTTATTAAAAAAATATATATATATCCCACTAATATATTTGTTGGACCAATTCATCTCTTGATGATAGGGGCTATTTAATCATTTCAGGAAACAACAGATAAGGGAAATGGAAATCTTGTACAATTGAGTTCTACAAAAAGCGTGTGAAACGGTTAGTTTTGTATCTCAATAATCTCTCTGGTTATTATTCTTTCTCTATCATGGCTGCAGCATCGGTCAAAATACACGAGGCTATCAAAGTCACCCCGTTCTCCTCCGACTCAACGACGCCGTTCACTCTTCCACTAACCTATTTCGACAACTTCTGGCTCAAGTTTCCTCCAGTTGAACGCCTCTTCTTCTACCAAATCAGTGACTTAACTTGGGATTCATTCGGCTCGGTGATCCTCCCAAAGCTAAAGCACTCTCTTTCACTCACTCTCCATCACTATCTCCCTCTCGCTGGTCACATCATGTGGCCGCTAGATGCCCCAAAGCCAGCTGTCTATTTCTTCCCAAACGACGGCGTTTCTGTCACAGTTGCCGAGTCCAACAACGCCGACTTCAATCATCTCTCTAGCAACGGAATCCGCATGGCTGTTGAGTTTCGTGCTTTGGTGCCCGAGCTGTCGATATCCGACGATAAAGCTGAGGTAATAGCTATCCAGATAACACTGTTTCCCAATCAAGGTTTTTCAATTGGCATTTCATCTCACCATGCTGTACTTGACGGGAAAAGTTCAACAATGTTTGTGAAATCTTGGGCTTACTTGAGCAAACAATTACAACTGCAAGAAGATAAAAACGACGTCGTCCTTTCGTCGTTACCCGTTCAACTAACACCCTGCTTTGACCGGAGTGTCATCAAAGATCCGAAAGGGCTCGACGTTGTGTACGCGAACCACTGGTTGGAATTTGCCAACACACGGAGCTTGAAGATTATCCCTATGAAACCGGTTAACCCTGATTTGGTTCGAATGACATTTGAGATGAGACCTGAAGATATAACGAAACTGAGGGACAAGATTAAGGAAAATATGCTTCAAGCAGGGAAGTCGGCTGAACAACTTCATTTATCGACTCATGTGCTTGCATGTGCTCATTCATTCGTTTGCTTGGTAAAAGCTTATGGAGAAGAAGCTGATACTAATGTTATGTTTGGGGTTGCAGCGGATTGTAGGAGCCGTTTGGATCCTCCACTTCCCGTTAATTATTTTGGTAACTGTGTCGGTGGACAAGGTACAGTTCAAAAAGCAAGTTATTTGATGGGGGAAAATGGGGTTGCTTTCGTTGTAGATAAGCTAAGTGATTGTATCAAAGACCTAAAGGGTGATGTTGTTGAAGGATCGGAGGATAAGTTTGTAAACTTGTTGGGCATGATGAAAGGGGAAGGAGTGCAACAACGATTTCTTTCGGTTGCCGGGTCAAACCGTTTTAATGTTTACGGGTCGGATTTCGGGTGGGGAAAGCCGAAGAAGGTGGAGATTGTGTCAATTGACAAAACGGGAGCTATCTCTTTGGCGGAGAGTGGAGATGGGAGTGGTGGTATTGAAGTTGGTGTTGTTTTGGAGAAACAGCAAATGGAGTTTTTTGCTTCTCTTTTTACTGATGGCCTGCAATCATAAAAGCGAAATTAGGCGACATTTTTTTTTTTCCCTACTGGGCGGTAAATTTCCCTTTCGGTGTTGAAAATAATAAATTTATTGTTATAAATACGATTTATATATTATTACGTTCATCACTCTTGGGAACACGAGCATGCATGCTCTTTCAAAAAAAAAAATATAAATTTTAATACACTAACAAATAAAAAAATATAATTTTTAATATATTAATTTTTTAAATATTTTTATGATATTGTTACTTTGTTAAATTCTTTTTTTCCCCCACAAATACCAAATCCTTATCTGAGTAAAATTAAAAATAAATCTTTAAAAGTGAAATTCATGGGTGTGGTCAATAGAGCTTACAAGTAACAAATATGCTAATTAGAGGGCTAATTCGCACCCTCCTGTGTGAAACTGTGATCTTTTTGTTGGTAAAGAGTCAGAATTCATAATTCAAAGTCATAGAGTGAAGAACTTTGCATCAATAGACCAGGCGCTGTCGGTGGGGACAATAGAGTTAGTTGCCAATAAAATCGATATCACAAAATTATGAGTCAATGAAGACGTCGAACCCAAGGGTTGCCTTCAAAACAAGATAATAGATAATAGACGATAGAAAATAATTATTATAAAAGAAGATATATAATAGATAATTCATCCGTCATCTAAGTCACTGTCATTAATTTATAACGGAATATTTTTCGTAATAAATTCATGATTGTATTTCACAATTATAAATCCGTCATACAATATTTTAAAGTAAAAAAATGAAATTAAAATTAAAATTTATTTAAATTTTAGGGCCATTTTTTTAAATTTTTGGCAAAAAATTCAATTATTATTTAAAAATTTATTATTCAATTTAGACAGAAAATTATTTATGATAGAATATATGATGGCTTTTTCCTGTCATAAAGTTTTGATTTTTTAAAATTATATTATAATTATAATTTATTGATGAATTCTTGTTTACAAATTTAATTAATTAATAAAATAAATGTCATAAAAAATTAATATTAATTAACATTCATTCAATCCAATAAATTAATTTCAAAAAAAATAAATCTAATATCCAATGTGATCACCAGCAATACATAAAAAAAATCCCAAATTAAAAAAAACCATCCCAAAGAATAAAATAACAGTTAAATTCCAATCAAACTCTAAGAAAAGCAATAAGAATTCCGGCCACCAAGCCAAGTTACCCAACAAAACTTCCAAAGATTAGTGCAAGTACTCCAACAACAAGACTTTTAGCAAGACTTCCAGTGAAAATTCCAGCAACAATACCATCTTCTAACAGCGCTCTAAATGAAAATTAAAACTTACAAAGTGACCAGCAAGCTTCATGTGAACAAAATTGATTCAGACACCAATCATCAGTTCATTTCATGAATGTTGCAGCCATATGTGATTACTTATTACACTTGTGAGTTATTTTGCATATTTTGAACAGGAAAAACAGCGACTGTCTTTGCACATTTCAACAGTAAAAACAGCAGCTGCTCAAAACAACAGAAACAACAAAAAGTTTCACTACTTTTGGACAAGAAAAACAACAACTATCTTTGCACATTTCAACAGTAAAAACAACAACTATCTTTGCACATTTCAAAAGCAAAAACAACACCTATCTTTGCACATTTCAACAGTAAAAACAGCAGCTGTGTTTGCACTTTTGAATAGGGGTGGGCAAATGCGGGTTCGGGTCAACCCGATCGGGTTGCGGGTTGGTCGGGTTTAATAAAAATCAACCCGAATGGAACTCGAATTAATGACCCGACCTGAACCGACCCGAACATAGTTCGGGTCGGTTCGGGTCGGGTCATTAATTCGGGTTGAATTCGGGTAGAATCCGGTTCGGATTTGAAATGGGTCGGATTGAGTTCGGGTCAGGTCGGGTTAGTTCGGATCTGGTCGGGTTGGGTCGGGTTATTTCGGGTCGGGTCGGGTCGGGTCAGTTCGGGTCAATTCGGTTTAATGCAAATTTGAGCTATTTTTTCCCTATTTTTAGAGTTTTTATGGTGGTTTTAAGACATATTTCTTAATTATAGTCCATTTCACTAATTTTCAACTAAAAAAATAAAAGAAAATATTATGAAATCAAATGAATAAAGTTAAAATGTTAGAATTAAATTATTTGCGTATTACCTTCAAGGGTAAGATTAAGATTATTATTTGCTCAACTAACAAAGTCTAAACTTAATAAAAGTTAAAATTAATATAAACTTAAAAAGTCTAAAGATAATAGGCTATTGCCTATTAGTCTCCATTCAAAGCACAAATTCCAAATACTAGTATTTGAAAGTTTGAGACACAAACTCACAAAGTCACAAAATTTAAACATAATTAAATTGTTTGGAAACACAAATCACAAAGTTCAAACATGAAAACTAAATAAGATTCTTTGGCTCCTCTACCTTGGTTCCTCCACAGCTCCACACAAGCACTTTGAGAAGTTCTAAATTCAAATTCTTGAACTCCAAGTTCAAGTGCCGATTGCCTAGAGAAGGATTGAAGAAATGTACAATAACTATTTTCTTTAAGTCATGTTGCAAATGAATAAACTCAATTCACAAAAAAAAAAAAAAAATTGAGCAAATAAACCACATTCATAAGGTTACACATCAAACATAACACAAATAAATAAATTCAATATGTTCAATTGAGCTAAAAGGGTGTTACAATCTTTCTAATTTCTATTATATCATTAAAAATTTATAATTACAAATAAATATAATATATTAATATGTTTAGCAAATTTTTCATTACACACATACACACTTCATTATATATATAGAAAAAAAAATTAAGTCAATCATGCTTATTTTATGGCAATCATCACCAAATCAAGTTAATAATAATACTAGACAATAATACTATTCTATCAACTTCAACTTGTCTAATGAAAACAATTACAAATTTATAATTTTACAAACTACAATTAGACTTAAAAATTTAAACATATAACAACTATAATTACAGTTTAAATTATAACCTAATAACACTATAATATCAAATTAGGAATAATAATATATATTAAAAGTTACCTTTCAAACATTCATAACACCAATGTCGGCGCTCACCGCTTCCACTGTTGAAGGTTGCGATCTTATAAGCTCTATAAAATAAAAAAAAAAGAAATTAGTAAGTAACTTAAGTATATGACTACATGCAAATATTCTATATAAAGTTATTATGCATTTTAAATATATTATGTATATAATGTATGATAAAAAATTAAAAATATTACCTTCTTGTAATTCCATATGAAACATTTGCTCCTTAATGTCTTCTTGGAGGTTGTAGATGGGATTGGCAAAAAGTTTAGATTGTAGCCAATTTTCAGTGCATATCAATGCCTCAACCATAGCCGGGGTTAAAGAACTCCTATACTCATCAATAATACGACGCCCAGTGCTAAAGGCAGACTCAGATGCCACTGTGGAAATAGGAACAGCGAGGACATCCCTTGCAATTTTCTCCAGAATTGGATACCTCGATCCATTCACCCTCCACCAAAGTAAAACATTAAGTTTAAGATTGCTGGGATCTTCAACTGGGTCCTTCAAGTACCTTTCCACCTCAGATACTACTCTTCTGCTCTCATTCTGAACAGAAACCTTCCTAGCATATCCAAAGAAAGGGCGAGCAACTCGAAAAGCGTCATCGCCTTTGCCTTCACAACCAGCAACATCCATCAAATTACCCTCAGTTGTAAAACGCTGAGAAGAACTTGTACCTCCATAGCTGCCACTAAGACCACTCTCATTATACATCGATGGTGTTGAACTAGCGGAGAATGCACTATATGCATCATAAAACTCATTCAACAAGTCCTTCACTGCTTTGGTCATTTGTTCAACCATCAAATGATCATTGCCAAAAATAATCTCAAAAATGTGTTTAGCAAAATCCATTTTCGCTTGTGGATTAAGAATAGAGGCAATAATCAACATTTTGTTTATCTTTTCCGTGGACTCCCAATACTTATCAAATTTTTCCCTCATACCATAAGCCATAGAGGACACCCAAGGATCTGTGCTTTCTTGTAGTGCAGTCAAAGAACTCTCAATTAAGCCAATAGTATCATAACAAAGATTAGAAGTCACACTCAAAGAGGCAGAAAACAACAATGTGGCATCATAAAATACCTTCAAAAACTTCACAATTCGTTCAGCACTCTCCCAGTCATCCGGTCCAGGTGGGCCCACCCTTTTAACATTATTCTCTTTCTCAGCAAAGTATGCTTCATGCGGTTTATCCACTTCAGCCATTCTATCAAATGCCGTTTGAAATTTCAGCGCAGTCATCAACATCAAATAAGTGGAATTCCACCTGGTAGGACAATCTAAAACAACAATTCCCTTTGGACAATTCACCTGCTCAGCACATTGTTTAAATGTCCGCAGCCTCGTGGTGGAAGATCTCATGTACTTCACAACATTCCGAATAGCGACAACACTAGCATGCAACTCACCCAACCCTGAAACAACAATCAAATTCAATATATGTGCACAACAACGCACATGCATATATTGTCCCGCCAACACAAGTGCATCATCATTCCTCCAACCAAGCAACTGCAGAGTCACATAACCAACAGCAATGTCATTTGTAGTGGCATTATCAACAGTTATTGCAAACAATCTCTCAATCCCCCAGTCCTGTAAGCAAGCCACAATCTTTTTGCCAATCGACTTCCCTCTATGATCTTCGATTGCGCTAAAACTAATAATCCTCATATTCAAACACCAATCACTATCAGTAAAATGAGCTGTAATCACCATATAACTCATGTTTTGAACAGAAGTCCATAAATCAGTTGTAAGAACACCCGCTGCTTGTTGTTGCAAATCAAACTCTTCAACATTGCCTTTTCCTCCAAAAATAACTCCATAACATCTCTACCAACGGTTCTCCGAGATGGCATAACAAACTGGGGGATAGCTACACTACAGAAATGCCTAAATCCTTTGTTGTCTACAAAACTGAGCGGCAACTCACCCATAATAATCATTTTAGTTACTGCCCTTCGGCACGCGTCCTGACTCCATCCTTTACCCAAAACTAAATTACTTGCATTTTCTTCGCCGCCCTCAGATGTCAAATTTTGTTGACTTCCACTTTGTTGTTCCCGAAATGTCTTGTATGATGCACATGTCTGTATATGCCTCTTCATATTTGTAATCCCATCAAGCCTTGAATGACATTGATATTGTTTGCCACAATAGTTGCACATGCATTTGTTTGGATTATCTTCGAGTAAAGTGAAATGATTCCATATTTGCGATCTTTTCTTCATTGGCAGCCTTTTCCGCTTCACCTTTTCCTTTCCTTTTTGGGTTCCTTCCATTTGTACACTTTGCTCTTCATTATCACTCATTGAATTCGATCTTGAGTGTCCAAGCATCTGAATATACAAAATAATAATTAATAATCATTAATTCAAAAATCAAACACACAGAAATATTATTAACATAATCTAATTAGTAATTTCAATTCAAATTATTCATACTCCATAAACGAAAAGCAAGAAATTCATGATTAATTAATTATATCCAATTACGGAATTCCCATTTCCCATAATAATATGATATTATTTGCCTATCTATGTCTTAATTCTTATTATAAACCCTTTAATTTCAAGCCCAAATAACTTGTACTTAATGACTTAATGGATAATTAACATATAATAAAATATAAATTGAATTAGTTAATTTCTTTACGATTGAATGCTTAAAAGTTAAAACTACTACACAAGTGCACATAATCACATAACACATTATAATTCTAAAATATATGTATTTATGTAACATAATACTTCATTTTAATATTTAATTTTCATAAATTCATAATGTCCTAATTTATTCATAAAAAAATCAACTATTAATTGTTATTAGCAATTATTAACAATTATCAATTAACATTATTTCAATTATTAATAATTAACAAAATGTATGTTATTTATTAACAATTAATAAAATTTATTCTTAACAAAATCATAAATACATCAATTTTTTTATTTTATTACTAACATTTAAAAATAAATAATTAAAACAATCAAATAATAATCAATTACATAATAAATAACTAATTAAACATATATAATATAACTATATAGTATACTATTATACTATATACTGGTTGCAAATGTAAATGATCAAAGATCTATCAACAAAAAATTAGATTTATTTCTTTTAGTAACAACTTCACTAATTAACATTCTTTTCAAAATAAATGAATTTTAGTTTAAAATTTGAACTCAATAAACTGTATTTTACATTTTTTTTATACCATAGAAACAAAAAACAATTTTTCCTAACTGTCCTGTTAAAAAATAATTCGAATTACACCGCACAAGTAGTAGTCATGTACGCATCTAAAAAAAATCATGCAAAAAATACTAATAAATAAAGCCCTCAAAAGACCCGAAAATCCTTGAAAATTGCAATTATACCATGAATTGAAACTTGAAAGACTTAAACTTGGAACTTGGAAGTCACAAATTCACAAGAAAGACCGAAGAGCACTGGAGCAGGCTAAGCACTAGCAGCAGATCATGGTAGAGAGCAAATACTCGGGGGTCGCCGGGTCGGGTTGGAGGTTGCGGGATTGAGCAGCAGATCAAGTCAATCGGCAGCAAATGGCGGGATTGGAGTAGCAGATCGCGGCACGGCAGCAGCAGATGGAGCAGCAGATCGCGGCACGGCAATAGCAGATGGAGGCACGGCAGCAGCAGATGGAGCAGCAGATCGCGGCAGCAGATGGAGCAGCAGATCGCAGCAGCAGATGGAGCAGCAAATCGCGACAGCAGATCGCAGCAGTCGGCAGCAGATCGGGATTCAGTTTCTCACGAGGGTTGTGTGAATTGTGTCTTGTGTGGCTGTGTGTTCTGTGTTTTGTGTGATATGTGTGTAGTGTGCGTGAGTTCGTGGTGGCACTGTGGCTGTATGCAGTATCGTGTGCGTGAGTTTGTTTTTATTTCTTGTGTGTGTGTGACAGCATGTGTTTACTGTTTAGGCAGGGTTGAGGGTCCGTGAATCTGTCTCATGTGTGCCGTGCAGTGTGTGTTTGAAACTTTTGTTTGGTGTGTGCGTGTGTAAGTGTAACATGTGTTTTTTTTTTTTAGTTGGGCAACCCGATCGGGTATTCGGATCGGGTCGGGTTTGACCCGACCCGATCACAACCCGATCGGGTTGGCTAATTCTAACCCGATCGGGTTTGCAAACCGACCCGATCCTACCCGAACCTGAAAATTTTCGGGTCGGGTCGGTTCGGGTCGGGTATTTTGCCCACCCCTACTTTTGAACATGAAAAACAACAGCTGTCTTTGCACATTTCAACAGTAAAAATAACAGTTGTTGAAAATAGTAGAAATAGTAAAAATTTTCTACACTTCTGAACAAGAAAAAACAATAGCTGTCTTTGCGCATTTCAACAGCAAAAACAACAACTGTCTTTGCACATTTCAACAGTAAAAACAGCAGCTGTCTTTGGACATTTCAATAGTAAAAACAATAGCCATTTTTGTATTTTTGGATAGCAAAAAAAGCAACACAAATGTGCTCCCTGTTTGTACAGTTTTTTAGCAAAAAGATTTAACTTTTTCTATAGTTTTGTAACATCAGAACAACAACCAGATTTATGCTATTGTTTCTGCAGCATAGTGCACCAAAATCAATCACTTACATCAAAACGAGATTGACTCTAATCAATTCCAATTTTATTGCCTAAATTAATTCACACTAATGTGAAGCCGTCAATCTAAACTCTAGCTATGTATCAACAAAACTCAATTGAAAATCAATTAAATCAAGATATATAAACAATTAACTCATCTCATCAACTAGGGTTTCAAACTAATAAATCATTAAAAAAAGAGATTGAGTTTAAATCTAATGTTTCAATAACCGAATATTTTTAAGAAAAGGAACAAGATTGAGTTCAAATCTAGGGTTAATAGATTTGTTTTGAAAAAAAAAAACTTAAATGAATGAAGAAGAAAAGATTTGTAAATTACCACAACCAAGCTTTCTTCTCTCCTTGATGTCCACGTCGGTTGAGGACTTTGACGGGGCACTAGAGAGAGAGGCAGTTTCGAAAAAGGTGTGAAATTAAGTTGGGGTTTCAACGGCTGAGCTATCTCAGGTTCTGCTACTCGGCAACGATGGCTGTGCTGGCTGCGATAACATCAATGGAAGCAGAGGTGCAAAGCCCTCAGCCAACAAAGAAGATCAACCGCATAAGAACTGAGAAGAAAATGAATGGATCCCCAATTTGAAGACTGGACAAAATGTTAAGGTGATTAGCCGCACAAGAACAAAACCAAAATCATTCTATAGGTTCAGATTAAGTTCATTTCAACAAACTAGTACATTTAAGCACATAAATTTTAGGGAAAAATTCAATTTTTCCAACACAGTGAATAATTTTTACATAAACCTTTAGTGCTAGAAGTACACCTTTAGTGTTGAAATTGACAAGAAATTTTAATTAAATTGACATGCAAGAGAAAATAAAGAGAATAATTACATGTGTTAATAAAAAAATTGAGCTTAATCAACGGTGGGTTTTCAGTTAGGGTTTTGAAATGCAACGGTGACAACACATGTTTGGTGGGTTCCTATGTGGATCTCGATGATGGCCAAATCGACGGCGGGTAATTGTTCTAAATTTCAAATAATGCAATAGAATTAAAAATAATAAATAGATTTAGGGTTCATATTTTTCATTTTATACTTTAGAAATTATATAGTGTAATTGTTCACATATTTAGCAATGAATTATAAGTCGACACGTGGCTAAGTAAAAAAAAATCATGATAAAAGATTATTCTATCACAAAACCATCATTAATTCATGATAAAAAATAATTCTATCACAAAACCATCATTAATCTGTGATAGAAAATAATTCTATCACAAAATCATCATTAGTCCATGATAGATTGAAAAATTCTGTCATAAGTCTGTCATATTTTAATGATATAAGCCAAATCAGTCACAAGTTGTCTATAATCTATTACTAGTTTTCTTGTAGTACTTAGGTCCCAAGCCTACTGAGGAGGTAGCATAGCGACACTGACCCACAATCACCAGTAGTATCGCAAGTGGCTAACTTGATACAAAATATAAACAAAGTGCTCCAATACATAGAGAACCAAATGAACCATGAGCCTGCTCCACCTATTAAGGATGAGGAAGAAGCATTTAACGCTGACTTAATAGGCCTTAAAGTAGAGTTAAGAAAGCTGAAGAAAAGGATAGATGACATAGAAAAAAAAGTTCTATTGGACCATTATTGGAAGAAGTTGAACCTCCTTTCACTAGGAAGATATCAAATGCACCACTTTAACTAAACTTCAAAATGCCCAAATAAAGTTATATGGAGAAGAAAATCTGACTGAACACCTAGGGACTTATAGGTCATGCATGGAGTTGTAAGGTGTAATGAGAGCAGCAATGTGAAGGGTTTTCTCTCTAATGCTTACATGAGCAATGCCTTTGCGGTATACTAAGCTAATCTAGATATTTGAGAGTCAATTTGTGGTAGACAAAGAATATTATCTTTCTCCAACTTATCTTTTGTTGATAAAACAAGGGAAAGAGGTGTCACTAAAGGACTACATTGACCGCTTCAATAAAGAATCAGTAAAGTTGGAGAACTTAATTGATGTAGTGGCCTTAATTGCCATTATGGTTAGTTTATGACTACAAAATTTGATTACTCACTCATAAAAAATTAAATTAATAACCTTGACTAAGTTATTATTGAGAGCACAAAACTATTCTGATGCAGATGAGTTAATTAATGCAAAAATGAATACATAAATAAGCTTAAAAAGGTTAAGGAAAAAGAGGAAAAAGCAAGAGGAACCTTTGAAAGCATGGAAAAAAAGAGGAGGCCATAAGATAATAAGGGACTATGAGTTTCGTAAAGTAGGTACCCTAGGTATACACCACTCAATATATCAAGAGACCAACAACCTATGCAAGTAAGAATTCTAAATTTACTGTGAAAATCTAAAGAGATCAAGTATGCACCAAATTAAAGAGATAGAAGCAAAAACTACAGATACCATAGAGTTCATAGTCATAACACTGAAGATTGTTCTGATATCAAAGAAGAGATAGAATCCTTAATTCAGAGAGGACACTTTTATATAGTTTGTGGGAAGGAAGGAATGTAGAAGAACGTCTGATAAAGCCCTACTCAATGCTCAATAAAATATTATAGCAACAAAATAAATTGAAAACCAAGAGATTGGGAGGCCATTTAAAAACTATATTTAGTGGGCCCATAGGTGGAAAGATTCTAATAGAATTCGAAAAACTCATCCTAGAGAGGCCAAAATTATAATTAGAGCTTTACTTGTTAATTTGGTGAATTGTCTTGAAAACAAAGGCTAGGATAGAGTACAATACCATCACATTTACGAAAAAAGAAAAAAAGAAAAAAAAAGAAAACAAGAGGAATATACTAGCCATAGGACAATGCTTTGGTCATTTCAATGATTTTGGCGCATCGAAAGATTTACAGTGTCTTGGCAGAGAATGAAAGTTCAACAGAAATCCTTTATGCAGCGTCATTTGATAAGATGGAAATAGGAAGGGAAAAGTTAATATTAATATGTAGCTCTTTAATAGCATTTGGGGTAGAGTGTTTTGTTCAGTTAGCAATGTAGACCAACTAATTACCATTAGGGAACTATTACACCAAGCTACCAAGATGATGAGTTTCTTAGTGGTAGAGCATCTATTAGTAAATAATGTATTATGGGGAGACCATCCCTAAATCTTTTTAGGTAGTAACCTAAACTTATTACTTAATAGTAAAGTTCTTAATGAAACAAGATTTGGAATCTTAAGAGTAGACAAAGAGGCATCCATAAAGTGTTATAATATAACTTTGAGAGGCAAGATGAACAAATGTGAATGTCTAAAGATGATGCTTAATCTTACATTAAAAAAAAAAAAGAGCAAAGATCACTAGTATAAGAGCCAGTTACTAACCAAATGCAATAGGATGATCAAAATAAAACAACTTGAGTTGTCATGTCATTAGCTCTAGAAATACGTGTATGATTAGAAGACTTTCTCAAAACATACTTTGATGTATTCGTATAGCCCTATGAGGACAAGCTAAGATAGACACATAAATAATGGCCCATTAGCTGAATATTGCTATCAGTATAAACCAATACAGCAAAAAACAAAAAGGTCTTTTAATTTAGAAAGGTATGAAAGAATAGTAGAATAAGCTAATAAATAACTAAGGCAAGATTTATCAAAGAAGTATATTATCCCAACTGGTTGTCTAATATGGCGATAGTCAGGAATAAGAAGTGGAGAATTCATAGACTTTACTGATTTGATTAAAGCATATCCCAAAGATAGCTTTCCTTTACCTAAGACTAATCAACGAGTTGAGGCTACTGTAAGGTATGAGTTACTTACTATTGTGAATGCATATTCTGGTTATAACCGGATTTAAATGTACCCTTCTAATGGGAAGAAAACATCTTTCGTTACATACAAAGATTTAAATTATCATAATTTAATGCCTTTCGTTTGAAGAACATAGGGGCGACATATCAAAAGTTGGTTAACAAAATTTTAGATGGATACATTGGAAGAAATATGGAAGTTTATGTCAATGACATGCTTGTTCAAAGTAAAAAAGTTAAAGATCATATCACAAACATGGAAAAGGTGTTTAAGATACTGAAGTATTTTAATATGAATTTGAATCCAAAAAATGTGCTTTTGGGGCATATTAAGGAAAAATTTTTATGTTCATGATTAGCTAGCGAAGAATACATGCTAATCTTGAGAAGAATCAAGCTCTTGTAGAAATGGAGTCTAATAGACAATTAAAGGTTTAAAGGCTGACAAATTGAGTTGCTATTTTGAATCACTTAATATCAAGAGCAACAAATAAGTGCTTGTCATTTTTCAAAACTCTTCAAGGTGAAAAAAGTTGGTATAGATCGAGGAATGTGAAAAAAATCATTCCAACAATTGAAAAAACACATGGAAGGTTCCCCAATTCTTTTTAAATTAGTGCAAGGAGTGGATCTTTATTATGTACTAGTTTTAGAATCAAGAACAAGCTTAGTTTTGATAAGAAAGGAATATATGTTATAAAAGCCTATTTACTATGTTAGTCACACTGTTAGATTCTGAGATAATATGCCCAGTAACAGAGAAGATCGCCTTAGCATTAATAGGGGTGGTAATTTGGGTCAAGATTCGTTTATTCAATTTGATTCGATATTGAAATGCAAGTTATGCAGCCCAAGAGGGGGGGTGAATTGAAATTTTAAAATTATGCAATACAATTTGCACAATAATTTAATCTATTACTTTAATCAAATCAAAAACAACAAATTCAATGAAGCACAATGTTAAAAGAGTAAGGGAAGATAAAACAAACACAAAAAATTTTACATAATTCGGCTATCCCTGCCTACGTCCACGCCTCCAAGCTCACCCGGCTTGAGGATTTCACTATCCAAGCCTCCCAAGGCTTCAAATGTTTACAATTGACTTCCAAGGTGTCAATGGACCTTTACAACAAGAGATTATCTCCCCAATCTCTTCACCCCAAGTGTTTTTCACACTTGTACACTGACAATTTGATGAGAAATGAAAATCACAACAATAAAACTCTTTTTAAGAGTGGATAACAAATTATAGCTCAATAATGATTCAATAAATGATGATTTGCAAAATTTAAGCTTAACATATGTTATATGATTTTTTTTATGCTTGCATTAGTCCTTAAAATGAAGTTGAAGTTGAGTTTTTATAGTTAAAGCCCAAAAACTAACCGTTATAGGCAAATTCCCGCAACTAAGCGGTTAGCCATTTGTTTTATCTGGCTAGCCGCTTGTAACAGTGATATTACCGTTAAATTTGAATTTTGCTACAGAAATACTGTTCATCAAAATTACACTTTAGCCCAAAACTTTATGTAATTATACTATGGCTCAAAACGTCATAAAACTTTACAAATAGATCCAATTTTAGAACTTCTAAATAATGCTTTTCATCCTAAAACTTTTTGAAATTATGATATGGTCCCAAATATAGTAATATTTTTCAAAGAGATCCTTTTCAAAATTTAACATAATATCTATAATTTTTAAAGTTTTCAAAATCTTTCACTTTAGTCCAAAATTTGAAAATATAAGATTTTCCTCAGGCGGTTAGCCGCTTCCTCTCTGTCTAATTTTGGATTTCAAGTGTTTAGATTACATTCAGGTGCTCAAACTTTCATAAATTATATTATGGCCCAAAACGTTTCAAACTTTTGCAAATAAGTCAAAATCTGAAATTCAAAATAATATTTATTAAACTCAAAGATTGCAAAATTTTTCATTTTAATCCAAATTACTCCAATCCACAAAATACTCTATCTTATAAATATAAAATCTTTTAGTTTGTGAAAAGTAATTATTGAATTAATCTCTTGAGCTTCTCAAATGCTAAATCATGAATAATTAAATCATACCGGCTTTACAAGAATTTTTCACAATAATTTGTCCGTTGAGATCTAAACTTTATTCTTGATTTCGCCGTTGTTCGTTGAGTGTCTTCAATCTTGATTTCACTTGATTCACTTGCATAAATATTATCATTAAAAAACTAGTGAAAATGTGAAATACAATATTTATTAAATCACTTAAGACACATGTTTGTTATCATCAAAATTACATTATGTGTAGCCTTTTAGGCTAACAATCTCCCCCTTTTTGATAATAACAAACATCTCATGTATTTTGACATTTATACTCCCCCTTAATTCATGGCATACATGACTTCAATATATAAATCAAATTGAAGAACAAACTCCCCCTAAATATATGATCTATAACAATTTGTAAGCTCCCCCTTAATATTTCATAACCATGCACAAATACTTCAAAATCAAAATACATATTATATGTCTCCGTATTCAAAATATATGATCTCTTCCCCTTCATCATCAAAATTACTAGAAATTCATGCTAAGACCGATAATATGTCAATGGTTGATCAAGAAACATAGAATAACCAAACATCCAATTAACCATAAAATGATCATAAACCATCATGCCATCAAAAAAAATGCTCAAAATACATATTATCCAAAATCATATTGTATGCTCCCCCTAAATATATGACCAATTAAAATTTTTAACCAAAATGATATTATCGAAAAACTTATCATATTTATCTCCCCTTTCATCATAAAAAAAATATATAGATGCAATTGAAATAAGATAATCAAAAATAATTCGATGAAGATATTACCCATTTTGTGCAAGCAAAAATTTCGGCCGAATCTTCCCTTAAAAAATGAACAAATCCTTAAATACACAACATGGTTAAAAATACTTCCATATAAGTGTAAAAAATTATAATAAACCAATAACTCCATCAATTCTTCAAGCGACACACATATAATCATCAATCATCAAATTCATTATGAATTTCCTCAACATTTGTAACAATTTTATCCGAGGATCCCATAATGATATTCGAATAAAACACCTTAACTAAATTTTCATAGTATCGTGTTAACATTTATGTTAACATAATGTTGATTTTGATGATAACAAACAAAATTAAGAATGATTAAGTTTTTGAAAGCTTAAATTATTTTTCATACATTTTAAATAAATCATTATTTTTACATTATAAAGGTTTTATATCTAATGGAAAAATGATTTTATGAAATTGGTTGTTTTTCAAGTTTATGGTTTAATTGAAAGAATTTTGAAATATTTGAAATCAACAAGTATTGCTTGAAATTTTGGAGAAAGACTTATTTGAAATGTTTCATAGTATTTTGGGTCATATCATAATTTTAGAAAGTTTTGGGATTCACAATGTATTATTTAGAAATTCTGAAATTGGACCTATTTGTAAAGTTTCATAACATTTTGGGTCATCGTACAGTTATATAAAGTTTTGAGGTCAAACTGTCATTTTGTAAAATAGTTCACTGTTGCAGTCACTATAGCAGTCACTGTAGCAGTTACTGCAGATAACGGCGATCCGACATCTTGATAACGGCTCGCCGACATCTCCAGAATTGAAGATTAGCCTTTAAACACTAACGGTGATCCGACATCTAGATAACATCGATCCGACGTCGCCCAGAATTGAAGATTAACCTCTGGACACTAACGGCGATCCGATATATTGATAACGACGATCCGACAATTTGAAAATCCAGCCCAACGGTCATATTGACCAGTCAAACGACGATCCGACATCTAGTTAGCAGCGATCCGACAGTGAGCAGAAAGTCAATAACGGCTAGTTTTCAGCTCCAACTATAAATAAGTTCATTCAAATTCAAACAAGAATAGATCCAAGAGTTATCATTGAGCTTGCTACTGAGCATACATCTATTATTGAGCTTCAAACTTGTTTTTATTTCTTTGATTCACACATTGATCATTCATTTGTAATCAAACACATTGTGTGAGAGAAAAATCATTTGTAATCTTTATCCTTGAGAGGTTGTAAGTGTTGGGATACACTTGGGTTAAGAGATTGGGGATAATCTCTTGTTGTGAAGGTCCATTGACACCTTGGAAGTCAATTGTAAGCATTTGAAGCCTTGGAGGCTTGCTTAGTGAAATCCTCAAGCCCGGTGAGCTTGGAGGCGTGGACGTAGGCGGGGATAGCCGAACCACGTAAAAATCTTTGAGTTTGCTTTCTCCTCCCTTACTCATTTATTATTGTGCTTTCATTGAATTTATTGTTTTCGTATTTATTAAGGCATTAGATTGGATTGTTGTGTGTTTTGCTAGGATAATTTTTAAAATACCAATTCACCCCCCTCTTGGGTTGCACACTTGCATTTTATATTGCACCTTAATAACTAAAACATTTTTCCAGCCCATAGCAATGAGACAATGACTAAGAGATTTGTCACAAATTTCTAAATTTTTCGAATTACGAAGATTAACAAAATAGTGAGTGATAACCGACCTCGACATAAAATTATCGTCAAACCGTTTTCGAAGAGGTAGTTGCTGAAAGTGGGTTGATATGAACTTCGTATTATCTCCATAATCGTCCTTATGTCTCTTGGCCACTTGTTTGCTCTTGGATTTTTCACCACCAACCATTGTTGGAACAAAAACAAGCTTAAAGATCCAATTTCGGGTTTACAAAAAATTGAGTGAAATGAATTTGTTTAAGCCAAGAAAATCGATCCTAGGGATGAATGAAGCTAATATATGATGTAGATTGGATCAAAAATGGGCTAAATGAAGCTTGAAAATGAAGAGAGAGAAACGAGTAGAGCTAGGTTTTTGATTTTGGGTTTTATGTGGAGAGTTGATGAAATGAAGTTTTGAGAACGAAAATTGAAGGAGTAATGGATGAATAATGATTTGGATGATTGATTTTAACAAGAAAGAAAACGAGTGAAAGATGAAGAAATTTGAGAGAGAAATGGAGAAGTACTGTTCATGCATGAGAGATGATGATGAAATGATGAAGAACAAGTGAAGAAATAATGATTGGGAAGTGTTTAATGAAGGTTAAATGCATGGGTAATGGTTTGAGAGATTGATCTTGGCATAAAAATGGTGGAGAAAAGAAGAAAAATTTAATGAAAATGAAGGAAAGCTACTCACGGTTTTGGAGAGAGAGACAAACAAAGAACATGTGAAGAAGAAAAACAAATGAAGAAGAAAAAGGGTGACAAACTAGTGACCAAGCGGTTAACCGCTTGGGGGCAAGCAGCTAGCCGCTTGCTCTCGGGTTTGGGCAGTGCCCACGCAGCTAGCCGCTTGGGGCAGGTGGTTAGCCGCCTCATGGCTGCCCCTCTGCACAAATTTTGCTCTCCGGCTATTTTTGACCGATTTCAAGACCATTTTATGATTCCGAACACTTTCAAAAGCCATTTTAATGCATGAATCAATATAATTAACATCCAAAAAAATCATAAACTCAAATTTATAACATTTTATCATGCATATACATCACAATTATGAGATACGATAACACTTTATGTTTCGAATTATAAACATTTAAGACATGATTAATTCAAAAATATAATTAATTCATTATGTGTATATTTTTCACAATAATTAAACATATAAGCATTCAAAAGTTAATAAATAAAACACACCACTTATCTATCATGCTTAAACACTTCATAATCATCAAAATCAAACAAATCCATCACGATGAGTTGATAAGCTATGATCATATATATATAACCATGCATCATGATAAAGCACTCTATGTTAAACACAATGATAATTCAATCACATAAACATACAAGTATACTTTCACAAATTCAAGCTACTATCCAATTTTTTTTTTATTTTATGATCCACTCAACATGATAAATAGACAAGATAAATTTATCCACTTCATGTTAATGCACTTAATGTTATGATACCAAATGAAATGTTAAATACTTACTAAGATTAAAATACCATCACTTATAATCAATAAGGCAATAATTGTTATCAAAACAATTAAATCATCTTGCCTCATTATTTTTGCTTAGACCATGATTAAGTGATTATCCTCACAAGCTTCATCAAGGAACTCTCCACCATTCCTTGTTTGTGGTACTTACAAAAAAATATTCAACTTTTGTACTTTGGTATCCAAATTTCTTGGGTCCTTGAATGTTAGTAATAGTTCCTTTTGGAACCCAAATACATTTGACTCCATAATATATATTTCTCTTAACTGAACATCTAAAACTCATATGACCATTTTGATTGCAATAATGACATACAATTTTATCATTAATGGAGGTATTCTTCACAAAGTAGTTCTTATAATACTTTTGTTTCAAATTAGGCTTATAACCAATACCTTCTTTGTCAAAAACACATTTTTGTGAATTAAGCAAGTTATCTAACATCTTTTGCCCATTTGTAAATTTTAAGACAATCTCATTTAACTCATTGCTCTTCTTCTTAGGCACTTCATTTTCTTTTATTAATTCATCAACATGTGATTTCTCATGCTCATATGAAGCACTTTGTTTATATTTAAATGATGCGATTTTATCATGTAACATATCATTATCTAATTCCAATTCTTTGATCTTTTTATTTAATGAAACATTGCATTTTTGCAAGGCATCTTTTTCAATTTTCAAGTCATCTACATGTGATTCTAGATGCTTGTGCGAAGTGCTACATTTCTCATTTGATAATGCAACTTTATCATGCAATGTTTATTCTCTAATTCTAGGCATATAATCTTTGCACTTACAGATTCATTCTCATTTGTGAGTTCTACCATTTTGTTTTTAAGACATGCATTCTTTTTACTAATTTTTATCCACTCATCATACAATTCTTTAAACGCATCATGTAATTCATCATAATTAGAAAGATCATTTACCTAATCAAGTTCATCATCCGATTCATCTCCAGTTGCCATGAGAGCTAGATTTGTCATTTCTTGATGCTCTTCATCATCACTTGTTTCCTCATCGCTATCATCCCATGTGGCTATCATTGCTTTCTTCTTGAGCTTGTTGAGAAGAGGGCATTCCGTTCTTATATGGCCAGGCTTCTTGCACTCATAACATTTGATTACTTCCTTCTTCTTTTTTCCGTTCTTGAGATCTCTAAATTTTCTTCGCTCACCAAATTTCTTAAAAAATTTTCTGAATCTCCTAGCCAGCATATCTATCTCAGCTCACTTTCCTCATCACTCTCATGTTTCGAGGCTTTGAGGGCAATGCTTTTCTTCTTCTCCTCATCCCCTTTTTTCGCTGCCAAGTCTTCCTCATAAAAAATAAGAAAGCTAATTAAATCATCAATAGACAAAGTATTTAAATCTTTGGCTTTCTCAGTGGTAGTCCTCTTTGGTCTCCATTCCTTAGGTAGCGACCTAATAATTTTTTTAGCTTTCTCGTTATTTGAAAAGTTCTTTCCTAGGGCTCCTAGAGTGTTCACTATGTCCGTAAATCTAGTATACATAGAATACACACTCTCATTTTGTTCCATTTGGAACAATTTATATTGTCGAGTGTACCTACTAATTTTAGACTCGTTCATTTGATTCGTGCCTTCATAAACAACTTCAAGTTTGTACCAAATTTCATTAACACTTTCATAACTAGATACTCCATGAAACTCTTTCTTATCTAGTGCACAAAATAAGACATTCATGACTTTGGAATTTAAATAAGCTTCCTCTTTTCTAATTCATTTCATTCACGTGAAGGTTTTGGAATATCATCCCCGACTTCATTTTTAGTCAAAGGCATAAATGGACCATCACAAACAACTTCCCAAATTTCATAATCTAGTGCTTGTAAATAAATTCTCATTCTAACTTTCCAATATGGGTAGTCATTACTGTCAAATAACGGTGGTCTAATTGTGGACTGTCCTTCCCTAAAGGTTGAGTCATTATGAGTTGCCATGGATCTTTAACTCTAGACGGTTAAGTCTACATAAGAGCACCTTGCTCTGATACCAAATGAAATGCAAGTTATGCAACCCAAGAGGGGGGTGAATTGGGATTTTAAAATTATGCAATACAATTCGCACAACAATTTAATCTATTGCTTTAATCAAATCGAAAACAACAAATTCAATCAAGCATAATGTTAAAAGAGTAAGGGAAGAGAAAAAAAAACACAAAGATTTTTAAGTGGTTCGGCTATCCCCGTCTACGTCCACGCCTTCAAGCTCACCCGGCTTGAGGATTTCACTATCCAAGCCTCCCAAGGCTTCAAATGTTTACAATTGACTTCCAAGGTGTCAATGGACCTTTACAACAAGAGATTATCTCCCCAATCTCTTCACCCCAAGTGTTTCTCACACTTGTACACTGACAATTTGATGAGAAATGAAAATCACAATAATGAACCTCTCTTTAAGAGTGGATAACAAATTATAGCTCAATAATGATTCAATAAATGATGATTTGTGAAATGGAAGCTCAATATATGTTATATGATCTTTTTTATACTTGTATTAGTCCTTAAAATGAAGTTGTAGTTGAGTTTTTATATTTAAAGCTTAAAAACTAACCGTTATAGGCAAATTCCCGCAACCAAGCGGTTAGCCACTTGTTTTATCTTGCTAGCCGCTTGTAGCAGTAATATTACCGTTAAATTTGAATTTTGCTACAGTAATATTGTTCATTAAAATTACACTTTAGCCCAAAACTTTATGTAATTATACTATGGCCTAAAACGTCATAAAACTTTACAACCAGGTCCAATTTCAGAGCTCCTAAATAATACTTTTCATCCTAAAACTTTTTGAAATTATGATATGGTCCCAAATATATTAATGTTTTTCAAAGAGATCCTTTTCAAAATTAATATAATACCCATAATTTTTAAAGTTTTCAAAACCTTTCACTTTAGTCCAAAACTTGAAAATATAAGATTTTCCTCAGGCGGCTAGCCGCTAGCCTCAGGCGGTTAGCCGCTTCCTCTCTGTCCAATTTTGGATTTCAAGTGTTTAGATTACATTTAGGTGCTCAAACTTTCATAAATTATATTATGGCCCAAAACGTTTCAAACCTTTGCAAATAAGTATAAATTCGAAATTCAAAATAATATTTATTAAACTCAAAGATTGTAAAACTTTTTCATTTTAATCCAAATTACTCCAATCCACAAAATACTCTATCTTATAAATATAAAACCTTTTAGTTTGTGAAAAGTAATATTGAATTAATCTCTTGAGCTTCTCAAATGCTAAATCATGCATAAATTAAATCATATCGGCTTTACAAGAATTTGTCGCAATAATTTATCCATTGAGCTCTAAACTTTATTCTTGATTTTGCCATTGTCCGTTGAGTGTTTTCAATCTTGATTTCACTTGATTCACTTGCATAAATATTATCCTTAAAAAACTAGTGAAAATGTGAAATACAATATTTATTAAATCACTTAAGACACATGTTTGTTATCATCAAAATTACATTATGTGTAGCCCTTTAGGCTAACAGATATGAATTAAATAAGGGTGAATTTAAGAAAAAATTGATTCATTTAATAAATAGGTGAATTTAATTCGATTCGTTGATCAAATGAATCAAATCTTATTTTGATGATGCTTATTCGTTATTTGTTTAGGATTTGTTTAATAAATGGGTCATTAACGAATCAAATACGGTCCATTAGTTTGAATTTTATTTAATTAAATTACTATTTATCTGTAAATTTGTCTGAATTTTTTTTAAAGATTGAAGGTTAATATAGTAATTTTCAAGGATAACAAGACAAACTATTATAAGAGATACAAGAATTAAGGTATACTCAGCCCTTTTTTTTTTTTTTTTACTTTATCATTTCCCCTCCTTTTTTCCTTTCATCTTTTAGCTGACAGCCTTCACTTGTCCACCCTTCACAATAATTTTTTTATTTTACCATTTCCCCTCTTTCTTTCCCTTTATCTTTTAACTGACATCCTTGAAATACAAGTTATGCAACCCAAGAGGGGGGGTGAATTGGATTTTTAAAAATATGCAATACAATTTGTACAAAAATTTAATCTATTGCCTTAATCAAATCAAAAACAATAAATTCAATCAAGCACAATATTAAAAGAGTAAGGGAAGAGAAAGCAAACACAAGAATTTTTACGTGGTTCGGCTATCCCTGCCTACGTCCAAGCCTCCAAGCTCACCCGGCTTGAGGATTTCACTATCCAACCCTTCCAAGGCTTCACATGTTTACAATTGACTTCCAAGGTGTCAATAGATCTTTACAACAAGAGATTATCTCCCCAATCTCTTCACCCCAAGTGTTTCCCACACTTGTACACTCACAATTTGATGAGAAATGAAAATTACAACAATAAAACACTCTTTAAGAGTGGATAACTAAATTATAGCTCAATGATGATTTAATAAATGATGATTTACAAACTGGAAGCTCAATATATGTTATATGATCTTGTTTATACTTGCATTAGTCTTTAAAAAGAAGTTGGGATTGTGTTTTTATAGTTAGAGCCCGAAAACTAGCCGTTATAGACGAAATCCCGCAACCAAGCGGTTAGTCGCTTGATTTATCCGGCTAGCCGCTTGTAACAGTGATATTACCGTTATTTTTGAATTTTACTACAGTAATTATACTATGGCGAATTTTGCTACAGTAATTATACTATGGCCCTAAACGTCATAAAACTTTACAAATAGGTCCAATTTCAGAATTTCCAAATAGCATTGTATTTCAAAAACTTTCTAAAATTATGATATGGCCCCAAATATATTATTATTACTCAAAGAGGTCCTTTTCAAAATTTAACATAATACCCATAATTTTCAAAGTTTCAAAACCTTTCACTTTAGTCCAAAATTTGAAAATATAAGATTTTCCTCAGGCGGCTAGCCGTTAGCCTCAGGCGGTTAACCGCTTCCACTCTGTCCAATTTTGGATTTTATGTGATTGAATTTTATTCGGGTCCTCAAACTTTCATAAATTATATTATGGCCCAAAATGTTTCAAAACTTTGCAAATAAGTCCAAATCTAAAATTCAAAATAATATTTATCAAACTCAAAGATTTCAAAACTTTTCTTTTAATTCTAAATTACTCAAATCCACACAATACTTTATCTTATAAATATAAAACCTTTTAGTTTATGAAAAATAATTATTGAATTAATCTGTTGAGCTTCTCAAATGCTAAATCATGCATTAATTAAATCATACCGGCTTTACAAGAATTTATCGCAATAATTTGTCCGTTGAGCTCTAAACTTCATTCTTGATTTCGCCGTTGTCCGTAGAGTGTCTTGAACTTCATTTCACTTGATTCACTTGCATAAATATTATCCTTCAAAAAGTAGTGAAAAATGTGAAACATAATATTTATTATTATTATTTAAGATACATGTTTGTTATCATCAAAATTACATTATATGTAGCCCTTTAGGCTAACAATCCTTCTTTTGTCCACCCTCTGTAGTAATTTCTTTTTGTTTATTGTTTAGAAAAACCAGCACCATCGCACCTAATGCACTATAAGCTCTTTTTTTTTTTTAATTTTTGAGCTATATATAGGTTTATTTTTAATTTTTTTATTACAAATTCTAAATATTGATTACCAATTCCGGATTAGGATGTAAAGATTTTGCTATAGGAAACGAGTTAAATATCCAGCTTGGGGAGTACATTCGTGAGAAAGAAACTCAAAGGAATTAAAGGGGGCCCATACAAGTGGGGGAGCATGTGGTTTATTTGGAAACTAGTTCAAGCAAATGCCTATTCCCCTTGGTTTTGGATAGAATGGACACAACCATTTACTTGTTGGTGGTCTCCTTGATTATTCATTCGGATCTAGAAATTTTCTCAGCATATATACAATTATAATGGGATCATAAGCTATGTTTTTTAATATGTAAAGATTGCCACGTTTGGTGGTCTCTTTGGAAATTTTCTCATCACTTAAAGATTGCTGTGTTTTTTATATTTTCTCTAACAATATTAAGATTACTTAAACCTTTTGTTTAATGGAGTCAAAGTGATCATGTGCAATTTTATTTATACTCTAGGAGAGATCTTAATGTTGTTTTTTCCATGGTCAACTTCAATCTTTGATTGTATTGAAATGAGATTGACTCTGAGTTTTGCTGTATAGACTTAAGTAGTTTGGTAAATAGCTTTTACAAGGGATCGTGTGCTTTTTTATTTTAACTGACACTAAATCATGCAGAAAGTGATCATGTTCAAAGAGATATTTTGGATGGTACATAGAGGGCAATTTGTTGCTATTCTGATTCATTAAAATGTCAAAGGTTTAGCTGTGAAGTTGGTTCCAAATTACCATAAATGTAATCAACTAAACTCTTTCTCAAATTTTATATGCACCTGCCATCTTCAACCCTCAATTCATTTTTTAGCTAATTTTTCCTTTCTTTGTTTTTAAAAAACCATAAATAATCTCTTTTTTCCACTACTAATATATTTATTTTCTGCGGTCTTTTTTGTTATTCTTCAATTCAACCCAAAAATTTGATGGTATCTATTTCATGCAGTTACCATGTTTATCATGTATTGCTTTATTTACCTAAATAACCCCACCCTTTCTTTACTAAAACAACTTATGTGTTGGATTTTCCTTATGATCTTTAATTGCTTTATTAGTTTACATCCATGTGGCATATGATCTTATTTATGTGCAAATCCTTGTTTCCATTATGCATTTATCGATTTATGCACATGAGCTTTTATTATTTAAGTTAAATTGTTAATTCATCTTGCTAACTAACTTTGAATTTTTTTTTTCCATAGGAGAATAGACACAAATCAATTAATGCAGTCTACACAATTAATGATTTTAGTGTTGGAGATGATTATGCAAAATGACATAATCGAAATGGAAGAAGAGATTGAAAAAAGTTTTAGACTAGCGAAACAAAAATGACCACAGCGAAGGAAACTAACATCAAAAGTTTAGACATTGCTATGTAAGGTTTTAAGGGATAAATATCTAGATAATAAGCCAAGAGCAGCATGTAATAATTTGAAAAGACATTATGATACTTCTGCAAAATTTCAAAAGCGTGATCACAAGTGATGTTAGATTATTGTGATAAATAATCAACCCATGTTCTAAAGTTTAAAGCTCACACGTTTTATAAATTATTGTCTTATGCCATTCTCATGCATGATTTGCCATTTAAAAATGTTAAGTATAAGGGCATTAAAAGAATTTAGAATTATTTATTTAATGATGTGCCCAACATTTGTAGGAATACTGCAAAAGCAGATATGTCAAAAATGCATAATAGGGAAAAGGTAAAAATTAGAAGCATGAGAGAAGAAGCTCTTTGTAGAATATGTTTTATTATTAATTTATGGACTTCTATAAATTTTAGTTGTTGTGTGAATAAGGTATTGAGAAAAAAATTACCGTGGTTCAAAAAGTATTTTCATTATTGTGTGAATAAGGTATTGAGAAAAAGATTTTTCATTGACTATAGATCATGCTTCAAATGATGATGTTTATGTTGTAATGTTAAAAGTCAATTGAGACAAAGGAATGCTTTGATGTGTGATGGGGATTGCTTTCTTATTTGATGTTGTGCTTATATTATTAATTTGATTGTTAAAAAAGGATTGAACGAAATTGAGTAAGAAATAGAAAAGGCCCATGAGGCTTTGAAATATCTCAAAGAGTCACAAATGAGAAAAAAAAAATCTTGGAGTGTGTTAAACAAGTATCTCTAGATGACAAGAAATGATTAAGACAAAATGTTTCTACAAGAAGGAATTCAACTTTTCTTTTGCTTGATAGTATTATGCATTACAAAAAAGCTTTCTATCATTTACAATTGAGTGATTCTAATTTCAAAGTTGTCCTTTTAAAGAAGAATAGAGGATAATATAGAAAATTGGCAAATTTCTATCTATGTTTTATGAGATCACATGCATTTTTTCTAGGTCAAAATTACCCTACTTCAAGTTTGTATTTCCTAAGGTGTTCAAGGCAAAGGTTGCTTTAGGTCAATCATTGCGGAATGAGGATGTGTATATTAAAAAAAAGGCATAGAAAGAGATCGAAAAGTTTAAGAAATATTAGTTTGATTTTTTTATTATTTTGGCAATAGTGGTCATCTTGGATGCTCAATATAAAATGACTTTTTGAGTTTGCTTATAAGAAGGTTTTATGGTCAAAATTCAGAGGAGTTATAAGTTGTTTACAATTTTGGTGAGTATAATCTAATCACATCAACTTTTTCTTCCACATCCAAACTCATCCAATGAGTGATGTTTGGTTCAAGTGCGGGACGTAATGACAATAGTCAAAATACACTTAATAAAGGACCACAGATTTGTTTAAGGTACATTTATAATTTTCTTATTTATTAATTGTAAAACTTTTGATTTCTTTATTTTTTCTTGTTTGGATCTTGACTATTCTTATTTCTTAATTATTTTGTAAGAGTTTGATGATTTTGATAGCATGGATTGGTAAGACTTGCTCATAAAATAAATTTATTTTTCTTATATAGCATTGTATTCAATTGTTTCTAATTAAGATTTATTTTTATAAAATTATTGTAAAAATTTTTGATGTCATCAGAGCCCAAATTACTCAAAATATTATGAGCATGAACACTAATATTTCTCCATCTATAGAGAGTGCCAATGATCCTAATGACAATGTGTAAGTGTTATAAGTGAAGTTTTATCTTGTTTATTTTTCTTTGATTTGTATATTTAATCATTATTTCCTTAACAATACTACTAATTTGTTGGATATTTGATATTTGAAATATTACAGTGACTTTTATCAGTTTTGTAGCATGTTAATATCATTTTATTTAGGTTTTAAATGTAGGATTCTTGTTTTCAAGGTGACAAAGACAAGATGAAGAAAATTAAAGAAATCACATTGGTTTATAATTTGAATTTTTAGTTAATTTTATTTGTATTATTAAGAATTTTTAATTTGGTGTTTGGATGACTGTGTATTTTATTCTTAGAATATAGTTTGCATTATTTGTATTTTATAGGATGTTAAATTTGTAGTCTTTTGCTTAATTTTTTAATTAATTATATTTTTGTATACGAACTCGTATTCAATTCGATTTGTTATGAATTCGTTATAGGATAAATGAATATAAATAAATCCATATTTGATTCGACTTATTCATTGATTCTACTAAAAGAATAAAATAAATTGAATCAACTATTCATTTAATAAACGAGTTGAATCTAAATCATGAGATTTCAATTTGTTTAATAAAGGAATCGAATCCCAATCAATGGAGTTTTAACCTAATTCGTTTATGATTTATTTGAATTTGATTCGTTTATTCGTTTTGCGGCCCCTAAGCACTAGTATTGTTTGCCAAAAAATTAAGATCTTATTTTTAGGTTCATACCATAACAGCAATTATAAACTAGTAGCTTAAGCAAGTTATACAAAAACCAAATGTGTCAAGTTGGTTGGTTCAGTGGGCTGTAGAGCTAGAAGCGCATAATATGCAATATTAACCAAAAATCAGCGATTAAAAGGCAAGTTACAGCAGAGTTTATAGTGGAGTTTACTGGCGACCAAATCAAGATAGAAAGAACTGGTAAAGTTGCCGTGCTAATTTGGAATTTGTTGTGAATGGGTCATTAAACAGATAAGAAAGTGGAGCAGGATTGATTTTGGTGACTCCAAGACACACAGACTTAAGTTCTATCCTTAGATTTAGATTTTAAACCTTCAATAATGAAGAAGACTGTATGCCGCTACTTGTTGGACTCAGGTTTGCATGATAAATAGAGGTAGAGGAGCTAGAAATTTTCAGCATTCAAAGTTGATTACGAATCAAGTCATATTTGAATACAAGGTAAAAGAAAATAGAATGCTAGAGTACCTTGAGAAAGTCAAAGAATTTTTGGAAGATTTTGTGGCGTACACCATAACACAAGTCTCCAGGGAAGAAAATAGTAAGGTACACTATAAGACAAATCAGTTTTAGTAGCATTATGTAGTAGTATTTTATTACAAAATGCTATAAAACGTCAATTTTTTATTACCCATTATAAAAAAAATGCTACAATTAAATATCTAAGTGATAACATTTTACTTTTTATAGCATTTTATATTTTATTGATAGCATTTTTTTAAATGTCATATATTATATTAACTAATGTAGCTCTTTTAAAATGTTACAAAAAAAACACACCTTTGTAACACTTAAAAAATGCTGTAAAAAAATAAGTAAATAAATCTACCGCCAATATTAGAAACATGCAAGTAGGGGTGGGCATCGGATTGGATTCGGATAAATCCGATCCGATCTGATTCGATCCGAATTAGTTCGGATCGGATTCGGATTTGAAGGCAAATCCGATCGGATGAAATTTTTGTGATCCAATCGGATTTGGTTCGGATCGGATAGGATTCGAATCAATCCGAATTATCCGATTGGATTTGCACTGTAAACGAAAAAAATTGAAAATTAAAAAAATAAGCTGAAATGCTAACTGCTAAGTGCCAACTGCTAAACGACTAACTCTAAGGACTAAGCCTAATTCACCAGTCGGCACTCACCACTCCAGCTCACACAGTTCAGTGTTCACTCACTCTCAAATCTCAGTCACAAACTCACAGCCAAGGACCAACTGGCAACTACCAAGTACCAACTCAAACTGTCAAACATTAACAAAAGACACAGCGACTCAACGAGCAGCCGAGCAAAAGCAAAACGCCAAAATCAACTTCATCCCATCATCCATCTTGAACCCATACCCATTAACAACCATGCCAAAACTCAATTGCTGCCAGCCCACCGACACCAATCGACTGGAAGCTAGCCGATTTCGAGTGAAACCCAGGTGAACGGAACCCAATTAATCGACCTAAACCTAGCTGACAGCTGCCTCTTCAACCACTGAACTGATCACGTCCAGCCGGCCAGTTGCCATGCCAAACACCGATAATCCACTTCCAATATTCCCGAGCAGCTAGCAACTTTATTCATGGTAAGCAATTAAACCCGACCCATGACAATTGAAAGTTTAAACTTAGAATTTCATACTTCTTTTAGTTGCGGGTAACCGCTTGGGAAATGCCCTCAAATGGTTTGGGCCAAACTCGAGAGCAAGCAGCTAGCCCAAACCTGAGAGCAAGCGGCTAGCCGCTTGCTCAGGAGTTTAAAGGTGTTTCTTCCCCTTTCTCTTGCTTTCTTCAATTATATTTAAACAATTATATTTATAATTATTTTACTTTTGGTTTTAAGTCAATTGTAACATGATAATTGTTTGTGATCTTATGTTAGGAAAATTGAAGTTGGTAATTGGAAAGCAAAAGTTAATGACTCATCAAAGTGTGTTGTGAGTTTAATTTTGTGTTATTGTACTTTAAGTTTGAAGAACTTGTAGTCTATCTAAATGTTTTTTTATGATAATTTTTTTATTTTGGTTTATTTTATTTTTGGATGATATAATGATAATATTTATTTTGTGATTTTATATTGTTTATTTATTTGGAGACTTGGAGTAATGTTTAATTTGTTTTATTTGTTGGGAGACTTGGAGTAATGTTTATTTTGTGTTGTTTACTTGGAGACTTAAAGTTGGAGCAAAGTTTATTTTGTGTTGTTTATTTAGAGACTTGGAGCAATGTTTATTTTGTGTTGCTTATTTGGAGGCTTGGACTTGGAGTAATGTTTATGCACCTAACTTGTAAGAGCATTACTAAATGAATAAAATGAGAGTGTTTGTACAAAATGAATGCATATGAGAATATAAATGGGCCGTTGATTATAGATTATTATATTTGATTACTTAAATGTTTTCATTTTAATGGTTTATATTTTTTTTTTATTTTTGTGAATGGAAACTTTGTATCAGCTTGTTTTCTTGATATATGTCAATGCCATATTGTCAAGGAAACAATACAATATACATTGTCATTTGTCAGCTTATTTTCATTTTTTTTAATGGTTAGTAAGTTTTCATTAATTATAGATTTTATAAAGTTTTTGTGAGAATTGTGAAAAAGTCCAAATCCGATTTCAATCCGAATTAATCCGAATCCGAAAATTAATCTGAAATCCAAACTCATCCGATCCAATCCGAATCCGAATTCAATCTGAATTTTCATCTGATCCGAATCTGATCCGAATTTTCGGATGAATTTTTTTTCAATCCGAATTATCCAAAATCCGATCGGATTCATCCGAATCCGAAATTGCCCACCCAACATGCAGGCGCTCTCTTTTCCCAAAATTTTATATTATAATAGGACACCTAAAGCCTACATCCCTTCTTTTTCTGTCTCTCTTTGGATTCCTCCTAAAATCCCTTGATTTTGTCAATTTCTTTTGTTTGCCTGATTTTATAACTTAAGTTGATCTTTCAAAATCAAAAAGTTCTGATCGTTAATTCTTTATTGTCTCAAGGCTTGTTGTTGTTGGGTCTTCCCTCAAATCTTTCTTATGAATATTTACATGTAGGCTTTAATTTTTTTTAATTTAATTTACCGAATTTAGGGTTTTCAATTATCAATATAGGATTTCTTAGGTTGATTCCATTTTTATTTGGAGCAATTTCTTATATGTTTGCTTCATTTATTTTTCTTACATTTAGAAGTAATATATCAAAGACTATGAAAATTCTCATTTGTGCCTTAACAATCCAAAATTTTGTATATCAATCACATAATAGATTTTTTCATCTTAATCATTTCTTTTTAGTTAGAAAATAATGAGGTGGATCTGAAAATTGTATCTTATAAATTTGGGTATATAAACATCCCTTAGAATTTAATTTGCGTTTATGCTTTTGGTCTTGTTAGGATCTTTAATTAATTCTCTTTAATCTACTCCATAAACCAAGGTCTGGAAGGGGGAATCTGTATATTGTTTTCTCATACAGTACTGATTTAATTAGAACCTGCAGATCCTTAATAGCCAAAATTTTCTCTTGAGCTACAACATTTATGGACTGCATTTGCATCTTAAAGGAGGGAAGACTCCAGTTGAAGTAGATCTTTATGATGTCTCATTATTTATGGACTTTCTTTTACTAATTTCAGTTTTGTTGCTTTTGTTGGTTGTACTGTTGATTCTGTTGTTTTGTCACTTCTCTTATTGAGTTGATTTTATTTTTTATATACTAATATCAATCCCTCTGTCTGGTTAGGGTAATGGTTATTGTTGCATTTTTCCAATCAATCGATGCGTAAGTGAGATCCATAAGTGAAGATTTATCTTGCTAAATTTAGTCTCATGCTTGTGGTTTTCTTTTTGCTTTGTTTAAATGAAGATTTAAATTAATCTAAATTTGTTTGTTCTTGGTAGTGTTTGGGTTTTATTTGTTAAGCTAGAAAACTTGAACTTGACTTATTAAATTGGTCATTAGACACAAACAAGGTTATCAATAAGCGCATATTGCTTGGTTATTTAGATTGTGCCCATACAAAAGGACTAGATGCTGAAAGTTCTCAAAAGTCTCTCAAAATTCGAAATAGCCTCATGTTTTGTTTATATGATTAGCATCAATACATAATTCTTTTAGGTTAAATTGAATGCACTAATACTAAAAAAAGAAGAAAAAATTGTTGCAGAAGGCGATATTTAATTGGTACAAGGTTGCATTTGTGTAGTTTGTTCATATTTTTAAATTTATGTCTAACATAGGTATAAATTCCTACAGAAGATTAATTAGGTAAATGGAATGTGAAGAAAAATAAAATGGCTTCGATACGAACTACAAAATATAGTTATAGAATTTCTTTATTGATGTTTAAGTTGATTTATTGCAATATTTGATTTTCATTTCGTACTAGCTATTGCTATTTTTATCCTTTTGCCATATACTTATTATATCATTAATGTCCTAGCATTTATGGATTATATGTCAAAGTTGAATGGTTTGGATGAATGTAAGTGTGATTTGAGGTTAAGTACACTTTAATTTTTCTAATTTACTTATATGGGAAAAGTTTGTTAAGGAGGCATCATTTTGTTTCTTTTTTATTAACAGAATAAAATTCTTATTTATTTTTAAATTCATAATACAGGTGATCAAGGATATTCTGCAAAAATGTATTAAAGAATGAGGACAAATTGAAGATAATATCTAATACTTTTTTAAAAGTCACTAGAAAGTATAGAAGTATGACAGTTGCATAGTTATTTTTTGTAAATGTTCTGTAGTTGAATGTTTAATATACGATTATGGATGTTCAAGTATTTTTATTTTATCAATGAAAGATGTATAATTTCTTTTTCATCAATAGAATGACTAAAATGATGTATTGAATTAATGAATTGAATAAAGAGCATTGAAATGCTATGATAGCATGATGTTAATGTTTTTGTAGCATTTTATAAAAGTTATGTTAGACATTTGCAAGGGAACTGCACACGATTTGGTAGCGTTTTCTAAATGCTCTCTTTGAACAATGATAGCATTCACCTAAAGCGACAAAAGCTAATTGCATTGCACTAATTCAATGTTATGTATCATAATTTGTGGCATGTAAAAAATGCTACTAATGTGTAATACTTTTATTTAAATTGGCTAACTAAATGATACTATTCACTTTTGGTAGCATTTTCAGTTGCTATCACACACTGTTTTTGTTGTAATGGTAGATGCTCTTGCTAAACTAACATTAGCTACCAACACAAACTTGACCAAACTCGTTCCTATAGAGTTCTTATCAAAATTAGGCATTGGTCAAGAGGAGAACAAGAAGGTTGATCTTGTTGATACTGTTGAGAGTTAGATGGATCCCGTTATTAGTTATTAGATCGATCCCGTTATTAGTTATTTAAGGAATAGAAGGTTATATGATGACAAATAAGAAGTAAGAAGTGTAAAGTTAAGTTCAACGCAACATATTATTTTACGAGATATGTTATCCAAGGATACTTATTACCTTACTTAAGATGCCTAGCACTTGGCCAGGCAAATTATATAGGGACAAAAATCCATGCGGGCATCGGTGGTAATCACTCATGAGTTAGTTCACTAGATCTACAGGCTCATTAGATCTAAAGGCAATCGGTCAAGGATACTTCTAGCCCACAATGAAAGAGGATGCACAAAAGTTTGTCTAACAGTGTGACGGGTGTCAGAAGTTTTTTAATATACCTCAATAACCTTAAGAATATCTCACCTTAGTCATTAGTTTTGTGGTTGTTTGCACAATTAGGTGCAGATATCATTAGCCTAAAGCCAATAAGTAAGGGGTAAATAAAGTTTTCACTAATGGCTATAGATTATTTTACTAAATGGGCAGAAGTAGAGCACTTGACGTAGATTACAGAGCAGAAGACAACAAGATTTCTATGGAAATCTATCATGTGTATTGGTATCTCTCGAGCCATTGTTACAGATAATAAAAAGTAATTTGACAATCCACACTTCAAGAAGTTTTATAAAAGTTTAGGAATAAATAATTTTTTTCTCCTTATAAGCACATCCTCAAGCTAACAGACAACTTGAGGTTGTTATTAAAATAATCAAATATTGAAGATTTAATTGGACAAGCTTAAAAAGTCTTCAATATAAGAACTATCATTTGTGCCACGGTCTTACAAAACAACTATAATTTGTGCCACGGTCTTACAGAACAACACACACTACAATGATAGGAGAAACTTTATCTTCCCTTGTTTGGCATAGAAGTAGTAGTTCCAGTTGAAATTTAGATGCCATCATATAGAGTGTAATACTTTCGATAGAACAAAATCAAGGGCAATTGAATCTTAGCCTGGAGCTATTGAAAGATATAAGAGAACAAGCTTAGCTTAGAGCAGCAATATATAAGCAAGGGCAATTCGATGCTTTAATTTAAAAGTATACTCAATAAGCTTTCAGGGTCTTGTTCTTAAGAGTGTACTCTAAAATTACGGATGGCAAAATAACCCGGACCTGGACAAATTCGGATAATCCGGGCCGCGTTAAACCCGTACCGGAGTGCAAAAAAAACCGAATCCGGAATGGATTTTAATAACCCGGATTGATCCGGGTCCGGATCCGAGTTTGGGGTAACCCGTATCTCTGGAACTTGGACTCGAATATCTTTTTTTATATTATTTTTAATTATATTTATTAGTTAATATAAATACAAACATAAAAAGAAAACCCTAATTCTGTTTCTATCTTTTTACTCACAAACATAAAACACATTGAAGCTGTGCTGCCTGCCGCTGCTGCAGCAAAGTGCCAAAGTCAAATAACCATCGGCTGGGTTCGTCACCGTCGCAAGGTCGGGTTTGCCACCGTTTGGGTTCGCCACTGTCGCAAGGTCGGGTTTGTCACTATCATAAGCTTGGGTTCCCCACCGTTGCAACTCATTTGGTTCACCACCGTCGCATTCTTGCTGTTTATAATTATGACCAACTTGTGTGTAGGAGGATGTGCCTTAGTTGGCAAGCACAAATCTGAGCCCCGAAATGAATTTTCAAAGCAAAATACATACAGTGTATCAAAATCAAACCCAAGCTTTTCCCCAAATTGGAATATCATTTTGTTATGTTTCTTTACAGCCTCCAATTAGAATTAGAAGATCGTTTTAGTAGGACCTATTCTCCAATGTATTTGCTGTGTATTTAATTGACTACTAAAGTGACCTTTTTGTGTGTTTTTTTAAACCAATGTGTTTAGATGACATTTTTTGTTTTGATTTGAGTTTGCCTTATAATTAATTCAAATTTCTCGCTTGTGTCTACGGGAGGATTTCTAGAATTGTAGAAATTAATTTATTAATCCGGGTTCAAAACCCGGAACCCGGATTTTTCCAGGTTGAACCCAGACTGAACTCGGATGGATAAAACTGAGTTTTAATTCAGTTCCGAGAAAAAGAAAATGGCGTCCGGGTCCGGAACCAAGAAGGCTAAACCCAAACTCGGACCCGGATTTTACCATCCCTATCTAGAAAACAAAATAGCTAACTGTTGGGGTATTGGCCCAAATTAAGAGGGCTGTATAAAACTGGTAGAGATTGTTAGATGTGGGAATTACATGATTAAAGGCATAGATGGGTTATGCTTCCACATCCTTGAAATGTAGAGCATCTGAGGACTTACTACTGGTAGGAAAACTGTCATTTTCCTTTTTAGAAGTTTAAAGATTAGATATATAATAAGACTTTCTTTAAGCCAATAGACAAATATTTGTTTCTATTAATATTTAAATAAAATTTAATAAAAATAATTATAAAATATTAATAAACTTAAATATTTAACAAATAAATGATAATACATTATTTTACTTTTTATTATACAAAATCATTTTGATCATTTTACTTTAAATATGGAAGAAGAATTAAAATTATTTAATCATTTATTATTTGATAAAATACTAAATTTAAAAAAAAATTAAATAAAAAATTGTATTCGACATTAATACAGAAAATTAATATATAAAAATATTATAATATAATATAATTATGTCATATCATATTTTTTATTTTATTTATAAAAATTTAATATTATATTGTACTATAATATAATATAATCTATATTATATTATCATTTATATTATAACAAGTATGTATAAAAATAATTTATATTATAATATAATATTATTACATAATATTATAATAATAGAATATAATATTATAAAATTTTATTATTCGATAATATTATATTATTAAATTATTATTATATTACAAAAATTAAGATATAAGAATAATTATTTAATTAATAATTTTAGGAATTCGTAATATCACATTAAAATATTAATGTTTAAATATTGTAATATTAATATAAAATAATATTATATATAATAAAGTCCAAAAAACGCATCCCGAATTCTTTATACAGCAATAACTACGAGACGAGAAATCTATTTGAGAGTGAAAATTTTGAGTTGGCCTGAATCACTGGTCCGTTCGGCCCATAACTTAATAGAGCGGGAGCGGAGTGGCATTGTATTCGTGAGATATGCACGTGAGGAGGGACCATATAATACCTCTTAAGTTATTCCCGTTTGTACGCTACAATTTCCCGCTTCAGTTTCTCTCATTTCCCGCTCCTCTGCTAAACCCTAGCTCTCCCAAAAATGGGGCAAAAGAAAAACCCTTCTGCCGATCCAGTCTCCGAGCCCAAGAAGCGAAGGCGAGTCGGATTCTCGGATGTCGGTGAGTCTACTCAGCTGCGATTTTTCCTCTAATGCTTTTTTTTTTTTTTATAATTTTTTTTAAAAATTCTGGTATAGCTAACTGGCTCTGATTTTTTGGTGCAGATGAAGGAGTTGAGGCTAACCAATGCATTAAAATTTATCTGGGTATCAATTACTTTCACTCTAATTTTATTTAGTTGGTGAATCTTTTTATTTTGTTTTGTGAATTGATTTTCTAGTTTTGCAGATTCGTTAGGATGATACATTTTAGAAGACTTGGTTACTGGACTATTTGAAATTGTGGGATATCTTGTGTTGTTGAGTTGAACCAATCCGCAAAACTTTACATTTGTTTGATGAAATATGAATAATTTTGTGTTCTTGCTGGTTCAGAGCATAAGTAGCTTTGGAACAAAGTGTTACTCTGTTTTGTCATCATTGCATTATTTTTCTATATGCTCTGCTTATTAAGTTTTTTATTCGTTGAATTTTGATTTAGAATGGATGTTTACATGATTTCTGCTGCCTAGTGTCTAGCAAAGAGGAAGTAGGTGTTTCAGACAGTTTCTCGATTGATCCAGTTGACTTAAACAGCTTTTTTGATGAAGATGGGAAGATTTATGGTTACCAAGGTTTGAAGGTAATCTACATCCATATCAAATTGAAGGCCAAAACGAGTGTTTGATTTCCTATAATGAATTTCTTTTTAACATATTTTGTCTTTTTAACACTTTTTGTGTAGATAACCATATGGATTAGTAGTATATCATTTCATGCATTTGCTGATATTACATTTCAGAGCACCTCTGATGTGAGTACTTAAATTCTTCAGCCTCCAACTATTATTTAGATTCATGTATGCACTATTTCTTTTTTTTTTTTTTTTAAAGTCTGATTCAGTTGGATTTTCCTTTATGTTTATATGTTGATAGTATTTTATAATTGCTTCTCATTTTCTTTTGTTAGAGGGGCAAAGGAATTACGGATCTAAAATCTGCTCTTCAGGTATGCACTTGCCCCCTTATTAAACGTTTCTGTTGATTGTTGATATCCCTTGTGGGGTTTTTTTTTTTTTTAATTATGATTTTCCACAGAGGATTTTTGCTGAGACTCTTGTTGAGAATAAAGATGATTTCCTCCAAACATTTTCAACAGAGAAAGACTTTACTAGGTACTGTATATGTGAGATCTTTGCATGTCTAGGTCCTGAATTATCCATACGACAATTTGATGTTCTGGTTTTTTTGCTAGTAAAGTTGAGTTTTTCTTTTCATTGTCGCTGCCAGATCTGCTGTATCAAGTGGGGAGATATTGCAACACAAGGTTTCCAATGGACACGTTACTCATTGTAATAATAATCTAAAAGCAGCTGCTTCTGATTTAGAGGTGATTCTTAGATTAAGCTTTTTAATTTTGGTATATGGGAAAAATGATAGCTTCTGTCCTGAAGTTCTAGTTTGCATCGTGGTGTGCACTTTTTAGTGTTTTCAAAAACGCTGATTCTGTTGGAGCTTTGGCCTACACCATTTTATCTGCTGTATCCCTTGTTAGGGTTAGATGCATTTTGTTTTAGGATGTACTGTAATTTGTGAAATAAATGTTTTTCCGCTTTGTTTTTCTTATCATCGCCATATTTATTTGTTAGCAAATGACCAGTAACCATGTGCTTTTCATCTGGGTCAGGTTGTTCGCATGGTGGTGGGTAATATGGAAGCTGGACACCTCTACAGTCGTTTAATACCTCTTGTTCTTCTTCTTGTTGATGGTAAACTGTCACTTCTCAACGCCACTGAAACAATGTTGCATATTCTCGTTTTAGTGCGAATTCAAGTTCTATTTCTAATAAGCTTTTTCATCTTAATTAGGAAGCAACCCTATTGATGTTACTGATCCAAGATGGGAGTTATATATCCTGATTTGGAAGAAAATGGATCAGCAAGGAGATATTCAACATAGACTTCTTGGTTTTACAGCAATATATCGCTTCTATCATTACCCTGACAGCACACGCATGCGACTCAGTCAGGTACATCTCTATCAATATCATTATTTCAGTCAGTAGATAAAGTGGATGAAAAGAGCCCAAGTTGTTTTAGTTGATTAAAATACCAGATAGTTCTTCATGCGATCAAATGTTTTCTCAAGTAATATCTTGACTTGTGTCTTTGATGGCAGATTTTGATATTGCCTCCTTACCAGCGCAAGGGCTATGGCAGTTTCCTTACAGAGGTGCTCAGCAATGTTGCAGTAGCTGAAAATGTCCATGACTTCACAGTTGAAGAGCCATTAGATTCCTTCCAGCATGTTCGCACTTGTGTCGACATACAACACCTGCTTGCTTTTGAGCCAATCCAGTATGCAATTAACTCAGCTGTTTCGCATCTGAAGCAAGGGAAACTATCGAAAAAAATCCTTGCCCCTCGATTTGTGCCACCTGCCAGAACTGTAGAGGAAGTCAGGAAAGCGTTGAAAATCAACAAGAAACAGTTTCTCCAATGTTGGGAGATTTTAATATATCTACGCCTTGATCCTGTTGACAAGTACATGGAGGATTATACCACAATCATTTCAAATCGTGTGAGGGAAGATATCTTAGGAAAAGATTCAGGTAGTACCGACAAGCGCATAATGGACGTACCTAGCTCTTATGATCCAGAGATGTCTTTTGTCATGTTCAAGTCACAGAATGTTGAAACTAGTGGTGTCCAAATGGATGAAAATCAACCAAGTCAAGAAGAGCAGCTGAAGCAGTTGGTTGATGAAAGGATAAAAGAGATCAAGTTAATTGCACAAAAGGTGTCTCCATTAACGGTCTGAAAAAAATTGTCTTCTGAAAGTCTGGTGTAGGTTGAGCTCAACCAAGACTAGTCTGTAAACAACTAAGTTGTACTCGCAGTTCTAGTAGCCTGTGTTTAGTGATAGTTACCGACTTTTCATTAAACTTGATCACCGTAGCTTTTGCCATCCAATTTTCTGGAGGAAATTGGCAATTGCCACAGTTGATATGTGCAGTGAACCATCCTATATTCCTATTGACTTCGCTGCCAGAGTTAGAAACTATGATGTAATTCCCTTTATATTTGAAACAGACTTGACCTTTGTTGGAGATTGACTGTAGGGTGAACTAGTTCCAGGGTTTCATACAGCTTGATATGAAGATTACATTGCCTTTACTGCAATTTCTAATGCTCTTGTCCATTTTGAAGACGAAGTGGCTTATATCTCCTTCCACAAGTGTCTTCCAGTTCTAATATATGCTGATGTACGGGTTGGCTTTAATTTTTATACTCCATTTTTTAGTCCATATTTGTATCCTAGTCACTCCATTTTTTTGATATATCTGAAACAACCAGGTCGGAGCTAACTTATTTAAATAAATAGCAATGAAAATGTAATTTCTGACCAAAAGATTAAAACTAAGATAAAGTGAACTTACATATTACCGGATACCCAAGCAAACTAGATAACTTCTCTTAATAGTACACTTTTAGCATTATTTGCTTAAATTATACATCCTTGCACTCAGTTCTAGTAGCAAATATCCTATACCATCATCAAAAGCCACTTGAAACATCTGCACAAAACTCTTTAGCATCACAGCATTTGATTCTCATCTCTTCTTATGTACATATATGCATCGGAAAAGATAAACACTGAATCATGAATGTCATAATCTCCTCTAAATATGGAGAAAGAAGGCTAAATTTTGTGAACACTGCAACCCGCATCTTCTGATTTCAAGTTCTCTTTCCAATTCTCAAATTCAGATCCACCAAACACAAGTTGCTTAATTCCAACAAAGCTGTAAAAGTTAGAATGTGTTAGAATCAGCAGAAACGTTTAATATATAAAGCTGCAAGTCCACAAATTAGGCTGATGAACATAACAAAGAAAACCATCATAAATTTATAGAATTGGACACACGTGAAACAAAGAGAAAGCAAATGCCAGTTATCACTGTTGTATTTACATAAATATCCTGCTGATTGCTGCAAAGAGAAAAAGTCAATTGCTACAAAGTGCGAAATAGTTTGCAGTTACTAACTTATCATCCTTTTGGAATGCCCACCAAGTAGGAATCTCCACTTGGAGTAGTCTCGTATATTCAAGCAAGGACACCAATCCACTGATTTGACTACGGACTTATAGTAGTTAGAACTTATCAAGATTAACAAAGATATGGGAGCTTACTCGGAGCTTATCTGTGTCAACGCATTAATCAGAACATCAAGAAGCAATGGTTCAGTGGTCCCAATATCCACCCTATTTCAGGTTTTGATATAATATTCATTAGCAAGAACCACTAACACATCCATTCCTTAAAGCAAGATAGACACAGAAGTACATTTGCCAGCTCACAAACAAGCCCATACCATATACGTGCCAAGTTGTCTTGAATCTCAAGATCTCCTATGTTGTAAAATGTGGTTGGTGTAACATTTGCTCCAGAAATCGCATCATAACTTGGTCTTTTATCCATATGAGATTGTGACAACTGCAAGGACAATGAAGAATGGGTAGGCAACAAACATCAAAAATACAATAATTGCAAGCATGAGGCATCAGATTTGTACAGCAAGTAGAATTTAAACATTTCAAACTTCACATTCCAAAAACTAAACCATTTATACAGCTCATAGTCATTTTCATTTCTTAGCAAAAAGTCTACCTGTCAGCAATTTTACTAGAGAATTATGACATTAAAAAAAAAAAAAAAAAATTCCTCTATTGCTACTTGCTTAAATCACTAAGGAAAACTTACTTGCATATTCATGGAGTTGCATCCACCAAGACGCCCAATGATATGCCACGCTCGAATTGCCTGCAAAGTTTAAACAAGCCATATCATCTGAAATTCTTATTTTTTTCTAGCAAGGAATTTCTGAAATTCCTTTGTAAATGTAAAAGTGAAATGATAAGGAGACATAACTTACATCACAAATTACGGAAACATCTTTCTCCAAAGGCGCATTGTAGAATTCAAACCATATGTAGGAGTTTGAGAAATCAAATCTGGCAATGCAGGTTGGAAAATTAACGAAACAGTTACATTTGAAATTGCTTCCATATGAGGGGGGTAAAAAATAATAATAGAATAAAACAACAAAAACTAAACACATATAACTGAAAAAGCAAAGCAACTATATCTAGCCATGCTAGGAAAATGGCTATGATCCTGAGCCTTGAAACCACAAATAACCCAACTTATGAGGAGTTAGAGAATTAACTCCAGGAATGAGATAGGTACTTCAATAGCGGTTTTGGTCCTCCCCGAAATTCAGATATTGACCAACAAGAAAATTGAATTCAATCAGCCAGAGATGCAATATTCAGAAATGTATCAAATGGTTAAATTGTCATTTGACTGGAATAAGTAATGTTCTCCTAATATATCTCAATTAAAAAAAAAAAAAGGGGATTAGAGAAAGCTAGCATAAGTGGCAAGCAAAAGGACAAGTGTTGCTTCAACACAGCCACCTAAACGAAGTCCTAGTGGAGTAAATGAGGCTTCTAAGCCAACGGAGCAGCGGTAAAGTTACACCATAAATAAATAAGCCCGTTAGCTTGACGAAGCAAATATTCAATAAATTAAAATTATGCAAACATTAAAATAGAGGAAACATTGAAATTGTAATACGGAACTTTTTATTTCCTTTCTAGAATAGGAGCAAAAGCTTTCCCTGTTCTATTCTATATTGATACAGTATAACAGTTTACTAAAAGCTTTCTTCAAACTGTTTTTTACAATTTTGATTCTTATTACAAATGAAGCTAATGGGCATATTTGTAGTGTAATTCCACCGCTGCACCGTTTGGCTTAGAATCCTCATTTGCTCCAGACAGCGCTTCCTTTAGGTGGCTATTGTTGAAGTAACACTTGACATTATGCTTGCGCACACCTAACTATAAGACAAAAAGTATTCACTAAAGGACAAAAGAAATTTACTTTTTGGCTATTTTTTTGTACTCATTCCAGTACGAACATCATTATTCAAAGATTCAATTTGCCTAGTCTTTAGTTGGATATGCATCGTATTTTAACACACTCACTCATGTAAATAATCTTATACGATGAGACAAGCTACAACTTTCTACGCACCTCCTCCATGCCTACACATCTCCAAATGCAAACAAAACTACAAAGTCTCTGAAGCTCAAAACGTACTACATAACCAGAGACTGAAATTGAAGCTATCAAACAGTTTGCACTGAAATTCCTTCCTAATTGGCAAGATAATCAACAAACACACAAAGACATCAAACCTGATGAGCATTTCAAGTTGAGTTCTTCGTAACTTCTTTCCAAATTTATTTGATCCCCCATAAGACATGGCGTTTATTCACACCATCACGAGAGAATCAGGCGAAGTACGGGCACTCTTATCATTTCATCAGCACAATTAATTATACATTTTACTTTAGAACCAGAATTTTCAAATAATTAGATGCATCAGAGAGTGCAATCAGTGCATAACTAACGACAGAATAACTATAACTCACTTGTTAAAAGCCACTTTGACAGGAGTGGCAGAGCCAGTCTTTGTGTGCAATATTTTGTCTCTTTTATTCTTCAATCTATCTGCCATCTTAAAAAGATCAAAAGGCAAAAAAAAAAAAAATATTATCTCTATTGATTACTTTAAGCTGAAAGACAATTAAATAATTAATTAATAGGCAGCAAAGAACAACAAAAACTCACTTTGGATTTCGCCCTTTGCGGGTCGTCAAGGCAACTCCCCAAAATATCCGCAAATTCAGGGTCTTTATCGTAATCTTTCCCTTCTTCACTCCTCCTTCCTCTGTATGCTTTCCGCGACGTCGTTTTGTCTTCTATATCTACATCTTCATCTTCAACTTCAACATCAACATCTATACCGACCTCGCCCTGCAATTTCTGGGCTTGGGAAACAAAAACAGGAGTCCTGATGAGTCGACGAGCATGGTTCTGTGTAGAGAGTGTGACTGCCGAAAATGGGGCCAAACGGTTGTTTAAATGGCGGGAAAAGTCGATGACCGGTAAAATGGGTGCGCAAGTGTTTATGATAAACATTGTTGTTTGTTTGGGATGATTTAGTTTGGGGTTTGGGGAGCACCCGCGTGTTTTAGCCAGAGGCAGACCGTTATGCCTTAAACTATCGTTGGCTCTCTCTTAATATGCGCCTCAGAGATTATGAAATGTGAAGGAGAGGGTTTTAGGGAGGCTTTTCGCCGTTTCTGGTGACCCGCCAAGGCTAGACGGTTGCTGCTTATGGTACTGTGATTGAGGGCTTTATTGTAACGGGCTGAAATGAAAATTAAACTGAGTCCTTTTTTTTTTTTTTTTCCTCAGTCGATATTGGAATCGATGATTATTTTAGGGACGCTAAAAAAGTCCGGGCTGATTCGGCCCATTCCCACAGGTTTTGGTTCGGACCTGGAGACTGAATAAGTACTTAGGAAAAAAAGTGAGGGGCATGCCCATGCCCTCTTTTTAAATTTTTTTTTTATAAATTAAAGTAATAAATTCAAATTTGAAAACTAATGGAAAAAAAGAATGTTAAGTAATAAATTCAAATTTATAAATCTCTAAGTTATATATCAATAATGAATCAAAAAACTTAAAATTATAATAGTAAAATTTCTTTTAAATGTTAATTAATTAAGAGAATGTTCAAATTAGATAATTTAGTATAAAAAATTAAATATTTAAAATTTTATTTACTCTATTTTATTTATTTATAATTTTATTTTAAAATATTTATTTTCTTTAATTCATTATTGATTATAACAACTTGATTATTATTAACTAATTTCAAGTTTACAATAATTTTTAAAAAAATTAAAATAATAAGTAAAAGTTCAAGCTCAGCCCAAGCTCAGTCCAGGGCAGTAGTAGGATCGGTCCCAAGCCTAGCCCTTGCACTTCTACTCTAATGGACTTAGGCCTGGACTTAAAAAATCTCGGCCCAAACTCTTAATTTGCCAACCTAATTTATTTTGTTCTAAAATTAAAATAAATTACTATAAGTTATTATTAAAATATTATTAATTATTGTTGTGGTAGTAGTAACAATAAGACAAAATTTCTTCTTTTTCTAATTTTTTTTTGAAGGGAAATTCATAAAAGGTTTAATAAGTCTTACCTTTTCGAATTATGCAGCGGAATAAAAAGTGTGGATCACGTTACAGGTCGGAAAGAAATCACGAACGGAAATCTTCCTCAAGTCACAGCGTATTTGCCTAGTTCGGATTGTTCAATGGTCTTGTTGTTTAATCCTTTTTGTTTTTCGTTTTTCCCACATACACACACTACTTTCTCTCTTGAATGAATTGAATTTTCGTCATTCTTTCTACAAAGAGATTGTGTTGATTATATGCAGCGGTTTGATGGACATAAGCAACGGTTAGGAGAAGTCGGGAAGTTGATTTGTGTTCAACTTCCCTCTCCCAAACGTGCATGGTAACCACCAAGTGGTTACCATGTGTGGGTCGGGTCGGGTCGGCCCATCTTGGGCGCCCACCCGTTCAACATCTCCCACTCGCACATGATGGGACGACATCGAGACAGTAGAACAGTGAACAAAGAAATAATGAACAATCACATATCTGCAATCATACAGGCAAATATACCGTGTGACCATGAACATATCCAAAAACCTATCCGGGGAGCCAAAAACGTATCTCAATTGCTAATTCAGGCAAAAGATGTCTCAATTGCAATCATGTGCAAAAAAAAAAAAAACTTAACATATGTTCATTGTATCCCAGATTTAATTTACTTTAATACTCAAGTATACTAAATCCCCTCAGTATTCCAGAATTGCGCAATCTCTTTATGTATTCACAATTGTAATATCACAAAGATATTAAGTAATTGGTCGACCAGTGAATTACATAAAAAATAAATAAATTAATAAATTTTCCCATCACACTCATGTTTATCAATCCAGAATAGTTGCTTTCCTAGTCATGTTTCATAGACCGAATCATGTTAAGGTCGTAGATAACATGCTAAAGTAGCAAACACCAGTTTGAAATCTCAGAAACATAGTTGATAGTTATAGGGATACCACAATCGACTTATAGAAAGTCATATGGAACATACACAATGAGGAAGAAGGGAGATTCTCTCATGTTCCATTTTGGTCAACAAGCACGCGCGGTATGATACACGCGTTACAGTGAGTCTTCCAATTTAGGGCGTATGTCTTATTAATACAATTCACTGTACAGATCTTAGTCCAGTCGTTCTACTACAGCGCTTGACCTGAGTTCTTAAAATGAACGCTTTCTTTTTGCGTCAAAATAAAATCTCACATCTGGCTTCAATCAAGTCTCTATGATGGTGGGGAATATCATAGTCGGTCAACGAGAAAATATCGTTTACGACCTCATCTTGACTCTAGTCAAGGCGACAAAATATGTAGAATATTTCTTTATTCTTTGGCTCTTAGACAAAACACATTGTCTCATTATTCTACTTGTCTCATCTCAGCTTGCTCCCAGAGCAACTGAGGTGACCGCTCGTGTAAGAAAGCCGATCATTGACTTGACGACATACTCTCATGTGTGTAATTATGCCTTTCTCAAACTAAATTAAAATAAGAGAACTTAAAACATCATTGCATTTCACAATAATTCATGTAATAAAAATGTTTAATAAATAAAATATCTATACAATGTAAGATTACAATCTACGTAGCCCAACGATCTAGCATGAGAGGCGAATACATCCCTCGTTACAGCTTTTGTAAGTGGATCAGCTATCATGCTATACGTAGATATATATTGTAAGGCTACTTCCTTCTTTGCCAAAATGTCTCTTATAAAATTGTATTTAGTCTCAATATGTTTCGACTTGCTGTGATATTTGGCGTCTTTAGAGAATGATATAGCAGCTTGACTGTCACAATAGACAGTTACTGGACTTGTAGCGCTAATATTAATCTCTAAGTCCTCCACAAATCTTTTAAGCCACACAGCTTCTTGCACTGCTGCAGAACATGCAATATATTCAGCTTCCATCGTCGATAAAGTTGTGCATGTTTGTTTCTTGCTACTCCATGTAATTGCTCCTCTGTTTAGCAAGAATGCATATCCTGAGGTCGATTTGCGCTCATCCAGATCACCGCCCCAGTCGGCATCTGAATATCCAACAATTCGCAAACCACCTCCTTGATAGCATAAAGAATAATCTGCAGTACCTTTGAGATATGCCAAAATCCTCTTGATTGCACTCCAATGCTTCTGTCCAGGATTTGACTGGTATCTACTCACCAGTCCTACAGCATAACTGATATCAGGCCTAGTGCACATCATGGCATACATGAGACTTCCAATGGCATTTGCATAAGGAACTTTAGCCATTCTTTCCTTTTCCTGAGGAGTCTTGGGACATATATCAAGACTAAGAGATTGTCCTTTAGCTATTGAGGTATCCATTGGCTTACAATCAGCCATATGAAATATTTCAAGGATCTTCTTAATGTAAGGTTCTTGTGACAGAGCTAGAAGTTTCCTTGAACGATCCCTGAAAATTTTGACTCCTAAGATATAAGCTGCTTCGCCCATATCTTTCATGTCAAAATTTGAGTATAGCCAATCTTTAACAGTTTTGACAAACTCTTTACTGTTCGCAGCTAACAGTATATCGTCCACATACAAAGACAATATCGCAAAATCATCTTTAGATTTCTTAACATATACACAATGGTCTTCCTCAACCATCCTAAAACCATAAGAAACTACGGCTTGATGGAATTTAAGGTTCCATTGTCTAGAGGATTGTTTAAGGCCATAGATTGATCTATTAAGCTTACAAACTTTGCGCTCTTAGCCTTTAACAATAAAACCTTGTGGTTGTTCCATATAAATTTCTTCCTCTAGTTCTCCATTGAGAAATGCAGTTTTCACATCCATTTGATGTAATTCAAGGTCTAGATGTGCAACGATAGCCAAGATTAATCGTATAGAAGCAAACCTTACTACAGGAGAAAAGGTCTCTTCATAGTCTACATCTTCCTGTTGGGTATAACGTTTAGCGACTAATCTTGCTTTATATCTTTCGATTGTCCCATCTGCCTTACGCTTTATCCGGAGAACCCATTTGTTTCCGATAGCTCTACGTTTAGGCGGAATATCAACTAAGTCCCAAACCTGATTAATTTTCATAGACTCCATCTCTTCCTCCATTGCTTTCATCCACAAATCCTTAGAAGACGATGTGAGAGCCTCGTTATAAGTATTTGGTTCATCACTATCGTGTGAAGCAATCATAAAAGCTTCTCCCTCAATCTCAAAGCGACGACGAGGAATTGGCCTACGATTACTCTTTCGAATTAATTCCCCAGCTGGATTTGAAGTGTCTGGTGTTATACTCCCACTCAGAGTGGCAATTCCCAAAAGATTCGTATTAACACCAACACCATCGTTAGAAGTGATATTCTCATTTGGATCTTCTAATTCATAGAATTGAAAATCCTTATCTACTTCTCTAATACTAGGAAATTCATTTTCTAGAAAACTAACATCTCGTGATTCCAGTTCAGATACAGTTCCATTTACTTGTTCACCAATGAACACATATCCTTTAGAGTGTTCTGAGTATCTAATAAAGATACACTTTTTACCCCTAGCTCATAATTTTCCAAACTTATGAGTAGGGTTGTGAATATAAGCTGCTGACCCCCATGGCCGCAAATGAGATAGGTCAGGTTTTCTACCCGTCCATATCTCATATGGGGTGGAACTTACTGATTTTGAAGGAACTCGATTAAGTACATAGGCTGCAGTTAACAATGCATCTCCCCAATAGGATATTGGAAGGTTTGCTTGCGCCATCATTGACCTAACCATTTCCAATAAAGTTCTATTCCTTCTTTCCACTACACCATTTTGTTGCGGAGTTCCAGGAATAGTCAATTGTCTTTTTATTCCTTTTTCATTACAGAGTTCCTTGAACTGTTCTGAAAGGTATTCACGTCCTTAGTCTGTTCTTAGAGCTTTAACATTGTTGTCTAGTTGATTCTCTACCATGTTCAAATATAATCTAAAGCAATCCAATGCTTCAGATTTATGAGAAATCAAGTAGACGTGACCGAAACGTGAATAATCATCAATGAATGTAATAAAATATGAAGCTCCATGCTTAGCCTTTACATTCATTGGTCCACAGATGTCAGAGTGGATTAATTGCAATGATTTTTCGGCTCTAACTCCTTTACTAAATGGTTTTCTAGTTGTTTTCCCAGCTAGACAATTTTCACATATGGGCAATTCAATCTTGGTGAGTGGGCCCAATAAGCCCTTTCTTGCAAGTCTATACATTCTTTCTTGCCCTATATGACCTAGTCTAGTATGCTATGTGATGGCATCTATTTCATTATTACTAGAAGAAGTAACATAAGAAAAACAACTATTATCATAACTTGAACCATCAAGTATTGTATCTAATACAATAAAACCATTAATTAAATGCCCAGTTCCAATAAGGACTGAATTTAAAGAAATCTCTAAACAAACACCTTGAAAAGTTAAATTATATCCTAATTCAAGAAGAACAGGGACAGAAATCAAGTTTCGTCGAATCTCCAGTGCATATAGGACATCGTGTAACAAAAGAATACGTCCACCACGCAAAGTCAATTTGCATGTATCTATTCCTTTTGCCTCAACTCTAGAGTTGTTGCCCACGTATATCCATCTACTCCCCTGAATGATTCGACGATACTCCACAAATGCATCTCGATCACGAGCTATATGGTCTGTTGCTCCTGAGTCTACAGTCCACACAGGACGAGATTCGATTAGGAGTACAAAACTCGTAACTAAAGCATAATTTAATAAAGAGCAATAGGGTCTCACCTTTTTCGGCTCAGTGCACTCACGAGCGAAGTGACCCATTTTGCTACAATTGTAGCATCTCACCTTGGATTTGTCCCTTTTCTTGCCAGCACGCTTACCCCTTGGGCGTTTTTTTATCATTTGGCTTCTTTTGATTAGGATCAGATCCCTTACCCTTCTCATTAAATTTATAGCCCCTCTTGCGCTTGAAGCCCGAAGCTTTGCGTGAGCTTGACTCCGCCATAAAAACACTATCAGAAAACTTAGCTGCCTCCAGGCACTCTACTTCCAGCTCTAGGTGATGCTCAATATCTTTAAAAGTTCTAATATTCTCATTATGAGTCATATTCACCTTCATGTGCTCCCAGGTATCGGGTAGAGATCTTATCACTGCTTGAACTTGTTGTTCATCAGTCAAAACATGTCCAGCAGACTTAAGCTCACGAACCATGTTCGACATCTCCCTCAGATGTTGCCTCATAGTATGGTTCGGGCGCTTCTGATAAGAGTCGAATTTGATTGTAAGCCTCCTGAGTTTAGTGGTCGAAGTACCACCAAACTTGTCTTTTAGAGCGAGCCACATCTCTTGAGCAGTCTCATACTTCTCATATTCGCACATGAGGTCATCTTGCATGTTGCTCAACAATGTTATGCGAGCATTGCTATTCTTCTTTTTCCAAGTCTGATAGGCCTCAAGATCCCTCCTGTGTTGAGCAGTATTGCCTTGCTCAGGCTTAGCTAGGGTATTGTTAAGAGTTTCCAGAGTCTCTTGCTCTTCAAGGATATACTGAACCTTGCGGTGCCAAATATCATAATTGTCACCATTCAGTTTCTCACCCTTGTTAAGCTCAGCCACAATATTTTTAGATGCAGAGGCCATTTGAAATATAATTCAACACAGAGACATTCAAAAATACAATCACTAAAGGCATAATTAATAAATACACACAAACAATTAATTTTGCCGCAAACGTAAATAAAAAAACATAACGAACTAATATTAGGAATGAAATCAAAAGGTTGTCGAGGCTTCCAATCATCATCCAATTCCTTTTATTATATTCATTATTAATTCGATTTTAATGCGCAAAATTTTCAGTTCTAATTATGAGTCTATCAAGTTCAATTTAATTAGAACTCCCACTCAACGAAACAATTTATGAGATTTGATAAAAGAGTATGTTAAGTCGAGCAACAATTAATGTAGAATTTCATTAATTAAGTCATAGCTTCATATTGTTCAACCAACAAAATAGAACCAATTAAAAAAAATTTTAATCAACAAACAAATAAAATAACCTAATATGGTCAAACTAAAAAATATAGAATCTTCTACATGTTCTTAAAATATTCTTTATTGCTCGTGACTCTTTCATCTAACTTATATTTAAGTTTATTTCCAAATAGAAATAATTGCTCCCTCTTGATGATTGTGTTTATGGTTTTCTCATACCATAACTTCTGCCCTCTTCCAAGGCGACTAGCTTGTCTCCCACTTTGAAGGTTCGTGTGAATGCTAAGCACTGAGGTTCGCCTCATCTTTGAAACAAGACGGCGCTCCTCCATCAACTCTATATCACACCTCAGCATATAATAATAATGTGAAGGTTCCTCAATCTCATTTAACATGCGAACCTTGAAGGCAAGCGTATTGTCATCATCAGGCAATGAGTGAATGAGGAGCCATTGATAATAACCATAGTTCGTATACGCCATAGGTATATTTGCGGACATTAAGCGGTTAAAAGCCCCATATAAATCTTCTATGTTCATGCATAAAGGACGATCAGGGTCTATCTTATAATTCTCCATTTTCTCCATAAGTTCTTCATAAGACAGACTATTATTAATCTCAATTAGATCATTAGGTGAAACTCAAGCTCTTATTGTCATTAGACCCTCTTCCTCAGTCCACAACTTACTAACGGGGGGCATCTACGAGAAAAATTATATATATAAAAAAAAATTAAAATTAGTGAATTGTTAACAAACGTCTAAATACGAGATCAGATATTAGCCAATTATCTTAAAAATAAATATTTCAAGCTTTCACTAAAGCGAAACATTTATTAACATATAATGCTCATTTGTGAGACTATTCATGTTTGATCCAAATTTTATTTCAAAAAATAAAAATAATTAAAAAAAATTATTTTATATTAAATCTAAATAAAAAATTAAATTTCGGATCAAACGGCGCAAACAGCGCCCAAATCGGAGTCCTGAATAGCAAAATATGTTTAAAAAAATTACGAATCTGAATATAACCCCACGCGCTACAGTGCGCTACAATGATATGTTCAAAGCACACACAAAAACAACGCGTGGGACCCACGCGCGGCCTTGCGCCGCTCTAATAGCGTCGGGTTTGACACCGTCCGACTCCATTTTTTCATTATGAATGTAATGGTACATTCGGATTTTCAAACGGAGATCGGAATGGGCCGGAATTGTCAAAAAACTTTCTTCTGCACTGTTCATCGTCTTCTCCAAATTAGGGTTTTTTAACCATTTCAAAACCCTAATCTAACAGAAATGTATTTTGGCCATAACTTTCTCGTCTTAAATCCGTTTTTAACAAAAAATATATCGTTGGAAAGCTCTAAAAAAAATCTTTCCAATGATATATTACACATACTGTCAGGTATCCTAGATCAAAAGATAAGATCCATTGAAGTTTCGGGTTTCATAAAAATTTAGGGTTCATGCAATCTAAACCCTAGGCCGGTTTTAATAACTTCAATTCCAGAATTTATGCATTCATATTAAGCATTCCAGAACATTTAAAACAACAGCCATCAAACAAATTAATAAAATAAAAAATCATGCTTTTCATGAATCAAATCCAACCAATGCACGAATTCATCACTATTCAGGCTCTGAAACCAATGAAGGGAAATTCATAAAAGGTTTAATAAGCCTTACCTTTTCGAATTATGCAGCGGAATAACAAGTGTGGATCACGTTACAGGTCGGAAAGAAATCACGAACGGAAATCTTCCTCAAGTCACAGCGTATTTGCCTAGTTCGGATTGTTTAATGGTCTTGTTGTTTAATCCTTTTTGTTTTTCGTTTTTCCCACATACACACACTACTTTCTCTCTTGAATGAATTGAATTTTCGTCATTCTTTACAGCAGCAGTTGTGTTGATTATATGCAGCGGTTTGATGGACATAAGCAACGGTTGGGAGAAGTCAGGAAGTTGATTTCTGTTCAACTTCCCTCTCCCAAACGTGCATGGTAACCACTTGTGTGGGTCGGGTCGGCCCATCTTGGGCGCCCACCCGTTCAACATTTTTCAACACCATAATGATTCGTCTACAAGAATCATGGTCCTTTTTTACCATATTTTCTGCAGTATTCGATCGCAGAATCTAATTTTTTTCAATCACAAATAAGTTTGTCGCAAAATGTCTTTATTTTTGAAATACAAATTATGCAACCCAAAAGGGGGAGGGTGAATTAGGTTTTTAAAACTTATCTTAATCAAATCACATAACAATCCAATCTAATACTTTAATAAATTCGAAAATAATAAATTCAATGAAAGCACAATAATAAATGAGTAGGGAAGAGAAAGCAAACTTAAAGATTTTTACGTGGTTCGACTATCCTCGCCTACGTCCACGCCTCTAAGCAACCCAAGTTTGAGGATTTCACTATCTAAGCCTTCCAAGGCTTCAAAAGCTTACAATTGACTTCCAAGGTATCAATGAACCTTTACAACAAAGAGATTATCTCCCAATCTCTTCACTCAAGTGTCTCACACACTTAAACACTCACAAAATTGATGAGGAAATGAAAATTACAAAAAAAACTCTCTTAAAGAGTGGATTATATAAATGATAGCTCAATAAATATTTAATCTATGATGATTTGTGAAATTGAAGCTCAATATATGTTCTGTGGACTTGTTTATGCTTGCCAAGATTGCTAAAAATAAATTGAATTTGAGTTTATATAGTTTGAGCTCAAAAACTAGCCGTTATACACATTTTGGTGATAACTGGCTTACCGTTTATGGAATTCGGTTAGCCGCTTTTATATTACCGTTATAACATATATTTGAATTTTGAAGATTTAGTATGCCGCTTTTGAAATCTACATAGCCATTTATGTTCCAAAAGCTTATTGCCCAAATCTGGTATGCTACAGTGACGACTACAGTGAACTATTTTATAAATTATAATTTTACCCTAAAATTTTATATAAATGTATTATGACCTAAAATGTTATAAAATTTTGTAAATAGGTCTAATATCAGAATTTCTAAGTAATGCTTTGTTAATCCCAAAACTTTTTAAAATTATGATATGACCCAAAATATGTGAAATTATAGAATGAACCAAAATATTTAAATATTTTCAAATAGGTCTAAATTCGAAATTCACAACAATATTTATTTAAAAACAAAGATGGCAAAACTCTTTCATTTTAGTCCATATCTTAAAAACAATCTAATAATATAAAAATAATTTTCTTGTTATAAAAGCACAATATATAAATATTTGTTTATCCAAAACATGTAGTTTGTTATCATCAAAATCAACATTTATAGCTCTATAGGCTAACAATTTTTGCGACTATTGTTATTTTTGTCGCTATACATATGTTTTTTGCGACCAACAAAACATTTATATAAATTTAGAATGTTATGTTCTGTAATATTGTTGTTTGTCGAGGAAAATATTTGTATAAATTTAGAAACTTATTTTTTTTCCCGTGACCAAAAAAAAAATATCGTTGCAAGAATATACTTTTCTAATGGAGGTATGGCCAATGAGTGTTTTTTGAAGAACCATCTAAAGTGCGATTAATTTATATTCGAGATAAGACTGTTTAATTGATTAGATACATTTTTTCATTTATTTGGTGCTTTGGGATTTTCTTTTTATTGCACATGTTTGGACACTAAAATGTTATTTTGTAAGAGCTGAACTACTTTGTTTTGTAAAAGTTAAGTTTTATCTTTAGTTATAAAATTTTTACAGTTCAATACAAAATTCCGATCATAAGGCGCTTGTGAATAAAAAATGAGGGAAATAATCTCATAAGATAGACAGAATAATTGGAAAGTGACACGTGATAATATATTAAGTATGTGTTTAGGGTGAAATTTAGATGCTGACATGGTATAATGAATTGATGACTCGTGACAAAGAAAATCAAGCAAGTGAAGTCAGTTTGTTTGACCGAATGGTAATATAGCTCTCAAAGGTTAGAAGATAAGCTCCCTGAGGAGAAGGATAGTTTCGGTAAATATACTCAATATCTAAGGGTATACTCAATATACTCAATATCTAAGGGTATTATTAGAACCCAAAATTGGGTGATTAGAGTTAGCAGGTGAAGAATAAACGCCATCATGAGAGAGAACAAAATATCTTTTTTTTTACTAAGGATGAGAAAGTAATCAAAAATAATTTTTTTTTAGCAAAGTAATAGGAGGGGATTGCATTAGCTGTCCCTTGAAAAATAATAGGACCATAAGGTTGAGTGGCTGCTATATGTCATTGTGGAGGCAAAAAAGTGGCTGAAGGTTTCCTTACCTCCTAAGTTCATGGATGTCACTATTAAAAGACAAAGGTAAAAATACTAAAATAACCTCACTTGCGGAGAACAAACCAATGAAAATTCATTAGTTGTCTAAAATTATCAAAACACCCTCAAGAACTCTCCTATATAAACTCTACACATTCAATTTTGTAAGGGATCTATAGCTCTATTTCTCTCTTTTGCTCCATCCAACCCTAAGCCCTTTTTTGCCAGATCTAATTTCTTGAGAAGCAGCTTCATCTTCTTCTCTCTCTATTTTTATAATTTTATGGAAGTTCTTGACCACCTCATCTCTCAAATTAGCTCTTCCATTATTCTTCTATTAAAAAACTCTCTAATATTCAATAAGACCTTCATCTCCCTCATGTTATTATCAACCATAAACAATTTTTAATAAGGTTTTGTTGATATTGTAAATCAAATCATGCAATATTTCACACATATAATGGATTAGAGATGATTATTAGTGTTGATGTAGGTCAAAAGGCTGTACTAAAAAAAATGGTGTTATTTATTGTTTATGCTTATTTTCTTGTTATTATGATGGTGTGATGCGCAGATTGCATTTCATTTATGAGCTTACTTGAGTTATAACATGAGCTCTACTGAGCTCCACAGATAAGCTCTCTAGATCTATTCTCGAGTTTATTAGAGCTATTCACAGATCTCTCTTGAGCTCCCTATGTCAACTCTCTAAATTAACTTTCATGAGCTCCACTAAGCTATCCACAATATTCCAAACTTAGATCACCGTAGCTTACCTCCCAAATAACCTCAGCTCATCTCCCAAATCATCTCAGCTATATGAACAGTAGAAAAATACACCTAAACCCAAACATAGCCCAATTTCTCCTAAAATATAAATTTATTTGTTTAAATCAGATTTAACCTGGATCCAACAAGAACAACCACTTAATGGTTCAAATAGGATTCTAGCGAAAATCTAGTTAAAAAATATGAATTTTTTTTAATCGAAAAGAGATGAAATATAGTAATATTTTGACAGAAAAAGAAAGAATTATATTAAGTAATAGAGGGAAGAATGAATAATAATTTGTAGCCATGGCTACATTGGAGTTGCTTCAAGATAGTTCTAAGTAATATCGTCATACGATCATAGACACTCTCTTTGAACGTCAGGATTACATGTACTAACAACACGTGTTGTACAGGATTATGGGTTAGCTATTGAGAGTATGCATGGTAATTTGTTGGGTCGGGCTTAGGCTTGCCCATAAATAAAGGATCTGAGCTTGATAAAAAGCTCGATTTTTTCACCTTCCTTGCCTCAACCCTAGTCGGGTTAGGGTTTTGCCCGAGCTTGACCAAATATTTAAAAAATAAATATTTTAAAATATTTTAATGTTTAAATAATTTAAATTTACCTCCCCTAATATATTAAAATTAAACATAAAAATTACTCTAATTAATATCTCAACCATAAAATCATATAAATAACCGAACATAAACAAAAACCGTATCTAATTCAAATAAAAATATAAAATTCAAATAAAAACACACATTTTTTTAATTGTTATTAAGTGGTCGGGTTGAGTTGGGTTGGGTTGGGTCAGCTAAGGCCCGAACCCTGACTCAAATTTTATTGTATTTTAATTTTTAAGTTTAAGCTTGAATTTTGACCCTTAAATTCAAGTCAAAGTCCAAAAATTTCAAGTCAGGCTAATCGAGTCAAAATTTAGATAGGAAATTTTTGCCGGGTAAAGATAACCGAATACAATAATGGTGCGTTTACTTCTAAGGAATGGGAATGGGGTGGAATGGGAATGGGCTGGGAATGGGAATGGACTGGAATGGGAATGAGGAATGGGAATGTGATTTCAATGTTTACTTGGCAAAAATAAATGGGAATGGGAATATGCTGGAATGCCATTGATGTGTTTATTTGGCAAAATAAATGGGAATGAGGAATGAGAATGATAATCAATTTACCAAAATATCCACAGTATTAAATAATATAATTTTCATTGACTAGATACATGTATAAATATTATTATAAAAATGATATTAATTAAAAAATAAAAATAAAAATAATAATATTTTAGTTATTATTATTATTATTATTATTATTATTAACAATAAAAATAATGATAAAAATAATAATTAATAAAAATTGTTAATTTATCATTATTAACAATATTATCCTTATTGTTGTTGTTGTTATTATTATTATTATTATTAAATTTTATTAACTTTATTATTTTAGTTATTATTAATTGTTGTTATTATTATTTTTATTAATATTATCAGTATTAATATTTATTATTATTATTAAAATTAAATTTTATTAACTTTATTATTTTAGTTATTATTAATTATTGTTATTATTATTTTTATTAATATTATCATTATTAATAATAAAAATATTGATAAAAATAATATTAATTATTAATTATTATTATTATAATTAAATTTTATTAGCTTTATTATTATAGTTATTATTAATTATTGTTACTATTATTATTATTATTAAAAATAAATTTCATTAACTTTATTATTTTATTTATTATTAATTATTGTTATTAATATTAATATTTATTATTTTAGTTATTATTAATTATATGAATTTTATTAACTTTATTATTTTAGTTATTATTGATTATTGATTATTGTTATTAATATTAAAATTTATTATTTTAGTTATTATTAATTATTATTATTATAATTAAATTTTATTAACTTTATTATTTTAGTTATTATTAATTATTGTTATTATTATTTTTATTAATAATAATAATTATAAATGTTAATAATGATAATATTAATAAAAAATAATAACAATAATTAATAATAACTAAAATAATAAAGTTATTAAAATTTAATAATAATAAAATTAATAATAATAATAACAACAATAATAAGGAAAATATTGTTAATAATGATAAATTAATTATTTTATTAATTATTATTTTTATCATTATTTTTATTGTTAATAATGATAATATTAATAATAATAATAATAATTACTAATAATAACTAAAATAATAAAATTTAATAATAATAATAATAATAATTATTATTATTATTAATAACATTTAAAATAATAAAATTATTTGTGATTTGAACAAAGGTAATTTAGGAAATATGAAAAAATAAGAAGGGTAGAAAAGTAAATTTATGTTTCATTCCCATTCCCACATTTTCATTCCCAGCCCTACCCCATGGGAATGGGATTCCCATTCCTTATTCCCAAATTGTGTGGGACCCACACATTTTATTCCCATTCCCAAATTACATTTCACAAGAAATAACGTGAGTTTCTCATTCCTTCATTCCCATTCCCCATTCCCATGAAGTAAACACACCATAAAGATTTTCCAAAAAGGGTTCCAATAAAAATAATAGGCGTGAATGACCGATCCAAATACGACTTTCATTGTGGAGGGAGTAGTAATCGTGGCCGCATATTGCAAAGCAGAGCGATGGGGCCCGATCCGTAAAAATTACAAATCAGATCGTCTGGTTTTAAAAATTAAATGAACAGTCCGAATAAATGCCTCTACATTTGGTTCGTGTCTTATAAGCTTCTTCGATCTGGCTTGCTGAAACTTATGCCCTATAACTGTAGTTTCATTTTGTGAAATTGAGATTGGATGCCAAGTATTTATGTCATTTCTTTGTTTGTGGTTCTATTTCTATTTATCTATTTTAAGTGGTTTGCCGATGTGTTAAATTAGTGCTTGGATCTTGTACATTGGTATTCAATGTTGATGTTTGATGAAATATTTCTAAGTACTGTCTTCAAGTTATTTTTTGAAATGCTTGTACTTGTTCTATTAGTCAAATATGAGGTATGAAAATGAATATAATCCGAACACTATCTTGCTTTGCAATCTCTGTTGGAGTTCTGTTTGAATGAAGCCTTTTTGCTGCTTCTGTGGATTTAATCTTTTGAACCACATTACGACCTGATATTTCCATAATTAAGTAGGTGGAGCGTGAGAAATAGAATTGAAATTAAAAAAAAAAAAAAAAAACAAAGCTGCCTATCTGCAAGAACTGGAGGATCTGGTTAGAAGAATTGAAATTAGTTTTTCTGTGTTTTCATAATTGCAACTTTGGCATGAATATTTTTGCTGCATCAAGTTTTTATGATTCACAACCTTATACAATGATGAGGAATTATGCATGCAGTTCAGGAAAAAGCTCCAAATGGACTAAATGCTTTCAAACAAGTTTTAATTTCTTAGGCTGAAGTAGTATTTTGTAGTATTGAGTTGTTTCATGCCCCATATTTTGAATATTGAAAATTGATATTAGCTTACTTTCCTTCCTGAAGGTTGAAAATTTATACAGTTAATTTCCAAATTGAGTATGTTATTTTAAACATAGCACCCACCTCCTTTAAGGATTTTTATTTTGTGATTTGTGCATTTCAGAAGACATGAAATGTTGTAATTGCGAAATATGAGGTTTTCTAAGATGTTCTACTGTAAGAAGATATTGCCCAATGATGACATCTGCAATTCATACGTAAGTGCTTTCATTTATTAAATAACTCAATTTAGAAGAGAAAGATATGAGAGCAGAGGAAGGCCTAGGTCGAAGTAACTAGGGATTGCTTCATAAATTGAGAAGATATTGCCCAATGTTGACATTACCTAATTTCAAGTCAACTTTGGCTGGAAACTCGAATCTGAAAGAGATTGTGCATTGCTATCAGTAATTTTTTTTTTTTAATGGATGCCCTTGTTTACAAATGCCTTCTATCACATTTTGCATAAGAAACTTGGAGTAGAGGTGGAGCTTTGCCAAGGGAACCGATGACTTCAACTGTTACTGCAAGTTTCCAAGCTTGGAGGAACTTGATGCCTGTGCTCTGGGCCCATGGGATGTGTAACTTTTACTTGTCCTATTCCTTCATGTTTAATGATTTTTCATGTCCATCTGCTAACCTCTTGGAAATTCATTTACATATTTAATTTTTTTGAAATGGATTAGAGAATATCCTTTATATATATATATATATATATATATATATATATGTTTAACTTTACAGCTGATGGATATGACTAATGCATAGCTCTGGTACATCGTTAGACAGTTTCTCTTTATTTCTTAGTTGTGGATTATGAGATTCTTGTATTTTTTCTTTTTTTTTATTATGAATTACTTGTATTACGTTCCAATTGTTGGTAACTCAATGACTTGAAAACATTTTATTTAGGAAGAGAATTGATTATCTCATTTGATTTTGCAGGGTTTCATTCTCAGTTTAAGCACTTGCGTTAGCTTTACTGTAGGATTGGCTGTCCTTTGTTAGTATTGAAATGTAAAATGTTGTTATTGATATACAGTTTTGAGAAATTAATGCTCAGTAAACTAAAGCTTTGTATTTTTTTCAAAAGAATGGTGATAGTCATTTGCCATCTAACATTGCAATGAATGCACGATAGATTTTATTTTCCGTTAATAAATGAGCGAGTAAAACTGAGGCGGGTTCAATGCTAGTTTTGTAAAGGTCAAACGAAAATAGATCAAGTCTACTGAAGAACGAAGAATGGAACCTATTGGGTATTTTTCTCTAATTGTAATTTTTATTTGTTTCATATTATTACAGTATTCATATGAAATAGACGCATTTTTTGTTTGTTTGTTTGTTTTTTTTTTTAACTTTATTTTTAACAAGCATGAATCTTCTAACTGCTTACAAAGTATTTACAGATGAGAACTATCCAACTAGTTCTTTTGGAGCTAGTACTTTTGGAGTAGCTAGTTCATTTCGAGTTGGAATTAGAGGCACAAGAAAATCATATTCATTCCGCTCAAGCTCTTTGAAGAAGCAAAATGTGACCATAGTTTCCACAATAAAAAAATTAAAAAAAAAGAAGAGGAATCTAATAAAAGATAGCATTCCCAAATCATCTGATAAACATTCAAATGAGTGCTATGTTGCAAGATCTCGAAGTAGGGGAATTTCAAGGAGCTACAACAAAGAGGCTAGTGTTGGTGAAAAACACGATGCACACAATGCACCAGCAACACAAATAATATTTTACTGTTGAAAACATATTATCTTGTAATTAGATTCATCCTTTTTTCTTCAGACAGCATCTGCAATTATACTGCTTTATGAAACCAAAACAACCAAGAGACCTTAACTGAAAACTTTGAGTTGAATTTCACTTATCTCAGAGCCTCTTTGAAAATTTAATAGTTTCTGCCCGATTTTTTTTTTTGAATTTTTTGTCTGAAATAGTTCCTTGCACATAACGATCATCGTATCCAAAACTTCATTATGCTTCAACAAGTACTCCACCAATCGTAGTTCATCTTTCTGATCATCATGTCCCTTGATTTCGTTGACATGCTAAAGCAAACAATGGGACACATTTTTTGTTTCAATCTATTCAAATTTTTCTTCACTCAATTTGAACCAACATTTCTGATAAGAAAGAGACTATATCAGAAACTAAAAAATCGAGTAGCATTTAGTTTTAAAGTTCATCAGATCCTCACTTTCTGTGTTGTGCATCAAATCCGGATTCTTTGGGGAGAAGGCTGAATTTTGCTTCACTACTTTATCCTCTGTGTTGTGCATCCCCTCTTCAATTGTGAAATACCTCTCTTTATATAGGCACTAGAATTTTACCAAAATAACAAGTCTTAAAAGACTTGGATCTTTCCAAATAAGAATTTCTTTCCTCATATAATTCCCATGAATCTGAATAGGAATAAATATGATCTTCTTGCCTTGCTTGTCTCCTAAGAAATATCTAGAGTATTTAAAGACTTCTTGTTTGAACCAACTTCTTACTCTAAATAGATCTCATGCGCCAATTATAGAATTGCACCATTAATTGACTTGCTTAATGAGACATCTAATTAAACTAGGAAACAAATATTCCTAATAAATTGGAATCTCACTAAATTAGGGAATTAATAAATTAATCCCTATTACAAGATATGCAATAAATAAATTTCTAATTTAACTAGACTTACCATAAAACACCAACTCTATAAATAATGGTCTTAACAATTCTCTCTCTTCAATTTTGAAGAGTTGCTTTCTCCTTCTTCAATTTATATTTTATTACTTTTTGTTGGAGAGAGAGAGAGAGAGAGAGAGAGAGAGAGAGAGAGAGAGAGAGAGAAGTGTTTTAATTATCATTTATTTTTCCTTTGAAAAAATATTAATTTGATTAAAATAATATTAACTTATTTATATTTAAAGAGTCTTTTGAAGTACAACATATTTTTTCACTTTCTTTTTTACCACATAAGTAACTAAACAGATATTTGAAGAGTAAAATTAATAGACCTTTTGGAGACGCTCTTAGGATGAACCGATGAAGCCCTGTTCAATTAAATATATTACTTTTTATTCAATTAACTCCCTATTTTTGTGCTATAATATTTATGGTTCTTGTTTTACATTTTTAGTTGAATATGTGAATCAAGTCTTCTCATTAATTCTATCATGTATTATTGATTGTTACGATTAATATTTGACTAAACCTATGCTTGGATCTATAAAGTTTATATATAATTATCTTTAATTTTATGTCTTTTATTAAATTGTCTGCACAGAACGCTTAGAAAAACTTCGAGTCTTTGTTATTTGATATGTTTACATGGGATGCTTAGAGATCATATTATTATGAAAAAAAAAAAACATACATAAGATTAATTTTAATTTATTTTAATTGTTATATTCATGAGAAGACATAAGTTGATTTTGAGTTGTCACTTTCAAATTAGAAATAGATAGGTAATTAGATAATTTTTAAGTTGAACTATGATGGATTCAGAAAACTTAGTAGCCCCATTCTCTTAAATTCTTGTGTTAAATTATTCATTTAATTTTAATTGCGTCTTTACACTATTACAAAATGAGGTTTTTATGACAGAATTTTGTTACTAGAAGTTTGGAATTGACAAAGTCTTGTGACGGATATATGTGCATTAGATTTTTTTGACATATACAAACAGATACAAGCTTGAGGTTTGAAAAATTTGATTATTTTAACAAAAATTATTGATAGAATTCCGTCACGGAATAATCATTGAAGTGCTTTTTGACATAATTTTTGTCATGGAATTAAATCTTCATGTCACATAAATAAATGATGTATTTATTTATTCTTTTATGTTTTATTCCAAATCAACACTAAATAATAACATCAATATTTGGACTTTTAGTAAGGCTTGGCAAAATTCTGTCAAAAAAGTTAACTATACAAATTTATTTTACCACGATGTAGATAAAAAATTAATGTTTTATTATAAAATAATTTCTCCTATTTTCTTTTTTTTTTGGTGATATATAGTGGCGCCTTTTTGTGGCGCCTAAATTATAGGCGTGTAGTTTTTTCTTTAGTTTTTTGTCATAAATTATTGTTAAAAGATTCTCTTCAATTAAAACTACGTAGTTTTAGACTGAGTAAACTAAGTCATTTTACTAAATAGTAGGGAAAAACTATATTATTTTGACTTAATAAATTTTTCTCCTCTCATTAGGGGTGAGCAAACCGGGTTTCGGTTTAGGTTACAACTCGTTCGGATTGGAGAATTCAACCCAATCGGGTTCGAAATACAAACCCAAAATTCAGTTCAGATTGGATTGGGTTAGAATTTCGGATTGGATCAGATTGAAAATTCGGGTCAAGATTTTGGTTTGGATTCTAATTCGGGTTACAACCTATTCCAAAATTTAATTCAATTTCAAAATGAATCAAATCCCGCCTAGGCAGCACCTAAAATTCCAAAATTAAACACCAACCCAACTCCATAAGCAAAAATGAAAGCAAAAATGGTACTAAATGACAAAAAATAGGTAATACATTTTTTCAAAATGAATCAAATCCCACCCAGGCAGCACCTAAAATTCCAAAATCAAACACCAGCCCAACTCCAGATGCAAAAATGAAAGCAAAAATGATACTAAATGACAAAAAATATGTAATACATTAATAACCCATCAAGATTAACACTCAATACAACAATAATTACAATGTTAAGAGACCGAATCAGCAACAATTAAAAAAAATCATTGCACAAAAGAAGATTGAATAGTTTTAGTGCCAATAGTGCCTCTTACCCATGCCCAAAAGAAGAATGATTTACAAACAACCATTCATACACCATTTGGAATTACATACATAACCTTGTGCAGTTGGCGAAAGTAAATGAAGCCAGAGGCAGTGATGGTAGCAATTGGAGTCTATGCAGAAGACTCAAGATCAGCTCAAGTGACAGTAGCTTGAAGTCTTGAATAAGGAACCAGATTAGCTTAAGGAAGGAGGAAAAGATAGAAGCTGCAAGCCTGCAATGTCGATGCACTGAACGAAATCAACAGTGGCAGCGGTACATGGGTATATCGTGTGTGAGTGTCTGTGTTGACTACTATGTGCTAAGTGTGCTATTGTGGAGTGCGAATGTGAAATCGCAAAGGAGAAGAATTAATGATTTGAAGGAAATGAAGCAATATTGTTGCGTGTGTGTGTGTGTGTGTGTGTATAGGCTAACCCAATCGGGTTTAACCCGAAAATATAAAGAACATACTTCCAAAAGTATAAAAGAAACTTAGATTAAGTTTTTTACCTTTCCATAACTCATAAGGAGTTTTCTTAACATGATTAATGGTGTAGCAGACAATGTTAAGTGCTTCAGCCCATAATCTCTTTAAAAGCTTTTTCAAGTTTAACATCACTTGTGCCATTTCCTGCAAGGTCCTATTTTTC